>CM045765.1:107708550-110108550 GCA_025200525.1 Camellia lanceoleosa | reverse complement strand
GCTCTGCTCTGTGTGTATTGCTCTCTCGCTGCTCTGATTCCAAGAATACCCATTTCCTCAATCATCTTACAAGTCTCCAATTTTCTACTAGATTCTTTGCTAAGGTATGCTTGTCCTTGTTTAATCTACATTATGATGTTTTATGTTGGATATGATTGGTTTTTATGTTTTCATAGAAATCTAAGAAGTGGGAATTGAATCACATATGTTGATGTTTTCCAGTCAATAACATGTTGCTCTTTGGATCTGGTTTTATAGTTTTATACTTGGTTTTGTGTTGATGATGGATTGATTGATCTTTGTAAAGTTTGAATTTGTGGATATGAATTTGTTTTTGAATTCAATTGGTGGGTTTATTGGTTGCAGGATGGAAATGTAGCCTGGAAAGTTATTCATTGGTGGGATTTCTTGGGTAATTCAATGGGTAATTTTGCTTACATTATGAATTGAAGTATAGCATCTCATAACAACTATACTTTTCTGATTGATTCTTGATGTAGTATCAGAACTAAGTTGAAAATTATGACTGGATGTAGTTTGTCATAGAATTTATTTTGTAATGAAGCGAAACCCAATTAATTTCGATTTATGATATGTTTGAGGTGCATTTATTAGGTAGACATGTAAGTTATGCATTTGAATTAAATTTTTGTTTGGCATTAAACTTTGCTCAATATATATTTCAACCATCGTTTTGCTTATATTGTGAATTGAATTGAAGTATATAGCATCTCAAAACTTAGTCAAGCAAGTATACCGAACAATCAGATGAGGATAGAGATATGGGAAGGAACTCTCCCGTCCTGATCTTCTTCACTTACATCCCAGACAATCTTGATGCGGCGAACTCGCTTAAAAGATTAGCATCTTGGTCTTCTTGGACGATCATAAGGTGAGTTCAAACCATTTTTTTTTACTGAATATGTACATTTTCTTACTGAATATGTACATTTTTTTAAAAGCCCCAATTTAAATTGATTGTGTATGTACATTTTTTTAAAAGCAAAACTTTAATAACAAAGGATTTGTGTTTTTTGTTTTTTTTTTCTTGCCTTCAAACTGTTTGATAAAATGTCTGTTAGGCTTCTCAAAATTCTAAGCCACAAGCCTAACCCATTATATAGAAACAATGACAGTGGAATTGTTCTCTGTGCTGTCTATATTTGTTCTCTTATGGTGCTTTTTACAAGGGACATTATATCTTAACTTTCAACCTAATAAATCAACTTTAACTTTCAACCTAAGAAATCAACTTTACAGTGGGACATTCTCTTGTGTTATTAATTGTATGATTAAAAAATTGTCAACTTTATTGAATGAAATTTTCATCGGAATCTAATTCAAATAATAGAAATTGAAATCAAATACTAAAATGTGAGTCCTATAATTTAATAATTTTATCGATTCGAAGGTTTATATATATATATATATATATATTTCAGTAACTGGGGCTTCTTAACCTGTGTTTTGTGAATGTGTTGTCAACATTCTTGATTTCTCATCTCTCTAGTTCTGATCCCAAATTGCATTTTAAGCTCTCACTCACATCCACCCAAATGAAGGTTTGATGCTTCGATTCTAATTCAAATTATTCCTCAATTTCATTCTTATATTTTGTTCTGATTCTTCTCGAGGGTTATTGGTTTTTTTTTTTTTTTTTTCCCCAAGGATGATGGGTCTTTTGGGAAGCATTTGGAATCCACTTTTTGTCTTGGATTAAATTTTTTTTTAATGGGTTTTTAGTATTTGAATTTTCTGGTACTTTCTATTACATTTTGATGTTCATATATGAGATGTTGAATGGGGTTTGATTATTGATTAATTTATGTGAATCTAGTTGATTCTCTTATTTAAATTGATATCCAGTTTTTGCCTCTTGAACTTTGTGGATTAAAAAAATTTGGGTTGATTTATTAGTTTTAGATTTTCCAGTACTTTCTACTATTGATTCTCTGATTTCAAAAATTGATATCCTTTTTTTTTTCTCTGAACTTTTTGGATTAAATATTCATTGATGATATATTGAATGGGATTTGATTCAATTATGTGAATCTTTCAATTGATAAAGCTTGGTTAACTCTTTTGGTTTTGAAATATGACGCCGGAGTATTCAGGTAAGATTCTTCTGCTTCTGCTCAATTTTCAGTGTTCTTGTTAAATTTTTGGTCAAATGCTGCTCAATTTCTGTTCAATTTTTGCGCAATTTCTGTTCAATTTCTGCTCAATTGCTGCTCAATTCTTGTTCACTTGTTTGCTGTAGTGTTAAAGTCAAAATCACTTTTGGTTCAGTTTTTTGTTTTTTGTTTTTTTTAAATTTATATATATATATATATATATATTTAAAGATTGGCCCAATCAGTTTAAATGTTGACAAAAGCTTGAATCAGAATCATTGTAGCACAGATTTACAATTATAAACACTGGGTGTTTGTGTATTCCTTGATTTTTTTTGAAAATAATTAAACAATGCATTCTCTGTAAGACTATAATGTTTGAAGGAAATTCCATCCTAAATAACCAGCATTGTAGTTTATACCGTCACAGTAAAGAAACTAAGAAGCAAAATCATTTCATGAATTTCCAAGTTCCCCCATCGTAAAGATGTTAATAGCTGCCTAAAATGGGTTTGACTCGTTTTAAATAAATGCTATGTGAACCCTACTGGTATTATTCAATTTTCTTCTTTGTCCAAATGCTCCATTAACAGATATGTCAATCTGTGTCTCATTGGCCCTTCAGTACCGAAGTGTGATAGACATTCGTCAAACTGATTATTGAACATTGCATCCGAGTGAAGTGAAGGATATAAATTGCATAAATATAAATTTGGCAAGACTTTTTCCATGCATCTTAGGCTTCGGTTTTCTTATTATTATTAACTTGCCTCAATCTTGCTAAATGACGAGATATTGTCAATTGCCATAGTCCTTGCAGTTACAAATCTGATTTATAATTCAAGAACAAAAATCAAAATACAAATTAGTAGTTTCCAACTAAAACTTTTGAAAAGCAAAGAAGATTCGATTAAATTAGAAGTATATTGAGATAAAATTAACAGAATAATTTTGGAATAATTAATTATTAAATGGGAATGGAATTTTGAATGTTTGAAACTTGGAACATTGACCAAGAGCAATTATTCCATTGGAACCAAATGGGGTATTATTATAGAATCTACCTGAGGGTTGGGGGGAGAGAATGAAAATTATACCTGAGGGTTTGTTTGGCTGTGTTCTCTTTCTGTTTTTTTTTTCTTTTTCTGGAAAACACTGATAAATTGTCCAAATTGAATCCATTTTTATCATAATCTTTGTAGTCTTGTTATTCCAGTGCCGGCCTTGTGAATGATTGATATTGAAAAGTTTGAAAGATGTAAATATAAATAAAGGTTTGGCACTGCCAATTTTATGAGCATTATTAGCTTACATACTCTTCATGTGTTCGTTGTCAATTTGCAGATTTCCAATGCCTCACATCATATGAAGGATAGGTCGTCAAAACCGATTAGTTTGTGGTATATTGGGAAGATATTGAATGGTTTTGAAATATGACTGCAAAGTTAATTAGCTATTGTTTGCCTGAACAAGGGATTGGATTTCTTGACATTAAATTAAATGGTGAGTTGATTTATTCTATGACTGGTGACATGACATCAACATGAAATGGGCATGTTTCAGTTTACTTGCCTTAACTTTATGTAAAATATTTTTTAGATTTATTAGAACAAAATTGAGAAAAACTTAATTCTTTAGGTTTGAATTTCAAAAAAAAAAAAAATATTGATTTTGGTCTTTTTGTTTGTTTACTATGATTTTGAAGACGCTCCAATCTGCAAGGTATGGATATCTATGGTGACAATGATGAATTGTAAAGGCCTTTAACAGTTGAAGCCGAAAGTGAGGTGATGATCTTTTCCAAAGAGTGTGATTGTTCCTCCTTAATAGTGTCTATCTTTTAGTTCATTTCGAATCATATTCTTTTGTGTCATTTTTGTGTTACAAAGATTGGCAATCGAACTTACTAGAGATGATCATAAGAAGTAGTACTCTAGTTTTGGCTTGCTGTAAGCTTCTGCTCAAGCTTATTTCTATTCCAACTTTTGATGTTATAGACATTTTTCAGTTTCGTTTTGATAATGATTTAATTGTGTGAAACAGTTACCCATATGGTCATGAAGAGCTTGTCATTCTGCGAGGATATAGATCAGGTTCCTTTCTTTTACTAGTAAGAGTTCAATTACATATATGATGGTTTTGCTTTTGATTTTGGTTTATGCCATATAGAATTTAGTCTTTTTGAGGTTTGAGTTAAATGCTTTTTCATGTATTTTTCTTGTTGTCAAGGCAGTTGATTTATTGTGCCAAGAAGTAAAAATTCTAAGGGCTTGCAAAGACCTCACCCTTTAACAAGTAAAAGAAAAGAGAAAAACATTATGATTAAAACAATGTGTGATGCATGAAGATATTTTTTTTTTTTTTTTTTGTATGTTGAAAATTTGTGAAATTTCAAACCGCCAAACCGATTCGCATCCATCCGCCAATCCGCCAAATCCGCATCCGCCGGATTGGTGGACGAATGCGGATTGATTTTCTCCAATCCGCCAATTTGGCGGACGGATGGCGGATTGGAGGTTTCGTAGCCGCAACCGATCCGCACCCACCCCTACTCTACTATAGCTCACGAGCCTGTTGGTCTTGTGTATGGCAAGAAATTTGAAAATGTAAGTCTACAACTGGATAAATTACATTATTTTTGGTGTGATCTAAATGTAAGTTTATAAATTAATTAGTAAGTTTATTCCTATGTTTTTAGCGGTTTTTAAATTAATTTGTTTTTTTATTTTTCAGGTCAGAAATTTCTTGGAGAGATGCAAAATATGGTCAAAGAATTCAAGAACTTAGTTTTTTCAAGTTTTTATTTTTTATTTTTTAATATATGTAATCACAATTAAATTTTTTTTATTAATTTCTTTGTATATACTTGTAAACATTTAACTTTCATTTATGAAATATATGACGTTATTTCATTCAATATATGGTTGTGATTCAAAATATAGTATATAGTGTGTATTATATTCTTCAAATGTGCGCACAAAAATAATATTGATTATTCTTTAAATATGTCAAATTTTTTTTTATTACAGGTTTTATTAGTTATTAATCACACTTAAAAGGTGTGATCTAAAGTTTTTAATCACACTTAAAAGGTGTGATCTATAAGCTTTTAACCACACTTAAAAAGAGTGATCTAAAGTTTTTAATCACACTTAAAAGGTGTGATCTAAAAGTTTTTCACCACACTTAAAAGGTGTGATCTAAATGTTATTAATCACACTTAAAAAGTGTGATTAAAAATGATCCTTTTTAATCACACTTCCAAAGATCACACTTAAAAGGTGTGATCTAAATACTTTTAATCACACTTAAAAGATGTGATCAAAATATTTTTAATCACACTTAAAAGGTGTGATCTAAATATTTTTAATCACACTTAAAAAGTGTGATTAAAAATGACCACTTTTAATCACACTCCCAAAGATCACACTTTAATAAAACTTAAAAAGTGTGATTAAATAACATACATCACACCAAAAAAGTGTGATCTTTATCTGTTTTTGTAGTAGTGGTGCCAAAAATGGACTGCATTGCCAGATTTCAGAGTCGCCACCTAAATATTTTTGAAAAATTTAGGAAACTCGTGACTCGTGCCAAAAGCCACTTGTCCGTCATAACCAAAGTTGTCTTGGTTCGGGAACTTAGGTATGAGAGGGGAATGTCATGAATTGAGCACCCCACTCACCAAATCAAAAATCGGCCTCGACTAATCATGATGTGATTTTTGTGTACATTAGATGCTCTTGTTCTGATTATTAATATACCAAACATTACTATGTGAAGAAAACCAGTATAAACCAAGTCACTTACTTTGAAACGCTTTGATTTCATGTTTGTTTGAAAAGAATTTTGAATATGTGCAACTCAAAGGAAAAGTTAGCTCATATGTATAATAATCAAAATCATTCCAACTTAAGCGAAATAGCCTTCATCCACAGGCATTCAAACAATTATTTCGAATAAGCATGTAGCCTCATGGTAGTATGCTTGATGTGGCAACACAAACACACATGCAATATGCTAAAGCAAGAATGCTCACCTAGTACTCAATCGAGGCAAGACAAAGAAAAGAAAATAATTAGAAAAAATGTATGCTCCTAATATACAAAGTGACTAATGTAATATATACAAAATGCAACTGTTAGGTTTGGCTTATTTTTCATGTCATACGGATCAACTCAAAGCATGCGGCAACGCATGTATTCAACTAAGTAGGAAAATAACAATGATATTAGAATGATGAACCGAACCCAAATGCATGCAAAAATGGATACAACGCATGGTAATTATACGAAACAAAAATATGATACAGTAAGCATGTAAATAAAAGGGAGAAAGAAATGGGATTGGAAGACATACAAATATCACAAATTTGCCCTCGCACAAGAGGGTCTGAATGAATGTCCTAATTAACTAATTATTACAACACAATTGAATGAATTAGCTAACTATTACAAATTCGAATGAAACCAATACAACTAATTAATTACAACATACGAATCTAAAAGCTACTAATCAATGAAATGCTAACAATTTAACTTAACATAATGAATGTGACGTGAAAAACAAACTCCAAACACTAACAATGAGAAGATTCATATTAAAAAACAATTAGGACATTATTCGAATCAATAATGTGCATTTTGGAATCTCAACTATATGACTCAACATAATTAGTGTGATATGAAAAACAGACTCCAAACATTCACAATGAGAAGGTTTATATTTTAAACATGACTGTCAACAATGAAATCATGACAATGTGAATCAACGTAATTAATGTAATATGGAAAACAAACTCCAAACATTCTCAATGAGAAGATTCATACTTCAAACATGAACGTCAACAATGGAATATTGATAATGTGACCATTCACTCAACATAATCGATGTGACGTAAAAAACATACTCCAAATACTAATAATAAAAAGATTCCTACTAAAAAACAATTAGGATATTATTCAAATAAATAATGTGTATTTTGGAATATCAATTATATGAGTCAACATTTTCAATGTAACATGAAAATTAGACTCCAAATATTCACAATGAGAAGGTTTATACTTCAAACGCGAATGTCAATAATGGAATCTTGATAGTGTGACTCAACATAATCAATGTAACATGAAAACAAACTCCAAACATTCACGATGAGAACATTCATACTTGAAACACGAATGTCAATAATGGAATCTCGACAATATGACCATTCAATTAACATAACCAATATGACGTAAAAAATAGACTCCAAACACTAACAATAAGAAAATTTCTACTAAAAAATAATTAGGACATTATTTGAATTAAAAATGTGAATATTGGAATATCAACTATATTACTGAATATTTTCAACGTAATATGAAAATTAGATTCCAAACATTCACAATAAGAAGATTTCTACTTCAAACATGAATGTCAAGAACAAAATCTTGATAATGTGACTCAACATAATCAACGTAACATAGAAAACAAACTCCAAACATTCACAATGAGAAGATTCATACTTCAAACATGAATGTCAACAATGCAATCTCGACAATGTAACAATTTGCTCAACATAATCAATGAAATGTCAAAACAAATTCCAAACACAAACCATGGTGTTTTGAGTCTATTGGAATCTCAACAATATGGCTCAACATACCAATATTTACAATATGAAGATTCATACTTGAAACATGGATGTTAACAATGGAATATTGATGATGTGACTTAATATAATCAATGTAACATGGAAAATAATTTCCAAACATTCACAATAAGAAAATTCATAATCGAAACACGAATGTCAACAATGGAATATCAACAATGTGACTTAACATAATCAATGTAATATGGAAAACATAATTCAAACATTCACAATGCGAAAATTAATACTTGAAACACGAATAAGAACATTCATAAAACCAGAAATTTGTAATTCATAAATTACAAACCTTAAATGTTGAGTCCCCAAATACTAAAGCTAAAACAATTGGAATGTAAATGTTTGCCTTTACTTATACCAATGTGACATGAAAAACAGAGCATTTATGAAGCAAAATTTTCTAATTTGTAAATTTCAAAGGCTGACTGTCGAATCAATAAACATTAAATCTCAAACTGCGATAACCCTATTCTGTATTATGCTAATTAATCTTAATTATGATTGTGATTATGTATTAGATATGATTTTGTGTGCCACTTATATGAATATATGTGGTTTTGAATCTCTATCTGTTCACCGTAGGAATATCTGTTCAACTTACTGTTATAAGCTGAAAATTGAAGGCCTTATCGGCCACAGAAATTGAAATTGACTACGTCTTTGTAATTAGCGTAATTTTTAAAGCCTACGGTGAAATTTAATTGAAAATTGATTTGGATCAAAATAATTAGATTCAGAACGATTAATTAAGCTTTATTATCTAACTCTAATCAAATGTGATTAGTGAGAGACTATAAAAGGAGCTCTATTATACTTATATTCATTTATTTGAGCTCAAAGCTGAAAATTGCTCTAATGAAAGAGAGTGAGGGTCGGCTAGAGAAAGAGAGAGGGAAACAATTGGAGATTTGAGCAAGAGGCTTGGAAATCTTGAAGATTAACTCAAGAATTGGCTAGAATTTGGGTGTTTGAAGCTCCTAGGTGAGTAAATTTATAGATATTTGTTTGTAACTTTGTGAATTCAAAGTTGAATGGTGATCAAGAGCATGAATTGAGTTAGTTTTGATGAATTGGGAGTCAGTATACACATGCATGTAGGAGATTGCCATGAATTGTATGTTTGAGCTTGAAATTTGCATGAGCTAGCATGAATAATGTTGAATATGGAGAATTGGGCATCAATCTTCACATACATGCATGATTTTCATGGGGTCCATAACAATAAGTGTCATTTGCATGATTTGAAGTAGAAATGAAGTCAAAAATTTGCATGCATGTTTGATTATGGAAGATATGGAGCTTATATGAGGGTTGAATGCATGAGCCTTGATTATACTAAAGCAATGTTGATTAATTTTGAAGATTGGGCCATAATTTTGAGCAATTGGCCTCACATTGTTTGTGTACTCATGATATATAATGTGTTTCCCTATTTTGGTACCTTAATTCGAGCTTTAAAGCCTTTGAATATCAAGTTTGATCCTCAAGAACAAGTCTGGATTTTCCAGAATTTGGCATGTTCGCTCGAGCGGAGAAAGAGCCGCTCGAGTGGGAAATACGAGCTCCCAGAAGTTTTGCAGACATGGATGTCCGCTCGAGGGGGGAGATTCACGCTCGAGTGGGGAGCTATATAGTGAGACTTTCAGCTCGAGCGTCCAAAGTCACGCTTGAGTGTAAAAATGAGGCAACTAGTACTTTTGCAGACCTAATGGGTTCGCTCGAGCGGGAACCCCTGTTTCAGAAATTTTGTAAAGATGTTCTGTGTTTCGTTTTCTATTCTCTTTCACCTCTAAGCACTCTTAGGCATGTATTGAGTATTATGAATGAATTAAAAGGATAAGAAAGAAGCCTAAGAGGAATGTATGAATTAAGAATGGATTGAATTGTTTATGACCCATATATGTTATGTAATGTGTAGGGTCAAGCTCAAGGGTGAATCCACCTGCAGAACACTGTGAGTAATATCTTAATAAAGATATCTGAAGTATATTATTTGTCCAATTGCTTACTTTCATATAAGTCTTGCAAGTTTGATGCATTGAATTGGGGACAAATGTTTGTTGTGCCATGTGGTTGGGCCAAAGGCCGTCTAACATGAATAATAGTCTGACATGAATGATAGTTTGACACGAATGATAGTCTGACATATAAATGAATGGGCCAGAAGCCGTATGACATGAACAAATAGGCCGGAGGCCGTATGACACAAATGAATGGGCCAGAGGCCGTATGATATAAATGAATAGGCCAAAGGCCGTATGACATGACATGAATAGGCTAGAGGCCATATGACACGAATGGATTGGCCAAAGGCCGTTGGGCACGAATGATTGGGCCAAAGGCCGTCGGATAAGAACGATTGGGCCATAGGCCGTCAGATGCAAATGAATCGAGCCCAAGGCCATTTGATGTGTTTAGAACCGCAGTCACTTGACCTATATATATACTAGATAGAAATATGAATTTGGCCCAAGGCTATCTGATGTGTGTTATTCTAAATACCGTTCGCGTATCTTCTTTATTTGATATTATTCACTAGGCTTTCGCTCACACTCATTCATGTGTCTGTAGGTGAGCCAAGGGAGGTCCAAACCCAGCCTCAGTGAAGTTTGTGTGAAACGGTCAAGATTTTGAAGAGTCAGCCCGAACGTCTCACGCACGAGACTTGTCTTCGCCTCTTTTGTTCTTTTGATATGGTTTTGATTATATTGGCGAAAGCGTTGGATCACTTTTGTATATAAACTTTGGGTTTGACCGACTTAGACTTAATGATCCTGTATGTACAGAACTTTGTGTTATTACTTATTTTGACGTGAGTTATTAACATATACGTGTATGATTTGTTATAATGTGCCATGTAAGCACAGCTCTATGGACAATTTGTAAGTTTGCTTCCGTTTGTCCCCTTTACTCTGATGAGTTATGTCTGGTTTGGTTTGAGACCGTAGGTAATCCCTTGATTACTGGCCGGTTATATCCTTAACCCAGAGGGGCGGGTTCGAGTCATGACACAAACATTGAAATGTAAATATTCAAATTTACTGATTTTAATGAAAGAATATGAACTAGTGGATTTAATTTTAGAAAATAGTATGAAATTGAAGAAAACAATTTACTTTTGTTCACCATTGTAGATATTGATTGGAATGATGATCTTTGCTGCCTGAATGGATAGTTCTTGGCGATCTCTGTTGTCAAAATGAACAGTTCTTGGCGATTTTTGTTGCCAGAATGAACAGTACTTGCTGATCGTAAAGTTTTGATCGAAGAAGAAGGAATTCAATGTTAGGGTTTTGATTTTGGGGAAAAATGAAATGGTACGGTTTTGATTTTGGCGAAAACAAAATTGTAGAGTTTTTGATTAGTGTTTCAAAGAAAAATGACACCTACGATATGAACATAAAGTCAATATTGTCTTTTCATCAAGGACAGGACTAAGTGGAATATTAGAATAAATTTTGGACTAATTGGAACATAAGTAATTAAAGTAGGATTTATGAAAAAAGTTTCCTAAAAAGTATGAATTTTTTGAATTTGTTTTATAAAAATTTACTAAATACAAAGAAAATACAACAATTCAAATTTTTTTTTTTTTGTGTTTATTTAAATTATTTTTTTGATTTTTTAAGTATATTTAAATTAAGTAAATTAATTAAAATATTGAAAAAAACTTAACCAAAAATATATATATATATATTCAAAAGAATAATGTTTCAGAGCTCGAAAATTTGCCCCCCCTAATCCCCCTAATGCCCAAAACGACGTCGTTTTGGGCATTAGGTTTTTTTCTTTTTTTTCTTTTTTTTCTTCCATTTTCGACATTTTCGAGCTCAAACACACAGGGGGAAGAGGGAGAGGGAGAGGGAGAGAGAGAGGGAGAGCGGAGAGGAGAGAGGGAAAGAGAGGGAAAGAAAGGGAGACACGCACACACACATAGGCCCCTACATTCCGGCCGATCGGCCGATCGTCGCAGCTCATGTCGTCGCTGCTCGTCTGCTTCTTCTTCTCTTCTTCTTCCCTTCTTCCCTTCTTTCTTTCTTCCCTTCTTCTTTCTTCATTTATGCCTCTGTTTCATCTCTGATTAAAAAAAAAAAAAAAATCCAAAAACAATGAAACGACGTCGTTTTTTATTTGGGAGATTCAGAAGGCGTAAATTCGAACGACGTAACACTGCTGTATTCAAAATTCAAAAACAAACCGAGTAAATGGCATTTGCACCTATGTTATGAGGGTCGAGGAATCTCAAATTACTTTACCATCTACTTTTTCTTTAAAAAATAAATAAATAAATAAAAAGATTGGAATCTCACTCTATATTTGACTTGTAGCATTTGTCTCTTCTCAATTTCAACTACTCCTGCCTATTGATTCGCAAAACTGGAGAAGTTGTTTGATGGTTCTTGATGATACAGTGAGGGTTCTCGTGGATGGGTTGGACCGATCCAAGCTCCTCAAGCCCACTGGATAACCTGCAAACAAGTTCAATCGGGGAACGGGGTAGTCCCCCGGCGAACCCTCCGGTGTAGGAATTAGAGAAGGTGATAATACAGAAAAATGTAGAGAGAGAGAGATAGGAGATGGAAAAACTTAACCTTCTTCTTCTCTTCGAGTTTAGCTTATATCCAACTGTAATCATTTCGCTGTCTCTGTCGTTCTGATTGTCCCCGCCGAAAGCGTGAGGCGTGGTTCGCCTTGTTTAGGGCGAGGGGGTGTGATTCCGGCTGAGAGGTGTTGTCGCAATAAATGCTGTGATGGGCTGCATTAATGGTGATGTGCTGTGGCAATAACTTTGCAGATCTTTGTCTGCTGACGTGGTCTGCTCTGCGCCTGCCACTTGTCCGAGCATCATTGGTCTTTCCTGTCCAGTTGGACTCCAGCTGTGTTGGGTTTGGCCAACCGGGTTGTATAATGGGGTTTGAATGGTGGGCCGTGGGCTCTATGGGCCTATCCCTGTCAGTAGTCCCCCATTCCCGAGTGCAGCTTTAGTCCAACGAAGGGAATAATAATAGTAAGGAGGGTAAATCTGACCGTGCCGGTGGCCGAGCCGACCGTGAGGGTGGTCGACCGTGAGGGGAGAGACCGACTGTGAGGGTGGCCGAGCGGGTGGGGCCGACCGTGAGGGTGGCCGAGTGGGAGGGGGCCGACCGTGATGGTGGCCGAGCGGAAGGGGGGCCGACCGTGAGGGTGGCCGAGCTGGAGAGGCCGACGGTGAGGGGGACCGAGCTGGAGGGGCCGACCGTTAGGGTAGCCGAGCGGGTGAGGGCCGACCGTGGGGGTGACCGAGCTGGAGAGGCCGACCGTTAGGGTGGCCGAGCGGGGGGGCACGGGGCTCAAGGGGCGGCGTGTCACGTGGCGATGTGAAGTGGAAAAGACAAGGTGAGGGCAGAAGTCAGTGCATCTGGACCATACACGTGGCAAAATGTCGGAGGAGGTGAAAGGTCAAGCGTTAGATTGGGAGTGAAACGTCAGGGCATTATTATGGGCATTGATGATACCATTTTGGCGGATGATTTGAAAAGTTTTCAAACTGGCGAACATTAATTTGGATCCTTGGAATACGGGCAACCCGTGGGCTTTTGGTATCATACGATTCACCTACTTGTTTACAAAAACTCAAAATATCCGGTATCAATTCGCCGTTGCTCACGATACCCCATTAAAACACTTCGCGATTTTCGAACTCGCATCCGGCTATTCGCGAATCTGATTTAGCAATGGCACGAGGAAGGACCGAAATGTGAGGATGGATCCGCCGGGAGAGGACGATCTTTGTGGAGTCGGGCGCGAAGAAGATAGATCGATGAGGTGGAGGTGCCATCGGTGCGGAGCGATCGACCAGTGGAACCGGATCACCGCACTCGAGGGTCGATAGGTCCATTGTAACGGCGGAGTTGGAGGCTATCCGCGAAGGTACAGATTCGTGGAAGTGGAGTTGGTGGTGCCAAAGTCAACAGCGGCCATCGGACGTGAGGCCGGGGAGTTCTCCTCTACGAGGCGGCGAAGGGTGGGTTATGCGATTACCGCCGCAAATTGTGGTGGATGTGCTCAATCGTTTGGACATGGCACCAGGACAGCTGATGCCCAATTCGTGGAAGATTTTGCTGTCGTGTGCGAGTGCCTGGCCGAAGGCAATGGAGGGGAGGCCATGACAATGATGAATTCTTTTCGCTACAAAGCGTCGAGCGGCAGGAGTCTTGGGTAACCCTACAGGTCGTGGCAGGAAGGGCTTGGTGGCGGGGTTGCCCACCTCGATCAAAGGTTGGAGGCATAAGTGGTTCTAAGAGTCCAACTCTGGGAGGGCTGGGGCACGCTAAGCGTGGAAGGTGCCGACCAAGTTTGTGGGCTCTAAGGGGGGTGCGGCGAAGGAGGATAGAGTGAGGAAGGTGAAGGAGTAAAGGGAGAGGGAAAAAATTAGGTGGGACGAACTCGTTCAGCCATCTGCTCTGTTTGAAGCTGGGTTGGGCCCTGGCAGGTCGGGGAGACCTCGGCCAGCGGAGTTGGAGGCTAAGAGGAAAGCGCAGGAGGCGGAGGATCAGGCCATGCTACTGAGGGCTCAGAAGTTCACAGAGGCCCAAGCCGACCGACCTCCTCGGCCAGTGGTGAGGGAGAGGATTCGCCCTCGGCCAAAAACGTTGGGAGAGAAGGGGTTGGAGGAGTCTGCTCCACGACTGCTTCCAAAAGATCCTCTGAAGGAGAGGTCGTTGAAGGAGATGGAGGCACTGGGGGTGGGGAAGAAGAAAAAGAGGTTGAGGCGGGGTGGGGAGGGGCCCGCCCAGAAAAGAAGAAAGGAGGTAAGGGTGGAAGAGGCCAGCCCGGCCAAACGAGTGGAGGGTTGGGAGGTGGAGCAGACCCCAGAAGGGGTGGTCGTCTCAGCTGGGGGAGAAGTCCTTGTGACAAAGGATACCCCCGAAATGGCGATAGCCAGTCCGACGGTGGACGTGGTGGAGAAGACCCCAGCAAAACAAGTAGAAGCTGGGTTGACTGGGCCGACCCAAGTTTGAGGTTGAGAAGACCTCGGTGGTGCAGCAGTTAGGTTGGTTGGGTTGAGCCGAGGGAAGGAGCAGACTCAAAGGGTTCTGCCCCCAGAGGGGGTGGGTTCAACACCGCCTTCTACCACGCCTGCCGAGGGTAGAGGGAGGTGGGGGCCAGGCGCTGACCGTCTGTTGAAGATTGCCGAAGGGTCAGACCTGCGTGCGGCCGCTAGGTTCAATGAAGCCGACCTGCTGAGGGGGTTATGTTCCGCTCAAATGGAGGTAACTGCCCTGGCAGGGGCTCTTCTAAGGAAGGCGGGGGGAGCCAGGCTGAAGGCAGAGAAGGCTGAGGCACAGTTGGAGAAGCTGAAGATGGAGAAGGCAAAATGGACGAGTGACCAGATTGAGTCAGTACAAATAAGCCGAGCCGGAGGATACACGCCAGGTTGTGTCACTCGAGTTCCAAATGGTCGGTGAGCGTAAGAAATTGGCAGAGTCCCAAAGAAGTTCGTATATTGCCAATGATCGGCATGAAGAGGCCATGAACAACAACGAAGAGCTGGTGAAGCAAAGAGACGAGGGAGGTGCTAAGGTGTAGGCTCGGCAAAAGGCGTTGGAGGACGAGGTGGCCAGGGCAGAGGGGGAGCGATGCAAGGTAGTCAAGGAGAGGAGGCCCTGGAAACAATTTGAAGCAGAGAGGAAGGTTGGATCAGAGAGGGAGGTCTGGAGGAAAGAGCCGAGGCCGAGAGAGCCAAGGTCAGAGTGACAAGGAGGCCCTACAAAAGGAGCCGAATGAAGAGAAGGCGGCGCCTCGGAGAGGGCAGCACCTCGATCTTTATGCCGCAGTGTCCTACAATTCAAAGGGTCTCTGAGTTCCAGATGGCGATCGACGCCGCAGCCGCCCGCCTGGCCATTGGGGTCTGGGGTGCTTTGGGTCATCAAGGACAAAGTCTTTGGGGTGAGGACAGAGTCTGAGATTATCAACAGCTTCAAATCGACTACTACAAGCACGAAATGGCCGAGTAATCTTGGGACAAGGTTGGAAGATGTTCAAGCGAAGGCCGAGGAGCTGTTTCGGACTTGGACTGAGTAGTGTGGTAGTTGGGGATGATGACGTAGCCTGCACCCCACCGGACGAGGGGTTGAAGAAGTGACCTCATTTCAAGCTTGGAGGAGGAGTGATCTCAGATGATCGGTAGACTTAGGAGTCTTTGTTTCCTCCTTGTATACATTTTTTGTTTTTTGTTGCGTTTTGTTTTTGAAGTATTGTAATAAATGGATGTGCACATGTTTTTGAATGAATAAAATGGTTCTAGTTGATGATTCCATTATGTTTCCTCTCATATTGGTTTGATCTTGGTTTATTTTTCTTGTGATTATTTTGTGTACTGATGTGTTCAGCGAATGCTTGCATCTTAAAAACATGACTTAGTATCAAATTACTTTGAAAAGGTGAACTGGAGTGTGAAGTTGAAGATATAATTTGCAAATGAAATATGGGAAACCTTCTTAAGAATACTGACTAAGTGTCAAATTACCTCGAAAAGGTAGGCTGAAATGTAATGTTGAACATATGATTTACAAATGAAATTTGAGAAAACATCTTTAAAATATGACTAAGTGTCAAAGTATGTTGAAAGTGTGGTTGAGCGTCAGACCATCACTGAGTGTTTTGTTGTATGAGCCTTCATTCATAGGTCTGACTGGGGCGTGAAAATGCTCAGGTCTGGCTGAGGCTTTTGAAAGTGCTCAGGTCTGGCTGAGGCTTTGAGTGCTCGGTCTGGCCGAGGCTTTGAGTGCTCGGTCTGGCCGAGGCTTTTGAAAGTGCTCAGGTCTGGCTGAGGCTTTGAGTGCTCGGCCCGCCGAGGCTTTTGAAGTGCTCAGTCTGGCTGAGGCTTTGGAAGTGCTCGGCTGGACGAGGCTTTGAAAGTGCTCAGTCTGGCTGAGGCTTTTGAAGTGCTCAATCTGGCTGAGGCTTTGGAAGTGCTCGGCTGGACGAGGCTTTGAAAGTGCTCAGTCTGGCTGAGGCTTTGAGTGCTCGGCCCGCCGAGGCTTTGAAAGTGCTCAGTCTGGCCGAGGCTTTGAGTGCTTTCAGTCTGGCCGCCGAGGCTTTGGAAGTGCTTTCAGTCCCACCGAGGCTTTGAAAGTGCTCAGTCCGGCCGAGGCTTTGAGTGCCTTGGTCTGCCGAGGCTTTTGAAAGTGCTCAGGGCCGGCTGAGGCTTTGAGTGCTCGGTCTGGCCGAGGCTTTTGAAAGTGCTCAGGTCCGGCTGAGGCTTTGAGTGCTGCAAATACAAGTTTCATGGAGGCTACATTCAGAGCTTGAATTATAGAAAGTGGGAACTCCAAATGATATTTGTATTATGTCTTTGAAAAGGAAATACAATAATTTTGACAATACAAAAGTAAGGACTTATTAGTAACGCTTCAAGTGTTCAAGATTCCGTGGATGGGAAGGTCTCGCCATCCATGTCTTGAAGTCGGTAAGTGCTGGCGTGGTCGGCCTTCACGAGGGCCCTCCCATTTGGCGCCAATTTGCCCTCGGTTGGATTCTTTGTGGCAAGAGTTGCTTCTCTCAAGACAAGGTTAATGGAGAACTCCAGCGTCGGACTCTGCGGTTGTAGTGTGCTCTCATTTTCTGCATTGCACGAGGCCACCGACAGCCAGCAGCCTCTCTGAGCTCCTCAATGAGATCCAGGTCTGCCCGACGGAGTTCTTCGGTTGAGGCGAGATCTGGATGTAGGACCTGGGTGGGCAGACCGACTTCTACAGGAATGACCGCCTCAACAGATGTTAGGCGAAAAGGGTTTCCAGAGGAGTCCCAAAGGGTTCGGTAGGCCCAGAGTACATGTGGCGGTTCCTCACCAGAGGCCTTTAGCGACCGAGCTTAGTTTTGATGATCTTCAGGAGAGAGCGGTTGGTGACCTCAACTTGGCCATTTGCTTGGGGGTGACCGGGGGAAGAGAAGCATGGTTGAATTTGGAGATCTGCACAAAATTTCCGGTATCTAGCATTGTCGAACTGTTTGCCGTTGTCGGAGACGATGGCCTGAGGGATGCCAAACCTGCAGACAATCGATTGCCAGATAAACTTGGTGGTGTTCCGTTCGGTGATTGTGGCAAGAGGTTCTGCCTCGACCCACTTGGTGAAGTAATCAATAGCAACGATTGCGAATTTGGTCTGGCCTCGGCCAGTGGGAAGCGGACCAACCAGGTCGATACCCCATTTAGCGAACGGGTAAGGGCTGCAGAGGAGATCACCGTGGGAGGAGCATGGGGAATGTTGGTTACCGCACTTGTCGCATTTCAGCACGAAGTCAGAGGCATCTTTGTTGAGGGTCGGCCAGAAGTAGCCCGTACGGAGTACTTTGTGTGCGAGAGATCTGCCACCTGAATGGTTGCCACATATTCCTTCATGGATCTCTTGCATTACATAAGTTGCTTGGGCGGGGCTGAGACATCGCAGGTACGACCGTGAGCAGCCGGTTTTGTCCAGGATGCAGTCGAGCAGAATGTAGTTAGCCGACCGAAGCTCGACCTTGGCGACATTGTCGGTCATCCGCGCTTCTCCGTGGTCAAGAAGAGGAAGATGTCGATGCCCAAGGAATGGGTTCCTCAAGGAATTGCACTTCTGCGTCGGGTGAGATGGTGGCCGAGTCGTATTCGAGGCGAACTCCATGGCCGAGGTCGGATTGGTCGGAGGCAAGCCGAGCCATCTCATCCGCTTTGGAGTTTTCCGCCCTAGGTATGTGTTTGATCTGGAAGGTGTTGAAGAGACGAACAAGGGTGAGAGCCATGTCTCAGAACTCCGCATTGTGGTGTCCTTGGCATCGAATTCACCCGTGATCCGCCGACGATAAGTTGGGAGTCATCAACACGCGAATGTGGCTAACACCAATGTCTTTGGATAGACGAAGTCCAGATTCGCCTCGTTGTTGCCGGGTCCGCGAACGAGGCGGAGGGCACATTTGAAATAACCCTCGGGGATGTGAGGATGAGGCCACCCACTTCCTCCTCGCGAGATTTAACCGTCGACATTGAGTGTCCAACAATGAGGATCTTCGTTCGATGGAGTTGGTGTGGGTGTAGGGCGATGGTTGGGGTTGGATTGGTAAACTCAAGATGAAGTCGGCTACTACCGCCCCTTGATTGTCGGGGCGATAAGAGATGTCGAATCGGCTTAGTTCTCGACCACTTTGCATTAGTCTTCCCGAGAGCTCGCCGTTGCATGACCTTCTTCGTGGGTCGGTCGGTGAGAACCACTATTGAATGAGCTTGGAAGTAGGGCGGAGTCGTTCGAGGCAAGTGACCAAGGCCGTGACAGCTTTTCTAATAGGGGTAGTTCTGCTCGCTTCCCTAAGAGCCCGCCGATGTAGTAGACCGGCCGTTGGATCGAGCCGCCCTCTCGATGAGCGCCAGACCGATTATGTGTTTGATCTCGCTAGGTACAGAAGAGGGCTCATGGGTGATTGCTTGTGAGAGAAGGGGAGGGTTGGCCATGCACTGTTTCAACTGTTGAAAGGCCTCTTCTGATTCGGTTGTCCATTCAAAAGTCTGCCGCAGGACTTTGAAGAATGGTAGGCATTTATCCGTTGCACGGGAGATGAAACGTTAAGAGTCGCCACTCGCCGGTGAGCCTTTGGACCTCTTTAACGGTTTTGGTGATCGCATCTCGATCAAGGCCTTGATCTTCTCGTGGTTGGCCTCGATGTCATTGGTGACCATGAAACCCAGAACTTGCGGATCCTACGCCAAAGGCGCACTTCTCTGGGTTGAGTTTCATCTGTATTTATGAGTGTGGCAAAAGTCTCGCAGGTCGGTGAGGTGGTCAAGGAGAGTTTGTTTAACCAAAGATGTCATCCACATACACTTCCATGTTCCGTCCGACCTGATGGTGGAAGACTGTGTTGACCAAACGTTGGTAGGTGGCCCCGCATTCTTTAGTCCGAACGGCATGACACGGTAATGGTAGGTGCCTCGATCGGTGATAAAAGATGTGTGTTCCTGGTCGGATGAGTGCATCACGATCCGTTGTACCAAAAAGCATCCATGAAGCTGAGCATTTGATGACCGGCCGTGGCGTCGACCAGTAGATCAATGCGGGGAAGAGGGTAGCTGTCTTTGGGACAGGCTCGGTTCAAGTCAGAGTAGGCGACGCAGAGACGCCACCTGCCATTGTTTTTGCGGACCAGACCACGTTGGATGCCACTTAGGATAGTCCACGTTTGGATAAACCGGCCTCAAGAAGTTTGTCAACCTCTGCGGCTATGAGATTGTTGCGCTCTGGATGGAAAATTCGGTAAGGTCGGAAGTGAGGCTCGATACTGAGGCGGTGGGTTATGAAAGAGGGGTCGATGCCTGGCATGTCTGCATGGGTCCAGGCGAAGACGTCTCTGTGTTCGGTCAGGAGAGCGGTGAGGTCGGCCTTGGCTTGGGAAGGCAGGTGGCTGCCGATTTTAGCAGTTTTGAGTGGGTTGGTGGGGTCGATGTTAACTTCGACGAGTTCCTCCACAGGTTCGCCTCTGATCAGTTCGTCCTCATCTCGGACGTCAAGTCCTTCTATGATCATTGCCTCCTTGAGTTTGACCTCTTTGAGTGAGGCAACATAACATTCTCTGGCGACGGTCTGTTCTCCTCTCACCGTGCCGACCCCAAAATCAGTAGGGAACTTGAGGGCAAGGTGGTAGGTGGATGTGATGGCTTGGAAGGCATTGAGGGCGGTGCGGCCGAGGATGACATTGTAAGCGGAGGGGCAGTCGACAACAAGGAAAGTAAGCAACTTCGTGGTCTGCCGTGGGTACTCTCCAATGGTGATGGGGAGATCGATGGAGCCGATCGAGGTCACCCGGTCACCGGTGAAACCAACCAGAGGAGTTTGGAGTGGGGACAAGCCTTCTTCCCCGATCTTCAGCTGGCGGAAACAGTTTAAGAAAATGATGTCTGACGAGCTGCCATTGTCAATGAGGACTCGTCTGACCTGATAATTGGAGAGGACAGTGGAGATGACAAGAGGATCATCGTGAGGATAACGGATGCCAAGGCCGCAAGTGAAGGTAATGGGCTCGGCCCATCGCTGCTGTTGCTTGGGGGGTCGGTCGACCGTGGCGACTGTCTTGTCCGAGCCCTGTCGTATCTTTCTAAGCTCTGCCCTCTGAGCTGAGCGTGATGGTCCACCACAAGCAAGACCGCCTGAGATAACTCTGATTTCACCGACTGGTGGAGGCGGATTACCTTGAGGCCGAGGTTGTTGGTGGGGTCGGTCATGCCCCTGGTCTGGCTGAACTGGTCGCCGTGGAGGGGTATGCCTGCGATTGTCTCTGTGGGGCTCGGCTCTTTGTCTCTGCTGAGGGCGGGTATCTGTGAATCGGCTCAAGCGCCCCTGGCGAATGAGGGTCTCTACTTGATCTTTGAGGCTGATGCAGTCGTCGGTGTTATGGCCATGATCCTGGTGGAAGCGGCAATATTTGGACTGGTCTTTGCGGTTGGAAGGGTTCCGTGGAGGAAGAGGCCACTTGAGGGGGTAGTCCCGTTGGATTTGGTTAAGAACTTGTTCCATGGGTGTATTGAGAGGGGTATATTGCTCGAACCGACCGGGGGGTCTGGTTGGGGCCGGCCGATCGGCACGAGGGGGTCGGTCAGCATAGCGGGATGTTTGGTTATGAGACCAAGGTGTTCTTTGGGTTCTTGGTCTTTTTTTTTCTCTGGGGGTCAGATATTTAGTTGTGGATTCCTGCCGAGCGGCTAGAGAGTCCTCGGCGTTCATATACTTCTGGGCTTTGGAGAGCAAGGCCATGGATGTCGGGGGGTTCTTGGAGAGGGAGAAGAGGAAATTGGATGATCGCAGACCACCCATGAAGGTCGTGAGGATGACCTTATCGTCATTTTCAAGAACTTGTAAGGCTTCGGTGTTGAAGCGAGTGACAAAGTCACGTAGTGACTCCCTCGGTCCGACGGATGTTGAGGAGTTGGGTCACGGACGTCGCTGGCGTTGGGCTCCAATGAAGTGGCTCAGGAAAGAGTCACTGAGGTTTTGAAATGTAGAGACCGAATCTGGTGGCAACTGGCTGAACCATAGCCGAGCCGATCCCTTTAGGGTCACGGGGAAGGCTCGGCACATGATTTCGTCGGGAAAAGCATGGAGGATCATGAGTGTACGGTAGGTTTCCAGGTGGTCGACGGGGTCGGTTGTTCCGTCGAAGGGGTCGATGGTGGGCATTTTGAACTTGGGGGGTAGGGGTTTGTCTCGGATGGAGGCGACGAAGGGGGAGTTTGCTGTGGTGGAGGGCTTGTGTTGGATGTTTTGCATGACCCCTTGGAGCTGGAGTTTCATGGCTCGGAGTTCTGCGTCCCAAAGAGGAATGTTGTCGCCTCCGGAGGGGGATAGATGTTGGACGCCCTGCTTTCTCCTCGAGCCGGGCTATGACTGAGGGACGTGGGGGGGGAGGAGGAGGATGTATATGTGGGTGAGGGGCGCAAGCCCCGAGTTGAGGATTGGGTTGCGGGGACAAGATGACCCAGGACTTGTTCCGGATGGGGTGGAATGTCTGGAGGTGGTGGAGGAATAGGGAGGTTCCGTTGGAGCAGAGCGTTGATTAAGGCCTGGTTTTGTTCGGCCATACGGTTGATGCTGTTGGTGAGTTCGATGAAGTACTGTGGTGGGTTGTTCGGATTGGGAGGGTCGGTCTGGTGATCAGCAACATTGTGGTAGGAAGCCATGGATCTGGTCGTTACCATGCACGTGACGGATGAGGTGAAAAAGGTTGTTGGAAAAGGGTCTCCGGCGGCAATGAACACAACTGGCGCACGGATAAAACCAGTTTCCCACAGACGGCGCCAACTGATGATACAGTGAGGGTTCTCGTGGATGGGTTGGACCGATCCAAGCTCCTCAAGCCCACTGGATAACCTACAAACAAGTTCAATCGGGGAACGGGGTAGTCCCCCGGCGAACCCTCCGGTGTAGGAATTAGAGAAGGTGATAATACAGAAAAATGTAGAGAGAGAGAGATAGGAGATGGAAAAACTTAACCTTCTTCTTCTCTTCGAGTTTAGCTTATATCCAACTGTAATCATTTCGCTGTCTCTGTCGTTCTGATTGTCCCCGCCGAAAGCTTGAGGCGTGGTTCGCCTTGTTCAGGGCGAGGGGGTGTGATTCCGGCTGAGAGGTGTTGTCGCAATAAATGCTGTGATGGGCTGCATTAATGGTGATGTGCTGTGGCAATAACTTTGCAGATCTTTGTCTGCTGACGTGGTCTGCTCTGCGCCTGCTACTTGTCCGAGCATCATTGGTCTTTCCTGTCCAGTTGGACTCCAGCTGTGTTGGGTTTGGCCAACCGGGTTGTATAATGGGGTTTGAATGGTGGGCCGTGGGCTCTATGGGCCTATCCCTGTCAGTTCTAAAGCATGCTCCTTGATATTTTAAAAAGCTTTATAATTGGTAGAGGGAATTAAACTCACTACTTTGTGTTTACAAATGAGACAACATAAAGAAAGAAAGAAAGAAAAAAATGATAATTAGTTAAGCGTAGGAACAAGTGGTCTGCTTTGGACACTCAACACCAAAGAATTGGAGCAATTACACAATAATGTATGTCTAAAAAAATAATTACAGATTAATTTTAATTTTATTAATATTAATAATTATAATTATAAATTTTTTTTAACAAATTTATATATTTTTTTAAAAAGACACTGAATTGTAATTTTTTCATAATTTTCTGCATTACTGTGCCTGTGATATAACATCCATCCTAGACAACTTGACATGCATGAATCAAAAAAAAAAAAGAAAAAAAAAAGACAAGTTGACATGCAATTTTACTTGCGTTTAACTGTTTGATTTTTGGCTCGTTTTCATGTGTTGAAAAAATAGTTTTATATTGACATATTTTTGAGCTCAAAATTAAGTGGGCCTCAAATGTCTTTTGGGGTGGGTCTAAAGAGGTGACGTGTTCCTTGCCGCGTGGCAAATCACACGGTGAAGACGGAACGTCAAAACTATTTTTGAGTGAATGAGAAGTTGACGTCGTTTTCGTGTCTAATATTAATTTTTTAGATAAAATTTATTTGAATTTTTTCAATAAAAATTATTGTGAGAATTTAATTTAATTCTAAATTTAAATTTTGGTTTCCTAAGTGGTTTCCTAAAATTTGTAATTGTGGGAATTTAATTTAATTCTAAATTCAAATTTTAAGTTTCTAAATGGTTTCCTAAAAATTTGTACCTTTTTATTTATTTATTAAACTATTCAATTTGTTTAATATATATATATTCAAATAGTTTAATATATATATATATATTCAAAATAGTTTATGTAATAAAATGGAAACAGTTGCTCTAACGGACAAATTTTTTCCACTAACGGACAAAACCACTTTTCAAATAGTGAGTGCACTGTTCAAAGTTTTTTGTGCACCTTTTCACTTAATAGTGGTACCTGTTCGGATCAATTGGTTGCCTATAAATACAATCATTTTCAGCAGTTCTTTTTTTATCCGAAAATCAGTGAGAATTTGTTCCTTTGTGCTATCCAGATTTTATTTTACATTATAATCTTCATTCTAGTTTAAGGAAAAATAAAAGAGAGTTTAGAACACAAGGTTTGGTTCGCCAAACAAATTGTTCGGAGTGCTACTACAATTTGTGAAAATCATTGTATCTTGGGAGATAGACGCCACTCAACCGTAAGCACCGTAACGGGGCGAATCTATCTTAAGGACAGAGTGTCACACACTCGACTTGGTCTTAATTTTAATTCGGTTTGATAAATAAATCTGGTATGTTATTTATTTATTTTGTTTGAATTTATTTCAAGTTTTTTTTTATATACACAGAAAATTGTTCCAACAATCTTAAGACAGACTCGAATTTATTCTGTTTACAGAATTTTTTCGTTTGTTTCCTTTTCTCTTTCTTCGTTTAAGAAAATTATTTTTTGTGAATTTACAAAATAATATTCTAGTTGGAAAAATAAATAGTAATTATATGCTATTTGACTGATAGTAGTAATATACTGTCTCTTTTCTTTGACAACTAGTAGTACGATACTGGTGTCATTAACAATTCAGAATATATTTTTGTGAAATTTTGTCAGAAAATTAATTTTGATTTTTAGAATTTATTTTCTGAGTTTTCATTAATTAAAATTTTGTTTCAGTATTTTAATTATTGGAGTGTAACAAGAGATTTACATTTCTATGTGAAATTAATTTGGTTAAATAAAATTTTATTTTATTTCTAAATTAATTGAAAAATAAAGGTTATATTTTTATTTCTTTTATTTTACAGAATTTAATTTCTTGTGTGGAATTAATTTGGTTAAATAAAATTTTATTTTATTTCTAAATTAATTGAAAAATAAAAGTTATAGTTTTTATTTCTTTTATTTTCTATGTGGAATTAATTTGTTTAAATAAAATTTTATTTTATTTTTAAATTAATTGAAAAATAAAAGCTACATTCTTATTTCTTTTATTTTTATAGAATTTAATTATGTGAGTGTAAATTTTAATTATAATTTTATTTTATATATTAGAATTGATGGCTACTGAAACTAATATCCAAACAAGTATTACTGTGATGGCTGCGATTGCACCAACCCCCTCTCCTGTGATGACAGTACCGGTAAATCACGGTGAAAAACCAGAGAAGTTCTCAGGAACTGACTTTAAAAGATGGTAACAGAAAATGTTGTTCTATCTTACAACTCTAAACTTGGCTCGTTTCCTCCGTGAATATGCTCCTATCCTGAAAGAGGATGAAACCGACAGGCAAGTGGTTGCTACGGTTGATGCCTGGAAACATTCTGATTTCCTTTGCCGAAATTACATCTTGAACGGACTTGACAACACATTATATAACGTCTACAGTCCAATCAAGACAGCAAAGGAACTTTGGGAATCGTTGGCGAAAAAGTACAAAACAGAAGATGCCGGCTCAAAGAAATTTGTGGTTGGTAGATTCTTAGATTTTGTAATGGTTGATTCAAAAACTGTGATCAGCCAAGCTCAAGATTTCCAACTCATTCTGCATGATATTCACGCAAAAGGCATGTCACTCAGTGAATCCTTCCAAGTTGCAGCCTTAATTGAAAAATTATCAAAAGGCTGGAAGGAATTCAAGAACTACCTCAAACACAAGCACAAAGAAATTTCTATGGACGAGTTAATTGTGCGTTTAAAGATTGAGGAGGACAACCGCAATTCTGAAAAGCGGGCTGGTAAGCTTCCTATGGAGTCTAAGGCAAATGTAGTGGAACATACTTCAAAAACCAAGAAACGAAAGTCTTCTGGAGAAAGTTCATTACAAGGCTCTAAAGGGAGGGAAAATAAAAAGTACAAGTTTAATGACAAATATTACATCTGTGACAAAGAGGGACATTGGGCCAAAGATTTCCATAGCAAAGGCAAAAGCAAAAGAAGAACAAGCAAGAAGCCTGCTCAAGCCCATATGACCGAAGTGGGCAAAATTTTCAATGGTGTAGATGACATCAATCTTTCTGCTGTTGTTTCTGAGACAAATCTTATCGGAAATCCTAAAGAATGGTGGGTGGACACTGGTGCTACTCGTCATATTTGTGCCGACAAAAAGATGTTCACATCTTATTCTACAGTGGACAATGGTGAACAATTTTTTATGGGCAACTCTTCAACCTCCAAAGTTGAAGGACAAGGAAAGATTGTTCTCAAAATGACATCAGAAAAGGAACTCACTCTCAACAATGTGCTGCATATACCGGACATTCGCAAGGATCTTGTTTCCGGATCTTTGTTAAATAAGAATGGGTTTAGGCTAGTATTTGAGAGTGATAAATTTGTATTTACAAAGAATGGGATGTATGTTGGAAAATGTTACATGTCTGATGGTCTTTTCAAATTAAATGTAATGACCGTTGTACCCTCAGTTATTAATAATAATATATCTTCTTCTTACTTGCTTGAGACTTCTAATTTATGGCATGGTAGACTAGGACTTGTTAATTATGGATCTTTGCGTAAATTAATTAATATGGAATGTTTACCTAAATTTAACATTGATTCAAATCATAAATGTAAAATTTGTATTGAGGCAAAATTATCTAAAACTCCTTTTCATTCAATTAAAAGAAGTACGGAACCACTTGAATTAATTCATAGTGACATTCGTGATTTTAAATCAATTCAAACTAGATGTGGGAAAAAATATGTTATCACTTTTATAGATGACTATACTAGATATAGTTATATTTATTTAATTCGAACCAAGGATGAAACTTTGGAAACTTTCATTCAATATAAGAATGAAGTTGAAAATCAACTTGGTAAGAAAATCAAGAAACTTAGAAGTGATAGAGGTAATGAATATGAATCACCTTTTGGTGAGTTTTGTAAAGAATATGGATAATTCATCAAACCACCGCACCTTACTTACCTCAGCAAAATGGAATTGTTGAAAGGAAAAATAGGACTTTAAAAGAAATGATGAATGCCATGTTAATAAGTTTTGGATTACCTCAGAACTTGTGGGGGGAAGTAATACTTTCTGCAAATTATATTTTAAATAAAGTACCCCGAAAGAAAGTGAATCAAACACCTTATGAATTGTGGCATGGAAGAGTACCATCCTACAAATACTTAAAAGTGTGGGAGTGTTTGGCTAAAGTGACTATTCCTAATCCTAAAAAGACTAAGATAGGTCCTAAGACCATTAATTGCATTTTCATTGGTTATGTCAAGAATAGTAATGCATATCGGTTTTTGATTAATAAATCAGAACATTCTGAAATGCATGTAAATACTATTATTGAGTCTCGGAATGCATCATTCTTTGAACATGTATTTCCAAATAAGACTGGACAAGAGACTAGTAATAATAAGAGATCTTTGGATGCTATTACTAATAGTGATCAAGAACATTATCAAGAGCAAGAGTTAGACCAAAATGAGAAAGAAGAACCTAAGCGTAGTAAACGTGCTAGAACCTCAAAATCTTTTGGTCTAGATTTCCTAACATATTTGTTAGAAAATGAGTCTTTAACTTTTAAAGAAGCTATATCCAGTCCTGAAGCTCCTTTATGAAAAGAAGCTGTCAACAGTGAAGTTGAATCCATCTTGCAAAATCACACTTAGGAATTGGTGGATTTGCCACCAAGTTGTAAACCTTTTGGGTACAAGTGGATTTTCAAAAGAAAATTGAAAGCGGATGGATCAATAGACAAATACAAGGCAAGACTTGTAGTCAAAGGTTTTAGACAAAAAGAAGGTCTAGATTACTTTAACACATACTCACCGGTTACTAGAATAACATCCATTAGAATGCTAATTGCCATTGCATCTCTATACAATCTAGAAATTCATCAAATGGATGTTAAAACCGCTTTCTTAAATGGTGAGTTAAATGAAGAAATTTACATGGAACAACCAGAAGGTTTTTCTGTTCCAGAAAATGAAAAGAAAGTGTGTAAATTGGTTAAATCGTTATATGGTTTAAAACAAGCGCCAAAGTAATGGCATGAGAAATTTGACAAGGTAATGATGTCAAATGGATTTAAAATTAATGAGTGTGACAAATGTGTTTATATTAAAAACACAGACAAAGGTTATGTCATTGTATGTCTTTATGTAGGTGACATGCTCATTTTTGGTAGTAATAATGATATGATTAAAACTACTAAGAAAATATTGAATAAACATTTTGAAATGAAAGACATGGGCATTGCTGATGTAATTCTTGGTATGAAAATTACCAAAATATCGGAAGGATATGCTTTGTCACAATCTCATTACATTGAGAAAATACTTAACAAATTCAGCAAAGATGATGATCATCTTGCTAGAACTCCTGTAGATGTTAATTTGTATCTTTCTAAGAATGTATAGGAAAATATTTCTCAATTAGAGTATGCCTAAATTATTGGAAACTTAATGTACTTGATGAACTGCACTCGCCCAGATATAGCTTATGCAGTAAGTAAATTAAGTAGATATACGAGTAATCCGGGAGTAGAACACTGGAAAGCAATTATAAGGGTTCTTAGATATCTCCGATTTACTCGTAACATTGGGCTTAATTATACTAGATATCCAGCAGTACTTGAAGGATACTGTGATGCAAATTGGATATCGGATACTAGAGATTCGAAGTCCACCAGTAGATATGTCTTTACTCTTGGTGGGGCGACTGTATCTTGAAAATTGTCACGACCCAAACTTGCCCCTATGGGTTTAGCACTGTAACCGGCCAGTAATCCGAGATTACCGAAGGCCTGCTTAACAGTAAGACAGTATAACAGAGTACAGGGACATGGCGAAAGCCAATACAGTAAATAAACAATGTCCAATGAGTTGTGACAGTTTGTATGCAAAAAGATTTTTCATACATACATAGGTATATACACAGTACAGAACAGTGTGTACAATATTTATAGTCATTCAGAACAGGGACCAAATCCCTATTAAGCAGTATAGTAACAGTCTATACAGTCATACAAGACAGACACATGAACAAACAGAGGAAAATAAAAACATCCCTAAGCCGTAGCTTGGCAGGCTCGGAACCTCGCAGTGAGGCACTGTGGTTGGCTTGACAAAACTGGGAGTCTACCCCGACGCTCCAAGCTCCGGTCTGGTGTCTGTACACCTACATATATATATGAGCAGTGAGCTAAAACCCAGTGAATAACATAAAGCGTAAAGGGGTTTAGAATGAATATCCTTACAGTAATGAAAACAGTTCATTTCAATCAATATATCAGTTGTTCAGTACAGTAAATAGTCATATGTGGTACATCTATTAGCGTAATAGTAAACAGTAGGTCTTAAAAGACCGAATAGTAAATGATGGCCATCAATCAGTAAACATTAGTGGTTCCAACGAGGAAACCGACAGAGATCTCTGTAACAGTAACAGTCAATAACAGTAGTTGCTAAGGATGCCACAGTACAGTTCAGAATATAGGACATACATTCATTCAATTAACAGTAGCAGTTGAAAAAACAGTACAGTTCAATTGTTCAGAAGATAATCATTTTTGAACATATCTTTACACAGTTGTTACTCACAGAGTTCTGGGCTACAGTAAGCTAGAGCGTCTCCTCGGAAAGCCAACCCTACACTGTTTACAGAATGAACACACACTAAGCTACACGGTTGGGAAAGATAATAACTTAATCCCTAATTGCCTCGGTGTGTGCTACATCTATATCCTCAATAAGATGCCTTAAATGTGCCCTGGGAATGCCTAGGATGAAAAGATGATGTAAAGATGCACTCAGAAAACATTTTCAGAATTTCAGAAAAACAGAGGTCCCGCTCGAGCGTAGGTTACACCACTCGAGCGGATATGCAAACAACGTTTCCCGCTCGAGCGTCACTTCCCACGCTCGAGCGGACATGCAAAACAGTCAAAAGTACTGGATAGGTGAAATCCACGCTCGATCGGGCGCTCGATAGCCGCTCGAGTGTAAGACACAAGGTCCCGCTCGAGCATCAATCCTTCCGCTCGAGCGGACTTCAACACAGTGCAAAGTACTGGGAGCACGAATTTCCCGCTCGAGCGAGAGTCCAAAATCTGGAATTTCCAGATTTGAACTTCCAAGCTCAAATCAAGTTTAAATGAATCAAATTCGATCCTCTTGGGCTAATTTTCTAAAAAACACTTCAAAACTCATAATATCACATGTTTCAAAGATCAATTTGGTAAATCAAAGCCCAATGGTGTTTAATTCAAACTCAATTTCAAACCAATTTTCATGAACATGCTACAAACATGACATGCATGAGTTTAAATCATTTCCAAGCTTTAAATACAAGCTCAAATGAGCCAAATCATTCAAGAACATGATGTTATCATGAACCTTAACTAGAACTTGTACATGCATGTAACAATTATCCATGAAATCAACTTAAAACTCAACAATACCGATATGCATGCATGGAATGAGCTCCAATTCACCATTATTTGACTCAATCTTGACTTAGATCACTAGAGGCTCATGAATCATGCAAGAACAAGCTTAAACACAACAATGAGAGGTTGAATTCCTTACTTAAGTCTTCAATTAGAGGTGTAGGAGCTCAATTTACAATTATCTTCAAAAATCTCCAAGTCTTCAAGCAATTTACCCAAGAACAAGTCAATTCTCTCCCTCACTCTCTCTCTTGGTCGGCTATGACAAGAAAATGGTTGAAGAAAATGTTTTGAGCAGTGCAAGACTAAGTCTCTCAACATTTGGTATAATGGCCCACTCAATGGTCTAATGGTAAATAAGTCCAATACTTGCAATCTATCAATATTTGATCTAATTTAATCATCCCTAATCACTTTTCAGATAAATACACCATAAAATCACATAAATTATGACGATCATAAAACACTAATTGATTTCCGGTTCGGCCGCCGATAAGACCTTCAATTAGCAATTTAAACACAAAGACATGAACAGATAATTTAGTAAGCAAACAGATAGAATACAATTTAACTAACATATACTCAGTCAATCAGTTTCAGATTTCAGTCAGTCAGTTCAGTATTTCTATTACTTCAGTTATCAATCATAATCAGTCTCGTTTTAACAGTAATCAGTGATCATTCGGTAAACAGTGGTGAGGGTTATTACAGAAATCTTCCAAACAGACATGCATTGCTAGGTCTACTATAGAATCAGAATTCATAGCTTTAGACAAAGCTGGGGAAGAGACAGAATGGCTTCGCCACTTCCTTGAAGATATTCCAATATGGGCAAAATCGGTGCCTGCTATATGCATACATTGTGATAGTCAATCAGCTATAGGTAGAGCACAGAGTCATATGTATAACGGTAAGTCTCGACATATTCGTCGTCGACATAATACCGTAAGACAACTACTCTCTAATGGAATTATGTCCATAGAATATGTTAAGTCTAAAGACAACATAGGGGATCCACTAACCAAAGGGTTAGCAAAAGAGTTAGTTGAGAATTCATCGAGGGGAATGGGACTTAAGCCTATTAAATAAGAGTTACCACAACGGCAACCCAACCTAGTTGACTGAAGATTCCAAGATCTAGGTTCAAAGGGACAACCGAGTTGTGAATAACTCAAAAGGATCACTGGGGAGTATAACTCCTACCCATTTCTTTGATGAAATAGTGATGTTTGCAGCGTTAAAGGTTAGGTAAAATTTTAATGATTCTTATATCTAGGTAAATCTAGTGGAGTATGGCAGGATACTCTTCAAAAGAATTACCTATGTGAGTGTGAACTGGGCCGGTTCTATAAGATTTGTGAAGGGTTACAAGTCTTTAGAGCACTTATGAAAAACCAGGTTGTTCAGGGCCAAAATGAACACAATAGTGAGAACTAAACTGTGTCTGGGAATATACTGTGTGAGTTTTATTGTTTTGGTTTACACAAATGGCTGAACAGTTCAAGACATCATGTTCACTGTTTAGCTAGTAAATCCGATAGTGTCTCACAAGGGAAGGTTCAAAGCCAAAAGTTACCTATCATTTGCAGAATATTACCAATTTCTGTACTCTCTGTTATTAGGTCATGTTGTTGCATTTTCTCTCCGTCAAATTTCATTCATGTGGGGGATTGTTGGAAAAATGGTTTTATATTGGCATATTTTTGAGCTCAAAATTAAGTGGGCCCCAAACGTCTTTTGGGGTGGGTCCAAAGAGGTGACGTGTTCCTTGCCGCGTAGCAAGTCATACAGTGAAGACGGAACGTCAAAACTATTTTTGAGTGAATGGGAAGTTGACGTCATTTTCGGGTCTAACATTAATTTTTTAGATAAAATTCATTTGAATTTTTTCAATAAAAATTATTGTGGGAATTTAATTTAATTCTAAATTCAAATTTTGGTTTCCTAAGTGGTTTCCTAAAATTTGTAATTGTGGAAATTTAATTTAATTATAAATTCAAATTTTAGGTTCTTAAGTGGTTTCCTAAAATTTGTACATTTTCATTTATTTATTAAACTATTCAATTTGTTTAATATATATATATTTAAATAGTTTAATATATGTATATTCAAAATAGTTTATGTAATAAAATGGAAACAGTTGCTCTAACGGACAAATTTTTTCCACTAACGGACAAAACCACTTTTAAAATAGTGAGTGCGCTGTTCAAAGTTTTTTGTGTACCTTTTCACTTAATAGTGGCACCTGTTCGGATCAATTGGTTGCCTATAAATACAATCATTTTTAGCAGTTCTTTTTTGATCCGAAAATCAGTGAGAATTTGTTCCTTTGTGCTGTCCAGATTTTATTTTACATTATAATCTTCATTCTAGTTTAAGGAAAAATAAAAGAGAATTTAGAACAAAAGGTTTGGTTCGCCGAACAAATTGTTTGGAGTGCTACTACAATTTGTGAAGATCATTGTATCCTGTGAGATAGACGCCACTCAACCGTAAGCACTGTAGCGAGGCGAATCTGTCTTAAGGATAGAGTGTCACACACTCGACTTGGTCTTAATTTCAATTCGGTTCGATAAATAAATTTGGTATGTTATTTATTTTGTTTGAATTTATTTCAAGTTTTTTTTTTATATACACAGAAGATTGTTCCAACATCATGTTCTTTATTTTTGGTATATCAGTGATGCTCGGTAGTCTGAGTTTTTAGTGGCCCAACTTTGCTCAAATGATATGGTTTGGTGGTGTCGCGGTGACGTTGAAATTTTTAGGATATTAAGGGCTGGTTTGACAACTCTAAAAAAATTTAAAAAGTCAAAAAATTACACAAAAAGTAAAAAATTCATTACTATTTACAAATAAAAAATATTAAAAAAATATTTTATATATTGTTATAATACAAAAGTTTGATCAGGCTCTATCAGCCGTACTTGTGAAGCAGGTAGGCATTATACACTTTTTGGGCCCAAAAAAAATTACATATATAAAGCTACAAAGTTTGATGGTAATGTTGGGCCTAAGGATTTCGTTTTGATAATTCGAACCGTTCAATATGTAGAACTCGTCGAGTAATATATGCTTGTAAAAAATCACGTTGATCGGATATCGAGTAATATATGCTTGTAAAAACCGTTCAATGGATATTTATTCTTTACAGTTACCTTGTTCAGTTCACGGTAATCAATGCACAGTCTCAGTGAGCCGTCTTTCTTCTTTACAAACAAAACAGGTGCACCCCACGGTGAAGTACTGGGTCTGATAAACTTCTTGTCTAACAGTTCCTGCAATTGTACCTTCAATTCTTTCAGTTCAGTTGGAGCCATTCTATAGGGGGCTTTAGATGTCGGCTGGGTACCCGGAACCACATCCACAATAAATTCAATTTCCCTGTCAATCAAATCCCTTGGCAATTCATCTGGAAATACTTCTGGGAATTCTCTGACTATAGGAATACAATTCACATCAGTTTTAACATTATCATTAGCAGGTACAGTCAATACAGAACACAGATATCCTTTACACCCCTTTCTAATCAATTTGACAGCCTTTACAGAAGAAATCAGATATGGAGGAGGTACTACTCCACTCCCATTAAACACAAATTCGGGCAAACCCGGTGGACGGAAAACTACTTGTTTTGTTACACAGTCTATAGTGGCATGATATTTCTGTAGCCAATCCATCCTCAATATTACATCGAAGTGGTCTATGTTCAATGGAAGTAAATCAATAAACAGATGCATATCCCCAACAATAATCTCACAAGCAGGATACATATATGCACATGTCATGGATCCCCAAGTGATGATCTGACTAACAAATAGTTCATGGGTTCTAAGGGTCTATTCAATTTACGCGAAAAAGCATGCGACACATAAGAATGTGTAGACCCCGAATCAATCAATACATAAGCATTCTGAGCACAAATAGAGAGGATACCTGACACAACGGTCTCAGTGTTTTGCACGTCTCCCGGTACTAGGGCAAACACTCGGCCCTGCCTCATAGGCTCTTTCCCGGTAGCTTTGGGGTTCGGTTTTGGTGCTACATTCGATGCTGCTGCGCTTGGTGCAATTTACTACTACTGGCGAGGCGGAAGGCGATCTTTGATTACGTGGCCCACCTTGCCACACGAAACAAGCTCGAAACACAGTAGCAAACCCCTTTGTGCTTGTTGCCACATATGGAACAGGTGGAGTAAATCCACTCCCTTAGTTTGGGCTAGTAGTCGACCCGTATTCATTTCTTGTTTGCTGGGTTATGCTTGCCTTTCTTAAACTTAAAACCCTGTCTTTTACCTTGCCATTCAGTCGTCGGTGTTTCAGATTGTTTCACTGCTGCAATATTTGTCTCGGCCATCAATGCCCGGTCGAGAACACCTACATAAGTTGGCATTTTCAAAACATTTATCCGGTCACCGACAAGAACACTAAGGCCGCCTTCAAACCTCCTGGCCTTCTTATAATCGGTATCCACCATGTGTGGGGCATACCTAGCAAGTTCAGTAAATTGCTTTTCATACTCGGCAACAGATGTTTTGCCCTGTCTCAGCTGTTCAAACTCAGTCACTTTTCTGTCCCTGATGCACTGGGGAAAATACTTTTCAAAGAAGGACTCCTTGAACTGAGCCCAAGTCAGAATGGTATTTGCATCACGGGTCAACATCTACCACCTTCTGGCTTCTTCCTGAAGGGTGAAGGTTGCCAACAATACTTTGTTTGCTTCAGAGCACGGAAAAACCTCAAACAACTTTTCGGTCTCAAGAACCCAAGCTTCAGCCTTTAACGGTTCTAAGCCTCCCTGAAAGGACGGCGGTTTCATTTTGCTGAATTTCTGAGTCAGTGCAATAATGTCCACCTCATTAGCATTCACATTTTGTACATTCCGTTCCGGTTGCACCGGAGGAGGAGGAGGAGGAGGAGGTGGGGGCTGTTGGTTCGGTTGTTGTTCTAATCTTTCCATTATCAGTCCCATCATTTGTTCAAGTCTGGCCATTCTGGCCTCAGAGGATGATGCTTCAGTTTCATTTGCATTATCCATTTCACTACAGCAGTTATAACGGTTATCATTATAAACAGTTGTACAATTAAACAGTTTAACACTTATGCAGTCAGTCATAAGCACACACTTTTCAAATTCATGAGATGCCCTATTTGCTTTTCTAGGACACCCTATAGCTCATTCGGACACGTGTGTGCGGTATAACTCGTGGTTAAGTATCGCTCTGATACCACTCTGTCACGACCCAAACCCGGCCCTATGGGTTTAGCACCGTAACTGGCCAGTAATCCGAGATTACCAAAGGCCTGCCAATCAGTAATACAGTAAATACAGAGTTCAGGGCCTGGCGGAAGCCAAAACAGTAAAACTAGTGTCCATAGAGCTGTGTTAATCTGTATGCCAAAAACATTTTTCATACATTTATGCATTCAAACCAGTACAGTATACACAATCATTACAGACATTCAGTACGGGGACTCAGTCCCTCGATAACAATCTGATAAAGCAGTCTATCTGATAGCATTACAACAGTACAAAACAGTAAGGAGACCTATGGGGACACAAAAACACCCCAAGCCATGGCATGGCGTCTCGGAACCTCACAGTGAGGCACAAAGGCTGGCTGACAAAACTGGGGACCAATCCCACGCTCCTAGCTCCGGTTTGGTGGCTGAGCACCTACATATATATATAAACAGTGAGCTAAAGCCCAGTGAATAACATACAGTGTAAAGAGGTTATGAATGATGTCCTTACAGTAATGAAATCAATTCATTATACAAGATGTGCAATCTTCAAGATTTTGATCAATCACCATATGTGGTACATCCATTAGCCTATAAACAGAGGTCCAAAGGACCTGCCTTACAGACCCAACAATAATGATGGCCATCAATCAAGATGGTTCCACAAGGAAACCGACAGAGCTCAGAATACCAATAATGATGGGTGCTAAGGATGCCACAATACGATTCAGAAATAGGACATACATTCATTCAATAAACAATATTAGTTCAATAAAGTTATTCGGTATTCAAAATAAAACCATTTGAACATATCTTTACACAATCTTACTCACGGATTGGGCTATCAGTAGCTAGAGCGCGTCCCCGAGAGTCAACCCTAAACAGTCAATCAAATAGAACACATACTAAGTTTACAGTTGGAAAGGATGATAATTAAATCCCTAAATTCCTCGGTGTGGTTCTATGTCTACATCCTCATTAAGATGCTTTAAACTAGGCCTAAGAATGCCTAGGATGCGATGAGGATACAAAAATGCACTTAGAAAACAATTTCAGAATTTTCAGTGAACAGGGCCTCCGCTCGGGGCGAGTTTCGCTTTCGGCGGACAAGCACCTAAAGGCCCACGCCGAAGCGTACATTCCGCCGCCAGCGGGTGATGAAAGGTGCAAAAATCTTTGGATCTGCGCGATTTTCCGCCGGCGTTAAAATCCGCCGAGCGGATCAGTAAAACAATGCGAGAAAATATCGAGCATGCATTCCCGCCGGCGGCACTTCCCGCCGGCGGACGTCCAAAATCTGGAAAATCCAGATTCGACTTGAAGTTTCAAACCAAGTTTTGATGCTCCAAATCCGATCCTCTTGGGCCCATTTTCTGGAAAACTCTTTCAAACACATAGAATAACAAGTTCTAAAACTCAATTTAAGAAATCAAGGCCCAAGGGTGTTTCAATTAAACTCAATTTCAAACCATTTTCAAGAACACTTTCAAAACATGACATGCATGATCTTTAAACCAATTTTAAGCTTCCAATCATGCTAAAATGAGCTCCAATTCTTTGAAAAGCAAGTTGAAAACATGGACTATGATAACAACATGGACATGCATGTGACAATTCTCCAAGAATTCAACTCAAACTCATCAATATGTACATGCATGTAACATTTGAGCTTCAATTCCACATATATGAACAAAAACATGGCTTAGCTCTACAATGATGCATGAACCATGCATAATGAAGTTTATAGACAAGGAGGAGACCATGAATTTCTTACCTAGAGTGTTAATTCAAGGTGTGGAAGCTAGATTATGCTAATTTACACTTTAATTCCAAGCAATCCAAGCCAATTCACCAAGATGAGTTCAACTCTCTCTAGCTCTCACTCTCTCTAAGTTTTGGTCGGCTAGGAAGAAAGAAATGGCTGAGCAAGAGTCTAAGGTAAGGCTCATTACAATTAATAAACAATTAATTAACAAGAGCTCCACTCAAGGGCAATTCGGTAAATATATCTAAGTTTGCAGTTAACTCGATTCAATCTAATTTAATCATTCCTAATCAATTTTCAGATAAAAATATCATTAAATCACAAATATTATGCTGATTACAAAACATCAAACGGTTTTCTAAATCGGCCGCCGATAAGGCCTTCAATTAGCAGTTTAAACATAAAATGCAAACAGATAATCATACACTCAAACAGATGCAACACGCAATCCAATAGACACACTCATTCAGTTTCAGTTTCAGTTTCATTCAGTCTATTCAGTAGTTCATCTAGTTCACTTATCAGTCATTATCAGTTCAGTTTAGCGGTAATCAGTAGATAATTCAGTGGTTTAACGGTAATCAGTACGAGGGTTGTTACAACTGTCCACACATTTTGTTCCGAATGAGGCAATTATTTTCTGTATAAGACATGCTGGGGCAGCCGTACAACCAATTAACTTTCTTCCACTACACACTTTATTTATACAATTTTTTATTACATATTTTTTTGTAAAAAGACAAAAAGTTAACCTAAACATCTATTTTTTTTCCTTCAACTTTTTAGTTCAAAAAGACAAAAAGTACACTTTGAGACACTCCAAACAACCCTACCTAATTATTGTTGATAATATATGATTTCTTAAAATATTTTATCAATATTTTTTCTAGTAAATTTTATCTCTTTAGCAATACTAATATCTTGTAAATTTTTTTTAAAAATTATAACGTCGTTAACAATTTGCAATTAATACTAATAATTGATTACGATCTAGTATTAATTTTTTTATTTTATTTTTGTTCTATGTTTTCCTTTTTGATGACTCACATCTCCAAGAATGGGATGTTTGCCCGTAATACAATTGATAAGGTGTATGTCTTGAGCCAATTAGGCCATGTTTGTTTGGCTCCATAGGTGGGGGGATTGGACTATCAATTCCGTGGGCTCTACATAGCCCATGTTTGGTTGGAAAAAATAGGAGGGGACTAGTAATCTCATGGGACTGTGAATACCCTCACACAGGGGGATTAGCTTGGGTAGATTTTGGGTGGGATTAAGAAAATAGTGAGGGGATTGAGTCTATTTTATATAAAAAAATTATTTTTTTAATTTCATTTTTTTTTACCAAGTGCACTTGTTTACTTCAATATTTGTTTTAATTTTTTTTAATATAGAAATAATTTATTTATTTATTTTATACAAAAATAATTTAACAATCCTATCACTAATTATCTCCCACACTATCATCAAAACAAAAACACTTTTACTTAATCCCCTCACTAACAATCCCCATATTAACAATCCCTTCACTAACAATCCTTTCACTAACAATCTCATCCAACCTAATCCGCCAAACAAACGTGGCCTTAGGGTGTTGCTTTTTCGGACGATCAGGAATTACTTTTTTGTTATAACAAAAATATTAATTTTGACTTAATTAGTTTTTGGAAGAACTTTTTTTATTTATCATGCCTCCGTTTGGGAAGTGAGTTGGCTGTTTGAATTTTTAATTTTTTTGATTATTTTAGTTTGGGTTAAAAAGTTTGGTTTGAAAAAAACTTTTTGACTTTTTTTGTGAGAGAAGAGTGTAATGATTATGAGTTGGATATGATATTTTATTTGTTGTAGCGAAAATAGTCTATTTTATCTTTTGTGACTAAAATAACTCCAAACTTCCTTCTCAAACGGAGCCATATAGACTTTTACTCTTTTGAACTTTTCGATTCTTTAATAAATTTGTTTGATATTTTTTCTGGGCTTTCAGCCATTTGGGTGCCCCCTAGGAGTTTATTTGTATAGCATTTGGTGACTCAACTATGTTTGATAAAATTAAAAATTAAGTATTATATGTTTGATAAAATTAAAAATTAGTATTAAAAGTTAAATATAAATTTTTTAAGTTGAAATTTTATTTGATAAAAATTTAAGTATTGAGTTAAATTATATTTTTCATTTTTATGTGGTAGTGAGTTGGTGGTAACTCCAATAACAAGTGGTTGAAATAGAGAGATAGTAGTTGTGGTGATGGTAGAAGGGTAATGTAGTGGAGATAAAATGAGGGTGGCCACAGTGGCGTAATAATAGTGGTTATTTGACAACGATGACAATGGTAATAAAGATGAACGTTTGTAAAAGTTGTTGTAGTGGTGATAATGACAATGATGACCAGTGGTGGAGCCACATGGTGACCAGGGGGGTTACGTGCCCCTCCTGGTTTTGTTTTTTGACATATGTATATAAATAAAATTTTAAACAAAAATAATATTTAAAATAAAATGTCAATGGCATTTTTAAATTTATTGTTTTATTGAAAATGAAGTGATTACAACAAATTATATTTTTATGCATGAAAATTTTGTAAAAAAATCTCAATATAAAGGTAATATCTATCATTATTGATATGCAAATATAATTAATCTCATTATATATGTAAAAATTAATAGAGTATTAGTTATATTTGCATATGGAATTTACCCTTCATATATTGTTTTACTATTGATTAGTGATATCATATGTCAATAATAACGTGATATCACTACTATGTGAAATTTTTATTCAAATTTTATAAAAATTTGATTTATTTTCCCATTATATAATTTATTGTAAGACTTAAATATATGACTTTTTTTTATATTATCTATGATACACTAGTTACACGCAATACTTTCTTTTCGAATTTACTCAAAGTTAATTGTAAAATTTTATGTGAGATACTTTTGTAATAATTTATTTAAGTTTTTGTACTTAATTAAAAAATTATTATTTTCTTATTGTTGGTTGTAGAAAAAAAATTAAAGTTGTAATCAATAAGTGTCTCTTCTGATTTAGTTTGTTAACTCTGTCACTGGTGATGACTGTGGTTGTGGTAGTGAAATAATGATGGTGCTTATAGTAACAATGACAATAATAATAAAGATGGTGGTAAGGGGTCATTTTGCACACCAAAAATAAATCGTTATTAAGACATTAATTCAATAGAATAGTGGTTTGATTTGGTTATCGACCCACATGAACTAAAATATTAAGTTATTTAAATATTAAAAAATCAATTCTTAATTAATTCGAACCAGATGAATATTTTGATTTTAATATAAAATTAACTAAAAAAAATTATTAAATAAAAAGAAAGATTGGGGTGGAATTCAAGTAGAAAATAGTTTAGCCTGTGTTTGGTTGTGTTTTGTAAATGTGATTTGAGAGTATGAGTTGTATTTTGAGTTTGTGTTGTGGAATTATGATTTGAGTGTAGAAAATTTGTTTGATTATGGTTTTTAAATGGAGTGTTAAAATGTGTTTTGAAGATGTATTTTGAATTAAGTTTTAAAAGTTTGATGTGATATGTGAAATAAGAAAATTTGTTTGGTGATGTGTTTTGGAAATAGTTTTCAAAACTTAATTCAATTAATAATTTATAATCAAACACACAACTCATATATCGATATCTGTATTTTTTATCAACAGTAATAACCAAATTATTTTTAAAATACCGAAATTAAAAATTGATTTTTTTTAAATTAATTTTTTTTCAGTAATTTTTTTTGAATAATTTTTTTCAAATTTTTTTTTTTCATTTTAAAATAAATCTATGTCAATTATTTTGTATCAATTAAATTTTCTATCAATTCATTTTTTACGCCTGTACAAACATCTTCTACAATACGCTTTTTATTTTTTTTAAATTTTTTTTTAAAGTTAACAACTTTTGAGAATACATATTAATAAAAATTAACATAAATACACTAAGTGTAATATTTTAAAATACAAATCATAACGTAAACCTTACAAAATATTATCAATTTTTTTCCTCATTTATTACACGTTATTAATTTAGTAACTCAGTATACGGATGTAATATTAAATAAAAATTATTAATATTATATAAAAATAATCGATAAGAAATAAAAAGTATAAAATAAAAATAAAAAATAACCTGAACCTCAGCCTTTCTATAAAAAAAAAAATAAAAACAACCTGAACCTTCTGAACCTTAGCTTTAGATAATCACCTGTTGGAAGTCGGTAGGGACAACCGAGAGATCTACCGGCTGGTCATCCGGCCGGTCATCCCACCTCACACCACACTCAGTTTCCAAACAGATTTTTCACCTGTTGAAAGTTGAAAGTTACAAACAGGTTTCCAAATAGCTTCAGATAATCACCTGTTGAAAGTTGCAGAGACGATTTCCAAACAGACTTTCACCTGTTGAAAGTTGAAAGTTGTAAACAGATTTCCAAATAGCTTCAGATAATCACCTGTTGAAAGTTGCAGAGACGATAAAGAAGGCAAAAACGTTGAAAGTGGAGATACAAGCTGCCAAACAGATTTTCAAAATGTAATTTGAATTAACACGCGGAATCAACTTTTGAACGTCGTATCCAAACGTCATACGCGAGCTCACGTGTTGAAAATTGATTTGAATTTACAACCAAACAGAGCCTTAGAGTTTCGGATCCACCTTTAATCTCATAATAAGTAATTAATATATTGCATTCTAATAAATCAATGATTCAAATAATAGTGATATATCATGGTTACGAGTTCCGATATCATTGTCAAGATGATAAGGATTATTGAATCACATGCATGAATCATCTTTGTTCTGTACGAATTGTCTACACTAAACTAGGGTTGTAGAATGACTCTTTTCTCCTAAGCATGACTTATCATACGGTTATCCATACAAACAAATAAAATTAACAATATATTTTCAATTACAGAAATTGAATACATTCATTAGAAGAAAACTTTACGTGAATAAATAACTTTTGAAAGTTATACAATGATTATCCAAACCAAATCAAAACTAAAATCACAATACATTAATATGAGTTACTTGATTAGACTTTCATTTCAATCCCAAATAAGAAGATTAGCCCGCTCATAGTTGAGGTGGAAAGCCTCTTCTTCTCGCCTCTCTCTACTTTTCTATAGAATCCTCAATAACCCTAATGATCAATAGGTTTCTATATCATCAAACAAACATAATTTTATTTAAATCTTCTCACAAATAATCGTCAAATTAATAATCTCATTCATCTTGCCTCTAAAAATAAATAGGCCCTTAATGATAAACAAGTAGTCTGGGGTTGGTTAATCAGTTCTTAATGGGTAATTTCAAATACGCTCCTTGAGTTTTAATTAAAATATGAATTGTTTCTTGTGATTTGAAAAATTATAAATATCCTTTTGTCAGAATTATTTATTTAACAGAATTAACTGAATTTTTTTTTTTCTAATTGTTCTCCAATACAATTAACTGAAAAAATAAAATCTCTAATTGTTCTCCTATAAATTTTTGACATCATTAAAATTATTAACTGACTTGATAATTTAACAATAAAAAAGCTATATGTTATTAAATTAAAAATTTCAAGGGACGAAATGTAATTTTTAAAATTATAAGAGTAAATCAAATTTTAAGCAAATTTCAAGAATATATTTATAATTCACCCGTTTTGGAAAAAAATTGTATTATAGTGAAGATGTTATATTGGGGGATTTACGTGTAGGTCTTAGTAAGTTGACTTATTATCTAATAGATCATGTGATAATTAATAATATTTTTTCATTATACACAATTAAAAAACATTAGTAATTGTTAATTTTCAGTAACAGTGCGAAAATTGTCACAAAAAAGTCACTAATTATAAATTTTAGTAACAGTTTAAAAAAAAATCGACACAAAAAAGTCACTAATTTTCAACTTTCAACGATAATTTAAAAAAATTGTCACAAAAAAATGTCACTAATTATAAGTTTTTGCGACAATTTATAAAAATCGTAATAAAAAAAATCACTAATTGATAATTTTTAGCGACATGTATAAAAATCTTCACAAAAAATTATTTTGAGTAACGATTGTACTAAAATTTATTTTTAATAAAATTTGATGAGAATTAAATCTAATTATTAAAATTTTTTAATAATTTTTCTTATTATTATATTTTGAAATTATGTATCCTCTTTTAAGGGTTGTTTGGGGTGTCCTAAATAAGTGTATTTTTTCACTTTTTAAACTAAAATGTAGAGGAAAAAAGTATGATTGTTTGGGTTAACTTTTTGACTTTTTTTGAAAAAATATGTATTAAAAAATTATATAAATTAATGTGTAGGAGAAAATTTGTTTTTTGGGTTGTACGGCTATCCTTCATCCACAGGTTGAATAGATGGTAAGAGGTAATTGTCTACTTTTTAGGCATTTCACTGGACGGTGCTTTTCGGTTGGTGGAGGCCATCATGGGTCCGTTTTGATAATTCACCGTTCAATGTGTAGCACTCGTCGAGTACTATATGGCTGTAAAAAATCACGTTGATCGAATATCGATAGCTATTTGATCAGATTTATTTTTTTCAACCGTTAACTATAACACTGTCTTTTTATATATATATATAACTGATTTGATCATATAGTTATCGATATTCGATCAAAGTGATTTTTTACAAACATATAGTATTCGACAAGTTCTACACATTAAACGGTTCAGATTATCAAAACGGGATCCGTAATGGGCTCCCACCAGCCAAACAACAGTGTGTTAAAATTACACTCCAACTGTACAATTTTCCTTTTGAACCCCAGCACAGATCTGACTTATTGTGATTGATAAGTTGTATTTTTGTATGTATAATTAATTTTTTAATATTTTTTTTATAAATAATAATAACGTTTTAACTTTTTCAATAATTTTTTAATTTTTTATCATTTTTAAAAAATGTCAAACTTCACCTTACTCATCACATACATGTGGCAGGATAATCATACCTAAAAACAAGATTAATCTTGCACATCGTATAACTTCATTATAGATCGGTGATACACGTTATTGCTATCATTGTGGGTGTTTAAGAAGGAGATTTTTATGTAAATTTTTTTAGTTATAAAATATTATTAGATAAAAAAATTTTAATATTTAAAAAGATAGTTAAATTTTTTTATGATTAGATATGATATTTATGAAAGAAAAAATAAAATAATTATGAAATAAGATATAATATTTTATTTGAATTTATTTTTTAAATTTTATAAAATTTTGTCCTTTAGTAGAAAAAAAAAAAAAAATCTGGGAACGAAGTTCCCAAATTAAACTCAGTTATTGGGTTAGGCTTTTGCAATAAAAAAATAAAAAATAAAAAATACAACAACATTTAGAACTTAGCCAGTGGGTAGACTGAGGGGTTAGGGTATTAGGGTTTAGCTTTTTTTAATTTTTATCAGAGTTGTGTGAGGACAAAAGGGTGGTATAGTACGCGAATCCGTCACAACAGCGTAAGAATAAAAACAGAGATAAAAAAAGTTGAGAGACGTCACTCAACTGCCATGAAGATAAATAAACAGATAGATAGATAGATGGAGGTGGAGATAAGACTTAGGTCTAGTAGGGGGTATATAATATATGAGCAAGCTTTTTTGTTAGCTTTACGTCATGTCCATCACTAGTGGCTTTCATGATGCAATGGGAAGTTTTCAAAAACTATCAAATATGGTAATAAATACTTTTCACCCTTAAAATTTAAAACAAATTTTACTTTACTTTTTATAATTTTAATTTGATTTTATATATGGTTTAATTTTTTTATTATTTTTTATATGTATATTTTAAAAATTGACAAATTTTTTAAAATTCTTAATTTTAACATTTAATTTCAATAAAGGACTAAACTAAAATCAAATTTAAAATATAGAGACGAAATTATTTAATTTGAAACAATAATAACTAAAATAAAACTTGAATCAAACTATTGGCGTTAAAAGTAAAATTAATCCTAAAATATAAAAAAAAAGGAAAGCTACAAATAGAGGGTTAAAAATTTTAGTATGACTTACATCATTGCTTCCTATAATTTAAGAAAATTTTCACTTTTGTCTTTGTATTTTTAATTTAAACAATTTGAATCTTATACTTTCAATTTTATTATACTGATTCCTTCTATCACTTACTGTTAAAGTTTGGAATGAAAAAAAAAATGCAAAAGTAGAGGACCAAAGTGAAAAAACAATTACCAGTGGTTCTTGTAGTTTATTTTTCGTTTTAATTCCTTTAGTTTTGCACATTATTTATTTATTTAATTATTTTCATTCCAAACTTTAACAGTAAGTGATAAAAGGCACACACTATAATGAAATTGAAAATATAAGATTCAAATTATTCAAATTAAAACTACAAAAATTAAATAATACTTCATTTAAACTATAAGGACTAACAGTATAATTTATCCAAAACTTTTAAAACAATGCAAGAATCCTTATAATGTATGTTACGATTCAAACCCGCCTCTACGGGTTTAACATCATAACTGACTAGTAATTTGAGATTACCAAGGCTTTCATGTACAAATCAAAATAATCGGGACTAACGGAAGTTTAATATAATAGTTGGCTACATATTTTGTATAAGCCAATTACAATTCAACACGTGGTAGAATAAGGGTAATACGGAAAAATCATTCAAGTCTTCGATCGTGATCGTACACGTGGCAGTTAGCATTGGTTCTTATGAGATCTGCGTAGCATTGGATCAGTAAAAAAATACAAAGTGATGTGGCTTTAACGGTTACTCACATTCAAATTCAAAATTAGGAGGGAAGCCTAACTGTAAGTAATGGCATAGTGGAGCTAACTATAAGGCAACATGATCAACGATCATGGAGGAGCTATTCAACGGTTAAAAAGTGCAGTTCGATGGTCATCCTTAAGAAGTATAAATAGCAGAGAAGGCTCTAGAAAAAGTCCCCAGACTTAGATCCAAAAAATCAGTTTTATTCCACTTTATTTTCTTTCCAGTTTTTACATTTCCTGTTCTTTAATTTCTGCACTGCACTTCGTTCATAGGAGTAATTTCAAGTAGATTGTTGCTGTAAACCTGTACGAGGCTGAATTAGATTATTGTAAGTTTTTCATTTTAATGAAATACTTCGATTGCTCTTTATTTAATTGTCATTTGCTTAAATTCTCCTAAATCAAGCCACCAGTAAAAGTCTTCTTCATTGAGGTTAAAAGAACTAAAACACAATCGTCTGATAATAGATTGATAATTAATTTTCTGAAAGGATTGATTGATTCTTACCGGCAGGCTCATAATTACAATAATAACCTTCAAAAGGTAAAAAGCTAACAATAATCATATACATGTCCGGGTCGTTACAATGTGAAGTTTAATCTTTAGTTTAATTTATAACTTATCCATTTATAAAGTTTTTTGTTTTTCCTTATCAAAAATTTTTTACTGATGAGGAACAATTGGAAATAACAGCACAGTAATGTCAAAAAAAAAAAAAAATTTATTTCAGTTGATATTTTAAAAAATAATTAGAAATTAGTGAAAAATATTATATATTAATATTTAAAATTTTAAACTTTTTAATAAATTTATTTTTTTTCTGCTTCTCACTGGGTGTAATTCTGCCCTCCCCTCAAAAAAAAAAAATTATAAATTAATTTAATAATTAAAATGTTATATTTTTTCACTAATTTATATAGAAAAATTTCTCATTCCACTGACAAATAACTTCCCCAACAACAATAGTACAAAGTGCATAGTGAAAATACAATAAAAGTAGCAAAGGTGAAGAATCGCATCATTACTAGAAAGGTAATTTTAATTATGTTGGCACCCCAAAACTAGTTAATCATGTGCACACCATAGCCCAACCAAGATGAGACAAAAACAGAATTGGCTAAAAAAATGCAAAAGTTTATAAAAAGTAATTACTTTTGTTTTGTATGTATTTTCTATGTGGGTAGATGTATCGTTTTTTTTAAAGTTAAATGATAGTAATATTCTTTCATATTTGAAAAAAATACAATAAATTTATAATTGTAACTTAATTGTATTAGATTATCTTAAAATTTTAATAAATATAACTCTTAACTTCTTTTTCATTAATAATTCATTAATTATATGAATAAAAAATATTATTATTATCTTTTTTACCATAAAATATATTTCTTTTATGTGTCTTTGTGTCTTTATATTTTTTCCATTAGTTTCAATCAGTTCATGTACCTTTGTGTCTTTATATTTCTTTTATATATCTTTGCGTCTTTTATTTCCTTTCGATTGTAATATTGGTGGTGCATATTTATGAGCAAACTTTCCAAAGTTTCCAGCCAAAAAAAATGGGGAAAATTATTTATAAGTTCTATTAGGGAGATTTATGTTGCATATGGTCTTACTAAAAACTTATGTTCTCATAAGTCCTGTGTAAAGTTTGTTGACACATTTACCCTAAATATTAGTTATTAATATCATAAATAATGGTAAAACGGAATGTGAATGTGAATTTGAATTTCAAAATATACATTTGCGAAACGTGACGTGATACGTACATAAATGTAATGTAACGTGACACCTATATAAACGTAACGTGACGTGTCACGTTACGTTTTGTAAACTTACTAGGTTTTTGATTTTTTAAATTGAATGTGATCTATGGTAACATTCAATTTCCTATGTATGGTTTTGTCATTATAGTGTATAATAGTAGATTAATACCATTTATTTAGAACTCATAGGATCTTGTAGAATATATTCCTATATAAATAGGACTTGAAACTCTATAAGAAATTATATAAGACTTAACATAGCATAAGTGTCCGAAATAGGATTTATAAATAAGTCTCCCATTTTAAAACTCTTTATATTTATCTTTTTGAATTTCAAAGAGATTAGTGTAATTGATTTTTTTAATAAGTGAAAACTTGAACCGACCTTTCTGTTTTACAATTTTACAGTGAGAGATTATTTGGTGGCATTAGCTTCATCTAGTGACGCGTGTGTCATTGTTTCTCAAAATACAACATAAAAAAGGGTTTATTCTATTATCTAAACCAACAATAGTTAAATAATTAAGAATGCTACTTGTCCATATTGTATCTTTAAATCACTTAAGCTTGGTTAATATACTTGAGTCTGTTTCACTCATTATCAATTGATCTTGAATTGAATGATGTAACATGGTATCAAAATTGGGTCTTCGGTTGTCTTTGTTGGGTCAAGTCTCTGCCTGATGTCAAATCTCTCATATTTCATCTCTCTGTCACCTTCACATGCTATCTACGTTACGTAGACTTATATATATCGCCTCTATAAGCCATCTAAACTTGATTAATATAATTGAGAGACCTCTATTAGTTTTGAGTTTGATATTTTAACCAGAGATATTAGATATCCTTTTTTCAAGAGCACTATATAATTTTTCCAATCACATTGATACAATATTTTTTTGATAATATTAAATAATTTGTCAATATAGTGTGTGATTGTCATATCATACGCATATCTTATTTATTGGCTTATTAAAACTACCCACTTAGTCATTTTAATCCTACTCAACTTACAAACCTTAACGTTATATTTTTAACTCTCTTATAATCTACAGAATAAAGTAAAATTGGAACAGAAAAATATGCTACTGTAGCAGAGTATTTAAGGTCATGTTCAATTCAAATATAATTTCATATGTAAAGGATCCTATGATACAAATGTGAAAATTAGGAATTGTTTTCTCATTCGATTGTCCACCCCATCCGCAGAGTATCATGTTTTCTCATTTTATCAAATTCCAACAATTTATGTTCAGAAGAATTTGTAATACCTATGTAAAATGAAAGTATGGTACCTATAAGATTTGAGATTGGGCAATTAAAAATAAATGATGGATACCTCAACGCATTCATTATTTGATAATAATATAAGACAAAAATATTGAGATCCTTTGTCGGTGTGACTGGATTAAGAATTGGTCTAGACCATATACAACGAAGCATGAGTAAGGGGATTCTTCTTCATTTTATAGGTGGCCACTAAATTAGCAGAACTTGAATATAAATTAGCTCATTATGAAAGACTCACTTTTGCAGTAACACCTTAGTAGGCAAGAAAGATAATTGTTTCAAGGTTACCCTATCAAACAGTATAAGATGGCAAATTTATCAAAAAGAGGATGTTACTCTTAGAAAATTATGTGATTGAGCAAGATTTAGATGAAGTAGACACAATGCTGGAAAAAATGATGGTAACTATAATTTTATTGATGTTATGAGTGACAAAGTGATATAGAATCTAGACAATGTGCCTGTTTGGCAGAGCTTAATTACGGCTTATTTCAGCTTTCAGCTTAATTTAAGCTATTTTGATGTGTTTGGTTTAGCTTATAGCTTATACCTTATAGCTTTTTGAAAGTCAGAAATCAGCTTATTCTTTGAGTGGGGCAGGAGATGCTTTAAGAATAAGCTGTAAATCAGCTTAAGCTGAAAGTTATAAGTTATAAGCTGTTTAGGCATAAGTTATAAGCACTTTCTCACAACTCTACCAAACAAGGTCAATATCATGGATTGATAAAATTATGGGTTGATTCTCTAGATTGGTAAAACCATGAGTTGAAGCGACTACTTCACCATCACTTCTACTTTCATATTAAAATATAGTGCAAGTCCACATTTTAAATTCGGATCCACTAGGTAAATTAAAGTTGAAGATCGCAATTGAAGTCCAAACACAACAAGAAATCGTACTTTTGCCAACTAAAAATTTAGTCAGCAAAAGTTATCCGCGATTGGTCGCCATTTTCGTCGCTAATTAAGGGTCGGGAAAAGTAATTAGCAACTAAATTTTTTTTTAGTCGGGAAAAAGTCCTAATTTGTCGACGATCTTCTCGGATCTGGTAAAGGCACTAGCGGAGGAGAACGAGGAGGATTATCAACGCCGGTGGGTCTTTAGGGGAGAGAGAGAGAGAGAGAGAGAGAGAGAGAAAGAGGCACCAGCGGAGGACAGAGGAGGATCATCGACGACAGTGGCAATCTGCGGCGGTGGCCGTGGTTATGGCAATCTGCATCTGTGGCGATGGTCTGCGATGAGGTGAGGTTTGGTGGGGAAGGAGAATCTGTATGAAAGGTTTGAACAAATTGTCATGTGTAAATAGAGAACAAGGGCAGACGTCAATATTAAGTGATTTCCCTCTTAAAAAATTTCACCTTTAGCAACTAAGGCCAAGTTTGGGAAGACTAAATAAGTGCACTTTTTGACTTTTTATGAAATATGGGTTGAATTTGGGTTGGATTTGAAGTGATGTGTTAGAGAAGTAATGTGACTTAAATAAGATGATGTGACTTAAATAGAATAATAACTTTTTGACTTTTTGAATTTTTTTAAGGATGCCAAATTTGGCCTAAGTTTGTTTTTTGTCACAAAATCTTAATATATAATGACTAGTTTTTTTGGTAGTCAAATCTCAATCAACGGCAATTAAAATATTAATCGCTAAAATACTAATTTGGCGACAAATTTGTTTTGGTTGGAAAAAATGAATATAGGACGACTAATATATTTTTTTGGTCACCAACGAGTAATCATAAAAATATCACCATTATTTGGCGACTAAATTTGGTCGGCCATTGTCTATCAGTATTTTGACATCTACGACTAAATTATATTAGTCGCTAAAAGATTATACTCTCCTGCCTAGTTTTTCACCCTTTCATCTATATTTTTGGTAACTAATATTTTAAATTGGTCACAAAAATTACTTTTATGCAACAAAATTATTTTAGCCGGTAATAGTATGAACTTTTAGTTACGATTTTTTTTTTTAGTCAACATATAAAAACAATGGGTAGGTTTGGTTTGTGTTTCTGAAAAAAATTTCAGAAATTTTCTCTACAAATAAATTTCAGAAATTTTTTCTACCAAACAAAATTTCCCAAAACACATAAACCAAACAAGTTTTCCAAACAAATCTCTCTCACACACACATCAAATCAATCACTTTTTCCAAAACTCTCTCTCAAAACAATTTTCCAAAACAAATTTTCCAAAAAACCAAACCAAACATGTTTTCGTACTTTTTATCTCTAAAACACATCTCTCAAACACAAATCAAACATACCCAATATTTTGAAAACTGAATCAAACTAAGTAGTTGACCTGTCGACCAATTTAGGCTCCGATTCGGAGACCCTCAAACCCCGAACTAGCTTGAAAACTAATCTTTTTTATTAAATCGGTCAAACCCACGATTAAATCAGGATAGTCGAACAATCTAGTGTGGGTTGAAGAAACCCGGTGGCCTCTCGATTTGGCTGAAGTGCTATTTAATTAAAAAAAAAACGTATGAAATCTATAGTGCCTATCCCTTTTCTGATTTATTTATCGACCTATGTTTCAAAAGTTTCGTTTGAGAAATGAGTGATTTTTTTGACTATTTTAATGTGAGAATAAAAAAGTTTATTTGAGTTGAATTTTTTGATTTTTTTTAATTTTTATAAAAAATAAAATAATTATGATTTAAATATAATATTTTATTTTACTAATTTTTTAAACTTATTTTATTTTTTTAATTAAATTAGCCCATAAATTAAAAAAAGAAAAAAAACCTCGGCCAAGTTTGGCATATACTAAATAATATAAAAAGTCAAAAAGTCACTATCATATTTAAGTTACATCATCTTATTTAAATCACATCACTTCTCTAACAGATCACATCAAACCTAACCCAAACCCAATTCATATAAACCAATAAATTAAAAAATACACTTTTTTAAAACATTCCAAACTAACCCGATGCCAATCGGGGACAAAATATTGTGCCATTTTGGGAAGTTGGCAAAAAGCCAACGTTTTTAGTGTGTTGCTAAAAACTCAAGTTGCCAAAAACGTCCCAAATTCCCATTTGGGAAGACCAAAAACGCCACCTCCAAATTTACCAAATTACCCTCTAGAAAATTTTGATTAATTAATTTAAAAATCAAAAAGTAAGGATATTTTAGTCATTTTAAAGTGATGTGACACTTTAAAAAAATATTAAATCAAAAAGTAAAAAAGTCAACTGTTTACCAACTTCTCAAATCACTTTTACAAAAGTCAAAAAACTTAATAAAAAGCTAAAAACTAACTTTTTATCAACTTTCTAAAACACCCCATTGTGTAGAAGGCAAAAAGTAATTTATCCATGGATGTATCATGTATTAATCATTAAATGCATTACAATATCTTGTCTCTCTGCACGCGTGCCTGGACCCACTGGTAGTGACAATCTCATCAAACTCCGGTCTCCTGATTGAGGCCTCATTTATTAATTATATATTTTAATTAAAAAAATTAAAAAATTATTATAAATTATTATATTATTTTTAAAAAAATTTATATATATATATTTTTTATAAAAATTATTAAAATAATATATCCTCAAACGAGACTAAGACTATAAAAAAAAGCATGAAATCAAGGATTGTTTGAAAAAAAATAAATTAATTAAATTGAACCAAACTAGTTATATTTGTTTTTGTTTTTATTTTATTTTGTTTTGTTTTTTAATAGGAATCGATTTGTGATATTTTTAAATTTGATTTTTTTTTTTTGTGTTTTCAATTCAATGTCAGTTTACATATCTTGTGCACTGAACTAAATCAAAATCGATCACTTTAACATATAAAATTATATTAATAAGTATAATAAATTATTAATATTAATTAATCAATTTTATCATCTCTATAACTTAAGTCTGTAAACTCTTATTATATATAATTTTAACTTTAATTTTTTTGTTTGTATTTTTGTTAATTTATGAATTGAAAAGGATTTATCAAATAGACGAATTGGACATGTTGAAGTGACGAACAAACAACTAATTTAATATTTTTATATAAATTAGTAATTATATTAAAAATCAGTTCAAGTTTAAAATGTTCTACATCGATTAAATCACACTAAACTGGACCGTTTCAATTGATTCGTTCGGTACAGTTTGATGGGAGAAGTGATCTGCATCGATATTCAAAATAATAAAATTGGCATTATCGATTCAGTGAAAATTTTTATTTAAATACCGACTTTACCGAACCGATTACATCTCTACACGAAGCAATTAAAAGTTGGGGAACAACTCATCAGTGGAGATTTTTTTTTTTTTCTTTTACAAAAAAAATAAGATATTTGTGATTTTAATTATTAATATTTATAATATTTTCTATTTATTTGTAAATATTTTCTACCGACACAATGTCAATATAATTTTCCCTTAAAAGTTTGGGTAAAATATCCTGTATCCCCTCCGATTGTTATTATCTTTATTACTTTACTCCCATCAACTACAAATTATAATAATTAATCTTCCTCATTTATTATTATTATTCTTATTATTTAATTTAAACCATTTACCTTTTCATCAATAGAATAAACTATACTTTACCCCTTAAACAATCAATCAATATTATTTTACCGCCTTGAACTATCACCTATTATCATTTTTAATTTGGACCTTTTTATTTTTCATTGGATCACTAAATTAATTTTTAATTTGTTAAAAAAATTTAAAAAATTGAAAACCAAAACAGAGAGAAAATATTTATGAAAAAATCTAAAAAAAAGTTTACTAAAGACAAAAAACATGGAAATATACCAGTTTTGTGTTTTATTTTTGTGTTTAATGTTTTTTTCAAAAATTTATTCATAAATATTTAACTTATAATTGTGTTTACAAATTCAAAATTTTTGACTAAAATATGAAAAAATTTACTAATAACAAATAAAAATTTTAAATAAAATAAACTTGCAAATTTTATTTTAAATTAAAAATCAAATATATATTTGTTTTTAGTTGAGGGGTAGAGTCTATTGATGAGTGATAGTTTAAAAAGGTAAAGTGCAATTTACTCCTATAATAGGGCATTTTCGTAAAAGTCTGAATTTTTAAAAAATTAATAGATGAAAGAGATTGTTATAATTGTTTAATTTAAGGATGTAAAATGATATTAGAAAATAATTTAGGGGGATAAATTGTAATTTTTCCTTAAAAGTTAAATCCATGTCTGCACCAAATTCATAGAATAAAGGCCTATTTGTTTTGGAGTGTAATGGATGAAACGGGATTAGAAGGGAGGTGGAGCTATTTAGTGTTGTGTTTGTTTGTAGAGTTAAGAAATGGATTAAGATGGACAGGGGGATTAAGATGGAAGTTGGAAGGGGGATTGAGATAGAGGAGGTGGAGTATTAGAAAAATAGTGAGGGGATTAAATTTTTTTTTATTTTTTATATTTTTTACATATTGGGAATTTTGTTTTTGAACATTAATATTTAATTTTTTATATTTTTTATTATTTTATATAAAAATAATTTAATAATTCCTACACTAATAATTATTATTAAAATAAATATAATTTTACCTAATTCTTTTATTATTAATTTATGCACTAATAATTCTTTCACTATTAAATCCTTTCATTTTACTTTTGAAAATAAACGGGAGCAAAGTGTATTTAATTCTCTCGAGTACTAAATTGTTTATAGAACTTGTCGAAAGCATATATCCTCTCTTCTCTTTTCTTCGTTCATCATGCACTGCCCACCACAGACTCTGGGCCCAGATAATAATACGATTTTGGGTTGAAAACACAAATATACTTACTTTCCAGAAGAGGAAAAAAACGCATACAATAATAGAGAAAGTTATTGATAAGAGTAATGTTAGAGATTCTAAATATTTTATTAAAAATTTTACTAAATATTTCACATGGGGTGAGATCTATACAATATGAGTTTTATATAAATCCTACACTCATGTAAGACATTTGATAAAATTTTTAATAGGTGAATAGATATGTGATAAGTGTATAAATAATTAAATATTTAAATATATAATTATATAGATAGGTGACAGATATATAAATAATGAAATATTTAAACAAATAGATATATAAATAAGAACAAATAAGTATCTTTTTAGACAAATAATATCATTTTAATCTAAAAAAATTTAAATTTGGACATCTTGACTCAAGAGTTTCAAAAATAAATTTATGGCCTAAATGCTGATAAAAATATTACACTTACTACTATTAGTTTTTAATAATGTTACAATACGGCTTATTGATACAGTTGGTATAATTTATTTATAATTTTTCTTATTTGCAGATTTTGTACCAGATTATTTGCAAAATAGTAAAAAAATAGTTTAAATAAATTAAAAAAAATAATTATTTGAAAATTGGAGAATGAGGCCTTGTTTGGTTTAACTCTCAAAACACAATTTTTGAAAAAAAAAAATTTCAAAATTTTGTTTGGTTGAAAATTTTTTGAATTTTTTTTCCAAAATCACTTTTTCTTTTCTACACATCAATCAAGTGGTTGTTTTTAGCTTTTCTTTCTTGGGTAATGCTATAGTGTGCAACTTACACCTTACACCTTTTTGTGTGCACTTACACCTTACACTTACACCTTTTTTACCTTGCACTTACACTTTTTGTGTAAGTGGCACATGGTGTGCAGCTTATACATTTCATTTATACCTTACACCTTACACTTACACCTTACACTTACACCTTTTGTGTTAGTGGCACATGGTGTGCAACCCACTTACACCTTTTGTGGGTTGCACACCTAAGAAAACTCCTTCTTTTATAACTCTTAGATTATACAGTAAAGTGTGAGATGAGATGAGATGAGAAAAGAAATTATCATGGTTTCTCACTTAAATAAGAAAACAAATGAAATGGTTATAATTTCTCACCATTATGTTTGGATGAATAAAAGAGATAAGAATATGATTTCTCACATATCTTGTTTGGATAAAGAGAAAAGAAAAGAAAGTATTGCATTTTGTTTTATCAAAATAGCCTTCTATATTAATAAGTTATATATTTTCATAAAGGTAATTTTGGTATTTTAAAAAAATTTCATTAAACCCAACTCCTTTCTCACTAAATCTTACCATTTTTGGTGAGAAACAAAATATAAGTTTGGTGATAATCATTTTCTCACTATCTTTCTCACCATTTCTCATCTAGTTAACTATCGAAATAAGTGAAGGAGTTTTCTATTCTCACAATTTCTTTTCTTTTTTCACCAAATCCCTCCATCAAATCGGCATGTAAGCTTAAGTTCAAATTTGAACTTGAGAGAATTTGAAGGGCTTATGGAATCCATCACAAGTTCCATTTCAATGATTCCAAATGTTCATTTTTTAAGATTTATCGTATATATCATCCATGAAAAAAGTTAAATCGATCTGATAATTCTAAATTTTTCATTTTATTATACTTGTCTCCAAAAAATTAGATGGTTTATCTCTAAAAACATATTTATCGTTCAAATTTTTAGAGATAAATACCATAAAATAAAAATGTTACGATTATTAAATCAACCTAATTTTTTTCTATGGATGATATACACTGAGGCCCTAAAAAAATGAGTAGTTTGAATCATCGAAATAAAACTCATGGTACTTAAGTTATCTTAAATTCAAATTTGAATATGAGAGAAGGCCAACCCTTATTTCTACTATCTTATCTTTTACTTTGATATGTTAACTTAGGAAGTGTTTGTTTGGATGAATTGAATATTGTTACTGTTGAGATAAATAGTTTTTGAATTATTTGGTTAAAAATGTTGTGTATTTGACTATTACTCTAATCTTCACCTTTCTAACCAAATGATTGACTAAAAATTTATTAGACATGAAATCCGATTACATGCCTCAATCTGATAAAACAAACGCTCTTTTAGTAATTAGCATTTTTATGAGTGGTAAGACTCATTACACTAATATTATATTGATGATTTTGGCTTTTCTCAAGTTTAAATATGAACTTGAAGAATTTGTTAGCCCGTGAGGTCCATCATGAGTCTCATTTTGATGATTCAAACTATTCATTTCGTAAGGCTCTCCGTATATATCATCTATGAAAAAATTAGGTCAATCCAATAGTCACAACCTTTTATTTTTATCTTTTTTGTCTAGGAGCAAATCCTTTTCATCCTTTCCATATCCTTCAAGACTCTACTTCATGAGCCTCACGGGATTCATGATGGTGATTCAAACAATTTATCTTGTAGGCAATAAAAAGAAGAACGTGTTTTGGGAAGTTAGTAAAAAGTTGACTTTTGACTTTTTATCAAGCTTTTTAGCTTTCTGGAAAGTGATTTGGGAAGTTGGTAAAAAGATGGCTTTTGGCTTTTTAATTTAATATTTGTTTATAGTGTCAAATCAAATTAAAATGACCAAAATACCCTTACCCAACATAAGAAATTTATTTTTTTATTTTTTTGTCATAGGCCCCAATTTGTAATTTCACACTTGCGTTTTTAGAATTTCCCAAACCAATTTTGTTGCGTTTTTGGCCACTTGCGTTTTTGGAAAATGATAAAAAAACGTGGCTTTTTTCCAAAGTTCCCAAAACGGCGCGCGCGCACACACACACACACACACACACACACACGTATATATATATATATATATAATTAGCTTGATTAGATATCAATAGACATACTGTGGGTGTTTGGTAGAAATTAAATTCAGCTTATTTCAACTTATGGCTTAATTTAAGTCGTTTTCATCTGTTTGGTAGAACTTAAGTTGTCAAATTATAACTTATTTGAAGTCATTTTAAGCTGAATTCCTGAAGTTGCTCCGGAGATGCTTCTCAAAACCGATTAAGCGCGTAGCTGTTTGGAGGGGCATGAAATGACTTAAATGCCCCTCCAAAACTTCAACAATTACGGCTATATAAATAAAAAAATCTCATTTTTGTCTCCTCTCTCTCTGTCTGGCGATTTCCGGCCATTTCGGGCGATTTCCGGCGAACCCAGAGATCTCTCTCCCTTGCTCTCTCTCTCTCTCTCCGGCGAAGCTCTGTTATCTCTCTGTCTCTCTGTCTGAACCATCGCGATCTGTCAACGCCCTCGTCGCCGTCGCCATCGCGATCGCGAAGCTCGGCCTGAAGTTCTGTCTGAACCATCGCGAAGCCTTAGTTCATCGCGATCTCTCAACGCTGTCGTCGATCTGGACCATCGCGATCTCTCAACGCCGTCGTCGCCATCGCGAAGCTCTGTCTGAACCATCGCGAAGCCGTCGTCGATCTGTCTGAACCATCGCGAAGCCGCCATCGCGATCTGTCAAAGCCGCCACGATCTGCGCTAAGAGCTAGGGTTTGCAAACCGTAGAAAATAAATTGAAAAAAAAAGAAAAAAAATCAATATTAATGTTAATTAAAAAAGAAAAAATTACTTTTCAGAATTAATATTTACTTTTCAAAATAAAATGAAAAACAACTTATTTGTAATGAAAAAAATTTAATAAAAACAAAATTAATTTAAATTGATATTACAACATTACACTGAATTAATACAAAATTAATTGAAATAAAATAATATGTAATGACATCACAACATTAATTGAAATAAATTGATACAACATTACAGAATTAATTGATATAAATTGATATTACAACATTAATTAAAATAATATGTAATGACATCATAGATTTAATTGTAATAATTAAACCGAATTAAACGAAATAAATTGAAAAAAAATAATAAAAATAATATTGAACAAAATAAATTGAAATAAAAATAAAAAAATAAATTAATCAAAATAATAATTAAAATAATTTATTAATATTGAAATAAATTGTGCAATTTATATCCATTAAATAAATTACACAATTTAATTGTAATGAAAAAGAATAATAAATTAAAGAAATAACAATTGTTATATTATTAATTGTAATAAAAATTGTTGATTATTAATATTATTTGATGCTAATAAAAATTAATTATTAATATTAATTGATACTAATTAATAATTTTAGTAGTAATTCCGACTAATTAAGCCATTAATTGATACTAATTAATAATTTTAGTATTAATTGATACTAATTAATTTATAATGGAAACAAATTATTACAATAATACTACTATTACATTTTTACCAAGTGTATCAATTTTTTTATATTAGTTTATACTAATTAATACTAATTATATTAACTTTTATTACTGAAATAATTTTTTAAAAGTAAAATTGAAAAAAAATGACAAAATTATCATTTTTATATCATATAAGGGCAAAAAAGTCAATTATAAAGAAAAAGCTATTTTACAGCTTATTTACCAAACACTATTCTGCAACTTAAATCTATAATCCCACAGCTACACCAAACAGGTTACCAGCTTATGCTCACAGCTGTAAGCTATAATCTGTTAAGCTATAATCTATAATCACTTTTCTACAGCTCTACCAAACGGGGCCACTAACTTATTGTATTTTGTTTTATAAATTAGACGCTTTAGTTTAAAATCATATTTACTATTCATTTCATCAAACAAAACACGATTAATTAGTGTGTCTATCTATATACGATCAAATTAATTTTTTGCATATGTATTCTTCTCTTTGAAGCTTACAAAATGAACAGTTCAGATCAATGTTACGGGTCCTGTGGGATTTACAAAGTGAAATCTTGAGAGGTATAGAGAAGAGGGAGTCTTGGGGGGAGTTGCTCCTGTTTGTCTAACCTTTTTATTTTATTGTGTTTATTTCCGAAAAAATAAATGACAAGTATTTTTTTTAAAATAGACCATCTATTTTTTTTGAAACCAATATGATAAAATAAAAATGTTATGATTGTCATATCGACCTAATTTTTTTCCATGAATGATATATACGGAGAATTCTATAAAATGAATGTTAGGGTTGTGTTATATTAGTTATGACATATTGTTGTATTAGTTATGACTCATTGTGTTGTTGGTCATGACATTGTTTTTGTTATGACGCAAATGCTATTTGGTTATACCTTATATGGTGTTAACTCATTTATATTTTATTTTATTATGACTCCCGTGAAATTAAGTTAGTATACCATAGCATTATCCAATACCTCAATAAATATTTAGTTAGGCGTGGGCTTGAGATTTTCAGGGCCCAAAGCCGATAATCAATTGATAAATTTTCGGGGCCCCTCATATTTTTTTTTCATTGAATGAAAAAAAAAAAAAAATTGAAGGTAAATGACAAAATATTTGTGTCAAAATCACAAAAAATACTTAACATTACATTACAACAACTAATAAGTATCGCTTGATTCTCGCTCTTCTTAAATTTTTAGAAGCAAATAAATCAATCATATTTACATAATCTAATTTTTTTACAAAATCATTTTTAATGGATAACAATACTAATTATTTTAAATGGACCTTTCATTTTTTTTAATGATTCAATTTATTTTAAATTAGTTTGGGCCTTCCTTAATTTTTTTTTGAATTTAAAATATATCTAATATATTACACTAAATTATAATAGGAGAGGGCCCTTTTTTGGATCTATTGTCAATGGATAACAATGTTAATTTTTTTGAATGGGCCTTTCAATTTTGGAATGGTTCAATTTATTTTAAGTTAATATGGGCCTTCTTTAATTTTTTTTGGATTTAAAACATACCTTATATATTACACTAAATTATAATAAGAGGGGTACTTTTTTTTTGATCTATTTTGAGGGGCCCTAGGCTATGGCCTGGTGGGCCTATGCCTAAGGCCGGCCGTGTATTTAGTGAGATTTACATAAAACAATTGAGTTAAATGAATATAAGTATGCCACATCAGCAAATAATTAAAATATTAATAAATTAATAAATAAAATATAATAATAAAAAAGAAAGATAAATTATAAATACTTTTTGAAAATTTTTTAAAATACGAATTATCTCATGTAATTTAGAAAATTATAAATATCTCATTGTCAGAATTTTTGTTTAACAGAATTAACTAAAAAAATGATATTCATATCTACTCTTATACACAATAACAAAATTATTTGAATTATAAATTGAAATATATTTATGACATCGTTAAAAACTGTTAATTGAATTTGAGAGGGCAATTTATGTGCAAAATTGGGCCGAGCTGGGTCTTGGGCCGAGGTAAAAGAGGCCGAGCAAATGGCCATATGGGAGTTACTTCGGTCAGGAGAAATAGCCTCGGAGTCAAACCGGTTGAGGGTTAGTTCGGCCGCGCGAGGGTTACTTTTACTCCGGCTGGGAAGTGTGACGTTGGTGGTTCGGTTAAGGCATATGATAACCGAGGTGTACCAAGTCCGTGAGGGGACTTCGTTGTGAGGTTAGATCGGCTCAACTCTCTTATGGTTAGCTTGGTCCAAACATGGAAAACCGAGGTAAGAGACTCCTATGATTAGCTCGGTTTAGGCATAGAAAACCGGGGTAGGAGGGAGTAGCAAGTGTTTGGTCTGGGGATGTTACTTCGGTCCTGAAGTAGTCCGGTCATGGGAAGAACCATCTCACTTGGTTTAAGCAGTGAGGAGGGTGTTGGAGGATAAGCATTATCTTCCAAGAGTATGAGTTCTAGGAGGACTCTACACTAGGAGGAGTAATCCTGAAGGACTCTACACTTGGAGAAGTATGAATCCTACCAGATTGTGCCACGTGAAATCTATATAAGCTCACCATTGTCACCTTTGAAGAGGTATTACAACTTTGCTCCCTGAATACATTGAGTTTTTGCCTTCTTGTCTTGCTTACTGACTTAGGCATCGGAGAGGTTTCCGGCACACACCGGCCAAATTTCACGTTGATATTTTCAGTGGTAGAACGACATCGAACAGAGGAACGAAAACTTGGTCAACAGGATTATACGAGAAGGTGTATTTCTTTCCCGTACAATTGGCGCCGTCTGTGGGAAGAACAGACAAGAACAACCTCTTGATCAAGCTTTCTCTTAAACATCAATGGCGAACAATGAAGAACTACCTCAGTCCGCTGTTGACGGACTGACTCCAGAAGGGGGTGCAAGGCGCGAAGGCCTTCCTTTGGTCCCTCCCATGGCGAGCCTGGAACCACAAAGGCAGAATTCCAGGAGGGATGCGAGGGGACGAAGGAGGAATAGCAGCCCTCATCCTTCTCGCTCGCAAAGCCCAGAAAGACAAAGGCGCAGAGTTGATCCTCAAATTCTGGAAGATCGCGTCAGAGAACAAGACGAACTGATCCGCAAGATGGCAGCGGACATGGAGTCTCTGAAGCGCCAGATGAAAGGAAAAGAAGTGGCGACAGGAGTGGGGCGCAACAAGAAGACGCCCCCTCGCCAGTCAGAGGGTCGTGGTAGGAATTCCACACCCTCACAGCGACACGCGGTCCGTATCTTCCAGGACTCGTCACTCCAGGTCTGAGAGGACGAGGCCTGAGAAGTCATATACTGAGGGGAGTACCTATTGGCCCTCACATTCGCACCATACGAGGTCCAGACAGACAGAATTACCTAGGTCGTCCGACCTAAGGTCCATGTTGGAAGAAAAGGCACGATGGAAGGAGGACGCCAGAGCGCGCGATCCCCACAGGGTTCCTGCCTTGCAGCGATTGGCTCCTCGGACGCATGGAAGCGTCGAGGTTGGAATGCCAAGGCCGCACTTGGCATACGAACCAGCGGATAAGGCATTGGCGAGGCTGCAGACCTCACCATTCGTCCCCGAGATTGAGAATGCGCCCCTTCCGTCAGGCTTCCTACAACCCAAATTCACGACGTATGAAGGAAAGACGGACCCATACACTCACTTGAGCCACTTTCGCCAGTTATGGTCAGATACCACGGAATGAGGCGTTGATGTGTATCCTATTCCCTTCAAGCCTCGGCGACCTAGGCTTGACTTGGTTTGAAAAGCTTCCAGAGGCAAGATTGCCTCTGGCAAGTGCGGGCGTTTATGTAACGCGATTGAGCGAACACAAAGACTCCGGTGGAGATCGCCGTGTTGCTCCCCATCGACATGGGAGACAAGGAGACTCTGAGGTCATACAACAGTCGCTACTGGGAGACATTCAACCAGATTGGGGACTGCCCAACCAACCTCGCCATTGCGCAATACAAAAGAGGCCTTCCAGTCGGGAACAGACTGAGGGACTCTATCACCATGACTCCGCCACTTACCATGGGGGCCCCGATGGAGAGTGCATCAAGACATCGAGTGGAAGAGGATGGCGCCGTGCAAGGCAAAACCGGTACCGCACCAGCAGAGAAGAAGACTCCAGCAAAGGTCAATACGGTAGGTCGCCGAAACCAAAATAGACAGGGCAGACGTGACAATGATGAAGACCAGGACAAGAGATGGTTGAGAGTCCGAACTGCCATAACCACGGTGTTCAAAAAGCCGATCTACCGTATACTCAGTAAGATTCGAGACGAGCCTTTCGTCAAGTGGCCTGCCAAGTTAGGCGAGGCCCAGAAGGATTATGATGACAGATCCAGGTGCACCTTCCACAAGGAAAAGGGGCACCGAACTGAAAACTGCACGCTGAGGCAACATCTCGAAGAATTGGTGGCAAAGAGCCACCTAGATAAATACATAGAAGGAGGCGCAACCAGCCCCGTAACCACAACCTCCCCAACTAATGCCAAACGACGCCCGCCACAAGGCACCATCAACGTAATCCATGGAGTCTTTGAACCAGAGCAGTATGTGAGCTCAGAGGTTCAATCAAAAAGGCAGAGCACATGAGAGAGGTGCTAAGTGCCCAACCTCGTCAAAATGGGGAGGGCGAAGCTTACGAATGTTATGTCTTTTTCTGACAAAGACTTGGATGAATTTATTGCCCACACAATGATGCCTTGGTCGTCACTCTCCGAGTCAAGGATTTTGACGCTGCGGATTTTGATTGACCAAGGAGCTCGCGAAATCATGTACTACGAAACCTTCAAGCAACTCAAGTTGCAAGATAAAGACTTGGCCCCCGCAGATCTCCCTCATTGGGTTCAACTCCATGCCGAGTGGCTACCGGCAAAATCATCCTCCCAACAGAGCAGTGTGACAAAGCAAGTGGAGTTCGGTGTTAAAGGTTCCGCCCACTTACAACATCATTTTGGGCGTAACGTGGTCAGACGCCATGCGCCGGTGGCATCCTCTTACCACCAAGTGATGAGGTTCCCCAAATGACACCGGAGTGATAGAAGAAGTATATGGGGACCAGATTATGTCCAAGCAAAGCCGTTGCAGAACGAATGGTAGCCGCTACCGCCAAAGGATATGTTCATTCGGTTGAAGAACCAGAGAGTAATGAACTATTCATGGATGTTGGCAAAGAGGCTAATCAAAAGGCGTGGAGGACTTGGTGGAGGTCGAATAGACGAGAAGAACCGGATAAGTTCTTCTTGCTTGGCTCGTCGTTGTTCAGCATCGAGAGGTTAGAGGTCTTGGAGTTTTTGACCTCTAACATCGAAGTGTTTGCCCGACCCCATACGACATGCCGCATTGACCCTAACTTCATCTCGCCACCAACTCAACGCCCACCCATCTGCCAAAGGCCATTCAACAAGACTTCAGACGGCACTCCACCACGCCGAGATAGTGGCGTAGAAGTGGGTAACTTGTTAGAAGCGAGGCGATTAGAGAGGTGCACTACCCCAAGTGGATTTCAAACATGAGTGGTACCAAAAAGAATGGGAAGTGGCGTCTGCGTTGATTACAAAACTGTCAACAAAGCATGTCCAAAGGACAGTTTCCCCCTGCCAAGGATCGATCAATTGGTGGACCTAACAGCAGGACATAGCAGGCTTAGCTTCCTTGACGCATACAGAGGCTACCATCAGATAGCCATGCACGAACCAGACCAGGAAGTAACGTCCTTCACCACACCAAGAGGACTATATTGTTACAAGGTCATGCCCTTTGGCCTAAAGAACGCAGGGGCGACGTTTCAAAGAATGGTCACCAAGATGTTTGAGCCATTGTTAGGCAAAACAATGGAGGCTTACATCGATGATATGGTGGTCAAGAGTAAGAGTGAGACTGACCATCTCAAGGACCTAAGCGAGATGTTCGAGATCCTGAAAAAGCATAAGTTACGCCTTAACGCGTCAAGTGCTTTGAGTGGGATCGTGCAAGTTCTTAGGCTTCTTGGTGACCAATCGAGGTATAGAAGCATCCTTCTCGATCAAAGCAATTCAGGAGCTAGAGAGACCTAACTCGATGAAAGAAGTCTGACAAGATGGCAAAGAAAGACTTAACCGATTCATCAGCCGGTCTTCAGACAGATTGCGTCCATTCTTTCAGTCATTAAAAGCTAAGTTTGAGTGGGACGAAGAATGCGACCAAGCCCTGGCGAGTCTGAAGGAATACATGTCTTCTCCACCATTACTTGTTACCCCCATACCGGGAGAAGAACTCTTCCTCTACTTGGCAGTTTCTCAGCACGCAGTAAGTGCAGTGTTAGTTCGAGCAGAAGGAATCCAACACCTACCCATCTTCTATGTCAGCAAGACATTGCTGGGAGCGGAAACAAGGTACTTGCCTCTAGAGAAGCTAGCACTGGCGTTAATGATGGCATCCAGGAAATTGGCGCACTACTTTCACGCCCACACCATTGTCGCCCTCACAAATTTTTCCATTGAAAGCTCTGCTTGAGAGGGCCAATTTTTCCGGCGAATTTTGAAGTGGGCGAGAGTTGGGACAATTTGATGTGAAGTTCCACCCGTAACCGCAAAGAAAGCCCAATCTTTGGCAGACTTCGTCATGAGTTCACTCTCGAAGCCACCAAGTTCCGCCTAATCGACTGACCGACACAACCAAGCTAGGGATGAAGATTGACGACGGGACAGCGCAACCCCTAGTACAAAGCTACTACCAAAGCCCAAAGGCACTACGTAAGAAAAGGCGAGGAGGAATCCGACCTTACTACACCAAGTCAAGATTCATTGGCGACTAATGACTCGGGCCCATCTGAAGACAAGGGGCAAACCGCAACTATGGACTCTGAAGAAAACATTAGCAACTTGGAAGACCCCAAGGCATCATCTGATCCCTCCACATGCTGGAAGTTGTTTGTTGGGGAGATGTGGAAGCTCTTTGTGGATGGAGCATCCAACCGGCATGGCGCAGGACTTGGCATAGTCCTCATCTCTCCAGAAGGTCTAGTGGTGGAACAAGCGATCAACCTTGGCTTCCCCGCATCAAACAATGAAGCAGAGTACGAAGCACTTCTAGCAGGACTCAAGTCAGCGGCCTACATGAAGGCCACTGAACTCATGGTCTACAGTGACTCACAGTTGGTGGTGAATCAAATTTCTGGCGACTATGAAGCAAAGGATGAAAGAATGGCTAAGTACCAGGACTTAGTCAGGACAGAGATCAAGAAGTTCGAAGTCGTCAGAATAGAACAAATTGGCCGAGGAGAATAGTAGAGCAGACGAACTAGCAGTGCTTCACTCAATGGCAGATACCTCCATCCCACATCCTCTCGATCGACTATCCGCCTGTGCCAAGTATTGAAGACCCGTGTCAAGAGGTATCTTTGTCTGGAGTTAGGTCCTTCTTGGATGGCTCCCATCAAACTGTTCCTAAAAGACGGCACCCTACCAGAAGAAAAGAAGGAAGCCAACAAAATCAGAGCCAAGTCGCAGCGATTTTGGCTCTCTCCATCCTTGGCTTTATACAAGAAGTCGTTCTCAGGACCTTACTTAAAGTGTGTCCACCCCAAAGAAGGTAGAAGCATTCTTGTTCAAATACACGAAGGGTCGTGGCGACCATCAAGGAGGCGGATCATTGGCATACCGAGCTATTTCACAAGGGTATTGGTGGCCATACATGCAAGCGGATTCAGAGAAGTATGTCAAAAATGCGAAAAGTGTCGAAGTTTGCACATCAAATACATCAACCGCCAGAGCACTCCTACCTCTCACTAGTCCGTGGCCTTCGCAATGTGGGGCTTAGACATAGTGGGACCACTCCCAATAGCACTGTGCAACAGAAGTTCTTTCTTGCGAAGAACAGACTACTTCACAAAGTGGGTGGAAGCAGAGGCCTTGGCCAATCAAGGAGAAAGATGTGAAGAAGTTTGTCCGCAAAACATCATTACTCGCTTTGGCATACCAAAAGCATCGATTTCGCATAACCAAGACTCGGTTTGATGGCGTAATTTTGAAGCTTTTGTGAAGAATACAAGATAGAGTTCTACAACTCCACACCGGCATATCCCCAAGCAAATGGACAGGCAGAGGCGTCAAACAAGGTAGTCTTGGACGGATTGAAGAAAAGGTTGGAAAAAGCCAAAGGCAAGTGGGCAGAAGAGCTCCCTCATGTTTTATGGGCTTATCGCACTACGCCACGGCGATCAACAGGAGAAACACCATTCTCCCTAACATATGGCATGGAAGCAGTCATCCCACTAGAAGTTGGCCTTCCTACCATTCGGAGCGAAAATTTTGATCCAGACCTAAACGCCGAAGCAATTACATTAGAACTTGACCTCGCAGAAGAAAGAAGAGAAAAGGCATTGGTTCACATCGCCTCCTACCAGCAAGAATTGTCTAGGAAATACAACAAAACAGTGCATCCAAGACAATTCAAGATCGGCGATTGGGTACTTCGCAAAGTTATGGGCAACACATTGGTCCCAGGAGATGGCAAGTTAGGGCCCAACTGGGAAGGTCCTTACAAAGTGGTCGGACTAGCGGGCAAAGGAGCATACCACTTGGAAGATAAGGACGGCAAAGCAATTCCCAGGCCATGGAATACTGCCAATCTCAAGATATTTTACTTTTAGTTTTTTTTTCTTGAGTATGTGTAATTTTCAATTTTCTCAATAAAACAAGTCGATTCTTTTCAGTATATTTGTTTTTCATAGAAAGTAGTTTTAGCAAGTTAGTAGCTTTGTAAACATAGTTGGCCGGAATAACCAACTATTAACCCTCCTAAGCCCGTGATCGTGATCCAGTCACAGGACTTCTTTGCTGGTCGAAAAACCAACTTAGAGGTTGGCTGGATTAAACCAACACTTAGCCAAAGTATGGGAATGGCTACATAAAGGTTGGCTGGATTAAACCAACACTTAGCCAAAGTATGGGAATGGCTAAAAGAGTAGTTGGCTGGATTAACCCAACACTTCGTACTCTTCAAATTAAGTAAGTTATATCGGTCAAGAGTGGTTGGTCGATTAAACCAACTCTTTGTACTCTTCAAATTAAGTAAGTTATATCGGTGAAGAGTGGTTGGTCGATTAAACCAACACTTTGTACTCTTCACCAAGTAAATTATATCTACCAAGAGTGGTTATCGATTAAACCAACACTTTGTACTCTTCACCAAGTAAGTTATATCTACAAGAGTGGTTGGTCGATTAAACTCTTTCTACTCTTCACCAAGTAAGTTATATCTACCAAGAGTGGTTATCGATTAAACCAACTCTTTGTACTCTTCACCAAGTAAGATATATCTACCAAGAGTGGTTGGCTAGTGAGGTATATAGGCAACCGAGATTACAGTTGTGTAAATTAGCGCATAGAAAGCGAGCATACAAGCACTGAACCAAAACAAGAGATGATAATTTTTTCATTGAAGAACAAAGGAAGTACAATGATGGGGCCGTAGCCCGGATTACAAAAATTCAGACACAAAAGAAAGAAAAGTACAAGTTCAAACAAAAAGATCATCTATCTCGGCATCCAGATCGGTCCCGAGGTTGGCATGTACTCCGGTGTTTTCAGCTTCAATCGGGCGTTCGGGCAGAGTATTTTCAGCTGTGGGCTCCAACCGAGCTAGTGGATCACCGGCTTGCTCTTGACTAGCCGGAGTCTCAGTTGTTTCATCATCATCATCTTCATCGCCGAAGAACCGAGGAATTGTTTCGAGCTCGCTCGCATACTCCCGCATTGAAGCGGAATAAAGTGCTTCGGTGCGTTGTAGACCTCGGTTTCAGTCCACAACCGACCTTCTCCACTAGGACCTCTCCAACGACTTGAAAAAGCTTGTTTCACGGCCAAGACCTTGCAAAGAGTAACCAGCTTCGGCTTCCTTGAACCCTGCCTTGTGCTCGTCTTCAACTTTCTTTTCCAGCACCGCTATTTCGGTATTCTTCTTGTTTTCAAGCTCCGCCATCTCCCATAAATACTTGTCTTTCATCTCGGTCACGGCCTTGCTTGTTTCCAAATGAGGTGACCATCCGTTAGACATGCCACCTCGGTCTCCAGCTCGGCCGCTTTTTGCTTTTGACAGACTCATTTCCGCCTGGCTTCGGCGTCCCTTATTGCATGCCTGGTTGTTTTGCGGAGTTCCATTATTTGTTTGTGGGCGATGGTGTTCTTCTGAATGGCCTGCAAAAGGAGAGTTCCATGTCAAACCGAGCTCAGAGTTGAAGAAATTTAGATTGGTCACAGAAAAAGTAGTACTGCTTACCAGAATCATCGACTTGGTGGATGACCGGAGGGACTTCAGCTCGGTGTTCAGCTGCTTGCTGTGGTGCTCCATGTCTTTGGGCAGACAAACACCCCTAGCCAGGTTGAAGGCTAGAAGGTGATCCTTGTCAGCAACAACCGAGTCATCTTCATCGATATCTCGGTTGTTGAAGACGAAGGGTGGAGCCCATTTGTTGGTAGGCGCAGCTCGGTGGGACGATTCCGGTTGAGGGTTGGGGTCGGCTCGGTGGAAGGATGGGGTCAACCTCGTCAACCAAGTCGCTTTCGGTCTCAAGAGTCCGCACGCTTAGCTCAGCGTGAGGATGATGGTTGTTGTGAAGGAAGAGCTATGACGGTTTCGTGGTCGGTTGGGTTGGTGGCACTTCGCCCTTGTGGTTGCGGTGAGCATGGCCCTCATCTTGTTTTTTCTTCGCCATCTCTGTTAATTTGTGAGAGGCACGAGGTTAATTTCGCAAGGTTGGGTCCGGTTGGCGGGTCTTCAAGGAGGAAGTCTCACTCTTGCTTTTCGTCGGCGAGTATCCAGAGGTCGGCTCAAAGTCAAGAAGTTTTGCCCAACTTCTTTCTGTCACTCGGAGTGCGGCGCGGAGTACGGCAATGTTGGGATGACCGTACTGGGAATGGAGGAAGGCTAAATCTGCAAAAGATAGACAAAGTGTTAGTTCGGTTAGAGAGCGGAAAACCGAAATGAACAAAGTTGAGGAATGTAACCGAAGTATGAATACCGGGCTCTCCTTTCTTCCAGCTTTATTCTTCGACTCGATCCGCCCGAAGTCTTCAAAATTTCCAGAGACCCAGAAGAAGTCATCATCGTTTAAGTCTTTGTCCGGTGTGTGTTTGATTATTTTCTCTCGACCTCGGCGTATTCTAAGGTAATAACACCAGCCATCATTCTTTGAGCCTATTGAGTATTGGTGTAGTATTTCGGCTAAATCGAGGTTGAGACCGGTTTGTTGGTTTAAGGCGGCTATACCCATTATTATTCGGTATGTGTTAGTGGACAGTTGTGTGGGGCATAGTCTGGTCTGCCTTAAAAATTCACATATAAGGGGTTGGACTGGGAATCTAAGTCCGGTTTCTACTATGGATTGAATGGTAAAGGCGACAAAGCCTTTATTGTCCCACGGATCTATGTTTGGTTCGGCTAGTATGAGATTTACATCGGCTGGGATTTGGTAGTCCTTCCTAAATTCGGCTAGGCCACCTGGGGTTTCTACTAGACACCTATACTTCCCCATTTTATTGTATAAATTATAAATAAATTACTTCGGTTGGAAAGAGTGTGTTCGTGAAGCTCGCGATGCAGGTTCGCAACCTAAGTCTGCAAAGTGAGAAACAAGTTAAGCATGCACCTTAGACCGTATATGAAAGCAAAGCAAGAAAAAGACTGGTTTTATTTCGGCTCTACAAGGTGTCAGGGTTCTACATCGGTTTCGTGAGTGCTCGTTATCTCGGTTTGGTGGTGTTTTGTCATCCCGGTTTCAAGATTTATTACTTCGGTTAGGCCTCAAGGGGCAGCTTATGTGAGTTCGGTCTGGAACTCCTAAAGCTGGCTTAGCCCCCCAAGGCTTAGCTCGGTCGAGGGTCAAAATTTCAAAATCAAGTGTGTTTTTATTTCGGCTAAAGTATATCGGATGGAAACCTATTAAAATTACTGTGGTGTGTACAAGTGTAAGTTCGGTTTCGGTTTGCCTAGGTTCTCATATGACAAAAACAATATTCTAGTTCGGTTGAAGCGTGTGTAAGGATCAAAAAGGTGTTCTACTGAATAAATCAGCGTGTTCAAAGTGTTCTTCAGAAGTTCTTTAGCAAATGCAGACATGGAAGAAGAGAAACACAGTGTTTTGCAAACACACACTACAAAGACTGTCGTGGATTACAATGAAAGTAAAAAACAGATAAATGGAAGTAGATTCGTGCACTTACCGGGAGGAAGGGGAGATGAACGAAAGGATTAATGCAAGCAGCAAACGGAGGCACAAGCTTGGGAGTTGGAACAAAAACAACACAAGGAAAAAGAGAAGAGATGAATAGAGAGTGATGAGATTCGAAAATGAGAGGTTTGTTTTGTGTAAAGGGCAAAAAGGGCTGCTCAAATATTATGGCACGAGGAACGGCCATACCGGGGAGGCCAATTGCACCGCCACGTGTCATGGAAGGCAAGCGTTTGATCTGCGGTGAAGAGACGCTTGACCGGACGCCAAGACAAGACGCCCATGTTTAGCCTCGCTGACAGACTAAAGGGTCTTAGCTCTACCGAAAGGCTAAACGGATGTTTTAGCTCTACCGAGAGGTTAAGACTAGTTCGTTAGTAGACAGTAATCCTATCACGCTCATGGATGGAATTAAGGGGCAATTGAGAGGGCAATTTATGTGCAAAATTGGGCCGAGCTGGGTCTTGGGCCGAGGTAAAAGAGGCCGAGCAAATGGCCATATGGGAGTTACTTCGGTCAGGAGAAATAGCCTCGGAGTCAAACCGGTTGAGGGTTAGTTCGGCCGCGCGAGGGTTACTTTTACTCCGGCTGGGAAGTGTGACGTTGGTGGTTCGGTTAAGGCATATGATAACCGAGGTGTACCAAGTCCGTGAGGGGACTTCGGTGTGAGGTTAGATCGGCTCAACTCTCTTATGGTTAGCTTGGTCCAAACATGGAAAACCGAGGTAAGAGACTCCTATGATTAGCTCGGTTTAGGCATAGAAAACCGGGGTAGGAGGGAGTAGCAAGTGTTTGGTCTGGGATGTTACTTCCGGTCAAGTAGTCCGGTCATGGGAAGAACCATCTCACTTGGTTTAAGCAAAGGAGGGGGGTGTAGGAGGATAAGCATTATCTTCCAAGAGTATGAGTTCTAGGAGGACTCTACACTAGGAGGAGTAATCCTAGAAGGACTCTACACTTGGAGAAGTATGAATCCTACCAGGATTGTGCCACGTGAAATCTATATAAGCTCACCAATGTCACCTTTGAAGAGGTAATACAACTTTGCTCCCTGAATACATTGAGCTTTTGCCTTCTTGTCTTGCTTACTGACTTAGGCATCGGAGAGGTTTCCCAGACACACCACCGCCAAATTTCACGTTGATATTTTCAGGTGGTGGAACGACATCGCACAGAGGAACGAAAACTTGGTCAACAGGATTATACGAGAAGGTGTAATTCTTTCCCGTACAGAATTGATAATTTATTAATAAAAGAAATCACTTGTTATGAATTCAAAAATTTTAAAAGACCAAATATAATTTTTAAAATTATAAGAAAAAACTCAAATATTTTAAATAAATCTCAGGATTTTGTTTTTGTTGACCACAAATATTTATAATTTAACCAAAAAATTATACTAGAAAGTATAAAGGATGGTCAAAACTAAATCATGGGCTCACCCATGCTCTTTGGACAAGTAAATGGACACCAAAGTTATTCAAAAATAAATTATCAATAGATTTTATTTTTAAAATTTATTACTTATTAAGTTTTATTAATAAATTTATTAAGTGATAAATTTATCAGTTTTTTTTATTTTTATAAATAAATTTATAGTGATAAATTTATTAATTAAAATTTATAAATAAATAATTCTAATTAATAGAACTAATTAATAAGTGTGTCGTTATTCAATTGAGGCCCCAAAAAAATAAAAAAGAAGTTAAGTTTCACTTGGTAGGTCATGGCCGCACTTTTGTATGCGTGTTTGCCTATCGGGAAAATATTTTAATGCTTTTGGAGCATTGTTTCTTTTCATTTACGGGTTAAACGTATTATCAGTTGTCACTTATAACTCTAATATAAAAATAACGAGTTGTATAAATTAGACAAATATTTACTACTCTTCAAAGCACAAGCAAACCTTTGTTTTCTTATATTTTAAAGAAAATTACTAATTACTTGTTAACTTTAAAAAATTATTATAAATTTATTTATAAAATTCATCATTATTTTTGTAAACTTATACTAAACTGAAATTTTCTCTATATTGTATGGGTAAAATTTACAATAAATCCCTAAATTAATGTCCTTTTGTGATTTGCTCCATAATGTTTAAAAATCGACACATAAGAACATCTCCAACGCTTACTCAAATTTTTCACCAAATCTGAGTCAAAAAGTATCTATTTTATAACAAATGCTCCAACGATTCACCAAATTTGATAACAAATGCTCCAACGATTCACCAAATTCTCAAACTTGTCCCGGGACAACCGGGTGGTCGACCGGCCGGTTGACCGGTTTGCCCAAAATTTTATTTTATTTTATTTTTTTTTGAATTTTTTTTTGAACTTTTTGAACTTTTTTTGGGACGACCGGGTGGTCGACCGGCTGGGCAAAAAAATTTTTTTTTTTTGAATTTTTTGAATTTTTTGCTGAACTGTTTGAACCTTTTACGGGTTGACCGGTTGGTCAACCGGCCGGGCAACCGGTTGGTCGACCGGGTCCTCCTCTCCAACGGTCCGGAACAATGTTTTGATGAATTCATTATTTCGTCCTCAATCTGATGAAACATTTGCTGAAAACTCAATCTGATATCACGTTTGGTGAACCGTTGGAGCTGTGAACAGTAGTCTTTTCATCAAAATTTAAATTTGATATCAATCTTGATGAACCATTGGAGATGGTCTAAGCTCCTCATTTTGTAACACTAAACCAATAAAAAGCTCCTTGCATCATTTTCCAACACAACCAGTAAAAGTGTAATATTGCATAACCAAACAAGGTCTTATATTCGTTCAAAAAAATAAAATAAAAAACAAGGTCTTATATGTAAGGATGGATCTAGGGAGCGGTTGCGCGGTGGCACCCTCAAAAAAATTTAAAAATTATGTATATATATAAAGATTTGCAATTGTTTACATTACAAAATTTAAAAAATAGTAGTGTACACTCTCAAAACTATAAAGATTTGCAATTTTTTAATTTACAAAATTTAAAAAATAGTTTTCAAATTGAGTTTTATCAAATATTGATTTATTTCAATTGTTATTTGTGTTTTTTGTTATATTTCTGTATTGTTTAGAATTACTTATATTCTTATATTTATTCTTATTTAATGTTATTCTTGTTTTTCATTCACATGCCATTTAGGTTCAGTTTGGTTAGAATAAAAATGGTAGAAAATAAAAGAAATTGAATATATATATATATATATTTCTAAGTTTATTTAGCATGAAAATGGTAAAAGTTATAAGAAAATTAATTTTTTTTGTACAATTCATAATAGCATGGTAACTAAGCTTCCAGTTTTGAAAAAAAATACAAAAAAATACAAGAAAGTTTAAATTTACTATAAAAGTAGTTACTTATAATTAGAATTCCTATTTTCTTACAAAATTTTTGAAAAATCTAAAAAACCTAATATATTGATTTGTGATAATGTTTTAATTTTAAATAACGAATAACAATTCTAATCAAACAATCAAAGTCAAATCGACACAATAATTTAACGTGAAAAAATCGCAATTGAAGTGCCTTCAATTGTGATAAAAAAAAATCATGGGCCAAATCACAAAACAACCCACTAAGAAGACAAAAAAAATTACACAAGTGTATTTTCAATTACCTAGTGAATCCACGTCCAAATTGAACCGACGCCAGTGTGTCACTTTCAACATCGTCTTCACCTTGGATTTGTTTTGTCCAACGTTGAATCCATAACACTGATGTCAAATCCACGACGATGAGTCATTTTAGAATCTACCAAAACTTCAGGCTCAAATTTCCCAGAATCCACCGAAAAACAACTCTCTCTTTTGTGAATAAAAGAAAACAAACAAACCCTTAATGATGTTAATATGAAATTCACGGATCCATTGATCACTCTTAAATCATCAAGGAAATACTCGTAAAGCACCCTCCAATATACAACACTTTGTATTTTCTTCCTCTCTGAAAATCTAGACGGCCCAAACCCTAGAAATAGCAAACAACGCACTTTATAGAAAATTGGATTGCGCAGATCGCTTGAGCGTACATTTCATCGCTTGAGCGGTGTGACTAAAGGCGGTGGGAAACATATATGCTGACCGCTTGGGTGCAACTTTCATCGCTCGAGCGATAAAACTTTCTTCTCAGAAGTTCAGGCGCTCTACAAAAATACTAGATGACCTGTTTCTTCGCTCAAGCGCACAAATGATCGCTTGAGCGGTCAAATAATTTCAACTACATTTTTGCTTTTTGCTTTGGGGGCGCTGCCCCTCAACCCCGTTACAGCGCTGCCCCGGACTCACTGTGGCACTACCCCTTGGATTCTTGTGAGCTGACCAGGGTTAGTGAAGTGGCAAATATGAAAGGATTTAGATCACAAACTCCTCTGCATGGGCACAATTTAAGTTAGATTCGCATCTAAAATACTCATAGTCTTACTGAAATAAAAGATCGAATAGAATTACAACCAAAAGGAGTTTTGTCAAACAGAATTGCTAATTACAAAAACTTAACAATTTTCATCATAATCAAATTCATACGAGAAAATATATTTTATTTTATTTTATTTTTCTTTTCTTTCACTTTACTTTCCACTATTTTCACTTTTTATAATTTATTTATTTCTAATCAAATGGAGCTTTATTTATTTTTTCCTTTTATAAATCACGCTTTAATTTGCTTGTGCATTTTATTTTACATTCATTCATATTTATTCATTCTCTAAAAATAAGAACATTGTCCGAAAATGAAATTAAGTCATTCTTAAAATTGAGTTCATCGAATTTAATATCATTTATTGAAACGAATTATTATTTTACTTCTAAAAACATACATTTTCAACTATAAAATTTTTTAAAACTAAATTTTGTAGGTTAAATAATTTTATAACAAGTTATTTGAACATATTTATTGAGAAAAATATTAGTTAAGGTTTTGATATTGTGTCCATCGCAAATGTTTTTATATATTATAAGAAATTTAAATGAAAATTTAAAAATTTTTATAATAATTTTTTTTTGATAAAAAATTACATGTATTTTTGCCTCCCAAATTTTGAAGGGGAGAATTTCAAAAAAAGTAGAGAGTAAGATTTATTTATTTATTTATTTTTATTTTTTTCTTTCACAACTATTAAAGATACAAGGTTCATTTACATAGGCCCTGTTTGGTAGAGCTGTGGGAAAGTGCTTATAGCTTATGCCTAAACAGTTTATAACTTATAACTATGAACATAAGCTGATTTCTGACTTATAAATTAAGCATCTCCTACCCCACTCAAAGAATAAGCTGATTTCTGACTTCCAAAAAGTTATAAGCTAAACCAAACACATCAAAATAGTTTAAATTAAGCTAAAAGCTGAAATAAGCAGTTTTTAAGCTGCACCAAACAGGGCTATAATTAAATACATAAATTATTTGTACTTTTATTATTTTGTAATTATTTTTTCACTTTTTACTTTTTTTGATATTTTTTTATTTTGAATCATGGATCCTTTTTTTTGAATTGAGTTAACTCGGGCCGACAACCAATTCTCTTAAGATCTCAACTCCCAGATGCCATGATGACATTTAAACTATCTTTTTTTTGTACGTTAAAAAAGAAAAAAAAAATTACCGAGTCGTCCTGCTTATATATGCTCTGTAATGCCCCTTACAATCAATAGCTATCACATCTAACAATTGCTTCATTAATTCGTAAGGATTCGATTTAATCAAAAAATTTCATCATTTATATCGCCCATTAATTATCAAACTAATCAAAACATAACTATGAAATTACCGCCTTGTTTGGTAAAGGTTAAAATTTAATTTTTATGGATTAAAATTTATAAAAATTTAAATAGATTAAAATAATTAATAAGATAAAATATTATATCAAACTCATAATCTTTTCATTTTTCTGTTACAACATCACATCGAATAAAAAAAAAATCTAACCATCTTCTCAAATATAAAAATTTTAGCATACTAAAATAGTTAAAAATTAAAATAACTTACTAAATAGCTAATTTCCCAAACAAGGCTAATATGTTTCTCCCAAAAAAAAAAGAAAAAAAAGAAATTGTAAACACTTGAAATTAAATATGAATTTATTTACATAAAATTTCATTAGTCCAGATATATGAACATCATACTAAAAAAGTATAAGGCCTTCACCCAAAATGATAGGCGCCACTTTTCCCCCCCAATCAAAATGGGTCAGACTTATCGAATTTGCAACTTACTACTAATATGTTATAGGACAATTTATTTTACTATGTTGTGGTTTGAGATTAGAGTACTTTATTCTCTTATGGTTTAAATTTAAACAGAAAGTTTTTATGTAATTTTGAATCAAAGTGCTATTGTTAACACTATTAACTATAAATGTGAAATCACTATAATACCTTCAAACTATATACTTTTTTTGTTAATTTTTTTTCTCTCTTCTCTGGTACACATAATTTATAATTTCTATTGTTAATTACATTAAATCACAATTAATTATAAATTCTTAATTATTTATTGTAATTATTAACTTGTTCTAATTTTAATTTAATTATATTTTAGGTCACAATTAATCCTAAATATTTAATTAATTATTATAATTGTCAACTTTTTAATCTATTTTCAATTTAATTATATTTTAGATCACAGTTAATCCTAAATATTTAATTATTTATTGTAATTTCTAACTTTTAAATCTAATTTCAATTTAATTATATTTTGGATCACAATTAATCCTAAATTCTTAATTATTTATTGTACTTCCTAGCATGTTAATCTAATTTTAATTTAATTATATTTTAGATTAATTCTTAATAATTATTTATTTTATATTTTTATTTAATTATATTTTAAATCAATTCTTAATTATATTATATTTTATTTTATTTTAATCAATATATTAATCTAATTTTAGATTTGGAGAAAATTGAGTAAAATTATCCTTTTGTTGTATTAATTTCACTTAATTTTTTTAGAAAATCAAACCCTTGTGTGATACACTTTTCATGAGTTTAGATGAAAAAAACTAACGGTGTCAATTTAGTCCAAAATCACATCAGAACTTTCTAACTATATGAACCTTGTTAGGTTTTTATTCTTGGCAATCCCATTTAACAAAACTCCTTTCAGTTGTACTTATTTTCGCACTTTTTATTTCAGTGAAGTTATGAGTTTTTAGATACGAATCCAATCCGAATTGTGCCTTGCAGAGAAGTTTGTGATGTTAATGCTTTTAAGATTGCTACTTACGATTATGATGATGGGGTCGAGGGGCGCACTTATGGTCCGGCAATACCAGTGGGGTTGAAGGGCGTACCAAGCAAAATGTAAAATTGCATTCGAAATTGCATGTCCGCCTTTGCTCGCTCGAGCGAAGGAGTTCTCGCTCAAGCGAAGGCTGCGTCTTGCAAAAAACCTGAGAAGGATAAATGTACACTCGAGCAAAGGTTGTGTGGCTCGAGCGAAACCACTTATGGAAAAACACGTGAGATTAGTTCCACGCTCGAGCGAGAGAGTCTTCGATCGAGCGAGCTTCGTAGTCCCAGATTTCTATAAGTACGTGTTTTTGTCAGATTTTAGGATTACTGCTCCAGATCTTCTTTTTGGATATTAAGGTTTATATCTGGGGATATTTTGCTAGTTTTCTTTGATGTTTAATTGAGTATTCAACTCATGGGTTAAGAAGAATACATCAAAGGTTCGTTTGTTCATTCTATACAAAAAAGAGAGTTGTTCTTCGGTGGATTCTGAAGAATTTGAGCCTAAAGCTTTGGTGGATTCTGGAGTGGCTCATCGTCAAGACAATTCCGAGGTGAAGACGGGGTTGGAAGAGACACATAGGGTTGGTTCAATTTGGGCGTGGATTTGCTAGGTAATTGAGAGTATACCTGTGTAATTTCTTTATGTCTTTTTAGTGGATTGTTTTGTGGCTTTTGTCCATCATTTTTTTTATCACAATTGGAGGTATCCGATTGTGATTTTTTCACGTAAAATCGTTGTATTGATTTGTCTTGATTATTTGATTGAGATTGTTGTTTACTGCTTAAAATTGATACATAATCACAAATTAACATTTAGGGAATTTCTAGATTTTTTAATTGAAGAGTAAAGTATTCCAACTCCAAATCATAATGGGATAAAACAACCCTATGTTATAAGTGTTGGAAAAATGGTTTAAATATAGGCATATTTTTTAGCCCAAAATTGAGTGGGCCCCAAACGTCTTTTGGGGTGGATTCGAAGAGGTGACGTGTTCCTTACCGCGTGGCAAGTCACACGGTGAAGACAAAACGTCAAAACCATTTATGAGTAAATGGGAAGTTGACGTCGTTTTCGGGTTTAACATTAATTTTTTAAATAAAAATTCTTTTGAATTTTTGCAATAAAAATTATTGTGGGAATTTAATTTAATTCTAAATTCAAATTTTGGGTTCCTAAATGGTTTCCTAAAGTTTGTAATTGTGAGAATTTAATTTAATTCTAAATTTAAATTTTGGGTTCCTAAGTGGTTTCCTAAAATTTGTACCTCTTACTTTATTTATTAAACTATTCAATTTGTTTAATATATATATATTCAATGGTTTAATATATATATATATATATTCAAAATAGTTTATTTAATAAAGTGCATCAGATTTGAGTTCCTAACTGTTTCTTTTGGTTGACCAACGGTCACTATTCAATTTGTTTGAAAGTGTGTTCAATGCAACGGTCTACAGCTATTTGAATTTAAATTCTGAAGCTGTCCAAATTTTGCACCTGTTCACTTCGGAATGAACCTGTTCGGGTCAGATCTTTGTGCCTATATATACCTTTCATTCCGACAGTCTTGGGGGCTAATTTTTTATGGGAAAATTCAGTCTGATTATTGTCTTTTGCTGTCCTTAATTCTTCATTTTTGCATTATTCTTCATATTAGTTTTAGTATAAATTTTAGAGAGTTAGAACACAGGTTTTGTTCGCCGAACAAATTGTTTGGAGTACTACTACAATTTGTGAAGATCATTGTATCTTGGGAGATAGACGCCACTCAACCGTAAGTACCGTAGTGGGGCGAATATGTCTTAAGGATAGAGTGTCACACACTCGACTTAGTCTTAATTTTAATTCGGTTCGATAAATAAATCTTGTATGTTATTTATTTATTTTGTTTGAATTTATTTCAAGTTATTTTATTTACACAGAAGATTGTTCCAACAATCTTAAGACAGATTCGAATTATTTTGTTTACAGAATTTTTCGTTTGTTTCCTTTTTCTTCTTTTTAGAAAATTATTTTTCTGTGAATTTACAAAATAATATTCTGGTTGGAAAAACAAATAGCGATTATATGTTATTTGACAGATAGTAGTAATATACTGTCTCTTTTCTTTGACAACTAATAAGACGATACTGGTGTCATTAACAATTCAGAATATATTTTTGTGAAATTTTTTCAGCAATTAATTTTGGGTTTTAGAAATTATTTTATGAGTTTTCATTACTTAAAATTCTGTTTCAGTATTTTAATTATTAGAGTGTTACAAGAAATTTAAGTTTCTGTGTGAAATTAATTTGGTTAAATAAAATTTTATTTTATTTCCAAATTAATTGAAAAATAAAAGTTATATTCTTATTTCTTTTATTTTATAGAATTTAATTTTCTATGTGAAATTATTTTGGTTAAATAAATTTTTATTTTATTTATAACTTAATTGAAAATTAAAAGTTACATTCTTGTTTCTTTTATTTTTACAGAATTTAATTCTGTGAATTTGGATTAGTTTTCTGTGTGGAATGAATTTGGTTAAATAAAATTTTATTTTATTTTATTTCCAAATTAATTAAAAATAAAAGTTAGATTTTGTTTTGTTTCTTTTATTTTAATAGAATTTATTTCTGTAGTTTTGGTTTAATTTGTTTAAATAAAATTTTATTTTATTTTTCAAATTAATTAGAAATAAAAGTTACAATTCTTGTTTCTTTTATTTTTACAGAATTCAAATTCTGTGTTTTTTGGTTTAAATTTTCTCTATAGTATAAAATTCTAATTATAATTTTATTTTATAATTTAGAATTTATGGCTACTAAAACTGGTCAATGTAATGTTCAAACCAGTACTGGTATGGTGATTGCCATTACGCCAACCTCTCCTTATGTTGGGACTGTGCCAGTGAATCATGGTGTAAAATCAGAGAAGTTCTCAAGAACTGATTTTTGTAAAGGCAAAGGAAGAATAAGTAAGAAGGTTACTAAAGTCGATATAACCGAAATGGATATAATTTCCAATGGTGTAGATGTCATAAATCTTTCTGCAGTTGTTTCCGAGGCAAATCTTGTCGGAAATCCTAAAGAATGGTGGGTGGCCACTGGTGCTACTCGCAATATCTATGCCGACAAAAAGATGTTCACATCTTATTCTATAGTGGACAATACTGAATAACTCTTTATGGGCAACTCCTCAACTTCCAAAGTTGAAGAATAAGAAAAGATTGTACTCAAGATATAACATCTGGAAATGAACTCACTCTCAACAATGTGCTGCATGTACCGGACATTCGCAAAAATTTAGTTTCTGGATCTTTGTTGAGTAAGAATGGGTTTAGGCTAGTTTTTGAAAGTGACAAGTTTAAACTTACCAAAAACGGGATGTATATAGGAAAATGTTACATGTCTGATGGCCTTTTCAAGTTAAATGTAATAACTGTTGTACTTTCAGTTATTAATAATAATACATCTTCTTCTTACTTGCTTGAGTCTTCAAATTTATGGCATGGTAGATTAGGACATGTTAATTATAGATCTTTGCGTAGATTAATTAATATGGAATGTTTACCTAAATTTGCAATTGATTCAAATCATAAATGTGAAATTTGTGTTGAGGCAAAATTATCAAAAACTCCCTTTCATTCAATTAAAAGAAGTACGGAACCACTTGAATTAATTCATAGTGACATATGTGATTTTAAATCAATTCAAACCAGAGGTGGGAAAAAGTATTTTATCACTTTTATAGATGACTATACTAGATATAGTTATGTTTATTTAATTTGAACCAAAGATGAAACTTTAGAAACTTTCATTCAATATAAGAATGAAGTTGAAAATCAACTTGGTAAGAAAATCAAGAAACTTAGAAGTGATAGAGGTGGTGAATATGAATCACCTTTTGGTGAATTTTGTAAAGAACATGGAATAATTCATCAAACCACTGCTCCTTACTCACCTCAGCAAAATGGAATTGCTGAAAGGAAAAATAGGACTTTAAAAGAAATGATGAATGCCATGTTAATAAGTTCTGGATTACCTCAGAACTTGTGGGGGAAGCAATACTTTCTGCTAATTATATACTTAATAAAGTACCCCGAAAGAAAGTGAATTAAACACCTTACGAATTGTGGCATGGAAGGGTACCATCCTACAAATACTTAAAAGTGTGGGGGTGTTTGGCTAAAGTGGCTATTCCTAGTCCTAAAAAGACTAAGATAGGTCCTAAGACCATTGATTGCATTTTCATTGGTTATGCCAATAATAGTAGTGCATATCGGTTTTTAATTCATAAATCAGAACATTCCAAAATACATGTAAATACTATTATTGAGTCTTGGAATGCATCATTCTTTGAACATGTATTTCCAAATAAGACTAGACAAGGGACTAGTAATAATAAGAGATCTTTTGATGCTATTACTAGTAATGATCAAGAGCAAGAGTTAGACCAAAATGAGGAAGAAGAACCTAGGCGTAGTAAACGTGTTAGAACCTCAAAATCTTTTGGTCCAAATTTTCTAACATTTTTGTTAGAAAATGATCCTTTAACTTTTAAAGAGGCTATGTCCAGTCCTGAAACTCCTTCATGGAAAGAAGCTGTCAACAGTGAAGTTGAGTCCATCTTGTAAAATCACACTTGGAAATTAGTGGACTTGCCACCAGGTTGTAAACCTCTTGGGTACAAGTGGATTTTCAAAAGAAAATTGAAAGCGGATGGATCAATTGACAAATACAAGGCAAGACTTGTGGTCAAAGGATTTAGACAAAAAGAAGGTCTTGATTATTTTGACACATACTCACCGGTTACTAGAATAACATCAATTAGAATGCTAATTGCCATTGCATCTCTATACAATCTAGAAATTCATCAAATGGATGTGAAAACCGCTTTCTTAAATAGTGAGTTAAATGAAGAAATTTACATGGAACAACCAGAAGGTTTTTCTGTTCCAAGAAAAGAAAAGAAAGTGTGTAAATTGGTTAAATCATTGTATGGTTTAAAACAAGCGCCAAAGCAATGACATGAGAAATTTGACAAGGCAATGATGTCAAATGGATTTAAAATTAATGAGTGTGACAAATGTTTTTATATTAAAAACACAGACAAAGGTTATGTCATTGTATGTCTTTATGTAGATGATATGCTCATCATTGGTAGTAATAATGATATGATTAAAACTACTAAGAAAATGTTAAATAAACATTTTGACATGAAGGACATGGGCATTGCTGATGTAATTCTTGGTACGAAAATTACCAAAACATCGGAAGGATATGCTTTGTCACAATCTCATTACATTGAGAAAATACTTGACAAATTCAGCAAAGATGATGATCATCTTGGTACAACACTTGTAGATGTTAATTTGTATCTTTCTAAGAATGTATAAGAAAGTATTTTTCAATTAGAGTATGCCCAAATTATTGGAAACTTAATGTACTTGATGAACTGCACTCGCTCAAATATAGCTTATGCAGTAAGTAAATTAAGTAGATATACGAGTAATTCGTGTCACGACCCGCTCCCCGTACCCAAGGGTTCAGCATTGTGATGGCCAGTAACCGAGGTTACCTCTGGCCAATTCTTAAATAAATCAATAAATGCAAGCGGAAGAAATATATAAATGAGGGTACTAAAATAATAATCGGAGCTTCTATTTTTATTACAAAATGTATTGACCAAAAAGGCTGATATTTACATATAAAAAATACATCAATAAAAGTGCTTTGTGCCTACCCCACACGCTGGTTCTGACATATCACCTGAAAGTGGTAAAAAAACTATAAGCACATGGTAGGGTGAGAAATATTATACTAAGAGCATAAGGGCATAAAATTCACCATGGATAATTAGTTGGGCAAAAAAGAGCTTGATACATAACATACATAGTACGGAAATCATTTGGCATATACCTCGGATCACGTAATACGGAAATCACTATACAACCATAACCACGGTACATCATTAAGTGCCAAGCACTACACTGGTCAATGGATCCACGACAAACACTGGACCACAGAGTGGTCAATCACTACGCCAATGGTTATTTAAGTCCCCCAATTCGTGGGACTCCCGTGGTGGTGTTCACAAAACATATTTTCATATAAGGTCATAGCCAAATATTCTTTAAAAACAAAACAAACATATCCATGGGTTGCACTTTTAAGGAAATAGAGTTCAGGAGTAAAACCACGTAAGTGAAACGTTTATAAAATATAACTTTTATTAATATATTAATAAAACATAGCTTCTGTAAAATAGGTTTTGGTAACTCAAAACATAAGTAAAATACTTTTTTGTAACTCAAGGTATAATATAACTCACCTTAATTTCAATACTTTACTCTTTCTTTCAACTGTTAAAAACCCTTTCATCTTCCACTACTCTTTCCTTCCTTTCTTCTCTTTCTTTTCTTTCCTTTTCTTTTCTTTTCTTCTTTCCTGGTCTTTTTTTTCCCTTTCCTCACTGAGTCAACTTCGCCCCTTTATATACAAGTTCAATTCGTGAGCCCCAAGCCACTGCCACGTGTCACTCTCCAGATTCGCCATTAATATATATAGATTCAATCTTATCGTTTAATAACTATTTTAGATAATTACCCTTTAACCCAATATTTTAATATAATTATATAAATAAAATAATTCCTAATTAAATTACACTTTATCATATACCAATGGAAAATTAATTATTTATTTTAATACCACACCTATTATTATTATTATTATTATTATTATTATTATTATTATTTATATTATCTATATTATTATTATTTATATTTTGGCCCCTAAACTTTTAATAATTATATTATTTTACAAAATTACACATAATAATATATAATAAAATATATATTTTTCGAATTGAGATTAAATAATAATGGTATAAATTTTATAGAATAATTAAAAATCTGGGTTGTTACAATCCGGGAGTAGAACATTGGAAAGCAATTATAAGGGTTTTAAGATATCTCCGATTTACTCGTAACATTGGGCTTCATTATACTAGATATCCAGTAGTACTTGAAGGATACTGTGATGCAAATTGGATATCGGATACTAGAGACTTGAAGTCCACCAGTGGGTATGTCTTTACTCTTGGTGGGGCGGCTGTATCTTGGAAATCTTCCAAACAGACTTATATTGCTAGGTCTACTATGGAATCTGAATTCATAGCTTTAGACAAAGCAGGGGAAGAGGCAGAATGGCTTCGCCACTTCCTTGAAGATATTCCAATATGGCCAAAACTAGTGCCTGCTATATGCATACATTGCGATAGTCAATTAACTATAGGTAGAGCACAGAGTCATATGTATAACGGTAAGTCACGACACATTCGTCGTCGACATAACACCGTAAGACAACTACTCTCTAATGGAATTATTTCCATAGAATATGTTAAGTCTAAAGACAACATAGCGGATCCACTAACCAAAGGGTTAGCAAGAGAGTTAGTTGAGAATTCATCGAGGGGAATGGGACTTAAGCCTATTAAATAAGAGTTACCACAACGGCAACCCAACCTAGGTGACTGGAGATCCCAAGATCTAGGTTCAAAGGGACAACCGAGTTGTGAATGACTCAGAAGGATCACTGGGGAGTCTAACTTCTACCTATTTCTTTGATGAAATAGTGATGTCTGCAGCGTTTGAGGTTAAGTAAAATTTTAATGATTCTTATATCTAGCTAAACCTAGTGGAGTGTGGTAGGATACTCTTCATAAGAATCACCTATGTGAGTGTGAACTGGGCCAGTTCTATAAGATTTGTGAAAGGCTACAAGTCTTTAGAGCACTCATGAAAGACCAGGCTATTTAGGGCCAAAATGAACACAATAGTGAGAACTAAACTGTGTCTGGAGATATACTGTGTGGGTTCTATTGTCTTGGTTTACACAAACGGCTGAACAGTTCAAGACATCATGTTCACTGTTTAGCTAGTAAATCCGATAGTGTCTCACAAGGGAAGGTTCAAAGCCAAAAGCTACCTATCCTTTGCAGAATATTTTCAATTTCTGTACTCTCTATAATTAGATCATGTTGTTGCATTTTCTCTTCGTCAAATTCCATTCATGTGGGGGATTGTTGGAAAAATGGTTTAAATATAGGCATATTTTTTAGCCCAAAATTGAGTGGGCCCCAAACGTCTTTTGGGGTGGATCCGAAGAGGTGACGTATTCCTTACCGCGTGCAAGTCACACGGTGAAGACAGAACGTCAAAACTATTTATGAGTGAATGGGAAGTTGACGTCGTTTTTGGGTTTAACATTAATTTTTTAGATATTAATTCTTTTGAATTTTTTAAATAAAAATTATTGTGAGAATTTAATTTAATTCTAAATTCAAATTTTGGGTTCCTAAAGTGGTTTCCTAAAGTTTGTAATTGTGGGAATTTAATTTAATTCTAAATTCAAATTTTGGGTTCCTAAGTGGTTTCCTAAAATTTGTACCTCTTACTTTATTTATTAAACTATTCAATTTGTTTAATATATATATTCAATAGTTTATTTAATAAAGTGCAACAGATTTGAGTTCCTAACTGTTTCTTTTGATTGACCAACGGTCACTATTCAATTTGTTTGAAAGTGTGTTCAATGCAACGGTCTACAGCTATTTGAATTTAAATTCTGAAGCTGTCCAAATTTTGCACCTGTTCACTTTGGAATGAACTTGTTTGGGTCAGATCTTTGTGCCTATATATACCTTTCATTCTGGCAGTCTTGGGGGCTAATTTCTTATGGGAAAATTCAGTCTGATTATTGTCTTTTGCTGTCCTTAATTCTTCATTTTTGCATTATTCTTCATATTAGTTTTAGTATAAATTTCAGAGAGTTAGAATGCAGGTTTTGTTCGCCGAACAAATTGTTTGGAGTACTACTACAATTTGTGAAGATCATTGTATTCTGGGAGATAGACGCCACTCAACCGTAAGTACCGTAGTGGGGCGAATATGTCTTAAGGACAGAGTGTCACACACTTGACTTGGTCTTAATTTTAATTCGGTTCGATAAATAAATCTGGTATGCTATTTATTTATTTTGTTTGAATTTATTTCAAGTTATTTTATTTACACAGAAAATTGTTCCAACAATAAGCATTTACGTCTTACCTTTTCCTTTATTCCTCGCCAACATCTCTTTGCAAATCAAAACACATGCATTCAAACAGGATAATAGTTTTAGAAATCAAATTATGAGCCCATATTAAAATTCATATGTAAAACGTGAGATATATGTATTTAGGGATAAAGATATACTAGGATTTTAGAGATGTGACACAAAAGTGAGGAATGATGTGAATAGAGTGATTTTAAAGTATTTGGAATATTTGAATTGAAGGTTGAAAAAATAGTATATTAGTGTTTGATTCGATGTTCGCAAATTAGTTTTGAAACACCCATATTCAATTGAAAATCGATTTATAATAAAAATTCCAATTTTCTGTTTTAGGAAATTTTGTTTTTAGTATTAATAATTTTGTTTAAGAATTTTCATTACTAATGTTGCCTGTCTTTTTTTTTTTTGTTTTTTTGGTTTTTTGTCAAAATATTAATGTTGCCTAATGTTTCTTTATGTTTCTAGTGTCTATATTTGGGCTTAACTCAATTTTTTCATTTTTAATAATTTTTTAATTTTCTTTATTAATGTTGATGGGTATAGCCTAGAAGGGCCCAGCCCATGGCATGGCCCAAGAAGGCCCAATCCACCTTTGTCCTAAGCCCCGAGACAGTTGTGTGGGTTAAAGCCTAGTAGCCAGGAGAAGTCGATGCTGGCCCAGGTCCAATAGCGCTTGGACACCTGTTAGAGAAAGAGTCAGCCACGTAGTAGACAAAGATCCTATAGAGTTATTGAGTCCATACATTAGCCATTAAATGAGGCTGTCATAGCCTTTAATGCAACAGAACCTCTCACATCGGAGTATGCAGAATTACCATAATCGATGGCAACTAGACTATAGATTTTCGGCAAATGAGACAGTTTGGAGTGGACAAGGAAATGATTAGTATGGGATATGAGGAAGCTTTCGATATACTTTTGGTGACAAGTAATACTCTCTTCCATTTTTTTCTCTCTCTCAACTCTCCATATACTCCCTTATTTCCGATTACCTCTTGTCTAACTTAATCATTGGAGAGTCCACGGGGAGAAACCACTCTAGTTTTGGTACCTCTCCACCGGACCTTTTGCAAGCGTGCGCCAAGAAGACGAAGACGACTCGTGGAGTATGTGGATCGGTCCGACCCATCTTCCATTGACGACATCATACCATAAGTTGGCACTGTCTGTGGAAAAATCCCTAGTTGACAGTTGTGTTTATTGTCACCGGACAAAATTCCACCATCACCTATCCTTTACGTCAGAGTGGATGGTTACGACCAGATCCATAGCTTCACAACACAATGCTGGTAACCCTCAAGCCGAGTCCTCCAACCCAAACAACCCACTTCCGTATTTCGCAAAACTCACAAACAGCATCAACCGACTAATTGAACAAAACCAAGCGTGACTTACCTATTCCTCCTCCTCCACCACCACCACAAAAAGTCCCCTCAAACCCGGAACAAGCCCACAATCATCACCCTTTTCAACCACGAGTTTTCCAAGGGTCATTCTCATCCTTCGCCTTACAAGCTCAGCCGTTGAATCTTGAAGGTTTGCATGCCTTTCATCCGAGCTCGCAGTTTCACTAGAAGCGACCTCCACTCTTCTACAATCAACCCTCGCAACACTGCACTGCTATTCATGAGGTAGAAGCTAGCAGTGTTCAACCTCTGCTCCAGACTAGAGGGGACAATGCTTCCGTTTGGAACGAAGAACTACGAGCCATGAAGCTTCAACTCCAAGGGGTCATGAAGAATATGCAGAACAAACCTTTTTCCACCGTTAACTCCCCCTTCACCATTTCTATCAAGCACAAACCTCTATCCTCCAGATTCAAAATGTTGTTGATTGACACCTTTGACGGTACGTCCGATCCGGTCGACCATATGAAAGCATATAGGACACTCATGATGCTCCATACCTTTCCAGATGAAATCATGTGTCGTACTTTTCCTGTTACACTGAAGGGGTCAGCGCGACTCTGGTTTAGCTAGCTCTAATTAGCATCTGTTACTTCATTTCACTAGCTCAGCGAATGTTTCTTAAGCCATTTCATTGTCGCTTAACGGTAGCGGCATCTGGTGACTCAGTTGCTAAACATTCAACAAACGGAAGGGGAATCGCTGCGCAACTTTGTCACTCGCTTTAATATAGAGGCCCTACAAGTTAAAAAAAGGTTATTTTGACAACCTTCATGGTCAGTTTATGCCCGCTAGATTTCCTCTTCTCCCTTTCAAAAATCCTTTGACCACCATGGTTGTCCTCCTTACTAAAGTCCAAAAATACATAAACGCTGAGGACTCTTTAGCGGCTCTGCAAGATTCGGCATGTAAACCTCCACAGTTCAAAGAAAAGTGAAAAGAACCCGAGCCTCGACATTCACAATACACTCACTGACCTTCTAAATATACGGACCAACCCTTATGATCTGATCGCCCGGCTCCTACTTATCCACTCGGTCGTTTCAAACAATACACCTCTCTCAACTCACTCATGGAACAAGTCATTAACCAAATTCAGCTTGACTATAACCTAAAATAGCCCCAACCATCAACAACCCTTTTTGGCTGACGAGATAAATCCAAGTATAGTTGTTTCCATCATGACCATGGCCATAATACTAAAGAATGTGTCAATCTTAAGGACCAGGTTGAGGAACTGATCCGACAGGGGCGTTTAAACCAATTCACTATAACCCGTCCCCACCAAAGATCCAGGATCGACCCTCCGAGGCGGAATGATAGACATAATCTGCTAAGGCAAGCCAATCAGCTGCGTCGGAATGACAACAAAGCCCAACAACAACCCTGATCCCCAAACGGACTTGCTCCTCCAGTGGGAGAAATTAGGGTCATCGCGGGCGGCCTAGTGTACGGCAGACCATCACGGTTAGCACAACGAGCCGAGCTCCGCAGGATTAGGCAGGGTTCAGACAAAGAAGTAACAATGGTCGACCGACCATTGAAGCAACCCAAACCGTTGTCGAAGCCAATTATTTTCACAGATGTAGATTGTGTAGGAATTCGGTATCCCCACGATGACCCTTTGGTTATCTCCTCTCTCATTTCCAACTACAAAGTTAGACGTGTGCTTGTCGACAATGGCAGCTCATCAGACATTATTTTCCTTAACACGTTCAAGCAGCTCAAAATCGGCGAAGAAAAGTTATCACCTCTCAAAACCCCTTTAGTCGGTCTCATAGAAGATCGTAACCTTCATAGGATCCGTCGATCTCCTAATCATTATCGGAGAATTGCCAAGGCAAACCACGAAGATCTTCACTTTTTTGGTCGTCGACTACTTCTCCGCTTACAATGTTATACTTGGACGTACAACCCTTAATGTTTTTCAAGCTATGATGTCCACCTACTATCTGGCCATAAAATTTCCAACTGATCTTGGGGTCGGCACCATAAGAAGCGAGCATACTGTAGTTAGAGAATGTTATGTCGCTTCGCTAAAGAGGTGAAGATGAATGAGGCTATGATCATTGAAGGACTCGATGTTAGAGACAAAGAGGAACTAATCTAGGGGGAGCCAATGAAAGAGTTAGTGGAAGTACCCATTAATTTTACTAACTCGACGAAGATGGCTAAGATTGGTAGCTAACTGCCCCATTAGGCCAAGGCCGACCTTACAGCTCTTCTAACTGAGCATAATGATGTCTTTGCTTGGACTTATTCAGATATGCCAAGTGTCGATCCTTCTTTTATTACTCATCATCTCAGCATTAAGCCTTAATTCTGACCATTATGCCAAAAGCAATGCATTTTCCTCCCAGAGCGCAATAATCTCATCGTTGTAGAGGTAGACAAGCTGTTGCAGGCCCAATTCATAAAAAATGTAGACTATCCCAAGTGGTTATTCAACATGGTCTTGGTTCGTAAAAGTAACGGCAAATGGAGACTTTGCGTTGACTACTCCGACCTCAATCGAGCTTACCCCAAAGATAACTATCCACTATCCAGGATAAATCTATTGGTCGATGCAATAGCAGGCCATCAAATACTTAGTTTTATGGATGCATTTTTCAGGCTATAACTAGATCTTAATGCATGCAGCTGATTAGGAGCACACATCTTTCATTACCGATATGGGGACTTACCATTACCGTGGGATGCCATTCAGCTTGAAGAATACGGAGGCCACTTATCAACGACTGGTTAATGTCATTTCCAAAAACCAGATAGGTAGGAATATGGAGGTCTACGTTAATGACATGATCGTCAAAAGCAAATTCTCCTCAGATCACTTGACGAACCTGCGGGAGACCTTCCAAGCCTTGCGCAAGTACAAAATGAAGCTAAATTCAGAGAAGTGTGCCTTTGGCGTCGGGTCTGGTAAGTTCTTGGGGTTCATGGTCAGCCACAGAGGCATTGAGGCCAATCTAGAAAAGATCAAGGCCTTAATAGAAATGCAGTCTTCTAGAATCGTAAAGGAGGTTTAACGACTCACTAGTAGAGTGGCCGCCTTCAATCACTTCATTTCACGAGCAACCGATAAGTGTCCTCCATTCTTCAAGGTGCTTAGGAAAGCTTTCGACTGAAACACCGAGTCCGAGAAGGCATTTTAACAACTGAAATAGTATATGGCCTACTATCCTCTTCTCTTTCAAGCAATTCCAGGGGAGACCCTCTTCTTCTACCTAGCTGTTTCCAATACTGCGGTCAGTGCTATCCTAATCAGAGAGGAAGACTTTGTCCAACGCTTGGTTTACTACATTAGCTGCGCATTTTGGGGGGCAGAACAACACTATCCCTTGTTGGAAAAGATGGCTCTAGCTTTGGTCATCGCCTTTAGACACCTTTGACCCTATTTTCAAGCCCACTCTATCATGGTTTTCACTGACAAACCTTTGAAAAAAGTTACAACTAGAGTCGTCAGGCAGGCTTATGTAGTGGTCTGTTGAACACTTCAAATTATAAACACTTCAAATTAAATATGAATTTATTTGCATAAAATTTAATTAGTCCAAATATGTGAACATCATACTAAAAAAAAGTATAAGGTTTTCACCCAAAATGATAGACTCCACTTTTTTTCACCAATCGAAATGTGTCGGACTTATCAAAGTTACACCTTACTACTAATATGTTATAGGACAATTTATTTTGGAAAGAGAGGTTTGGAGCTTTTTTGGCTAAAATAGCCACAAAAAACAAAATAGACTTTTTAGCTCAATAAGACAAAACATTACATTTAACCCATAATCATTACATTCATTTTCTTACAAAAAAGTCAAAAGAGCCAAAAGCCAAAAGCTTTTTCCAAACTAAGCTTTTTAGCCCCATGCTAAAATAGTCAAAAAAGCTAAAAGGTCAAAAAGCTAACCCACTTCCCAAACAAAGCCTTAGTATCTTGTGGTTTGAGATTAGAGTACTTTATCTCTTTATGGTTCAAATTTAAACAAAAAGTCTTCATGTGATTTTGGACCAAAATACTACCGTTAACACCGTTAACTATAGATGTGAAATGATTATAATACCTTCAAACTATATACTTTTTTTTGTTAATTTTTTTCTATCTTCTCTCTCATACACATAATTTATAATTTCTAATGTTAATTAAATTAAATCACAATTAATTATAAATTCTTAATTATTTATTGTAATTATTAACTTATTCTAATTTTAATTTAATTATATTTTAGATCACAATTAATCCTAAATATTTAATTATTTATTGTAATTCCTAACTTTTAAATCTAATTTCAATTTAATTATATTTTAGATCACAATTAATCCTAAATTCTTAATTATTTATTGTACTTCCTAGCATGTTAATCTAATTTTAGTTTAATTATATTTTAGATTAATTCTTAATTATTATTTATTTTATATTTTTATTTAATTATATTTTAAATCAATTCTTAATTATATTATATTTTATTTTATTTTAATCAACATATTAATTTAATTTTAGATTTGGAGAAAATTGGGTAAAATTATCTTTTTATTATATTAATTTCACTTTATTTTTTTTAGAAAATCAAACCCTTGTGTGATACACCTTTCATAAGTTTAGATGAAAAAAACTAACGGTATCAATTTAGTCCAAAATCACATCGGAACTTTTTAACTATATGAACCTAGAGAGCAAAGTATTCCTAATCCAAGTCATAATGGGGTAAAATGACCCTATGTTATAAGCTTTTACGTCTTATCTTTCTCTCTATTCCTCACCAACATCTCTTTGCAAATCAAAACACATGCATTCAAACAGGATAATAGTTTTAGAAATCAAATTATGAGCCTATATTAAAAGTCATATGTAAAACGTGAGATGTATGCATTTAGGGATAAAGATAAATTGGGATTTTAGAGATGTGAGACAAAAGTGAGGAATGATGTGAATAGAGTGATTTTGAAGTATTTGGAATATTTGAATTGAAGAATGAAAAAAATAGTAAAAATAGTATATTAGTGTTTGATTCGATGGTCGCAAATTAGTTTTGAAACATCCATATTCAATTGAAAATGGATTTATAATAAAAATTTCAATTTTCTGTTTTAGGAAATTTTGTTTTTAGTAGTAATAATTTTGTTTAAGAATTTTCATTAATAATGTTGCCTGTCTTTTTTTTTTTTTGTTCAAAATATTAATGTTGCCTAATGTTAACTCAATTTTTTCATTTTTGATAATTTTTTGATTTTCTTTGTTAATGTGTCTTGCATTCACTAACAAATTAAAATTTTAGAGACAAAATATCCTAGTTGTCAAAAATGGTATTATTGTATCTTTAGCGATGAAATTAAACATTTAATAATAAATTACTATCTTTTTGGACCCAAATTTTCGTCTACAAAGTAAACATTTTGGGACAAAATTGTTGTCCCTAAAAGTGTATTATGTGCAATATTTTCAAAATTTTACTGCTAATTTTTTTTTTTAATTTCAAAAAAACTAAAATTGGTCTATTAATATTTTTTTTTGTAACAAAATTATCACTTTTAAAGTCTAAAAGGTTTAATCCATAAAATTCTTATATATTGTAATGATTGAAAGTTGTTCTGGTTGTATTAGGAGTCCTGTTTAATTATAAATAGATGTGTAAAGCATTTTGGCAAACTCTATTGTTTTTTGTGATTAATAATGCTTCTTAGAGATGGGGTGAGTTCTCTTCAATGTGTTTGATTTTGTGTTTTAACTCTTGGTTTAACATCCTGCCTTCCATAGAAGAAGAAGAGATATTGATGATGGGCACTGTTGTGCACTTGGTGATGCACACTTTGAGACTTATTTCGATAATTTAAATTATTCAAAGTTTAGAGTACACTATGTAGAATATACTTTTAAAAATTTAAATTGATCGGATATCGGTAGCCTAACAAGTGCACAATAGTGCCCGTTGTGCTTCATGCACAGCAGGCACCCCAATTTTGGGTTTACATGCCTAGCTAGGGGTGAAGGGAAAATTCATTGCATATTAAGGGCGTTTTTGCTATTTTAAAAAGAAAAACTTATCTCTATCTTTTTTTTTATTACCATCCAATAGGATGTAAGAGATTAATAAGTTAAATTATAACGAAAGAATCGCAATTACTCTATCGACTTGAATCCTGAATATCTAACATTTTCAGAGTCCTAATGGACAATTACATAGACCACTAGGTTAACTAACTTATCTCTCTTCTTTGAAAGTCTCTAAATGCATCCTAAAAATTTTAATATCTTGTTTTTTGTGGTAATTAAATTTAGAAATATATGATATTTATTTTTTTAACAAATATTGAGTGCTCAATAAAGAAAATTTAAAGTACATTTTGAGGCTTCCTTTACTTCTGTCCATAAACATTAAGCAAGTTAAGTGTGAATTTCAAACATTAATAATAAGTGACAAATGAAGACAGTAATTGAGGGGAGTTTATTATAACTTACCTGAGTTTGTGATTAATCTTCGTTTACAATGACGAAGGCAGGAATTCAATATAAGGGGTATAAATTAATGATAACGAATGATTTTTTTTCCCCCCTTTATAATAAACAATAATAAAATATTAAAGGCTTGTTTGGGATATTTTAAAAAAGTCAAAAAGTCACTATTCTATTTAAGTCATATCATTATTTAAGTCACATCACCTCTCTATCACATTACTTCAAACTCAACCCATACCCAACTCATATTTCACAAAAAGTCAAAAAATGCACTTATTTATCCCAAACCACTCCTAAATTTCAATATTATAAGTCCATTTAGATAAATATGAATTTCAAATTAAGAGATTTAAGTTTGAATTTTATAAAAATATTAGAGAGTAACTATCATAAGTAGATTGAAAAATTATAAAAGAAAATAAGTTGAGATAGATATGATGTATTTTAGTAGGAAAATTCTATAAAACACATTGCAAAAAGGTGTGTATTATATGTCGTATTTATAATCTTTGTAGTTTTTGGTTATAACACATTATAATATTAGTTATGATTATTCATTAGGGTTCTTTTAGTTATAACTGAAAATGATTTTGTTATAATACTTTGTAATATCAATACTATGAAATATCATAACTTATATATGGTACATCATTTTAGAAAATATATAGTAAAAGGACCCCTTTGTAATTAAAAAAAAATTCTTAATAGAGGGGCACTATTACAATTTTAATGAAGAAAACTTTTATAATTTTATAAAGGATATATAACATATTGTTGGTGAAAATACCAAAAAAAAATATATTTTATTGATAAATAATGCAAAGAAAATGAGATACAAATAGATCAGGCCGAGGTACAGATATTTTATTTTCTTTAAGGAGATCAAGTCCACTGTGGTAGGAAGAATTCAAATACCGATACAGTAGTCATAAAACTATGACTTGTTTCCTCTAGGATATAACAGTCCGACCACTTGTCTTATGGTTCAGACCAACTCTGCATAAGATGGTGAACCTAAAGCTCCACCAAGAAAAACACCATTCTTTACTAGTAATTTTTCAAGTATAGAAAATAGCTAGTGTGTTGGTGTAGAAAAGAGTAGATGAGAGGAACTATTTATAAGCCACTAAGACTTTAACAAATACACCAAAAAATAATAATGAATATGAACCGAGAGAAAATGAAGAGTGTATCAAAATATTAACTCACCACTAAGTTTATGAATTCTAATTAATCTCCATTTATGAACAAGACAAAATGTCACCAAAATAATGAATCTCTATTCATGAACAAGACGAGATTCATGAACAAGACAAAAGAAGATTCATGAATAAAATATATATATAAATAAATATAAGATAACCCCCAAGGGTTGGCCTAGTGGTGTATGCTTGGGACTTAAGAGTTTGCTCCTTTCTAGGTTTCAAGTTCAAAACGTTTTAGGTGCTATCAATCCTTGTGTTCGGCCAGTCTATACAGAAAACTTTGCTCTGGTTTTAAATAGGCCCTCCGCTAGTGGACGGTGGGATTGGTCTTCCAAGGATTAGTCGAGGTGCGCACAAGCTGACCTGGACACTCTAAGTTATCAAAAAAAATAAAATAAATAAAAAATATTAAAATGATCCAACACATATAATTTATATATTAGGGTACTAGTAGAATTATTAAAATTCCAGGGGCACGTGATGCGGTCCTTCACTAAATCCGTCCCTATTCATCTATGAATTAGTTGGATCACACGACCTTTAAGGTCTCCAAACTTCGGTTGTGAAATAATTGGCGTGTCTCAAATAATTTTTTTGAAGTTTGAAATAAAAAGAAGAGAAAAATCAAACAAACATCATTTTCTAGTGCATCTTTAGCCCTTACACACAATTGGAGTGAAATCCGTACATCATCATTGTGTAAGTCCCACTCCTATGGTAAATAAGTTTTAAAAAATATAAAAAAAATATTACGAGCTGCAATGCATTTCGTATATAACTCTATTACAAAATTACGTAAATTTATTTAAATTTGTGTTTGACTTATGCATTTTTATGAGATTACTTATATAAGTTCATGAAAACTTGCATAATTTTATGATATAATTGCATATGATATGTATTACACACTGAAATATTTTTCAAAACTGTAATAGAATATGATGTATCCATAATCAAACTTAAAAACAAAATAAAAAAAAAAAGAAGTTGCTTTTTCATAAGCTTGGCATAGCTTCTAAGTAATGACAAGAGTAGCTCTTGTATTTTGTTTCCACAATGACATGATTCATTGATACTCTAATTGAGATCTAATAGATTTCCCTAAGATATAAAGTGGGAAAATATTTGGGAGCTCCAATAGATTTCCGTAAGGTATAAAGTGGGAAAAATATTTGGGAGCTCGAGAGGAAGAACTTTAGATAGAGTTTTAATGGTAGGCTCTATTTTTAATTTGTGTTTTTTTTATTTTTTATTTTTTTATTTTGTCATATCACTGGATGTTATATTGAAACTTTATTTTTAAAACCTTGTATCATTGCTCCTATAAAGTGGGCTAAGATTTATGGGTAGGACATGAGGGGACCCTTCATGGACCCAACTCCAACCCTACATAGAGTTTAAAAATCTTTCGGATGGTTACACTAATTTTGTGATCTTTGGGCCCACAATATTCTGCTTTTTTCTTGTCTATTCCATGCCACTCTTAATGGATATAAACTGTATAGTTAGATTAGTATGCAAGTGGTAGAAAATATAAGATCTAGTAAAATACAAGGAAAATAAATTTTAAGAGAAAAAATTGAAATTTTTTTGGGGACCTTGTTTAGCATGAGTGGTAAAAAGTACATATAAATATTTAGTGTGTTTGATTTTCGTTTTTTAAATTCAATTTTTTTGAAAATTAATTTTTTTATTTTTCGTGTTTTTTTAATTTTTAGTGAATATTTTTAAAATTTTAAGCAATTTTTTTACTTTGTTAGATGTATCTTACTTAGATGTATCTAAATAGTAAAATGTTTGTAAAAAATATTTTTAAAAATTAATAAATACACAAAAATACAAAAAATATATTAAATTTTTGTATTTTTTTATATTTTTAGAATTTAATGAATTTTTAAAGATTTTTTCACAAATATTATACTTTTTAAGTGTATTTATGTTAGGTGTGTTTAAAAATTAAAGAGAAATTGCTTAAAATATTAAAAAAATTTATTGAAAAAAAAAAACCTCAAATAAAAAAAATAAAATTTTCTGAAAAGCATTTTTTAAAAATCAAAACCAAACAAACTGATTAATTTTTTTTTTCCCCGTATAACACATCATTATTCATCTTGATAACTTATATATATATATAATTAATTTAGAGGGATGATTGATAGACCTCGCCCAGTGTCCCCTCCTCCCCCGCTGCCTTTCGACCAGCGGGAGTATAGAATGACAACTTCTGGGCATGAGTGCCCGATCGTGTAATAATAGGCTCTTCCACAACTTCCAATTGGTGATTGACTCCCATGTTAGCTTAGGGCATCTGCACACTAGTGCTCCCTGTGGGTGTGGTTGATGGAGCACTAGCATCTTTCCATGAAGAATTAGTGTTATCCAATGTACGTTTTATTACCATGATTAGAGCATCAGCATCAACTTCTTTACAATAATTTTGAAGCTATCATAGATGATAAAATCAAGAATTTGTGCTTTATCTAACTCAACAAACTAATTCTATGGCTAACTATTATTTATATTTGCTACAGTAACTCAAAAAATTTTGTTGAGCCACTGTTCATTGGCTATTTTATTTTTTATTATATTTTTAAGAACAAAATTGGACTAAAATTTTTAAACTAGTCGTCCACCCAGATGTCCTCCCAGATATTCTACCAGATGTCCCGTGAATACTTATAGTAGAAGAAGAAAAATGCTCAAAATTAACCTAACTGATCGACCGGCCGATCAACTGGTCAACGATATATTTTTTTTTTGCCAATTTAATAAAAAAAGAAAGAATAACAAATATAATAACAAAATAATATTTTAATAGAATTGAGTTAGAATAGAGAGTTTGATGCAGTGAGTACTAAAAAGGTAACTAGCTAAAATAGCAAAAGTGAATTTTGGATTATAATTTTGCTCAAAATTTGTTGAGACTGATGCGGATGCTCTTAATAGTAAAAAAAATTAATAATTTATAAAAAGGGAAAGTTTCTCTTTAGTATTGTTTGCTTGTGAGTCTTGCTCTGGGTCCATCTCATTGATCCAAACCATTTAATGTGTAGATCGGATCGATTATATCATTCCTACAAATAATTGCAATAATCAAATATCAATAATTAATTGATCAAATTACATTTAATTTAACAATTTATTTTTAAAATTATACTTATCATTAAGTAGCAAAAATTGTAACTAAACAATAAAATAGGAGTACCTATTATTAATAATCTCAATCCTATGGTATAATCTAACCAATCAAACAGATCCTGAGAGTACTCTGTGGGAAAAGTTTAAAGGCTTTTCTTCCTTGAAGAATTTGTCTAGGAGTTCAGAGTTTTAATGAGTATGTGGCATTCTCCAATTTTCCAATAAAGCCATGCAACCGAGTTCCCCTCCTACTCCCGAAAAAACCCTCCATATCCAACTGAACCCAGATTGCTTTTAGAACTTCCGTTGGCCCGTTTGTTTTGGGATTAAATAGATGGGAGGGGATTAAGATAGAAGTGGGATTATTTAGTGTTGTGTTTATTTGTAAAGTTGAGGAGGGGATTAGGATAGTAGAGGTGATATAGATGGAGGTTGGAAGAGAGATTGAAATGGAGGAGGTGGAGATTGTATTAGAAAAATAGTGAGGAGATTAGAATTTTTTTTATTTTTTATATATTGGGAATTTTTTTAAAATATTAATATTTAAAATATTAATATTTAATTTTTTATATTTTTTTATTTGTTTTATTATTTTATATAAAAATAATTTAACAATTCCTATACTAACAACTATCATCAAAACAAATACAATTTTACTTAATCTCCTCACTATCAATCTCTTCACTAACAATCCCCTCACTATTAATCCTCTCACTGTGAATCCCCTCCATTCTATCTCTAAAAACAAACAGGGCCTTAGTGTTGAGTTTAATTTTTACATGCAAAAAAAAAAAAAAAAAAAAAAAAGAAGAAGAAGAAGTTAACTTCTTTCAAGTTGTCATCTTAATTTGATAGTGTTTGGGCTTGGTATGTCCATTTTGAGACCGATTTCAATGATCTGATCCTTTTTTTTTTTTTTTAAAACTCATTGAATAAAATATTCATGTAAAATAAAGATAATTGGACATCAGTAACTATATTTTAAATCATATTTATTTAAAAATGGATGACAAATATAATTTCAAAATACTCATTCGTTTTTTATAATACAAATTTGATTCACATATATAACAATCAATATCCGATCATATTGATTTTTTTCATAAATATTCTACTCAACGAGTCCTAAAGATTCAACAATTTGGATCACTGAAATCTATTCCAAAATAAGCTTACCAAGTCCAAATGCTCTTCCAAGTTGAGATGCCCTACTTGAGAGAAGCCAAACTCGGAAGAAAACACGATTTTGTTATTTTAACTTGTTTAGGAGCATGGGCCATACAATCCAAGTTTTGAGTAATTTTATTGTTTCTATCCTTCCTAATTCTGCACAAGGTAACAATGAAAATGGTATTCCAGGAAAGGTTATTGTTGTGATTGTGTTATCTGTCATATTTGACAAAAACCACTCATCCAGAGACAGGGATGGCAATTTGCCCCACCGCGCCTCGGTTTGTGCTGGTATCCCCTTCCTTGATAAGAAAACATAGAGGGGACTGTATTTGTTGTTTCTCTCATTCTGTGTTCTGGTCCTCACTTCGATTGTATTAAATAAATAACTTTTATATATATATATGCTTTAATTTGTTAAATATTGTAATTGTAAAATATCAAAACATACCACCAAAGGGCCATTCTAATTGGTAAGGAAGTATGCTCCTCTCCTTATTGACCAGGATTCGAATCCCCTACTATTCAAGTGGAAGTCCGACTGTTTAAGAGGATCGATTAGCTTCTCCCAGTAAATGGATCGACTAACTTTTGTCTTGGGAGTGTTCTGAGTATCAAAAAATAAAAAAAATAAAAAAAAATAAAAATATCAAAACATTCATATATATATATATCTATATAATAAAGCAGGACGGATTTTGAATTTATCCTAGAGACATTTGTCCTACTAGGACATTTGAAGGGTCATGATTCATTTGTATATTCTCATAGATGGCTGAGATTACCCCTTAAATATATATCAATTTACTTCCTGCCCAAATCCTAAACTTCCTACACACCCACATCTCAACTCCCTTCTATCTTTTAAGATCACTCTCTTATTCAATTCTATCTTTATCTCCTCCCTTCTTTGGTCTCACCCATCCCATTTCCTCTTTATCTCTCTCTCCCTCCCTGTTCTTCCCAAAATTATAAATTTTGTGAAGCATTAGGGTTAACTCATGGCGGAGACGCCGCACAAGGTGTTGGCGGTGGACGTCTATAACGACAAGATCAAGCACCTTCTTGAACCGGCCTCCCTCCCCTGGTCCGACCGTATCCAGTTTCGCTGCATCAACATCAAGAACGATTCCAGGCTCAAAGGCCTCATCAAGATGGCAGATCTGGTACTCTCTCTATCGCTTCGTTTTTTTGTTTTTTGTGAATTTATATCGTTTTGGATCTGTGTGCCTAGAAGCTTAAATGCATATAATTTCTCTAATAGTTATCGCTCTTGAAGTTTCTCACATTGTTGTTTCCGTTTGTAATCGTATTTATGCCCAAAAATATCTTAAATTATGCGCTTTTCAATCCTGTGCTCGCAATTCATGCTGAATGTTGTGTTTTTGTGATGTAGACTATAAATCTAGCGGCGATCTGTACTCCGGCGGATTACAATTTACAGCAATTTCATTGATGCTCTTCCTGTGGTATGCATTTTGGATTTTGATGCTTGGTTACTTCTTATTTGAACGGAATTGGTGTGTTTTGATGTGAATTGTGGTTATTCTTGATATTTTTTGCTGTCGCTGTTGGTAAAGTTTGGGATTTTGTTGTTGAGATTGATGTGCGTTTTTTTTATGTGAAAACAATTGGATGCTTTCTTCCTAAAGATCACCCTCTACGGCTGGTGAGGCTTCATTTTCTGCTTTCTTTCTCACTCTGACTGCATATTGTTTACATAATAGAAACCAAGAGAAAACAGAGTTTGTGTGAAGCATCAGGGTTAATTTTTAGGTGAGATTCTAATTTCTCTCTTTCTCTCTCTCTTCTCATTATTTTCTTATCTCACATGATTCCTCTTCTTCCTCCTTCCATGTCCTCTCTCTGTCTATTTAAATCTACATCATTTTTTTATATCTGGGTATTGGAGAGTTCAGGTGGGTTCTATTTCTCTTCTATGCACAAATCTGGGATCAGATTTTGTCGTTGATGTTCCAATATTTACAGAAAATGATTCCAGCTTTTGTGTGGACATCACAAGCACAAAGGACGGCAAGTTCATAACTGTGAATTCTAACTCGAGAACTTCATCTGAGGAAGGAACTTATCTGTATTATTTTTGTTTCTTAATGTGTGTGTAAATATTTTATCTCCTTGCATATTTATATCTTTGTGGTTTCATACAGGTTTATGCCATAGATGCAATCAATATGCAAGGTAGATTACGAAGCTTATGTAAGCGTGTCCCTGGTGTACAGTACTTTTTGGAACATCACTGTGGTTTTTTCTATGTTCTAACCAATGCTTCTTTGAGTGAGGATAAGGAGTCACCAAATGAAAATTATTACTTGGGTAGATGCCAAGTTAAAGACACACACTTCGGTAATTGGCAGGTAAATTTTGTTTTCTTCTGTGTATGTATACATCAAGACGGAATTAAAGCGGGTCAATCACTTTATGCACCAACGATGCAAAGGCACAAAAGTGGGCTCTTTTGCTGTCCAATTTCCCTTGATCAAGGATTCTGCTCTTCATATTGATCAGTGGATCTGTTCTGCAATCGCAAAGGGAGTTGAAAGAATAAAGATTGGTAGCTCGAGGATTTCGCCCCCGAATCCCCCTAAAGCCCAAAACGACGCCGTTTTGGGCTTTAGGTTTTTTTTTTTTCTTTTTTTCCGCCATTTTTGAACGCAGAGCAGAGGAAGAGGAAGAGGAAGAGGGAGAGAAAGAGAGGGAGAGGGAAGAGGGAGAGGGAAGAGGGAGAGAAAGAGCTCGCCGCTCGTCCGCCTCGTCAGCTCGAGCCTGCTCGTCGCCCGCCGTCCTCCGCCCGCCTCCGCTTCCAGCCCATTTTTTAGGCCCCCTCCAGTCCTTCTTCCCCCTCCCCCTCTTCGTCTTCTTCTTGCTTCTTCCGCTGTAAAAAAAAAGAAAAGAAAAGGAAATTAGGGGGATTCGGGGGAGCTCGTTTTCGAGCTCCCTAGCACGGTTGGAGTTGAAAACATTGATCTTGACTTATCAAAGTCATGGCTTTATGGTGGATCATGCCTCTTCTACTGTGTCATTTTAATTTTAGGTGTAATAAATGAGAGATTGTTTGAATTGTTTATTATTGTCAAATGATTTCTTAATCTTTCATTCTCTATCAAAAAATTGTAATTTATTGGAAGGCCATTAGATTTTTTATTTTGATTTTTTTACTTCTATATTTATTTATTTTTTAATTTTTGTAATTATGTAAGATATATTAACCTGTATTCTTTAAATATGCATCAATTAAAAGTTTAATGACTCGAAAATAAAAATTAAAAATTAAAAATAATATATGATTGAGAAAATATGAAATAATAATTTTTTATACATATGAATAAATAAGTAATATAAATTGTGGGAAAAAAATAAATCCATTTATCCTTATCTTTAAAAAAAAAATCAAATAATTAATACATTACTTAAAATAATAAATTTTAAGTTGTTTAGTTAAGCAATATTGGTAATTGGTAAGTTGGATCAACAAATATACCTTATTCTCCTTTGTCTACTAAATGCTTGATGAATTGCTTCACAGGAGATCTTCTATTTTATCATTTCTTTATTTGCTGTTTGGATATTTTCAACAGATAAGAGAGAGAGAGAGAGTAAGATAGATCTGAGGCCTTTTTAGTTTTTTTAAAATTTTTATAAAAGAAAAAAAAAAGATTTGAGCTCATATATGCGTTCAAGGTTCAGATTGGAGCAAATTTCTGCTTTTTTAAAATTTTTTTTTTAGTTGTTTAAACAAATTGCGACAGACTAAAAAAAAAATGATAGATAAAATTTAGAGAAAATTATTATTGTTATGGTTTACCAACAGAAAAATTATTGAAAGGTGTGCATTATTTGATATTTAATTTTTTTTGTATTTGATTTATTTGGAATTGTAGAGTATAGTCTATTAAATATATTTTTATAATTGTATTTTAATCTTAAATTTAAATAGTGTTGCGATTATAATTATATTATAATCTTAACATTATTTACACCGTGCCTTCAGACACGGACATACGCTAGTATATATATATTATGTTTATCTTAGTATCTCTCATTTTTAATCTTATTGTTTATCAATATTTGTTCTCTCATATGGTATATCATTTTTTTCTCATTAGTACCATTTCACCTTCAAAGTAACAAACTACCCAAGACATTTACATTCTTACCCTTGCCACCTCTGAGATTTTTCCCACTCCGATAAAAGTAGAAGACGAGGGAGAAGACGGGAGGCTACGAACCGGGCCATTAGTACCCTGCCCTACATTCCTATCAAGAGGCTTATCCAACTTCCAACCCAGCCATTAGTCATCTCTAATGAGTTTCTAAAGAAACTTCCCTCACTTTTTGACAGTTTCTAAAAAGATGATTCTGGTCCTCTTTCCATTAATATTTATATCTATGGCACATGTCGAAACTGGTTATGCCCCTTATACATCTCTAATGATTGGTGAGAATCCTATCCTGTTTAGTTAGCCAAAATGTAACCCTTTAAATTCTGAGGGATTTTGAGTTTCCAGATAAGTAAATCATAAGCAGAAGCAATAGAAAACACAATTTGAGAAATATGAATTTAAAGGATCTTATGTACGTCAGGCAAGGTAGTGCAGTTAGAAGTTGATTATGGCACGCCACGTTATACCATAAATAAACAGATCAAATTAGTATGGACACTAAAAAAAAAAAAAAAAAAAAAAAAAAAAAAAATTTAAAAACCAAAATTTAGGAAAAAAATTATTTTTTAGAACCAAATATTTTAATTGTGAAAAGTGTCGTCATTAGATTTTAGCAATGGAAATTGGATATCAGTGATGAATTATTATCCTTTTGGGATCAAATTTTTTGTATCAAAAAATAAACCATTTTGAGACCAAATTATTTTGTCCCTAAAAATCTATTTATTAGTGACATTTTCAAAATTTTGTTGCTAAAACCCTTATTTTTGACTTTTCGGGACGATCTTTTAGCGATTATCCTCATGATGATAGATATTGGTCCTTAAATGTCTTTTGCAACAAAATTTTCACTTTTAGAGACCAAATATATTGTAGTACAAATTTACATAAACGAATAACTTGTTTAATAGATAATCAGTTACAGATTTTTATGTTATTTTCACTCAAAGTTCATCTAATTAAATGGAAAATGATAAATAACACTAACCTCCCTAGGTTTGTAAGAAAACACTGAACACCACTAATTTGGCATAGTATTGTGTTCTCTGAAAGTGTTAATTCACATAATGCAACTCTTTTTTTTTTTTTTATAAGTTATTCGTTAGTTATTCGGATGAAATTTTTTTTTTTATTACTTTTACCCTAAAATATATATAACTTTGATTATTCATATGTTTATACTTCACCTGAATTAGTTTGGTTTGTTTCAGTCTTACTTGAAAAGGATGTTGCTATAATCTTTGGTGGTGTTTGATAAAACTAAAAATTAAATATTAAAAAATGAATACTGTATTTTTTAATTTAAAAAACTATTTGATAAAAATTTAAATGTTAAACTAGAAAATAATTTGTTTGATATGTATATAATCAAATTTAAAATATATTATTTTTAAATTGTATATTTCAATTTGTATATTGTGTTGGTGGTGGTGGCATGATGGCGGCAGCGGTAGCGGCAATGGTAGTGTTGAATGTTGGTGGTAGTAGTAGCAGTAAAATGATAATAGTACTTATGGTAGTAATGATAATGGTGATGAATGTGGTAGTAGTTGTAATAACCCCGACCCTGATTAACGCTAATTGGGACTTAATTACGTTTAATAATAATTAAGGGAAAAATCTGGAATTTAATTGCTTGTGCATTGCATGACTTATGATTTTATCTGTTCGGTGTTGGAATATCTGTTCGTGTTTTAAACTTTAATTCGCAAATTGGAGGCCTTATCGGTGTCCGATTCTGAAATTGATTAGTGTTTTGGACTCGTTAGATTTTATGTGATTTTATGGTAGGTTCAATTAAAATTCGATTTGGAATGTTTAAAACTGATTAAATAACATTTTAATGATGAACCTAGTTAATTACGATTTTGCCATTTAGTGGTTGATGCTAGGCTCATTTAGTCTTGATGCTAATAAGCTTAGAGAGGGGATTGTTCAGCCCCTTTCTTCATCAAATTTCGGCTGGAGAGAGTAAGTGGGAGGGGAGTTTGATTTCAACAAGAATTGCTAGAAGAATTGGTAGGAGAGTTGCAAGTTTGAGCTCCCACACTTGAAGTTGAGAACTTAAGGTAGGAATTTCATTTTCTTGAACTAGAATTCAAATTGTTCTTGCATGATCCTTGGTTAGATTGGAGTTTGAAGTTGGAAATGGGTTTAGAATGTTGAATTGGAGCCTAGTTCATGCATGCATGGCCATTTTAGTACATTTTGAAGTTGAATTCATGGTAAATTGTACATGCTTGCTCATGTTGTTATTAAAGCCCACGTTTTCATTTTGTCCTCTAACTATTGAGCTCTTTAGAGCAAGAATTGAAGCTTGAGTTTGGTTTAAAGTTCATACATTTCATGTTTTCAAATTGTTCTTGAAATGGGTTTGAAAAATGACTTTAATTGACTCACTCTTGGCCCTTGCATGTGCAAATTGGCTTTTGAAACTTGTTATACATTGTGTTTAAAGTGTTTTTCCAGATTTTGGGCCCAAGAGGTTGAGTTTTGGGTTGTTGAATGCTTGGTTCGAACTTGGAAGACAAATCTGGAAATTCCAGATTTTGCTTCCTCGCTCGAGCGAGCCCTTTTATTTTGCAATCTTACTCGAGCGAGAATCGAGCGACCATCGCGCGTAGAATTGCAGCATCCAGTACTTTTGCATTTTCATCAGATCGCTCGAGCGAAGGAGTTCTCGCTCGAGCGAAGCCTTTGATTTTGGGAGCTCGCTCGAGCGATCATCGAGTGAGCATCGCGCGGAAAAAATCAACAACCAGTACTTTTTCAGTTCATCAGATCGCTCGAGCGAAGGACTCCTCGCTCGAGCGAACCCTTTGATTTTGGGAGCTCGCTCGAGCGAAGGAAGGCTCGCTCGAGCGAGACCCCTGTTTTCAGCAATTTTTGTAAAATGTTTTCTAAGGCATTTTTGCATCCACATTCCATCCTAGGCATTCCTAGGCCATAATTAAGACTCCATATTAAGGGTAAGGGGTTAGATACACACTTAGAATCATGGATGTGAGTTTTGTACAATTAGAAATGTGTATTTCAAGTGTGTACCCATTATGTGACTATGTAGGTCGTGTGCCGTAGTTGGTTTGATCGTTTGGCTTTACCTATCAGTTTCAACGCCAACGGTGAGTAATAACTTTGTAAAGTTATGTTCAATGTTATGCATTTTCAGTATACTATGATATGAAATGATTTGGTTCACGAAAAGCTATGATATGTTGAAAATGAATGAATGAATGTCCAATTGTTCTGAAAAGTAGTTGTGGCACCCTTAGTCCCGATGGCCCTTGTCCGGGGGTAACAATACCGTGACCGATGGCCCTTGTTCGGGGGTAACAATACCGTGACCGATGGCCCTTGTCCGGGGGTAACAATGCCGTGACCGATGGCCCTTGTCCGGGGGTAACAATGCCGTGACCGATGGCCCTTGTCCGGGGGTAATAATACCGTGGCCGATGGCTCTTGCCCGGGGGTAACAATACCGTGGCCGATGGATCTATTAGCTAATGGGTGTACCACATATGACCTTATGCGAAATTTGAATATGAATGTGAATATGAATATGAGCATGTATTGGAATCTGTTTCTGATTTACAATCTGGAATATGCATAAGACTCTGTTTCTGTTAAGATCATGTTTCGAATATAAACTCTGGTTTCTAATTCTGTGATGGACATCATTCATTAAATCCTTTACTCTGCTTATTATTCACTGGGCTTTCGTTCACAGTTTATTATATATATGTAGGTGAGCCGGCACAAGACCCTGACCAGAGTTGATGGCCCTCTGTTTCGTTTTGTTTTGGTCAAGCCACCTGTTGCGCCTCCCGAGGAGGTACCGCTTGAAGCCTGACGTTCGGGCAGTTTTGTGCATCATGCTAGTTGATGATCATGTTTTGTAATGTCGAATCCTGGGGCATACCTATGTAAATATTTTGTAAATATTGGTGTACATTGACTAGCATGCTATGTATATAAATAAGTTTTTGAATTTTCTGTCCCATGTATGTCATCACAGCTCTTCGGACCTTGATTAGGTTACATTATTGCTTCCGCAGCCCCTTAATATTTGTTGTTCTGTTTGGAGGCCGTAGGTAATCCACGGATTACTGGCCGGTTACGTCGCCAAACCTATAGGGGCGGGTTTGGGTCGTGACAGTAGTAGTGGTGGTGGTAAAGGTGACATGGTGGTGGTGGTGATGATGGTAGTGATAGCAATGGTAGTGGTGGTGGTGGTGGTAGTGGTGGTGATGAATTTATAATAGTGTATATTGATATTTATATTTAACATTTATAAATTCAGTCAGAATTAAGTAAATTTTATATGATTTAAAATTTACATAAGTTTTAATTTACATTTTAAGAGCTTAAATTTTTAAGTGATTTCAAATATGATTATCAAACGGGTTCAATTAATTATCATTTAACACATTCAGTTTTAAGTGATGAATCATATTACCAAATACCCCCTTAATGTATTTTTTTAAACTTCAAGGGTAGTTAGTATAATTTATCAATGAAAAATAAGGAAATTCTCTCTCCACACATTAATTCCACCTGTTCATACAATTAATGAAATTTTTCCTTAATACAATTTTATCCTAGAATAAATATATCTTAATATCCTTATTTTCTTTCACCCAAAGCCTAATTCTAAAACACCATAATCATCCTCCGCCATCCCTTCTTGTCGCCTTTTCCCCCCTTGGCCTACGATCACCTTCCACTATGAACCATGCATTCCCACAAGTCTCCTATTGCGAACCATCCACTTTTGAGGTTGACTGTGAATGTCTAGGATGGAAGGTAATGAGCTGAAAGAGGTGGTAATGGCGATGGAGGGTTGAGAGTGGCGGCAATGGCGGGTGGGTAAATGAAAGAAAAATTAGGATTTTAAAATTAAAGATGATGATGTTATTGGAATAAAGATATGCATACTTGATTTTTTATTTTTTGATGTGTGTACTGAGAAAAATTGATATGTAGAAATAGAATTATCTTGAAAAATATGTAAAATAAAATTTGAAATTTAGATAATATTTTTATTTTTCTATTTGAGATAATATGATATTTTCATTGATTATTTCAGAGTAAATCTAGTAAACAAAAAATAAATAAATAACAAAGTCTAGTTTTATGAAATTTAACAGGAATTTTTTTTTATTTATAAATTTTTCATACACTTTTATAGTGCATTATCGAACCAAGTTCAAATCATAATAAATAAATAAATAAATAACAAGTTTTAAAAATAAATCAAATTTAATTTGTTTATATAGTGAAGTAATCTCAAACAAATTTTAAACAATCTAAACATAAATCAAACTCAAGAACAACACTAGAATGGTCTTGTTCTCATCGCTAGGGATGGCCATTTTAATTCGATTCGCAGGACCTGCCCATACCTCTGCCCGAATGGGACAGATTTTACCCGCCCGACACTTGATGAGTCATCACCTAGTCAAGTTGCTGACCATAACCCTACAAGAAAAAGGTAAAAAAAATTTGTGGAAAAAATTTAATTTATCAAAAGGTCATACTCCACTCCAACTTTCAATGATAAATTCACTATAAAAGTATATTTTTAACTACTTAAAACATTTTCAATGGTAAATATTATAATAGCATTGTCATTGCCGAACTATGGCAATGAATAGTAGAAAATGGATGGTGCTTTAATGGTTCAGTTGCCATTTTTGCTATTTTTGCACAGAAACTGGTGTGTTCAGACAACCGGCTAGTCATCTAAACAAACTAGTTTCTGTGTATCTTATGCAAAAATGGCAAGCGGGCAGGAGGGAAGGAATGAGGGAGGAAGGAATGTTTTGCTAGGAGGAGGGAGGGAGGATCGAGGGAAGAAGGGAGGTGTTTCTTGATGATTTGGCACAAATAACAACTGCCACAAGTTTTGACATTTCTCAAATTTAGTAGTTGCTATGGCAAGCCATTGGAGCACACTACTCTGTTGCAGCTGCCAAATTATGACAATAGCAACTCCAATGGCTTGTACACTTCTTACATCACATTTCAACTTACGAATAAAGGTCAAAATGTCCCAATCATTTAACACTTCAATATATTTTTCATTATCATCACCAGTACTAAATGATTATTCCACAAACATAACCATCTAAAAAGTTTCTAATTTTTTTCGTTATCCAAAAAATAAAATAAAACTCAAGATTTATAAATAAATAAATCAAGTCAATAAAAAAAAAAAAAGCCCGACAGACTACTTTTCTAATACCACTTCTACCTTCACCTCCTTCATCCCAATCCTCCTTCAAGGTGCAACCTAATCCTGACATCCATTTTAATCCCTTCTCTATTTCCGAAAACAAACACAATATTAATAGGTCCCACCTCCATCTCAATCCCAATCTCTCCTCCATCTCTTGATGCAAACGGGCCCAAAAGTAAAGGAATTGGCATAGATGGTGCCAGCTCTCAACAATTTTGTCAATCTGCCAACAGAATAAAGTTCACTGAGAAATGGAAGAGCATAAAATAAATAGGGAGATGAGAAAATTGTTCCACCTGACTGAAAGGGAACAAATACATCAAACAAAATGACATTTCATCATTTTCATGTGAATATAATAATAACCACCAAATCCAAAAGCCCATGTGATGTGCCAAATCTGGCCCTCTGGCATCTCTCTCTGTCCCCCATTTTGGCAGTCCAAAGATGCCATCCATGAGGGGGAAATAAGGCACACAATGGGTAAAATTAGCAACACAATGAAAAACAAAATCAAATCATTTGACAAATAAATATGCCAGCACCGCACATCCACGCTGTTTCTTATACACAATTTTGGCATTTGGGTGTTAATAAAACACAGCATATTCAAGTATATCACATCAAATTTGACCTGCAAGCTCTCAAAAGGGTTGATGTGGTGATTCTAATAAACCCATATTAGGGAGTCTTAGAAGGGATAGAAGAGGTTTAACCCAGGAAAAAAAAAAAGAAAAAAAACAGAGTTGACTATTTGTGCAGTGGAGATTTTTGGATAACTACGGAATTGGCAAGCCCAGCCTGCTCTATCGTCTGGGTTGGATCGGTGAGTGGCTTGGGAGGAAATCCGACTGCCTGCAGCTGATAGGCCCTGTTGTCACCCGGCCTAGATGCATCAATGAAGGCACGGATATGGCCTGTTGTATGGTGGTAGTTGAAGTGTGTAACATGCGGTCCCAGGGCCGGCCCTGAGGCAAGGCGGGCAAGGCTGTCGCCTCAGGCTCCAAAATTCTGTCCAAAAAATAGGACTCCGAAATAATTTTGATGTTAAATTATGTTTAGTTAATTATTTCGGTTTTAAGTTATGTTTCCTCCCTAGTCAGCAATTGTCTAAGTGAGGTTTTCTTGTGAGTCCCACCTTATTTCCTCATGAGCCAAAAAAAAAAAAAAAAACAGTTATGTTTGATTTATTAAAATAAAGTAGAATAAAATAATCATTTCATTATAATGTCTATTTTCACGTTTGTTTTACTAAAAAAAATTACAAACAAAATCATCATGCACCATTGTGAGAGAATAGTAATTTTATAAAGAGACTAAGAGATGACCATTCCATTCAATTCAATTTTATTTTAGTAAACCAGACACTACATCATAGTATTATTAGTTTAAAAATAAAAATTTAAACAAACAATTGAATTGGTAAATTATTAAACATAATGGATAATTACTTGCCAAATATATGAATTATTTATAGAATATTATTTGACTATAAGAGTTATAATTGTTTTTGGTGAAATAATTTTTTTTTAAAGTTGAAGTTAATCAAAATTTACAATTTAATTTATTATGTCAAGAAAAGTGTGAATAAATTAATAGTATTAACAATAAAAAATTCAAAATTTATCTCAATAATTATAATTTATGTTAATAATTATGTGTACCATATGCAACAAATTTATAGAAGGTACAAGTAAAAAATAAAAATAAATTGAAAATTATTACTATTTTACCAATATATATATTTTAAAATTTGTATGAGAATTGGGCCATCTTCTGAGTTCGCCTTAAGCCCGAGTCCCATCAGCCAACCTGAGTTGAATTGAGGTTGAGGGCAAACTTTTTCATCCTCAACTAGGCCCATGGAAGCGGTTGGAGCAGCACTGAGAGGAGTGTCAACAGTTGGCTCGGGAGCTTCTGGAGTTGTGCTACCGCCCAGAGTTCTTCCCACCCCCTGAAACGAAATATGTTGCTTCTCGGTTCCTGCAAGAAAATTGAAAAAAAAAATATATATATATAGAAAAAAAGAGAAGAGCATGTTATTGATTTGATAGAGGTCATAACCTCAAGATGGTCAAAGGAAAAGGCCAATGCAAGAACCTCTAACCAACAAACAACTATTAACAAGAAAACCCATACCGAAGTAGTTTCTTGGCATCCATTGGTTAGTTTGCAAACAAATTGGAAAGCATATTATGGGACATCAGCACCATATGATCTTTCGGATATAAGCAAATAGAACAAATTTGAAACTTATAATTAAACAGTTAGGATTCAAAATAAGAACACACCGGACAGTTCTCATCTCTCCTTGTAAGATTAACATGAACTGAGGGCCTCCAATCTGCAGGCTTGAGCTCTTTTGGACACTCTACTTTCTAATGCTCTGCATTGAAAAATAAAAATAAAAAATAAAAAAAAATCAATAAGAAAAAAACATGGAAAATAATACCACCACGCCAGGTTAACCAAGCATTGAGGAAATTCAGGGCCAGTTTAGCAATAGGCTATCTTAGTCGAAAAGTCACTACTAAAAAGTCAACTTTTGTCTCTACTTTTCTACTCGTCTTTTCATAAAAAAATTAAAAAGTCAATTAAAATAGCTACCTAAAACAACCTTAAAGCACAAAATGATGGACAGACAATCCATCCACAAGTAAATTGGATTCAAAACAAAGCCACAACCAATGGATTAGGTAAATTCAGTAGTTTAAAATAATTCTAATGATAGTGCTAAATACAAATATATAAGAAGTGTTTGATCAAAAGTATTGGACACATATCCAAACACTTATCCTAGTGGCACAGATATTTGATTTACTTTGAAAAGTTCATGTAACATAAGTTGTGATGAGGTTGCTAAAATAGTTTGGTTGCTCAGCTTCTCATTTGCTCTTACCTCTAGGAAAGGTGCATTTTCAGGATCATCCAGCCTCCTCAAAGGGTCATTTTTTATGGTAAAACCATTTCTCCAAAACACGATGTTGTGAACAACAGCATCAGGCTGCTGAGGAGCAGATGGTACCGTTCCCCCTATGAGTAATCTAGCAGTTCAGCAAAGCTTCTTGAGCTTGAACATGGACGAAGGCTCTCAAGGGGCCCTTCTACAGCACCCAACCGCCTAGCTTGATTGAAAATTGCATCCACGTCATTATCCTTCGGGGGATCTTGGACAAGCATACCACTGCAAATATGATGGCCAGGGGCGGAGTTATGCTTTAACAGTGGTGTCAATTGACACCGCTGAACTTCAATTTTTTTGATAAAGTATATGTAAAAAATTATGAATATTTACAAATTAAACCTAGTGGGCCTAAATAAAATAAATTAATTTTTAAACTTTTACAAATTGACCTCAGTAGGTAAAAACAAAATCAAACTTTATTTAGAAATTTAGGTTTCTAGAAACAAACCAAACGTTTGTTTATTCCTCTTGAAGACAGGACATCGACTTTTGGTTCTCTCAATCGACTATTGCTTTGGTTGTCTCTTACTCTCACGTTGTTTCTTGCTTTATTCTCTTCTCCTTAATGTTCCATTCTAGTTGCAGAAACTTATTCATTCGTTCGGGTCTTCGTTCGTTCGTTGCGGTAGTTGTGATTGCCGAGACTTTTGATCTAGTTTAGGCCCTTTGGTTTTTGATTGTGGCACCAAGGTTAGCTTTCTCTCTCTCTCTAACCTTCTCTCTCTCTCTCTCTCTCTGTTTTCTGTGTGATTCAATTGTGTTGATGGGTTTGTCAATATTTGGAATTATACAACAACTATGCCTAGGGTTTTTTTGGGGCTTATTAAGGGCTGGTTTGGGGTGAACTATTTCAGTCAAAAAGCCAAAAAGTTACTCCAAAATCCAAAAAGACATCACTATTCACACAAAAAAAAAAAAAAAATATTTTTTTTCTGCCAAACGTACACACCGAATTGACCAAAGCAGCAGCGGCAGTTTACATATAACAAATGATTGGGTGTGATTGGCACACACTGCTGTTTGGCATGTGGGGGCTATCACGGGTCCCGTTTTGATAATCTGAACCGTTAAATGTGTAGAACTCGTCGAGTACTATATGTCTGCAAAAAATCACATTGATCGGATATCGATAACTATATGATCAAATCAATTATGTACGGCAAATGGATGGTGTTATAATTAATGATTGAAAAATAAATATATCTGATCAGATACTTATCGATATCCGATTAACGTGATTTTTTATAGGCACATAGTGTTCGACGAGTTATAGACATTCAACGGTTCAGATTATTAAAATGGGACCTGTGATGACCCCCACGGACCAAACAAAACCGTGCAGGCTTTGTATAAAAAATAGCAAATAATTTCCAACTTACCTTCACAGTTGCCGACTTGTACGGCTGGCCCCACCTGTCACTATTCACCTCTTACACACTCTTTTTATACAATTTTTTAATACACATTTTTCCATAAAAATCTAAAAAGTTAACCCAAACATTCATATTTTTTTTTGGTCTTTTTTAGTCCAAAAAGACAAAAAGTACACTTTTTTAGTACACCCCAAACAAGCCCTAAGTTTTGAGATTTTGGAGCTTATTGATGATTTTGAACAAGCATTCTGTTAACCTCTTTTGCATCAAATTCTAATTTTGCTAGTTAACTATATTGATGATTTTAAATTCCATCTACTTTTGTCAATGTGATTTGGGAATATATGAAATTTATAGAGTATTATGTAAATGTTAATGTTGACAGATATTGTGTAGAATTAAAAATATGATATATGACATTGATCATGCTTTGTTAAATGACTCCACTAAAGGAAATTCCTGGCTACGCCATTGATTATGGCAAACTCTATCAGTCAATCGTAATTAGGGGTGTAACTTGGGCGGGCTCAACCTGAGCAACCCGAACCCAGTTTGAATTTTTTTAGTACTTGGACAAGATATTGTCAAATTGGCAAAAATTTAGAAACTCGAATTAAATTTGAGCGGGCTTGAGTAAAGACATCAAACAACCCGAAACCCGAATTATACATATATAGATATATAAAAATATTAAATATACATATAAGTTATTAGTCATTACATGATATTAAAGTAATTTAGATTATTAAATCATATTGAATATATATTATATATACAAATAACATAAAATCTTACTTTTTTTCATTTTCACTCATAAATTGTAAAAATTACTATAGCGGCATCTCTCTTACATTATATAAATTATTTGTTTTGATAGTATTAATGATTTTCTATAATAAAAAAAATGTAAATAGAGTCAAATTTTAATAATTTAATAATGAAAAAAAAATTGAAATTTATTTACAGTTCGGACAATTTGAGTAATTCGGGCAATTCAAGTTTAACTAGGGTCGAGCTTAGGTAGGCAATCTCATATTACAATTTGGGCCTAGATGGGCCTGGGCAGGTCTCAGCATAACTTGGGCTGGGTTAGGACAACCTCTCAACTCAACTGAACCTGCCTAAGTTGCACTCTTAACCGTGATGCTATAAAGCCTGTTTGGTATAGTTTCTTACAAGTTAAAAACTAATAATTAGAAAGCAGAAGTTAAAAGCACCATTTTCACCACTTCCCAATAATCAGTTTTTTTCAATTTCTTTAAGCTATTTTTGTCTTATAAGTTGTAAGTAGAAATTATACCAAGTAAAAGTTGCACTAAACACTCAACATAGATTTTCAAAAAAATTTGGAATTTATAATATAAGCAGCCCTATAAGCAACACCAAACACGGCAGAGTAAGGGTTGTTTTGGAAAGTTGGTAAAAAGTTGGCTTTTGACTTTTTACCAAGTTTTTTGACTTTTTTGAAAGTGATTTGGGAAGTTGGTAAAAAGTTGGCTTTTTACTTTTTAGTTTAATATTTATTTATGGTGTCAAATCAAATTAAAATGACCAAAATACCCTTACCCAACATAAGAGAGTTATTTATTTATTTATTTTTCATAGACCCTAATTTGTAATTTTAAGACTGCGTTTTTAGCATTTGCCAAATGACTTTTTTGACGTTTTTGACAGTCACGTTTTTGGACATTTTGTCAAAAAACGTAACTTTTTACCATGTTCCCAAAATGACACTAAATAACATAAATTTTCAGATTGGTATCTTATTTAGAGATCTTATTATGCTATTAAAAGATATTGTGAAAAGAAAAATGATGTACAAGTCGAAAACCAAACCGAAGCCCACATATGTTTCCATATGATTAGCCCAAGAAACTTGTCCTCACATGAAGAAGAAACAATCATAGCCGACTGTGTATGTCGGTGTCAGTCAGTGAGTCAGGGTGAGAAGCAGCACTCTTGTGAAAATGACTAAGGATGAATTAAAAAAATGAATAAAATCATGAATAAAAATAATTTCATAAGCCTGGTGTATAATCATTCATTTTACACTTTATGAAAATAAGCAAACAAATGGGTCAATAAATACTACAATGCCATCCACAAAAGAATGACCAAAAATGATATTACAGCAAGCTTACAACATTCCTCTAAATCAGTCATTCAAATTTCTAAAGTTGTAAACAAGCAGGTGGTACACAAAGAACAAAATATCAGGACAAACTACATGACAGCCAAGGGCAACCTTGACATGACCAACTGAACCAATACGAGAAAAATAAACAACAGTAAGGTGCTATTCTTGTCACCCTAAAATTTTGGAAGACAACTTTGAGAAAAAATAAAATAAAAAATCCCGTATGTGTGGCTTGTCTTAATACCATTCTCAATGTCTTAATTCACAGGTTTTAAAAATCCTTCAAACCCTCCTACCAAAGAATTTATTGCATCCAATTATTTTGGTGAATAAAGAAGATTAGCAACATCAAATTCATGTGCACATATAGAATGTAAGTATTACTGTATATTCTTATCTTATATGAAAAAAGAAGAAATTGTTGAATAGGATATTCAACAATTTTTGGTTTTCATAAAGTCTTTTGACACTTGTAGAGGCATACAAAGATCTTTTGTTTTCTTGGTCTTATTTGTTCTTGGGTAGTATTCCCTTACTCCTGTATGAATAATTTTTTCTTACTACTTACAGAACCAGAGAGTTATTCTCAAAATAAACAAAATTTAAAAATAAAAAAGCTTTAAAAGGCTAGGGAACAATTCATGCTATTGCAGTGTCAGTTGCCTTACATCTTAGTCGCATCATATTTATAAACTTGAGTACCATTTTATACAATTGTTAATTTATTATGTTGAATTCAAATTTCAAAATTTTCTAATGTTTTGTTCATGGAACAAATACTTCTATAATCTTTTGAGCCAAATTTTCCCTTACTACATATGTTTAAAAAGGGCAACCCAATGCACGAGGTCAGGGCCGGCTCTAACTTTTTGCGGTCGTAAGGCGAACTCAGAAGATGGGGTACCGGTTTTCATACATATTTTAAAATATATATATTGGTAAAATAGTAACAATCTTTAATTTATTTTTATTTTTTGCTTGTATCTTCTATAAATTTGTTGCATATGGTACACATAATTATTGACATAAATCATAATTATTGGGATAAATTTTGAATTTTTTTATTGTTAACACTATTAATTTATTCACACTTTTCTTGACATAATAAATTAAATTGTAAAATTTGATTAACTTCAACTTAAAAAAAAAAAAAAATTATTTCTCCAGAAGCAATTGTAACTCGTATAGTCAAACAATATTCTATAAATAATTCATTTAGTTGGGAAGTAACTATCCATTATTTTTAAATAATTCACCAATTCAATTGTTTGTTTAAACTTTCATTTTTAAACTAATAATACTATAATGTAGTGTTTGGTTCACTAAAATAAAATTGAATTAAATGGTATGGTCATCTCTTAGTCTCTTTATAAAATTACTATTCTCTCACAATGGTGCATGATGATTTTGTTTGTAATCTTTTTTAGTAAATCAAACGTGAAAATAGACATTATGATGTAATAATTATTTTATTCTACTTTATTTTAATAAATCAAACATAACTTCAGACCGAAACAATTAACTAAATATAACTTAACATCAAAATTATTTCGGGCTCCTATTTTTTAAATAGAATTTTAGGGCCCAAGGTCTTGGGAAGGAGAAATTGATAGGGTTCGTCAGATTTGTTATGATTTGTTGCAAGAACATTAGAACCGAATCGGTATGGAGACCGATGTTGTTGGTGAATCTTCTATCCATCCAGAAATTATTACAAAGACCTTTTCAGAGTATGATTTGTTTATTAATAGAAAGAGAAATAAAAAAATGAAGAATGTAAGATCAAAGTTTGACCATTATCTAGAAGATGATGTTTTGCCAAGAATTTTAGGTTTTGCTGTTTTGAATTGGTGGAAAGCCAATGGACCAAAGTATCTGACCTTACAGGCAATAGCTAGGGATATTTTAGCTATTCATATATCCACCGTTGCTTCTAAGTTAGCATTTAGCACTAGTGAAAGGTTGGTGAGTCCACATCGTAGTTAACTTTATCCAAACACATTAGAAGCATTAATGTGTGCACAAAGAGTGTAGAAGATTCCATCTTGCCATTGAATCGAGTCGTTGATCCAGTCCCACTAGTTCGAAGACAGACCTCCAAAATCTATCAACAACAACTTCAATGACATTCTCGACTTCATATGATGATGATAATGGGGAAAGAAACCAGTGGCCTCACCATTCTTTGTGAAGGAAGAGGAGTGGCAGAAGAGAGCTGTTTCGTGGCTGGTGGAGCGACAGTGAGAGAGGGAGGGGAGAGGAGCAACGGAGAGGGAGAGGGACGGTGAAGAGAGAGAGAGGCATTGGTTTGTTTAGGGTTTGGTTTGAAAACAAAATATATATATGGTCATTTTATACAATTCGCAACTAAATATTTTGGTTGCCAATTAATTTTATAAATCCCTCCAAAATTTGAAATGTCTCCCTCCAAATGTTTTAGTTCTTTGGCGACAAAAATAATTTTTAGTTGCTAAAAATAAATTTTTGTGTAACGACCCCAATACGCGTTGATTCAACTATATCTTTTGGAATTGAAGCTAGGTGCACGTAAAGTTATTAAAGGTTCGGTGAATGTTTGTGGAGACTCTCATGTGTTATTTTTGGATTTGGGGATTTTGATTGAGGTGGCAATATGATGGTAGGGTAAGATTGAACCAAAGAATTTGATTCGGATAGTTATTTTACGAACAGCTGCCACTCTTTTGCCCTTTTCTTTGTCCACATTTTGAATTTGGATATGAGGTTAGAACCATTGGAAAGCTTATTTCCGGGGCTTCAATTTGGACACAAGAACGACCTAAAACGGAGTCCGGATGGGAAAGTTACACCTGTTTGAAGTTTTGGAATCTGTGCTGCGAGTAGGTCCGCTCGAGCGGGAAAAGGTACGCTCGAGCGGAGTTTTCGGGACAGCAGCTTTTAAATCGTGATTTTGGATCACTTTTTGATATTTTCTTTCCCCTTCTTCTTTCCTTTTCTCCCTAGTCCGAAACCCTAGCCCTAAACTCTTGAATTCCTTTACTTTGATCATGATCCACCATGATTTTTGGCATCAAGGAGGGAGATTAAGGGAAGATCGACGTTTTTATCCGATTAGAACTTGGAATTGTGAAGGCTCCACCTCTAGCCCACCTTTTTGTTTGATTATTGAGGTAAGGGTTGAATCCACATCAATATTTACAATCATGGTCAGATTTGAGTTATTTCTATTGTTGAATTATGTGATTTCTATATATTTGAAGTGTATAGAAGAATTATGAGATTTTTGGGAAGTTTGGGTTTGAATAAGGAGGATTTTGGGAAGTTATGGTTATTTTACATATGAAATTGATGGATTGTATGATTGAAGGCTTGAGGAGGGTTGTGGTTGGTTTATTGGGTGATTTAGCACCTTAATTTGATATTAAGTTTGTCTAGTTTGAAGCTTTGTTTGTATTGTTAAAGATTGGAAAGATTTAGAAAGATTGGAAATCCAGATTTTCAGAATTTTGCTTGGTCCGCTCGGAGGAAGGACTTCGGCGGGAAAATCGACCTCCGATAGTTTTGTATTTTTAGCGATCGCTCGGCGCCAAAGTGGCGCTCGAGCGGGGAACCCATTTTTCAGGCAAAATTATTGGTTGCTCAGTTTTGAATGCTCAGTCCCCTGGTATTTTTAGAATAATATTCTGATGACCTTAAGATGATTATAAATTCATGCAAATGTAATAGCTCAGGAAAGAATTCCTTAATGATTTAAAAAGGAAAAGGGAGTTAATTTGTAAGTTATGTTTGTGTACAGAATGCACTCCGGGAGGGACAAGCGCTCCATTGTAGCTCTGTGAGTAATAGTACTACATATGTACATCAATCTTATTATGATTATGCATATTCTGTTTTCCATGGCAATTATGCTAACATGGTTGTATTTGAGAATTGGTGTGAGCATAGGAGGATTTGGCATCTATTGAGATGGCTCTGAAACTATTCTGTATCCCGTCCACGATTAATGGTTATCGGTATTGCACTATAGTTTATATAGTATTGTGATTGATTTACCATTAAGAAACATTATTAACATTTTGTTATCCGTAGATTGGTGAGTAAATAGAACAATGATGCTTATGTATCCCGTGATCTATTGATTTAAAGTATAGAACCATGGTACCTTCGTATTTCTGAAAGTGTTTACTCTGTGACATATGTTCAACATTTACTAATAAATATCAGCAACGTTCTATTAAACTTATGTTATGTATTTTCAGTATACTATGAAACGAAATGATTGATTTATGAAAAGCTATGATATGTTGGGAATAAACGAACGAATGTTCAGTTGTCTAAAAAGTATTTGTGGCACCCTTAGTCCGGATGGCCCTCGCCCGGGGGTAACAATACCGTGGCCTATGGCCCTCGCCCGGGGGTAACAATACCGTGGCTGTGGTCTTCGGACCTACCTGTTGTGGTCTTCGGACCTACCTGTTCTGATGGACTATGGGTGTACCTCATATAATCTTATGCAAAATCTGAATATGGAAGTGATTATGAAAATGGTTTGGAATCTGGAAATGCATAAGACTCTGTTTCTGACAAGGTTATATTTCTGATATTCTGGACCGTTAGGTCATTCTGTAATGTTCTGGTATGGAGCAAAGTGCTGTACGGAACGAAGTGCTACACTTTGGTGGGAGCCACCTCTGGAATCCGTACGAGCCACCTCTTGAGTCCATACATCTGTTATTTCTGTTACCACGCTATATGCGTCCTGCTACTTACGCTTTATGCGGTCTGTTATTTCGATATTCATATTACCGTTTCCGCTCATTTATTTCGATATTCTTTCGCTCGCCTGCATTATTTCCGTTATCCTTACTACTTCTGTTATTTATGGGCCGATGGCCGTTCTGATATATCTGAGCCTTTGGTCGCATCTTGATCTCAGAGGCTTGTGATCTGTATAGACTGAGTTTAACGCTATTCTGTTACGAAAGTAGGACCCATGACTTTTGGAAATAATTATGGAATGTAATTAATCAGATATATCTGCAGTTCTGTGTGTGATTATTCAAGTTAAACATTATATTGTTTATGTACTATTATTCACCGAAGTTCGCTCATTCTATATTTTGTCTGCATGCATTTACAGGTAACCAATCGGGAGTTCACCCAACCTTTAAGGCTTGTATTTCTCTTGTTAACCTTGAGGCGCCCAGCACCACCGAGGTCGTCATTTTGTAAAGTTCACGAGTTCCGACTTATGCATTAGATGTATATTTTTGGGTTGATTGTATAATTTCTTCTTCATTTATATTTTTGTTATGTGCCTATTTAGGGGGCTGAGTCGAGTCTTATGTGTGTGAACTATCTGTATAATATTTATTTAATGCAATGTGTGCGGTCCTGGCATGGTAGTAGTAGCTCGATGGATGATGTTTTATGTATTTTATATTATTAAAGGCTTCCGTTCAGGCCCCGTATGATCTATTATAACAGGTTTAGTGTCTGTTTTCGAATGGGTCATGCCCAAACTTTTAGGGGCGGGTTTGGGGCGTGACATTTTGGCAACCAAACTTTTGGTCGCCAAACATAAAAAGTAAATTTTTGTTCTTCATTCGGCAACTAAATAATTTTAGTAGCCAAAACTAACTATACAGCGACTAAAATCGATGAAAAGAAATTTTTGGCAACCAAACTTTTGGTCGCCAAAGATAAAAAGTAAATTTTTGTTCTTCATTCGGCGACTAAATAATTTTAGTAGCCAAAACTAACTATATAGCGACTAAAAATTTATTCAGTTGCCAATTGTGTCATTTTTAGTGACAAAATTTTTTTTAGTCGCCAATAATCGATATACCCCGACTAAAAAAATTAGTACCTAAATATTGTACTTTTGCTGACTAATATATTTTTTGGTCCCCAATTCCATAACTTTAGGCGACTAAATTTTTTTTAGTCGCTAAATTTAATCGTCAAAAGTATAATTTGTTGTAGTGGAAGCACGACTCATTTCTTTTACGGGCCCACCTTCCATTACTAAGGGAAGAATGTAATAGATAGGGATTGAGAGACCTTGGTAAACTTGGGCTCAAGAAGCCCTATAGCTAGGCTACTCTACCAAATTGCTTTTTTGAATTTGGTATTTTTATAGGAGTACTTATGGGGTGGTCCTATTTATTATACTTATTTATCTACAAGTTTTGTTTCTTTTTCTTTTTATTTACACACCACATTCTCTCTCAATACATACCATCACTTTATTTATTTATTTATCAAATTTGTGTCTCTTAATCAAATTACCATTTTAGACATCCTTCTAAACCTTATTTTCTCAATACAATCTCCTAGCACACCACTCATTTCCACCATCGCGAACATCCCTACCCCTCACCTCAACCATTTACTTTCCTCCACTGCATACACATAGAGAGAGAGAGAGAGAGAGAGAGAGAGAGAGAGAGAGAGAGAAAACCCTAAGGGTTTTTAGAACTGGACAAAGAAGAAAAGAAATGATGATGGGTCGTGGGGTCAGGAGGGGCAGTAGAGGAATGATGTGGCTGGGAGAGGGGCTGGGAAGTGTTGGTTACGGCGGAAGAGGAATGGATGTTGTGGAGGAGGCGTCAATTGAAAGAGAGGGAATGACGACTGGCAGTCGGCGATGCAATGGCTCGGGTTAGGTTTGTTGGAGAAGAGGGAGGCGGCGCGGAGTAAGCTGCTGGAGGTGGCAGCCAGGGGTGATGGTTTGGGTTAGGATATTGAATGAGAGTTGAGGAGTTGAAGAAGAAAAGGGTAATTTAGGATTTTTTTGAAAATTGATGGTATGACTGAGAAGAAATCGAAGAATTAAAAATGTGTGTGGTGTGTATTGAGAAAATAGTGTGCACTGAGAGGTTTGGTGGTGTGTAAATAGTATCACCCTTTTTTGTTTCATTACTTTTATATTCCCAAAATGTCCATCCACCATCTTATTTATCCTTATTTTTAGCAATGTTCCTACACCAACGATACTTTCTTTAACATCCGGTGACCACCTCCAACCGCCATCGCCAATCACAGGAGATCACCTCTGACGATAATTTTCTTACAATTCTCTGGCCATTTTTATCTAGCAAAACATAATTCCATCTTTGTAGCAATGTTCCTCCACCAACGATACTCTCTTTAACATCCGGTGACCACCTTCAACCGCCATCGCCAATCACAGGAGATCACCTCTGACGATAATTTTCTAACAATTCTCTGGCCATTTTTATCTAGCAAAACATAATTCCATCTTTGTAATAATTAATTTCTTTTATAACAGTGCTACATTCATACAATTTCTCTCTCCCACAATCCTCTAAATGAAGTGGCAAGATAGAATGCATATAAACAGAGTTTTGAGAGAACACTGGAGTGTGAGTCAACTTTTCAAAATTTTATTTGTCACATCATTTGGGGGGATTTGAAGGAGAGAAACTATGTGGATGAATATATTTTTTTTTTTTCATAGTCCAACAATACACCAAGCCCAACAACCATAATTGGAATTAGTTTAGTGTTCTCTTTTTATTTTATTTTATTTTATTTTTTTTCACTTATAGTAGTGGATTGCTTATTTTTACTTTAGTTTTTTGCAATCAATAGGCATGAACTGACTATTTTTCTTTATTCATTTTGTATGTGATGTGCCATCCCATTGTTTGATAAAATATCCAATTCAAATATAAAACTCATTTGACTGAATAAGATTTCACTGGATTTATGATTTGTATTGATAAATTGCAGATGCAAATTGGATCACCTATAGTCTAAAAATATGAGAAATTAAATGAAATTGGAAATACTTGCAGAGTAATTAAAATATTTTAAATTTAGATATAGGGAAAATTATAATTTTCACTTAATACACAAAAACAAACCTACATACTTACTTACACACAAGATGAGCGATAAATAGAGAAGGGGGTACTGATGTACAGCAGTTACTGTTGTGCCCCTTGTGGGAGATTGTCCTTAGTGTTTTTCGATGATCTAAACCGTTCATATTATAGGGTTCGTCAAGTAGATCATTCATACAAAAAAATCAAGTTGATTGGATATTTGTAGCCCTATAACCAAAGCACATTTGTTTGTATAAAAATTAATGGTTAACATAACTTTCATAAATTTTTAAAAGCAATTAGGACCTAATCATGAGGTTATGAATATTAGATTAATTTGATTTTTTACATGAATAATATCCTTGACGAATCCTACAATATGAACGGTTCAAATCATCACAAAAAAAAAAAAACACTTGGAAAGACCTCCCACAAGGGGCAGCGGTAACTGTTGACTACTGTGCCTTAAGGCACAGCAGTACCCCCTTCTCCGTGATAAATTTATTATTCATAAATTTATTCATTTTTTATGTGTTTTGCCTTCCCATTATTTGATAAAATACTCTCACTTACATTTACAAACCCATAATCTAATAAATTTATCATTCATAAATTATTGAGTGATAAATTTATTGTTGAATTAAGTGATAAATTTATTAGAACAATTCCACAAGTTTTACAAATGCAGGTCTTCACCAACACACTATGTAGAGAGAGTCTTGATCTCACCGGAGACCATGCATAGTAGCAGATACGAAGATAGTAGATCGGCATTCCAAATACCTAGATCAAAAGCCATTGGTGAAGTTTAACATCGAAAACAATAGATCGGTGATACAGGAAGATAATAGTTGTGGCGATATTGAAGATGGTAGATTGGTGAATGATTGTGGCAGCGATGGTGATATTAAAGATGGTATATTCGATAATAGTGACATGGTGATAAAAATAGGGTGAGCAGAGCGACGATGATGGCAACAACAATGGCAAAGGAGAAGGATGACTGTGGCGTGAGCCGAATGGCGCTAACAGCATTGGAAGGGGACAATGGTGTGTTGTCAAGAGAAATAGTGGAAAGAAAGAAAGACGAGATAAACAGAGAGCATAAAACGTTATTTTTAGGGCAACACAAACATAGGCGAAAACCAGATAAAAAATATAAGAAGCAAGGGTAAAAAAAAGGAAAAACAACATATGGGATAGGGCTGATTGGTACTTTCAAATATGAACAGGCCCTATCCGTAGTTAAGTCTAACAAATGGGACCGGTTGATAATTAACCCTTTTTGTTAAGGGTATGAGAAAACTGATGGAACCAAATTGACCGTTCCAGATACAATTGGAACCAACCAAAATATTATATCTAAATACTTTTATATTTTAATTTTCTTGAGCATTAGAAGAGAGTAACTAATAATACATGTTTTGGTTATCGTTTTTCTTTATTTATTTTCATGTGAGATTCTACAAGTTTTTGTAGAACTCTTTAAAACTTTATACGAATCCCTCATCTCTACCAAACCAACAATCTATTTTGGTTTTTTAACTAAAAAAATTGAATATTCAATTTGATACTAAATATTCTTTCAACTCTAATTGAACAAAACCTTAGACCAATTCCAATCTTTCACCAAATTCTTCAACAAATTTAAATTTGATAAAAATTATGGTAAAAATGAGGTCCAATCCTTTCATCACACTTGTATCAAATCAAAGAAGAAGCAAATTTTTCATCAAACCTATACGAGGAGGACATATCTGTTGCTCTCCGTACTCCTTGTGTCCAAGCTCTGTGTAACGTCGCTTAACCTGCGAATAGAAAGACGGTGAGCTACCCGACAGTGTGCTGCTGGAAAAACCGTCCGACAATGAAGTTAGCACACACATAGAGAGGGAGACAAAGGGGTAGGTAGCTCAAAAATCAGATGTTCCAGACCTATGCAAGGATATGCAGCACCGTTTATATAGTTTTTGCGTGCTCCTTTTTGTCTGTTCTCCTTTTGACACATGGATATGTCCTCTAATACGGTTTCTCCATGTATAGGCGCACATACTGCCAAACACCAAATGACCAAACCGCCAAACGGTATTGACGCATACAAATAACAGAATATTCTTCTCGCTCTCCCATCGCACCGCATAGCATTGGCTGTCGAACTGTGTTTAGCGGGGCGCCACATCTTCACTGTAATACCGCACTACCAGTCTGGCCTCCTGGGTCAATCCTGGAAGTGGGCTTAGCCGAGCTACCCAATCTTGACCGAGCTTCTGCTCGGTAGACCTGACATAAGGATAAAGTCCATTTGACTCAGTAGAGCGGATATCGTCACCCAGATAGTAGCTTGAAGTTGTCTTAACCTGACCAGACTAGTCCCTCGGTCCATTGCATAACCAACGTTCAACCGAGCAAAGACCAAGATTATGGCAAAGACTAGCTCGGCCTGTTATTAGGCCATAAATTTCCCTATCAATTATCCCTTAATTCCATCCGCGCTAGTGTGACAGGGATTACCTTCTTTGGCCGAGCTCATTCACCTGCTCGGTCATCAACCTCAAATCAGTTCACTATCTTCGAACATGCTAACTTTCACATTCAGTCCTATGACCTGCTTGGTCGATGCTTCGACTTTTCAGCCTGTCTTTTCAAGACTGACACCGGTCTCATCGCAGACATGTGTCCTTTGTCCATTGGCCTTATACAGCCAACCCAGCTGTCCTACGCCGTCTCCTCGGATTCAAATTTTTGGCGCCCCTTCTCATTTCATATACATCGTTCTCATACAAACCCTTCATTTCCACTGTTCACTATATCTGCCATAGACGATCCAGAGCGAAAACACACTCAAGCCTTGCCCCGTGCATTTTCTACCCATTCTCAAGCATTTTCTTGATAAAGTTAGTCTTGCCATTGCCACTGTGAAACGTTTCGCCAATCGAAGCTTCAATTCGCGCATCAACCCGTAAGTTTTCTCCTTCCTTGCTGTCTTTCTCTTCTTTATGCTTTTTTGGTGTTGTTTGAACTTTAACTCCCACACTAATCCATTGAGGAAGATAGAAACACCCAAAAACCACCAAAAATTGAATAGGGTTAGGGTTGTGCACTGCTTTCGTCGTCGAAAAACTTCCATGCCTCTGGTTTCTCGCACTGTTTATAATCTCTTGTGATGAATACGAAAGGATCTGGGCTTGGCCATGCTAAAAAATGCCCTTTTGATATGAAAACAAGGGTGATTGAGTAAATTTGTTGTTTACGAAGTCAGAGTAGAAAATCGGGTTATCAAACGTATACGGTCATGCAATCGGGCTGATATTTGGCCCGCTCACGTGACCGGGCTAGGGTCTGCCAAACAATACAGATCGAGATAAGAAGTGACCGAGCTAAAATCAAGCTTATATGCGCGACCGCGCTATCACTTATACTTGGTTTTTAACTGCAGAATCTTTAAGGGACCAGGCACACCAACACCAGGGCTCTCAACGACCAAGTAGCCACCGTGCACACCTTAGTTAACTCAATTCCGCTGAGCTACTAAGCCGATTCCTAATGGGGCGCTATCGCTTTCTTGTACATACGCTGGGCGTACTGGCCGCATTTTGCGAGGAGTACGGCGTCCCTGATGGCGTTTATTTTGAGCTCGGTGAAGAAAACATTTCTTCTTGGGACAGGTTGGATCAATGCCCTTTCACCGTGCTGTCAATTGTCGAGGGAGGTCTCTGCTTCCCGATACAACCCTTAATCTGCGAGTTCCTAAGGCATACCGGGCTAGCACCGACTCAAGTCTCGACGAATACATACAGAATAATAAACAGGGTTGTTGAACTGAAACATTGGCTTGACTTGAACCTAGGGTTGGTTGAGATCTTGCACTAATACACTCTCGGTCGCACGGCCGATAGGTTTAATTATTACTTGTAAATAAGGCCGAACAAAAAAAAAAACTAGTGACTGGCACACCGGACAAGGCATGCACTATGATGACTTCTTCTGGGTGTCCGGGAATTATGAGATAGCTGACGTGCTTGGTTGGTACATCAGTAAGAATTTTGGTTCATCATGTAAGCTGTGCTCTCTGACCGGTCAAGTTACTTTCCTTTACTATTCTGTATTGATTGCTTTCTTCTTGCAGCTATTGAAGCCTTGCAAGCGAATTATCTCAACCCAGACAAGGTTGCAATCAGAGCCATGCTGAGACACCGTCACCGATATTGCCACGACTTTCTTGATTACGTACTGAGCTACTGGTACTTAGCTTCCCACAAAAGCAGGATCACAGACTTCTTTCGAGCGCCATCTCTACCACTAGATCCAACACTTCCGGACATGCCCTTAATTCGGTTACCCGAGGAGCAAGATATGGCCAAATAGAGTCGAATTAAGAATCTTATCACTGCCACATCTACAGAGATGCCGAGCAATCCTCCTCTTGCCCTTACTACCAGTCAAACATTCGGGACTGTGATCGTTCTGGCTTCGACCACCGCAACATGAGCTACCAAGGACACGGGCGAGCTGGCAAGAGGCCTCAGTCCGCCGATCCATCAACCGAACTCGTGGTCGAGCTGAGCACCGAGTAGCCAGCGTAGGAGACTCAATCGACACCGCCGTGGACACCGGAGTTGAAGCACTGGGGTAAGAACATCCTGGTCAATGCTTCGGTGAAGGTGACAAGGAGCACCTTTTGGCCTATGATCTATCAAAGGCGTTGTTCCTACCGAGCGACATAACCGGCAATGACCATGTACCTGACACCTAGCTTGTGAAGTCCGCAGTTAAGTCTATGGCCAGGGTAAGAGCATATGAAATTTTTCTAAGTAGTTCCTCAGTTGGTTTCTTTTTTAAGCTAACTTTCCTCTGATTTCTTGCAGGCCATCCAAAAATAACACCTTGTCATGGACTGCATCTACAGGCTTCGGCAAACGGTGACCGACCTCTTGAACGTGACCAAGCATCTGGAGAACGAGCTGGGAAGGTCCAGGTCTTCTCTGGAAATTGCCAACGCGGACAATGCCAGATTGCTCGGCCAGTTTGGTAGCGTCGAGCAAGAGAGGGATGCGCTCCGTGTCGAGCTATAGGAGTTAAAGAAGGGCAGGCAGAAAGATATAGACAAGGCCAATAATCTCGGTTTCAAGGAGGCCGAGGACAGCTACTCTAAACAGGTTGAAGCCACCAAGGACATCTTGTTCAAGTTCAGTTAGAAGGCAGCCTGTGAGAAACTTGGTCAAGGATCTAAAACCGAGGTGTTCACCTCTTATCTCCCCGCCTTCTTATCGGTTTATATAGTTCGTTACGCGAACAATGTATTCAACTCGTTACAAGAGGATGCCGATGAAGAAGCTAGTGAAGGGGCCGAGGAGGGGGCCGAGGAGGAGGCCAAGGAAGGAGGCGGTCAAATGGAGACCGGCCAGAAGGAGGCAGGCGATAAAGAAAGGATTGCCGTGGTTGACCTGGAAGATGTTGTAGAGGGAACTGGAGACGACTTCGCCGACCTCTCCCCCTTAGTCTAGTTTAGAATTTTGCCCTTTTGTTTTGGATTTTTGTAACCGGGCTGCTTGCCCCAACTCTTGTATAGTTTACAACTTTTGTCTCATGCAATTACATTGTATGCCTTCTTTGCAAGCACACAATATACTTGATCAAAGCATCCATTCACATAACCGGGCAAAACACCTCGGCCAAAAGTCGAAAGTTGACCACAACATCAATTCTTTAACTGAGCAGAACATTTCAGCCAAAACTTTGGAATTCAGCAAAGTGTCAACTCCTTTAGCTGGGCAAAACAACTCGGCCAAAACCTTCGAGCGAGCCAATTTATCAACTCTTTTAGCCGGGAAAAATCACCTCGATCAAAAGCTTTGAGTTGAACAATTCATCAACTCTTTTAATTGGGCAAAATCACCTCGGCTAAAAGCTTTGTATTGAACAATCCATCAACTCTTTTAACCGGGCAAAATCACCTCAGTTAAAAGCATTGAGTTGAACAGTTCATCAACTCCAATAACTGGGTAAAGTCACATCAGTCGGGAGACAGTTGCTCCTTGTTTGTTGCAATCCATTAACTACAACAGAATTTATAAGTACAGTAATTCATTTTTATTACATATAGTTTTCATAAATTCACATAGTGATTGAAAGAATTACATCGGTAAATGGAGTAGAATGCTTGTCCTTCGCAAGCAAAAAATTACATTAATGATTGAAACTAAAAATAATACAACTTTGGCCACATTCCACGGCTGGGGTATGGCTTTGCCGTCCAAGTCCTCTAGATGGTATGCCCTTTTGCCTGCCAAACTGGTTATCTTGTAAGGCTTTTCCCAGTTTGCCCCTAGCTTCCCTTCACCCGACACTAGAGTGTTACCCATTACCTTCCTTAGAACTCAATCCCTGACCCTAAATTGTCTGGGGTGAACTGTTTTGTTATACTTTTTGGATAGTTCTTGTTGGTATGCTGCGACATGGATCAACGCCTTTTCTCGACGTTCTTTTGCAATATCCAACTCTAGGGCGATGGTTTCAACGTTTAAATCTGGCTCAAAATTTTTCCTGCGGATGATGGGCATGCCGATCTCTAGTAGGATAACCGCTTCCATGCCATATGCCAAGGCAAAAGGCATCTCTCTAGTTGAGTGTTTTGGCATAGTTCGGTAGGCCCATAGGACATTTGGAAGCTCCTTCGTCCATTTTTCTTTAGCTTTTTTGTCACGACCCGAACCCGCCCCCGTGGGTTAAGGACGTAACCGGCCAGCAATCATGAGATTACCTACGACCTCAAACTGATCCAAATGTATTTTAGCAGAGTTAATGGGGGCCAAACGGAAGCAATTTAAAACTTTGTCCATAGAGCTGTGCTTACATGGCACGTCAAGGCAAACCATACTGATACATGTTAATAACTCACTTCAAAATATGTACTAACACAAAGCTCCGTACATACAAGATCATAATAGTCTAAGTCACCCTGTCGAAACTTTATACAACAGATATGAAGTCTTCGCCAACATAACAGAATATGAATACAAAGCAGAAGGGCGAAGACGGGTCTCGTACGTGAGACGCAGGGGCTGACTCTCAAAGACTTGGTTGTTCCACACTGGCTTCACAGGGGCTGGGTCTGGACCTCTCATAGCTCACTTACAAACATATGAATGAGCGTGAGCGAAAGCCCACTGAATAATATCAATTAAGAAGATACAACAATATATAGAACAACATATTCCGAACGGCCTTGGGCCCAATTCGTATTTCTAATTAACATATATATACACAATGTAAGTCAAATGACTGTGGTTCTAAACATACTGGCCTTTTGGCCTCTTTATCTTTCATTTATGTCAAAACGGCCTCTGGCCCACTCATTCGTTCTTGTCAAAACGGCCTTTGGCCGAATCACACTTTCGTGTCAAAACGGCGCTTAGGCCCAAATACACTTTCGTGTCAAACGGCGCTTAGGCCCAAATACATTTTCGTATCAAAACGGCGCTTAGGCCCAAATACACTTTCGTGTCAAACGGCCTTCGGCCCACATTCTATCAATCTGGCTCATAGGCCTTCCATATCAAACTGGCTCATAGGCCTTTATATCAGACTGGCTCATAGGCCTTTATATCAGGCTGGCTCATAGGCCTTTCATATCAAACTGGCTCATAGGCCTTTCATATCAAACTGGCTCATAGGCCTTTATATCAGGCTGGCTCATAGGCCTTTCATATTGAACTGTGTCCACCATTCAAATTAATGAACTTTACAAAACTTACATAGAAGTAGAAATTGGACAACAACATATGTCAGATATTACTCACAGTATGCTTATGGATTTGCTCTGGAGCTTGACCCTACACATTTCATGAACACAAAAGGGTCACTAACAGTTCAATCCGTTCTTTAATTCACATATTCCTCTTTAGGCTTTATTCCTATCTCATTAACTCATTTACAATGCTCAACATATGCCTAAGAGTGCTTACAAGTGAAAGAGAACGGAAAAATATAACACAGAATGCATTTTCAGAATTTCAGAAAACAGGGTCCCCGCTCGAGCGTGGACTTCCCCGCTCGAGCGGACCCTTAAGCCTGCAAAAGTGCTGGTTACCTCAAATTCCCGCTCGAGCGTGAACTCGGCCGCTCGAGCGGACTGCCTGTCTACATAGCTTCCCGCTCGAGCGTAAACTTCCCCGCTCGAGCGGGCACTATGTCTGTCAAAAATGCTGGGAGCTCGAATTCTCCGCTCGAGCGGCGGTTTCCCCGCTCGAGCGGGCACCAAACTTTCTGGGTTTTCCAGAACTGTTCTTGAGCTTCAAATGCACATTCAAACTGATATTTCTTGCATTTCATAGCCTATAGCACTCATTTACATATACCAACATGATATAAATACCAAATTACAACATATTGAAGCTCAATTCCCATGAATCAATCACATGCAAACCCAAATTATACCAAACTTACTTCCAATACATTAAATTCATGCATTTAAGCTTCATATCCTCATCAATCATGCATGCATGTCAATTCTTGACTCCATTTCTATTTCAAATGGTACAAATGGTGCTTCTAACCATGAAACTCAACAAAACTATGCTTGTATGTATGATTCAACACTCATATTTCCATATTCAACTTAATACATGCTTGATTATGCAAAATCATGGTGATCCTACACATGCATGTGCATTTTTAACTTCAAATTCATCAATTATAGCACAACTCTTGTTCTTGATCACCAATTTAACTTTAATTCACAAATTATAAGTTAATATTCATGAATCCATTTACCTGGAGGCTCAAACCTTCCAATCCAAAGCAATTTCTTGAGTAATCTTCTAAAACTCCAAGCCTCAAGACCAAAACCTCAATCTTCTACACCTTCCCTCTCTAATTCAGCTCTCCCTATCCTCTCTGGGAGTTGATTTCGACCAAATGAAGAAAAAGAGAGGGGTTGGTGTAAAATGCTCCACTAAATACCATTTCACTTAATTACTATCATCAACATTACATATTTGAGCACTAAGTCATTATTTTAATCCAATTAATTTGATCCGAATCAATTTCCAATTAAATTTTACCGTAGGCTCTAAAAATTATGCCAATCACAATGGCGCAATCAATTTCAGGTTCTTTGGCCGATAAGGTCTTCAATTTAATTCCAAAGTAGATAATTAAACAGATATTTCTACAGTGAACAGATAGTAATTCAAAACCACATATTTTCACATAATGGCACACAAAACCATATCAAACACATAATCACATGCACAATAAGGGCCAATTAACATAATTTGAGACAGGGTTATTACAGTCTTCCCCCCTTTAGGAAGTTTGGTCCTCCAAACTTAATTTACCTTTAGTCAGGCACAATTTGGAACACTTTTCATTTAACAGTTCCAATCCTTTCTGATAGCCATTTACTTAGTCCCAAAATTGAGCAAAACTCAGTTCTTAATCAGTCAGAGACTTACCTTTTCTTCCACACAAAGCTTGTATGGTGCCATACCGAAACTAGAGTGTAAGCTGTCGTTATGAGCAAGGTCTGCCAACGATGGATAGATTCTTCCAATTTCCCGAAAATCTAAAGTACACATTTGGAGCATTTCTCCCAGTGTCTAAATAGTTCTTTCTGATTATACATCAATTTACAGATGGAAAGCAGTGCTGAATCACAATTCAGTTCCCAATGCCTCTTGAAGGCTTGTCAAAACTCAAACACATTTTAGGATTCCTGTCTAAAACGATAGATACCAAAACCTCATGCAAACGAGCAATTTTATTGATGTAAACAGTGGCTGGTCTACAAGCATCATACAAAAATTTTACGGGGAGGAAATGAGCAACTCAATAATTCTATATACAATAACCCAAACAGGGCTTATATCTTGGGTGCTCAAGGTAGCCCCATAATGAAATTCATAGTCACACATCCCTATTTCCATTCCGAAATAGAGAGAGGTCGAAGTAGTTCCGCCAATATCTGATATTCGACTTTGACTTGTTAGCACCGAAAATATTTAGACACGATTTCACCAATTGCCCTCTTCAAGGTAGGTTACCAACATATTTATTTCAGATGCCAGCTAACTTTATCACAGAAGTTCGGTCTATTCCCTTGTCACAAAAGTTCAATTCATTCTTCAATGATTCCACAATTCACAATCCGATCCGGTGTTTAGTTCAACGACTCCTCACAGTTATCCAAGGTCAATAAAAAGTTTCCAGGAATTCAAAGTGGATCCGGACATTGATCCCTGAGTCAACTAGGATAATGACGAAGCAATCAACCACACGACATACGTAACTTATATACCCCCATAGTACCAATTGTAAAGCACAATAACACCGATGCAGTCTATTTCTAACATAATACACGTGTTCTTAATTCATTCAGCAGTTTGCAGTTTACAATTTCTAATTCAGTTCAGTATTCAATTCTCTATTCCATCGAGTCTCTCCACATTATCTGATAGTCGTCAAAAGCATAAGGCAATTCATATACTAATCCCTATGGCGTCAAAGGTAATACTAAAACAATCAATCATGTGTTAAACACAATTTACACATCCTCAAAGCCCCAATCACAAGATATGATGACATTGAGCAGTTATTCACAAAGCGTACTGAATTCACGCACTTACAGGCAATCAGGGTTTTTCAAAGTTTCTTGGATGTTTAAACATCTACAATTTACAATAGGATGATATTCCGAACAAAACAAAAGAATAATCGTCTCGGAATCGAAGCACACCCGTTCACGACCGTCGGTGGCCGACTCGAGATTGATTAGTCAAACCCACCCGTACAAGACCGCTGGTGGCAAAAAGATATCCCATCAAAGGTGCTACATAGGCTTAACGTCCCCTAACACAAAAGGACACTCTAAGAATGTCAGCAAAGCAACACAACACCATTTACTATAATCTGATTTCCCCAAAATCTGATAACACTGAAGCAACCACTCTCCCTTACAAAACATGTTCTGATCAGTCAAAGACAAAAGTTCAGTACTACTCAAAATCAAATCAATCTACCGTCATCGGTTCCCATAGCGTCAAACAAACAAAATGGAACAACACTCCTTACGACACCCAATCACGGGGTTTGTACAATTCGGTTCATTTTTAACACATATGTCCTCAATAGTTGGGGATTGGTTCTCAATGGTTCGTTTGGTTAGGTCAATCTGTTGATAGTCCACAAAAGGCCTTTCCAATAAGTCGAGTATTCCAAACGAATTCAAGTTTTGGGTCTATCAGTTTTTCTGCCAAGAATAATCTGGCTATTTATTCACAAGCAATTCTTAATCCCCTTTTTACAAAATCAAATTAGATAGAGGGTCTTATCGGTCGATCCAAGCAAAGGTTTTGTCAAATTAGATCGAACAAAGGTTCCATCAAATTATATCAAATGAGGGTTCCATCAGAACAATATTAGGCGAAGGTTCTATCGGATCGAATTACATAAAAATTTTCTCAAATAGGGCACATTCGGTTCTGTAAGGCACACTTCGTTTACTTAGGTACATGGTTGATAATTTCACAACTGTCCCAAGTTCATCAGTTCTCAAAGTCAAATCGGAGTCATTTATCACAACTGTTCATGTCAAAGTATTTCAAGTTATGTACAACATGGCATTGACTACATAAATTCGGAGGTAGTTGCATAGACATGCAGTTTTTCAGATCAGGAGGTATGTACCATAATTAATACAGCAATTCCCAAACAAGTCTTATATACAAGCACATGGTGCACAGTAACACATTAAACAGAGTTCCTCGGTTGTACATAAGATAGGGTCTGTTACGCAAAAGTTCCCACTTAGTCACAAAATGTAGGTTTATGAGTCGAGCCCAGTATAGTCACATAATCCAGTCAATTTTCTACCAATCAAAATGCATGGTCTCGTAACTTGCAGAGTTTATTATTTGGGGTACTCAACTCAATTATACAATCATAAAGTCACAATTCCAGTGGTTTAGTAATTGAAGACAGTAACATAGCAAATCAACCTGAACATAGGTTTAGATATACATGTGCATGTGCAGAGTCAATCAATATCCCCAAACGTATTTCACAAATTTCCCAAACGGGGCATATATCTCCAATGAACATGGTCTCGATCATGTAGGTCTAACCAATCTAGATACACATGCAGCAGATATGGAAAAAATATGCCGATCCGAATCAAATAATATCCCAAGCAAAGATGTACGCATGTACTAATTCAGAATCAATCAACACATGAGCATTTGTTCATAAACAGTATAAATACCTGGAATAACGTTCGCAGTATATTGAGTACTTTCTGGGATGAGTGCAATTACCTCATCCTGAGTAGCAATTCCTACCACTGGTACGAATCTAGCTGAGGCAGAAGATTTATTCATATTTTGTTCAGTTCAGGGGCAGTTCTTTACCATACGGTCCATTTCACCACACCTATAACAAACCCCAGAAATCCGATAACAAACTCCTCGGTGTTTCGTACACTGGTGGTGGCAAAGGTTCTTGCCGTAGTGGCAACTGATGTTGTCGTCTTAAGATTCCTGCCATTTCTTGTACCATTCTTTCCAGTCTATCAAGTCGGGCTGCGGAAGGGCCTTCCAACTCGTATGCCCTTAATTTAACCATCCTCTACACAATTCTCACTAAACCTTGCCAAATACTGGGATGCCCAATACAAAAATAAACACAGATACACATAGTCGTATTCGTACATAGGCATGTCTTTATATTCTCATTTCACATATTGTACACAATTAATCACATACGTAACAGATAATTGCATACTAATCAAATATCACATGCTGAACATTTACTAAGTAATTATATACTCAAATCATGTTCATATTCCACATAGACACCCATTGGCAGAATCAAACGCACATAAACAACTTTTCGTGATTCATATATTCATGTATGTGCATTATATCAAAACAAACTTGTTGTACACATTAGCATAACAATTTATATCTCAAGTTCAAATCATGTGTGGTACCTCCTTTAGCGTAACATATCATGTTGGTCAAGCATATCAAGTTCCATAATGGAACCTCCGATACCAGGTAACATATCACATACATAGGCCACGGTATTGTTTCCCCCGGGCGAGGGCCTATACCACGGTATTATTTCCCCCGGGCTAGGGCTTTATGACCATAAGCCACAGTATTATATCCCTTGGGCGAGGGCCTCTGCTAAGGATACCACAATTACGTTCAAAGAGAATTTTGGGCAATCATTCATTCATATCATCAGAAAATGTTTAAAGCTAAATATAACCTTACAGAGTTATTACTCACCATCTGATTAAACTTGCATTATACTTTATGCAAAAGATTATAAGTATGCATATACTAGAGAGCATACATATTCCAATGGTTTACAATGCAAGCAATTCACGAGTTTATAACACATACTCATTCGTAACAAAAAGTTAAGCATATTATCGATGCTTCCAATTTCATACTTATGAATGCATCCTAGATCTTCTCTAGACGCTTATTGCTCATTTGGACAAGTGTGTGAGTTATTAACTCGTGCTCTGATACCACTCTATCACGACCCGAACCCGCCCCCGCCCCCATGGGTTAAGGACGTAACCGGCCAGCAATCATGAGATTACCTACGGCCTCAAACTGATCCAAATATATTTTAGCAGAGTTAATGGGGGCCAAACGGAAGCAATTTAAAACTTTGTCCATAGAGCTGTGCTTACATGGCACGTCAAGGCAAACCATACTGATACATGTTAATAACTCACTTCAAAATATGTACTAACACAAAGCTCCGTACATACAGGATCATAATAGTCTAAGTCACCCTGTCGAAACTTTATACAACAGATACGAAGTCTTCGCCAACATGACAGAATATGAATACAAAGCAGAAGGGCGAAGACGGGTCTCGTACGTGAGACGCAGGGGCTGACTCTCAAAGACTAGGTTGTTCCACACTGGCTTCACAGGGGCTGGGTCTGGACCTCTCATAGCTCACCTACAAACATACGAATGAGCGTGAGCGAAAACCCAGTGAATAATATCAATTAAGAAGATACAACAATATGTAGAACAACATATTCCGAACGGCCTTGGGCCCAATTCGTATTTCTAATTAACATATATATACACAATGTAAGTCAAATGACTGTGGTTCTAAACATACTGGCCTTTTGGCCTCTTTATCTTTCATTTATGTCAAAACGGCCTCTGGCCCACTCATTCGTTCTTGTCTAAACGGCCTTTGGCCCAAATACACTTTCGTGTCAAATGGCCTTCGGCCCACATTTACATCAAACGGCCTTCGGCCCACATTCTATCAATCTGGCTCATAGGCCTTCCATATCAAACTGGCTCACAGGCCTTTATATCAGACTGGCTCATAGGCCTTTCATATCAAACTGGCTCATAGGCCTTTATATCAGACTGGCTCATAGGCATTTCATATCAAACTGGCTCATAGGCCTTTATATCAGGCTGGCTCATAGGCCTTTCATATCGAACTGTGTCCACCATTCAAATTAATGAACTTTACAAAACTTACATAGAAGTAGCAATTGGACAACAACATATGTCAGATATTACTCACAGTGATCGGCTTGTGGATTTGCTCTGGAGCTTGACCCTACACATTTCATGAACACAAAAGGGTCACTAACAGTTCAATCCGTTCTTTAATTCACATATTCCTCTTTAGGCTTTATTCCTATCTCATTAACTCATTTACAATGCTCAACATATGCCTAAGAGTGCTTACAAGTGAAAGAGAATGGAAAAATATAACACAGAATGCATTTTCAGAATTTCAGAAAACAGGGTCCTCGCTCGAGCGTGGACTTCCCTTCAGCGGACCTTAAGCTCGCAAAAGTCTTTGGTTACCTCAAATTCCGCCGGCGTGAACTTCGGCCGCTTCGACATAGCTTCGCTTTCGGCGTAAACTTCCCCGATCGAGCGGGCACTATGTCTGTCAAAAATGCTGGGAGCTCGAATTCTCCGCTTGAGCGGCGGTTTCCCCGTTCGAGCGGGCACCAAACTTTCTGGGTTTTCCAGAACCGTTCTTGAGCTTCAAATACACATTCAAACTGATATTTCTTGCATTTCACAGCCTATAACACTCATATACATATACCAACATGATATAAACACCAAATTACAACATATTGAAGCTCAATTCCCATGAATCAATCGCATGCAAACCCAAATTATACCAAACTTACTTCCAATACATTAAATTCATGCATTTAAGCTTCATATCCTCATCAATCATGCATGCATGTCAATTCTTGACTCCATTTCTATTTCAAATGGTACAAATGGTGCTTCTAACCATGAAACTCAACAAAACTATGCTTGCATGTATGATTCAACACTCATATTTCCATAAATTATAAGTTAATATTCATGAATCCATTTACCTGGAGGCTCAAACCTTCCAATCCAAAGCAATTTCTTGAGTAATCTTCTAAAACTCAAAGCCTCAAGACCAAAACCTCAATCTTCTACACCTTCCCTCTCTAATTCGGCTCTCCCTATCCTCTCTGGGAGTTGATTTCGACCAAATGAAGAAAAAGAAAGGGGTTGGTGTAAAATGCTCCACTAAATACCATTTCACTTAATTACTATCATCAACATTACATATTTGAGCACTAAGTCATTATTTTAATCCAATTAATTTGATTCGAATCAATTTCCAATTAAATTTCACCGTAGGCTCTAAAAATTATGCCAATCACAATGGCGCAATCAATTTCGGGTTCTTTGGCCGATAAGGCCTTCAATTTAATTCCAAAGTAGATAATCAAATAGATATTCCTAAGGTGAACAGATAGTAATTCAAAACCACATATTTTCACATAATGGCACACAAAACCATATCAAACACATAATCACATGCACAATAGGGGCCAATTAACATAATTTGAGATAGGGTTATTACACTTTTCCAACCTTCTCTTTAACTCGTCCAGAATGGTCTTATTTGATGCCTCCGCTTAGCCATTCAATTGTGGGTAGGCCGATGTTGAATTCTAGAACTCTATCCTCAGCTCCTCGCAGAATCCTTTGAATAGCCTTCCATTAAATTGGGTGCCATTATCGGAGATCAAAGCCTTGTGGACTCCAAACTGCCTTACCACATTCTGCCAGATGAATTTATTCATATCATTTTCTTTGATTGTTGCCAGAGGCTCAACTTCAACCTATTTAGTGAAGTAATCAGTTGCCGCAATAAAGAATTTGCGGTTGCTTGGCGCGGTTGGGAGTGGTCCCACTATGTCCAAGTCGCACATTACGAATGACCAAGGACTTGTGAGGGGAAGGAGTTCTTTGGCCGGCTGGTGAATTTGGTGGACGAACTTTTGGCACTTCTCGCATTTTTGCACATATTTCTATGCGTCGGCTTGCATGCAGGGCCACCAATATCCTTGTGAAATAGCACGGTAGGCCAGGGATCTTCCTTCAATGTGGCTGTCGTACATTCCTTCATGGATTTCAAACAAAAAGGCGTCGACTTTGCTCGGGTGTACACACTTCAGATATGGGCTAGTGGAGAACTTTTTATACAAGCTGGCAGATGAAGAGAGCCAAAATCGCTCAAACTTCACCCGAATTTTGTTTGCCTCTTTCTAGTCGGTTTTCAAGATTATTTCTTTTAGGAAAAGAACAATGATGTCCATCCAAGAGGGACCTACCTCAGCGTAGAGAACTTCTGTTTTCTTTGAGCCCTCGATTCTGGGTCTTGGGAGGAATTCAATTAGGAGGGGGTTAGGGGTTGATTTATCAACCATGGAAGCCAAGCCGGCTAATTCATTCGCTCGGCCATTGTCTTCTCGGCTGATTTATTAAACGCGTATGGCTTGAAATTTTTTGATCTGCTCTCTTACCAGAGTCTGATATTTGGCCATGTGGTCATCTTTGGCTTCATATTCCCCAAACACTTGGTTTACAACGAGTTGTGAGTCGTTGTAAACCATTAGCTCGGATGCTTGCAATCGGAGTGCGCTTTTCAATCCGGCTAGCAGTGTTTCATATTCAGCCTCATTGTTGGATACGGGGAACCCAAGTGCGATGGAATGTTCAATCGTTAGTCCGTTTGGTAAGATCAAAACTACGCCCAGCCTGGCTCCATGTCTGTTTGAAGCGCCATCGACAAAAAGTTTCACATTTCATCGACAAAAAGCTTCTAACATTCTGCAGGACCTTGGAATTTTGAAAGGTTCAAGTGTTTTGAGTTGCTCGGCTCCTCGGCTATTTCTGCGTGAAACGCGCCATTGATGATTGCAACTTGCATGCCTTTTCCCCTATCTATAGATCTAACAAGTTGTCCTGTTATTCCCAAATTCATGAGCGCATTGTCAGGTTGAGATGGGCCTTCAAATGGTAAGTCTACGATTACACGCGCAACTTTTGCATCACGTGTGATGTCCTGTTTGTTAAAAGGACTGGCTTGGACCGGAGTGCGGGTTAGTTATTCAATTTCTATCGTGCCTACCTCCCTCAGCTCGGTTATGTCGGTCAGGTCCATCGGGCAAACTGGGTGAATTCCAGGCGAGAATTCTTGTAATAACCCGACCCTCGTCCATGTTTTCTGATATATTTTCAGCCCTTGTTTTATGCTTTTAAAATGTTTACTGTAAAATCCCATGAAAAATTACGGTTAAGTAAGTGAAATCCATGTTTAGGGATGCCTATCTGTTTCACAAGAAAACTATCTGTCACCATTAACACGTTTGAATTAGAAATTGGAAGCCTTAACGGCTTAATTATCTGAAATTGATTATATATCTGTGATCAGCATAGTTTTTAAGTAATATTAAACATGTTTACGAAATTTCAATTTCGGAATGATTAAACGATGGAATTTTGTCCTATATGCCTTTATATATGAATATATAAAAGTCCAAGTCCTCTTAAGCTTGATCAAGAACTTGAAATATCTCCTGGGAGGAAAAACGAAAGAAGAGAAAAAAAAAAAAGGGAACAAGGGCAAGGTTCAACAAGGAAGGGAATTGAGATTAAATTAGGAGGATCCTTGCAATTTTTAAAGCTCAAGGTATGTTAAATTGGTTGTACAAGAGAATTCTCCTTTCAATTGTGTAGAAGGGTTTGTTAGTTTCATAGGTATATTATTAGGGTTGTAGTGGAGAATTGTTTATGATTCATGTTTGATTAAAGAGGTTTCTCATCAATTGGTTGCTTGACATGGAATTTATACCTCAATCTTTGTTTTCCATGTCAAACCCATGAAAGTATATTTATGTAATGTATGATGTTTTAATAAACATGAGGAACTTGAATTAAAGATAGAATTTATGAACATAAGGAATTTAAATTAAAGGATGAAATTTGGAAGAATAGTGACTTGATCAAGCTTTTAATTATGTTACCTTGTGATATTCAAATGACAATTCATATTTTAGTGAAGTTGGGTCCATATATTGCATTCATTTCATCTTGAATTGCATGTAAAATGAAGTGATGATGCTAAATTTTGAGTTGAAATCGAGCTGACCCAAAACAGGGCCACGGCCGCTCGAGCGGAGGTCCCGGGGGTTCGAGCGGAGGAGGAGAAAAAAATGAGTTTTGGGTATTGCAGTTCGGCCGTTCGTGCGGTGAAGGGGGACCGCACGTGCGGTCCATGTCCGCTCGTGCGGAGGAGACTGCCGCACGTGCAGCCCAGTTTGAAAATCATGTTTGCTTCGTTTCGTGTGCTCAACCCTCTGGTATTTTTAGAATATTTTTATGATGATCATAAAATGGTTATAAATTCATGCGAAATGTAATGACTCAAGGAATGATTTCTTAATGATTTAAGGAGGAAAATGAACTAATTTGCAAGCTATGATTGTGTGTAGGACACACCCCGAGGGGAAGTAATACGTCATCTCAACACTGTGAGTAGTAGTACATTTTACTTACAGCTTACGAATGCCATAGCATTCTGTTGTACATGTTGGTTATGCACTTATGCGAATGATTAAAGGAATGTAAATGTATGATCACATTGCCTACTTTCATGATGTAAGGGCTTTAATGCCATATGTTTCAAGGGCCTCGTGCCATATGTTTCAAGGGCCTCGTGTCACATGTTTCAAGGGCTTATAGCCATTATGTTTATGTTACAGGATTGGGCCTAAGGCCGTCATGTACTTAGCACAGAATCAGACTAACTATGTGAACTCCGCATTTTTATATGCATTGATATGTATTATGTTTTAAGTTAAGCATTGTTTTAATTATGTATTACTATTCATTGAGCCCGGTTCACTCTCTGTTATGTCTGTTTCTGTAGGTCATCAATCAGGTGGTCAGTCCTAGCGATGACGCCGCTTTCTTTTGTCAACCTTTACGTGTCCAGGCACTATACACGACCATTTATTTTGTGAAGTTGTTAAGATGTTGGCTTGCTACTTAAGTGTCCATCTAAGGTTGATATACATAACTTTCATGTTTTTTTTTGTATACGCCCAATCATAGGGCTAGGACTGTAAATGTATGTGTATGCAACCAATATCCAGGGATATAGTTTTAAACTTTGTCTGCCTTTGATGATGTATGTGATGTATGATCCTGGCATAATAGAAATAGCTCAATGGAGTATGTTTGTATCTATGTTATGTTGAATTTTATGCTTCCGATAAGGTCCCGTAGGTTATGTATACCAGGTTATATGTCCATTTCTGCTTAGGTCATGCCCAAACTTTTAGGGGAGAGTCTGGGGCGTGACAATTTTGCAACAAATTCGGCCAATGCTTGGGCTTTGATGGTGGTCCGGGGTTGAAACTTGACGTCAAATTGTCCCAACTCGACTGCCCACTTCAGGATTTGGCCGGAGAAGTTTGCTCGCTCAAATAAGGCTTTCAAAGGGAACTCGGTCAGCACGACGATCGTGTGAGCGTGAAAGTAATGTACCAACTTCCTTGAGGCCATCATTAGTGCTAAGGTGAGTTTCTCCAGTGGCAAGTATCTTGACTTTGCCGAAAGCAAGATTTTGCTGACATAGAAGATCGTTAGGTATTGTATGTCCTCTGCTCTCACCACCACCGCGTTGTCCGCATGTTGGGAAACAGCCAGGTAGAGGTAGAGTTGTTCGCCCTGCTTTGGCGTAACAAGAAGTGGAGCAGGGGATAGGTATGTCTTCAGTTCGGCCAACGCCTTGTCGCATTCAGCATCCTATAAAAACTTCGATTTTAAGGCCTAGAAGAAAGGGTGGCAACAATTCGATGACCGACTTATAAATCGGTTAAGCACGACTGCCATCCCGGCAAGATATTGCATGTCCTTTGCTAAGTTGGGTTACTTCAATTCTTGTATAGCTTTGATTTGAGAGGGATCCACGTCAATCCCACGGTTAGTGACCAAAAAACTTAAAAATTTCCCTAACCCCACGCTGAAGGCACACTTCGATGCATTCAGACACAACTTGTGTTGTTTGGGAATGGCGAACATCTCTGCTAGGTCGGCCAAGTAGTCGGTCTCACATTTGCTCTTCACGACCATGTTGTCGATGTAGGCTTTCATCTTTTGGCCGAGCAACGGAGTGAGCATCTTCGTAACCATCCTTTGAAAGGTTGCTCCGGCATTCTTTAATCCGAAAGGAATAACTCTGTAATAGAACAATCCTCTCGGGGTCATGAAAGAATTGATCTCTTGGTCGGGCTCATGCATGGCAATTTGGTGGTAGTCGCGGATGGCGTTCAAGAAACTGATGTGGTTGTGACTGGCCATTAGGTCCACCAGTTAGTCGATTCTGGGCAAGGGGAAATTGTTTTTGGGGCAAGTTTGGTTGACTGTCTTATAGTCAACACAAATTCGCCATTTCTCATTCTTCTTCGGCACTAAGATCGTATTAGAGACCCACCGTGGGTAGTGTACTTCCCGGATAGCCCTCGCTTGAGCAAGTTCTTTACTTCTTCCGCTACTACCTCGACGTGATGAAGCGTTGATCTTCGTGTTCATTGAATGACTGGTCGGGCGTTAGGGAAAACATTAAGTTAGTGGCAAATGAAGTTTGGATCGACGCCAGGCATATCGTAAGGCGTCCATGCAAACACTTTGATGTTTGTCACCAAGAAATTAACCATCTCTAACCGTTCTTAGGTGGTTAGGCTAGATTTCCCAGAAAGAATTTCTCGGGATCGTTCTCGTTGATCCTTACTTTTACCAAGTCTTCAATAGCCTTCTCCTCGGCCCTGGTGCCCACATCATCCAAGACACTTTAATCTTCTGACCCCTCAATTATCTGTACGAAGCCTTTGGCAGCTCGACTTCCGTTCACGGCCACAAAACACTGCTTGGCCATGACTTGATCTCCCTACACTTCTTCTATCTTCCCGGCAGCAGAGGGAAACCTGATGACTTTGAGGTAAGTTAATGCCACCGCTTACATAGCATAAAGCCATCCTCTGTCCAGAATCAGGTTATACGTGGAGGGCACCTTTAGCACCCAGAATTCCACTTGCTTGATGATAGACCCCGCTTTGACCGGTAGGATGATCTTTCCTACTGGCCACTCTGGCTGTGAGTTGAAGTTGACCAGTGGTAAGGTTGTTGGGGCCAAGTCCTTATCATTTAGCTTGAGTTACTTGAAGGCGTCGTAATACATTATTTCGATCGAGCTGCCCTGGTCAATCAAAATGCACCTAACGTCGAAGTCCTTCACACGGAGCGTGACAACTAACACATCATTGTGTGGCATTTGAATGCGTTCGAGATCTTTACTTGAAAAGCTAAGTACATCTGTTATCTCGATTTTGCCTTTCTTGATGGCTGGTTGGACCGACATAACTTCCCTCATATGCTCTACTTTTTGATTATCTCCTGGAGCTCACATACCCACGTTGGCTCGATGATTCCGTGGATCACATTGACCACGCCTTGGGGGGGTGCTTCTAAGGCGGCCAAACTGTTAGGTTTGACTGGAGCATGTGGCGCGGCCTTGGTGCCGCCGTCAATATAGCGATCTAGGTAGCCGGCAGCTACTAGCTCCTCTAGATGCTACTTCAAAGAGACGTAATCTTCTGTGCGGTGGTTGCGCTTATCATGGTAAGTGCAGCGATATCTCGGATTGAAGCCTTTCTGCACATCACCCAACTTAGCTGGAAACTGGACGTATGCCTCGTTATAGATTTTGCTAAGGATGCGGTAAGCTGAAATCTTGAAAATCGTGGTGATGCATGTTCGGGTGTTCAACTTTCTCTTTGCATCTTTCGCGACATCACGGGGATAGTCAGCTCGATCGTTTTACCCCGGTTATTACAGTTTACACTGCGGTCTGATTCTCTTTCTCGGTTGCTCGGACGGTTTGCCTCCTATTCGACCGCATGAATTCCAGCCACTCTTTTTTCCGTCGCCACTAGATTCGCCTTCGCGGTGGCTGCGGCAGCATCATCCTCTAATTGGATGTGCTTGTTGATGCATTGCATTAGTAGCTCCATGGTCGTTGGTTGGTTCATGGCGAGCGAGTCTCTCAGCCTATGTTTAACCGGGAGACCGCACTTGTATTGGGTGATTGCCAAGTTAGTCGGGCAATCAATGATTTTGTTGAAGGTTTCCTAATATTTGGCATTGTACGCTTTGAGTGAGTCGTCTGATTCTATTTTAACGCTTAGAAGGTGGTTGACTTCTTTGGGCGTCTTGGTATTGGTTTTGAATCGGGTCACAAACGCTTCCACCAACTGCTGCCACCTCTCGATACTTTCCTCCGACAGCCTCTCGAATCATTTCAGGCCCAACTCACCCAAACTTGATGGGAAAATAGGGCACATAAGTGCGTCGTTCTGCCTGTAGCCATCCATGACTTGCCGGAAGTGGCTCACATTCATGTATGGATCAGTTTTTTCGTCATAGAGCATAAACTTGGGCTAGTGAAAGCTTGCAAGATGGCGTGGTCTCCATCTTGAGGGAGAAAGGGGTGGCGCTCAGCCTTGCCAAGTCTCTGTCGAAAGGGACATGTACAGCTGGGCGTGGTAGCGGTATTACGACTTCTTCACTGGCGCGACCTCCGTGGGACAGCCGTTGTAGTGCTGGCACCCTTTGCGCCTCCCGTCAGCGTACTCATTCTTTTAAGACATCCCTCAAGTCCTCCGAACGGGTGGAGTAAGAGTATCTTGACGTCGTCGATGAACGTAAGAGACGATAGCTGCTATCTCGTGTGCACGACTTCTCCACCGATGTGTTAGAGTCACCAACCCCATTGCTCCTAGTGATTGAAAGGGAATGCATCATTCGCTGGTTCTGGTTGTCTGAGCGATGGGGTTAGATGTGCTCATTGCAGTTTTCCACTCTAGCAACACGCTTCTCCTTGACTTGTCGCTTCAGTGCCTCTATCTCCGCCGCTATCCTCCAGATAATGGCATTTTAGTCCCTCAGCTTGTGTACTAGGCATTGAGCGTATAACTCTTTTTGCCGCTGGTGTTCGTCTAGACTCTGAGAGTGATCGGTGCTCCTGGCGTGCTTATCTCACACATCTCTGAGGAGCCCTTTAGATGAAGTCTCTAGGCCCGCTATGTTCGGAATGGTAAGGGGTCCGTCTCTTCTCCGGACTAACTCTAGGGTGATGCTGTTAACGACGGACAACGGAGTTTTATCATAGTTCACCATGAAAGATGATCGGATGAGCTTGGAGAACAAAGTTTTCCACAGATGGCACCAATTGTACGAGAAGGAAATATTAGTCGTTCTCCATACTCCTCGTGTCCAGGCTCTACGTAACGTCGCTTAACTTGCGAATAGAAAGATGGTGAGCTATCTAGTGGTGTGATGCCGGAAAAACCCTCCGACAATCAAGTTAACACACAGAAAGAAAGAGAGAGAGAGACAAAGGGGTAGGTGGCTCAGAAAATCAGATGTTCCAGACCTATGCATGGATACGCAGCACCGTTTATATAGTTTCTGTACGCTCCTGTTGATCTGTTCTCCCTCTGACACACGGATATGTCCCTCAATAGGGTTCCTCCACGTATAAGCGTAAATACCGCCAAACACCAAATGACCAAACCGCCAAACGGTATTGACGCATATGGACAGCGGAATCTTCTTCCCGCTCTCCCATCGCCCCACATAGCATTGGCTGTCGAACTGTGTTCAGCGCAGCGCCACATCTTCACTGTAATATTGCGCTACCAGTCTGGCTTCCTCGGTCAATCTTGGACGTGGGCTTGGCCAAGCTACCTAATCTCTACTGAGCTTCTACTCAGTAGACCTGGCCTGAGGATAAAGTCCATCTGACTCAGTAGAGCGCATATTGTCACCGGGATAGTAGCTTGAAGTTGTCTCAACCTGACTAGACTATTCCCTCGATCCAGTACGTAACCAACATCCGACCGAGCAAAGACCAAGACTCTGGGCAAGACTAGCTCGGCTTGTTATTAGGCCATAAATTTCCCTCTCAAAATAAGAAATAAACTAAATCTTTTACCAAATTTCCAACAAGTCTTTTTCTATTTAAGTTTGATGAAATTGTTAAAAGATGAAAGATTGTAGCTGAGTTTTTTTTACCAAAATTGATGAAAAGTGAAATTTGGGATGAGAAAGTAATTTTATTATAAGATTTTGATGAAAATTGGTGAAAAGATTGGAGTAACTCATATCAAATCAAGCTTTTTACTCAAAATTTAAAATCAAATTGGATGAAAATTTTGATGAATTATTGGAGATGGTCTTAGTTCTAAAACATATAATCAATTACATAATATAATGCCTATCACTACATAATATTTATCATTAGAAATACCAACAGGGGTTGGTTCAGTAGTAAAACGTTCTAATTTCTCACTAAAAGCTTGGGTTCGAATCTCCATAGCCCTTGTTGGGGTTAAACATATTTCTTGGTGCCCAAAACATGCGGGGGCCTTAGCTTCGGCTCTAGTGTAGGTGCGGTGGCATTTCCTGCAAATACATTAAGATACTAAGGGATAATACTCTATGGTGGGTATATGAAGTAGCTTATTCATATCCATTTATGAATCTAAAGGGTCTACAATAAGACTTTTATAAGACAATGTAGAAAAAAAATAACAATAGTTTAAGAGATAAATGTGAAATTAACCTCTCCCTTTTTTTTTTTTTCTTTTTTTTTTTTTGAGTTAATTGGTGAAAATTCATTGCTATGAGGCCATATGTCATTTAGTTCAAGATTTAATCTTTTTTGGTGATAAAGATACGTGTTGAAAAGTAGTCGAAAAGTTGTCAACGACCAGTATACGCAGCTGAAGTTGACAGATAGGTGATATTGAATAGATAGTAGGACATTTGAACATATAGTTGCACAAACAGGTGACATGTGTACAGATAGTAAGGCATTTGAATAGATAGTTAAACATTGAACATATAGTTGCATAGATAGGTGACATGTATTCAGATAATGGAACATTTGAATATATATATATAGGTAAGCTTTGAACAAATAGGTCATTTGGTCCAAAAATAAATAAAGTTTGGGCCTATTGGCCCAAAAGTTTTAGAAACGGACCTTTAGTAGTCTGAGTGTCCTATTTTATTTTTTATTTTTTTTTACTAAAGAGAAGGTTAAAATGAAATTTTGTTCTCAAAAATCTTAAGTATGCACCATGTATGTCATTCAAATTTAAACTTTCAAGTCATTTGTTCGGACATAAATTTAAGTTCTAAACAAAGAACAGTAGATCAGATAAGAGTATATATCTAAATAATTCATTTTTATTCAAAAGTTCATGTTTGAACATTTAATTTTTGTTCAAAAATTTATATTCAAATGACATAAATAATATTTACTGAATTTTTTTATGATGTGTTGTTTGCTACTCAGCTTGGTCGATTGGATTCCTATGATTGACCATGCAGCTTCATACATATTCGCTGTTCTCGGGCCACTTCTAGTATGGCTTAATAGGGGATCATTATATGTTGCAGTAGAGACAAACGTGTTGTTTGGTTGGGGAATTTAAGAAAGGATTTAGAAAGAAAAAGAGAAAAAGTGTGTGAAACTAAGTGAATATGAGTATATTTTATTCACATTTCACCTACTTTTTTCATTTTCCTTTCCAAATCCCTTTTTAAATCTTTTAACCAAACATAATATAAGAATTGCGAGGACAGTTGGTGGGGCTTTGTTGGTTGTGCACGTACTTACAAATGTTGTGCATGTTGGTCGTGTTTGTAGTTCCTGTTGGCCTTTTTGTTGGTAGAATTCACAAAACTTAAATTTATGTATCGCTTGCTTTTCTTTTCTTTTTTTAGATGGTTATATCGCTTGCTTTAGTTTGTCATTTTGTTTTTGTTGCCAATTTATCACTTTTGTTTCTTTATCTTGATTTTTTATGGCAAAAGTAACTAGGGAAAAAATAAATTGACAATACATTATGATATAATTTTTTGTTTATGTTGTTATTCCTTCTAATTTATGGGGGTGGCATTCCAAATTATGTAGATTTGTAGATGCTTGGATTATGCCCTTATAAACATGCATATTTTAGTCTTTTACTTTACTACTTATTAAAAAAAGAATATGAGGAACAAAGCTCTCAGTGGCTAGGGAAACAATAATGGCCTCTCTCACATATCCTCGATTTGTCAGAATTAAGGCCATTTATTTGGATGAGTTAGAAATTTTAAGATACATAATTCTTGAACTACTTAATTGAAAATGATTTATATCTCATATTTGTTTTCTCACAAGATTAGATATTTAGAAATGACTATCCTCTTGAATTCAATGTTTGATTATGAAATTATGAACAATGATAAATGCTTAATTTTTATTTTTATTTTTATCCTTTTCAATTATTTACTAAGTAATAACAATATTAAATTCATCTTTAATATTTTAATTCTTTTTGGCTAGATTAAAAAAATAAAATTTTATTCAATAAAAATTTATGTTATTTTTTAAAATAAAATTTTAATAAATTTATTTTAAAAAATAATAATAATTAAATAATGAAATTAAAGAAAACATCAATAAAAATTTACCGTTTAAATATAATACATAATTAAATCAAATATTTGGAGGGCAAATATGTCATTTTACTATTTAATCTCATGTGATAGTTATGCCACCAATTCTATCCCATGCCTCTCTAAGATACAATAATCTAACATATGTGGAATTGATAGTCTAACCAGACTCTTAATCTGGCCTACCAATTTGCAACCAAACAATAGACTTTATGATCTAATGGACATGGAGTCCAATCCCCCCTCCAATCTCTCAAAACAAACACATTATCTAAACCATTCCACATTGTTATGTTTTAAAAAAAATTATCAACAGTATCTTAAATAATATATATTTACCATTTTTAGGAGTATTAGTCTAAAATCCAGAAAATGTATATAAAACATAAATTAATAAATGTTATTAAAAGACAATTACACGATTCAATTTTATGAGTAAATTACAAATACACCTCCCGAAATTTGCTTAAAATATAAATTATTTTATATGATTTAGAAAATTACAAATACCTCCTTATCAGTATTTTTTTATTTAACAGAATTAATTAAAAAATTAAAATTCATAATTGATATCCTATACAATAATAAAATTACTTAAATTATTAATTGAAATATATTTTTAACATCATTAAAAATTATTAATTAATTTGATGATTTATTAATAAAAGAGACGATTTGTTATGAAATTAGAAGCCTCAAGGGTAGAATGTAATTTTCAAAACTATAAAAAATTATTCGTATTTTAATCTAATTCCAGAGAATGTATCTGTAATTTATCCTAAATTTATTGACTTTTCTCCGGTGAACAATATATTAGTAAGCAAATAATAATATAATATAAATATCCAATACAATGGGCTAGATGGAAGAAAATCCTCTACAACTAAAATAATTAGTTGACAATTAAACAGCTATTATTATTTTTTAATCAATCTCATAGTAAACAAACATCTTCATTAATTTTAGATAAAGAAAGCATCTTCATTAATGGTCACAAAATATAATCACATCAACCAGCGTGACTGAAACTTTCGGGTGGATTCTCTCCTATCCTTTTCTACAAATCTCTGTCTAATTAACTCATAATTTATTTTAACTTTTTACAAGATAAAGAATTACAAGTTAAAAAAATTTTGATGAATTTTTTATAATAAATAATAATGGGTAGAAATTATACTGAACACTAACATAAATTATTCTCAAAAAAAAAAAAAAATGTAAGCAACACCAAACACAATAATTGATTGTATAAAATAGAAAAAATTAAAATAAGCTGTCACCAAATTATAAATCATACTTTATGACAAAACAAGTACAATCTTACCAATAGAGGGTGGGTTCAATAATAAGGCGTTTGAATTTATCTTTCAAAATTTAGATTTAAGTCTCCATAGTTTTTTTTTAGGATTAAACATAATTTTTAACATTTGGAGTATACGGAGGGCCTGAGCTTAGGTCTCGATGTAAGTACGGTAAAATTTTTTGTAGATATACTGTGGGTGTTAAGAGACAATACTTCCTAACAAATATATTGGAGTAATATATCCGCATATCTATTTTTTCAATATAAAAAAAAAAAAAAAAAAAAAAAAACAAGTACAACCCTCCAATATATATCAAATAATGGAGTTGGAGAATTTTATTATACACCTTTCATATTATTTGTATTTTTAGTTACATTATTTTAAAATATTTAATTATAATTTTTTTTAATTAAGACTCAAAAAAATATAAAATTATGTCAAATTTTTTTTATAATTATAAAATATATATTTTTCGATTCGACCCTTTTTTTCCGATTCAAAATTATAAAATATATATGTACCCACCGCTAATAGTCTTTACCCCACTAACAACATATTCATCATCATATGATGCGATTAGACTGCTACATCTTGCAAAACGAATCAATAATTGACGCTTTGAGAATCTCAACCACAAGATGCCCAAAATTAGGAGTTGTTTAGGGTGTCTTAAATAAGTGTATTTTTTAATTTTTTAGATTAAAAAGTTAAGAAAAAAATAGTTATTTAGAATAATTTTTTTACTTTTTATAAAAAAAAAATTATATAAATTAGTGTATAGGAGAAGATTGGATGGAATAGGTTATATGATAAGATGAATTGAGGGACATCGTCAGGAGAGTAGAGGTTGGGAGATGATTCTCTGCTTTTCGGGTATTGAATTGGAGGTGCTATTCGGTCCGTGAGGGCCCACCATGGGTCTCGTTTTGCTAATCAAAAGTGTTCAATGTGTTGAACTCATCGAGTCCTATATTCTTGTAAAAAATTACGTTGATCGGATATCGATAGCTATCTGATAGGATTAGTTTGTTTTCAACCGTTAACTATAACATCATTCATTTTATAAATTTTAACTGATTTGATCATATAGTTATTGATATCTAGTCAATGTAATTTTTTACAAGCATATAGTACTCGACGATTTCTATACATTGAACGGTTTAGATTATTAAAAAGAGACCTGTGATAGGCCCCCACAGGCCAAACAGCACCGTATTATTTGTACACCTAAATAAGTGCAATTTTTCCCACCCCCAACTCCACCTGCTCTGTTGTCAGAGTTGTTTAAAAAGGAAGGTTGTGTAAAATTAATTTTTTAATATTTTTTAGATACATAATAATAACTTTTTAATTTTTTGAGTAATTTTTTAACTTTTTAACTTTTTTTTGAAGTATCCAAACCAAGCCTTAATATAGGATAGTTAGCAAAATAATAATTAAGAAAAAATATCTAAAAAATCCCACTTCAAAAAATAAAAGGAAAGCATATCTAAAAATATCTAAACAAATCCCACTTCAAAAAATATCGTTGGGCAACATTACGTTTTAATTTAAAATTTTAAAAATTATTTAAAGTAAAAAATCTAATAAATTATATAAAAAAAATCAAAGATTTCATTTTTTTAAAAACTTTTTATATATCTTTTTGTAAAAAAATAAAAAAATCATCTCAAATATATTAATTTTTTTATCTCATATTTTAACCAAAAAATTAAAAAGTTATTATAATGGTATGTTCCTAAATGAGGCCTAAGTAAGGCTTAGTTTGGGATAACCTATATAATCTATCTTTTTATCTTTTTTTCATCACATCACCTCTCTACTTTTCTGCACATCTTTTCGTAAAAAAACAAAAAATGTACTTTTTTAGGACACCTTAAACTAAATCAACATTATATTCTTGAGGCCCATTGATTCAAAATTTTGATGAATTTTTTTATAAAAATTGAGATCTAATTTATTCATTAAACTTGTATCAAATCAATTTATAAAAATAAAAAATAAAAAATCATCAAATGAATGATGAATCAAACCTTTTTTAAAATTTCCAACAAACATTAATTTGATAAAATTATTAAAAGATGAAAAATTAAAAATCAAATTTTTTTTTTTAACCTAAATTAGTTGAAGAAGATTTTTGAGGTATGTTAGGTATATTTGAAAAGATTTGAAGAAAAAATTAATTCTCATCATGGTGTGAGTTATATTAAATTAAATATTTTAGACAAATCATGATAATAGACCATATACTTTAATTATTGTGTCATTTTAGTCCTTATAATTTTAATTGGCTTGATTTTGACCATGAATATATAATTTTATCTCAATTTGATCCAATTGATTGCAACTCTTAACATTTATTTATGAAGAATATTCGCATAAGTGTCATGTGTCATATTTTAAAGACAAAATTATAAACTTATTGATCTCAGTGAATTTATCTCCACTAATTTAGTGAATAAAAAAAAAGAAAAGACACTAATGACATTATCGATATTATCAAATTGACACAAAATTTAAAATTAAGTGTCAAAATTGAGCCAATTGAAAGTGTAAGGACCAAAAAGATACAAAAGATAAAATATAAGGACCACCCGTTTAATTTTTCCAAATTTTTATTTTATTTTATTTTATTCTATTTGAATCTAAATTGTTGAACAAAATTAATGAAAACAAAAGTCCAAGGTTGGAGATGCTATTAGAAGCACAATTCTAACATTTGAGTACAAGTTGAATAATAAAAAAAATTGTTAATTATACTAATTCCTTTTAGGAAAATGCCTGGTAGCTCGAAGCTACCAGGCTCGATTTTGGCTCGAAAGAAGAAAAAGAGAAAGAGAAGGAGAAAAGAGAGGGAGAGGGAGAGAAGCAGAGGGGAAGAGAGAGAGAGAAGACGATCGTCGGCCATCATCGATCGTCGCCGATCGCCGCTCCGTCGTCGTCGTCGTCGAAGAAGCAGGAGCTCACCGTCGCCGTCGTCCACCGCCTCTCACAGCAGCTCGCCCCGCCTCCTCCTCCCCCTCCCCCTCCCTCCTCCTCCTCTTCTCTTCTCCAGCCGATTTTATGGCCCCCCCTCCCTCCTCTTCCTCACCCTCCCTCCTCCTCCCTTTCCCTTTTTTTCTTCTCCCTTCTTCGTTCTGCCAGAAAAACCAGGAAAAAAAAAAAAAAGGGTCAAAACGACGTCGTTTTGACCCCTCGAGCTACAATTCGAGCCATGCTTTTCAAGCTACCAATCACTGCCGTTCCTTTTAACTATGACTCATTGGCACTTTACTTTTTTAATTTTAAAATTCTGTTGGGTATACCTTTTTATTGGAGTGTGGGACCTAATTAGTTTTGGAAAAAGAGTTTAATTTGGTTTAGTATTAATTATAATATATTTTTATATATTATATTAAATTTGGGGAGACCCAATCCAATTTAGAAACAACTAAAGTTTGATAATAAACCCTAGATTCACAATATTTTAGGGTTTGTTTTTTGCTCATCCCGAGGTGAAGAGAACGGCTGCTACACGTACTCCACTTTGGTGAAATCAATTATTTGGGTGTGTGAATAGTGGAATTAATTTGGGTGGTTCTTTGCTTCGTTTTCGATGTTGATTTGGTTCGTTATTTTGGATCTTCTACAACTCTGGTTCTGAAGATTTTTGTTCATCTATTTGGTGAGGTCTTTCCTCTTGTTTATTTGTGATTATTTGGAATTCACCTAAGGGTGGTTTGTGAGACTATTTGTGTCTCATTTGTAATCGTTTGGAAACTTATTTGGTTGATAGTGGAATCGGATTCCGATCTTGTGGACGTATCTCACATTGAGGGAACCACGTAAAAATTATTATGTTGCCTTTGATTTAATTTTTCCGTATTAGTTTTTATTCCCATTGATTGATTTACTTGTGGAGAATCACATATTTTCCCTAACAACTGGTATCAAAGCTTACGGTTTATTTGGGTTTATTTATTTGTGTAAATCAATGGAGGGGAATGTGGGTTGTATGTCTAGCTTCAATGGAAGCAATTGGGTAACTTGAAAAACTAAAATAGAGAACCTATTATTTTGTAAAAATCTGTATGGACCCATTGAGGGTGATAGTGGCAAACCCGAAGGTATGAAAGATGATGAATGGAATAGGCTTAATCGAAAATCCGTTGGTGTTATCCGTCAATGGATTGATGACAGTGTGTTTCATCATGTTGCTACTGAAATTTCAGCACATGATTTATGGAAAAAATTAGAAGACTTTTATGATAGAAAATCAGCGGGTTCCTCTCATTTGGAAGCATTTGTTGTGAGAGGCCGAAGCAAAACAAGGGGGAGGAGTAAGACTCCTCATGGTCGTGATCAAAGCCGTGACAAATCAAAAGATGGTTCTTTTTCAAAGAAAGACATTGAGTGCTATTATTGCCATGAGAAAGGGCACATGAAGCGGGAATGCCGAAAGCTCAAGAACAAAGAGAAAATGCATGACAATAGTGTGGATAAGAAGCAAGAAGACACAACGGCAATTACTACCGATGATCTCATGGTTGCTTGTGAAGATGATTGTATCAATTTTGTGGGCCAAGAGAGCAATTGGGTGATTGATTCCAGTGCCTCTTTTCATGTGACTTCTCGAGTTGATTTCTTCACTACCTACACCAAAGGAGATTATGGTTCTGTTCGAATGGGTAATGAAGGTTTGTCCAAAATTATTGGCATGGGTGATGTTTGCTTGGAAACAAATTTGGGCTGCAAGTTGTTGCTTAAAGATGTGAGGCATGTTTCCGACATTCGCCTAAATTTGATCTCTATTGGGAAGCTAGATGATGAAGGCATCAACAACAAATTTGGTGATGGAATATCGAAGCTCACAAAGGGTTCTTTGGTGGTGGCTAAGTGCAAGAAGACTCATACATTTTATTCGATACAAGGAAAAATTTGTAAAGGTGTTGTCAATGCACTTGAAGATGATACTTCTACCGAATTGTGGCACAAGCGGCTTGGCCACATGAATGAAAATGGGCTGCAAGTATTGTTTAAGAAAGAGCTTCTACCCAGTTTGAAAGGTACACATCTCAAAACTTATGTTCATTGTTTGGCGGGTAAACAACATACAGTTTCTTTTCATAAAAATGTTGCTTCTAGAAAAGAAAATGTTTTGGAGTTGATTCATTCGGATGTTTGTGGTCCTTTAAAAGTTAGAACACATGGTGGTGCACTTTATTTTGTTACTTTCATTGATGATTATTGAAAGAAAGTTTGGACTTTTCTACTAAAAACTAAAGATCAAGTTCTAGAAGTATTTAAGCATTTTCAGGCCATGGTTGAAAGAGAAACAAGGTGGAAATTGAAGTGCATCCGATCAGACAATGGTGGTGAATACATTGGGCCATTTGATGAGTATTGTCGCAGCCAAGGTATTCGGCATCAAAAGACAGTTAAGAAAACTCCTCAATAAAGTGGAGTTGCCTAGAGGATGAACCGCACCATTATGGAAAGAACAAGGTGTTTGCTTTCACAAGCTAAATTGCCAAGATCCTTTTGGGGTGAGGCATTGAAGATAGCGGTTGACGTGATCAATTTGTCTCCTTCCTATCCTTTGAATGGTGATGTTCCAGAAAGAGTTTGGACCGGCAAAGATCTGTCTTATGAGCATTTGAAAGTGTTTGGTTGCCAAGCTTTTGTTCACATTCCAAAAGATGAGAGGTCCAAGCTTGATAGCAAGTCAAGACAATATATTTTTCTTGGCTATGGGTGTGATGAATTCGAGTATAGATTGTGGGATTCGGTCAACAAAAAAATCATTCGAAGCCGTGTTGTTGTGTTTCTTGAAGACCAAACAATTGAAGACTTTGGCAAAGGTGATCAACCGGAGCCAAAAACTAGTGATCTCATTGACATGGATCCATCTCCTTTATCTTCGGTGGATGATGAAAATGGGGGAGATGTGCGGCCACCTATTGAAGATGTAGAGGATGATGCTAATCCTAATGAAGTTGAGTCAGAAATTGAGGAAGAGCATCCAACTCAAGAACCGTCACCACAACTTGAGTTGAGGAAATCTACAAGGGACTGACAACCTTCAAGAAAGTATCCTCCTAATGAATTTGTGTTGATTTCCGATTAAGGGAAGCTTGAGAGCTACCAAGAAGCAATTGGGCATACAAAGAAAGATGATTGGAAAAAGGCCATGGACGAGGAGATGAATTCCTTGCTTGAAAACCAAACTTATGATTTAGTGAAGTTGCCTAAAGAGAGGAAAATTTTGAAAAATAAGTGGGCTTTCAAATTGAAGAATGATGGAAAGAATCTGAGGTACAAGGCACGTTTTGTTGTGAAAGGCTTTGGGCAAAAGAAAGGTATTGACTTTGACGAGATTTTCTCACCAGTTGTGAAGATGTCTTCTATTCGGGTTGTACTTGGCATGGCTGCAAGTATGAACCTTGAAGTTGAACAACTTGATGTGAAGACCGCATTTCTTCACGGTGATCTTGAAGAAGAAATTTACATGGAGCAACCAGAAGGTTTTGTGGAGAAAGGGAAAGAGAAATTTGTTTGCAAATTGAAGAAAAGTTTGTATGGCCTCAAGCAAGCCCCACGGCAATGGTACAAAAAATTTGACTCTTTCATGATGTATAATGGTTTTCTAAAACTACTTCGGACCATTGTGTGTTTGTGAAAAATTTCCCGGATGACAAATTTATTATTCTTTTGCTTTATGTTGATAACATGTTAATTGTGGGTCAAGATTCTACCATGATAAACAGGTTGAAATTGGAGTTGAGCAAGTCTTTTGTAATGAAAGATTTAGGACCGGCAAAGCAAATACTTGGTATGAAAATTGTTCATGATCGCAAAGAGGGGCTGATTTGGTTGTCTCAAGAAAGCTACATCGAAAAAGTTCTTGAGAGGTTCAACATGAATAAAGCAAAGCCGGTTGGTTGTCCACTTTCAGATCACTTCAAACTTAGTTCGAATCAATACCTACAAGTAAGAAAGACAAGGAAGAGATGCTGAAAGTTCCTCATGCTTCAGCAGTTGGTTCTTTGATGTACGTTATGGTTTGTACAAGGCTGGATATTGCTCACGCAGTTGGTGTGGTGAGTCGTTTTCTCTCTAATCCGGGTAAAGAACATTGGGCAGCGGTAAAATGGATTCTAAGGTATCTTCAAGGGACTTCGAAGGTGTGTTTATGTTTTGGAGATAGTAAGCTGATGCTTGATGGGTTCAGGGATTTTGACATGGCCGGTGATGTTGATTCTAAGAAATCTACTTCGGAGTATTTGATGACTTTTGCAGGGGTAGCTGTGGCATGGCAATCTAAATTACAAAAATGTGTTGCTCTCTCAATTACCGAAGTTGAATTTATTGCCATTACGGAAGCTTGCAAAGAAGAGTCATGGTTGAAGAAATTTTTGCAAGAATTGGGTTTGAAGCAAGAAAAGTATGTGCTTTATTGTGATAATTAAAGTGCTATTCACTTGAGTAAAAATTCTACTTTTCATTCGAGATCAAAACACATTGATGTGAGATACCACTGGATTCGTGATGTGTTAGATTCGAAATTGTTGCAACTCGAAAAGGTTCACACGAATGATAATATTTCGGATATGTTGACTAAGACTTTGTTGAGGGATAAACATTTGAAGTGTCGAACTTTGGCGGGTATGGTTGATATCTCCACCTAAGTCGGTAGGGGGAGAATTGTTGGGTATACCTCCTTATTGGAGTGTGGGACCCAATTTGTTTTGGAAAAAGAGTTTAATTTGGTTTAGTATTAATTATAATATACTTTTATATATTATATTTAATTTGTGGAGACCCAATCCAATTTGGAAACAACTAAGGTTTGATAATAAACCCTAAATTCACAATATTTTAGGGTTTGTTTTTTGCTCATCCCGAGGTGAAGAGAACGGCTGCTACACATACTCCACTTTGGTGAAATCAATTATTTGGGTGTATGAACAGTGTAATTAATTTGGGTGGTTCTTTGTTTCGTTTTCGGTGTTGATTTGGTTCGTTATTTTGGATCTTCTATAACTCTAGTTCTGAAGATTTTTGTTCATCTATTTGGTGAGATCTTTCCTTTTGTTTATTTGTGATTATTTGGAATTCACCTAAGGGTGGTTTGTGAGACTATTTGTGTCTCATTTGTAATCGTTTGGAAACTTATTTGGTTGACAATGGAATCGGATTTCGATCCCGTAGACGTACCTCACATTGAAGAAACCACGTAAAAATTCTGGTGTTGCCTTTGATTTAATTTTTCCGCATTAGTTTTTATTCCCATTGATTGATTTACTTGTAGAGAATCACATATTTTTCCTAACAAATTCAACAATTAATCAGTAGTTTCTTGTTACATTTAATACATTTCATCAAGATTTTATTAAAAATTTAAACTAAGGCCATATGTGAAGCCAACACATTTATTAATTTTTTAGGACAATAATATCATCATTTCATGATCTCATTTAAACTTTATCTCTCTTATCTTAGTGACAAAATATAAAAAAATCACCAAATAAAATCATTATTATCCTAAAAAATAATGTGTCATGTCGCTTCATACATAATTTGATTTCGTTTAAATTCCTAATAAAATCCTTATAAAAGGTATTAATTTAACAAGATATCATGTACGGTGATTAACTTTAGTTCTAAAGTTCAAGGTTCAACGGACAAAGTACAAACGAGTAATAAAAGAAAGAAAATGATTTGAGTTTCCCACTTAGGTAAGAAAATAAAAGAAATTGTTGTGATTTTTCACGTTCTTGTTTGAATAAGCAATGATTGAAAGAGGACACATATATCCTTTTATTCTATTTGCTTTGTATTTAGAGGAATATTTTAAGTGTTACAGTTTTTTTAAAAGAGTAATTTTAGAGAGCTTCTATTTCCAAATATTATTTTTCATTCTATACGCTTTATTCTTAGTTGACACACTTAAAAAAAATAATAAATATGTAATATACACTCACTCCACACACTTCTATCTCAAATATATCCTAACAATTTAAAAGTGTACCGACACTATTCAAAACACACCCAAATCTATGTACACATTCTCAAACTTAAACTTTCTTTGAAAAAAGTTAAAGCACCATTTTTAATAGATAAGACTCAAACAATAGAAAGAAAAATAAATAAATTAAACAGCCTGATAATGCCAAAAACAATAATAACATATGGGTTTGGAAATTCATAATTGAAATTATAAGAACTATGGCATTGGAAAAAAAAATTATTCGGAACTTTGATAGCTGAAAGTAAATGTTTTTCTTCAGGAAAAAAAAACTTTGTTCGTAACTTGTGTAGCACCCTTAAATTTATAATTCATTTTATATTCAAAACCTTTAAATATTCTCCAATTTACCATCATTACCGTCAAATTCACAAGAAAATATAAATTGAAAACATTATCTTTTAGTCAAAAATAATCTCTTTCTCATTGAATTATTTCAAGTGAATTATACATCTTTGTTTCAAAATTACACATTCATGTGTAATAACAGCTCAAAGAAAAAGAGAATACAGAAGTAAAGTGACCTCATGGCTTACACATTTCAAGGATAATCCTTTGATAACACAAAAGATGGACGTCCAGTCCCAAAAACACATTAGCTCCAGGGCTTCAACACATAACATCAATGAACCCATATGCTCCAATCGAAATTTTCACCATCTTGTCACTTTGCAGAGTCATATACCATCAAATCCTAAAAGTTTTTTTAGGTTTGGGATAAGCTAATGCCCAGTAAGAATATCATTAATAGAGTATATAAATTATCGAAATGCATATAATCATACTATGCAAATGTCATGATAAAAACAATGTTTTTTTCTCCTTTAAAACAAATGATGTTCAATGCGCAATTTTCATTCAAAACTTCATCATCAATAATGAGGTGGTAAATAGGCAATGAATTCTCAAGCAAGAGCCGCAAACCATACATATATATATATATATATATATATTTTTATATACTGAAAATATCCCTAAATTTGCCAACTCTCAATACGGCAGGGCGATGGGCACCTCAAAAACATTTTTTTTCCTTCCACATTTGTCAACTCTAAAAACGGCAGAACCAATGGACATCCAAAAATATTTTCTCACGTTCTTCTGGTGATAAATTCAAGATAGGGCAATTGGGTACCGTGACGCCCCGCATAGGTACCAATACAATACTACACTCATGTTTCAAAACCCGATTCAACCCGGACTCATACTCTATTTACCTCATTTCACATTTCCAAACATTCAATAAAGTGTATCAATATGAGATAAAATCATGAGTGCCATGAGATGCATGAATTTGCAAATATTTCAAGTTGCCAAGGTTCAATTCAATTTACGGGATATAAACAATACATCTCATATTCCCACAAAAAAAAAAAAAAAAAAAATCTTAATTCCATAAGTTCATTAACATCCACCGCCTCAATTAAGTAAATAAATCTCAACAAGTTCACTAATTCAATCATCATCCAAGTTTCAATACACTAATCACTGTTGGAAAGTTTGGTTTTATAGGCTTATTTTGGGCCAAATTTGAGTGGGTCCCAAACATCTTTTGGGGTGGGTCCAAAGAGGTGACGTGTTCCTTACTGTATGACAAGTCACCCAGTGAAGACAGTTCGTCAAAACCATTTATGAGTGAATGGGAAGTTGACGTTGTTTTCGGGTTTGTGGAATGGACCATTAAAGAAGTAAAATGTGAGTTTCCTTGAAATGGTTATCCCACATTGGAAACTTAAGAGAACTTATGTGTGTATATAAGTTCTAGGTAGCAACACTTGGGTTGGGCCCCAAGGGGCACCCCAAGTTTGTAGAAGGGATGAGTTATGGACAAATTGAACCTAGGCTCAAATCGCTACCGCCACCGTCTGTCCGACCAGGGTCGGGTTGGTTCTAACATTAACTTTTTGGAAAAAAATTATTTGAATTTTTTCAATTTCTTATGGGAAAATTAATTTAAATTTTGCGCCTATTTTTTCTGTCCAAACAGTGCTCTTTTTCAGTCCATTTTCCAACAAGTTCAAACTGTTCAACAGATTGAAAAACTGCCCAGCAGTTTCGGGCAATTTTAAAACTGCTATCAGTTAGCAGATCTGTCCAATTTCGAAACTGTATCTGTTCAGTTTGGGTTTGTACCTGTTCGGATTTGTCCAATAGGTTCCAGTTTGCCTATAAATTCAGTATAACTCTAGCAGATTTCTTCATCCGAAAAGTCATTTGTTGCTTTCCAAATTTTTCTCTCTTTGGCATTGTTCTTCATATTAGTTTTAGAAAAAATTCAGAGAGCGTAGAACACAGGTTTAGTTCCCGTACAAATTGTTTGGAATGCTACTACAATTTGTGTAAAAGATCATTGTATCCTAGAAGATAGACGTCACTCGACTTGATCTTTTAAATATTTATTCGAATAAATTCTGTAAGTAATTTATTTTTATTTGCTTGATTTGTTTCAAGTTATTTATTTTACACAAAAAATTGTTCTAACAATCTTAAGGCAGATTTGAATTATTCTGTTTATACAGAATTTTTCATTTGTTTCATTTTCTCTTTCTTCTTCTTATAGAAATTATTTTCTATGGTTTTACAAAATAATATTCTAGTTAAAAAAATAAATAATAGTAATATACTGTTTAACAAATAGTAGTAATATACTGTTTATTTTCTTTAACAACTAGTAGTAATATACTGGTAGTCATTAACAATTCAGAATATTTATTTGTGAAATTGGTCAGAAATTAATTTTGGTTTTCAGAAATAATTTCTGAGTTTTCATTAATTAAAATTCTATTTCAGTATTTTAATTTTTGAAGTGTTACAAAAATTTAATTTTTCTGTGTGGAATTAATTTGTTTAAATAAATATTTTTATTTTCAAATTAATTGAAAATAAAAGTTACAATTCTTGTTTCTTTTATTTTTACAGATTTAAATTCTGTGTTTATGGTTTAAATTTTTTGTGTAGTATAAAATTCTAATTCTAATTTTGTTTTATAATTTAGAATTCATGGTTAAAGAAACTAGTCAAACTAATGTTCAAACCAGTATTGGTATGGTGGCTGCAATTGCGCCAACCCCTCCTCATGTTATGACTGTGCCAATAAATCATGGTAAAAAGCCACAAAAGTTCTTAGGAACTGATTTTCGCAAAGGCAAAAGAAAATCAAGTAAGAAACCTACTCAAGCCAATATAACCAAAGTGGACAAATTTCCAATGGTGTTGATGACATAAATCTTTCTGCAGTTTTTTCCAAGGAAAACCTTGTCAGAAATCCTAAAGAATGGTGAGTGGATACTGATGCTACTCACCATATCTGTGCCGACAAAAAGATATTCACATCCTACGCTATGGTAGACAACGACGAATAACTTTTTATGGACAACTCCTCGACTTCTAAAGTTGAAGGATAAAGAAAGATTATTTTAAAGATGACATCTGGAAAAGAACTCACTTTCAACAATGTGATGCATGTACCGAACATTCGCAAGAATCCAGTCTCTGGATCTCTGTTGAGTAAAAATGGTTTTAGGTTAGTTTTTAAAAGTGACAAGTTTGTACTTACGAAAAACAGGATGTATGTAGGAAAAGGTAACATGTTTGATGGCCTTTTCAAACTAAATGTAATAACGATTGTCCCCTCTGTTATTAATAAAAACACATCTTTTTCTTACTTGCTTGAGTCTTCAAATTTGTAACATGGTAAATTAGGACATGTTAATTATGGATCTTTGTGTAAATTAATTAATATGGAATGTTTACCTAAATTTGACATTAATTTAAATCATAAATGTAAATTTGTGTTGAGGCAAAATTAACTAAAACTCCTTTTCATTCAATTGAACGAAGTACGGAGCCACTTGAATTAATTCATAGTGACATTTGTGATTTTAAATCAATTCAAACTATAGATAGGAAAAAATATTGTATCACTTTCATAGATGACAATACTAGATATAGTTATGTTTATTTAATTCGAACCAATGATGAAATTTTGGAAACTTTCATTCAATATAAAAATGAAGTTGAAAATCAACTTGATAGGAAAATTAAAAAACTTAGAAGTGATAGAGGTGGTGAATATGAATCACCTTTTGATGAGTTTTGTAAAGAATATGAAATAATTCATCAAACCATCGCTTCTTACTCACCTCAGCAAAATGAAATTGGTGAAAGAAAAAATAGAACTTTAAAAGAAATGATGAATACCATGTTAATCAATTTTAGATTACCCCAGAACTTGTGGGGGGAAGCAATATTTTCTGCTAATTATATATACTTAACAAAATACTTTGAAAGAAAGTAAATCAAACACCTTATGAAATGTGGCATAAGAGAGTACCATCCTACAAATACTTAAAAGTATGGGGGTGTTTGGCTAAAGTAGCTATTCGTAGTTCTAAACAAGACTAAGATAGGTCCTAAAACCGTTGATTTCACATTCATTAGTTATGCCATGAATGGTTGTGGATATCGGTTTTTGATTCATAAGTCATAACATTCCAAAATGCATGTAAATTCTATTATTGAATCTCGGAATACATCGTTCTTTGAACATATATTTCCAAAAAAGACTAGATGTAGACACCCCATTTTTTTACTGACCTTAAGACTCAGACGTCACCGATTGAGCGCTTGGTGATGTTGTATACTGTGCTCGTTCTGAGGTTGCGGAGTCTCGACCGTGAGCCTTGCCTTCAGACTTCCGGACTTTTCTGTGCCTTGCCTCGGTTTGTGAACCAAGCTCGGTTTTCTCTGTTTTCTCTTCCTGAAGGGAGGGAGAGGTCTCGTAGACCATCTCTCAGTGGCCATAGGCTACGTTTTGTGGTCGTAGGCCATTTTTCCCGTTTGGAGCCCGGTTTTTGGTTTTTGGAGCCGTCGACCGTGTGCCTCGGTTCGGGACCGCCTAACCACCTCCGTTTGCCCCGGTTTTTGGCGTGCATCTTATTTCTTCCCTTTTGAGGGACACTGGGGTCCGAGAGACCAACTTCGTGGTCGAACACCACTTCCAGTGCCTAACAGCCCACTTTTGGGGCCCCGAACTGCGTGTTTCGGCTCCCGAACCTTCGTTCTACATTTTTGGGCTCTGACCCGAACTTGAGATAGTCATATTTTGAGGTCCTTTTCATGTTTGATTAAGGACCTTTTATTGTTTGAGATCTCCTACTGCCACTTGCTTCTTTACCCTCTTTTAGGCCTATTTTGCACGGTATTTTAGGCATACTTGTGGGCTGTGTTGGACTTGGTCGTAAACTACAAAGTGTCTTGTTTTGAGCCCCTCTTCAACTTTTTTGAAGGACTCTCAGCCGTTTGACACCCGTAGCTACCACTTTCCCTTTTGGCCTTTTTGGCGGGAAACTTGACTAGTTTTCCCCCCCTTTTTTTCCCTCCATTTTTCTACACCTTTTTGCCTATATATACAGCCCTCCAGATCTGTTTTAAGGGTTAGAAATTTCTGTTTTGAGCTCCTACATTATATATATCTCTCTCTCTATATTCCAAGTACCAAAACCCTAAAAATCCTACACCATTTCTTCACTATTTCTTCATCATCACCTAACACCACCATCACCACTCCATTTCCAGTGGCTGGAGGTGGTTTTCAGAGCTTAGGAGGCAACATTTTTGGTCCAAGAGGCAACAAAAGGGTTGGTCTACAAGGGTAAGTTCATTTCCCCTCTTTTTAATCTCTTTTTTGCCTCATTTTTTTAGCCTCTTTTCTTGTGGTTTTGAGCTCCGACCAAAACAGAAAATATCATTTTTTTGAGCTGTTCTTCATATTTGTTTAAGGACTCAACCCTGTTTGAGTTTTCCATTTGGTACTTGCCTCAATACCACCTTGAATACCATTATTTTGCATGCTATTTTTAGTTCGTGTGTGATCTGTTTCTGAGCCTGATATGAATTGTGAGTAGGCCTATTTTGAGCCCCTATTCAACATTGAAGAAGGACTCAACCCTGTTTGGCCTCTCTATCATACACTTGCTTCATAATCTCTCATATTTACCGTAAATTTGCATGATTTGTTTGACCTATGTGTAGTCTGTTTTGGAGCATTTCGTGAACTGTGAATAAGCTTATTTTGTGTCCCTCTACAACATTGTAGAAGGGACCAACCTTATTGGGGGTCTCCATGTTATGTTTGTCTTTATATCCTTCTTTGGCCCCCATCTTTGCATAATTTTTAGGCCTATTTTGCTTCTGTTTTTGGCCATGATCAGAACTGAAAATAGTCTTAAAATGACCCACTCTTCATGTTTTGTTAAGGGTCTTAGGCTGTTTGGTGAATGCTTGGTATACCTCTCTTTATAGCCCTCTTTTGGCTCATATTTTGCATGCTATGTTAAGCATATCTACATACTGTTTTGAGGGTTGTCATAAGCTGTAAATGTTTATATTTTTGGTCCCTCTTCAGTATTGTAGAACTGTATTTTTCAGTTTGAGCATTGTGTATACCATTTGCTTCATTATTCCCCTCTTTTCCCCCATTTTTGCATGCTATTTTTACCATACTTGTAGTTGTTGTTTGGCCTTGCTTTGTACTGGAAAAATGCTAGTTTATGGGCTGCCTAGCATCTGTCTTTACACTTCATATCCATATTGTGCATGTTTGGCATAGCTGCAAGTCATTTCGGGTACTTAGCATAGCATTTCGGGCATCAGGTGTAATTTTTCCATAATTCGGGGGCTGTTTTTGCATCATTTTGGCTGCTGAAACTTGCATTTTCCATATGCCATATGCCACGTCTCATTTCCATGTCATTCTGTGCCTTAGGGCCATTGCCTCGGTTTGCGTGCATGTGTGCGCGCATTTCGAGGCACTTCTTCTTTTATCCGACGGCCTCTTATGTGAGTGTGGCTGAGGCCCTCTCATGTTAGTGTAAGCCCAATTTGCATTGTGTATGCCATTTCACTCCGTATGCCATCGCCTCGGCTTGCGTGCCCGCGTGCACGCATTTCAAGGCAGCTCACTTTTATCCGATGGCCTCTTGTGTGAGTGTGGCTAAGGCTCACTCATGTTAGTGTAAGTCTATTTTGCATCCTGTATGCCATTTTAGTCTCATCGCATTCCGTATGCCATTGCCTCGGTTTGCGTGCCCGTGTGCACGCACTTCGAGGCACTTCTTTTTTCATCCGACGGCCTCTTATGTGAGTGTGGCTGAGGCTCGCTCATATTGGTATAAGCCCATCATTGCATTTGCATGCCATTCCATGCCTTTATGTCATTGTCTCGGTTTGCGTGCCCGTGTGCACGCATTTCGAGGCACTTCACTTTCCTCCGACGGCCTCTTATGTGAGTGTGGCTGAGGCTCTCTCATGTTAGTGTAAGTCCATTTTGCATTCTGTATGCCATTTTAGTCTCATTACATCGTGTATGCCATTGCCTCGGTTTGCGTGCCCGTGTGCACGCATTTCGAGGCATCTCTTTTTTTCATCTCTCGGCCTCTTATGTGAGTGTGGCTGAGGCTCTCTCATGTTAGTGTAAGCCCATATTGTATTGTTTATGTCATTTTAGCATCATTGCATTCCGTATGCCATTGCCTCGGTTTGCGTGCATGTGTGCACGCATTTCGAGGCACTTCTTCTTTTATCCGCCGGCCTCTTATGTGAGTGTGGCTGAGGCCCTTTCATGTTAGTGTAAGTCCAATTGCATTGCGTATGCCATTTCATGCCTTAGGATCACCGCCTCGGTTTGCGTACCCGTATGCACGCATTTCGAGGCATCTCATTTTCATAGCATTATGTGTGTTAGGATTGCATGTCATGCATATTGCATTGTGTTCGGAATAGGAGTTAGTCCGGGCACGGGAAACGAGGCGCGTTCCGTACTTCGAGTGACGGAACGGGTCTCAATTCCTAAGTCACCGACACTCCGGATTATCCATGATGGAGTTAGGTTTTGTTGTAGCATTCATCTGCATTCATCCTATATTGAGTTGTGCAATCCGACTCCTCGGCCATCATGCATCGAGATGCGTGATTGGTGGCACGAGGATCGAGGCATGCATATATTTGTGAAATACATTGCTATGTCCCTTTCCTGCTCTCTGTTGCAGCAAAATGAAGAATCAGCAATTTTTCGGGACTTGGCACGCATTTCAAGAAAAAGTGCAAACAGAGGCTAATCGGGGCATCGTCGTGGATTTCAGCGCCAAGACAGCCCAACATGCATCATTCATCATAATCGAGGCAGCCCCCTGGCCTGCGCGCCAGTTTACAACTTTCTTAGTTAATTTGTAAATTAATTAGGAATTTGTATTTATTTCGGACTGTAATATCTTGGACTGTAATATTCTTTTATTCGGACTGTATTAATTATTCGGACCCTCTGCGCGAGGGCATAATTGTAATAAGGGTGTGTGAGTGTGATGTATGTCTTCCAACCCCACGTCTTTCTTCCCTTTTATTTACCCGCTTATGATGGTTAGATATAGGGCATATTTCAATTAGCATACAGTATGACATCATGTTTGCATCATTCATCTGTTTTGCACACACCGGGCTCGGCACATCATACAAACTGCATTTGTATTTCAAATTCCAAATTGAATACTTGATAGCTGTATCATTTCACATGCCATGTTTAGAATAGCCGAGCCTGCTATAGTTGCATTTTTGCATGTGTTGCATTAGGCATTTCTGTATACTTAGGATCATGCATGATTTCTAACATAACTTCTATTTTGGCTTGGAGTACTCGGTGAGTTTTATGCTTTAGCATCCTTGCATGCGTGTGAGTGTTGCCATGATAGCATGCTTACCATGAGGCTAAATGCTTATATGATATAACTGCCTTGAATGCCTGTGGGTGGAGGTTGAGTTATTTGGATTGGACAAATCATTGACTGTTTGTTTTAAGCCCACTAGATAGTGGCAAAACCGTTGTTTTCTAAGCCCACTCGAGGGTGGCAAATCCACGTCTTAGCCTACTTGCGGGTAGCCTCATCAAACCATTTTCAAACAAACAAACATGAAATGTTTTGTTCCAATTCAGGCGATTCAGTCTATACTTGTATGCTGTGCGCATCACATAGTAACCTAGGCTAATAACCGGAATAAGAACTCACAATGTTTTCAAAATCAGATATCATGGTTAGTAGAGGCCGGTCTTTGGCCGGCGAAATGCTCCAGTGACCTTCCCCAATCGTACCCAAGTTCCCGAGCCGAGGCAACTTTGGTGATGACGGACACGTGGCCTTTGGCACCGAGTCAGGGTTTTCTAAATTTCCCATTTTAAAATATTTAGGTGGCGACTCTGTATCTGGCGAAGTAATCCATGTTTGGCACTTCTTTCAAAAATCTGTTTTCAAAACGATTTGCCGGATTTGGACTCTTCGGTTCAAGATTGAGAACCGTGACATTTGAGTCCTTCGAACTGTAATGACCCAATATCGAACCAGAACGGGGGGGACTCGCACTCCCTTCCCCCGGGATGCGTTCGGGGACGTCTACACTAGACAAGAGACTAGTACTAATAAAAGATCTTATGATGCTATTACTAGTCATGATTAAGAACAAGATCAAGAACAAGAGCAAGAGATAGATCAAAATGAGGAAAAGGAACCTAGGCATAGTAAACGTGCTAGAACCTCAAAATCTTTTAGTCCAGATTTTCTAACATTTTTATTAGAAAATGAGCCTTTAACTTTTAAAAAAGCTATATCCAGTCCTAAGGCTCATTTATGGAAAGAAGCTGTAAACAGCAAAGTTGAATCCATCTTGCAAAATCACCCTTGGAAATTAGTAGATTTGCCACCAAGTTGTAAACCTCTTGGGTACAAGTGGATTTTCAAAAGAAAAATGAAAACGGATGAATCAATTGACAAATACAAGGCAAGACTTGTAGTCAAAGGATATAGATAAAAAGAAGGTCTTGATTACTTTGACACATACTCATCAGTTACCAGAATAACACTCATTAGAATGCTAATTGCCATTGCATCTTTGTACAATCTAGAAATTCATCAATGAATGTGAAACCACTTTCTTAAAAGGTGAGTTAGATGAAGAAATTTACATTGAGCAACCAGAAGGTTTTTCTATTCTAGGGTAAGAAAAGAAAGTGTGTAAGTTGGTTAAATCATTATATGGTTTAAAAAAAAGGCCAAAGTAATAGCATGAAAAATTTAACAAGGCAATGATGTCAAATAGATTTAAAATTAATGAATGTGACAAATGTGTTTACATTAAAAACACAAACAACGGTTATGTTATAGTCTGTCTTTATGTAGATGATATACTCATCATAGGTGGTAATAATTATATGATTAAAACTACCAAGAAAATGTTGAATAAACATTTTGACATGAAAGACATGGGGATTGCTGATGTAATACTTGGTATGAAAATTACCAAAACATCAGAAGGTTATGGTTTGTCACAATCTCATTACATTGAGAAAATACTTGACAAATTTAGCAAAGATAATGATCGTCTTGCTAGAACACCAGTGGATGTTAATTTGTTTCTTTCTAAGAATGTTTAGGAAAGTATTTCTCAATTACAGTATGCTCAAATTATTGGAAGCTTAATGTACTTGATAAACTTCACTCGCCCGAATATAGCTTATGCAATAAGTAAATTAAGCAGATATACAAGTAACCCAGAAGTAGAACAATGGAAAGCAATTATAAGGGTTCTAAGATACCTCAGATTTACTCGTAACATTGGGCTGAATTATACTAGATATTTAACAATACTTGAAGGATACTATGATGTAAACTGGATATCGGATATTAGAGACTCAAAATCCACCAGGAGATATGTCTTTACTCTTGGTGGTGTGGTTGTATCTTGGAAATCTTCCAAACAGACTTGCATTGCTATGTCTACTATGAAATCAAAATTTATAGCTTTAGATAAAGCTGGGGAAGAAGCAGAATGGCTTCACCACTTCCTTGAAGATATTCCAATGTGGCCAAAATCGGTGCGTGCTATATGTATACATTGCGATAGTCAATCAACAATAGGTAGAGCACATAGTCATATATATAAAGGTAAGTTACGACACATTCGTCGTCGACATAACACCGTGAGATAACTACTCTCTAATGGAATTATTTCCATTGAATATGTGAAGTCTAAAGACAACATAGCAGATCTACTAACCAAAGTGTTAGTATGAAAGTTAGTTGAGAATTCATCGAGAGGAATGGGACTTAAGCCCATTAAATAAGAGTTACCACAACGGCAACCCAACCTAGTTGATTCGAGATCCCAAGATCTAGGTTTAAAGAGACAACTGAGTTGTTTATAACTCATAAAGATCATTGGGGAGTTAAACTCTTACCAATTTCTATAATGAAATAGTGATGTCTGCAGCGTTTTAGGTTAAGTAATATTTTTAATGATTCTTATATCTAGGTATACCAAGTGGAGTATGGTAGGATACTCTTCATAAGAATCACCTATATGAGTGTGAACTAGGCCGGTTCTATGAGATTTGTGAAAGGTTACAATTCTCTAGAGCATTCATGAAAGACCAGGTTGTTTAGGACTAAAATGAACACAATAGTGAGAACTAAATTGTCTGGTAATATACTATGTGAGTTCTATTGTCTTGGTTTACACAAATGGCTGAACAGTTCAAGACATCATGTTCATTGGTTAACTAGTAAATCCGATAGTGTCTCACAAGGAAAAGTTCAAAGCCAAAAGCTACCTATTCTTTGCAGTATATTTTCAATTTATATACTCTCTGTAATTAGATCATGTTGTTGCATTTTCTCTTCGTCAAATTTCATTCATGTGGGGGATTGTTGGAAAGTTTGGTTTTTATAGGTTTATTTTGGGCCAATTTTGAGCCCAAATTTGAGTAGGTCCCAAACGTCTTTTGGGGTGAATCCAAAGAGGTGACATGTTCCTTACTACATGGCAAGTCACCCGGTGAACACAGTTCATCAAAACCATTTATGAGTGAATGAGCAATTGACGTCGTTTTTCGAGTTTGTGGAATAGACTATTAAAGAAATAAAATGTGGGTTTCCTTGAAATGGTCATCCCATATTGGAAACTTAAGAGAACTTTTACGTGTATATAAGTTCTAGGTAGCAACACTTGGGTTGGGCCCCAAGGGGCACCTCAAGTTTTTAGAAGGAAGGAGTTATGGACAAATTAAACCTTGGCTCAAACCACTACACACGCGTACGCATGCTGCCACCACCGGTAGGTCGAGCCAAGCATTACCGGGCGCAGGTGTAGGTTGGGTCAGTTCTAACATTAATTTTTTTGACAAAATTTATTTGAATTTTTTCAATTTCTTGTAGGAAAATTAATTTAAATTTTGCGTCAAATTTTTCTGTCCAAACAGTGCTCTTTTTCAGTCAATTTTCCAGCAGGTTCAACAGGTTCAAACTGTTCAACAAATTGAAAAATTGCCTAACCGTTCCGAGCAGTTTTAAAATTGCCAGCTGTTAGCAGATCTATCTAATTTTGAAACTATATCTGTTCAGTTTGGGTTTGTACCTGTTCGAATCTGTCCAACAGGTTCCAGTTTGCCTACAAATTTAGTATAATTCCAACAGATTTCTTCATTCGAAAAGTCATTTGTTGCTGTCCAAATTTTGCTCTCTTTTGCATTGTTCTTCATATTAGTTTTAAGGAAAATTCAGAGAGTGTAGAGCACAGGTTTAGTTCGTCGTACAAATTGTTTGGAGTGTTATTACAATTTGTGTAAAAGATCATTGTATTTTAGGAGATAGACGCCATTCATCTGTAAACGCTAAAGCGGGGCAAATCTGTTTTAAGAATAGAGTGTCACACACTCAACTTGATCTTTTAAATATTTATTCGGTTCAGTAAAATAAATTCTGTAAGTAATTTATTTTTATTTGTTTGATTTGTTTCAAGTTATTTGTTTTACACAGAAGATTGTTCTAACAATAACTCAATTTCATATTACATTGTTCAAATGAATCAAAATCATCTTTTAGAATAAAAATAAAAAATTAGAGTTTAGTAAAATTTAGGGCTATTCCTTTCCATGAATTTCGAAATCAAATAATCTTCATCAAACACCCTTACATTCATTAATCATTCAAAACTCCTTAAGGATTTGGGAGAAATCTCTTTTTAATATCCATAACCCATATAAATCAAGTAAATCATCTCATACATCAATATAACTAACAAATTACCACATATACATCTCAAGTCATAGATATACTTAGTTACAAGCACCCCTACCTCAAAGATGAGAGCAAGAGATGAAGACCCAAGGAGAAAATTTCAAAGAAAACACGATCCAAACGGTACAAGTGTTGATCTCTTCGAGCTCTACGTTTTCTTAGTAAAAAATATAAGATCTAGGTGGGAGGATGAGGGTTTTTCGAAAAAGGGAAAAGTGAGAGAGAAAAGAGACAGAAAAGTTTGAGAAATGAGGCAAATAGTTGATTTTAAGTGGGTAATCTAGAACAAACTACTCGAGTGAAGAATGAGAGCTTCCAACATTTCTAAGTGTGAGGAACAGACCACTTGAGTGCTCACTCTTGCGCTTAAGCGAACTGAGATTTTTAAAAGTGGCACAGCCTCACAAGTTCCTAAAGCATTCTTTGTACGTCAACCTTATTTCCATATGTAACCATTTATATTTTAGAAGTAATGTTTTCATTTAATCTCTTACATTTATATTTCATTTACTTAAATTTACAATATAAATAGGAAAATACCCCTCATTTGTATTCAAAAAAAAAAAAAAAAAATCCAATTAAGTAAAAAAGTGATTCCTCCAATTTTAATACAAAAATTATTTTTCGACAGCAATTACTAAGTTTGACGTTGAACTAAAGTGGCTAATACCTCATAGAAAAATCTCATAAAATCAAATTAGACTATTTAATATATGAAGAACAATTATTGCCAAAAATTATTCAAAATTGTAAGTTTTGAAAAATCAAAATTTCACACTTAGAAAATTTTTAGATGTAGTCCAATTATGATAGAAACCTTTTTAATGCAACTATCTCTATATGAAAAAGAAATGAGGGTCGGGTCTTGAGCCGAGTCGTTACAAGTTGGTTGCCAAAAATAAAATAATTTAGAACTTCATTTCTGAAAAAGAAAATTTAATTCGAAGCTTGGTTGTCAAAAAACTCAATAATTTTTTACCCTAGTTTATCGAATGAGGTTGAAAAAAAAAATAAAAAAAGAATGATTTTAATATTCAAACTCATATTTCCGTTAATATCATTATAATAGACAACGATATCCTTCTCAAAATCGAAACTTTCATTGTGCAAATCTTCATAACAAGTAAATAATGATGGTGATATTTGAATGAGGAAGAACTTAATCTAAAGTAATAAAAGAGTTTGATAATGGATTGGAAAATATTTGGTTTCGTTTTTTTAAAAATAGTTTTTAGAAAATTCTATTTTCTTATTTTTCGTATTTTTTATTTTTATTAAATTTTTTAAATATTTTAAGAATTTTTTTTCATTTTTAGACACACTTAACATAAATACACATAAAAAGTATAATTTTTGTGAATTTTTTTTAAAAAATTCAATAAATATCAAAAATACAAAAAAAAATGAAAATTTAGTATATTTTTTGTATTCTTATGTATTTGTTAATTTTTTAAAATATTTTTTCACAAATTTTTTATTTTTTAGATACATCTAAGTAAGGTGCATCTAAAAAAGTAAAAAAATTGCTTAAAATTTTAAAAATATTCACTAAAAACAAAAAATCACGAAAACAAAAAACTCAATTTTTAAAAAACTTAATCTAGAAAACTCAAATCAAACACACTGAATGAATTGCAAAGATGAGAATTTTTGAAAAATGATAATGGGGTTAGTGAGAATTTTTTTTTTTTTGAAGATAACAATAAAAATAGGATTTAGAGTTTTTCTCATTTGTATTGAGATTTTTTTTTTCTTTAGAAAATGTATGTTGAGAAAACATGAATATTAAGGGTACGTTTGGTAACGTTTACGTTTTCAGTTTATATTTACAAAAATTTTATAAACTGGTTTTTGTTTATTTTTTGTTTATTTTTAGAAAAACATAAACTACAAACGCGTTTGGTAATTGACAAAATGTTTTAAAAAATTAAAAACATAAAAAAGAGTGAGAAATGACAAGTGGCGGCGGAAGACGGTGGTTGAAAGTGGTGACGGTGGGTGGTGGGTAGCTGGTGGTGGTGGGTGGTGGCGAGTGGGTGGTGGTGGTGGCGGTGGTGGTGGTGGTGGTGGCGGGCGGGTGGGTGGGTGGGTGACGGTGGTGGTGATGGTGATGGGTGGTAGGTGGTAGCGAGTGGGTGGTGGCGGTGGTGGTGGCGGTGGGTGGTGGTGGCAGGTTGGTGGCGGATAGCGGGTGGTGGCGGCAGCGGGTGGCGGGTAGTGGGTGGTGGTGGTAGGTGGGTGGTGGTAGGTGGTAGCGGGTGGGTGATGGGTGGTGATGGTGGGTGGGTGGGTGACGGTGACGGGTGGTGGGTGGTAGCGAGTGGGTGGTAGTGGTAGTGGTAGCGGATAGCGGGTGGTGGTGGCAAGTGGGTGGCAGGTAGGTAATAGGTGGTGGGGGAGGTGGCAGTGGTGGGTGGGTGGGTGGGTGGGCGGGTGTGGTGGTGGTGGTGGTGTGTGTTGGGTGGTGGTGGGTGGTGGTGGCGGTGGTGTGGTGGATGGTGGGTGATGGTGGTGGTGGTGGTGGTAAGTGGTGGGTGGCAAGTTCTTTGGTAGTGGGGGTGGAGGTTGTGGATGGTGTGTGGTGGGTAGTGAGAGGTGGTGGCAAGTAGGTGGCGAGTGGTGGTGGCGGGCGGTGGATGGTAGTGGCGGGTGGTGGCAGGTGGATAGCAGGTGGGTGGTGGGTGGTGGTGGTAGTGGTGGTGGTGGTGGTGGTGGTGGCGGTGGCGAGTGCGTAACAAGTGGGTGGTGGGTGGCTAGTGGGTGGTGGTGGCAGGTGGTGGATGGTGGTGGTAGATGGGTGGTGAGTGGTGGTGGCAGGTGGTGGCAGAAGACGGTGGTGGAAAATAGTGGTGGGTGGTGGCTAGTGTTGGGTGGTAAAAAAAAAAAAACTGAAAACTCAAAATGGAAACACATTTTTTGTGTTTTCATTTTTTAGCCAAATTTATAAACTGAGACCACTGATTTATAAATCAAAAAATTTACCAAACAAGTTTTTATTTGAGTTTTTTAAATTTTTGTAAATATAAACAGAAAACTGAAAACGTAAGTGTTACCAAACGACACCTAAGTGGAGCGTGTACACTAATATCTATATTAGTAATTTTTTTTAAAATTAAAATTTTAATAAAAATATTTTCATTAAACATGTACATAAAGTAAAAATAATGTGTGAAAATAAGAACTCCCGTAATTCTAATATCTCACTAAAATCTTATCACTTTTGGTAAAAAAACAAAACTTAAATTTGATGTGATTCGCCTTTCTCACAAATTTTCTTCATTTCTTGTCATTACTCACCTTATTAATTACCCAAACAAGTAATGAGAAATTTCATTCTCTATTTCTTCTTTCTTCTTTTTTTTTTTTGTTTTTTTGTTTTTTTTTTTTTTTGTTTTTATTTTGTTTTGTTTTTTCAATCAAATCTCTCAACCCGAATGGAGTGTGTAAGGAATTTTATTAAGTTACCAATATATATAATATGAATAAATTAGAAATGCAAACCTAAAATTTGTTTAAAATATAGACTACGCATTTAGTTCTAAAAATTATAAATACAACCTTGTTAAAAAAAAAAAAAAAAAAGTTAATACAAAATATAAAATTCATAATTGCTCTATTATACAACAATAAATTTATCTAAATTATTGATTAAAATATATTTTTGATATCATTAAAAACTATTAATACTTTATAACTTATTAATAAAAATAATTATTTTTTATGTAATTAAAAATTGAAAAGAATGAGACGTAATTATCAGAATTACAAAAGACAATTTTTATGTTTGGCATCGGCTATTTGGGCTAAAATAGGTACAAAAAGACAAAATAAGTTGAAAAGTCAATTAGACAAAATGTCACTTTAAAACTATAATTATTTTATTTTTTCTTTCATAAAAGTCAAAAAAGTTATCCTAAACAAAACTTTTTAACCCAAACTAAAATAGTTAAAAAATCAAAAAATCAACTTATCTCCCAAACATAGACATAATTTACTCATAAATTTTATAAAATGAGAGTGCAACTATCGGCCCCAAATAAATAAACCTACCTTTGTATTTGTAGGCCTATTTTGACAAGTTGACTAAAAATTAATTTTTTAAACTTTTTTAAATTACATTACTTTTTAAATTTTTTTTGTATATGTTTTCAAAAAAAAAATTAAAAAACTAACTTTTAACTTACTTTTCAAAATAACACGTAATTTACCCAAACTATTTTTGTTGAAATGAGAGTGCCACTATCAATCCCCAAAGAAGAAGGGGAAAAAATTGAGAATTACAAATAATAATAATATTCAAATCCAATTTTTAAAATTATTTTTAAAATCTTATTAATAAAATAATTGATTAATAATTATAAAATATTTAATTATCTTATTAATAACACATTAATAAGTTTAGAAAATGAATTTAACTTTTGAATCTGAATAGCAATGCTAAACAAAAAATAACATCAACGCAAAATAATTATAATGTCATAAAACTATAAATAATTTATGTATTAAATTATACAAATTAAGCCTTATTTCCATCCTTTTATAATTATTTTAAATTTATACCATCTTATTAAAATGTATTCACATAAACAAATTAAATGTGTTCACATAAACAAATTACAAAAGGTGTTTGGTATCAATCTAGTCTGATCTTGGACTAAAGCATAATGTTTTACTAGTGAGAATCCACCACAAATTATGTTTTAATAAGCCAAACCCTTTATGGTATAAAACTGGCAAATATTTCATTTCTACCAAACAAAAAAAAAAATCACATTAATTAAATATTAATAATTATTTAATCAATTCATATTTCTAAAAACGATAAATTTGATTTTTTTAAATAAATTATTAATAAAAATCAAATCCGATAAAACGACTACCGATAACTAATCATTATAATTTTTTATAAAAAATTCGCCACGAACCCGACTATGAAGGGTTCTGATTATAAAACCATGATCCGTGATAACACATCCCAAAGTCAAAAGCAGCTTTTTGCTTAAATACTTTACACAACAGCGTTACAAACGAAGCAAAGGAAACTAGAACTTTTATGGTCAAGTTCCGCAATTTAAAAATAATTTATTTTTTTATTTATTTATTTATTATCTTATTTTTTTATTTTTCTGTAATTTTTTTTATAAAAAAATAAAAATATATATTTATTTAGATCATTTCAAATAAATCAGTCCGATCAAACAAAAATAAAAAATAAAAAAAAAATTTACATGAAAAAAACAAGAAGAAAAAAAATAATAAACAAAATAAACATTGAAAATTAAAATTTACATTATTAACTAGATATTTTAACAAAAGAAGAACAAAGGAGTTAATACACTTTCTTAGTAAAGAGGTTACGCAGATTAAACAAATTACCGCTCCGTCCACCGTCGTCGGGGCTGCTACCACCGCCGCCATGACCACCACTTCCTCCACCGCCCTCGGCGGAGACGCCACTTCTACAACTCAAATGCTGCCTGTACCCAATACACATCGGAACATTCAAATTCAAAGCCCTCGCTTTGGCACCCCACTTCCATCACCACCACCATCGCCTGCGGCGGCGGTGGAGGCGGAGGGGGGTTTTTTCCGGCGATTTTCGTTTCCATCTTTTCGAACACCCTTTTCGACATTCCGAACCACCACTCGGTCGGAGCTCGTCCCACCCGAGCCTCCACGCCGAACCTGCCAAACCGGGCTGCTCCGACCCAAATGGACCCCACCTCGGTTCGGACTATTCGGCCACTTCTTGGACTTGGACTCGCCCGCCGAGTTGCTCCGTGAACACGGCGCACTACTCACCTTCCGAGTCGCCGCCGTTCCGGCGACCATCTTCGGCCGAGTTCCGCCGTTGCCGGCGGATCTACTCCGTGAAAAAGGCCATAGATTTATATTCAGCTCCGCCGAGGTGGCTCCACCAGTACCAGCTTTAATCTCTTTTTTCTTTTCTTTGATTTTTCTATCGCTCTTCTTGAATAAGGCTTTCCATCGCTTAGAAGCTGTCAATGCGGTGGCGGATGAGCCTGGTGGGTCGGTCGATAAGTCGGATCTACTAGCGGGTTCTGGATTCGGAGGTGGGTCTGGGTTGGGGGTGGTAGATTGTGGGTTAGGTGGTTGGGGATGTGGGTCGTCGGGTGAGTGGTGGTGGTGGGGGTGGAGGAGGTGGAGGGGGAGGAGGACGCCGTCGACGAACAACTCGTCGGCGGAGAGGAGGGTGGGTTGAGGGAAAGATGGGTTTCGGAGCATCCAAAACTCGAACTCGGGGGAGTTGGAGTCGCTGCTTCGTCTTCCACTGCTGCAAGGTGAGAGTATTGTTGGGCTTGCCATTCGAGAGATCGAGAGAGAGAGAGTTGGGAAGTTATTTTGGGTTCCTGAGGAGAGAGAGTGTTTTAAGTCTTGAGTAGTCTACAGATGCAGTAGAGAAAGGACATAATACGAATGGCGAAAAGAGGAGAAATTGGGCCTTTTCTCAAATTAAGCTAAAATAATAATTTATTTTTCAAATTAAACCTCGGGTTGGTTTGGTATTTTTAAACTAAGTTAAACCATAGTTGTGAATCACGCTTTCACTCTTTATCGTGAAAAATTTATAAAATTGTAAAAATCTGATTATAAATCATGTTTTTAAAAAAATTTGATTATACATAAAATGTAGTTACAAACCACGTTTTTAAGGAAAAAAAAAATTTTTTTCCCAAAAAACGTGATTACGAAGCACATTTTTACTGTTGACTAAGGAAACACGCTTTTAAAATATATTACAATGGGAGCAGACAAAATATTTTAGTGGGATGTAGCCTAATTGATAGTGCACTTGCTTAACCTGGGAGAGGCGCGCGTTCAACACTCTACATTAGCAACCTGTTCCTATTTTTCAAATTAAATTCAACTCTTTTTTTTTTTTTTTTTTTCCCTTCCACTAATATTTTATATATTTATTATGTAATTTTTTTTATCAAAAAAAAAGTAAAACGTTTGTTTGGTTAATTAAAAAAATTCTCTATAAAATATAATTTTTTTCAAAATGACAACATAATTGTTTAAAAAGTATTCAGTGTGTTTGGTTTGAGTTTTTTGAATTTAGTTATTTAAAAATTGAGTTTTTTTATGTTCGTATTTTTTTATTTTTAGTGAATATTTTTAAAATTTTGAACATTTTTTTACTTTTTTAGATGTACCTTAATTAAATGTATCTAAAAAGTAAAAAATTTGTGAAAAAATATTTTTAAAAATTAATAAATACATAAAAATATAAAAAATGTAATGAAAAAATGTAATTTTTTTTAAATACAAAAAATACAAAAAAATGTGTTTTTTTAAAAAATACAAAAAATATTTTAGAGTATTTTTTTTTGTATTTTTGGTATTTAGTGAATTTTTAAAAAGTTTTTTTCACAATTTTTTTACTTTTTAAGTATATTTATGTTAGGTATGTCTAAAAAGTAAAAACAAAAATTGCTTAAAATATTTTTAAAAATCAGTAAAAATAAAAAAAATAAGAATAATTGTGTCAAAAGATAATTACTAATTTTTAAAATATTTTAAGCAATTTTTCTTTTTACTTTTTAGACATACCTAACATAAATATGCCTAAAAAGTTATAAAAAAAAAATGTGAAAAAAACCTTTTAAAAATTCACTAAATACCAAAAATACAAAAAAAAAATAAATATTTTTTGTATTTAAAAAAAAACACATTTTTTGTATTTTAAAAAAAATACATTTTTCAATAAATTTTTTATATTTTTATGTATTTATTAATTTTTAAAAATATTTTTTCACAATTTTTTTTTACTTTTTAGATACATCTAACTAAGGTGCATTAAAAAAGTAAAAAAATATTTAAAATTTTAAAAATATTTACTAAAAACAAAAAAAAAACGAAAATCAAAAAACTCAATTTTCAAATAACTAAATCCAAAAAACTTAAACCAAACACACTGAATACTTTTTAAACAATTATGTTGACATTTTGAAAAAAATTGTATTTTATAGAGAATTTTTTTAGTTAACCAAATAAACGTTTTACTTTTTTTTGATAAAAAAATTACATAATAAATATATAAAGTATAGAGTAAGTGAAAAAAAGAAAAAAAGAAAAAAAAAAGAGTTGAATTTAATTTGAAAAATAACAACAGTTTGGAGATGTGGGGTGTTGAACGCATGCCCCTCTCAGGTTAAGCAAGTGCACCACTATTTGGGCTACATCCCACTAAAGTTTTATTTTGCTCACATTTTAATATATTTTAAAAGCGTGTTTCCTTGGTCAACAGTAAAAGTATGGTTTGGAACCACGTTTTCTGAAGAAAAAAAAATTTACTTAAAAGCGTGGTTCTTAACCACGTTTTACATATAGGTGAAATTTCCTTAAAAACATAGTTTGTAACCACGCTTTCTTAATTAAAAGCGTGGTTTGTAACCACACTTTTACGATTTTACAAATTTTCCGCGATAAAGGGTGAAAGCGTGGTTCACAACTACGTTTTAGCCTAGTTTGGAAATTCCGTTCAAACTAGGCCTAGTTTGAGAAATAAGTTGTTAGTTTGGCGTAATTTGGAAAAAGGCCCGGAGAAATTGTATCGATTCTTATTATTTTGTACCGTTCTATCTCTTGGCCCGTTTGATATACCTGTTAAATAAATTATGGCCCGTTTGTTTCGAGAGTGAGAGGAGGGATTGAAATTGGTAATGAGGTGAGACTCATTAATATTATGTTTATTTTGAGAGATGGGAAGGGAATTGATAGTGAGTTTCGGATTTGGATGGACCTCCCCAAGGAAATTCAGATGGGCTTCTAATGGTATTAGAAAAATAATCTGTCAAACTAAATTTTTTTTATTTTTTATTTTATTTTTTACATGTTTGGCATTTTTTTTGAACATTAATGTTTAATTTTTTATTTTTTTGTTAAGCAAAAATCATTATTTTATTTGTTTTATTTTTTTTTGGAAATTATTTATTTATTTTTTTTAATTTTTTACATATTGGGCATTTTTTTTAAAACATGAATGTTTAATGTTTTTGTATTTTTTTATTGTTTTATATTTATTTTATATAAAAATAATTTAAAAATCCCTACACTAACAACTATTATCAAAACCAACACAATTTTACTTAATCTCTTCATTATCAATCCCCTCACAATTAATCCCCTCACTATGAATTTCCTCCATTCTATCTTTGAAAACAAACAGGGCCATAGATTATAACTTAACATATTATAAATTATGACTTTAATTAAAAATTATTAATTTATTTGGTATAACTGTTAGATTATAGATTTAAATTACTAAACAGCATTTGTTAAATAAGCTGTGAAGTAATTTTTTACTATGTAATGTCTTTTTGTCTTTATAAGATATATATATATATATATTTTTTAATTTCTTCAGTTTTAATTTTAAAAAAAAATTATTCCATTCATAGAAGTTAATATAATTAGTATCAATTAATATAAAAATTGATACATTTTATTACAACAATTGTTATTTCATTTAATAAAAGTTATTTCATTTTTTTTTTTCATTAATATCAATTAGCAGCAATTGTTTTATTTTATTTTATTACAATACCATATAAAATTCTTTTAATTGAAATAAATTTATATCAATATTAATTGAAATAAAATTAGCCAATTTATTTCTTTATTTATATTGTGCAATTGTGCAATTTATATTAATAATTGTGAAATAAAAATTGTGATTTTTTCTCATTACAATACAAACTAATAATATAAAAATTGCTAAGCTTTTTTAATTTATTAATTCATTACAATAATACCAAACCCTAGCCATAACCGGGCCCTCTGCAAACTGGAGAGAACACAGAGAGAGCTAGGGTTGATCATGAAGAGAGAGAGAGAGAAAGAGGCCCAACCGCAATGCCGAAGAGAACACAGAAGGTTAATCGTCACGCTAGGGAGAACACGGAAGGTTGATTACATCGCGATGGTTAGGGTTTCGCATCACGATAGTTTCAAATCGCTAGGGTTTAATAGCATAGCCAAAGAACAACGCCGGAGAGAGAGAGAGAGAGAGAGAGAGAGCTCTAGTTCACAACGTTGGAGGGAAGAAGAGAGAGAGAGCTCTAGTTCACAACGCCGAAAATCGCCGATCGTTATGTCGGAAATCACTTTTTTCATGTCGAAAATCACTTCTCTCTCTCTCTCTCTCACACTCACACACACACTCACACTCAGAGTGAATACTAACTTTATGTGGTTTATATAATGGCAATTTGGTAATACTTCAAATTGATGAAGGGCATTTAAGTAATTTTGGCCCTCAATGTTGGCCCTTCGCTTAATTTGAGAATCAAAAGCACCCTTGGGGTTGATTCTCAGATTCTGATTATTTGCTTTCAAAAAAAGCTGTTAGAAGTTGAAGTTGGTATGATTAAGCTGAAACAAGTAGCTAGTTTTAGCTTTTTTTTAAGTTAAAAGTTATAAGTTGGGTGAAAAGAGCTAGACCAAACACTCCCCTTATTTGTCGATTAAATTTTCAAATTTATTTGCATTTAATTTCATTTCATTTCATTCCAATTAATATATATATGTATATATTTTTAACTTGTAATGAAATATTAAAATAAAAATAAGTATGTGAAAGATTTAAGATGTAAAATTTATTTTAAATTAGAAATTAGATATATGAAAAATATTATTTAAAATTAATTTGTATTATATATATAATTAGTTTATGTTATATATAAAAAAATATTATATAAATTAGGGTTATATAGAAATTCTTGATAATTGGTTAATAATATTTCTCAATCCGTTAATTCATTCCAAATCATTTAAATTGTAATTTGATTATTTGTCAATTTGTCAATCTATTATTTTATTTATAATTTTATTTTTGAACCGCTTAAACTACACTATATACATCATGAGGAGATAAGTAAACTCAAGGACTAGATTATCTTCTCATTTTACAACGGGAAGTGATCAATATGTGTAATGCTCTCAATATTTTTTTTTACGATAAATATTTTTTATATATATTATATTAAATTTATCTTCTCATTTATTATAATTATATTAATTAAATGAATTTAATCATTCATGCTTATTATTAATTATTATAATGACACATTATAGGATAAATCAAACATGATAATATATAATATGATTATTATTGTTTAGGGAGATTTAGGTTTAGTAGTTTAAAGACATAAGAGAAAAGTTTTTTAGTTCAAGTTCACGAAAATTTTTTAGGACTTTTTTTAAGTGTCAACTTACACCTTTCACTTACATTTTTTGTGTTGTTGTTCTGTTTTATATTTATACCTTCCACTTACACCTTTTATGTTGGTTGCATATGGTGTGCAACCTTAAGGGGTTGCACACCATAACATGATCCAAATTTTTAACGTCATTTTCGGACTAAAGTACTCCTAGCATTAATAATTTGTTATGCTATCTTTGGAATGATTTAAAAATTTTAAAGTTTAATAATTTTTTATTTACATATCTATTTTTTTATAAAATTTATATTTTTAGAATTTTCTCATCAAGATTTATCAAACAAAATTCATGATAAATTTACTAACCCAAGTCAGAGAAATTTCTCTAAAAGCAGTTAAGGCCTTGTTGGCAGATTTACAAAAGTTAAAAAGTTAAAAAGTTAAAAAATCACTATCCTATTTAAGTCACATCATCTTATTTAAGTCACATTACCTCTCTAACATATCACTTCAAACCCAACCCATACCCAACTCATATTTCATAAAAAGTTAAAAAATGCACTTATTTTGATCATCCCAAACCACTCCTAAATGTCACTATAATTGACTTTAAGTTTCACTGACAAAATTGCTCAGAAAATTTTAGAATGTTTTAGAGAAATTTTTGAATTGCTTATTTTTTTCCCAAAGAAATTTTAGAGATTGGACAATTGAGAAGTTAGCGAAATTTCTTTGACTTTTAGTTAGAAAGCTCAGTGAAAATTTATTCTTTTTTTTCTTTTCAAAATTTCATATTCATCATAAATCTTGTTTGATAGATCTCGATGAGACGATTCCAAAAATATAAATTTTACAAAATACAAAGTTCAGATCAAAAGTTTTTAATTTTAAAGTTTACAACTTATCTATAGTAAATAGAGAAGGCGCTAGAATTTCATGGTACCAATTGTTAAAAGGGTGCTCGGTTCATATATCCAAATTTGAAATTTGTCAGGCCAAAAGTCTATGTGCTCGAATACTGTGACTTCTCAAGCAAGTCTCTAAATCTAATCTTGAACATGAAGTAGCACGATGAATCGAGCATGGACTTAAAAGAGGTATCTCCTTGGTCGAGAAGGGCGAATACACTTTTTTTCTTTGTGTATGAACAACCTAAATGAACCTATAGAAAATAATTTGAACAGATAAAAAAATAGTTAGTTTCAACAAATAAAAAAAATTTTAATAGATAAATTTTAGCAGATAGATTTTATTTGGACAGATAAGAGAAATTTGTATTGAAAAGATCAAAAAATTAAACAAATAGGGTAAACAAATTGAACATATAGGGAAAAAATTTGAATAGATAGGGAAACATTTGAACAATTAGGGAAAAAAATTGAACAAATAAATATAAATTTAAATAGATAGTCAAAAAAAGTCAACAAAAAAATTAAGAAGTAAAATTAGAAACAAAATTTCCTTCAAAATAAACAAAAAGACTTCTCATCAAAATATTTTATAAAGGGTAGACCTCTCACCAATAAAAAAATATCTACTGGACCTAATGCCTTTGATCTCCTTATGTTGGACTTTTCAACAATTATCTCTTGTTAAAAGGGTTGGAATTTCGAAGGTACCAATTATTAAAAGAGTATTCTTGACATTTATGTTGAAATTTGTCCTTATTTTTGCAAAATTTTAAATCTTGGGACTTTAACTAGCAAATAAATTGTGATTGTTCTTCAACTCTTACACAAATATGTAGAATGATCAGTACATAATTTTTCTTATTTTTATTATTTATATGCGGTACGATAATAAAGTCTAATAGTAATCATAATAATACAAAAAATTAAATACAATATATGATTAATATAGAAAAAAAAAAAAAACTACTTAAATAAACAGATAATAAGACCCACACAAATGGAGAGATTTAAACTATTAATCTTCTAATGAAGTTTATGGATTTTGACCAAATAAATTTTGTCTAATTCTTAACACAAGATATAAGTACAATATTTATATAAAAATATATAAAATATATTAAAAAACAATTATTATTCGTTAAACTTTACAAATATTGAAGCTGAAATGAAGCTCAGAACATTCAGATGGCAACGAACAGGGTCATTACAAATATTAATATTGAAACTGATGCTTTATTTGCAAAATAATTCATTATTATGGGTGAAATTAACATTAACCACCATCTTAGACCATCTCCAACGCTTCACCAAACCTGTCATCAAATTTAAAATTTGGTGAAAGAAACACTTTTTCATGCTCCAATGGTTTCACTAAACTGGTATCAAATCGAGAATTTATCAAACAAATTATCAAATTGAGGACAGAATAAAGATTTTAGCAAATCACTGTTTTTGACCGTTGGGGGAGACCAACCGGTCGACCATAAAACGGTTCAAAAACAGTTCAAATAAATAGATTCAAACAGTTTAAAAAAACAAAAAAATTTTTTTTTTTGCCTTACCGATCGACCAACCGGTTGTCCCGGAAAAAGTTCAGACAGTTCAAAAAAAAGGTTCAAACAATTAAAAAAAAAAAAAAAATTTTTTGGCTTCACCGGTCGACCAGCCGGTCGACCAATCGGTTGTCTCGGCGCAGATTTGATGAAAATGAACCATTGGAGCACTCGGTATCAGATTAAGAAAAAAAGTCATTTTTTTACTCAGATTTGATGAAAATTTTGATGAACTGTTGGAGATGCTCTTACTAGTTTGATTTGTGATTGCAAGAATCTTCTGGATCAGCTGGGAGTGCTCTCAATTAAGCCCCGGTTTGACTAGTGGTGATTTTAGTTGAAAAATTAAAAAGTTATTAAAAAAAATTCAAAAAGCCAACAATCTATAGTAAAACGTTAAAGATTCTATATATATATATATATTTTTTTACTTTTTGCATATCTTTTTGTAAAAAATCAAAAAGTTATCCTAAATATATTAGTTTTTTTTATATCATATTTTTACAAAAAAATTAAAAAATTACTAAAAAAATAATGTTTCTAAACGAGGACTAAGCATAATTACCGCGAAGTTAATGGATGTGTTGACATCCTTGCAATATAGGAATGACAAAATTACTCGGCATGATTATATTTGTTTCCACATGATTTTAATAAAAAAAAATTTGGAAGAGCGATAAAGGTAGGGTAAAGTATAATAGAGATGTTTGGAAAGTGAATTTTTTATAGGTTTTTTTAGTTATAGGATATTATTAGAGATAATTTTTTTTGTGTTTGAAAAAATATTTAGATTTTTTTGTCGTTAGATGTGATGGTTGTGAGAGAAAAAATAAACAGTAGTGCTACAGGGCCCAAAAACGGGGGCCCCGAATGCCCGAATTTTTTTTTTTTTTTTTTTTCTATTCAGCAGAAAAAAGGATGGAGGAAGACAAAGGGGGGAAGGGGAGGGGGAGGGGAGGGGAGGGAGAGGAGGAGGAGGGGGAGGGGGAGGAAGGACTGGAGGGGGCCTAAAAAATGGAAGAGGAGGAGGAGGACGGCGACGCGATCGGTGGAGGCCGACGATCGGTACGATCGGAGGAGGAGGACGGCGACGCGATCGGCAGAGGCCGACGTGACCTCTCTCTCTTTCTCTCCCTCTCCCTCTCCCTCTCTTTCTCTCCCTCTTCCTCTGCAACTCAGAGTTGCAGAGGTTCAACAATGGCCGAAAAAAAAAAAAAAAAAAAAAAAACGAAATGCCCGAAACGACGTCGTTTTGGGCATTCGGAGCATTCGAGCCAACAGTATTTCGGGCCCTAAAACATTTTTCAAAAATAAAATGATTATGGAGTTTGATGTAATATTTTATTTGGATTTGTTTTTTTTTATTTTGTGACCGACTTGTCTTTTAGTGAAAAAAACAAAAAAAAAAACCTAAAAAATTTGTTCCCAAACACCGCCACTGGCAAAATACAAAATCAAAATCATATTTTTAAAACAGTTAAATTTAAAATAAAAAATTCGTGTCAAAATTTTGAAAAAATCTGACATGTTTCATCCTTACTTGCAAACCATGGTCTTCATTCAATTGGCGTGCTGCACATTTTTGACAACTTTCTTCAATATGTTACAATTCAATTATGTAATGATACAAGAGGAATTAGCTATCATATAACTGATGACTATGTATTTTCCATTTTAATTTTAATACAACTCAATTCCTCTTTTTACCCACAAAAAAATAAATAAATATTATATTTTAAATAATTTAGATATTACATATAAGCAGAAAAAAGAAAAAAAATTACCAACATATAATAAAAGTACAAGTGACATTTATACTCTTATAATTTTTTATTTATACTTCACCATAAATATATTTATATCCCAATATATTTATAAAATTCCCTCCCCCCCCAATTCAACCTATAGTTCCCTTATATATGTAGCTTCGTTGGGGGTGGGGGGGGGGGGGGGGGGAGGAGGTTGGGTTTTTGATTTTTTAAATTTAGAATTAAAAAGTTTGATTTATAAAGAATTTTTGATTTTTTTAATTTTTTTATAAGAGAAATAATATAATGATTATAAATTAGATGTGATATTTTATCTTATTAAATTAAAAAATTTATTTTATTTTTTGTGATTAAAATAACTAAAAAAATCTAACTTTTGGCTTTCCAAACGAAGCCTAAATTAGCATTGCTGGTAAGTTGATCTGGACTTGGATAGGACATCCGCGTTTATACCGACCAACGCACATGCTGCCTTTGACAATTGACATTTGAGAGGAAGTAGGTGGGTCAAGGGAGAAGTTATTCGTTGATTTAAGATAGCGTCCGTGATGGTCGATGTATATTGTAATTGATAGTGGGGAGAATAGAATTTATGATTTTATAATAATTCGTGATTGGTTAAGGACATAGCAGTATAAAAAATGAAAGTTTTAGAAATTAAAATTTTAGAATAAAATTATTTTTTAGAAATTAAATAATTTTATTATAAAAAATATCGTTATTATATTTTTAGTAATAAAAATTAAATATTAGTGATGAATTATGATTCTTTTGAGACTAAATTTTTTATTTCAAAAAATAAACCATTATGAAACCAAATTATTTTGTTTCTAAAAGTCTATTTATTAGTGATATTTTTAAAATTTTGTCGCTAAATGTCTTATTTTTTATTTTTTGGAACAACATTTTAACGACTATTCTCATAACAATAAAAATTGGTTCCTAAATATTTTTTACAATAAAATTTTTACTTTTAGAGACCAAAACTCTTATATATTGGTCCTGTTTGGTAGGACTTATTTCTAACTTATTTCAGCTTTTAACTTAATTTAAGCTATTTTGATGTGTTTGGTTCAGCTTAATAATATAGTTTATAACTTTTTATAAGTCAAAAATCAACTTATTCTTTGAGTGGGGGAGGAGAAGCTTAATTTATAAGTAAAAAATCAGCTTGTGTTCACAGTTATAAGTTATAAGCTGTTAGGCTATAAGTTATATTCACTTTCCCACAGCTCTACCAAACGGGGCCATTATAGTGCAGTCACAGTGTGCCCCTAGACCAGGAGTGCAATATTCAGATTTTTTTTCTTTCAAATAAAATATTATATTACACTCTGTTTATTTTGAAGAAAAACATTTTTAAAAAGATTTTGAAAAATATTTTCTACAGATAAAAAATTTCAATTTTTTTTTTTTTTTTTGTATAGAAAATGTTTGCTTATAAAGCGTTATTAAAATTAATATAGTAATTGAGAGGGTAATTTATACAAATAAATGGGGCCGAGCTAAGATTGTGGGCCGCTCTTTGAGCCGTATTGAGAAGGCTGAGAGGATGGGCCATGTGGTGGTCCGGGCCGAAGTATAAGATTGCTACCGGAATAAGGATGTTTAGTTCGGTTTCTATTGTTTGTAAGCTCGGTTGCGCTGTTTGGGATCGAGGTATATTGGGCCTGTTTTAGGACCTAAGTAAAGATTAGCTCGGCTTAATTCTTCTATGGATAGCTCGGCCTTTGCATATGAGGCCGAGGTAGGAGAAAGGTTACGGAGAACCGATGTAATCGTTAGACCGGTCAAGGCATGGTATGGCCAACTCGACCTCGGCATGAGGAGCCGAGGTAAGGACATGGGAAGGCGAATCCGAGCGGTGGGTTAGCTCGGTCGTACAGCCGGTCTGACAGAGAAATGCTATTTCGGTTATATGATATCTTTCCGAAGTAAAACCATCTCACTTGGTTTAAGCAGTGAGGGGGGTATTAGAGGATAAGCATTATCTTCCAGGAGTATGAATCCTTGGAGGACTCTACATGGAGGAATAAGAGTCCTACTTGGATTATGCCACACAAAACCTATAAAAGCTTACCTATATCACCTTTGGAGAGGTAACACAACTTTGTTTTCTGAATACACAGAGCTTTTGTCTGTTTGTCAAGCTTACTGACTTAGGCATCGGAGAGGTTTCCGACACCCACCCGCCGGCCAGCTCACGTTTGTGTTTTCAGGTGATAAAGCGGCGTCGTACGGAGAAGCGCAGACTTGATCAACAGGATTATATGAGAAGGTGTATTTCTTTCCCATACAATTGGCACCGTCTGTGGGAATACAGACAAGAACAACCTCTTGATCAAACTTTTTCTCCCAAACATCAATGGCAAACAACGAAGAGTTACCTCAGTCCGCCATCGACGGACAAACTCCAGATGGGGGTGCAAGGCGCGAAGGCCTACCCTTGGTCACTCCCATGGCGGACCTGGAGCCACAGAGACAGAATTCCAGGAGGGATGGAAGGGGACGAAGGCGGAATAACAGCCCTCATCCCTCTTGTTCGCAAAGCCCAGAAAGACAAAGGCGTAGGATTGATCCTCAAACTCTGGAGGATCGCGTCAGACAACAAGATGAATTGATTCGTAAGATGGCGGCGGACATGGAGTCTCTAAAGCGCCAAGTGAAAGGAAAAGAAGTGGCGACAGGAGAGCAAAGAATGGTCACCAAGATGTTTGAGCCATTGTTAGGCAGAACAATGGAGGCTTACATCGACGATATGATGGTCAAGAGCAAAGATGAGAATGACCATCTCAAGGACCTAGGTGAGATGTTCGAGATCCTGAAGAAGCATAAGTTACGCCTCAACGGCGTCAAGTGCGTTCGGAGTAGGATCTGGCAAATTCCTAGGCTTCTTGGTGACCAACCGAGGTATAGAAGCAGACCCTTCTCAGATCAAAGCAATACAGGATCTGGAGAGGCCAAACTCAGTGAAGGAAGTGCAGCATCTCACTGGCATGGCGGCTGCGCTCAACCGGTTCATAAGCCGGTCATCAGACAGGCTACGACCATTCTTCCATGCACTGAAGGCTAAGTTTGAGTGGGACGAAGAATGCGACCACGCCCTGGAAAGCCTAAAAGAGTACATGTCTTCTCCACCACTACTTGTAACCCCAATCCCTGGAGAAGAACTCTTCTTATACCTGGCGGTCTCGCAGCATGCAATTAGCGCAGTGTTGGTCCGCGCAGAAGGAATCCAACATCTTCCTATCTACTATGTCAGCAAGACATTACTGGGCGCCGAAACAAGGTACTTGCCACTGGAGAAACTGGCATTGGCCTTGATGATGGCCTCAAAGAAGTTGTTGCATTACTTTTACGCCCACACCATAGTTGTTCTCACAGCCTTCCCATTAAAGGCTCTATTTGAAAGAGCGAACTTCTCTGGGCGAATTCTGAAGTGGGCAGTGGAGTTGGGACAATACGACATCAAGTTCCAACCTAGGACCGCAATAAAAGCACAAGCATTGGCAGATTTTGTCACAGAATTCACACCAGGAAGCCATCACATCTGCCCAGTCAACCTAACTAAAACAACCGAACTAGGGATGAAAGTTAACGTCGGAATAACACAACCCCTAGTACGGATTACTCAGTTAGGCCCCAAGGCAGACCAGAGTAAAGAGAGGAAGGAAGAAACAAACCATGCTACAACAAGTCAGGACTCACCGACAAATAAAGACTTGGTGCAAACAGAAAGCAAGGGGCAGACAGCGAGCATGGACTCTGAAGAAGCCACCAGCAACATGGAAGATCCCAAGGTATCATCTGATCCCTCCACCTGCTGGAAGTTGTTCGTTAGAGAGATGTGGAAGCTCTTCGTGGATGGAGCATCCAACCGGCATGGAGCAGGACTTGGCATAGTTCTCATCTCTCCAGACGGCCTAGTAGTGGAGCAGGCAAACAACCTTGGCTTCCCAGCGTCAAACAACGAAGCGGAGTATGAAGCGCTTCTAGTAGGTCTCAAGTCAGCACTCTACATGAAGGCCACCGAGCTAATGGTCTACAGCGACTCGCAGCTGGTGGTAAACCAAATATCTGGCAACTACGAGGCAAATGATGATAGAATGGCCAGGTACCAAGAACTGGTCAGAATGGAGACAAAGAAGTTTGAAGTGGTGAGAATAGAACAGATCGTCAGGGAGGAAAATAGCAGAGCAGATGAACTCGCAAGCTTCGCCTCAATGGCAGATACCTCCATACCTCACCCCCTACAAATCGACTACTTGTCTAGACCAAGCATTGAAGACCCAGAAGCAGAAGAGGTATGTTGTGCAGAGTTAGGCCCTTCTTGGATGGATCCCATCATACAGTTCCTGAAAGACGGCACCTTACCAGAAGAGAAGAAAGAAACCAACAGAATAAGAGCAAAGTCGCAGCGATTTTGGCTCTCCCCATCCTTGGCATTATACAAGAAGTCATTCTCAGGACCTTACTTGAAGTGTGTTCACCCCAGCAAAGTGGAAGCATTCCTATTCGAAATACATAAGGGTGTATGTGGCAGCCATCAAGGAGGAAGATCACTGGCATACAGAGTAATTTCACAAGGATATTGGTAGCCATACATGCAAGCGGATTCAGAGAAGTATGTTAAAAAGTGCGACAAGTGTCAAAAATTCGCACACCAAATACACCAACCTGCCAGAGAACTTCTACCTTTAACTAGCCCATGGCCCTTCGCAATGTGGGGATTGGACATAGTAGGCCCACTTCCAACAGCACCAGGCAACAGGAAGTTCTTTCTCGCCGCAACTGACTACTTCACAAAGTGGGTGGAAGCAGAAGCCTTGGCATCAATCAAGGAGAAAGATGTAAAGAAGTTCGTCTGGCAGAATATCATCACTTGATTCGGCATACCAAAGGCATTAATCTCAGACAACGGCACTCAGTTCGACGGCAGAATTTTCAGAGGCTTTTGTGAAGAATACAAGATAGAGTTTTACAACTCTACGCCGGCATATCCCCAAGCAAATGGTCAGGTAGAGGCATCAAACAAGGTAGTCCTGGATGGATTAAAGAAGAGGTTAGAGCAAGCAAAAGGCAAGTGGGCAGAAGAGCTCCTCCATGTTTTATGGGCTTACCGCACCACGCCTCGACGATCAACAGGAGAAACACCATTCTCCTTAGCTTATGGCATGGAAGCAGTTATCCCATTGGAAGTTGGCCTCTCCACAATCCGAAGCGAAAACTTTAATCCAGACTTAAATAGCGAAGCCATAGCATTGGAGCTTGACCTTGCAGAAGAAAGAAGAGATAGAGCATTAGTTCACATCGCCTCCTACCAACAAGAGTTGTCCAGAAAGTATAACAAAACGGTACATCCAAGGCAATTCAAAATCAGAGATTGGGTACTGCGCAAAGTCATGGGAAACACCTTGGTTCCAAGAGATGGCAAGCTGGGGCCTAATTGGGAAGGACCTTACAAAGTGGTTGGATTAGCAGGCAAAGGGGCATACCACTTGGAAGATAAGGACGGCAAAGCAATTCTCAGGCCATGGAACACTGCAAATCTCAAGTTGTTTTATTTCTAGTTTTTTTTTCTTTTTAAGTATGTGTAATTTTTTACTTTCTCAATAAAACAAATCAATTCTTTTTTAGCATAATTGTTTTCAGTAGAAAGTAGCTTTAGTAAGTTAGTAGCATTGTAAACGTAGTTGGTCGGAATAACCAACTATGACCCTTCCTAGGCCCAGGATCAGGATCCAGGCTGCAGGACGTTTGGTCAGTATAACCAAACACTTTATTCTAAGTTGGCTGGAAAAACCAACTTAGAGGTTGGCTGGATTAAACCAACTCTTTGTACTCTTCAGCCGAAGTAAGTGTATGGCTGAAGAATGGTTGGCTGGATTAAACCAACTCTTTGTACTCTTCAGCCGAAGTAAGTGTATGGCTGAAGAGTAGTTGGCTGGATTAAACCAACTGTTTATACTCTTCAGCCGAAGTAAGTGTATGGCTGAAGAGTGGTTGGCTGGATTAAACCAATTCTTTGTACTCTTCAGCTGAAGTAAGTGTATGGCTGAAGAGTGGTTGGCTGGATTAAATATACTCTTCAGCCGAAGTAAATGTATGGCTAAAGAGTGATTGGCTGGATTAAACCAACTGTTTATACTCTTCAGCCGAAGTGAGTGTATGGCTGAAGAGTGGTTGGCTGGATTAAACCAACTGTTTATACTCTTCAGCCGAAGTAAATGTATGGCTGAAGAGTGGTTGGCTGGATTAAACCAACTGTTTATACTCTTCAGCCGAAGTAAGTTATATCGGCTAAATAGAGGTTGGCTGGATTAAACCAACACTGAATACTCTCCAGCCGAAGTATCTATATCGGCTGAAGAGTGGTTGGCTAGTAAGTTAGCTAAAACCGAGATCACAGTTGAAAATGAGTACATCATTACAAGTGCAAACATACATACACAAAACCGGAATAAGAGTTGAAGATGATTTTTTCATTGAAAGTGCAAAACAAGTACAATTGAGGGGCCGTAGCCCGGTTACAAAGATCAAAAACAAAAGAAAGGAAACAAAATCAACGAAAAAGTTCATCAATTTCAGCATCAAAAGCTGCATCAGCGTCGGTCCGGAGTCCGGTGTCGGTTTGGAGCTCGGTCTCAGCTTGGACCTCGGTATCAACTGGCAGCACGGTGTCAGTTGGCAGCCCATCAGTTGGATTTTCTACAACCGGCTCCAACCGAAGTGATTGATTGTTGGCCTGCTCATTGACGGCCGAGGTAAGAGTTGGCTCCTCATCCGCATCATCATCATCGTCATCTTCTTCATCATCAGATCCTTCAAGGAATTGTCTCTGGAGATCGGCAGCGTACTGCGACAGTGAAGCCGGAATGGAGTACGGTGGAGCATTGTAGACCTCGGCCTCGGGCGTACAACCAAGCTGCTCCACCGCAGTCCTCTAGCCACATTTGAAAAATAGATCTTTGGCCGCGTCACATTGTAGGGTGTATGCTTCTTCGGCCTGCTTAAAGCCTCGTTTTTCGGCTTTCTTTATTCCAGCCTTCAATTCGTTTATTTCGGTATCTTTTTTCTTCTCCATTTTTGCCAAGTGACGCAGGTACTTGTCCTTTGTCTCAATGGCGATCTTTTTCTTCTCGGCCTTGGCCGAGTTAACTACTTCGATCAGTCGACCGTTCTCCGCTCGAAGCTCGGCCAGCTGCCTTTTTGCCTCCTCTAATTCGGCCGTTTTTAGTTCGGCCTCAGCCATGGCCTCCCTTGTGTTCCTCCTAAGCTCCATGACCCTCCTGTGTGTAACTTGATTTTTCTGGATGGCCTGCAAAGGAGAACTAACGTTAGCCGGACTGAAAGTTGGAAAAAATTACATAGAAGGTAGATAGTTATTTACTAGGATCATGGACTTAATGGAAGACCGGATTGACTTCAGCTCGGTGTTGAGTTGTTTATAGTGGTGCTCCATATATTTTGGAAGGCACACACTTTTGGCTAGGTTAAAAGCCATTAAGTGGTCCTTCTCTGAAACCACCGAATCGAAAGCGGTGATATCTCGGTCGTTGAAGGTGAGGGTAGGAGTCCATTTGGTAGAGGAGGCGGTTCGGTCGGACTGCTCCGGTTGGAGGCTTTGCTGAGGGCTGGGAGGAGGGCTTTGTGGCAGAACGGTCTCATCCTCGTCAGCAAGTCGTGGCTCGGTTTGGCTAGTCCGGGCACGCTTGTTTCGGCGAGAAGAAGATGGCTGCTGGGATGGAAGGGCCACCACGGTTTCAGTGGTTTGGCCGGTTGGTCGCACGTCGGCTGGAGTTGTTGTGGTTAGAAGGGCCTTTAGCCTGTTCTTCTTTGCCATCTCTTGTTCGGCAGTAAGAGGCACAAGGTTGATCTGGGGCAAGGATGGGTCCGGTTCTGGTGCCTCTTCGAGAAGAAAGTCGGTTACCTTCACTTTTCGGCGACTGCTATATCGGTATGTCGGTTCGAAGTTTAGCAATTTAGCCCAACTTCTCTCCTTAACCCTTAGTGCGGCGCGCAAAATACCGAGGTTCGGATGACCGTAATTCGATAAGAGATGGGCTTTATCTGCAAAAGAAGACAACTTTTAGTCCGGTTCAGAGTGAAAACCGAATTAAAAGGATAAGTAGGATTGGAACCGAAGTATGTATACCAGGTACTCATTTTTTCCAATTTATTCTTCGGCCAGGAATCTGGGCTTGATGATCTTCGAAGTTCCCAGACACCCAGAAGAAATCGTCGTCATTTAAGTTTTTGTTCGGAGTATGTTTTATTATTTTCTCTCGGCCACGGCGTATTCTTAAATAATAACACCAGCCTTCATCTTTGGATCCTAAGGAGTATTGATGGAATATTTCGGCTAAACTGAGGTTGAGGCCGGTTTGGCGGTTTAGTGCGTCTATGCCCATTATTATACGGTAAGTGTTGGTGGATAGCTGGGTTGGGCATAGTCTGGTTTGTCTAAAGAATTCGCATATTAAAGGTTGGACTGGGAATCTAAGTCCGGTTTCTATTATTGATTGGATGGTAAAGGGGACAAAGCCTTCGTTATCCCATGGGTCAACGTCTTGTTCGGCTAAAGTAAGGTTTACGTCGGCGGAAATGTTGTAGTCTTTTCGAAACTCGGCCAAACCCCCTGGTGTTTCTACTAGGAACCTATATTTACCCATTTATTATATAAATTAAATATAAGTTACTTCGGTTGAGAAGTTGTGCTCAGAAGCTCGGTTGAGCGCGCAGAGGGAGTGCCTGGGCAACCTAAGTTTGCAAAGTGGAAAAATAAGGTGTTAAGCACAGATCATTGACTATGCTACAAAAACAAAGCAAGAAAAGGAAGCCTTATTTTGGCTAAATAGGGTGCTACAGGACCTACCTCGGTTTTAACAAGTTGCTTGTTATCTCGGTTCGGCAGTGTGATTGGTTATCTCGACTCCACCTATGGGTTTTGTTACTCCGGTTGGGCTTCAAGGGCAGCTTTCTGAGTCCGGTTTACCAACTAAGAAAGCTGGCTTAGCCCCAAAAGCTTAGCCCGGTTGAGGGCCTAGATTTCTAGTTTGGTGCGTTTTTATTTCGGCTAGTGTGAATCAGATGGTGACCTATTGAAACTACTGTGATATATACAAGTTCTAGTGCGGTTCCAATCTACCTAAATCTTTATATAAGCAAAAACAGTTTCCTAGTTCGGTTGGATGTGTTTTGTGGATCAAATGAGTGTTCTACTAGCTACTACTTGATATTCAAGAGGTTCTTACGAAGTTTTTTTCAGAAACTACACAAAACTAAGCATAGCAAGTGTTTTGCGAAAACATATGAAACAGAATACAGAAAATAAAGGAAAAAACAAGAATGGATTCGTGTGCTTACCTGGTAGAGAGGAAGAACTGGAGGAGGGAGCAGCAGCAACAGTGAAAACACGAGCTTAGAAGATTGGAAGGAGTTAGGAAAGCAGAAGCACAGAGAGAGAGAACACGAGAAGAAAAAAGTGTAAAGGTAGATCGAAGAAAATGAAGGGATTGTTTTGTTTAGGAGGAAAAATGGCGGGAACTGTTCAAAAAGTGTGGAGTACGAGGGCGGCGTGACAACTGCAGCGAACCAATCAGAGGCTGCCATGTGTCCCTGGGAGAAGAAGCTTTTCAGTCTCTATCATTGAAGAGACGTTTTGACCGGACGTGCATAGCTCGGCTTGTGTATAGCTCGGCTGGGAAAGCTAAGGGGGTTTTTAGCCCGGCAGGAATGACTAATGGATGTTTTTAGCTCGGCAGGAGAGGTTAAAACTCTAGCTCGGCTAATGGACAGGTAATCCCTATCATGCTACGCAGATGGGATTAAGGGGCAGTTGAGAGGGTAATTTATACAAATAAATGGGGCCGAGCTAAGATGGTGGGCCGCTCTTTGGGCCGTATTGAGAAGGCTGAGAGGATGGGCCATGTGGTGGTCCGGGCCGAAGTATAAGATTGCTGCCGGAGTAAGGATGCTTAGTCCGGTTTCTATTGTTTGTAAGCTCGGTCGTGCTGTTTGGGATCGAGGTATATTGGGCCTGTTTTAGGACCTAAGTAAAGATTAGCTTGGCTTAATTCTTCTATGGATAGCTCGACCTTTGCATATGAGGCCGAGGTAGGAGAAAGGTTACGGAGAACCGATGTAATCGTTAGACCGGTCAAGGCATGGTACGGCCAACTCGACCTCGGCATGAGGAGCCGAGGTAAGGACATGGGAAGGCGAATCCGAGCGGTGGGTTAGCTCGGTCGTACAGCCGGTCTGACAGAGAAATGCTATTTCGGTTATATGATATCTTTCCGAAGTAAAACCATCTTACTTGGTTTAAGCAGTGAGGGGGGTGTTGGAGGATAAGCATTATCTTCCAGGAGTATGAATCCTTGGAGGACTCTACTTGGAGGAATAAGAGTCCTACTTGGATTGTACCACACAAAACCTATAAAAGCTCACCTATATCACCTTTGGAGAGGTAACACAACTTTGTTTTCTGAATACACAAAGCTTTTGTCTGTTTGTCAAGCTTACTGACTTAGACATCGGAGAGGTTTCCGGCACCCACCCGCCGGCCAGCTCACGTTTGTGTTTTCAGGTGATAAAGCGGTATTGTACGGAGAAGCGCAGACTTGATCAACAGGATTATACGAGAAGGTGTATTTCTTTCCTGTACAGTAATGATTGTATTAATGATGGTGGTAGTAGTGTTGGTAAGGTTAAGGTCAAAGTAGAGGTGTTTGGTGGGTGCTACGGCGGTGGTGATGGCACCGGCAGTAGTAGTGATGGTGGTAGTAATGAGGCGGAGATAGCAGTGTCGGTAGCTGTGGGGGTGGTGGAGGTGGTGGCGGCAATGGTGGAGATTAGGGTCCCCAAATGCCTGCAAAAAAAAAAAAAAAAACCCAATATTACCCAACCTATTTCACCTATCCCATGACCTGTCCCAACCCGCTTGAGTGCCCAACTCATCACAATCCATAAAAATTATTTAGGATTTTGGACAAAAATTTATGACTTGAGTTGTCCATAAACCCGGCTTGTAAAAATCTGCATAAGTAAGTTTCATATTTAATTTGATTTTTTTTTTGGTCTAATGTTTAGTTAGTTTTTTTTTTTTTTTTTCTTTCTGTTGTTTCCTCCCACTTGTAGATTACTTGGTTATTTATTTATTTATTATATAAGATGTAAAAAATAAAAAATAAAATCAAAATACTTGAATTATCTTCGAAATTAAACAAGAACAATGTCTAATAAAAATACTAAAAATATGTGAATGAAAAATATGTAGACCTTAATAATACAAGTGTAATAAAATATGTATAGCCTGATTCAGTTTGATTTTGGTCCATAAGATTTGGGCTTATGGACGAGATGTGGTTTTAGAGTTTTAGATAGGCCCGGTCTATATCGGCCTGTTGACTGGTCAAAACTCGAAAAATCTATTAAAATATGGGATTTGGACATAGTGGTTACAGGCTGAATAAGCCTACCCCGTCCCATTGATGGCTCCTAGTAGTGATGGTGGTTGTGGCTATAGTTGTGGTGGAGGTGATAATAGTAGTGGTAATGTGGTGGTACTGATAAAATTTTAGTTTAGAAAAGTTTTTTGCTTTCAAAAATGAAAAACATTTTCACTCAAATATGCTTGTTTTTATTGATCATAGAAAATATTTTTAGTTAATTTTTGTTTGGGTAAATTATGCAAATGGTCCCTATCATTTACACGATGTGTCAATTTGGCCCCTATTGTTTTAATTTCCTCGATTTTATCTCTTAATTTAACGGATTGTGTCATATTAGTCCAACAAATAATGACTGTTAGTGCTCAAATGATGTGTCAATTTAGTTCCTATTGTTTTAATTTGCTCGATTTTGATAGGGATCAAATTGACACATCATGTAAATTATAGGGACTAAATTGACATATCGTTTGACTTTTCGTGTATCAAACCTAACCGTCGTTGTTTATTGGATTAATGTGACACAATTTGTTAAATTAAGGACAAAATCGAGCAAATTAAAATAATAGGGACAAAATTGACACATCATGTAAACTATAGGGACAATTTATATAATTCACCCCATTTGTTTTTCGTTGTACTAAACGATTAAAAATATAAAAAATATTTTTCCCCCAAACAAACAAAACGTTAATGATTTATATTAATAATTTTTATATTTAAATTTAAAAATAAGTGAGAGAAATTTTAAAACTTATAAAGATGTGATAGTTATAACATGCTGATTTTTAAATTTTGATAATGTATTACAATTTTGTGAAAGAAAATAAATTTTCATTCAGATAAAATATGGCTATGTAAATACCTTATTAGTTTGATTTTCTTTTTTTGTTGGAACTATTAGTAGTTTAAATTCAAAATTAAGATATTTGTGTCGGTTAAAGAATGAGTTAATTTCAGTTTTTACTCTTGAATTATTGTCAAATTCTTTATTTAGTTCATAAATAATTGATTGAATGTACTAAGTTCTTAAATATATAAATCAAAACTGCTTAATTCCTGAACTATCCATTAAATTTATTAAATTTCAAAAGTATTTAATCAAATATATTTAGTTTTTTTTTTCTTTCTATGGCAAACATATTTAATTTTTGAAATATTACAAAAATAAATTATAAGTCCATACGTATTATAAATAAGTAAAAGATCCTATCTAATTAAGATTTTAATCTAAATTATTTTGAATTTCTATTCTATTTTTAAAAAGTGTTTTGTTTCATTATGTGTTTAAATTAGTATCTGAGCTTGGTTTTTCAGCTTTGCTAATAAAAGTATACGAGTATTAGAAATACTAAAGAATTATATGAGTAATTTGAAAAGTTGGTTAAAAAATTGATTTTTTAGTTTTTTTGACTTTTTTTTTTTTTGTCTTTTTGTGTGTAAAAAATATGAGAGTTGATGTAACCGAAAATGAATTAAAAAACTAAAAACTAACTTTTAGCTAGCTTTCCATCACCCCATAATCAAATAATTTAAGTTGAAAAGATGTTTAACAAAAATTTAAGTGTTGAACTAAAAACAAATTATTTAATATGTATAAGATCAAATTTTAAAATTATTATTTTAAAATTGTATATTTCAAATTTTATATTATGATAGTGGTGGTGGCGGTGGTGATAGTGGTGGCGGTGGCATAGTGGTGGTAGTAGTGGTGGTGGTGATGATAGTGATAATTGTAATTGTAGCGTTGATGGTAGTGGTGGTAGCAGTAGAAACAGTATTGGCAGAAAAATGATGGTGGTGCTTATTACAACAAGGACAATAGTGACGAAAGTGGTGGTGGTAGTGGCATGATAGTAGTGGTGATACTGTTGGCGGTGGCATGGTGGTAGTTGTAACAACCCCAACCTGTAAGTAATTAAGATGAAATTCTGAATTAATTGTATGTGTGTTGCATTATTTGTGTTTCTATCTGTTTATCGTACAAATATCTGTCTATATATTTGTTCTGTTCTGCGAATTGAAGGCCTTATCGGTATCCAATCACGAAATTGACTTGGTTTTTGTGTTATTTAGAATTTTTATGGTATGTTTAATTAAAATTCGATTCGGAATGAATTAATTAGGATAATTAGTGTCAATTTGATTAGCTTAAGCCAAGTTTAATTGAGTCTCCTTAATTAAGCCTATATAAGGACCTCTAGAATACACTTTACACTCTCATTTTCATTCTTCTTGAGCTTCAAACGTACGTGTGTGTGTGTGTGTGTGTGTGAGATATTTGAAACCATCAAGGGCAATTGAGGAAGATTTGGAAGAATTAACTTGGAACCCCAACTAATTAGCCACCTAGAGCATAGTTGTCACGATCCAAAATTTAGACAATTAAATATTAAAGTAGGACTAAACCCCAATTAATATTCAATCATCCAAATCCTAGGAGTGAAACAAAAAAAACTAAACGCCAACCAAACCATCCACCATAATTTCATAACTAACCAATACCTCAACATTAAGGTAACAACAGCTAGTCAAAATAACTTAAATAATGTATAGTTACAAACCATGCCAAATTATCCCAATACTAAAGTAATAAAAAAAATAATAAATACATGAACTAATATCAACCCTAAGCTCAAGAAAACAAAAGAAATCTAAGAGACATGTCCAACAACTATAGTTATTCTATGTCACCACCGTAGCCCAACTTATGTTGCAAAGGAAGCTTGACTGCGCTCAAACAGAATGCACCCAAGTTGCCAAAAGACAAAATGGGTCAGTATATAGGTACATTGGTATGAGTACAAGATTTAACATCCACGTGTCCACCAAACACAAACAAAAATACATTTAATTCTTGTTATGGAACAAGATAAGTAGTTCCATTCGTACCGAGACGAATGGGTAGTTTCTTGAGATATGATGGCATTTAGTATCATGCTTGTACACAACAAAATATAAATTGAGTATGAAATAAATAAAATAGAAACAAAAATATAGTGAGTCAGCCTTGCAAAAAAAAAATTAGTAAGACCCTCCATCCTGCAAAAAAATAAAGTTAGTATAATTTAATCATAAGCAACTTGCTAAAGAAGTATAAAAATGTACCGTTTCATACTTAAATAATTCGAATTGACTAAAACTCAAAGAATAAAAGTTGTACAAAATCAAATTTCCTAAAAGATAACACAAACGAATTTAGTAGAAACTGAACAGGCTGAGAGAAAAACTTGATAGAAGAACCTAGACGGATTTTAATCGAAAAATTTGAAACTGAAAACGAACAGAAACTATCATAAGATGATTTGTTTTGGAAAAGTTCAAAATACGAAAAGCGTGTAGAATAATGTTTTACTTCAGTTTATGCGAAACCAATAAAAATGAGCTTGTTTCGTGGGTTAAAACAGGCTCTAAAATTTGCATTGCTAAAATGAATCAAAACTACTATAATCAAGATTATCCAATTATAAGTTATAATCGATCTTTTTAATAAAAAGTTTAAACACAAAAGTTATCTAGAATCACGTATACATACCTCTTCTCAAATTTCATAATTTATTGAGGTCGTTTACTATTTTTCAATATGAACAAATCAATACAATTCGCACTATACTAATAAACTCATGATTAAGTTCTTTGTACATTAACTTTACCACTTTGGCCTCCACTTCCGGCCTACACATACATTCCATGTGCCTCTCGTATACCTAACACTGCTTCGAAGCCAATTTTGCACGGGGATATCATCCCGAGTTTGACCCACACTCCCCGGATGGTTAGCATATACGTACGTGCGTAAATCAAGTCACTCACTTACTCATGAAAACAAGGCAACAATATACATATATAAAACATCTCACTCATGAGAATAACATTATAATGCCAAGCCTAAGGTATTCAAATAAATCTTGTAATCCTCACCTTTTTTTTATACTCCCTTTCCCACCATTACTCAAATAAAATAACAATCAATGGAGTCATAGTGGAGTATAAAGAATTTATTTATGGGTTCCTAATTAATTTTACTTTCATATAACCATGAGTGTGATTACAACCATAAAATAAATCCATATAAAAACCCTAAGCCTTGCATACACAACTAATCAAAATAATTAAAATTAATCAATCATCTAAAAATCCTAAACCTTACATACACAACTAATCAAAATAATTAAAATCAATCAATCATCTACATGTAAATATGAAGTTAATTCAACATCAAATAAATAAAAATAAATAAATAAAAACCATGAATTAAATATAAATCAAGAAAAGTGAGTTTTGTACTCACAATATTTTTTTAAAGATCAAAACATCACTTAAAAAATTAATAAAACCACCAAAACAAAATCCTAATTTTTTTCTTCTCTTCCTCTCCTCTTGCCGTGCCTCTTTCTTTGCTCCTCTCTCTCTCTCTCTCTCTCTCTCTCTCTCTCTCTCTCTTTCACGCCCTTTCCCCGTGGCTGCTACTATCAATTGTAGGATTCCTTTATATATATACTAGCATATTATCCGTGCTATGCACGGATTGTGTTTACAATTATTTATATATGTGAATTGTGATTTTTAAATGTCTTCTTTTTTTCCTTTTTTAAATTATATTAAAGTTTAATATTTTGATAATAATCATATGTGTTAGACTTTTCAAAGAATTAAATGCCTTTTTTTTATTATTAAATTATATTAAAGTTTAATATTTTGATAATAATTATACGTGTTGAATTTTTTAAAAATTTTTTTGTATGCTTGTTCTTAATGCATTAAAGTGTTATTATGAGAGATAATAATCATATGTGTTGAAACTTTTCAAGAAATTCATGTGTTAGATTTCAAAGAATTTTTTTATGCTTGTTCCTAATGTATTAAATTATTATTATGAGAGTAAGATTTGGGGGTTAGAAGAAGTTAATAAATGCTAAGGTTTTTTTTTTTTTTTTAAATCAAAAAATCAGGAAATTTAGATTAGGAGATTAGAGCTCCCACAAGACTTGGGGTTAAAAACCCCTTTTTGTTTAATATATAGTATAGATATATATATCTAACCCAAAAGGCTCTAATATGTAATACCTAATTGACTATTATATTTATATTATAAAAATACACATAAATAGATATAAATATAATATATATTTTATCAATATATAAACACCTTCTTTTTTTTTTTAATAAACAATATAAATTTATCAATATTTGGACTAATTACATATAATTAAATAACACATTAAATTAATTAAATAACACATTGAATTAATTAAATATTATTTTACATTCTCATGTAGCCGCATAATTAATAAAGCCAAAAATAAAATAAGATAATAATAATCATAATAATAATAATAAATAATAACTTACAAAAAATTAGGGTCGCTACAATAAACACACCTCAAAAGAATCTCGTCCCGAGATTCGATAAGAGAGAGTACTAGGCAAAAAGTTCCGGGTGCTTACGCCGAACTTTCTCTTCTAACTCCCAGCTAATATTGTTCTCATCTTCGCTCCATTGCACTTTCACCAAGTTCACTTTCTTGCGACGCAACTGCTTTACATCCCGATCTAGAATAGTAACCGGTTGCACCACATACGTTAGATCATCACTGATCTCCAACACTTCTGGTGATATTACTTGGGAAGGGTCTTGCACACACTTCCGCAATAAAGATACATGGAACACATTGTGAATCATAGCTAAAGCAGGTGGTAGAGCTAATTTGTAAGCCATATTACCAATCCTCTTAGTGATCTCGTATGGTCCCCCAAATCTAGGTGCCAACTTTCCCTTCTTTCTGAACCGCATGATACCTTTCATCGGCGAAACCTTTAAAAATACAAAATCTCCAACATTCAACTCAATCTCCTTACGTTTTCTATCAGCGTAACTCTTCTGACGACTTTGTGCAATCTTAATATGTTCCCGAATAATGTTCACCTTCTCCGTGGTCTCTCTCACCAACTCTGGCCCTAACAATGGCGAATCTCCTACCTCCATCCAATAAGCAGGTGATTGACATAGCCTCCCATACAAAGCCTTAAAAGGTGCCATCCCAATACTGGAGTGATAGCTATTATTATAAGCAAACTCCACCAATGACAAGTGTTCTTCCCAACTACCACCAAGATCGAGAACACAAGCTCTCAACATATCCTCCAAGATCTGATTTACCCGCTCAGTTTGCCCATCTGTCTGAGGATGATAAACTGTGTTTAGGTCTAACCTAGCACCCAAAGCATGCTGAAAACTCTCCCAAAACTCTGCTACAAATAACGGATCACGATCCGAAACTATAGAAACTGGTGTGCCATGCAGTCATACCACCCTCTTGAATATACAGCCTAGCCAGTTTATCCCCAGTTCGGTGAATACTAATAGGAATAAAATGAGCAGACTTGGTGAGTCGATCCACTATCACCCAAATAGATTCATTGCCTCACTTAGACCATGGCAATCCATCCATGAAGTCCATAAAGATGTACTTTCATTTCCAAGTAGGAATCTCAAGAGGCTGCAAAAGTCCAAACGGTCATTGGTGTTCTGCCATAACCTGTTGGCACATATATCATCGAGAAACATACTCTCCTACGTCTTTTTTCATACGTTTCCACCAAAACGTCCTCTTCAGGTCATAATACATTTTAGTCCCACCAGGGTGAATTGTATATCGGGACCTATGGGTATCATCCATAATCTCTTTCCTCAATTCAACAATGTTAGGTATACACAATCTGCCCTTGAATCGCAATCCCCCATCTGAGTCCAATGTCCAATTAGTAGGACAATCATCGATCAAATCCACTACAAGATCATCGAGCTTGCTGACGAGAAACCTATCTAAATTCTGCATCTGATGAACTTTACCCAGTAACGTCAGCTGCACGGTCAAACTACCAATGTATGCCCTCTCAACACTCTCTATTGGTTGAACATCATGCATTGAAATTAACTCTAAGGACTTCCATTCTTGAATCATCAAAGAAGCTATAATCCCATGTTGTCGACTAAGTGCATTAGCGACCATATTTCCTTTTCTCAGGTGGTAAAGGATCTCGATATCATAACTACCGACGAATTCAATTCACCTCTATTGTCTCATGTTCAACTCTTTTTGAGAAAAGAGATATTTGAGGCTCTTGTGATCTGTGTTCAACTCAAAGTGCCTCCCAAACAAGTAGTGTCGCCACATTTTCAACGCAAAAACAACTGCTGCCAACTCTAAGTCATGAGTAATGTATCGTCTCTCATGAGGTTTTAATTGTTGAGAAGCATAAGATACAACCTTCTGATGCTGCATCAATACACATCCCAACCCAGTTCCACTCGCATTAGTAAACACTACTAGCTTTTGCCCTTGTACCGGTATAGTTAACACCAGAGCTGTAGTTAACCGCTGCTTTAACTCCTGGAAAGCTTTCTCACAATCATCTGTCTATAAGAATTTCATATTCTTGCGGGTCAACTTGGTCATGGGTGTTGTAATAGTGGAAAACTTTTCTATAAATCTCCTGTAATAACAGGCTAGTCCTAAAAAACTTCTCACCTCTGCAGGGTTCGTAAGCTGCTTCCATTCTTTGACCGCAACAACTTTCTCAAGATCTACCGCTATCCCTTGATTGGATACAACATGTCCCAAAAATCGAACTTCTTTCTCCCAAAAGTGGCACTTATTGAACTTAGCATATAACTGCTGCTCCCTTAAAGTCTGCAATACAACTTTCAAGTGTTCTCTGTGTTCCTCCTCATTCTTAGAATACACCAGGATATCATTTATGAAGATAATCACAAACTTATCTAGATATAGTTGGAAAATTCTGTTCATCAAGTCCATGAAATAGGCAGGAGCATTGGTTAAACTAAAAGGCATTACAGGAAATTCGTACAACCCATACCGGGTCTAAAAAGCAGTAAGCGGTATACTTTCCTTTGACACACCCATCTGATGGTAACCCGTTCTGAGATCAAACTGAGAGAACATGGCTACCCCCTTCAACTGATCAAACAAGTCATCAATTCTAGATAGCGAATATTTGTTTTTGATAGTCACCTTGTTCAGCTCTCTGTAATCTATGCACATGCGGAGAGTGCCATCTTTCTCGGAAATAAAGATCGCGGGTGCTCCTCACGAGGAGTTACTTGAACGGATGAACCCTTTCTGAAGCATCTCTTCTAGCTACTTCTTCATCTCTACAAACTCTTTAGGTGCTATTCTGTATGCCGTCTTAGAAATTAGTGCAGTTTCCGGCACTCAGTCAATGCGAAATTCTACTACCCGTCGAGGTGGAGGTCTAGGTATCTCTTGAAATACATCCTCAAGCTCACGTACCACATCTACCTCGCTAATATCCTTCTTAGGGATTTCTACTGAGCATAGAAAACTCATCATCACTAACTCTTCTCCATCGCTAGAAGTGTAGATAAGTCGTGGCATACCGGGAATATCTATATTTACAGTCCTTCCAACACAATCTAGAGTCACATAGTGTTTTCGCAGCTAATCCACACCCAAAATAATTGTAAACCCCTCAAACCCTAACACAATTAGGTCTACATACAAGACTCTGCCTGCAAAGTCAATCTCAAAATCTTTACATATCTCATAAAGAGTAACTGCCCCTCCTAAAAAGGTCTCAACACGAATAGGTCTAGACAAGGAGGTAGTTACAATATATTCTCTTTCTACAAACTGTCTAGATATAAAAGAATGAGATGCACCAGTTTCAAAAAGTACTTTAATGGGTTCTTAAAAAGAATTAAAGGTACCTACCAGCTATCACCTTTAAGTTAAATACACAAAAAGAATTCTTTCATAAATACTTAGAATAAACTCAATCACCAAAATAAACCAGCTAACCTATGTTTTCATAATCCGAAGATCACCTAAACTCTCACAAGTCTAGGGTAACCTAGAGCTTTGATACCAAACTGTCACGCCCAAAAATTTAGACAATTAAATATTAAAGTAGGACTAAACCCCAATAAATATTCCATCATCCAAATCTTAGGGGTGAAACAAAAAAAACTAAACATCAACTAAACTATCCACCATAATTTCATAACTAACTAATACCTCAACATTAAGGTAGCAACAACTAGTCAAAACAACTTAAATAATGTACGGTTACAAACCATGCCAAATTATCCCAATACTAAAGTCATAAAAGAAATAATAAATACATGAACTAATATCAGCCCTAAGCTCAAAAAAACAAAAGAAATCCAAGAGACATGTCCAACAACTATAGTTATTCCACGTCACTACCGTAGCCCCAAATAATGCTGCAAAGAAAGCTCGCCTGCGTTCAAACAGAACGCACTCGAGTTGCCAAAAGACAAAACAGGTCAGTATATAGGTATATTGATGTGAGTACAAGATTTAATACCCACATGTCCACCAAACACAAACAAAAATACATTTAATTCTTGTTATGAGATAAGACAAGTAGTTCCATCCACACCGAGATGAATGGATAGTTTCTCGAGATACGGTGGCATTTAATTTCTTACCCGTACACAACGAAATATAAATTAAGTATGAAATAAATAAAATAGAAATAAAAATATGGTGAGTCATCCTTGCAAAAAAAAATTAGTAAGGCCCTCTATCCTGCAAAAAAATAAAGTTAGTATAATTTAATCATAAGCAACTTGCTAAAGAAGTATAAAAATGCACCGTTTTATACTTAAATAATTCGAATTGACCAAAACTCAAAGAACAAAAGTTGTATAGAATCAAATTTTCTAAAAGACATCGCAAATGAATTTAGTAGAAACAGAACAGGTTGAGAGAAAAACTTGATAGAAGAACCTAGATGGATTTTAATCGAAAAATCTGAAACTGAAAATGAACAGAAATTGTCCTAAGATGATTTGTTTCGGAAAAGTTCAAAACACGAAAAGTGTGCAGAATAATGTTTTACTTCAGTTATTGTGAAACCAATAAAAATGAGCTCGTTTCGTGGGTTAAAACAGGCTCTAAAATTTGCATTGCCAAAATGAATCAAAACTACTATAATCAAGATCATCCAATTATAAGTTATAATTGATCTTTTTAATAAAAACTTTAAACACAAAAGTTATCTAGAATCATGTATAAATGCCTCTTCTCAAATTTCATAATTTATCGAGGTCGTTTACTAGTTTTCAAGATGTACAAATCAATACAATTCACACTATACTAATAAACTCATGATTAAATTCTTTGTACCTTAAGTTCACCACTTCAGCCTCCACTTCCGGCTTACACATATATCCCATGTGCTTCCCGTATACCTAATACCGCTTCGAAGCCAAACTTGCACGGGGATATCGTCTCGAGTTTGACCCACATTCCCCGGATGATTAGCATATACGTACGCGCGTAAATCAAGTCATTCGTTTACTCATGAGAATGACGCAACAATATACATATATAAAACATCTCACTCATGAGAATAACATAATAATGTCAAGCCTAAGGCATTCAAATAAATCTCGTAATCATCCCCCTTTTTTTTTACACTCTTTCTCAACATCACTCAAATAAAATAACAATCCATGCAGTCATGGTGGGCTATAAGGAATTTATTTATGAGTTCCTAATTAATTTTAATTTCATATAATCATGAGTGTGATTACAATCATAAAATAAATCCATATAAAAACCCTAAATCTTGCATATACAACTAATCAAAATAATTAAAATCAATCAATCATCTAAAAACCCTAAACTTTACATACACAACTAATCAAAATAATTAAAATCAATCAATTATCTAAAAATCCTAAACCTTACATACACAACTAATCAAAATAATTAAAATCAATTAATCATCTACATGTAAATATGAAATTAATTCAACATCAAATAAATAAAAATAAATAAATAAATAAAAATAACGAATTAAATATAAATTAAGGAAAGTAGGTTTTATACTTACAATATCTTTTTGAAGATCAAAAAATTACTTAAAGAATTAATAAAGCCACCATAACAAATCTTAATTTTTTTCTTCTCCTCCTCTCCTCCTACCGTCCCTCTTTCTTTGCTCCTCTCTCTCTCTCTCTCTCTCTCTCTCTCTCTCTCACGCCATCAACTGTAGGATTCCTTTATATATATATATATATATATCTAACCAAAAGGCTCTAATATGTAATACCTAATTGACTATTATATTTATATTATAAAAATACACAGAAATAGATATAACTATAATATATATTTTATCAATATATAAACACCTTCTTTTTTTTTTATTTAATAAACAATATAAATATATCAATATTTGGATTAATTACATACAATTAAATAACACATTAAATTAATTAAATAACACATTGAATTAATTAAATACCATTTTAAATTCTCATGTAGCCGCATAATTAATAAAGTCAAAAATAAAATAAGAGAATAATAATCATAATAATAATAAATAATGACTTAAAAAAAATTAGGATCGCTGTAATAATTGAGCATGTAAGGTAAGAATCCAACCCTTTAGCTATGTAATTGAGCCAACAAATGCATAAAATCAAGAGATCTAAGTGTTCAAACATGAGAATTGAGCTAGAAATGAAGGAATTTAAGTAATACCATACATGCATGCATAATTCATGAATTTTGAGTTTTGATTTCAACAAATTCTTACATGATTTTTGTTCAATTATGGGAGCTCATTGTGGTTTTTCACCTTAACACTTCATTTGCATATGTTTTGGAAGATTTGAGTTCATGACAACACATGCATGGGGTGTATACATGTAATTCAAGTTTGGTTTTGAAGAATTCACTTGCTTTTGGGCCTTGATTTTGTGTAATGATCTTTAATTCATGATATTTTATAAGTTTACAAGTATTTTCTCAAGTGTTGGGGCCCAAAGGTTGTGTTTTAAGGCTTTGACTTCGCGTTTTGAAGCTTGGGAGCAAATATGGAAATTTCAAAATTTTGCTTCTTCACTCGAGCGACAGAACCTGCGCTCGAGCGACCAAAAGTTGGCTCGAGCGTAAATTGTATGCTCTCAGAAGTTTACACATTTTGCAGATCGCTTGAGCAACCAGAGTTGCACTTGAGTGAAGACTTTAGTCTCACGCTCGTGCGGCTGTCAAGCGTGCGCCAAGCGGAAAAATCAAGTAACAGGTACTTTTGCAGAGTTTACAGATAGCTCGAGTGATAGAAGTTACGCTCAAGTGACCATCCTTATTTTTGACCCTCCGCTTGAGGGAGGACCTAGTTTTCAGCAAATTTGACTAAGTGTTAAATAACATGTTTTGGCATCCTCATTGCATCCCAGGCATTCCTAGGTCATATTTAAAACATAATAATGAGGATAAAAATTAGAAACACACCATGATAAGAAAGAACTAAGTTAATGATTCCGGGTGCATAATTGAATATGTATCCGTTCTATGTTTGTGTAGGTCACGCACCATAGACGGTCTGGTTTATCTGCTTAATCCATTCTGCAAGTGGAGCCATCTGTGAGTAATAATTTTGTAAAGCTATATTTATGTTTAAGTATTTTCCTATATGATATGACAAAAAATGATTTATTTTTTGAAATGCTATGTTTTATATCAATGAATGATTGTCCATATATTGAAAAGTATTCGTGGCATCCTTAGCACATGGCCCTTGCCTAGGGGTAACAATACTATGGTCTATAAGCACAGGGCCCTTGCCCAGGGGTAATAATACCGTGGTCTCATGGCCCATGCCCGAGGATAATAATACTGTGGTTTCATGGCCCTCGCTTGGGGGTAACAATACTGTGGCTTAAGTATGTTATCTGTTCCTGGTACCGGAGGTTCCTTATAGAACTAGTCAAGTATGACCCGTAATGCTCTATATCTGATCTGCTAGCGCTAATGGATGTACATGTATGATCCTCTTTGAAATTGAATAAGTACATGCTTCTGAACTCTGAATAAGAATATGAATCTGTTTCTGCTTTCTGAATCTAATGTGGGATATCATTCATTTAACCCTTTACTCTGTTATTATTCACTGGGTTTTCGCTCACTACTTATATTATGTATGTAGGGGACCAGGCGCATGACCAGGCCCAGAGTTGATGACCTGAGCTTGAGTTTTGTTAGCCAACCTTTGTGCTTCCCCGAGAAGGTTTCCTTTTGAGACCTGATCAAGTTTAGATGAAACAAGTTTTTGAGACATTGTCTTTTCTTATGCTTTGTTTGGACATGTTTTGTAAATACGGTATATGTGGAATTTGGTGATGTATCACTGATGTAAATATGACGTCCCTTTTATATATCTAAGTTTTGAATTAACTGTCCCATGTATGTCAGCACAGCTATATGCACAATGTATTTTATATATTTGCTTTCGCTAGCCCCTTATATTTTGTTATTCAGGTTGCCTTCAGTAATCCTAGGATTACTAGTGTGGCTCGACTTTTTGTGCTCTTTTCGGAAGACGGATAGCCCCACAGTTCGAACACCCGTGGTTCTGAATATGATCTCATAAGTGCAATGTGAAATAGATAACAACAAAGAATCAAAATCTGACAAATCTTTTAAAATCGATATTTGAATCAAATGCCAAAAATAGACTGTTTTGCCAGATTTTAAAGTCACCACCTAAATATTTTTGAAAAATTTAGGAAACCTAAGACTCGTACTAAAGGCCATTAGTCCGTCATAACTAAAGTGTCTTAGTTCGAGAACTTAGGTACGAGAGGGGACAGTCATGAATTAAGCACGTCCCTCGCCCGATCAAAGATCGGCCTCTACTAATTATGATATGATTTTTATCTACCTTATATGCTTTTGTTTCGATTATTAGCTATTTTTACTATGTGACATACGCAAGTATAGACTAATTTGTAAGATTTGCAACATTTGATTTGTTTGTTTGAAAAATTGTTTTGTGAATATGCCACTTGAAAAAGTGGGCTAAAATGGACATTAATCAAATTATCCCAATTTAAAGCCTTTATCCACAGGCATTCAAATAGTTATATCATTTAAGTAATTAGCCTTATGGTAAGTATGCTATCATGGTACACAAATATTCGATGCAAGATGCTAAAACATAATATTACTCACCTAGTACTCTAAGCCAAACAAAGCAAAAATATTAGAAAAAATATGTATGTTCCTAATTAAATGCAATATGACTAATGCAACACATACATTATGTATTTTTATAGGCTCGGCTATGAGCATGGCATATGATTCCATCCAAGACATGCGATAAAGCACATATTCAAGTAATGAATTTTGAACATTGGTATTGGGTTAGCATGATGAGCCGAACCTTGGATGTATGCAAGACAATGGATGCGAAACGTAAGAATACTAATTTAAAATGATGTTCATATATTAACCATCGTAAGCAAGTAATTAAAAGGGAGAAAGACCTGGGGTTGGAAGACATACAACTTGTTACATAGTTGCCCTCGTGCAAGAGGGTGCGAATCACAGTTTGAAAGTCCAAATTAAACTAATCATGACAAAACCGAATGAATAAATTAAAGAATTAACTAGCTAACTATGCTATTACAACAAAGATAACCATGATAAGTAAACTAACTATCTAAGTTAAATAACTATAACAATTTACAAATAAACAACAATAATAATTACAACACTTGTAATTAACAAGATTAATTATAACACCAATAATAAATAAATAAATTAATTACAATAATTCATGATGTAAGCAAGGATGTGCAAGGGTCTCATGCACATGCACAATGTCCAAGAACAGCTCTGTCTATCCAGGCTTGCTCTGTTTCACTTTCAACCATTGACCTGTTTTTTGCAAAAATACACTACTGACCAAACATTGATGACTGACTGGCCCACAATGAAGCCCGGCCAACCCTAAGAAGGCTGACCGTGCCTCAATTTCATGCAAAATTTTGTTTTGTGCTCTGAAGTGAAAACAGTGTAGACAAAGTGTTCTGAACTCTGTTTGTTCTTTCTACACTTCTTTGTCATGGGAAAGCCTCGAGAGAAGGTTGGAATCGTTTCCAAAACCATCAATGAGCAAGTTGATTGCTTGATGATTTTGGGCACAATTTGGACAAAGATCAATAAATGAAAGGAACATCCACCCATCCCTCCTATCATAGAGTGAACTTAAAGAGGGAGGTAGAGACGCTTCAAGATTCATCAAAACATCATGAATTGATGTAAGACAACCCTTGACACAATGGATTCGGCAATATAGCTAATCAACCAAGATTATGTCCACTAAGTGAGAAATATGTCAAACAAAGATTCGGCAATATAGCTAATCAAAACGTCCGGCCGAACCCCAAGCAATATAGCTCATTTTCTTTATGTAGGCTGGCTCATTTTAAGCCAAATTCATTAGTCTTTACCATCCTTTAATCCATTAAGTCCAAGATGATTGTTACGTCCACTAAAGATTATGTCCACTAAGTGAGAAATATGTCAAACAGGAGGTGATTCTCAACATGAAAAAGAGACTATATCGTTGGCAATAAACCTTTATAGAGATTAAGCCATTAAGCATAAATTGCAAGTTTATATTTTGAATAACTGTTAATCGATCGAAACAACTCTCAAATGAAAGAGATGAATGGCAAGTTGATTATTAAAATGAGGTCCTTAAAAATGGAAATGAGTTAAAGAAAAACTAAGCACAATATACAACAAGCTATGTAGGCAAGCTTATAAGACAACAACGAAGCTAATTAAAGCATGAATTATTTAAACAAGCTAGAACAGCCCCAAGAGATGAAAAACAATGGCTTAAAAGTTAGAACACATGAAAAGGGCCTAAAAAGCTAATCAACAAAGAGAGAAAACAAGGCTAGTAAGCGAAAACAAGGCTAGTAAACAAGAACAAGGAGGGGTGGCTAACCCTTCCACTTTTGAAACCTCAAAGCATGATTTTTAGCCCTTTTTAAACTCTGAAAATCAATTTAGGGAACAAAGAGAAAGAGTGTAAAAGTAAGGGCTTGAGCTATAGGTAAGGTGTAGAAAGAGTGTAAATTCTCTCTATCCTTTTGGTAGCTCTCCAAACTTAAACTTAAACACTTAGAATAGAATCAAAGCAACATGAAACTACAAGAACTATATAGAAAATGAAAGAACAAGAAGTAAAAGATATGATGACAAGCTTATGCCTCTCAAAGAAGTAAGCTTTTGCTTATGATTCAAAGTAAGTCTCACCATACTCTCAAGCTTGAATTATGGTGTTCAAGGCTCAACCAAGGTTCCTAGGCTAAGGTGTAAAGGTGTATATGGTGTATGGATATGGATTCAAGGTGATAGGTTAGCTCAAAGTGTTGCTTGCACAAGAAGAAGGAAAAGATAGAACTCTCAAAATGGTATAGAGGCTTTGTAGAAATTCTTCAACCCTCAAAACAGAGCTATATGGTCGTTTTTATAGAATTTGAGCAAGATGAGTCATAAATATCTTCAAAAATGGACAACTGACGGCCTCCTGCCCAGAATAGTGTTTCTCGCTAGTAAGGCACGGCCGGGCCTCAATGTATTTCCCTGTTTTTCTATTTCAGCCTTAGCATAGGGTGGCCTAATGTGTAAAAATGGATTTCTTGGGTATAATCAGTGGGAATATAGAAGGTTTGGGATTGTTTCAAAGCTTAAACATAGCTCCTTCGTTGAGACCTCGAACTATGCACAACACCACTTTCATTATCGAGTGTACCGAACAAAACGCTCGAGCCTTGTGGACAATCAAAAATGGGGTGTTCACAACTGGTCGGGTACGACGCTAAACCTATAGGGGTGGGTTTGTGTTGTGACAGTAGTGATGTTGGTAGCGGTAACAATGGTAGTGGTGGTAGCGGTAGTAATGGTGGTGGCATGATGGTGGTGATTGTGATGGCGATGGTTTATAATAATGTATATCGATACTTATCTTTAGTATTTATAAATTTAGTTAGAATTAAGTAAGTTTTGTATGATTTAAAATTTTCTAGAGTTTTCATAGTGGGCATTCCAAAAAAAAAAAAAAATTGAAGTAGACATGCAAAAATTTAATTTTTTAGACTTTTCAAATCACACACAAATAAATAAATAAAAAAAATAAAATTATAATATATTGATATCATTGTTTCAAAAAAATAAAATATAGATATAAAAATTTTCATAAACATATTTTATTTTTATCACTAATATGATAAAATCAGATTTTTTTTTTCTTCTTATAGAGTTTGATTTCTCTATGGTTGATTTGTACAGTAAATTATAAAATAGGACAAATTACGACGGTAGTCCCTGTACTTTGGTTATTGTGTCATTTAAGTCTTTCTAATTTCAATTGGCTCGATTTTAACCTTGAAGTTATGAATTTGTCTTAATTTGATCCAATTGATTACTACTCTTAGCTTTTCTTTCTTTCTTTCTTTCTTTCTTCTTCTTCTTCTTCTTCTTCTTCTTCTTCTTCTTAATGAAAAATATACACAGAAGTGCCATGTGCCATATTTTAAAGACAAAATTATAAACTTACTCAACTCAATGAGTTTAACTTCAACCAATTTAGTGATATTTTTTTAAAAAAAAATTTACTAACGAAATATTATCAATTGGATTAAATTGACACAAAATCTAAAATTAAGGTCAAAATTGAGTCAATTGAAAGTGTAGAAACCAAAATGACACAAAAAATAAAATATATAAACCACCAATATAAGTTGCGCTATGAAATAAGTTTTTAATTGGTAAATAAATTGTGAACAAAATTAAGCATAAAATGTAAGATAAAAAGTACATGCATGGATAATTTTGTCAAAGAGGTACTGTAAGATAAAAAGTAAATGCTTGGATAATTTTGTCAAAGAGGTAATTTGTAGAAACTGGGGAAGCAAGCAAAGCTAAAAAACTTGTTGTGTGTTCACTTCACAAAATATATATATTGATTGAAGGGTTATGAGCTAGGTTGGATTGGGTGTTCAAAAAAGTGGGTTAGGTGGGTGTTCGACTGGGCTGAGTGTTCAGGAAAGTGAGTTAAGATGTTCAACATAAAGTTTTGGACTGAATTACATACACACACACATATAAAATTCTAGGGTGTTCAATTAACATCCACCCTTGGTTGTACAGTTGTGTAATGATAGTGGTTGTTGTAGTGGTGGATTGATAATACTGGTTATGAAAATGGTGGCAATAGTTGTGAAGGTGAAAGTTTTAGTAGTTGGTGTAGTGATGGTAATGAAAGTGGTGACTGTAGTTGTAGAAGGGAGGCAACGGTGATAATGGTGATAGTGGTCATGACGGTGATGGTGGTGGTAGCAACAACACTAACGGTGATGGCGGCGGTTATAAGGTTAAAACAATATATGTTGATGTTTATATATAAATATTTTTATAAATTCAATTAGAATTACGTAAATTCTATAACTTAATTTTTTTAAAATTTTTTTAACTTATATCTTAAGTGTCACTTAAATTGCTAAGTGATATCATTTGGGATTGACAAATGGACAATTAATATATTCAGTTTTTAGTACGAAAAGCTTAAAATTATAATCAAAATCCGACATATAATACTAGCAATATTTTAAAAACTAGACTAGACTGACTAGTTCAGCTGGTTGACCTATCTAGGGTTCGGATCAACCCTCTAAACTGTTCTCATTTGAAAACGGGCCTTTTCTATCTAAACTGACAAAATTCACGATTAAACCAATAAAGCAGATGAACCGACATGGGTTGAAGAAAACGGGCTTCAATTGAGAGCCCTAGGAATATCTGGTCCAATGTTTAAAAAGAAGGCAGTGCAAGGAAATGAACCCGACACCAAAAGCTCTAAAAGTGCATGAAATTCCATTATGCCACCATGACTCCTTATTAATATACCGGAGATATATAATATTTATTATATTCAAAATAATTTTTGTCACATATGTATAATTAATATTTTTACAAACAATATTAATATAAATATATATAAACATATATATTTGGTAAATTATAAATATTTTTAAAATTAATGTATTTATTTATTTTTAAATTATAAAATAATTATAACGTCACGGTTCAATTTCGATTCAACCTGACAATTGAACTGGTGACCCACCCACCCGATTCATTTTCCAGTTCTCTCACTGATCTATTTTTACAACTTTGATTACTAAGGTCTCGTTTGTCAACTATACATTTTAGTCAAAAAGTCACTATAAGTTGTTACATCATTCTCTTTATTTTTTTTGCACATCTTTTCATAAAAAATCAAAAAATTACTAAAATAATATGTTCTCAAACGAGACTTAAATAAAGGCAAGCAAGTCTTTCATGGACTAAATATGCTAGAATAAAATATTTTAAAAACTTAATAGATCCAATAATAGTTTTCAAATTAATTAGATTTTGATTTATATATTTTAAGGATTTAGTAAATCCAATCGATAATTTATGATTAAATTTTGTCAATAGTTCATAAATAAAAGAGAAATAAACCCTAATGAATTTGTTTAAGTGGATAAGATTGTAGCTAGATGTTGTATTTGTGAATTTTATTTCATATCTTATTTTTTAAATTCAAAATATATAAACTAAAGAAAAACTTAAAATAATTGAATATGAGCTTTAATCCATATTTTATTAAAGGAAAAATTACACTAACAGCCAGTGATGTTTGGCAAAAATATAGTGAGTTTTAAAATTTTGATATAATTATATTTAGCTTCTTTAAAGTTTAATTTACACAATATTTAGCCTCTTTTTTTTATTTATTAATAATTGATTAGTTATATGAATATAAAAATGACATTATCACCATCACTATCACTTCTTTTATATTAAAATACATATTTTTTCTTGACTACCCTCGTATTTTCATAGTATTTACACTAGTTGACCACTTTAGCCTAACTCAAAGAAAAGTTGGTGTAACTATGTGGGTGTTTGAAAAATTATTTTAGTAAGTTATTTTAGTTTTTAACTATTTTAGTAGGTTAAAATTTTTATGTTTGAAAAGATGATTAGATTTTGTTGTATGTGACATTCTATCTTATTAACTATTTTAGTACCTTTTTCAAGTCTCATCAGAGGTCAATGTAATTTATCCTTTTTTTGAAAGAGATCAACTTGTATCCAGGGGACTATAGTTTGGTGCAATTTGGGTTTATGGTCTCAATATGTTTTTTTTTTTTTTGTTTGAATTGTTGATTTTATAAGTCTTTTTTGTGTAGATTGTTTATGAATAGGTTAATTTATCCTTTGTGTAGATCGTTTGTGTAGGTCTCATATATACTTTTAAAATAAATTATAGGATTTAACGGATGATGTAATTGGTGGTTTTGAAGAATAAACATTTGTCAAATTATTTTTTTAAATTTTTAATAAAAATATTAAATCTTATGATTTTAATAAATAAATATCACATTGAGATACTATGTAAATTTATTCGAGCCTTATATATATATATATATATATATATTTTTATTTTTAAAGGTAGATCCTTTGGTTGAGATGATGATGGTAAAATGTCATTTTCGTCAAAAGTTGGAAAAGCTGATTTTGACAAAAGAAAAAGCAGAGAAATTTACATATTGATTCTATTTTTGTAAGTTTTTTTAATTGCATGCGTCGAAAGATTAAATCAATTAATTTTATTGGGAGTCAAGAAGATTTTTTTTTTTTGAAAGGTAAGTCAAAAAGTTGATAGCGAGATTTTAAATCAATTTATTGATCTTATGATATACCATAGTAACCAGGATCTTATTGTTTTTATTTATAAACTTTCCGGATGTATAATACTCAGAGGAGCTGAGCTACATGCATAAAATTATTTGACGGAATCATTCCGAAAATACACACAATTCGTGAAATAATTAACTCTTTGTCAGTTTTGTAATTAATTATGTAAAATAATTCTAGGATAAATTTGACCCCTGTTTGGTAGAGCTGTGGGAAAGTGCCTATAGTTTATGCCTAAATAGCTTATAGCTTATAACTATGAACATAAGCTGATTTCTAACTTATAAATTAAGCATCTCCTGCTCCACTCAAAGAATAAACTGATTTTTGACTTCCAAAAAGTTATAAGTTATAAGCTATAAGCTAAACCAAACACATCAAAATAGTTTAAATTAAGCTGAAAGCTGAAATAAGTAGCTTTTAAGCTGCACCAAACAGGCACAATAGTTTCTGTACTTCGATTTTTGTGTATTTAATTTTCCTTACCTAGAATAGTTATTTTTGAAAGGGTTGAACTTTTCTCATGTTGAAATCTCAACATAAGAAAAGTTGAGGGATCTGTAGAATTTACTATATGTCTCGTTTCGATAATCTAAACTGTTTACTTTTTAAGACTCACTGAGTAAAATATTCATGTAAACAGTTAAGATGACCGTACATCAGTAACTATATTTTTAAATTATATTTATATTATAAAAAATGGATGATCATTCTTAAAATTATATTTATCATCCATTTTTTAAAAACAAATATGATTCAAATATATGGTTACCGATATCTAATCATATTAATTTTTTGCACGAATATTATATTCAGCGAGACTAAAAAGTGAACGGTTAATCAAATGTATATGCCATATGCATGAGATTAAGTGTTTTAATGGATAAATTTTTGTATGCTAATAGGATTTCACGTGACACTACCTTCTACCAATTACAAATATATATGTCTCTTATTGTTCCCCAAACACCCAACATAAATATAGTAGACCCTATTATCAAATTCAATCACAATAATAGAAAGTATCACATGACATATATCTTATTTACATATAAAAACTACTCATTTTAATGAGATTTTTTTTCAAGTTAGAAGAGAAATTACTATACCTCTAGCATTTTCTCACACTCAGCACCGATGAAGTTGTTTTTTAAGAGGAACAAAAAAAGGCCATAGGATAAAGGTCATGTTTGTTTTGCGATTAGGACGTGGGATTCGAGTAGTAAGGAGGTAGGTCTCACTATAGCTTGTTTGGTGGCTTCGTTGTGAAGAAGGATTGCTATTCCAGATGGAGTATTACTCCCACACCCTAACAGGATTAAGTTGCCCTCATATGGGCTGGGATTGTAAAAATAGTGATGGGATTATGATGCATTTTTTTTTTACCCAAGTGCAACCTGTTATTTGTTAAAAAAATTATATTTGTTAAAAAATTATCTTTGTTTTAGAATTTTTTTTAATATAGAAATGTTTTATTTTTATTTTATATAAAAATAATTTAACAATTTCATCATTAATCATCTCTCTCACTATCATTAAAATAAACACACTTTTACTTAATCATCTCACTAACAATCCTCACATTAACAATCTCTTCACTAACTATCCCCTCACTAACAATCTCATCCAACCTAATCCGCTAAACAAACGTGGCCAAAGGGTATTTTCAATTGAGATGGGCTTCTATCTAATCCACAAATTGTGAATTGGATTGCATTGTATTGTTGGGACTATGAGAACTATCACGAGTCTCATTTCGATGATCTGAACCATTCAATGTATATAATTCGTCAAGTACTTCACCCTTGCAAAAAATCAAGTTGATCGGAACATATTTTTTTTAACAATTTATTTTTAAAATCATATTTATCATGTGTTTCAATCAAGGGCTTATCGATATCTGATTAACATGATTTTTGGTAAAGATGAAATAGTTGAAAAGTTCTACACACTAAACGGTTCAGATTATCGAAATGGAACCTGTAGTGGGCTCCACAAACCCAATAGTACGGTTCACTTTATAAAGTAGACTAGAGAGAAAGCCCATCTCTTTTCAATTTTATCTGTGGTGATGGAAATACTAGTACTACTAACAACATTTTTAATGGTGTAGTTAAACAAGTGTCTAAAAATATATTATACGATAAAAAGTAATAAAATTGGGATCCATTTATGTATGTTTAGTGTTTATTAATTTAAAAAATAATGATATATTTCAATAATATAATTTTGTGTGTTAAAGTATAGGTTATATAAGAGTAAGATCCACTAAAGTGGCTCGCCAAGTGCGCCGAGGATACTAGCAAACTCACTAACTACCAATAGAGTCTGGATCCTCTCCGACCAGTGTCTTCAGCCTTTTCTCTGGGTGACAGTCTAGATTGGGCCACGTCACCCCACTCAAAATATACGGCTCAGATCAGCTTTTAAAAAAAAAAAAACCAAAATTTAAAAACAGAGGCAAATTTCCTCTCTCTCTCTCTCTCTCTCTCTCTCTCTCTCTCTCTCCTCTTAATTAATCTTCTATGGATACTCTACTTTTGATCTTCTTCCTTTCTCCATCTCTCCCTTCTTAATTTTACATTTGATACATACATGCATATATATATACTATTTCTGGAAACAAAAAAAGAGGGAGAGAGAGGGAGAGGAACTGAGACCCTATTGCTTGAAACAAACATGAATTGATAAAGAAGCTATGTTGTAGCAATTTCGGTTTCGATCATTCTTTCATGTTTTGCCACTTCAACTGGGGGGTCAAGTTTGGCCACTCGAGGTCAAGAGGGCGCTCAAGGGGTTGAGGGGCAGCGCCTTCGACGCAAAAATAAAAAATGCATTCGAAGTTGCTTGTCCGCTCAAGCAGCCATTTATGCGCTCGAGGGGAGAATGTTTGGTTCCAGAAGTTTGACTTGTCTGCAAAAGTACTGGGAAGGTGTATTCGACGCTTGAGCGGGGCTTTCCACGCTCGAGCGAACCATGTTATATTAGTTTGTGAATTTGATATTTCAGATCACTTTAGTATATCTCTCTCTCTAAAAACCCTTTCCTCTCCCTCCTCTCTACATTTTTCTACGCCAAATTGGATCAAAACCTTGATTTTTCAAGATCCATTAGAATTCTGCCATAAGTTCTTTATGAAAGTTGGTTAACTTCTTGAGGGCTTCGTTGTGTACGATGAAGATCGAGTTTCAACACTGTTGATTTTGGGAATTTCATCTCATTTCTTCTTCAAAACTTGAGGTAGAGATTTTCTTAGAGTTATATATATATATTTTTGCAAGATCTATATGATTTTCGAAATCATCTTTCGATAACTTTGAAAATTGATTGTTGATTCAAGAAATTGAGTGATTTTGAAAGTGGTTTGTCTCTTGTTCTTTTAAAATAATCTTATGGGTTTTGATCTTCGTTAATTGAAGAAAAGATGATTTTGAAAAGTTTTTCTTTTAAAAGATTTGAGTTGTATAGTTTTGGTGAGAAAACCTAAAATTTGGGAATTTTTTTTAGAGACTGAAAATCCATGAATGATATTGTTATATTTATTTTGTGTGTCAAAATAAATAGATGTTTGGAAAATTTCTTATTTATATTTATATAAATGATGAATTTCAGGGAATATGAGAATTATTGTTCAGTTTGGAAATTATTGTTCAAAACGTTGAAATAGTTTTGAAATGACTAATTGTTGAGGATATTTGAGAAGAGGGAATTGTGTTATTCTTTGGATGATGAATTGGAATAAAAATATTTATATTCATCTTGTGTTATTGGCATATCAATTCATTTGATTACATTAAATTTTGAAAGTTGATTTGAAAACTTACATTGAGAAAAGGATGTTGAGAAACAAGTTTCCATGAATTGGTTTTGGGGTAAATACGATGGTAAGTCTTGATAGGTGGTGTAGATGAAATTGAATAGGTATCAAGCTTTCCAGTTAATACTGGTAAAAATGACAGATTATAGATGTTGAGCCTTCCAGTCAATGCTGGTAAAATGACAAATTGGTAGTACTTGTATAGTCTATTTGCAAACACCAACCTAAGGATTACCAGAGTCGTATTTACCGTCCTTGAAATAAATTGTTAAGTTTTAAACAATTAAAATTGCATGTTATCATTGAGCATGATGGTTTTCAAAAGATGAAATTGTGATTTATGTTCAAAAAGGGCATAGCATGGCATGCGCATTTCATCTCTTGACACTTGTATAAAATGTGTATACTTTGTTAAGAATTTCCTACTGGGTTTTATGCTCACCCTATGGGATTTTTGTGTAGGAAAAGATGTGGTGATCCTACCCAACTAGGGGCATGGAAGTATGTGTGTTGGGAGTACAATGCTCTCATTTTGCTGTGACTCTGTGTGTAAGCCAAGGGTTGTGTTTGTGTGGGTTTGAATAACTGTTTTGTGTAACCAGGCTCAAGCCTTGGAAACTTGTAAACCCTTGGGGGTATTTATTTGTTTATTTACTTGTTGTTGGATTAACGTATTGTTGCATGAAGAACTATTGTATCATGTAACGTAAGTTTGGAGATTTATATTCGGTTTTCCTTGAAAGAGCCATGATTGTTGTCTTATCATTTGGGTTAGAAATTTGGGGCGTTACAAGCTATGATCTGAATTAAAAAGCAACAGATCTCATAACTTTTTTTTTTCCCCCCTCAACAACTAGCACTGTTTAACTCAAAGATGACCATGAAACCCCACAAATTCTAGTAAATTGATGGAGTTTTTTTGGCCTTTATATGATGATGACATGAAATTCATTTGTTCCCATCAGAGTTGTAAGCACTTGGCGGTGGGCTTCCGGAGGTGGAAAAAATTTTGAGGCTATGGTGTTGACACAGCTCAAAAAAAATTGAGCTTTGATCTGGCCTCTCTTTGGTGGAAAGGTTTTTGGTGGGTTGGGTGGAGTGGTTGCCATTGATGGATTTGGAGATTTGCAGAGAAGGAAATTATGAGTTGGGTTTTTTTAAGAGTTTGAAGCAAAGAGAGAAAGAAGAAGAAACCCAACTTTGTTTTTGAATTTTTTTTTAAGCTGATCTAAGCCGTATATTTTGAGTGCGGGTGACGTGGCCCAATTTGGGCCGTCATCCATAGGAAAGGCTGGAGACACTAGCTAGAGAGGATCCGGACTCCTAATAACACAGTTAATGGATCTATTGGAGCAGAATAAAAAGTTTATTTGTTAACTGCTGTTGTCTCATTGTGGAGATTTTCTTTGCTTTGAGGTCCCTTTATCATATTCAGCAATGATTAGGAGCACTTATTTTGATGTTCTAATGGAACATTAATGACATAGAAAGGAAAAAAAAAACAAACAAACAAACAAACAAACTAAGATCAAAATATCACATCATAATAGGTAAGACTTATTGCCAGCTCATTAGGACTGGTTTTAGAGCTCGAAAATTAGAACTTCAAAGCATTTTTTTATTATATTAGGGTGGTTGGTTGTCATGGCCGAAACCCGCCTCTATGGGTTTAGTATCGTAACCGGCTAGTAATCATTGGATTACCAAAGGCCTCTTAACAGAATATCATATAGTTAGGGGTTACGGAAGCAATTATACAAAATATACGAGGTCTAATGAGCTGTAATGACATACATGGGACAGATAGACAAATAATTTAAAACTTTTAAAAACTTGCGAGCGAAGTCAAAAGATATAGTATTTATATATCACTCCATGAACATATAAACAAAAATCTTGCCTGCACTTAAAAGAAGCAAAGTCTAGTACATCACAAGAACAACCACTAAACTTGTTTCCATCCGGAACCTCCTCGGAAGGCACAAAGATTGGCTGACAAAAACTGAAACATAAGCCGTTAACTTTGGGCCTGGTCACGTGCCTGCTTACCTACATACATAATATAAATAATGAGCTGGAGCCTAGTGAATAATAACGGAGTAAATGGTTTTAGTGAATGATGTCCATACAGATTCAGAAATCATAATTCAGATTTATAACAGATTCGTATTCATATTCTTGTTCAGATCATATACAAAAATCAAAGTTCATTCTTAATCATATGTGGTACATCCATTAGCGCTAGCAGAACAGATACAGAACATACGGTGGTTATGAGTAACCAATCCCATAAAGGAACCTCCAGATTTGGGTAACAGAGAATAGATATGCTAAGCCCTATGCTGGAGTCTCCGATACGGGTAACAGAGTGCAGACATATTAAGTTCCATAATAGAACCTCTGACACCAGGTAACAGCTAACAAATATCACACGATGCTAAGAATGCCACGAATACATTTTCAGAAATTGGACAATCATTCATTGTACAGAACATATCATTTTAGAAAACAGATCTTATTTATCATACAAAAAATAAATAAAATTGAACATAACTTTACTAAGTTATTACTCACAGTTGGCTTCGGGTGCAGACTGACAGAGCAGGCTAATCAAACGGTCTACGGCACGTGACCTACATTAACACATAACAAATACACATTTGAAACACATGTTGGAATGCATCTAACCCATTACGTTCTTGTTCTTAGTGTGTCTCTACCCTTATTCTTATTATGGTGTCTTGACCATGGCCTATGAATGCCTAGGATAGAATGAGGATGCAAAAATTGCACTCGAAATCATTTTTCAAAACTTGTTGAAAATAGGGTTCATGCTCGAGTGTGGCTTTCCTCGCTCGAACGGACATGCAAAAAGTGAGGGTTCGCTCGAGCGTGACTTCTTTAGCTCGAGCGAACTGTAAACTCTTGAAAAAGTACTGGTTGCTTATTTTTCACGCTCGACGGACGCTCAATCTCCGCTCGAGTATGAGACTCAGGCCCTCGCTTGAGCGTGACGTCCGTCGCTCGAGCATGCTGCCAAATATATGAACTTCTGGATACATGTATGTCACGCTAAAGCGGGTATCATGTCGCTCGAGCGGAAGTGCACGCATTCAGAGTGCTTCGCCTGAGCGTGAACTCTTCCATTCGAGCGTAGATTCAAATTCTGGAATTTCCAGATTTGATCTCCAAGCTTCAAACTTAAACCAAACACTTCAAAACTCATTCTCTTGGGCCAAAATTCTGAAAAACATTTAGATATTCACAAAACATCATGATTTAAAGATCCTTTCATGAAATCAAGGCCCAAAAGTATGCCAATTGTTCACAAATTCAACTTAACTTCATGAATTCTCCAAAAACATGACATGCATGAAATGATTGAGCTTCAAGTTTCTAAATCATGATCAAATGAAATGAGAGGACGTAAAACATGATAAATTTCTACAACTAAGCTCAATTTGTGACATGCATGAGAGAATTCCTAGTAAACATGCTCCAAATGTAATGAAATGTACATACATGTTTGAATTGGTCTTCCTTCCTACTTCTTAAGCTTGGTTCTTACATCTCCTAGCTCAATTCACTTAAATTCATGGGTGAATCAACTCAACTTCAAGACTAAAGGTTTGGTTTCTTACCTAAAGTCTTCAATTCTTTGAGCTTTTGGTGAATCTAAACTCAATTCTCCAATTCCCCTTTAATTTCCTAGCAATTCTTCCCTTTTTGCCTCTTGAGATCAACTCTCACTCTCTAATTCTCTCTTCCCCTCATGTTTATGAGCTCAAGGAGTAGGGAATGAGGGTGTAAAGTAAAATAAGGGAGTCAAAGTAGCCTTATATAAGCTTAATTAAAGTGGCTTAATTAGATTAATCACATTGACATTTATTATTTTAATTTAATCGTTCCAAGTCTAATTTCAATTAAACCTATCATGAAATTCCATAAATTCCACATAACGCATATACCAAGTCAATTTCATGATCGGATATCAATAAGGCCTGCGATTCACAAAATGTAACCGAAATTTCAAACAGATACTCTTACAATGAACAGATAAAACATAAATAATGCCCCACATATGCAATTAATTCAAAATCTGCTCTTAATAACGTATTAGGCATATTAAATCATAGATTATCGTTAATCTTGAGTTGGGGTTGTTGCATTGGTGGAGATTATTTTAAATTAAAAATTAATAAAAAAAATAAGAATTAAAGTAATTTTTACTCAATTTTTGAAAAATTAATTTTTTTTAGTTTATTTAAACTATTTTTAACTAATAAGTTATAAGTAAAAATTGCACGAAACAGTATGATACAAATTCTTATATTAAAATAAGTTATGAGTTGCTTCCATAACTCCCACCAAACACCCCATTATAGCCCTCCCTTTAACACACAAAAAAAAAAAAAAAAAAACAAAACAGAACAAAAACAAAAATCAATGTGTAATAAAAGACTTGCATGTGACGTAGAAATAGATAAGGTTGTTTTGGAAAGATGGTTAAAAGTTGATTTTTTGATTTTTTGATTTTTAAAAAATGTGTAAAAAATCTGAAAGATAATGTGACTAAAAATGAATTGAAAATTAGAATATGACTTTTAACCATCTTTTCCAAATCCCAAAATCTGAACAGGGTGATAAAAAATGAAGGTTAATTGTATTAAAAAAGGGGAGGAAGGGAGGGGGGAGAGGGGGTTAAAACCCAAAACTAATAGTGCATAAAAAAAATTGATTGTGTAAAGAGAATACAAAAATTTATTTCATTCTATAGGATTGTAACACCGCATTAAAATTTAAAATTAATAATTTATATTACAAAAAATTAACCATTTTTTAAATTTAAAATAAAATTTGTTAATGTGATTATTTCACAACGATTTATTATGAAAAGATTTGTAATCTATATATGAAAAGGTCATTCTCGAATATACATCTTCAAAAGAATGTGCATCATATATAAGTTATAAATATCATTATTAAATCATTTTGTCATATTAAAAAAAGGAAAAAGAATTCACTTTGCATTCTTGTGGTTTCGTTTCATAGTGCTTTTGTGACGCCCCAAATTTTGGCTACATCAAGATAACATAATATAATAAAATAGTAGGGCTTAACTAGTGTATACACAACATATTACAGATAAGTAAATACAAAATAAAATATTAATGATTAAAATAAAAATATTAGTTACAAACATAAGTTTTTAAGTTCATAATTACAAAGCAAAGTTCTGATTACAAAAGAGTGTTCAAAACGGAGGCGAATAACCTAATTTCTAAGGCAACCAAGTTTCTTCAAAGTTTTCAAGGAACTCGTCCTCGGTATGGAATTCGTCTCCACCTAATATAAAACGCCATGAGTTTAAAATGTCTAGTAATACACACACCCAAAACTCTTAACCGATCTAGCACAAGCATAAAACAATACTACAATATACGTTTTAAATAGATAATAGTAATTCAATATCATAATTAATGCATCAAAAAATTATTAAGACCACTATATTCCCCCAAATAGATTCATCCTCCCAATCACAAGAATGGACTTAATTATTCGATGCTTCATCTTTTGCTGCTTTGCAGACCTTATCCCGAATATCTACAACAGTTATCTACCATGTAGTGTGAACCGAAAACATCAAAAGAGATGATCATAATCATGGATCAACACCTGGAATGTTCCCTACTGGACCCAACATTATCTCACCAAATAACAAAATGTCACATAGAATTTGAATACAGCCGAGCCATCCTAGGGGCTATGTACCAAGAACTTACGCAAGACTTAACTCAATTAGCAACGAGTCCATTACAATTTATTTCATTAATACACACTAAATAACAATAATGGTGACATACACTACAACATTTTCTTAGTTTAGTGACATTTGAAAGTGCCACAAAACTATTGGTTTAATGACATTTTTTAGTTTTGTGGCATTTTGAACAAGTGCCATTTGTATCCGTGCCACGGTAGATACTTGCAAGTACCACTACACCATCATGGCTAAAAACTTTCAATGACATTTTGATGTCATGGTAAATATTATTTGTGGCACTATCAAGCGCCATTAAAAAAAGAGTTAGTGACACTTATAAGTGTCATTACACCATCAAGACTAAAACCTTTCAGTGACACTTTAATGTCATGGTAGACACTATTCGTGACGCTATCAAGTGCCATTCGTGACGATAATTCATTGTAGAACAATTTGATTTGCTCTTGCGGAGACTCGAACCGCCAACCTCCCGTACCATAAATCTTATACACCACACTCTTTCCACTACACCTCTATAGCACCACGTGATTATATACGCAACATATATTATTTATATAGTATATACATCAATATTAATATAAAAGTATATGTATAAACATAATTATTTTATTGAACATAATTTATGTAAAATAAAATATTTACTAGCAAAATAAAAAAAGATCACTTTTGGCGACTAAAAATATTTTTCAGTCGCCAATTCTATACTTTTGGCTACTAATTGTTTTTTAGTTGCTAAAAAACTTAACTTTTGTCGACCAAAATTGGATTTGGTCGCCGAAAATGCACTTTCAACTACCAAAATTTTGGTCGCCAAAAAATTTAATTCCCGCCTTAGGTTTTTAGTTCTCCTGCGCTAAAAATGACCACTTTTGCTGACTAAACTTATTTTTTAGTCGTCAATTGTAGACTTTTGGCTACTAAAATTTTTTTAGTCACCAAAAAGTTTTACTTTTGGCTACTAAAATTTTTTTAGTTGGTAAAACCCATATAATCAGCGACCAAACTTATTTTTAGTCGCCAATTGTAGACTTTTGGCTACTAAATTTTTTTAGTTGCCAAAAAGCTTTACTTTGGGCTACTAAAAATTTTTTAGTCACTAAAATCTATATAATCAGCGACCAAACTTAGTTTTAGTCGCCAATTGTAGACTTTTTGCTATTAAAATTGTTTAGTCGCCAAAAAGCTTTACTTTTGGCTACTAATGCTATTTTGGTCGCTAAAAATTATATTTTCAGCGACCAAATTTTTTTTGGTCAGGAAATTTAGTAGCCGAATGTGCTTTTTCTTGTAGTGTATATTGAGTTTAATTTATTTATTTTTAATCATTTACTGCATTTTAAAAATTTAGAAAATATATTGGCATTTTTTATTTTTTCAAAAATGCCATTATAAACTTGGAAAGTTTTTGGCTTAGTGGCATTTATCAAAATGCTATAAAAAAATTTTTTTGTGACACTTTTCACCTAAGTGCCATAAAAAGTAATTTGTACCTACCTAGTGTCCTGACATTTTTTTAAAAATGCCATTGCTACTAAAGTTTAGTGGCATCTGTTGGTAAATGTCACGAATATAATTTTTTGTGTCATTATTTTATAAAATGCCATAAAATTGATGTGACATTTCTTTATTGAAATGCCACTAGAGCCTTATATGTTTGTGGTTCTATGGCATTTTTCTAAAACATTTAATGCCAATTTTTATTTTTGTGGCATTTTCTAAAACCATGCCACTAGTGTAGTGTCACTAAAGTGTAAATTTGTTGTAGTGACATTTTTGTTGTAGTGAAGTGACACTTTTTTTAATTGAAATGCCACTAGAGCTTTGTATGTTTGTGGCTCTATGACATTTTTCTAAAAAATGCCGCCAAATATTCTTTTTGTGACATTTTTTAAGAACATGCCACTAGTATGGTGTCACTAAAATATGTTTTTGTTGTAGTGATACCCATTATCAATCCCTTAACATTTTCCATTAATTAGGTGTTTTAAAAGGCGAGCTAGTCACATTCAAGCATAAACATACATGAGTCATACATATGAGAGGAAATATAACACAAACTAAAGTATACAAAACATGGCAAGGTAAGAAATTAACATTTCGCATGCCAATAAAACATTTGAGGGCAACAAGCATTTAAGCATTTACTTCCAAAATTTTCAGAATAGTTGAAATGGAAATAGAAATATGAAAAACATACTTCTAGATCACATTAGGAGCTGAAATTCAACAAAAGTATTGTAAAACCCAAGTTATCTATAGAATTATTTTTGGATAGATTAATAATTAAAATAAATTGTATGGGTAATTTAGTAATCTTAAGAATTAGGTTTTTAACCCTTTAAAAAAAAAAAAAGGTTTTCACGTTATGTGGTATCACAGTTTTATAGAGGATTTGGGAGAGAGACTCAGGAGAGAGACTGCGGTAGAGAATTGAAGGCTCAAAACTGGTGATATTGGGACACCCATTGGTTGAGGTAAAAATCTTCTTGTACTATTGATTATTAAGTTTATTTTGTGGAATTAAACAATCAATGCATTATGGGGATTTAGAAGATCTGTAGGTGCCTACTTAGGTTTTAAGAATTGGGTGAAACGTGTAAGTGTAACTTTGGGTGGGTAATAAAAACACTGGAGTTTTGTATCATGGGTAAGGGTATGTTTGGCTATAAAGTTGGGTTGAATGGTATGGTCACTTGGATATTAAAGCAATACATTAATTTAATATGGTGGGGCTTTTGTGGGTGTATGTAACACGTAAAAATATTAATTTATTTGAGATTTTATTTATTAGGTTTGTGTGATTGAAATGGTGGAGTTGGGTGTTTGGAGTTGGTGTTGGAATATTATTTTAAGTATTTGAGGTAAGTAACCCTCTATCACTATTGGTTCATTTTCTGTTTTTTTATTCCTATTGAATCGTTTAAAATTATGAACATTTATTTATAGCCTTCATGTTCTCTTAAAATAAAATATGGGTTAAGTATAAAACAACATCGAATATTATTATGAAAATTATTTGAATATTTTGTAAAACTATTCTGAAAATTGTACCAAATGTTTATTCTAAAAATATCGAATATTTTATTAAAAAGTTGTGTATTGTTTGAATTTTGAACATCACTCTAGTCTGACTATGATTTGTACCATAGCCAATGGGGGTTATTTATTGACACAGAAACTAGTTTCTTTTGGGGCTTTACCACCGGCTTATGTGTGGTTTTGGGCCTTGTCACAGGCTAAGTGACCATAGTCACCAAGACTTAGTTTTTGTGAATCACATCATTGAACCATCTGAATATTGAACCATCGATTTGAACAACGAAATTTCTTCGAATTATCTCATTGTCTTTTCAACTAGAATGTATTGCTACTCTGTTTATTTTCAACTATGAAAACATCTTACAAAATAATTGTTTATTTATTGAATTGTAGCAAAAATATATTTATTGGTTATCGACTTTTTTTTTTTTTTTTTGTATACTTGATCCAGCTAGCAATGATGGTCGGTTATTTACTAGGCTGTCTAGCTTACCCTTATTTTATTTTTTTTCAGATTCTGAGGAGTAGAGCTGCGTGGGGTTTTTACTTGTGGGAGTGTCGATAGTAGCACTATGATTTAAGTACTTGGATTATTATTTTGTTAGTAGATTATATTAGTGGACTTAGTGGACAATTTCATATGATAAGAATTATTTATTTTTATGGATTTTGGCATTATGATAATTAAAGGTTAATTTGAGTATTTTACATTGTTGGTTTATGTGATTAGACTCTTGGCCTTGCACACTCACTTAAATAAGTGTGCGGCGTTGTCACGAAGCTTGGGGCGTGACAAATATAAAATGCAAGTCTACTTTCATCTCCAATTTGTAGAATTAGCATACCATAACCAATTTGTAGACTTAGCATACCACAACCAAAAATTAATCTACAAGCCATTTTCCAACATATGTCCAAATTTGTCACCTTTGGGGAAAAATAGATTTTCTTTGAAATTGCTCATTAACATTTGCTCAAATACATTTTTGTTGGCAAAAGGACTCAAAATTCTAACATTCTACATAAGAACCAAGATGCGGTGATTTTTTTGAAATTTTATAAAAATGCAAGAAGTGGATTGTTTTTCTAGAACATAGGACCATATTTTAAAAAAAAAAATGTATAGGCTATAAAAACACATAATTAGGGGCTACAAAAATTTCCACATGCTCTAAACACCTCAAATATTATCCCCTGTAATAAGATTTAGAAAATAAGTAAGTTTGATATTCATTCATGAAAAATCTAAAAACCCCGAGATATTTATTTGTGATTATGTATCAATTTTAACCAGTAAACAACAATCACAATCAAACAATCAAAGATATATCGACACAATGATTTAACGTGGAAAAATCACAATTGGAGCACCTCCAATTATGATAAAAAAAAACAACGGGCAAAAGCTACAAAACAATCCACTAAAAAGACAAAAAGGAATTACACAAGTGTACTCTCAATTACCTAGCGAATTCACGTCCAAATTGAACTGACTCCAATTTGCCTTTTCCACCACCGTCTTCACCTCGGAATTGTCTTGCTCAACATTAAATCTACAACGATGATGTCGAATCTACGACGATGAGTCACTCCGGAATCCACCAAAGCTTCAGGCCCAAATTCCACGGAATCCACTAAAGAATAACTCTCCTTTCTGTGAATAAAACAAAATAAACAGACCGTTTGATATAATCCACTCAATTCATGATATAAACTCTCACAGATATCAAAGGAAACAAGAAAAAAAGCTCCAGATGAAAACCCTAATACCTAAGAAGAAGATCTGGAAGCCGTACCCTAGAAACTAAGTTAATCGCAGATTTATAGAAAACAGAATTGCGATCTTCGCTCAAGCGCAAGAATGGACGTTTGAGCGATCTGACTAAAACGCGTGTTTCAGAACAAGGATCTCTGCTCGAGCACAGGAAAGGCCTCTTGAGCGTAAAAATACAACTTCCAATACTTTTGCATGCGAGTAAAACTTCTGAAAGGATTGCATCTTTGCTCGAGTGCACAATCGACTGCTCGAGCGATCAAACAACTTTGACTGCAATTTTGTTTTTTTGCTTTAAGGGCGCTACCCCTCGACCCCGCCAAGGCACTGCCCCGGATCCCCACGAGCTGACCAGGCAGTTAGATCCCTAACATAGTCAACGAAATGGCAAACATAGGCAAACATGATAGGATTAAGATCACAAACTCCTCTGCCCAGGCATAATTTGGGTTGGATTCGCATCTAAATACTCATAGCCTCCCTTAAATAAAAGATCGAATAAAATTACAACTGAAAGGAGTTTTGTCAAATGGAATTGCCAATTACAAAAACCTAATAATTCAAAAATAAGAAAGTTGCAGCAGTGCATAAATAGAGAAGAAAATGCAAGATATAATTACTTTTTCATGCTAACACTTAAACATACACCCTATGGCCATGCATACTAAAATTACATATACACAAGAGACATACCAAGAGGTAGAGCAAGAAGAGGTAAGAAGATTTGAGAAGAGAAAAGGGTGTGTGCCTTATTATGATGTTAGCTTTCTTTTTATTTTTATTTTTTTCGGGTACAACAAAAATAAACTACAAAAAAGAGGGACTAAGCCCTCTCTCTAGACATTCATATCATATCTAAAACTAGCAGACTTTTTAATTCGGTCAGTGGATTGTTCAACACTAGCATGTCTTCTAGTTGGTTGGCTTTCATTTTTGCCAATGTATCTGCACATAAATTTCCTTACTTCCAGACACTACTACAAAAATAGTTAAAGATCACACTTTGACAAAAAAAAAGATCTCACTTTTATTGAAAGTGTGATAAAAAAAATTAGATTGATCTTTTAATCACACTTTATTTGATTTAGTATGATAATATTTATTTTTTATGTCACTTTTCAATTAAGTGTGATTGTATATATACATTTTTAATCACACCTTCTTATTAAAGTGTGATTATATATACACTACTACTTTTTAATCACACTTTTTAAACAAGTGTGATTATATATATATTTTTTTAATCACACATTCTAATTAAAGTGTGATTGTTTATATATTTTTTAATCACACCTTCTAATTAAAGTGTGATTATATATACACTACTACTTTTTAATCACACTTTTTAAACAAGTGTGATTATATATATATTTTTTAATCACACATTCTAATTAAAGTGTGATTATTTATATATTTTTTAATCACAACTTTTAATTAAAGTGTGATTATATATATACACTACTACTTTTTAATCACACTTTTTAAATAAGTGTGCTTATATATATATATATATCACACATTCTAAGTAAACTGTGATTATTTATATATTTTTTAATCACACTTTCTAATTAAAGTGTGATTATATATACACTACTACATTTTAATCACACTTTTTAAATAAGTGTGATTATATATATATTTTTTAATTACATATTCTAATTAAAGGGTGATTATTTATATATATATTTTTAATCACACATTCTAATTAAAGTGTGATTATATATACACTATTACTTTTTAATCATACTTTTTAAATAAGTGTGATTATTTATATATTTTTTAATCACACAATGTAATTAAAATGTGATTATATATACATTACTACTTTTTATTCACACTTTTTAAATAAGTGTGATTATATATATATATATATATTTAATCACACTTCCTAAATAGGTGTGATTGTATAAAATATTTCAAATTGATTTTTATATAAAATATACAATTCCCAAATTTTTAATCACACTTAATCTGATTGAGTGTGATAATATTTATTTTTTATGTCACTTTCTAATTAAGTGTGATTATATATATATATATAGGGTAAATTACACTGATACCCCCTAAGGTTTATGTTTATTACTGTTCCCTCTTCACATTTTGGAAATTACATCTCCCTCAATCAGGTTTAAAGTTTCATTACAAATTCCCCCCTTAGCAATTTAATTTTTTTAAATACTAATTTTGCCCTTACTGGGTAAATTACATTGACACCCCTTACATTTTAGAAATTACAATCCCCTCCCTAAGGTTTAAAGTAGCATTACCAATTGCCTCCTCGGTTAGTATTAGTTGGAAAAAAAAATTATTTGAAAAAAAAATTGTTTGTAAAATTTTTAAATTTCTGTTTAAAAACCACCACCCGCCACCATCAGCCACCCACCATCACCACCCACCACCCACCTGCCACCCACCCACCAGTCACCACTACCCACCTACCACCTACCACCCACCCATCTGCCACCACCACCACAACCACCCACTCGCTACCATCTGCCACTTTCACCCACCCACAACCACCACCACCCACCACCACCCACCATCCGCCACCCACCTGCCACCACCACTCACCACTCACCTGCCACCACCACTCACCACCCACCAACCGTTACCAACACCCACCTGCCAGCTACCATCACCCACCACCCACTCGCCACCACTACCCACCTGTCATCTATCCGCCACTACTATCCACCGCCCGCCACCTATCCACTACCACCACTCAGCACCCATCTACCACCACCCGCCACCACCAGCCACCTACCACCACCACCACCCACCAGCCACCTGCCATACACCCGCCACCACCACCCACCACCCATCACCACCACCACCTACCACCCACCACACCCACCACCACCACCCACTACCACCACCCCATTCTGCATCACACCCTACCCACCCACCACCACCACCACCACCACCCACCACCCACCATCACCACCACCCATTCACACACTCACATCACACCCACCCACCCACCACCACCACCACCCGCCACCACCCATCACCACCCGCCATCCGCCACCCACCACCACCGCCACCCACCACCACCACCACCGTCACCCACCCACCCACCACCACCGTCACCACTGCCGCCACCGTCACCTACCCACCACCACCCACCACCACTCGCCATCCGCCACCTACCATCGCCTACCACCCGTCGCTACCACCACCACCACCACCCACCACTCGTCACCACCACCACCCACTCACCACCACCCACCACCACCTGCTACCCACAATCCACCGTCACCACTTTCTACCACCGTCTTCCTCCGCCACTTGTCATTTCTTACTCTTTTTTATATTTTTAAATTTTTTAAAATATTTTGTCAATTACCAAACGCGTTTGTAGTTTATGTTTTTCTAAAAATAAACAAAAACCAGTTTATAAAATTTTTGTAAATATAAACTGAAAACGTAAACGTTACCAAACAGACCGTAACCATTTTATTTTCAGTTTCCAATTTATATTTACAAAAATTTTAAAAATTGTCATAAAAACTTGTTTGATAATTTTTTGGTTTACAAATGATTGTCTCAGTTTGTAAATTTGAGGAAAAATATAAATTCAAAAAATAAGTTTACGTTGGTTTTTAAATAGAAATTTAAAAATTTTACTAGCAAATTTTTTTTTCAATTAATTTTTTTTCAAATAATTTTTTTTCCAATTAATTTTTTTGGGTAAATTACACTAATCCCCCTGAGATTTATGTTTATTACAGTTCCCCCTCACCTTTTGAAAATTACATTTCATCCCCTAAGGTTTAAAGTAGCATTACTAATTACTCTCTTGGTTAGTATTAGTTGGAAAAAAATTTCATTGGAAAAAAAATTAATTGAAAAAAAATTATCTGAAAAAAAAGATTAATTAAAAAAAAAATTTGTTAGTAAAGGTTTTAAATTTCTGTATAAAAACCAACGCAAACTCATTTTTTGAATTTACATTTTTTACTCAAATTTACAAACTAAAACAACCATTTATAAATTAAAAAATATTATCAAAAATTTTTATTACAATTTTAAAATTTTTATAAATATAAATTGAATCACCACGCCTATCCTAATTTCCCTCATTTTCCCCAGTGTTGCCCCCATTTTTTTTCAATTCAGGTTTGTTTAACCTAGGTTTCGTTTCGAGTTCAAGAGAGAAAATGTCCGCCTCTCTCTCAACTCTCTCTCTCAACTCTCTCAACTCTCTCTCTCTCTCTCACACACACACACTTGAACAGAGGCGACGAGAAGTGATCGGCGTCGGCGACAGTGGTAGCTACTAGCTAGCAATGATTTGCGATTGACGACAGTGGCGGCGAGCAATCAAAGCATCGATTCGGAGGTAATCTTCTCTTCTTCTCTTCTCTTTTTGTCTTTGATCTTTTTGTCTTTGATCGTTGATCGGCGATTGTGTTATCTGTTTTTATTTTTTCAGTAATTAGGGCTAGGGCTTTGGCTTCTTCTCTTGTCTTCTCTTCTTGTCTTTGTACAAATCTTGTTCTCTTCTCTTGAGGCTTGATTGTGTTCTCGAATCGATAGGGCTTCGATCGTGTTCTCGTTAATTAATTAGGGCTTTGACTGTTAAATTAATCATAAATTTGGGTCATCATTGATCAAATAGTCATGTTTAATCATGTTTCTAGTATTAATCATGTTTAATATGCTCGTGATAAATGGCCGTAATTACCCTCCTCGCTTTCAGACGCTTTTTTTCCCTCAAAGAATAACCCTCTACTACTGTATGTTTAGTGGTGGAGATTGTTTTATCATGTTTGGAAGTTTGGGAACTATTATATTATAGTTAATTACTTTATATTCTGTGAGTTTTACTTTGACCGATCACAAGTCTTTTCTTCGATAATCAGCACCTTTATTTAGGAAATTTATGGTTGTGGAAGTGAAGCTTAGTTGATAATTTAAATTAATAAATTATTTTTTTGGGGGATTTACATGTTTGTAAAAGTTTCTGTTTGCTTAAAGTTGGTATCTTGGTTAAAGTTGTTATATTCTGAGAAATCAACCTTGAGTTGGGTTGGAGTGTTTTTACTTTTTTTTTTTTTTTTTTTTAAGGAATTTTATCTTCTTGGAATGGGCTTTAAGTTTTTTTGATATTACATCAGTTTAGTAATTATATTTTTATCCCTTTTTGTGTTAAAAGTGAATGAAATATAAGCTAAAAGTTTTCACTTTTCTCTTCCTTTTTCCTTTTCCTCCACAAATCTCCACTCAAATCCTTAATCCAACATTAGCTAAGGTTTTCTAGTATCCCTAAAAAGCGACCTTGGATGTGAAATGAAATTAGAGTCAATGTAAGTGTCACCTTGGTTATTGAACAATTATGGAACAATTGAACTGGCTTGAGATTGGACAAACTGTTATTGAGCAGGGTATTTCCTTTATCTTTCTCTTGTACTTTTGTTTGTTCTCAAAGTTCTCTCTTTTCTATTGTATTTTTATGTTTCTTGTCTGTAATTCAAATCTACAACCTAAGAAAATTTCAGTTGTTATATGTAATACCCTTGTTTGATATGCTATGCTATGTACTTTCAGTCATCGCTAAGATACAGAATCAGAAAAATCATATGGATGTTAAGAAACATTTTTTGGTGGCTTTTAATTAGGAATTAAATGAATTTGCATAGGCATGTTGCTTTGATCACTTGCACACTTCCATCATTTAGTGTTTTGGGAATCGATTTTTTTTTAAAAAATTTATTATGAAAAAATATAAAAAAAATAAAAATATAATATGATCTAAATAAGCCAAATAAATTAATAAGTTGGATTTTTTTCATCTTTTCAAAAGAGACTAAAGTATCAGAGATTTTTGATACCAACACTTGATATAATGTTTTCAGATCAATAAAAATAATAATTATGAAATGGATGGATCGATGATGAATCTTATCTAACCTAACTTGATGTCTTGGATGAATCCATTCAATTTTTATTTTAAATTTTTTTTATTTATGCAATGTAAGTAATTGAGACCATTATTAACACATGCCACAATATTTTTTTTTGGAGGATAGTTGAATAATTTGACAGAAAGAAGACATATGTCTGTGAGTCTCTCTGCACACCTCTCAGTTTTGTTTTGGTCTGCTATTCCCATTCTTTTGAGATTTAATTTTTATTTTTTTTGATTCAATGTGGAAGTGCTGCCTCGGCAGTTGGGTTTATTTTATTTATTTGAATAATTAGCTCTCTTGTTTAGTGGGAAAAACCTAAACAAATTGCCAACTTATATCATCATTTGAATTACGACTAGCCACCCAAGTTTAAAATGTGTTGCTCACTTCTTCCAATTTTTTACCATATTGCCCTTTCTCTCCTATTCAAATGACTTGGACTTTACATAGCAGGGGTTGGGTCTTGGAGATGTTCTTGATCTTGGTTGATTCTAAAACTAATCAAAGTAAATACTTACCAGATCTAAGTATATTTAGGAGTATCCAACGTTACTCAATAAATAATTACCAGAACTAAGTATGTAGAAATGTTCAAAGTAATTGGAGAAATGATTTGTTTAGGTTGTATGAAATTAAAGGGAAAATTTCCAATAAGTCTTACTTTCTCATGAAATGTCCATTAGGTCTTATTAACACTTGAATCAACTCTCTCAACATAGTGCTAATATGATTGAAGAGGAAATTCTATGGGGAAAATAGGATTTAATTGGTCAAAATTAAACTGTTTTGATGTATGTTTTCCCGTTCTTGATTATCAGGTTATCCTTTATGTTTACTTAACTTTCATTAGCTGTTAATGGATGCTGTTATATTGAATTTATTGATAGTATATTCTGTGTCGTTATGATATCGTTGATGAGATCCTTATGAGCTACTTTTTCTGCCTAAAAAAATATGATTTCAGCAAATAATGTCATGGTTCAACAGAAAATTGGGTTCATATAAGAGTTAAGATATACTAATTGAATGAATTGATAATTACAAGTCTCCTACTGCAATTTTTGTAATTGCTTTTATATGTTGTATGTGATAGATTTCATTGACATGCACAGAGAGAAGTCTTTGGATAGTGAGGACCTGTTATTGTTTGTCACTTACATGGATGGCTCCCATACCAATTTGTAATTATTCAGGCTATGTGGTTTCTGCTTTTAAGACCAATAAGCTTTATTGATCCTTATTTGTTTTATAGTTTTTAGTGGGTTATATGTTGATATCATATGATTTTGATTGTCCACATAATACTCTATTTTATCATTTATGTGATCCTTACTGCATTGTTGCATATTGTCTTCTTTTGTGGTGCTGTTTTACTGATATTTGTGTGGAGAATCAAAATAATTATGTCATTTTTTGTGGCTGTGGAGAAAGGATTGGGGGCAGTTTAACAACTGGATAAATTACATTATTTTTTGTGTGATCTAAATGTAAGTTTATAAATTAATTAGTAAGTTTATTCCTATGTTTCTAGCGGTTTTTGAATTAATTTGTTTTTTTATTTTTCAGGTCAGAAATTTCTTGGAGAGATGCAAAATATGGTCAAAGAATTCAAGAACTTAGTTTTTTCAATTTTTTTTTTTTTTAATATATGTAATCACAGTTAAATTTTTTTTATTAATTTTTTTGTATATACTTTTAAACATTTAACTTTCATTTATGAAATATATGACGTTATTTCATTCAATATATGGTTGTGATTCAAAATATAATATATAATGTGTATTATATTTTTTAAATGCGCGTACAAAAATAATATTGATTATTCTTCAAATATGTCAAAATCTTTTTTTATCACAGGTTTTATTAGTTATTAATCACACTTAAAAGGTGTGATCTAAAAGTTTTTAATCACACTTAAAAGGTGTGATCTAAAAGTTTTTAACCACACTTAAAAGGTGTGATCTAAAAGTTTTTAACTACACTTAAAAGCTGTGATCTAAAGTTTTTAATCACACTTAAAAGGTGTGATCTAAAGTTTTTAATCACACTTAAAAAGTGTGATCTAAATGTTTTTAATCACACTTAAAAGATGTGATGAAAGCATTTTTTTATGACACTTAAAAAGTGTGATTAAAAATGACCATTTTTAATCACACTCTTAAAGACCACACTTTAATAAAATTTAAAAAGTGTGATTAAAAAACATACATCACACCAAAAAAGTGTGATCTTTATCTATATTTGTAGTAGTGAGACGTGTTGCACGGAGCATTGACACCCTTTGAGTAGAATTTGAGCATCTTGTGCTAGATTCTTGAAGGGGCATTTGTCTTCTGGCTCTTTTTGCATCAGTTGTACCACTTGTTCTGCATCAGTCTCAATGATGACTTGGTTCATTCCTTTACGAAATATGACAGTCAATCATTTGAACAAAGTTCACAGTTCAGCTTCAAGACTTGTTCCACTTTGCAATCTTCCATAGAAGCCACACACCCAAGCTCCTCTTTCATCTCTAATGAGTCCTTCAAACTATGATACTAGCTTTCAACTTCTTCTTTCCTTCTTTTTTTCCCCCCTACTCTTAGGCTTTCTCTATTTTTTATAACCTTCTAACTTTTTTTCTCACACTAGAGTGCCGGTTAAAGGTTTCAAAAAAAATAAGGGAGACAGGGGCTCTATTTATAGGGGTGGATTTGGTGTAAAATGTATAAAGTAGCCTTAGTTTGGATGAGACTACCATTTGGTTGCAAAGAATCAGAATCAAGATGGATTAGGGACTAATATTAGAAATTTAGCTCCATTGAGCCAATGAAATAAGGAACACAAGTACACATCACCATATCCCAACCATGCTTGAATATTTTTTTTATTTAAAAATCAATGAAAATTGTCTTTCAAAACGTACACTAACCTTACAACCACCATGCCTATGGCCGCCAACCTCTTCTCCAAGGTGCAATTATATATATATATATAATAGGCAACACAAGAGAAATTATTAATATATATATATATATATATTTATTTAATTAATGCAACATAGGATTGAGAATACAATAAAATTAAAAGATAGAGGACTAATATGAAATTAAGAAAATTCATTACTTATTATTAACATATAATTATAATAAAACTATTTTAAAAAAATTAATATAGATCCCACCGAATTAAATCACAATAAAAGCGAGAATCGAGCGAAAATGGTGTTATCGGAAACGAAGTGTTTAATCTAAACCTAGGGGTTCTAATAATTATTATTAGGGTTTTAAAAATGATTATCAAACTATTGCGATTGATTAGGGCTTAATCGAACTCGCCTGGGATGCCATTCAGTTCTAAGGTTAAATTTGTGAGAAGACGATGATTTCAGGGGTTTTATTGAAATAACTTCTAATATTATATTTTAAGATAATTACAAAAATTAAGGTCTCTATGACTTTACCGTCTTGTGGTTCAAATATAGGCAAGGAACTCTCTTATTGTTTTGAACTAAAGTATTACAGTTAATTTTTCCGTTAAAGATAACGGAAGGTGTGTCACACTCTTCCAAATTGAGAGTAGGTAATGCAAAAATCATTAGTCAAAGTCAGAAATTGAATCAAATGTCAACAACACTCTCACATTCATCTTATTCTCTAAATTAAATCTTAATCCTAAACAAACCCTAACCCTAATTGTTATCTTGCATCAATAATTTGATTCAATTCAATTACAAATTTGATTAAAAATTAAATAGTAGATTTTTGTAATTTTATGGTAATAAATTAGACTCTTTAGGTTAATTTATGGTTTAATTATATATATATATATATATAGGTAAGGGTTTAATTTGAAATGTTATTAAATAATAAATTGGGTTAAAAATTAAAAATTAGATTAAGGTAATTTTTGATAGCGAATCATCTGCAGTAGCTCATAATCCAAAGATTCTGCAGTTTCATAATCCAAAGAAATCATAATCACCGCCCATCTCAGAAGTACTCATAATCCAAAGAAATCACAATGGAGTCGTAGTTTAGTATATAGTGTACTATGTCACATATGATCATATGATGTAACAGAGTTAGTTAGAAGTGGTTAGTTATAACAGAGTTAGTTAGAGGTGGTTAGTTTAGTTAGGATTGTTAGCATTGTATCTGATATGTGTATATATATCATTGTAAGTGAGAAGAGGATATTATGAAAATATATTCAAACTCAACAATTCTTCATGGTATCAGAGCTGTAAAGCTCCAACGAGCATCTCTCTAATGGCGTTATCTCCAATGACGATTCCATCATCTTCAACATCGTCTTCAATTACAATCTCTTCGAATCTCAACATGCTAGTCTCTAATCTGAGTTCTCTTGTGACTGTGAAACTAGATAATACAAATTTCATTATCTACAGCAATCAAATGAAGAACATTCTTCGCGCTACCAATCTGCTGAAGTTTGTTGATGGCTCATATCTATGTCTAGTGGCCTGTATCTGCAATTCATCTGGTGTAGAAATGTGCAATCCTGAAGCACTGCAATAGAAGATGATTGATGCACATTTAATAAGCTGCATTACAGCCACGCTCTCACCTGTTATCTTCACCACTGTTCTTCCTTTTCAAACTAGTTCAGATATTTGGTTTGCATTAGGCAAACGATTTACAACTCTATCAAGATCGCATATCCATCAGCTTAAGAACAAATTAAACTCCGTCTCGAAAAATTCTGACTCAATGGAGGTATATCTCAGAAGCATTAAAACTCTTGTCGATCAACTTAGCATTGCTTCCTCATCTCTTGAAGATGAAGACGTTGTTCTTATTACTTTGAATGGCTTACCTGCGGAATATGATTCATTCAAAACTGCAATTTGAGCAAGATCAGAGAGCATATCCATGGATGAGCTTTCATCCTTACTATGTTCAGAAGAAATTCATATTGAAGGAAAAATAAAGCAGTCTTCTGCTCTTACTGTTGCCTATGCAACAATGAAGGATTCTCCATCATCCAAAGGTTTCACTTCTTATCACAATAATTGCAGTTCTTCTCGCCATGACTCAAGAGGTTCCTACCGAGGGTCATACAGATCTGCTCTAGGCAGATTTTCAAACTTCAGAGGCAGATCTTCAAATCGTGGCAGATTCGATAGATCAGATTTTGGTAGATCAAATTTTGGTTCTGTTTGTCAAATCTGTGGTAAACTTAACCACTCTGCCTTGGATTGCTGGCATCGACTGGATCTTGATTTTCAATCACAGTTATCTTTTTCTCCTCAATCTCACTCCCAAACTCATTCCAAAGCTTATGTTGCCCCCATGACTGATGATACTACATCTCAGCCCTCTACTCCTTGGTTTCTGGATTTTGTTGCCTCTGAACATGTCACGCCCCAAACCCGCCCCTAAAAGTTTGGGCATGACCCATTCGCAAACAGACACAAAACCTGTTATACATATCATATGGGGCCTGAACGGAAGCATTCAATAATATATAATAGCGTAAAAAATAACATCCATTGAGCTATCACTACTATGCCAGGACCGTAGACAGAACATAATGCAGATAATTATACAGTGATGTGTATCTGAAGATAGTTATGCACATATACATCTTCCTCATAGACATTTGGGTACAGACTAAATACAACTTTAAAACTTAACAAAACTCCAAAAGTTGAACGGTTAACACCTAACAGTTTAGACACTCAAGGCTTGACAACTGGTATCGGAAGCCACAGGTTAAGATTGACCTCCAGGTTGAGTGCCTCTGAAATGCACATAAAATAAAGTGAGTCAAGCTCGTGAATAATAGTACGCAAATCATGTAATGTTCCACTCAAACAATAAAGTATATAATTGCGTATATATGTTTATTTACACTCAGAATATCATGAGTCCAGTTTCCTTAACAACGCAGTTTAGTATGTACAGAGGATTTAAAATGTTCATATTTCCAAATAACAGAATAGCCATCAGTCCCAACAGTTACAGAATAGCCTTTCGGCCCAGTCATAACAGAACGGCTTATCAGCCCAGAGATAACAGAACGCATAAAGCGTAACAGAACGCATAAAGCGTGACAGAACGCATAAAGCGTAACAGAACACATAAAGTGTGAGGGTACAGAACTAGTAGAAGATAATAAGTTTTGGAAACCAACAGACATATCATGCTAAATCTTAAACGGAACGGATCAATAGACAGTATGTATAACCAGAATAAATAAACAGAGCGTAACCATCCCAAAGTCATCTCAATATCGCTGCACCATAAATGTAATAATAAACAGGCGTAACAATCCCAATTAATACACATACAACATCATTATCGATGTAAAGTCAACGTTATAAATGTACATTAATAGTAACGACAAACATTAGCGACAATTAAACATACATCCGACGTAGTAGTACTCACATTTCACTTGTTTATCGCGGACAATGAATGTGCATTTTATCTATCGAAATAGTTGTCTCATAATTAACAAAGATGCTACGAATTTCTTACAGATGCCACAGGCTTAATATACCATATAAATGGTACAGAATATTTCCATAACCATACCGTTGTATGTAGCTTCCTCATCATTCATACTGATTTCTGATTAACTTAATGTTAATGAAATCACTTACGTAACAGGCGTTAATACCATAATCATTATCGAGAAAATAAAATGTACATGTAGCGCATTATTACTCACAAAGGATTAGACGCTTGATCCGCCTCGTAATTGACCCGACACAATTCATAATACACATTAAAATCGGGTCACATATCATTATTCCGATTTTAACTAGTTTATTTCTCTTTATCCCATTTACACATCATATGGCAATTCAACATGGATCAAATTAAATCTGTGAATCTCATTTCAACATTCCACACCCAATGTTCATGTCATCCATAGTCTTAATACATTATTTCCTTAATTTTTCCTTCCATTATAGCATAAATTCTAATGTTTATAACAAAGTTCATTCGCTAATATTTTTACATAATTTGAAATATCTCGAAATCCAATTAAATTTATCCATATACAATTCAACATCTCAACTTCCTTATTCTACCTTCAATTTGGGCCAATCCATTAGTTATCACCATTAATCAACTTAGGGTTTCAAAACACAAATCCAAACTCCTCAAACCATTACTTCTTCTTCCAATTTTCTCCATCTAAAGTACATAATCTATCACCTTAATCTAGCAATTGCATCTCTAACATAATAAACCCAAAACCCCAAATCACAAATTGGACATAATATATACAAAACTATAGATTTGTAGTTATATACATAACATACCATAAATCTACACCCAAAATACCATAAATCCATCAATCAATACAAATAAGATCTCCTACCTCAAGATTGAAAGCAAGGAAGCTAGGTCAAGAGTATCACTTTGAAATTCCAAAATCAAATCGGTTGGAAATGTTCATCTTCTTGTCTTCTTCACTTCTTGGTGGAAGATCTTGATCAAAACAAAGAGAAATGGTGAGGATTTGGGATCAAAACCCTAGCGTTTTCGGTCCTAGGCGGAAAAGAGAGAAGAGGAAAAGAATATGTGGAAAAATGATCCAAAAATCTGGTTTAAAAGCTGCTGTCCGTAATCTACGCCGAGCGGAGAAATTCGCTCGAGCGGACTGTTTTCAGCAGATCCCGAAACTTTGAACAGGCATAACTCTCTCATTCGGACTCTTTTAGGTCATTCTTGTGCTCAAATTGAAGCCCCAAAAATAAAATTTCCAATGGTTCTAACCTCACATTCAAATTCAAAGTGTGGAAAAAGAAAAGGGCAAACGAGTGACGGTTGGTCGTAAACGAATTATTCAAACTAAAGTTTTTGGTCCAATCTTACTTTACCATCATCTTATCATCTCAATTAATATCCCAAAATAAGGTAAGGACATTTCAAATACACTAAGAAGAACATCAAAAATGAGTCCGCATGCTTCGGAATCAAACTTACCCAGGCGACCGCCGAGCGCCTTAGACCACCAAGGCCGTCCGCTCGAGCGTAACCCCCCCCGCCCGAGCGGAGACCCACAACTCCCAGAATCTCAGGCCATCTGAAAAATTGCTGGAAACCCCAAAAGTCCGCTCGAGCGGCCACTCCTCCGCTCGAGCGGAGGAAAGGATTTCTGGGTCGTTACAGAACATGTGACAAATGATCTTCATCGTTTAAACTCTTATCAGCCTTACTTTGGTTCTGACCAAGTTACTATTGGCAATGGTGACTCTCTCCCCATCCACAACACTGTGAAAGGTATTTTGCCAACTCCACATCATTCTTTTAAACTTAACAAAGTTCTTCATGTTCCTACTATTTCATCTAATCTTCTTTCAGTACAACAATTAGCAAAAGACAATAATAGCTCTATCATTTTTGATCACTTTTCCTTTGCCATTCGGGACAAAGTTTCTAACGCTATTCTTCACAAAGGATATCATGCAAATGGTTTATATCATTTTACTTCACCTCCTGCTTTGTCTTTGCCTTCATCTACTGCTGCTGCATTTTCTACTACTGGTTCAACATCATCTGCTGAAATTTGGCATAAAAGATTAGGCCATCCCTCTTTTTCAAAGCTTCAACCACTTAAGTCTCAGTTGTCAATTGTTTTCAATAAAAATGACTTCAATTGTATTGATTGTTCTGTTTCCAAATGTCATAGACTTCCATTTAAACTTTCAAATTCTACTGTTAATAGTCCATTGTCTTTGATTCATAGTGATGTTTGGGGTCCGTTTCATGGCTCCTCTACTGGTTACAAATATTATGTACTGTTTGTTAATGATTTCAGTCGATTCACATGGATTTATCCTCTTTTTAATAAAAGTGAGGTATTTTCCAAGTTCATGGTTTTTAAGGCTTTTGTGGAAAAACAATTCAGTCTTCCTCTTAAAATTTTACGAACTGATGATGGCGGTGAATTTGCTAATCATTCCATGTCCAACTTTATGAATCTTCATGGCATACTTCATCAACACTCTTGTCCTCATACTCCATCTCAAAATGGAGTTGCAGAAAGGAAGCATTTGCACATCACTGAAATAGCTATTGCTCTTCTTTATCATTCTTCTTTACCTCTTACCTACTGGTTTGATGCCATAACTACTGCCACATACCTCATCAATAGACTTCCTAGTGCTTCTCGGTCAAATTGCTCTTCTTTTGAACTTCTTTTTCAAACCAAACCTGACTACACACATCTGAAAGTATTTGGCTGCTTTTGTTTTCCTTGGATGAAGCCATACTCCTCTCATAAATTAGCTCCCAAATCTACTCCTTGCATTTTTCTAGGTTATCATCCATCTGTTAAAGGTTATCGCTGTCTCAATTCTGCCACAGGTTCTATTTTGCTTTCTAGACATGTTCGATTTGAAGAAAATATTTTCCCTTTTGCTGCTTCCTCTACTGTGCTTACTTCTCCCCCTTCTTTGTCCAATTTACAACACTTTTTCTGGTATCCTTCTCCTCTCCACCGACCTGCTGCTATTGCTCAACCTGTTGTTTCCCAGTCTGCCTCCCTTCCTTCTGCTGTATTTCAGCCTCCTACCCAACCTAATTCTACTAACCCTGTTATTTCCCCGTCTGCCTCACTTCCATCTACTGTGTTTTGGCCTCCTGCTCAGCCTAATTCTGCCTCTAAATCTGTTGTCCCACAGTCTGCTTCTTATCTTCCCTCTCCGTCTACCTCTTCTCCTTCTATTCCAATTGGTTCTATTGAGGTTGTTTTACCTCTCCCTCCTCCTTCTACTAATACTCACCCCATGCAAACCAGATCCAAAAGCAAGCCTTTCTATTTGTCTACCTCTCTTTCTTCTCATTCTCTTCCTGCCGATTCTTCCACCGAACCCACTTCATATACCCATGCTCTTTCTTCTCCGGTTTGGTTCCAAGCCATGATGGATGAATACATTGCTCTTCAGCACCAGGGGTATCTGGTCTCTTGTTTCTCTTCCATCCTCTAAACATTCAATTGGTTGCAAGTGGATTTTTAAAATCAAACGCAACTCGGATGGTACTATTGCCTAGCACAAAGCTCGCTTTGCGGCTAAGGGCTTTCTCCAACAGTAGGGTGTGGATTTTCAAGACACCTTCAGTCCTATGGAACCTACCATTCGTATCTTCCTTTGTTTGGCCTTACATTATCAATGGCCTCTCAAACAATTGGACATTAGCAATGCATTCTTACATGGCCAGCTTCAGGAAGAGGTGTGTATGGACCAGCCACCGGGGTTTGTTGATCCTCAAAATGCTTCTTTAGTTTGTAAGCTCCACAAGGCTCTCTATGGTCTCAAACAAGCTCCCCGGGCTTGGTTCTCCACATTTTATTTTTTTCTTCTCTCCGAAGAGTTTATTCAAAGCAAGTGTGATTCTTCATTATTTGTTCGCAAAACTTCCACATCTGTTACTTACATTTTGATATATGTGGATGACATTCTTTTAACCGGCAATAATCAGTCTTATATTCAAACTTTGTTGGCTCATATGCACCTTGCTTTCTCTATGAAGGAGTTAGGAAATATTTCCTACTTCCTTGGGATTTCGGTTCATCCTACCTCTCATGGTTTCTTCCTATCTCAGCATAAGTATGCTGAAGAACTCCTTATCAAAGTAGGCATGGTTGATTGCAAAACTTGTGCCACACCTATGTCTGTCAAACTCCCAACCGACGCTGCTAATTCTTTGCCATGCTCCCAACCTTTTCTTTATCGTAGCATTGTTGGGGCCCTTCAATATCTTACAATCACCAAACTCGAGTTGTCTTATGCTGTCAAAATCAAGCTTGTCAATTCATGCACTCCCCTACAATGGGTCATTTCTCATTAGTCAAACGCATCCTAAGATATGTGAAAGGCACATTGGGCCATGGTCTTCAATTTACTCCTAGTCATTTTGGTTTACAAGCATATAGTGATTCCAATTGGGCTGGGGATCCAGCTGACAGACGTTCTACTTCTGGCTATTGTCTTTACTTAGGCAATAATCTGATTTCACAGTCTTCCAAAAAGCGATCAACAGTATTTCGCTCTTCCACCGAAGTAGAATACTGCTCTTTAGCTCATACTGCAGCAGAGTTAACTTGGCTTCAAATGTTGCTTGTTGATTTCTCTATTCCTCACACCTCTCATCCCATCTTATGGTGTGATAACCTATCCTCTATATCCTTGGCTACCAATCCGGTGTTTCATAGCCGGTCCAAACACATCGAAGTTGACTGCCATTTTGTTCGCGACAAAGTTGCTGCCCACCAACTCCTTCTCAAGTATGTTCCCACAACAGACCAATTAGCTGACATTTTCACCAAGCCCCTTTCCACTGCTCGCTTTTCCTATTTGACTCACAAGCTCATGGTCTCCCCTTCGCCCATTCGTTTGACAGGGGATGATAGCGAATCATCTGCAGCAGCTCATAATCCAGCATCTGCAGCAGCCCATAATTCAGCAGCTCATAATCACTGTCCATCTGTAGCAGCTCATAATCCAGCAAATCACAATGGAGTCGTAGTTTAGTATATAGTGTACTATGTCACATATGATCATATGATGTAACAGAGTTAGTTAGAAGTGGTTAGTTATAACAGAGTTAGTTAGAGGTGGTTAGTTAGTTAGGATTGTTAGCATTGTATCTGATATGTGTATATATATCATTGTAAGTGAGACGAGGATATTACGAAAATATATTCAAACTCAACAATTCTTCAATTTTATGGTAATAAATTAAGATATTTAAGTTTATATATGATTTAATTTGTTAAATGTTATTAAATAAGGTAACTTTATGGTAATAAATTAGGGTATTTAGCTTGTCATCACGCACTTCGATAGGAGCAGGAGCAAAATTTTCGTCATGTTCGGATCTTGACAGATTCCAAGCTTTTGGTGGATATTCTCCATCCTCGGGAGTATCCTGTTTGGTTTCTTAGTACTACTATAACAGACATTAAGCTGGTTAGTAAGTTTTTTGATTATTTGTGTACCTGTAAGGGTCATCGGCATGATGTGAAACCAGCTCATGACTTAGCTCGGTCTGTAAACCACTTTCCTACTTAATATATTTTTCATCTGTTTTGTTTTATTCTAAAAAAATAGAAGAGAGAAAGAGATTATACTATAAAGGTATTTAGATAATTTTCTGCTTGTTTTTAGCGGAATTAGGTTTGTACTTCAGTCCAAAATCATAAGGGGATTCTTTGCCTATATTTAAACTATAAGGGTAAAGTGCTCCGAGGCAAAAACCACATAGAGTTAAAATGAATTTTGCCCTAAAAAAAAAAAGTCATAATCAAATAACAATAATTACACTAGGTCATAACTAACATTACAATAAATTTCCCATACATAAAACTAATCCAAACAGAGTGCATGTGTGAAATAGGAAAAGTTATTTGAGTGTGATGTTGCTTTTTGGTCGCTAATTGATTTTTTTTTATATTGACTTGGTTTATTGGAATGAAATAAAATGAAATAGAATGATCGTTTTATCAAAACATTCATTCTTATGTTTAGTTATATTAAAAAAAATAATGACAACAGTATTACAAATAGAATCATCTTTCATTATTTTAAATAAATAATAATTCCATAGGACAACCTAATGAATCATCATTTCATTCTCTCTCATTCTATTGAACCAAATAGGGCATTAAACTATTAATAAGTTTTTTTTTAGATGGTGACTATTAATAAGTTAATTATATTTAATTTTACTTAAGTACCCTTACTTTCAATTATGACATCCAATACTTTACACTTTAAGTCAAGTTACATTGTCATTCTTCTGTCCATCTATTGTTAATGAGGTTCACAAAAATTACAAGTAAAACTACAAATAATAAAATGAGGTTTGATGAAATTATAACTTATATCTTAAGTTTTGTTAGTCTTATTAATGATCAATAAATGAAATAGTGACATTGTATCTTGATTTAAAATGTTAGTATTGCTTGTTACTAGGGGTGTAAATTTGGCTTGGCTCGGGCTTGGGCTGGCCCATATTGGGCCTCACGAGCTCTCGCCAAAAGTTGAGACGGCCCGACCCGACCCACAGGCTAGAAAATTAGGCCCAAGCCCAGGCCTACGGGGTATTTGGGCCTTGGACAGGCAGGTGGACCTGAGCTCAGGCTTGGGCCGGCCTGAACATTTTTTTTTCTACCAAATTTTATTATTTTTTACTAAAAATGACACTGGGTCTCGGGCGGGTCGGACCTCGGATTAAGCTTTGAGTGGGTCTTGAGTAAGCCGATGGGCTGGGCCTATAGGATGAGCCGGGTTGGACTTCAAAATGATGGCCTAAGCCCAGGCCCAGGGTCTTGGGCTTGGGCTTGGGCTTGGGCTTGGGCTTAACCAAGTCAGGTCCATCCTAGGCCGCGGGCCATTTTTACATCCCTACTTGTTACAAACAGTTAACGTAAAATGGCCAAAGTAATATTCCAGTGAAAGAGCGAGCACGCTAAGGATAATACACTCAATGTTAACTTTTATGGTCTTATTATTTAAAGGGATATTTACACACAAATTCTAATTTATAAACTTATACTTCATTAAGTTCTAATTAAGATTTTTTAAACTTTTAAGTCCCATTAAATTTTTAAGAACGGAATTACCCTTCAAACAATAATTGCTCATCATTTATGAGTATCTATAAAGGAATATGATGATTTAACATTTATTTTGATTTCTAAATTTTTAAAACATCAATGTTAACTTTTATGGTCTTATTATTTAAAGATGCATTTACACACAAATTCTAATTTATAAACTTATATTCCATTAAGTCCTAAACAAGATTTTTTAAATTTTCAATTCCCATTAAATTTTTAATAACGGAATTGCCCTTCAAATAATGATTGTTCATCATTTATGATTATCTATAAAGAAGTTTTTTGGTTTTCGTATTTTTTTTGTTTTTAGTGAATATTTTTTAAATTTTAAACATTTTTTTTTTACTTTTTTAGATGCACCTTACTTAGATGTATCTAAAAAGTAAAAAATTTGTGAAAAAATATTTTAAAAAATTAAAAAATACATAAAAATACTAAAAATGTATTGAATTCTCGTATTTTTTTTTGTATTTTTGGTATTTAGTGAATTTTTAAAAGATTTTTTTCACAAATTTTTTACTTTTTAGGTATATTTATGTTACCTATGTCTAAAAAGTAAAAAAAAAAATTGCTTAAAATATTAAAAAAATTCAGTAAAAACAAAAAAAAAAACATGAAAAATAATAAAGTAGAATTTTCTCAAAAAGTGTTTTTTGAAAAACCTAACCAAGTTTTTTTTTTTTTAAATTTAAAAAAAAACTAAATTATTTTTTTGTGTAAAACTGAAAATTTTGTATCTATAACAGAATATGATGATGGAACATTGATGTGAAAAATTGAAAGAAAAAAACTTTAAAAAAAAAAAAACTGATAAAAACTATTAATATTCTCGGTTTTATTAGATAGTTCAATCAAACCAATAAGTAAAAGAGCAAAAATATTTAATCTCATACTCTGTTTTTTTTCCCATCAGTTAGTGAAACAATTATCTAGAATATTACTATGCAAAATTGATAATGTTCTTAACTTTCAAAATTGTAAAAAATTGATAATATTCTCAATTTTAGAAATTGCAAAAAACTGATAATATTCTCAATTTTATAAAATAGGACTATTGGTTCAAAAAATCTTAAATAGAACCTGAGTTTCCATGACATTTGTAAATAAGACTTTTAAGTAGTTAACTCTTATTTAAATTAAGGGTAAATTATAAATATATTTTCTTGAAATTTGTTTAAAATATAAATTATTCCTCGTGATTTTAAAAATTACATCTTACCCTTTCAAACTTCTATTTACATAACAAATGATCTCTTTTATTAATAAATCATCAAATTAATTAATTATTTTTAATGATGTCAAAAATATAATCCAATTAACAATTCATGTAATTTTATTATTATATAAGAGAATAGTTATGAATTTTATTTTTTTTATTAATCTGTTAAATAAAAATTTTTGACAATAAAATATTTATAAATTTTAAAATCACATAAAAATAATTCATATTTTAAATAAATTTTAAGAAATATATTTATAATTTAACTTTAAATCAATAATTTGGAGATCTCTTCAGCTTACTTCAAAGGTAGATAAGGGAATGTTTGAGAAGTTAGCTTTTTGATTAACATAGTCAAAATATCAAAACACCCAATCACATTACTTTCATTATTTTTTAAAATTTTTTTATAAAAAATAAAAATTAATTAAAATAATCAATTGACAAAGCTCTAAATAATTTGTAATAAAAGACAAAAAAAAAAAAAAAAAAAAAGAAAAGATCGAAGTCAATAAACATAGCGAAAAAGTAGCAGATTCTTGAGACCCCCCCCAACAGTAGAATGGGTTTGATGGATTGTTTGATTAATGGCATTTGTTTGTTTGCAAGCAAAAGAACGTTCAACCATTAATGCATTTGGTCCCCTACACCAAACAGTCCCTTCTCGGATTGCGACTCTTACGAGCCATAAATTATAGCTATCATTTTTGCATTTGCTTGCTGTTCCCAATTCACAGACAAAATACTCATTCACAAAGCACTATGCAATTAAGCCCAAAGAAAAAAAGAAGAAAAAAAAAAAACACATACGCTAATTTTTGTGGTTCAGCCAGATGGTTTGGGTGTGTTTGGTAACGTTTACGTTTTCAGTTTATATTTACAAAAATTTTATAAACTAGTTTTTGTTTATTTTTAGAAAAACATAAACTACAAACGCGTTTGGTAATTGACAAAATGTTTAAAAAAAATTTTAAATATAAAAAAAAGTGAGAAATGGCAAGTGGTGGTAAGTGGCGGTGGAAGACGGTGATGGAAAGTGGTGACGGTGGGTGGTTGACGGTGGCGGATGGTGGGTGGTGGTGGTGGTGGTGGTGGTGTGGTGGTGGCGGATGGTGGCGGATGGCAGGTGGTGGGTGATGGTGGCGGGTGGTGGGCGGGTGGGTGATGGTGGTGGTGGGTGATGGGTGGCGGGTAGGTAGTGGGTAATGGTGGTGGTGGGTGGTGGGTGGTAGGGGGGGGTGGCGCGGGTGGATGGCAAGTGGGTGGTGGTGGCGAAGGGTGGGTGGTGGTGGCAAGTGGGTGGGTGGTGGGTGGTGGCAGGTGGTGGTGGTGAAGGATGAATGGTGGGTGGTGGTGGCGGAAGACGGTGGTGGAAAATGGTGACGGGTGGTGGCTAGTGTTGGGTGGTTAAAAAAAAAAAACTGAAAACTCAAAATGGAAACACATTTTTTGTGTTTTCATTTTTTGGCTAAATTTATAAACTGAGACCATTGATTTATAAATCAAAAATTTTACCAAACAAATTTTTATTTGAGTTTTTAAAATTTTTGTAAATATAAATAGAAAACTGAAAACGTAAGTGTTACCAAACGACACCTTTATGTTTTAGGGAGGAAGTTTCAATCTCATATAGCTTGTTAGCATTTTCATTTAATCAAAAATCTGCAAACAAGTACTGTTTAATTACTTATAATGCTTTAATATTTTTATTTAATTGCAAATCACACACAAACATACCAAATATTAACAAAATACAAGTTTATACGATTTAGCAAAGTTGTTTACATTTGTCGAGAGAGATCAAAATTATTATTGTTATTATTATTACTAGCCTATCACCCGTGCTATGCACGAAATAATTATAGATATTTTATATTTGTTTTAGATTTTTTTAATATATAAATTATGTTTTTTAAGATTTTTTATAAAAATAATTTAACAATCTTATCACTAACCATAGTGCATGAGAGAAGTTAAAAAGGGTACTGCAGTAACTATACATGGATTGTATCTATAATTATTTGTATGATAAGATTTTAAATGCTGATTAGGGAATTTTGACCAAATCAATAAATGCAGGCATGTGGAAAGGTATGTGGATTGAAAAAATTTAATAAATGCTGATCAGCAAATTTTGACCAAATCAATAAATGCTGAGAATTTTTTTTAAATAAAAAATAAAAAATTTAGAAAATTCAGATTGGGATATTGAAGCTCTCACAGGCCTTGGGGGTTAAAAACCTCATTTTGCTTAATATATATATAGAAATTATAAGATGAGAGAAATAAAGTGCTATCTTATTATAATGGATGAGATCTTATAAAAAAAACGTATAGACATGAATGCCCTCCTACTTTATTGTGTTTACAATTCTATATATTAAGGAAAATGGTCTTTTAAAACCTAAGGCTTGTGGAAGTTCCAACATGTCCATCTTAATTTCTTGATTTTTTAATATTTTTTTAAAAAAAATTGACTTGGTGATTGGTGATTGGTTTATAATAATTACACTATTGACATGCAATAAATGAAATCTTAATTTCCTTACTTTTTGCATCCCCAAGAGACCGATGTAATTATGGTGTAAATGCCTCTTAATTTTTTTGTTTTGTTTTTTGAAAAAAAAAAAAAAAACACTTATTAAATTCTTTCAAACTCCTCGGTCAAACCCCATGTATTTAATTTATATATTAAAAAAAATTAAAACAAATATAACGCAATAAATGAAATCATAATTTTCTTACTTTTTGCATCTCCAAGAGACCTATGTAATTATGGTGTAAATGCCTCTTAATTTTTTTCCCTCTTAATTTTTTTGTTTTGTTTTTTGAAAAAAAAAAAAAAACACTTATTAAATTCTTTCAAACTCTTCGGTCAAACCCCATATATTTAATTTATATATTAAAAAAAATTAAAACAAATATAAATATCTATAATTATTCCGTGTATAGCACGGGTAATAGGCTAGTCTATACTATATATTAAGCAAAAGGGAGTTTTTAACCCCAAACCTTGTGGGAGTTCCAATCTCCCAATCTAAATTTCTTGATTTTTTAATTTAAAAAATAAAATAAAATAAAATCTTAGCATTTATTAACATCTCTCAACTCCCAAGTCTTACCCTCATAATAACACTTTAATGCATTAAGAACAAGCATAAAAAAAATTCTTTGAAATTCAATACATATGAATTCCTTGAAAAGTCCCAACACATATGATTATTATTCCTCATAATAACACTTCAATGCATTAAGAACAAACATAAAAAAAATTTCTTGAAAAGTCTAACACATATGATTATTATTAAAATATTAAACTTTAATATATTATAATAAAAAAAAGACATTTAATTCCTTGAAAAGTCCAACACATATGATTATTATCAAAATATTAAACTTTAATATAATATAAAAAAGGAAAAAAAAAAGATATTTAAAAAAAAGAGAGAAAACATTTAAAAGTCACAATTTATATATATAGATAATTGTAAACACAATAAAATAGGAGGGCATTCATGTCTACACTTTTTTTTATAAGATCTCATCCATTATAATAAGATACCACTTTATTTCTCTCATCTTATAATCTATATATATATATTATATTATATATTATCTATACTATATATTAAGCAAAATGGGGTTTTTAACCCCCAAGGCCTATGAGAGTTTCAATATCTCAATTTGAATTTTCTAATTTTTTTAACTTTTATTTAAAAAAAAATCTCAGCATTTATTGATTTGGTTAAAATTTCTTGATCAGCATTTATTAAATTTTTTCAATTCACATGTCTTTCCACATGCTTGTATTTATTGATTTGGTCAAAATCTCCTAATCAGCATTTAAAATCCTATCATACAAATAATTATAGATACAATCTATGTATAGTTACTGCAGTACCCTTTTCAACTTCTCCCATACATTATGGTTAGTGATAAGATTGTTAAATTATTTTTATAAAAAAATTTAAAAAACATAATTTATATATTTAAAAAAATTTAAAACAAATATAAATATTTATAATTATTCCGTGCATAGCACGGGTGATAGGCTAGTTATATATTAAGGAAAAGGGTCTTTTAAAACCCAAGGCTTGTGGAAGCTCCAACATGTCAATCCTAATTTCCTGATTTTTTAATATTTTTTAAAAAAAAAAATTGACTTGGTGATTGGTGATTGGTTCAAAGATTGTAATAATTACACTATTGATTACAATAAACACTTAATTTATAATAATTACACTTATTAAATGAATAACGCAATAAATGAAATCTTAATTTCCTTACTTTATGTATCCCCAAGAGACCCATGTAATTATTGTGTAAATGTCTCTTAAATAAATAAATAAACACTTATTAAATTCTTTCAAACTCCTCGGTTAAACCTCATGTATTTAATTTATATATTAAAAAATATAAAAACAAATATAAATATCTATAATTATCCCGTGCATAGCACGGGTGATAGGCTAGTATCTATATATGTGAATTGTGATTTTTAAATATTTTTTTTTAAATGTCTTCTTTTTTTTCTTTTTTTATATTATATTAATGTTTAATATTTTGATAATAATCATATGTGTTAAACTTTTCAAGGAATTAAATGTCTTTTTTTTATTATATTATATTAAAGTTTAATATTTTGATAATAATCATATGTGTTGGACTTTTCAAGGAATTCATATGTGTTGGATTTCAAAGATTATTATTATTTTTTTTTTATACTTGTTCTTAATGCATTAAAGTGTTATTATGAGGGTAAGACTTGGAAGTTAGGAGATGTTAATAAATGCTAAGATTTTTATTTTTTTTTGTAAATTAAAAAGTCAAAAAATTTAGATTAGAAGATTGAAACTTCTACAAGATTTAAGGTTAAAAATCTCTTTTTACTTAATATATAGTATAGATTGCTTGAAGAGAGATTAAAACTTTCAAAATCTACCAATCAAGAAATGCGCGAGATTTTCAATTTCTTATAGGGGTGGGTTGGCAATGCAATTTTTGCTGTGAAATTGCAAACAAATAGACAAGTTGGCGACAAGTGCATAAATATACGTATTAACAAAATTATTTATGTTTATGACGGATTTTACATCTCAATAGGAGAGAATTTGAGAGGCTCGTAAAATTTATTTTAAGTCTCATTTCAATAATTCAAATAGCTTATTTTTAAGACTCATTAAGTAAAATATTTATGCAAAAAATAAAGATAATCAGATATCAGTAACTATATATTTGAATCAAATTTAGTTTATAAAAAAGAGATGGTTATTCTTAAAATTATATTCATCGTTCATTTTTTAAAAACAAATATTATTCAAATATATAATTACCGATATCTAATTATCTTGATTTTTTATATAAATATTCTACTCAACAAGTTCAAAAAAAGTAGACGGTTCAAACCGTCAAAATTGATTAAAAAATGGGCCTATCAAGCCCAAATGGTCTCTCATATTGAGATGACAACTTAAAAGAAGTCAAACTCATTTATGAAAGAGAGATTATGTCACATTATCTATAATACACTAATTAGTATACCAAGTTGTTAATGTATATATGATACATATTCCTAGATATTTTAGGAATTGATTTTCTATATATATTTGTATTGCCATAGTTAGGTTTCTTATAGGATACTATTTTTCATAGTTAGGTTTATTATAAGATACTGTTTATGAACCTATATATACATGCCTTTTATTTATAAGATTGATTCATTGAATACAATACATATTCTTCTTCTTTTTCTTCTTCTTCTTCTTCTTCTTCTTCTTCTCTCTCTCTCTCTCTCTCTCTCTCTCTCTACTATTGTAATATGGTATTAGAATTAGGTTAAGTACTTAATAATTTCGCTTCACCGGCAGGCGGTAGCCTTGCCTTGGCCACCCACCGAACCTCAACCTATTTTGTTGTCATATTTTCTTGTCAGTATCATTTCGTGGTAATCTCTTCCTTTGTTTGTTAGTTTATTCTTATCCCAAATATCTTTATCATATATATATATATATATATATTTACTCGCAATCCATTTTTTTTTACTTTTGCTCCACTTTGTCTTTCCATTTACTTCAACTTTAAATAGATTTCTATCTTTAAGCCTATTTGAACTTGAGGGGGGTATTATACCAATATCATGGTGAACATGGTTATACACCATGCAAACCACCTAAGCCTTCTTTTATGGCGCATAACTCAAGCCGCCTCTCATGGCGCACCATCCAAGCCACCTCCTCTGGCGCACAACCCAAGCCGCCCCTTGGCGCACCACCAAAGTCACCCCTTGACGTACCATCCAAGCCGTCCCCTAGTGCACTCAGTCATCTGTTACCATCATCGTTCAGTACCATGTCATAAATTTTGTGTGTGTCACGCTTGCTGGTTCAACCTCTATCCAACATGACCCCGTAAACTGTTTCGACATTGATTCCAACCAGTTTCTACAACGGTCCGACATGACCATAAACTGTCTCGACATTAGTTTCGGCTAATTCCTACAACGGTTCGACACGACCATAAATTGTCTCCTAGCATTAGTTCCACCCTCTAATCTATTTCAAGCGCCCATGTGCTCCCATTTAGACTTTGTAATCTATTTGTTTTTTATTTAATTTTATTTAATTTCATGTTTTAGCTTCTCTTTCCAAACTCATGATGTTTATCCTCCTTGAGTTTGAGGAGGGATATTAATATATATACGGTATATATTCCTAGATATATTAGGTATTGATATCCTAGATATATTTGTATTGCCATGGTTATGTTTTTTATAGGATACTCTTTCTCAGTCTATATATACATGCCTAGGATTAATTCATTGAATACAATACATATTATTTTCTTTCTCTCTCTCTCTACTATTGTAACACAATTGGTGCATACAATATTATTATATGCGAAACAATTCTATGACTATATATCTCATTGATGACATTTGTATTCATTAGTTATGACCTATTACGGGATTAGTTATGACTTGATAATACATATTATAGTGTTAGTCATGACTAAATATGATATTAGTTATAACATTATATCTTTTATGGTATTTGGTTATGACTATTTTTTTTTTTAAATTATGAGTGGTTTGAGTATTACTTATTTTTTGATATTTTTGCATATTACGAAAAAAAAAAATTAGAGAGGTAATGTGATGTAAATAAATCAGTAAACAACTAAACAGTTTATTTAGATGATACTCAAATTCCTTAAAAAGACTTGGGTTATTTTGGAAAGTTAATTAAAAGTTAACTTTTTGATTTTTTTTTTTAAAACGTGTAAAAAAATAGAGAAGTGACATTAAAAAAAATAAAAAATAACTAACTTTCAACTAATTTGCTAAAATAAACGTTAGTTAAGACATTTTTAATAATTAAATTTATAAATATCATAATTTATATATAATAGACACCACGTAACCATTGCCCTTATCTTGTACATACAAATGCATCAACAGAAGACTACGACTCACAAAACAAACATTATGAAACGAGAGGAAAGTTCACAGAACACTAATGAGCCCAAAGCATAAGACAATGTAACTCAATAAAGAATTTGAATGAATATACTAGCAGTGGGTACGGTTTATTTATTTATTTATTTCTATCTCCATCGAGTAGAGAACTTTCCTTCCAAGAAGCCTACTTTCTTGGCATTTCCTTCAAATTTCGTTGGAAAGGAAATATTCTCTGGCATTAATAGACTGTAGAAGAGGAAACAAACTTTTATTTGTATGTAATAATTAATGTTTAATTAGGCCGACATGTCCCGACCATCATAAAGTTCAGCGTATTTATTTAATGTCAGTCTGGTGGTTAGGGATTCGAAAAAGTGAAATTTAATCTAAATCCCTCTATTAAATTTTTATTTAATAACTAAGAGTGTTTGGTAACTTGATAAAGGCTTGAGAGTTAAGATTTTAGGTCTCAAGTTCAAAAAATTTTAGGCCAATTTCCTAAGCGTAGCATAATTGGTTAAGAAGTTAATTTCAAGTTGTTGCTACCACAGCACTTTGTGTGAGTCTAATGCTCCCTTACTACGTGAGTCTTGACTTAAGCGGAGCGTGTCTTGAGAGATCGGGACAAATTCCCAGATTATATAGTCTCCTTAATCGGAACGCATAACAGGACACCTTGATAATCTTTGCTAGGGGCGCTGTCTTGAACCTGCAGAAGAGCGAGAGGATTTTTCTATAATCAAAATATATATATATATATTTAATAAAACAATATTTTATTTTATTTTATTTCATAAATTTTCTAAAATAAAATATATTTTTTTAGATAATATTGTCCATACATATATATTAGGGGTGAACGCAGGTCGGTTAAGGCCACGGAACCTCCAATCCTTCATCCGTCCGCCAGATTGGCGGATTGGAGAAAATCAATCTGCATCCGTCCGCCAATCCGGCGGATGTGGATTGAGCGGATTGGCGGTTTGGCAGATGGATGCGAATCGGTTTGGCGGTTTGAAATTTTATAAATTTTCAATATAATTCAACTTGTGTACTTTCTCAAAAAAAGAAGAAGAAAGTATTACCATTAATGACTTAAAAAAATATTACAATCACTGCATACCTCATCCAAAGCAAGAAAGTTTGAAACTTTAGAATATCACAATCACAGCATGCCTCATCCACATACTACAATCACATCATGCCTCATCTATATAAAGTATTACAATTTGTAGTTCTTAAAATATAAAAATAATTCAAACTACCAAAACCATGAACAGAGTAGTAGTAGAGATTATATGTCTTTATATTGTTACATTTATATCTGTTTTTGAAAACAAAAACCAATCAGCATATATCACACTTTCTATTTATTATTTTTAGATATAGATTTAAAAACCAAAAAATATAGATAAATAATACGTTTATTTTTTTCAATTTAAAAAAGATATTCAAGTTGAAAACTTTTTTTCAACAGAATATTTAAATTCTTTTTCAATTGAAAACACAAACAGAATATTTAAACAAACTGAAAACACAAAGTCTTATAAATTACTAGAGGTGTTCGCGGTTTGGCAGTTCGGTTGCAGCCAAAAGAATCTCAAATCTGCCATCCGTCCACTAGATTGGCGGATTAGAAAAAATCAATCCGCAACCGTCTGCTCGTCATCACGCATCCGTCCAAAATGCGACGGATCGGTTTGGTTCGGTCGGTTTTGACGGATTAGTATATTTATATATATCTCACAAAACTCTTTTAACTAGTAATATTTTGATTTTATTTTATACAAATTTAAAAATGTTGTATATGTATATTTTTTGTTGATTCATCTAGTATGTACTTTGTTTTTTGTGATAGCAAAATGTTGTTATGAACTAGAATAACGTGTTACTATAAACAGAGTCATATGTTACTGTTTACGAATTTTGATTTTTTTTTTTTTTTTTTAAAGAATTTCATAATTAATATAGATCTTTTTTGATAAATTTTGATGAGAAAAATTTTAAAATATTAATTTTATTAAAAATTAACATTTAGATCAAAAGTTATATTATTTTAAAATTTAAAATATTAAATTATTCTTTAAGTATATTTCGGTAATAATGATATGTAATGGACTTTTCAAGAATTATTTTATTTATTTTTATTTTTATTTTTTTGCATTAAAGTTTTATTACGAGGGTTTTGACCAAATCTCTCTTCGAAAAATTATTAATTGATATTGAGGTACCTCGTGATCATCACAATCCCTCATATTCCTCATATTCCCATTCACAAACTCCCAAATCTGTCATATTATCCAACCACTTAATACAAAATCATGAGTCTCGCTCTCTTTATTAATCATAATACATATAAAGCATCACATGAAAATACTCCTAAACCAACTAATAACTTATCAGGGAATTGGATTGTAAACTCATTTATCACACAATGTCCTCCAATAAATAAATAAATAAATAAAATAAAAAAATAAATTGAATTTTGGATTCTAAAGGCGATAAACAGATAAAAATTATTGAAAAAATTGCCAACAACTCATAATTTTAAAAATTTATTACAAATTTATGATAAAATTTACAATTATAATTATTAATATTCATAAAATTTACCATTTATTTATAATTTTTTTTGAAAATTTTCACCAAAATGAAATTTTTCCAAAATTATTTAGTAGTACCAGCATTGTCGATCATAAGATCCTGACCATGTATTACCTAATCGTGTGATTCTTAGGAAATAAGATGTGGGGATGTATTTTCTGAGTACCAACACGTGGCCGAGGTGACACCGAAGTGTCAGCAGAGATCCCCACGTGTTATGGTAGTTGTGCCGAGGTTATCTCGGTTAGGCCGAGGTTATCTCCGAAGATATTGGAATCCGAGATAAGCGGATAAAGGACAAGAGTCCTAGAATGAAGAGGAAGCTCAACCAAGATATGGACAAGAGCCCTAGATTGTGAGAAGACTTCAATTTAAGTAAAGATAAAACTCTTAGGGAGTTTGTCCTGAACTCATCGGGAGTCACAGATTAGCAGTAGTCCTAAGTCCATTAGGACCAGGTTCCTGTTGGGACTAGGATTGTATTGGCTATAAAAGAAAGGCACCCCCATGGGTCTAAGGTACATTTTTTATGCTCAAGCTAGTGAGTTAAGTACTTGATCGTCTTTGGGAGATATACTGACTTGATCGTCGGAGTGCCCCCGGGTGGAAGAACCACCGCCGGAGTCTTTTCCTTTTGTGCAGGTTACAGGGAGCCGTCTACTCTGCCTGTGTTCTACCGCTGAATCACTAAGGAGGGCAGTGTGATCGGAAATTCACTCACACAATTTGGCGCCGTCTGTGGGAAAGAGAGAAGAGTAGATGGCCAGTAATACGCAGAAGGATCAGGTTGGGGACGACACTCCAGTTGGGAGTGGAAGACCCGTCGACCTTAACGCGGAAGAAGGAGACCACAACGAAGAAACTCGTGATCAGAATCACGCAGAAAAAGCCGTCGGACAAGATGGTGATACATCAAAGAAAGCGGACAGAGGCAAGTACTATAATGAGGATGACCTCCAGACCTGGAAAGACAGATGTTTGAGGAGGGATGAAGAAGTAAAGGAGATGGCAAATAAGTTGGCAGACCTTCAATCGGTCGTCAACTTTATCATGTAGAATAATGTCATGCAGCCACCATACCCGCTGCAGGACACACCAATGCCGGCAGCAAACGCCCAGAAGAAGGGACGGAAAGAAATCCCCGAAGCCCCACAGCACACGAGGAGCGGAAGGTACTCTCACCGACCTTCCAGGGAAGTCGGCCGAGAAGAGCCGAGAAGAGAAGAGTCCCGAAGGACATACCGCGAAAAGGAAGCCGACCCCAAAGAACATCGGCATGTTCCGGGGCGGATACTATGTTCCGATGCGTCCTGCGGAGAAGGATCAAAAAGGGGCCACCATGAGGCCGAGAGTAGTCTTGAAAAAGTGAAATCCAACGACGGTAGCCGCAGAAGAAGTAAAGAGGACTTAAGAGATTACCTCAAGAGGAACAGAGAACCGAGTCAAGTAACTTCCCCGGTTAAGCCGATGACTCCTTTCTCGGCAGAATTGGATAAATTCGTCGCGCCGAAAAGATTCAGTATGCCAAGGCTCCAGATATATGACGATAAGTCAGACCCTAACTTCCATGTTGGATTGTTTTTGAATTCAATGGCATTGTGTACAGGAACGAGCCGTTGCTCGCAAAGTGTTCCTTCATCCTTCGGGAAATTGCATCGGTGGTTCCACAAACCGCCAAAGGGGAGCGTGAAGAGCTAGGAAGGTTCGCCGAGATGTTTGTTGCCGTTCATAACAAACAAAGCTACAGACCATCGAGGGTGGATGCGCCGATGGCCCTAAAAATCAAGAAAGACGAAAAGCCTTAGGGCTTATGCAAAGAGGTACTATGAGGTGTTCAATCGAATACCTGAATGCAACCAGGAGGTGGCGGTCGTATCTTTCAAGAACGGCCTGAAGGATGACTGTCCATTGCGGAAGTCTTTGGCGAAAACCCTGCCAAAGAGCATGGAAGAGCTCATGGCGAGAATTGAGAAGTACGCACGAGCCGAGGAAGACACCTCGGGGAACAAGGATACGAAGACAGAAAAAGGCAACGGCTCGCCGAAGCGAGGCCGAGGCAACAATGGACAAAACAAACAGGAGACAGAGTTGAGGACTAAACAAGCAGTGACGACGGTGTTCCGAATTCCGATCCAAAAGGTCCTTGACCAAATTCGAAATCAGCCCTACTTCAGGGCGCCGGCAAGAGCACAAGGAGAATTTATGGGGAGGAACCTTGGTAGGCGTTGTGCCTATCACAATGAGCAGGGTCACCCAACTCAGGGTTGCAGAGCCCTTAAAACACATCTAGAAGATCTGGTGAGGCAAGGCCATTTGAGAGACCTTGTAGATGAGGCGGAACGAGGAAGAGCAGCACGACGCCTAAGCACCAGCTGACCCGCCCCATAGCGAAGAACCACAGGCAGGTGGACCTCGGGTGGTCAATGTAATCCACTCAAAGGTGAACGAAAACGACATACGGGGGGAGACGCAGAGGGTGAAACATCTGCAGCACGTCAACCAGGTCGGACTGAAAAGACCTCAGCTCGAAGATTGCCAAGGGCCGATGATAACCTTCACTGAGGCCGACCTTGACATGGTTCAGCACCCGCACAATGATGCCCTGGTAGTATCCCTCCAGGTCGGGGAATGCCAGGTGAAACGCATCTTGATTGATCAAGGCAGCTCCTGCGACATCATGTATGTCAGATGCTACAAGGAGTTAGGCCTTCACCCTGATGACATGGAGCAGTCAAACGGCCCGATGGTCGGCTTCAATGGAACGCCGACATGGCCTTTAGGCGCAACAAGCTTTGAGGTACAAGCTGGCACGAAGAAGATGAGGACAGAATTTATTGTGATTGATACACCTTCGCCTTACAACATCATCCTGGGGAGGCCGTGGTTGCATGCAATGGGGCGTTCCTCAACCTTGCATCAAGCGCTACGATTCCCGTGAACATGGGATTGAGGAAATCGAGGAGATCGATTCCAGAAGTAAAAATTGCTCCATGGCGAGAATGAAGCTAACTGCAAAGATTCGAGAACCAGAAGAAGCAAAGGTTGAAGAAGAGGACATGAAAGTCCTAGATGATGTCGGCAAGGAGCCGACCGAGAAGAGTGAAGAAGCATTGAAGAAAGTATTCGTCCAAGAGGGCGATGAGGAACGCTTCTTTCTTCTCGGCACAGGATTAGCCGAAGAAGAGGAAAGGGAGTTGGAAGCCTTTCTGAGAAAAAATATTGAGGTGTTCGCCTGGACACCTTATGAAATGCCTGGCATTGACCCCGAGGTCACATGCCACAGACTCAACGTTGACAGGTCGGCCAAACCTGTAATACAACGAGCCAGGAGACCGACGTTGATGCACGTCGAAGCAGTGGAAGAAGAAGTAGCTAGACTTCTAGAGGCCAGGGCCATCCGAGAAGCCAATTATCCGACGTGGTTATCAAATACCGTGGTAGTAAAAAAGAAGAATGGCAAGTGGAGGGTCTGCGTAGACTTCACAAATTTGAACAAAGCCTGTCCCAAAGACAGCTTCCCTCTGCCAAAGATCGATCAGTTGGTGGACGCCACATCTGGACATGGAAGGATGAGCTTCTTGGACGCATATAGGGGGTATCACCAGATAGCCATGTACCCCCCGGATGAGGAGAAGACAGCGTTTATCACTCCCAAAGGTCTGTACTGTTACAGAGTCATGCCTTTTGGGTTGAAGAACGCAGGAGCAACTTACCAAAGGCTGGTGACCAAGATGTTCAGACACTTGATTGGCCGAACTGTGGAAGTCTACATCGATGATATGGTCGTGAAGACCAAGGAACCGAAGGATCATCTCGCTGACTTAGAAGAGGTCTTCAACATACTCAAAACATATCGGCTCCGACTAAACGCATCGAAATGCGCGTTTGGAGTCGGATCCGGTAAGTTCTGGGGTACTGGTGACAAGAAAGGGCATTGAAGCCACCAGATCGATCAAGGCCATTCGAATTCTGAGTCCGACGTCGGCTAAACAGTTCAGATGCATCGGAAGGGCCGCATGACCCTAAACAGTTCATAAGCCGGTTCGGACAATCAGAACCTTTTTTCAATCTGGTGAAAAAGGCCACGATTTTTATGGACAGAAATGCGAGGCCGCTTTGGCCGACTTGAAGAAATACCTCACCTCGGCTCCATCCTCTCAACACCTCAACACAGGGAGGAACTGCTTTTATACCTAGCAGTTTGAGCACGCCGTGAGTCTTTGTGATTATCCGAGAAGAGAAGGAGAGCGGTATAAGATACTACGTAAGTAAAACCTTGGCCGATGCAGAAACAAGGTATTTACCACTAGAGAAATTAATGCTGGCCTTGGTAATGGCCTCAAAGAAGCTAAACCATTATTTTCAGGTTCATAAGATAGTGGTTCTGACAGAGCACCCATTAAAATCCTTGTTGCAACAAGGAGACTTGACAGGAAGAATTGCAAGATGGGCAGTAACTTTGGGTCAGTATGACCTGGAGTTCAGGCCAAGAACCGCAATTAAAGGCCAAGTCTTGGCCGACTTCGTGGCCGAGTTCTCACCAGAGTACATCGAACATCGGGCTCCGCTGAGCCGAGATGAATGGCGTCCGAGCAAGGAAGAAGAAGCCCAGCCAAAGGCCAAGGAACCGAGGAAGGAAAAACTCAGACCCTGCAGCATCTACATCGGAGACTCCTTTCAACTTTTCGTTGATGGAAGCTCAAACCGGCAGGGTGCAGGGGCAGGAGTAGTGCTAATTTCCCCCGATGGGGAAATATTAGAACAGTCCATTCGACTGGGGTTCAAAGCCTCGAACAATGAGGCGGAGTATGAAGCACTGATTGCTGGACTGAAGTTGGCAGCCGCGGCAGAGGCAGATGAGGTAATAGTTTTTTGTGACTCACAACTTATAGTGAATCAAACTACAGGAGAGTTTGCTGCCCGAGATGAAAGGATGTCGGCATACGCAAAAGAAGTCATCAGACTAGCAGACATGTTTCAAAACTGCCGACTTCTTCAGGTTAGCCGAGATGATAACAACCACGCCGACGCGTTGGCCAATCTAGCAAGCTCAATGCAAACCGGAAAGACGAGGACAATCATGGTGGATTACCTATCCAGCCCAAGCATAGAGTCACCACACACAATGCAAGAAGCATTATGTGTGGACATGGGACCAAGCTGGATGGATGCAATTGTTGCATTCCTGAAAGAAGGTAAACTGCCAGAAGATCGAAAAGAAGCACACAAGGTCGATCAAGTCGGCAAGATTCGATCTAATGCCAGGCGACATCTGCATGTAAGATCCTTCACTGGACCCCTTTTAAGGTGTGTACACCCACTCCAGGTCGAAGACTTTTTGTATGAAATTCATGAAGGAGTTTGTGGAAGCCACACAGGGGGCAGATCGTTAGCTCACAGGGCCATTACCCAGGGGTATTGGTGGTCCTATATGCAAAAAGATGCAGAAACCTATGTGAAGAAGTGTGAACAATGCCAGAGGTTTGCACCATCGATACATCGACCAACCCTGCTTTCCAAATTTTGGCCGTTTGCCCAATGGGGCATGGATCTTGTTGGAAAATTGCCCTGCCAACTGGGCAACGGAAGTATTCTTGGTAGCTACAGACTACTTCACAAAGTGGATAGAAGCAGAGCCTCTTGCCAAAATCCGAGATGTGGATGTGAAGAACTTCATCTGGAAAAGCATCATCACCAGATTTGGGATTCCAAGAGCAATCGTTGCCGACAACGGAACACAGTTTGATAGCAAACTCATCAAGAATTTTTGTGCAAAGTTCAAGATAAAAAATTATTTTTCAACACCAAGCTTTCCCCAGAGTAATGGGCAAGCCGAAGCATCAAACAAAGTCATTCTAGATGGAATAAAGAAGAGGCTGCAGGCCGCAAAAGGGAAGTGGGTAAACGAATTGCCCAACGTGCTCTGGGCATATCGCACTACGCCGAGAAGATCAACAGGGGAATCCCCTTTTGCCATGGCTTATGGCACAGAAGCAGTCATTCCACTGGAGATCGGCATCCGAGGATCGAACGCAGGAGTTGAGAACGGGTCTAATGATGTGCTCTTAGCCCGAGATCCGACCTACTAGAAGAAAGAAGAGAGAAAGTCGCAATACCAAAGAATAACGACTTGCCAAAACTTACAACAAGAAGGTCAATCCAAGGATTTTCAAGTCAACGACCTAGTCTTGAGAAAAGTCGTCGGCAATAAGAAGGATCCCAGAGAGGGCAAGCTTGGCCCAAACCGGAAGGCCCTCTGAGAATCACCTCGGTGTTAGGGAATGGGGTATATCGGCTCGAAGATAACGAGGGCAAAGCATTGCCTAGACCATGGAACACTTGTAATTTAAAGTTTTTCTATCATTAGATGTTCTTTGATTTTTCTTGTCGATATGATCAATAAAATCTTAGCAGAGTTTCTCTGAACTTATACAACTTGGCACGATGTTGTTTTTTGAATAATGAGAACCCAAGAGGAACTTAGGTTCACATTGGGGGCAGAGAGAAGACACTAGTAATGCTTAGCTAAAGTTAAGCTGAGATAAATTCCTTATCTTTACTTGTTGAAATTTGTAGCAATTTACAAGTTAAAGTTAAGCTGAGATAAATTCCTTATCTTTACTTGTTGAAATTTGTAGCAATTTACAAGTTAAAGTTAAGCTAATATGATTGTTATCTTCACTTGTTGAAATTTGTAGCAATTTACAAGATGAAGATTAATAGAATTTATATGCTTTATACTTGTTGAAACTTATTGCAAGTTTATAGGTAAAACCCTAGCCCAGGCAAATCTTCAGATAAAACATGCCCGAGGTATGTTACCCGAGGAGATTGTGCAAAGAAGGAAGAATCTGGAAATCATGCAAAATATTCTAAGTATAGAATCATTCAGAAGCAGTAAAGAAGAATTTAAAGACTGAAGTATTCAGAAAGAAACGGTTGCAGTTATATATGAAGAAGGCACTATGGCCTAGTAAAAATAAATTGTTTACAAACAGCAAAGGAGTACATTGGAGAAAAGAACGAAAAAGCAACAAAAAACAAAAGACATTCAAGTTGTTTCAGCTTCAGGAGTTGGTTGGGCTGAGACCTCGGGGGGCCCTTGAGAAACAACTTCAGCATTTTCTTCTGCCACAACCTCAGTCCGCCCTTCCACCACAACTTCAAATTTCTTTATTCCCGCCACCTCGGCGACTTTGTCTCACGAACTTCAAATCGATCTCGGCCAAAGTTTCATCAACACCTCCCCACTAAAAGAAGGTCGAAGATAAGGTGCCAAAGTCCGCTTTTGGGAGCAAATTCAACCTCTTCTTCTCCAACAGTCGATCTTGGGAGGAGATTTGTCTTCCTCACCAAAGCTTCTTCTTCATCTTCACCTTCGTTTTCAACGCCGGCCAGACTCATCTTCGCTTTGGCTTGGAGATGGGGAAGAGGGCAAGGAAGACGCAGGGCCTCGGTCTTCTTACCACGAAGTCGGTGGAAGATCAAGCTTTTTGCCGAGCATTCCAACCTAGGGAATCCTTTGTTGCATGCTTTCTTGACCAAGCTTATAATCTTCGACTTGACCATGCCTAGATCGTGGCGGCATCAACTTCGGCTTTCTTCGTGGCGAGCATCTCTAAGCTCTTTCTGCTTGACCCTCTTAGCCTCGGCTTCCTTTCTCTCGACTTCAGCTACTTTCCTAACGTTTACAGCAGCCTCAAATTTTTGAAGAGCAAGAGATTGGGCCTTTGTAGCTTCTGCAGCCTGATCTTCCAGCCTTTTCATTTTTAGTTCGTTGGCCCTGTTTTGTTTGTGGATAAGAGCGAACTCCTTCTCCATGTCAGCCAGCTTCCTCCCAGTTTCAAATGCCATCATGGAGAAGCTATGAGCATGTTGGATAGCCTGAAAGAATACAAGGCAAAAGTTAGTACAAGAAATTTCAGAATTCTACAAGTATGGAAGACAGATTTTCGAAGAACAAAAAGACTTACTTGGACTGAGCGCTGCATCATATGGACATAGTTCTCATAACCAGACATTTGTTCATTTTTCTCCATGTCGCCCTCAAGAAGGACGGCAGTGCTGAGTGCCACGCCGATCTGGGCATCGGTTGCACTTTCATTTGTATACACTGGCCGGTCTTCAAGAGTGACTTTGGGTTCCCAGGGGATCTTGGGACCCTTGGACCTCGAAGACGTCCCAGCAGATGATTTCTGTTTCTTTGCTGCAGTGGACTTTGGTGGTTGGGCCTCAGCAGGCCTCTTAGAAGGAGCCGAGGTGGTCTTCTCGGTCAATTTTGATATTGGCAAGGCATCTTCGGCCTCGGCATCAGCTTCAGTAGCCTTAGCCTTCGGTTGGGCCTTCTTGGTTCTCTTCGGTTTTGGTGGGGGCACAGTTTGGGCTGGTGCATCATCCATATCATCAGGAAGATCGGCCAGAAGGTCTAGCACCTTTTTGACTGGACGTTCCATTTCGGCCGTTTTAACAAGCCTTCGTCGGCGTTTCTTTGGAGCCGAGGTTGACGGCTGGACGGCTGGTTCAGACGTGGAAGCAACTTGTTCTGTGGAAGCAGTTGATGAGGAGGCGCTCCTCTTCCTCTCTCTGGGAACGTCGGCCAACTTTGATGTGTATGTGGGTATGAAGTTTAGGAGCAATGGGGCCTTGCGCTTTTCAAGCGGAAGATCCAAGAGCTTCTTCAGATCTTTCCCGAGATAAAAGGACTGACGGAAGTCCTTGGGTGGTTGGCGAACGTCTGCAAAACAGAACAAAACATGAGAAACAGATAAAATTTTTGAAAGACATGCAAAATTTTTCAAGAAAGCAATAGCTAAGCAGTTGACGTTGGGCTCTTACCCTTGCCCTCTCTGACCGTGCGTGGAAGGGGAAAGAGATGGACTTCTTCATCTGGGCCGAATTCCCAGTTTCCAGAAGCGATCAGGTAATCGTCCCCAGCCCCTTTGTTGGAGTCAGGAAGGTCGGCTACTATTTTGTAGGCAGTGGACCTCGGCTTAAGATAGTATACAAAACCTTTCTCCCTATGGTCAAGGCCACACATGGTGTAGCAATACTGGATATCGGCAAGAGTGATTCTAACACCCTCCTGCCGAGCTAAAGCTATTATCCCAATGAGTGTCCTAAAGGCGTTAATGGACAGTTGCATGGGGTTCAGAGTGTAGTAGTGAAGGACCTCGCGGAAGAGGGGATCAAGGGGGAACCTAAGTCCACACTGGACGAAGGCTACTATGGGGAAAGACATCTTGTCACCATCAGGCATAATGGAGTCGTCCTCCCCAGCTAGCCTGAGGTGAACATCGTCTGGGATAGAGAACTCTTGCCTAAAGTTTTGTAGTTTGGTGGGGGTATCGACCCTGTCCCTCCACACACCCATTATATTGATATATGAATAGTAGGCTACAGCAACAGGGCACTTTCGAAGGGTTTTAAGGACCTCGGCTAAAACCTAGGATCTGATTGTTTCGGTTTTTCCTAGAAATTGATGGTTTAACAACAAATCCCAAGCCTAAATCTACGAGTAAATGAGAATGGAAGGCAGAAAATCTGGAAAACAGGAAAGCAAAAAGAAGTCTCAGATTCAAGAACACAAGAAAGTGGAAGGCCAAAAACAAAGGTGCAATAGAGCGAGTGTTCACATGCAAAATCAAGTGAATGATTCACAAATTACATGACAAACAGAACAGTAGAGGCAAGAAAAACCAGTAACGATCAAAGAACTGGAGAAGAAGGGAACAGGGGCTTACCAGAAAGGTTGAAGCCGAGATGAGTTCTGCCGAGGTCAGGTGACGGAGGCAACAGCAGCTTGAGCTTCACAGTAATGGCAAAGGCAGAACTGATGCAGAGCTTCGAGTTTGGGACAATGGAGGATTCGAAAGAGAAAGAGCTTCAGAGAGAGAGAGAACAAGGACTTCGAAATGTAAAAGTGAAACGAAGGAGAGAGAGGGAATCGTTTTTTCCTAAACTTGAAACGGCGGCAGAAAAATAGCAATAATTACGCCTAGGGTAACGCATGCGCCAGACGGCGCAGGCAGAGAAAAGACGGCTTGTAGGCGCGTCACTGGCACGGACCAGTAAGAATGAAACGCGTCCTCAGAATGGTTGAAGATTGGTGTATGACAGCTCATACACGTAAGGGAATTGATTTGAATCTGAAGAGGACATGCCGTCCTGGAATGAATGATCTCGGCTAAAAAGTTCTTAGGCCGATGTGCGAGATAAAGTTCGAAGATAGGTTCCATCACCTCAGAATGCCGAGGTAATAGAACCTAGGGGGCAGTTGTGGGGATGTATTTTCTGAGTACCAACACGTGGCCGAGGTGACACCGAAGTGTCAGCAGAGATCCCCACGTGTTATGGTAGTTGTGCCGAGGTTATCTCGGTTAGGCCGAGGTTATCTCCGAAGATATTGGAATCCGAGATAAGCGGATAAAGGACAAGAGTCCTAGAATGAAGAGGAAGCTCAACCAAGATATGGACAAGAGCCCTAGATTGTGAGAAGACTTCAGTTTAAGTAAAGATAAAACTCTTAGGGAGTTTGTCCTGAACTCATCGGGAGTCACAGATTAGCAGTAGTCCTAAGTCCATTAGGACCAGGTTCCTGTTGGGACTAGGATTGTATTGGCTATAAAAGAAAGGCACCCCCATGGGTCTAAGGTACGTTTTTTATGCTCAAGCTAGTGAGTTAAGTACTTGATCGTCTTTGGGAGATATACTGACTTGATCGTCGGAGTGCCCCCGGGTGGAAGAACCACCGCCGGAGTCTTTTCCTTCTGTGCAGGTTACAGGGAGCCGTCTACTCTGCCTGTGTTCTACCGCTGAATCACTAAGGAGGGCAGTGTGATCGGAAATTCACTCACACATAAGATATTAGCCATGAGAGTTTTTCATGTTACAAAGCACCAAGTTTTCAAAAATAAATAAATAAATAATAATGGTAAAAATAGCTCTTAAAGTATTATGTGTTGAAAAAGTTCATAAAAAGTAAATAAAAAATATTAAAATGCGTGAAAATATTTTAATATATATAAAAAGCGTATTAAAATTATTAATATTATGATATTCAATATTTTTTACAAACAAACTTTAAGAACTTCTTATTAACAATTTGATAATCCTTAAAAGTTTTATCAGCAAGACTTTTTCAAGAATAGTGGCAAGAAAACATGATAAACCCTGATGCCATACCCTTGATGTCCCATTTGCTTAAAAATGAGTATTATCTACACCACATTTGGGAGAAATTTCAACGAGTTTAACTTGATCAATTTAAGTCCAGTCTAAAAAATCAAGATTTAATTAGTATAATTTTAAAGTTAGTCAAAGTCTAGTATAAAGGTTGTCAATCATAATTAAATTTGTCAAGGTGTGGGTAGAAATTCTCACAATTCAAATAATCCTTTTTTTTTTTTTGGGCACTTTGGAAAGTTCAAAGAAAATACAAACAAAAGCAACCAGAAGAAAAACACGACACACAAAGGCTTAATGCCTCTGGTATTCCAAAGTTTCCATAAGGTAACAATGAAAGTAATTTTCCAATTCACACCATGTATAGAGTATTTAGTTTTCATGTTTTCCTCAACCCAGAGACTGAGATACTTGTTTCAATGTTTCATAATCCACACTGGATATAAAAGATTGCTCCGAACATCTTTGGCTTTCACACAATCTCTAAACAAAGGAAGCATGGGTGTGGCTACAAGTACAGTACACGTATGGGTACGAGCGCGGATATGTCGATTTGGCAAAATTCAAAAAAAGTATAATATGGGTACGCTGCAGTACGCCGATATATATATATATATATATTTAATATAATTATGATTAAAGGATCTAACCTACAAATTAAAATTAAATATCAAAACTAAAACGAGAACTATTCATTTTCCTATAATTTAAAACCATTAAGCGTTAAAAATAATATTTGTTGTTAGGTTTTATTATTGGCAATCCCGTTTGACAATGATTTCTTTAAGAAATTGATTTTCTTCCAAAACTAGGATTACTTTGGATTTCTATAAGGAATTGGTTTTCTTCCAAAATTAGGATTACTTTGATTTTCTATAAATAGTTGGTTTTCTTCCAAAACTATTTAATTCCTCCAGATCTTCTTTTTGGTTCTTAAGGTTTATATCTGGGGATATTTTGTTAGTTTTCTTTGATGTTTTATTGAGTATTCAACTCATGGTTTAAAGAGAGTACATCAAAAATTTTGTTTGTTATATACAAGAGAGAGAGAGAGTTGTTCTTCGGTGGATTCTGAAGAATTCGAGCCTGAAGCTTCGGTGGATTCTAGAGTGGCTTATCGCAAAGACAATTCTGAGGTGAAGACGGGGTTGGAAGAGGCACATAGAGGTTTGTTCAATTAGGCGTGGATTCGCTAGGGAATTGAGAGTATACCTGTGTAATTCCTTTAAATCTTCTTAGTGGATTGTTTTGTGGTTATTGTCTGTGGTTTTTTAATCACAGTCGGAGGTGTCAAATTGTGGTTTTTCTACGTTAAAATCATTGTGTTGATTTGTCTTGATTGTTTGATTATGATTGTTATATACTGCTTAAAATTGTTACATAATCACAAATAAATATCTAGGGGATTTCTAATTTTTTCAATTGGTATCAAAGCAGGTCGTTCTATTTTTTTAAATAAAAATTTTTTAGAACGAGATCTTTTTTGATTTGTGATAATGGATTCAATTCGTGAGGGAAATTTTATGGTTCGACCACCCTTACTTGACGAATCCTCGGAGAGTGATGATGAAGAGCTTGAGCAAGCTTATGAAAAGTTGTATAAGGAGTCTCTTAACTTATTCAAATTAAATGACAAACTCACAAAGAAACTCAAAGCATGTGAAAGTGAGAATGTCAAACTTAAAGAGGAGATTTCCGAGGCCAGGATTGATGCCATCAAGATAGCTGATGATCGACAAGCTCTTTGTGCAAAACTATTAACTTGTGAGACAGGGAGGAATGAGCTACAGGAAACCCATGCCATGGATGAAGAAAAAATTGAATCTCTCGAGATGTCACAAGTTGCTTTAGAAGAACTATTGATCAAGAAAGAGGAAGAGCTCAAGTGTGCCATGGTTACCATTGGTCTTTGGAACAAATGATTAAAGACTTTGGACAATATCATTGGGTCTCAACAAATTTGTTCTGATAAGAGTGGCATTGGCTTTGGTGGTAAGAAAGAGCAAAAACAGAGTGCATCAACATCTCATGATACAAGAACTCAAGGAAAGGGAGAACAAAAAATTCAACATAAGGATGGACTTCTCAAACTTCCTAGAGTTGGTAAGATAAAAGAAAAGAAGGTACACCCTGGTTTTATTTGTCATCATTGCGGTATGCATGGTCATATTCACCCTTATTGTTATAAGTTGCATGGGAGAATGTATTTGCCTAAACCCAAAAATAGGATGTTGGAAACCAAGTCGAGACGGGTTTCCATTGAAAGCAAAGGGAATCACAATGTCAAGACATCACCCAAAAATCTCAATTCTCACAACGTTGTTCATACTAAAGCGGTTTGGGTAAGAAAACTTGACTTGTGTTAATTTGTTTAGTCGTTTTAGTTTTTGGGCTTCTGTTTGTTTTTTTTTTTTTTTTATCTGTTAGAATGTGCAAGTTCGTTTTTCTGTCTTGCTTGGTTTAGAAAAAGAAAAAAAATAATAAAAAAAAATCCAAAAAGATTTTCTTAGTATGGTTTTGCAAGTTTGAAATTTTTGAGTGGTCCTTGATGCATATTGGAATTGATGAGAATATCCATTACATGTCAATATGTGTGTGCTTTCTGTGGTCATTACTCATTTCGGAGTGTGTGTTCTTTGATTAGTATGTCTCATTCTGTACACACTCTTGGATTAACAAATATTGGAGTTGTAACGACCCGGAATCGTAAATCGAAATTATCAGTAATTAATTATGCTTTAGTATGATTTAATTGGAAATTATCTGTTGAACCTAGAAAAGATTTGTTAAAATGACAATTTCGGGACTGAAATTGATGACCGTAACGAGTTCAGAAAATGAAGTGAAAATACCTATGCGATACCGGGAATTTTTAGAACTGTTCGAGAAAATAAATTGAGGGCTGAAATTCGTCTGATTCGCTAAGCCTTGTTTGGCTCACGGTTTGGGCACAAATGGGATTATGTGATATATAAGACATATATAGATAAGGATGTTTTACTTTTGTTGACTTAAGACCAAAGAGAGAGAAGTATCTGGGAGAGAGAAGAGAGAAAATCGTGAGAGAGAGAGAGACCAAGAGAAGAAAGGAAGAGAAAGGGGGGGAAATCAAGTTGAACCATCTCCATTAAGGTAAGGATTCTTCTAAATTCTTGCAATGGATTGTGATTCTTGCTTATGGAACTCAAGATTATAGTTTAGAAGGGTTTGTTTCATGATTATTGGACTCAAAGGAGATTGTTTCTCAAACCTCCATGGATGTGTTAATATGAAGCTTTTATGTTCAAATTGATGATTCTTCATCTTAAATTATGGGTTGATTTTATATACGATGTAAATGGGTTTGAATTGAAGATGTAATAGTTGAATCATGTTGTTAATCAAGTGTTTTGAGACTTAAATTCATGAATGTGAAAATGGATTTTTGCAAAGAGGAAAAGGAAGCTTGGAAGAAGAACCAGATTTTCGGACTGTTGCATGGTCCGCTCGAGCGGAGGTAAGGCCGCTCGAGCGTAGATATCGGCCTCCCAGCAGTTTTGGACATTTTACAGTCCGCTCGAGCGGACAAAGTGGCGCTCGAGCGGGAAGGCTTATTTTCAGAAAAGTTTGGGAAGTTGACTTACATGATTCTCACGTGTTAATTGCATCATTTCGCCTCTTATGACCATGATATGGACATGAATGAATGTAAAAGAAGAAAGGAAATGACATGAATTATATGATGACTGAATAATAAGAAATGTGTTATTATGTGAATGTTTGCAGGTCAGATTGAGAAGACCGTGCCATCGGTTTCGGAAACCCACTGTAAGTAACGTTTCCGTAAAGATACGTTGTTATGATTTATGTTTCAATGATATGATATGATATGATATGATATGATATGATATGATTGAAATGATTAATGTTTTCTGTGAACGAAGAACCTAGTTTGCGAATCTAGTATGGCATCCATAGATAGTCCTACGTGGACCAGTTACGAGATCTCGTCAGTCGATTAACCAGTGTACGGACTGGTTACTCTAGTCGGAAGACAAATGTTGTGATAAGCCTCTGTGGAGTATGCCATTACGTATGTTTATATGCTGACGGTTATATGTTTATGAATGATTTATATGGATATATGAAAATGTCGGACTTCGTTCACTAACCTCTTTACTGTTATGTTACTTGCTGAGCTTTAGCTCATTGTTTGTATTTATGTATTTATAGGTGAGCCTTCGGGGAGTCAAGCCTAGGCGGATGCTTGTTCGAGCCGCCATTTTGAAGCCTACCAGTTTTGAGTGCTCCGAGATGGGGCTAGGCCTGGAAGGCCGTTGTGAGCTTTGTTTTGTTTTTGCATCAGTGGCATGTAACTATGTTTTGTAATGAAGTTATGATCAGGTTATGTAAAGATAGTGGGTAATTAACTCATTTTTGGCATGTAAGTGTATGTTCATATAAATGTACAGCTCTTGGACTATTAGGTTTCTTTTTGCTTCCGCGAGCCCCGTTTATTTATGTTTTGTACAGTAAGGCCGGAGGTAATTTACGAATTACTGGCCGGTCACGTCGCCGGACTTCTTGGGGCGGGTTCGGGGCGTGACAGGAGTTTTCCGCCTTAGTGATTATTTTTTTTTTCTATGGACTTCTGGCATGGTATCTTTTGTTTTTCTACAGGAATTGACTGATACTAGCATATCTTGGGTGATGTTGAGTCTCTTAACCACCTTCCATCTTTTTGCATCTTCATAGCTTTCCCCCTTTATTCTTTGCAGTCCAACCATGAGGAAAAGGCTACCTCAAAGTCACCAACCAGGCCATCCTTATTATATCCATACTTCTCTGGTTCGGTTTCCATACTTTTGAGCGTGTTAGCCGCCAATGAGTGTGCAAAAGAAAGAAAAAAAAAATGTGCAAAAGAAAGAAAACCAAAAAAAAAAAAATATATGTGCAAAAGAAAGAAAAGAAAAAAAAATGTGAAAAAAACAAAGACTCATTGATTGAGGGGGAGCCTCCATCTTTACTCACCAAATACCCCTTGATTCCTAGTGGTTTGACTTTTGTTGTGCTTAGATTCTCTTGCCAGAGGTCCAGCTATCAGATCACTACTAGGATTTGAATCTTGTGTTTTTCGAACTCCAAGAGTCACACACACACTTTTATTATGGGATCTATGCTTTTCACATAATGCATCACGAGTCACACACACACTTTTATCATGGGATCTATGCTTTTCACATAATGCATCACTTGCTTTCATGAGGAATCTTCTATAGATTGTGCACATTATGTTTTCTAGTAATTGTGCTTCTTGGATCATCTTGCGTGTTTTTAAGGTACACATATGGAATTCCTTACTTGTCCCACCATATTATTTTTGTCGTTTTTTTTTCTTGTTCATTGTTTTTAGTGAGGGGGAGTTTGGTTTATCATTGCAAGAGTTTGTTAGCATGAACACTTTGTTTTGTTTGGTACGGGAGATTGGCATTAGTTGGTTTGCATGTTGCTTTGCATTGGCTTCTTTATTGTTTGAGCTTCCTTTGTCAATTCGTGAAAAAAAAGAGAAGGGGGATTAATGTTGTCCGGTGTGTCTTAGGATTTCATGTATTCATGTCATGTGTCAGGTGCATAAGTCTTAGTTTTCATCTATCCATGCTACATGTTCTTAAAATCTTCAAACTGCATCTATTCATGTTTTCCATCTCATGCTTCAAGATAATATTGTCATATGTTTATTGGCTTTTCATATACTCTTGTGGCACTAATAGTTGTTTTAGAGATTGTGGCACTAGTAGCTGTTTTGTAGATCTTAATCTTGAGAAAGAAGTTTGTGTTTGTTGGTTGTAATGGGTTGGGGTGATTAGGATTTTATTTGTTAGGCGTGTTTTGTTACGGCATTGCCAAACGGGGAGATTGTTAGGTTTTATTATTGGCAATCCCGTTTGATAAGGATTTCTTTAAGAAATTGATTTTCTTTTAAAACTAGGATTACTCTGGATTTCTATAAGGAATTGGTTTTCTTCCAAAATTAGGATTACTTTGATTTTTTATAAATAGTTAGTTTTCTCCCAAAACTATTTAATTCCTCCAGATCTTGTTTTTGGTTCTTAAGGTTTATATTTGGGGATATTTTGTTAGTTTTCTTTGATATTTTATTGAGTATTCAACTCATAGTTTAAAGAGAGTACATCAAAGGTTTTGTTTGTTATACACAAGAAAGAGAGAGTTGTTCTTCGGTGGATTCTGAAGAATTCGAGCCTGAAGCTTTGGTGAATTTTGGAGTGACTCATCGTAAAGACAATTCCGAGGTGAAGACGGGGTTGGAAGAGGCACATAGATGTTGGTTCAATTAGGCGTGGATTCGCTAGGTAATTGAGAGTATATTTGTGTAATTCCTTTAAATCTTCTTAGTGGATTGTTTTGTGGTTGTTGCCCGTGATTTTTTAATCACAGTTGGAGGTGTCCAATTGTGGTTTTTCCACGTTAAAATCGTTGTGTTGATTTGTCTTGATTGTTTGATTGGGATTGTTATATACTGCTTAAAATTGTTACATAATCACAAATCAATATTTAGGGGATTTCTAGTTTTTTCATTTGTAAAATCTCACACTTTGACATGTTATGCACTGTAAATTTGTGATCATAATTTATTTTTAAAATATTTCTTTTTGCTTATCAATTTGCTATTTTTATAGGGTGAGACCAAAGAAATAACAGGAGACCAAAGAAAGATTTAAAGTTAATTGCCAACAGTAAAGAAAAAAAAATTCTCAATTTGGACAGGTTGTCAATTGCAATTTGCATAATACATAAAATTGCATCATTCCCAACCACTATTAATTAACTAATACAGTATTAATTTTTAATGTTTTGTGCATAAACTTTAAAAGTTTGTTATGATTAAAGATTTTATAAAGAAATTCTAAGAAGATCTGAAGCAAAAGTGTAATGCATAGTTATACACAGAACTACCCTTTATAGGCCTTATTATTATTTTTTTGTTCAAATTGCTTTTTAAAAACATCAAAATCATTTGCTGATATGCTTATACAATTCATATAGACAGACAGATAGATATGACAGTAGAGAAACATCAAAATTACTGATCTGCAAAGGCACACAAAATAAATAAATAAATAAATAATAATTGTTGATCTGCAAGGGCACAAAAAAAAAAGGCCCTAGTGTACCTGAAATGTACCAACGACGTACCCATGGCATACCCACGCCGAACCCATGGCGTACTCACGCCGTACCCAAATGAACCAAACGTACCAGACCCTATTTTGCCGTACCCGGTACATGTACCGCCGTACCGGTACGCGTACCCGCACCCGGTAAGTACCTGGTATTCGTGTGGCACCATTTTTGGAGTATCCGTGCTTCATAGAAACAAACACTACAACAAATAAAAATTTTAAAGATCAAATATTTTGGTCTCTAAAAGTGAAAATTTTGTTGCAAAAGATATTTAAGAACCAATTTCAATTGTCATGAGCATAGTTGCTAAAAGGACGCCTGTAGACACCCCATTTTTGACCGACCTTAAGACTCAGACGTCACCGATTGAGCGCTCGGTGATGTTACATACTGTGCTCGTTCAGAAGTCTCAAAGTTGCGGTTGTGCGCCCTACCTCCGGGTTACCGAACTTTCTTCTCTACCTTGTCTCGGTTTGCGAACCAGGTTCGGTTTTCTCTGTTTTCTTTCCTGAGGGAAGGGAGTGATCCCGTAGATTATCTCCCGGTGGCCGTGAGCTACTTTTCGTGGCCGTAGGCCATTTTGCCCATTTCGGAGCCCGGTTCCCGGTTTTCGGAGCCGTCAGGCCGTGTGCCTCGGCTCGGGACCGCCCAACCATCTCCGACTTCTCCGGTTTTTGGCGGAGACCTCTGTTTTAATGTTCCGAGGAACACTGGGGCCCCTGATGCCCACTTCGCAGCCGAACACCACTTCCGGTGCCCGGCGACCCATTTTCGGGACCCCGAACTGCGTGATTTGGGCCCCGAGCATTCATTTCGCATCCGCTTTCTCCAGTTTCTGGCAGGAACCTCTGTTTTATCATTTCGAGAAACCCTAGGGCCCCCGATGCCCACTTCGTGGCCGTATGCCACTTTCGGTGCTCATAGCCGGTTTTCGGGACCCCAAATTGAGCGGTTTTGGTCCCGAGCATTCTTTTTGCATCGGTTTTCTCTGATTTTTGGCAGGGACCTCTGTTTTGTCATTCCGAGGGACACTGGGGTCGCAGATACCCACTTCGCTGCTGAATACCACTTCCGGCACCCGCAGCTCATTTTCGGGATCCCGAATTGCTCGGTTTTGGCTCGTTACGTTCATTTCTCATTAGTTTTTGTTCAAACTTGGCGGTACCTCTGTTTCAACATCGGGAAGATCACTTTGAGAAGCCGCAATTATCCTAGATAACCGGTTTCGCTCCTCGGAGCCGTTTTCTCACTTCCTGCCAATGTTGAACAACCTAGAGGTATTTTCTTCCAACCAAAGCTACATATCTGTGATGAGGGCATCTAGGAGGACCCTAAGGGTTGGTGGTCGGCCAGAAATTCAGGTTTCATTTTGGGCCTCTCATTCAAGCTCTATGTTGTGGCTCCTGCTTGATGTGCCAATTTCCGACCTTGGAACCTTGTTCTCCACATCTTAGAGGACACAAAAGTATATGGTCGGCCGAAATTGTTGAGTTCATTTTTGAGCCTCTTCTTCAAGCTCTATGTTGTGACTTCGCCTTGGCGTTGCGATTCAGACCGGGACCTTATTCTACACACTTGGGAGGACACTCTGCATGGTGGTCGGCGGAAAATCTTCACTTCAATTTTATGCCATGGCCCGGCCGGCCAGAGGGGTAGTGGCGACCAGTGGGGTGGCCGGCCACCTCCTAAATTACTGGCCGGCCAACTTCTTGCTTTCCAGCCTGTCCCAGCTGTCCGGATATCTTCCAACATATCCCGGGGTATCCGGGGGATATTTCGGGAGGGAAAGATTGGGTGCTTTCCCTCCCCTTTTACACCCTATTTCTTGTCTATTTAAAGGGCCCTCCCTCTCCTTCTTCAAGGTTGGAAAAAATTGTCTCAAGAGATCATCTTCAAATTCCTCCATTTTCATAGCTCAAAACCTCAAAAAGCTTCAAGTCCCTAGGTCTTCTCTTCATCAACACCTAGCCTCACCATCCCTACTACCATTCCAGCAGCTAGGAAGTGAATTTCAGAGGTTGAGAAGCTACAAATCAAAGCCAAGAATCAAAGAAAGACAAGTCTCCAAGGGTAAGTCTTCAAAACCAACTTTTAGGGCTTTTTCTTGATTCATTTCTATACTCCAATTGGTTGAGAATTGGGGCTCAGACCCCTACTGCTTTTGTGCTTGTTTTGAGCCCCTCTACAACTTTGTAGAAGGGCTCAACTTCATTTGATGCTCCTATGATATACTTGTTTCAATACCTAGCTTTTATGCCATTATCTTGCATGCTAGTTTAGGCCTATTTCCTTTTGTTTTCAGGGGTCCGACCCCTACTGGTTTTGTGCTCATTTTGAGCCCCTATACAACATTGTAGAAGGGCTCAACCTCATTTGGTCATTGTATATACCACCTCCTTCAAATTTCATCAAGTGTGCCATTTTTGTATGCAACTTTTGACCTATTTCTATTTGTTTTTGGGACTTCGACCCCTACTGACTTTGGTCTTATTTTGACCCCCTTTACACATTTCATGAAGAAAATTTTGTCATTTGGTGCTTTCTTTGCATGACTCTTGTTATAGCCTCTTTTGAGCTCCGTTTTTGCATGGCATTGTTAGCATGATTTTATTCTGATTTTGAGGATGTCATCTTCTGAAATTGTGCTTATTTTTAGCTCATCTTCAATGTTGTAGAAGAAAGTTTGTCCATTTGGGGTTTTCATATGTCACTTGTGTCAATACTCCTCTTTTGGCCACTAACTTTGCATGCTATTGTTGATCTATCTATGCTTGCATTTTGGCCATGTTTGTTACTGAAAAATGCCATATTTGGGACTGCCTTGCTACTGTTCTTGCTGCCATGATCATATTTTGCATGTATGGCATGGCTATAGGCCATTTCGGGGCTTAATTTCACACTTCGGGATGAATGCATGCTTCGAGTGTCATTTCAATTGTTTTGGGGCTGTTTTCCCTCTATTTAGGTGCTGAAATTCCATTGCCATGCTTGCATGTCATTTCCCATGCCATTTGTATCATTTTGCATTGCCTCGGTTTTGCGTGCCAATGGGCACGCACTTCGAGGCACCTCATTCTTATCATTCCTATGGCCTATGTGGCGAGGCTATCTCATGTTGGCATAAGCCCAATTTGCATTTTCATGCTTCTACATCATTGCCCGATTTGCGTGTCCGCGGACGCGTTTCAAGCGACTTTGTTTTTATCCGACGGCCTCCTATGTGAGTGAGCTGAGGCTCTCCCATATTGGTGTAAGCCCATCGTTGCATTCCGTATGCCATCTCGTCTCATTTTATCATCGCCTCGGTTCGCGTGTCCGCGGGCACGCATTTCGAGGCACTTCAGTTTTATCCAATTTTCCCATTTCATCACCGCCTCGGTTTGCGTGCCTGTGGGCGCGCATTTCGCGTCTCATTTTATCATCGCCTCGATTTGCGTGTCCGCGGGCACGCATTTCGAGGCACTTCGATTTTATCCGATTTTCGCATATCATCGCCTCGGTTTGCGTGTCCGCGGACACGCATTTCGAGGCACTTCGGTTTTATCCGATTTTCTCATTGCATCCTCGCCTCGGTTTGCGTGCCCATGTGCACGCATTTCGAGGCACTTCGGTTTTATCCGTTTTTCCATTTCATCTCCGTCTCGGTTTGCGTGCCCGTGTGCACGCATTTCGAGGCACTCTGTTTTATCCGGTTTGCATTTCATCATCGCCTCGGTTTGCGTGCCAGTGGGCACGCATTTCGAGGCCCCTCATCCTTATCATTCCGGCATCCCGTGTGAGTGTGGCTGGGGCCCTCTCATATTGGTGTAAGTCCATCATTGCATTTCGCATGTCATTCCGCATTGCCTCGGTTTGCGTGCCAGTGGGCACGCATTTCGAGGCATCTCATTCTCATAGCATCGTGCATGCTAGGTTGTATGTTAGTTGCATTTCATGCATATCATGTGTATTGCACGGGAAATGAGGCGCGTTCTGTACTCCGAGTAACGGAACGGGTCTCAATTCCCAAGTCACCGACACTCCGGATTACCCATGATGGAGTTAGGTTTTGTTGTAGCATTCATATGCATTCATCCCATATTGAGTTGTGCAATTCGATTCCTCGGCCATCATGCATCGATGTGCGTGATTGGTGGCACGAGGATCGAGGCATGCATATATTTGTGAAATACATTGCTATGCCCTTTTCCTGCTCTCTGTTGCAGCAAAATCAACAATCAACAACTTTTCGGAGGCTGGCACGCATTTCGAGAAAATTGCAAACAGAGGCTAATCAGGGCATCCCAGTGGATTTCTGCGCCAAGCAGCCCAGCATATACCATTCATCAGGAGCAAGGCAGTCCCTGGCTTGCATGCCAGTTTTACTTTTCTGTAATTAATTTGTTAATTAATTAGAAATCTGTATATTTATTCGGACTGTATATTCTTTCATTTGGGTCTGTATTATTTTTTTATTCGGACCCTCTGCGCGAGGGCACAATTGTAATAAGGGTGTGTGAGTGTGATGTATGTCTTCCAACCTCCATTTCTTTCTCCCTTTTATTTACCCGCTTTGGATGGTTAGATATAGGGCATATTTCAATTAGCATACAATATGATAGCATGTTTGCATTCATTCATCTGTTTTGCACGCACCGGGCTCGGCGCATCATACAAACTGCATTGTATTTCAATTCTAAAAGTTGAATACTTGATAGCTGTAGCATCTCACATGCCATACTTAGAATAGCCGAGCCTGCTATAATTTCATTTTTGCATGTGTTGCATTAGGCAATTCTGTATATGTAGGTCCATGCATGATTTCTAATCGGTTTTCTGTTTTGGCTGGGAGTACTCGGTGAGTTGTTATGCTTTAGCATCCTTACATGCGTGTGAGTGTTGCCATGAATAGCATGCTTACCATGAGGCTACATGCTTATGTGATATAACTGCCTTGAATGCCTGTGGGTGGAGGTTGAGTTATCTGAATTGGAACAATTCATCAATTGTTTGTTAAGCCCACTAGATTGTGGCAAAATCTGCATTTTAAGCCTACCTGCGGGTAACAAACCATCTTTCACAAACAAACATGAGATGTTTATTTCCAATTCAGACGGCCCAGTCTATACTTGTTTGCTGCGAGCATCACATAGTAAACTAGGCTAATAACCAGAATAAGAACTCACAAAGTTTTCAAAAACAGATATCATGGTTAGTAGAGGCCGGTCTTTGACCGGGCGAGAGGGGGTGCTCACGATGTGACCTTCCCTAATCGTACCTAAGTTCCCGAGCCAACTTTGGTGATGACGGACACGTGGCCTTCCGGCACCGAGTCAGGGTTTCCTAAATTTCCCATTTTAAAATATTTAGGTGGCGACTCTGTTATCTGGCAAAGCAGTCCATGTTTGGCACTTCTTTTCAAAAAAATTTGTTTTCCTTCAAAACGATTTGCCGGATTTGGACTCTTTGGTTCAAGATTTGGAACCGCAACAAAACCGAGTCCGAACTGTAGCGAGGTCCCTCGCGGGTGTTGTTACAACGCCTAGAAAAGTTCAAAAGAAGGCTTTTAGTGACAAAATTTTGAAAATGTCACTAATGTTTAATTTTTGTTGCTAAAAATACAATAATCGACACTTTTCGCAACAAAAATATTTCGTCCCTAAAAAATAATTTTGTTCCTAAATTTTAATTTCTAAAACTTTAATTTTTTATAGTGAAATGCTCTGTATCCTCAATCTCCCCATCACACCTGGGCTAGATTGTGGACTCAGTCAGTTCTTTCACTGATCCCTTCATTTTTTGAGAAGTTTGCCATGTAACATAAGTCACAAGAATCCCTTCATTTTTTGAGGGAATTTCACTACTTTCCACACCCACTGTCAATTGGGGGATGAGTTGTCATGCTGAACAAGGATTTCATATGCAATTGCTGTGAAGAAGTCCCCACTCACAAAACCTTTCCACACAGGGTTATCTGAAAAAGTGATCTAATGAGGTGGGTGAATTTTTAATACACAAGATGCAGCTTGATGGAGCATCTGTGTAATCGAACTTGTATCTCATCCACATTCATCATCAAAAAGATTATCCATCCAATGTATCATTAGTAATATTATGATAGTCAGGGAAGAAAGAGATGAAACTCTTCTCTCCACGCCACCAATCATGCCAAATTAATACTTTAGACCCATTATCGACCCTTGTTTTGCCTATTATTTCAAGACTTCTCTCGTTTTCAGTATACCTCTCCATACAATGGACGTTTTTTTTCCTGTTAGAATAGAGAAGCAAGGAAGGTATTCTTCTGATAAAGTAACTTTCAACCCAACTTGGTAAAGAAGCTTTCCTTAATGTCAAGGTACGCCCATCCAATCCAAGCATCAACACCTTGATGCCACACTTATTTATGTTCTTCAGAGAGCCAAAAACATGCCCAAGAAGTTATTAATGCAAGTGCAAGCAAAGGCCCAAGGTATAGTGCAAGGTAGCCCACGACAGGCCATGAGACAGCACATGTCAAGCCGCAGCCAGCCGGCTGCCTATGGTAGCCGGTAGCAGCGGTAGCCTTTCAATAGGCCGACAGCGACGAGAGCCTTACCAGTATCCCAACAGCAGTGCCAGGCCACAGCAAACTGCGACCCTAGCCATAACAGGCCACAACCCAACCACAACAGACCGCAGCCCAGGCCACAACCTTGCCTGTGTAACAGCAACTTTGAAGCACATTTTGGAGGGTCAAATGTAGTACTTTTGTCTTGTAAATTTTTATGTAAATACCTTAGTATTAAAGGTGTTTTGAGATCAAGTTTTGTAATTTTTCTCTTTTTGTAGAATTTTTAGAAATTCATTATGACTCCTCAAACATAGAGGATGTTTCCTCTTGCTAGTTAGGAAAAGGCTTAACAAACTATATTAAGGAGGGGGTACCAAAGTGTTGAACCAAACCACTTGTGCCTTTTAAGTACCCTAACCTAGCCAATGGTAAGGCAACTTTTGTAGCACTTTTGGTGTATTGTTCAACTATTGTAATGTCTACTTTTGATCAATGAAAAGTTTATTTCACCTTTAAATTGTGCAAAGTGTTTCTATTGTTGCTTGCTTTAATTTTAGCTTGTTGCTTACTAATTTGTGGCTTGTCTCCAGCATAGTAGCTCATAAGCTAACTAATATTGTGTTTTCTTGTCTTTGCAAACCCTTTGAGCTTTATTGGCGGGCTAGTGAAGAGAGTTAACTAGTACCACAAACACTTGCATATCTCTTGACAAGGCTTTTGCATAGCCGGTGTGTGACACTTAGCCAAGTCCACTATTTTTGTTGCTTTGTTCGTTTGTTTTTAGAATTAGATTGAGCCCTCGTTTGGCAAACCACACTTGAGCTAATTTAGCCACATTCGTCCAAAATATAAATTAACCACAAGAGACAAAAAAGAGTCACGCGAATGGGAAAGGGTTTAGCTTGTATACAAATTACCAAACTACCCCCATTGCCAATCTGTTTGTGTCACAGCAGCACCAAAACTAACCATACACTTTCCCTCACCTAGGGCACAGCTAGACGAGAAGGAGGTGAAAATTGAAGACTATTATCGGCGAAGAAGAACAACAACTCAAGTTGTCCATAGCCCAAGCCCACAGGAGTGCACATTGGCGGTCACACTACAACCATCACGTCCTCGCCACCACCGATCGTGAGGTACACATAATTTTTTTTTGGTTTTGGGTTGATTTGATCTCCTTCAACCCGATCTGCGGGGGTATTCATTAATCGTCCATTTTTTTTGTTGTGTGGATGTTATTTGTTTGTTTGGTATATGAGAAAATCACGGTATGATGATGGATGCTCCATAAATTCTAATATATCTAAATTTTTGTTTTTCTTTAGAAAATTGATCTTTGAAATTACAAGATGCGTGGTTTGTTCTATTTTTTTGGCTCAACGCTTTGATTTTGTGCAACATTTATATGCTGATTTTTGGAAAATTGTCTTCTTTTTTTTTTTTTGCCATTCTTTACATGTCCTTTTTATAGCATGAATTTCAAATTTTATCAAGATCAAACATTATCTATTTATAGACTGAATTATAGTCTGAAAAATTATCTGAATTTTGATGAGTTGAGAGCTAAGTACTTTTTTTTTTTTTTTTTTTGGATCCTCTTCTTTTCATAGGGAGATATCGATTCATTTACCTCTTACGAATACTGATTTCAAGCTGTTTCTACTTGAAATGCATGTTCAGTGATCACAAAATTTGGTGAAATCAATATTGGGTTGGTACAAATTATGTGTTTTGATCTCATTTTTTATGGGAATTAAGATTAGTTTTTATGAATTTTTTTAAAAAAATATTTGGGGCAAGAGTAACTAATGGCAAACCACGGTATTATGATTTGATGACTATGACAGAAAAATTAAAAAATTTTAAAAAATAAAATGGGCACATAATATGTCAAAATTTACAATATTTGGCTATCAACCCAATTTTGGATAAAAGATAGCAATATGATTTGTACCAACTTTTCTTTAACAAATTGTAAAACAAGTGCAGAGGTGATGTGTCCGAAAATAGATACCAAAAGGAAAATTCATGGGTGTGTTTGGTTAGTGTTTGGAGATAAATTTTTTAAAAAATATTTGGGGCGAGAGTAACTGAATATTTTTTGGTTTGTTTAGTTATATTTTGAAAATAGTTTTGCAGTTTGAGAGTTTGGTATGATTTGATGTAGTTGAGAAGATGTGTGTGAGAAAACAAGTGATTGAGAAAGAGAGAGGAGAGAAAAAAAGTGATAGATTGATGTGTAAGAGAGAGAAAGTAACTTGAGTAGGGTTTATATCGTGTTTTTGAAACAAGTTTAAGTAGGATTTTAACATGATTTTTACTAATTAATGATAAGGATATTAGTTCAAATGCATTAGCCGTTTCAGTAGTTGCTTCTCCAGCTGTCAAGAACGGAGCTTTAACTTCAACTGCATATACATCATGTAATCAGTTAGGATTTGGTTAGCTATATGTATAGGAGTTGTTAGGAGTTAGTTACATTGTTAGGCTTGAGTTACCTACTTACCTTAAGCATTAGCTATCTGTCTATAAATATAGATTATATGTAATATCAACATTAATGAGAAAATGATATTTCCACATGGTATCACAGCAAGTGAAGCTCTCATAAGCATTCTTGGGTTCTTGATATCAGTTTATCAGCTCTTCAAAGTTCTTCCATAGCTTCAATCTTCTTCAATGGCTACCTCAAATACTCTTCCTTCAAATCTCAATCTACTGATTTCCAATCTAAATTCCTTTATCACTGTAAAGCTAGATTCTTCAAATTTCATCATTTTGAGAGGGCAATTTCTTAATATTTTGCATGCTGTAGATTTGCTAGGGTTTGTTGATGGTTCTCATCCTTCTCCACCATTAACGATTACAAATGCAGATAGAATCATAGCAGTTAATCTAGAATTTTTGTAATGGAAACAGATCGATGCACATCTATTGAATTGTCTTACAGCTACACTCACACCTGTGATTTTCTCCTCTGTTTTGCATCTTCAACATAGGGTAGAGGTTTGGCAAGTTTTGTGCAAACGATTTACTATATTGTCTCGCAGCCATATTCATCAACTGAAAAATCGGTTAAATAACATGACCAGGACTTTTTAGACAATTGAAGAATATTAGAAGCAGATTAAAGAGTTAGCTGATCAACTTGCATTTGCATCTTCTCCTGTAGATGAAGAAGATCTAGTTCTTTTTACACTGAATGGTTTATCTGAAGAATTTGATGCCTTGAAAACCACAATCCGAGCTAGGTCACAAGCTATTTCTATGGAGGAATTTTCATCCCTTCTATGCTCCGAATCTATTCACATCCATTCTAAGACCAAGAAGATGAATGCTCGTGAACCTTTAGTTGCATATGCTGTTACTCGTGGCTCTTCTTGTGACTTTTCTTCTCGAGGTCGATCTTATTTCAGAGGTCACAAAGGTGGTTCTAAACATGGCTACAGTCATTTCTCTTCTAGAGGAAGAGGTAGACAATCTTCCAATAGTCATAATCACAACTTAATTTGTTAGATTTGAGGTAAAACTAGTCACTCAGCACTGGATTGTTGGCATCGATTGGATGATACTTATCTTCCTGTTCAAAATCAGCTACAGTAATTTCACAATCAGCCACAGTAATTTCAAAATCAGTCACGGCATCCTTCCTCACAATCATCTGGTTTTTCAACCAACAGAGCTTATGTGGCTTCTACTTCCTCTCCACCTCCATATAATTCATCTCCTTGGTATCTCGATTTTGCCGCATCTGATTATATGACTCATGATTTATCTCATTTGAGTCTTCATTAACCTTACCAAGGAACTGATTGCATCACTGTTGGTAATGGCCAATCTATTCCTATTCTTTATACTGGCAAGGGTATTTTGCCTACTCCACATCATACTTTTAAACTCAACAAAGTCTTGCACACTCTTATTGCTTCCAATCTTGTGTCTGTGCACAAACTCACTCAAGATAATAATTGTACAATCACTTTTGATGATTCTTCCTTCATTATTTAGGACAAGCACACAAAGGACATCCTACACAAGGGACTTAATTCACATGGTTTATATCACTTTCATGTATCTAATCCTGCCTTTCATGCATCCAAGCCTGCTGTTCTTTCTCTGCTGCCGCTGTTCCACCTTTATCATTTCATTCTCCCAATGCATTCTGTAGTTCAACTACTAATAATGCGTCTGCCACTGTTTGGCACAAGAGATTGGGACATCCATAATCTCTCAAGTTCAAAAAACTCAAACAATTTCTTTCTTCTACTTGTAATAAAGTCAAGGATGATGATTTTACTTGTGTTCACTGTTGTGTAGCAAAAAGTCATAGATTACCTTTCAAATTGTCTAACTCTATTGTTCATAAACCTTTTTCTCTTTCTCTTTCTGGTTATAAATACTATGCACTATTTGTTGATGAATTTAACAAATTTACTTGGCTTTATCCATTGTGTTACAAAAGTGAAGTGTTTGCTAAATTTGTAGAATTCACAGCTTATGTTGAAAATCAATTTTCCACTCACTTGCAAATTTTTCGCACTGATAGAGGTACTGAGTTTGTTAATTCATCTATGACTCAATTTTTCAACTCTCATGGTATTCTACATCAAATTTCTTGTCCCTATACACCTCCTCAGAATGGAATGTCTGAGAGAAAACATAAACGCATCACTAAGACTGCCATTGCACTACTTCATCATTCCTCTATTCCTATTAAGTATTGGTTTGATGCCATTTCTGCTGCCACTTATCTGATTAATAGAATGCCTAAGTTTAAGGCTTTTCATTCTTCTCTTTATGAGTTATTATTTCACAAAGCACCTGATTACTCTTTCATGCGTGTGTTTGGATGTCAATGTTTTCCTTGGCTTAAGCTACACATTTCTCATAAACTTCAACCTAAATCTACTTTGTGTGTCTTTCTTGGTTATCATCCCTCTTACAAAGGATACAGGTGCCTTGATCCTTCTAGTAAGATTTATCTGTCTTGACATGTCATATTTCATGAGAATATTTTCCTTTTTGCTACTATCTTTGCTCTTACTTCTCAGACCTTGTCTATGCTTCAGTCTTTTTTTTGGTCTCCTTCTCATTCTCTCTCTGTGAATCACCAGTCTTTACCTACCAGTTCTCTGCCTATTTCTCCATCCCTGCAACCAATTTACCCAACTCACATGTCTACTTCCTCTTTACTTTGTTCCTCATCTCCTCTGCCACTGTCACCTATTGTGCCTTTACCGACTCCTGTGCTATTGTAGCCCACTGTACCCCTGCAATCTACTTTCTCTTTCCAGTCCGATTTCTTCCATTTTATTGATTTACTTCTTCCTCCTTCTTCTACTAATTGTCATTCTATGATTACTCGATCCAAATCTAATCCTCAAGCCTTATTGGCCTCTTCTCTTGCTTCTTCATCCTTATTTTCTGACATTGAGCCCTGTATTTATCAACAAGTTCTCAATTCCCCTGTTTGGCACACTGCCATGTTGGAAGAATATAATGTTTTTCTTGCTCAAGGAACTTGGTCTTTGGTTGCCTTACCTTCTTCTAAATCTGCTATCGGCTGCAAATGGGTTTTCCGCATTAAGTGTAATTTTGATGTTTCTATTGCTCATTATAAGCTCGTTTGGTTGCCAAAGGGTATCTCCAACAGGAGAGTGTTGACTGTACTAAGACCTTTAGCCCTGTTTCCAAACAACCTACTATTCGCGTCTTATTGTGTGTTGCTCTGCATTATCACTGGCCTCTCAAGCAACTGGATATTAGTAATGCTTTTCTTCATGGTACCTTGGAAGAAGAGGTCTAAATGACACAACCTCCAGGCTTCACTAGTACAACTCATCCCAATCATGTTTGTCTCTTGAAGAAGGCTCTCTATGGTTTAAAGCAGGCTCCTCGAGCCTGGTATTCTACATTTTCCAGTTTTTTACTATCTCAAGGTTTTCTTAACAGCCAGTGTGACAATTCCTTATTCATTCAAAGGACTTTCTCCACTATTACTCTGCTTCTTGTATATGTTGATGACATTTTGGTTACTGGTAATAGTCCTTTTCATATTCAGTCTCTACTTGCTCACATGCATACTGCCTTTGACATGAAAAACCTAGGAGACATTGCCTATTTCTTGGGTATTTCTATTCAAGCTTATGGTGATTCTTATGTTCTATCTCAGCACAAATATGCTTCTAATATCCTCATTAAAGCTGGTATGACTACTTGCAAGCCTTGCAATTCTCATGTTTCGGTTAAGCCTCTCATTTCTCCAGATGTTGCTCTTCCCTTTGATCAACCTAACCTTTATCGTAGTATTGTTTGTGCACTCCAGTACCTTACTATCACCAGGCCTGACTTTTCTTTCTTTGTTAACCAAACTTGTCAACATATGCATGCTCCCACTATTGCCCATTTTGCTACTGTCAAGAAACAATTACGATTTGTTAAAGGGACTTTATCTCATGGGCTCACTTTTAGTCCTCGTTTTTTTGAACTTCAGGCATTCTCAAACTCCAACTGGGCTGGTGATGTTCTGGATCGTCGCAGTTCTTCAGGTTACTGTGTGTATCTTGGTTCTAATCTCATTTCTTGGTCTACTAAAAAGCAACCAACTGTATCACGCTCATCAACTGAAGCTGAATATCGCTCTCTCGCCCACACCACTGTTGAACTTACTTGGTTAACAATGTTGCTCTGTGAACTTCAACTTCTCTCTTCCATTCCTCCTATTCTTCGGTGTGATAACCTGTCTGCTATTGCTTTGGCCTCCAACCCTGTGTTTCACACCCTTTCTAAGCATATTGAAGTGGACTGTTACTTCATTCACGAAAAGGTTGCTACTAAACAACTTCTCCTCAAATATGTTCATTCTCTTGACCAGATTGCTGATATCTTTACGAAGCCTCTTTCAGTTTCTCGGTTTAATTATCTTAAAGCCAAGCTTCTAGTCTTTTCCTCTCCCATCAGCTTGCACGAGGGTGATAAGGATGTTAGTTCAGATGCATCAGCCGTTTCAATAGTTGCTTCTCTAGTTGTCAAGAACAGAGCTTTAGCTTCAACTGCATATGCATCATGTAGTTAGTTAGGAATTGGTTAGCTATTTGTATAGGAGTTGTTAGGAGTTAGTTACATTGTTAGACTTGAGTTACCTGCTTAGCTTAAGCATTAGCTATCTGTCTATAAATAGAGATTGTATGCAATATCAACATTAATGAGAAAATGATATTTCCACAATTAAAGTAGTGAATGTCTGTATTTTTGTATTATTTTATTTTTTTTGATAGAATACGCCAAGTGTCATGTGTTGTGTTGTGGTTTGCATGGTATAATTGGACATTTATAATTGTGTATTATAAATATGAAACATGAAATATAAACCACTGAGTACTTTCCCGCATTTGAATTTAATCATATTACAATAGAATCATTTCAATTGCTTTAGAATGCGTAAATTCAAACTAAAATTTTTCTATTATATTCAATGTTTATAAAATGTTAAATATTTTTTTATTTTTTATTTTCAAAAAATAATATATGAAGAAATTTTTAATGTGTACCCTTTAAAACGGTGCACATCCTAAAAAAAATTATGATTTTCTATGATGAACATTATAATGCTTTATAATATGTATTATGACATTTTGTGATAAAGTTATGAATAATAAATTTGTGATGTGCATCTTAAAATTAGGGATGATAATGTTATGACACTTTATGATTTTTGTTATGACATTTTGAAATTTTTGTTATGACATTTTCGAGTGGAAAAAAAAAAAGTTATGGCCTTTTTAATAAAAAAGTTACAACATTTTGTGTTTGAGTTATAAAATTTTGTGAAAAAATTATAAAAAGGGTAATGCTATAGTGTGCAACTTACACCTTACACCTTTTTGTGTTCACTTACACCTTACACTTACACATTTTTTACCTTGCACTTACACCTTTTGTGTAAGTGGCACATGGTATGCAACTTATACATTTCATTTATACCTTCCACTTACACTTACACCTTACACTTACACCTTTTATGTTAGTGGCACATGATGTGCAACCCACTAACACCTTTTGTGAGTTACACACTTAAGAAAACTCCTTATAAAAAACATACCATATCTACCTTTTTGAGAACTCACGTTGTAGCATCTCTCCTATTATATATTATTTAGGACAACTCCAAGCTCAATCAAAGTGAAATTTTTGTTTTGAAACAAACTTAGGCTTGTTTTGGGAAGCAGATTAAAAGTTGACTTTTTAATTTTTTTAAATTTTTTTTGAAAAAAATATTTTAAAAAAAATAGAGAGTTGACGTGATCCAAAAATATGAAAAAAAAAAACCCCCAAAAAAACTAAGGTAGCGTTTGGTAGAGTTTTCTAAATATAATTTAAGAATATAGATGTATTTTGAATTTGTGAGTTTTGAAATTATGATTTGAGTGTAAAAAATTTGTTTGGTTATGAATTTTAAAAAGAATTTTGAATTAAATGTTGAATTGAGTTTTGAATGTTTGATGTGGCATGTGAAAACAAAACATATAACTCAAAACTCTATTAAAATTTCTAATCAACATTCATAACCAAACTCTTTTTAAAAGTCATTTAAAAAAATTAATTATTAACAAAAAATAACACTCATAATCAAACTCTTTTTAAAATTCAATTCAAAAAATTAATTATTAACAAACAATAAAATAAATTTTTTTAATTGAAAATAACTCAAAAATTTGTAACTCATAACCAAACATATAACTCAAAACTCTATTGAAAATTCTATTCAAAATTCATAACCAAACTCTTTTTAACATTCAAATACAAAAAAATGTCATTTTGGTTTTAAAAAAATAATTTTTATATTTAAAAAATATAAAAAACAAATATAATTTTTTTTTCCTTTCTAATAACAGGTAGTGATTGGCGATTTGTAGTTGCAAAATATATATATATATTACATTGTTCCGGTCAATCGGTCAGATGTCCAGGGGATGATTGGGTAGACCCAAAATTCAAAAATCTTGTGCTTTTCAAAATGGAGAACACAAGAGAGAGAGAGAGAGAGAGAGAGAGAAGAGTAGCCAAATGTGAAGGAGAATTATATTTTGAAATGTGATGAAATCACATTTTGAAAATTCTATCCAAACATAAAATAGATAAAATTACATTTTTAGAACACAACCAATCACAGCCTAACTGTTACCCAAATTTGGAAAACAGACCTCAGAATCAAAATTGATTGAAGGAACAAATCTCTCTACATTTTGAACTAAACTAACCAAAAAAATTCAAAAAATTAAAAAGTTATTAAAAAAAGCTAAAAAAGTTATTATTATTTACCAAAAAAAATATTAAAAAATTAATTTTAAACAAAATTAATTTTCAAACAACTCTGACGTCCTCACAGGCAGAGTTGACTTTTTGGAAAAATTGCACAGGCGGGGCGCACAAATAACACGGTGCTGTTTGGCCCATGGGGGCCCATCACGGGTTCCATTTTAATAATTTGAACCATTCAATGTGTAGAACTCATCGAGTACTATATACCTGTAAAACATCACGTTGATCAGATATCGCTAACTATGTGATTAAATCAGTTTTATATAAAAAATGGATAGTGTTATAGTTAATGGTTGAAAAAAAACTAATCCGATTAAATAGCTATCGATATCCGATCAACGCTAAAGTACTCAACGAGTTATACATATTAAACGATTTTGATTAGCAAACGGGAACCATGGTGGACACCCACGGGCCGAATAGCACCTCTAATTCAATACCCGAAAAGCAGGAAACCATCTCCTAGCGTATATTCTACACATGCTGTCCCTTAATTCATCCTACCGTACAGCCTATTTTATCCCAATCTTCTCCTATACATTAATTTATATAATTTTTTAATATGCTTTTTTTCGTAACAAGTCAAAAAGTTATCATAAACAATCATATTTTTTTTCCCGACCTTTTAATTTAAAAAATAAAACAATACACTTATTTAAGACACCCCAAACAATTTCAACAATCCGAGGACAACCCTCTAACACAGCCATATGTTTTTTTTAATCACAAATATTTGATTATGATCTTGTTTGCCATTCAATTACAAAAAGATATTTTTAATTTTGTTTTTGTTTTCTTAGTGCTTTTTGTTTATTTTTTGATTCGTCTTATGTAAAAAAATTTAAGTAAAAAAAATTCACGTAAAGACCAAAAAATAAAATAAAATTTGTATTACCTTTTGTCTTTAGACTTTTTTTTTTCCCCAATTTTTATGATTATTTTTTTTGCATTTCTTATTAGTTTAGTACAGCAAAAACTTATAAATTTAAACTTTTTAAAAAAATTATAAAAAAAAAAATCACAAAAAAAAAAAAACCACCCACAAAATGACAAAAACTTAAAAATAAAAGTACAAAAAACCAAAAAAATTGGAAAGATAAGCTTTAGGTCTCGTTTAGTAATTTATTATTTTAATTTAAAAATCAAAAAATTATTAAAATAAATTAAAAAACCAACTGTCTATATTAAAAAATTAAAAATTCTCTTTTATTTTTATTTTTTACATATTTTTTATAAAAAATTATTTAAATATATATTAATTATTTTATTTTATATTTCAATTAAAAAATTATTAAAATAATTTATTTCTAAATTGTCCTTATAGTTGGGGTTAAGGTAGTGATGTCGATGTTTGTAACCCTTTTATCCTCGCAGTGGGAACAGGAATAGAATGGAAGGCCACCATTTATCAAAAAACCAAGACAAAATAAATGAAGGGCCACCTCAACTCCAAAGTCCTAGATTCACTTGACTGTCACTCACAGTTCTTGGGTTTGGACCCATCAGATCATCCAGTAGATGCCCCTTTAGATTCATTTTTGGCAAACGAAAAGACCTCATGAAACCCACCTAACGTAATAAATGCTCTGTCTGTGTCTGTGATGATGTTTCAGACACCAACCACCGCACCAGTAGTTGCAGACCATCTGGCTCCAACCACTACATGTCTTAGTTATTGGTCTAGGCCGGCTATTGCTCTAGTTGGTTTGGGCTAAAGCTAGAAACAGATATAAAAGCTCAAGGGTTGTGGCAATGTGATAAGACATGAGGATAAGTCTTGAGGTTTTAACCGTTTTACGTTCTATTTATTTATTTATTTATTTATTTTTTGAGGTCGGTTACTTGAGTAACAATGTGGGAGTGTTTGGGAGAAATTTTTTATTTTTTTATATTAAAATAATATTAAAAGATAAAATAGATTAAAATAATTAATAAGATAAAATATTATATTAAATTTATAATTATTTTATTTTTTCTTTCACAAAATTACATTTAATTATAAAAAAAATCTAATTATTTTTCCAAACACAAAAATTTTAACCTTTTAAAATAGTCAAAAAATAAAATAACCTATTAAAATAGCAACTTTCTAAACACTCACAATATGTCTTTGATTGGCATGTTAAACTTTTTATTTTTTTAGTTATTTTAGTCCAAAAAAGAAATGATGTTTTGAGAAATTAGTAAAAAGTTAGATTTTTAGTTTTTTTGATTTTTTGGTGGCTTTTTTTATGTAAAAAAGCTAGCTTTTTTGTGATTTTTTTGTATAAAAAAACTAAAAAGCCAAAAAATTGGCTTTTTATCAAGTTCTCAAATTGTCTCAAAATAGGCTTTTTAATCTAATAAGATAGAATATCACATTCAAACTATAATCATTTTATTTTTTTACTCACAAAAATTAAAAAAGCAAAAAAAACTATTCCAAATGAGTTTTTTAACCTCAAATTAAAATAGTGAAAAACCCTATATAAGATTGGTAAGATGAATTTTTTAAATTTGGATGAATCATATACGGTGTGAAGAGTGTGAGTTTGAATTTTTATTTATGTGCGAGTATGTGATTTATTGTTATTTAGTGAAATGGTCATGTCATGTAGCACGATGTAATAATGATATTTGAAACCTCATCTTCTTAAGTTTTGTTTAGTATTGATTACGGTAATTAATTTTTTTGTATTGAGACTTTTTTTAGCTTGACTTTTTTAGTTTTATTTGATTTTTGTTTTTGGATTTTTTTGATTTTTGTAAAAAAAAATGTAATGATTATAATTTAAATGTAATATTTTATTTTATAAATTTATATAATCTATTTTATCTTTGTGTATTTTTTTTACTCTCAAAATATTTACCGAACGAGAACTTAAAATCTAGCCTCAGAGGTCCCCTTAATAGTTAACTCTTTTTTTTTTTTAATTAGGAACAAATATATCAAATATATATATATATATATATAGGGGTCTTTTAGGAACAATGGTAAAAAGTTAATTTTTTAGCTTTTTAATTTTTTTAGTCAAAAAAGTCAATTTTTTTTACCTAAAACAACCTAGTTTTTTTGCCAGAAAAGTCACCAAAAAAGTTAAAAAGCCAAAAAATCAAAATTGCGTTTGGTAGAGTTTTGTAAATATGATTTGAGAGTATGAGTTGTATTTTGAGTTTGTGTGTTGTGTGATTATGATTTGAGCGTAGAAAATTTGTTTGGTTATGGTTTTTGAATAGAGTGTTGAGTTGAGTTTTGAATTGCATGTGAAATTGAGTTTTGAAAGTTTGATGTGACATGTAAAATAAGAAAATTTGTTTGGTGATGAGTTTTCAAAATAGTTTTCAAAACTTAATTTAACATATAATTGATAATCAAACACACAACTCATAACTCGATATCAGTATTTTTGATCAACAGTTATAACCAAACTATTTTTAAAATACTCAAATAAAAAAATAATTTTTTTTCAGTTAATTGTTTTTAAGTAATTTTTTTTGAATAATTTTTTTTTTTCAAATAACTTCTATGTCAATTATTTTATATCAATTAATTTTTCCAGTCAATTCATTTTTTAGGTTTGTGTAAACATTAAAAATATTTAAAATATTTCAAAATTATTTAGAAAATTAAAATATTAAAAATATTCCGAAAATTAAAATATTAAGAATATTAAAAATATCCCGAAAATCAAAATATTTACAATTAAAATATCAAAATATTAAAATATCTTTATGAAAATTAAAATATTAACAATATTCCTATAAAATAAAATGAAATATTTAAAATAAAAAAATAAAAAATATTTAAAATTAAAATTAAATAAAATTTAAATAATTTAAATAATCTAAAAAATTGAATAAGTAAAAAATTAAAATAAATATTCAAAAAATTTAAATCGTAAAAATTTAAATAACTTAAAATATTCAAATAATTTAAAATTTTAATATTTTAAATTTAAAAACAACTCTACACTCAAATCGTAACCAAACATATAAAACAAAACTCAATTAAGAAATTATTTTTAAAACTCATAACTCGAAACTCCATACTACTTTCACAACTTTACATTCGAATCGTAACCAAATACATAACAAAAAAATTAAAATATTTAGAAATATTTTTATAAAATAGAGTTTGAATTTATTTTTATAAAATATTTTAAAATTTAAAATCGTAATATTTAAAAATTAAAATATTTAAAAATATTCAAAAAATTTAAAAAATTAAAAATCGTAACATATTTAAATATTAAAAAATTTAAAATCTTAACAAAATTAAAATATTTTAAAAAAATTTAAAATATTAAAAAAATTAAAATATTAATTTGAATTGAGTTTTGAAAAGAATTTTGAATTATGTGTTTAGTTATAAGCTTTGAAAAGTAATGATTATGTTTTGAATTGAGTTTTGAGAAATGGGTGTAGAATTATGATTTGAAAGCTCAAAACAAACACCACACTTAAATTAATGGGTGGAACTATAATTTGAGAGGCTTACCAAATGGAGCTCAACTTTTTATTAACTTTCCAAAACACCACATATACACATTTAATTTATTGTGCGTTGTTGGTTTGAGATGTTCTAAAAAAGTACACTTTTTGACTTATTAGCTTATATAGGTTAGGTTTGGGTTGGGTTTGATGTGATGTGTTAGAGAGGTGATGTGAGTTAAATAAAATGATGTGACTTAAATAGGATAGTGACTTTTTAACTTTTTGTATTATTTAGGTTATGCCAAACTTGACCTTATTAGGCCTCGTTTGGCAAGAGGCTAAAATAGCCAATTAGCCAAAAAGTTACTAAATTAGCCTGTTCCCAAACGAGGCCTTAGTGTAGAGGTGATATTTTGAAAAGTTGATAAAAAATTAATTTTTTGGACTTTTTGTGACTTTTTGATAGCTTTTTTGTTTAAAAAACTAAAAAGTTAAAAGGAAAATGATTAGTGGCCCTAAAAATTGTGGTCCAAATGTCCCTAATTGCCAGTTTTGATAACTTTATTTTTTTTTTTTTACCTGATAGGAAAATTCGAGGCATTAGGAGCACCCAAATTCGGGCCCCCTAACATTGCCGAAGTTAAAATACTAGAGCAATTCCAATGGTGAATAGGTAAAGTAAATTATCCCCTCCGTCTTAAAATATTAATATGTTATTTTATTTTTTATTATCCTAAAATATTAGTTCATTTTGAAGAAATAAGGATTAAAAAAAATATGAATATATTATTTTATCTTTTTAAAAAAAAAATTATTAATAATACAAAAAGTACAATTATAACAATTTATATTCTCTAAAAAAATATACTATCAAAAGATAATTTTGAAAAGTTATTTTTTTTAAAGTGTAATAATTATATTACTTAAAAAGTTAAATTTCTTAAAAAAAATTATTATTTTAAAACGGAAGGGGTACTTAAAGTTATAATTTAGAAATAAATAATGTAAAATAACTATAGAATTGTAAATGTTGTTGTAATGGTAAAATAACTATTTTTTAACTTAACCAACTTTAATTAATGTGCCCGGACATTCGGTCTTGGTTATAGGCTATCAGGTTCGGCTGACAAAGGTGGTGTTTGTTGTAGCTTTTTCTACCCAACTTTTGGCTTTTAGCTTAAAAAAAGCTAATTCAAACTGTTTGGTAGTCTTGAATCTGCTTCTGCTTCAACTTCTACAGATTATTTGCAAGGGAAAAAAAGCTATAATCCAAAAGCTGGTTCAACCAGCTTCAGATTGTCACGGCCAAAACGCGGAAGGGAATTTGACTTAAATGTCCCAAGTGTTTTGAAAGATTTACCCTTATACCACTTATATATGTTCCTTTTTTTGCCCTAAAAAACACTGTTCACTTGTGAGAGAAATTCAGGGGCGATTTCTGGCGAGACAGAGGCGATTTCCGGCGAGGTGATTCCCGGCCAGAGCTCTCTCTCTCTCTCTCTCTCTCTCCCTCTCACACACACACACATACACACACACACATGATTTTCGGCGAGAACTCTAATCTTTCTCTCTCCCTCTCCCTCTCTCTTTAGATCGCGAAAACCAGAGCTTCGCACCAGAGCTTCACATGCAAAACGAGAGCTTCGCACTAACTGATCACCGATCTGAAACGGAGAAGAAGAAGAAGAAGGGTCGGCGTCAGTGGACGGCAGACGGGTCGTACGGCTAGGGCTTTTTAATGATTTTTTTTTTGAAAAAGAATAATAAATTATTTTGTATTGTAATGAAAAAGAATTAAAAAAATAACAAAATCAAAAAAAAAAAACAATTGTTATTAATTGTAATGAAAAAGAATAATAAATTAAAAAAGAATAATCATTAATGAAAAAAAGAATAATAAATTAAAAAAGAATAATTATTAATGAAAAAAAATAACAATTGTTGATTATTAATATTATTTAAAAAAGAATAATAAATTTTAAAAATTGAATGAAAAAAATAGTAAGCAATTAATTGATAATAATTAATTTATAATGGAAAAAAATGAAAAAAATTAAACTAATTGATACTATTATTAATTTTAGTATTAATTGATGGTAATTAAGTCATTAATTGACACCTAATTCATTCCTAATGAAAAAATTTTAAAAATTAAACTAATTGATACTATTATTAATTTTAGTATTCATTCACAATTTTTATATTATTAAAAAATCTGAAATCATTGTATTATTATTTATTTCATAATATTTATTTATTTCAAGTTATTATTATTTATTATTTAAAAAATCTGAAATCATTGTATAAAAATTTATTTTTGTGTAATATTTATTTCATTGTATTATTATTTAAAAATAATAGGGTTATGTTAATTTGGTGTTGGAATAATTTCTTAATATGTAATTAATAGCAAAAAGTCGAGAAAAATTTAATTTACAACTAACAAGGGTAAAAAAGACATTTACACAGTAAAAAGCTACTTCACAGCTTATTTAACAAACACTACTCAGCAACTTAAATCTATAATCCAACAGGTACACCAAACAGATTAACAACTCTTGATTAAAGTCATAATCTATAATCTGTTAAGCTATAATCTATAATCTGTTTTAACAGCTACACCAAACGGTCCTAAAGATGATAGCCTCAATTGACAAACACAATACGGATCACAACACAATCTTAGAAGCTCGATTGACATGACAGTTGTCTGGACAGGCGTCCATCCAGTCATCATGTCTAGGAAAGAACGATGTTGTTGTGCTGGCAATTTTAGTTGTAGGTGAAACTTGTATCAAATTTGATCCAAGATCTAGCAAAGTTATAATTTAATAACTCTAGTGAAAAAAAAGTAAATTTCATACTATTTTATTGTAATATCAGCTTTAATAGATTATCATTAGAGTTGTTCTTATATCTCAAGGGTAAATAATATTGTGTTCTTGGATTAACCTTTTTTATCTCTAAGTGTTAAGTTTTTATTCTTCACAATTTTGTTTGATAAAATTCTTTTCAGTTATAATTTTATTCGGTCTTTTATTTCAGTGAGGCTATGAGTTTTTAGATACAAATTCAACTCGAATTGTGCCTTGTAGAGATGTTTCAGAAGTTAATTCTTTCATGTTTGCCACTTCGCTGACTATGTTGGGAATCGAGCTGTCTACTCGAGTAACTGTTTGTGCGCTCGAGCAGAGAACGTTTGGTTTCAAAAGTTTGACTTGTTTGCAAAAGCACTGGAAGTTGAGATTTTACGCTCGAGCGAACTTTCTTGCATTCGAGCGAGGTCCACTCGAGCGGCCATTTTTGCACTTGAGCGGAGATCGCAGATCAGTTTTCTATAAATATGTGGTTTCATCCGTTTTTAGGATTACGACTTCTAGATCTTTTCTTAGATATTAGGGCTTGTGTCTGGAGTTTCTTTACTAGTTTCATTGATGTTTGTCTGAGTTTAAATCTGGTTTGAAAAGTTTACATCAAAGGATTATTTGTTTTATTCAATACAAAAGAGAGTGTTGTTCTTCGGTGGATTCTGGAGTGGCTCATCGTCGTGGATTCGACATCGGCGTTGTGAATTCAACATTAGGCAAGACAATTTCGAGGTGAAGACCGTAGTGGAAGAGGCATATAGGGGTCGGTTCAATTTGAGTGTGGATTCGCTAGATAATTGAGAGTACATTTGTGTAATTCCTTTTGTCTTCTTAATGGATTATTTTGTGACTTTGACCCGTGATTTTTTTTTTTTATCACAATTGGAGGCGCTCTAATTGTGATTTTTTCACGTAAAATTGTTGTGTCGATTTGTCTTGATTGTTTGATTGAGATTTTTATTTACTGCTTATAATTGATATATAATCACAAATCAATATCTAGGGGATTTCTAAATTCTTCATCAAGGATAAATTATACTGTTTTTTTGAAACAAGTTTAAGTAGGGTTTTAACTTGATTTTTATTAATTAAAGTAGTGAATATCTGTATTTATGTATTATTTTTTTGATAAAATACACAGTGTTATGTGTTGTGTTGTGGTTTAGATTCTTTTAAGTTGGTCTTGGAGTCGATTTCAGTAATTCAAACCGTTTACGTTTTATAAGTCATTAAATAAAATGTTGGTGCAAAAAATCAAGATAATTAAATATTGATAGTTATATGTTTCGATCACATTTATATTATGAAAAATGAATAACTATTCTTGAAACTGTTCTCTCAAATTAAATGACCATTTCAAAGAATTTAAAGCTTGTATGTTGAAACTATCAAGTACTGTCTTTATGGGAAATTTTGTAGGTGTGTACTATATGTACATTTGATTTGTGTTTTTGGTTATGATGTATTGTGTTGTCACTTATGATGTATTGTGATATTAGTTATAACTTTGTTTTAGTTATGATCGAAGAGTTGTTTGATTATATCTCATGTGATGTTTAGTCATAACTCAATTTTTATTTATTTATAGTTATAACTCTCATAATATTAAATTATGCTATTTATAATAAACAAACTCATACCTCACATAACTTGTACACACCCCTTTGAGCATGCATTTTACTTTGAATCCGATTTTGATTATACTCTTAAGTGGATAATATACATATTTAGGTCTGGTTAACAAATGTTCAAGGAGGCACTTGTCAAGTTGCATTAAATAATGTTTAGGTTGTTTTAGAAAATAGGTTAGAAGTTAACTTTTTTTTGACTCTTTTATATATATATATATATGAAAAAAATAAAGAGATCACTTAAAAGATGTTAAAAGTCCAAAAATAAATAAATAAATAAATAAATGCTTTTAACCTCTTGCCCACACTTTTAAGCAATAATATTGTAAATAACAAATATGACATTAAAACAGAAATATGTATGTGCCTAAAAAAATGTGCATAAGCCTATTTGGAAAGTGGATTAAAAGTCACTTCTCAGTTTTTAATCCGCTTACTCTCTCACAAAAAAAAGTTAAAAAATTAAAAAGTCAATTTTTAACCATTTTACCAAAACGCCCCAAAATCACTCATGCATATGTGCTAATGTGCCTGTTTGGTGCAGCTTAAAAGCTGCTTATTTTAGCTTTCAGCTTAATTTAAGCTATTTTGATGTGTTTGGTTTAGCTTATAACTTATAGCTTATAGGCTTTTGGAAGTCAGAAATCAGCTTATTCTTTAAGTGGGGCAGGAGATGCTTAATTTATAAATTAGAAATAAGTTTATATTCATAATTATAAGCTATAAGCTGTTTAGACATAAGCTATAAGCACTTTCCCACAACTCTACCAAACAGGGCCAATATGTCACTACAACAAAGAAAGGTTTTTATGGCGCCAATTGCACGGCGTGGATATGATTCTATGACGTGTAAGGTAATGTTATATTATGACCAGTCATAGAAAATTATTCACTTTCAATGACATACCATAGCATGCCGTTAAAACTTTTTAACAACTTATTCCATACGTCATGTTTAATTTTCCTACAACTATTTTTGCATGCCATTAATTCAACAGACAAATCACGACGCTAATTACTAGTCATTAAATATTTAATACGACAGCTTATTCTGGCTGTCGTAGAATATGTTTTTTTTTTTTTCAACAGGTTCTATTTCACTTGTTCTATACAATTTAAAAAAACGTTACAAACAAGTTTCACAAATATATATATATATACACACACCTATAAGTAACAATCAACTACCAAAATATTATTTCAAGCATAAAAAAATTATTTATAAGTTTCGAACATATAAAAAATCTTATTATTATATTTTATTTTGATTTATTTTGAGAAGTAAGTTAAAAGTTGATTTAATTTTTTTTTATTTTATAAAAAAACATATGAAAAAGTAAACAGATAATATGGTCCAAAAAAAAAGTTAAAAAATCAAAAAACAAATTTTTAGCCGATTTTCCAAAATAAGCCTTTGTATTATTACTTTTGCTAGTTTTTTGTTTCATAACTTTCAATTTTAGTTAAAAAATCAAAAAATTATTATAAATTATTATATCATCCTCTTTATTTTTATATGTCATTTTATAAAAAATTAAAAAATTACTTAAATAACTTGTTTTCAAACCAGATGCGATGTTTATCAACTCCACCTATATGTGTGCTACGGTTGTGATCAATGTAAAAGGACAATTGCACTATAAGAATAGAAAATTATTAGGTGCTTTGGAGAGCATCTCCAACTCAATCCTCTCACCAATAGGATGAAAATAATTTTTTTTATTTAAAAAGTAAATATAGAGTATGTTACTATTCATTCAAACTCCAACCACAAACTTTTAAAACCTTTCATCCTCCCTCATCAAAAAGTATTTTTGTTCATTAATAAATATTTAATTTTAAAATTTTTGTAATATATTTAATATTATACTCATTTTAAAGGTATGATTTCACATTTTTTAATGATGTCAATTTTATAAAAATTAAATTTACATATTAAAAGTTATTTGTAATATAATAAAACATATAGAATGAATAGTGTTTTGGAGGGCATCCTCTATTTTTCATCATCCCTTCATATTTGGAGGATCGATTCATCTTCCTCCCAAATAGAGATGGATTTAGAGGATGGGTTGGAAGAACAAATCTTTCATATTTGAAGTTATGGAGAATGCATTGGAGATGCTCTGAGGGTGCTGTATTACTTATCAATTCTTATATATTATGTTTTTTTTTTTTTTTTGTTTCTGTTATTATTTAATTACTTAATATAAAATTATGAGTTTTATATCCTTTACCAATCAGAACACGGTAAGGACATCATGTAATTGTACTCCAATTATTAAATATAATAACTATATATTCTATTTATTGTATGTATTATATTCTATCTATCTATCGTATGTATATTATATAATATTTATTATTATATTTAGGATTATCATACTTAAGTATCTCTCTTCCTATATAAAGGAGTTTTATATAGATTGTTACATTAATTATTCAACACAATATTGAATATATATTCAATATAATATTCTCTCTCTCTCTCTCTCTCTCTCTCTCTCTCTCTCTTTTAGATATCTTAGCATGGTATCAAAACTATATATTAAGCTCTTAATGTTCTTTGTCTTACTGGTGGACGACAACCTTACATTGGCTGCCTGCCAGACCTCAAGTTTCTCTCTTTCTATATAAATGAGTCTTGTATACATTATTACATTAATTATTCAACACAATATTGAATATACATTCAATATAATATTCTCATTCTCTCTCTCTCTCTCTCTCTCTCACACACACACACACACACACACACACACACACACACACACACACACACACACAGATATCTTAACATGGTATTAGAACTATATGTTAAGCTTTTGATGTTCTTTACCTTACTGGCAAATGACAACCTTACATTGGTCGCCCGCCGAACCTCAACCATTCCGCAGTCATATTTTCGTTTCAGTATCATTTCGTGGTGATCTCTTCCTCTGTCTGTTGGTTTATTCCGACCCCAAATGTCTCTATCATATATATATATATATATATTTTACTTGCAATCTATTTTTTTAGTGTGCTTCTGCTCTACTTTATCTTTCTTTTTACTTCAACCTCAAATAGGCTTCTATCTTCAAACCTATTTGAGTTTGAAGAGGGAATTATACTTATATCATGGTGAGCATAGTTATACACTGTGCAAACCATCCAAGCCGCCCCCTTGGCGTACTACCTAAGTCGTCCTTTTGACACACACTCTAAGTCGCCCCTTGGCGTACTTCCTCAATGATTTCCCTTTGGCGCACTCTTTAAGCTGCCTCCCTTGGTTCACTCTTTAAGCCACACCTTGACGCACTACCCGAAATCAACCTCTTGGCGCATTTTGTTCCTTTCCATGCCATCTCCTAGCACATGTGGTTCCTTTTCAAGCTGCCTTCTAGCACACATGGTTCCTTTCCAAGCCGCCCCTGGTGCATTTCTTCATATGTTGGTATCACCGTTCAGCACCACATCATAAGTTACACGTGTGTAACATTTCCTGGTTTAACACTCGTTCTTCTTCTATAACGGTCCGACACTACCATAAATTGTCTCCTAGCATTAGCTCTATTTGCCCTAGTCCTGTTCCTACAATGGTCTGACACGACCATAAATTGTCTCCCAGCATTAGCTCTGACCTTTGATCTATCTGAAGAGCCCCTATGCTCCCATTTGGACTTTGCAATCTATTTGCCTCGAATCTATCCATGTTTTATTTTATTTTTAGTTTTATTTCATAGTTTAATTTCTTTCTTGGTATCTTTACTTGAGTTTGAGGAAGGTGTTAAATATGGTAACTATATATTCTGTCTATCATATTATATTCATTATCATACTTAGGATTACCATACTTAGATTTCTCTCTTTTTATATCAAGGAGTCTTGTATATATTATTACATTAATTATTCAACACAATATTGAATATACATTCAATATAATATTTTCCTTCTCTCTCTCTCTCTCTCTTATATATTGTAACATGTAACGCCCTGAACATATAACGATAGCTCATGACGTATAACCAAATAAGATAATGCATTTCCAAAATGAATATCCTTCCCATTCATATATGATTTGAATTATACAAGAGATAACACATGTATTTATACATTCACAAGCTCTAAACCTGAATCTGTAACATGTGTTATAACAAAAGATATGATATGAAAGTAAAACAGATAATCAATGCCTTAAAGGTTTACAACTTTCCAAGGCGATACTTGGTTACAACAAAAGTGGATTTAAATCCAGTACAGTTAAAGGCCTTTGGCCTGTACAAAACATATACAACAATCAAACAAAATGAAGCTCTTGCTTGAAGTCCTCCCAAACTATTGTCTTGGCGGATACTTGAAAATATTTTTCCCACATAGGGTGAGTCAAAACCTAGTAGAAATAATTCAACACAGTATATAAATCTTAACAAAGATATAAGGTGAATGCATATGCAATGCTCGTGCCAAAACATTTTATATCTTTTTCAAAACCATGAAATGCCAAGTTAATATCAGAATTCATAAATCACTTCCTTTACAATCGAAAGCAGGGCAGTGAATAACACTTTGGGAATATCAAAACAATTCCAACCTTTCACGAAAATTTTGTTCGCGGGAAACCGTAAACTGGCACTTATGTAAACATAGGTTTTACAAGCACTACTATTACCATTTCACGGAAATTTCATTCGTGGGATCGGTACCTATGTATATGCTCGATTTTTAAGACATTCACCATAAACACTCAGGCCAACTTATTTTAACGAGGCAATACATACTTCCCAGATTCACCAATTTTTTCTCAAAATGATAAACATTTTCAATGTATAAAAATGAAATACTACTCGATGCAAATGGATGAGACAATAGTTTTAATTTTCTTAATTCTCATGAAATTTCTACAACAATTATATCTATCCTCCACCATAACCCAAAATAAATATTTCTAAATAGATAAACAATTTTCAATAAGGATAAACTTTCCAAATTTCAAGATGTGAATGATAATACATATCCAACTCCACCATCTTCATCAATATCAACCCAATTCCATCTTTCCAATATCAATTTCATTTATCCTTTAAAAATTAACCTTTGATATATTTAAGATAAAATCCACGTTTCTTTAAAAACCAATTTCAAGTGTAAAAATCCACTAGTTCATCATAACTTAACAATAAATATATTCTCTTAATCATTTCCAATAAAGCATTTGAAAACCCCTCGTTTGTAATCAAGCCAAACCCTAGGTTTGTACAAACTCCTTCAAATCACAATGTTATTTTATAAAGATAAATATCTAAGTTAAAAATAATAAGAAAGTGCGGAGGATGATCCTTACCTCAAGCTTAAAAGATGAGAGAAAGAGTGAAGGAACTTCAACAACGCTCAAACCCAACTTCGTTCGGATCAAAAGGAAGCCCATAGCATGCTTTACCTTTTTAACAAAGGGACACATGTGTAACAACGCCCGCGGGGGACCTCGCTACAGCTCGGACTCGATTTTTGTATGCGGTTCTCAATCTTGAACCAAAGAGTCCAAATCCGGCAAATCGTTTTGAAGGAAAACAGATTTTTTTGAAAGAAGTGCCAAACATGGACTGCTTTGCCAGATAACAGAGTCGCCACCTAAATATTTTAAAATGGGAAATTTAGGAAACCCTGACTCGGTGCCAAAAGGCCACGCGGTCCGCTATCACCAAAGTTGGCTCGGGAACTTGGGTACGATTAGGGAAGGTCACATCGTGAGCACCCTCTCGCCGGCCAAAGACCGCCTCTACTAAACATGATATCTGCTTTTGAAAACATTGTGAGTTCTTATTCGCTTATTAGCCTAGGATTACTATGTGATGCTCATGAGAAACAAGTATAATAGACGGGCCGTCGAATTGGAACTAAACATTTCATGTTTGTTTGTTTGAAAATGGTGTGAAGGTCTTTGCAGCAAAGCTAAAATGCGGATTTGCCACCCTGGGTGGCTTCAAAACAATGATTTTGCCACTATCTAGTGGGCTTAACAAACAATTGACGAATTGCTCCAATTCAGATAACTCAACCTCCACCCACAGCATTTAAGGCTTATATCACATAAGCACGTAGCCTCATGGTAAGCATGCTATCATGGCAACACTCACATCGCATGCAAGGATGCTAAAGCATAAAACTTACCGAGTACTCCCACCAAAAGAAGCTCATTAGAAATCCATGCATGATCCTAGATGTCTTTGAAATGCCTAATGCAACACATGCAAAAATGCAACTAAGATAGCAGGCTCGGCTATTCTAAATATGGCATATGAGATGCAACAGCTATCAAGTACTCAACTTGGAATTGAAATACAGATGCAGTTTGTATGATGCGCCGAGTCTTATATGCGTAAAAGCAGATGAATGATGCAAACATGCTATCATACTGTATGCTAAATGAAATATGCCCTATATCTAACCATCCAAAGCGGATAAATAAAAGGGAGAAAGACGTGGGGTTGGAAGACATACATCACACTCACCCACCCTTATTACAATTATGCCCTCATGAGGGTCCGAATGAATAATATCTGAGACGAATAAAAGAATATACAAATTCAAATAATACAAATTCTAATTAATTAACAAATTAATTACAAAAGAATTAAAATCGGCGTGCAAGCCGTGGACCCGCCGCTTCGCTCGATAGATGTTGTATGTTAGTCGCTTGGCGTGGAAATCCACCTAATGCCCTAATTAGCCTCTGCTTGCGTTGTTTCTCGAAATGCGCCACGGACCAAGAGTTGTTGATTCTTCATTTTCCGCAACAGAGCGTGAAAAGGGCATAGCAATGTATTTTCACAAATATATGCATGCCTCGATCCTCGTGCCACCAATTACGCATATCAATGCATGATGGCCGAGGAATCGGATTGCACAACTCAATATAGGGATGAATGCTACAACAAGACTTAACTCCATCATGGGTAATCCGGAGTGTCGGTGACTTGAGAATTGAGACCCGTTCACGTCGTGAGTAAACGCGCCTCGCTTCCGTGCAATATGCATGATATGCATGAAATGCAACTAATATGCAACCTAGCATGCGCAATGCTATGAAAATGAGATGCCTCGAAAAGCGTGCACGCGGGCACGCAAACCGAGGCGATGCGGAATGACATGCGAAATCTAATGATGGACTTATACCAACATGAAGGGGGCCTCAGCCACACTCACATAGGATGCCGGAATGATAAGAATGAGGTGCCTCGAAATGCGTGCCCACTGGCACGCAAACCGAGGCAATGATGAAATATAAATCGAACAAAACAGAGTGCCTCGAAATACGTACACGCGGGCACGCAAACCGAGGTGGAGGCATAAGCAATGCAAACAGAATAAAACAGAATATCTCGAAATGCGTGCACACAGGCACGCAAACCGAGGCGGAGGCATACGCAATGCCAAGCGGATAAAATAGAGTGCCTCGAAATGCGGGCACACGGGCACGCAAACCGAGGCGAAGGCATACGCAATGCCAAGCGGATAAAATAGAGTGCCTCGAAATGCATGCACACGGGCACGCAAACCGAGGCGAAGGCATACGCAATGCCAAGCGGATAAAACAGAGTGCCTCGAAATGCGTGCACACGGGCACGCAAACCGAGGCGAAGGCATACGCAATGCCAAGCGGATAAAACAGAGTGCCTCGAAATGCGTGCACGCGGGCACGCAAACCGAGGCGAGGATGCAAGAATGAAAATGCAAATTGGGCTTACGCCAACATGAGAGGGCCTCAACCACACTCACATAGGCTGCCGTCGGATAAAACGAGGCTGCCTCGAAATGCGTGCACACGGGCACGCAAACCGAGGCAATGGCATACAAGCATGAAAATGCAAATTGGGCTTACGCCAACATGAGAGGGCCTCAACCACACTCACATAGGCTGCCGTCGGATAAAACGAGGTCGCCTCGAAATGCGCATGCACCCGCACGCAAAACCGAGGCAATGCAAAAATGATGCAAATGGCATAGGGAATGATATGTAAGCATGGCAATGGAATTTCAGCACCTAAATAAAGGGGAAAACAGCCCCGAAACAAAACGAAATGACACTCGAAGCATGCATTCATCCCGAAAGTGTGAAATTAAGCCCCGAAATGGCCTATAGCCATGCTATACATGCAAAATATGATCATGGCAGCAAGAACAGTAGCAAGGCAGTCCCAAATATGGCATTTTTCAGTAACAAACATGGCCAAAAAGGAGACATAGATATGGCAACAAAATCATACAAGATTAATGGCCAAAAGAGCATTACAATGGGAGGTGGTATATACAAACACCAAATGGACAAACTTTCTTCTACAACATGAAAGAAGGCCCAAAAATAAGCATATATGCAGTTTATGGCAGCCTCTAAATCATAAGACAAACATGCTAGAAATGGAAGGCAAAATGGAGCCACAAAAGGGTATAACATAAGACATGCAATATATACATCAAATGACCAAACCTTCTTCATGAAACATGTAAAGGGGGTCAAGATAAGACTAAAACCAGTAGGGGTCGAAGTCCCAAAAACAAACACAAATAGGTCAAAAATTGCATACAAAATATGGCACACTTGATGAAATTTGAAGGAGGTGGTAGATACAATGGCCAAATGAAGTTGAGCTCCTCTACAATGTTGTAGAGGGGATCAAAATAAGCAAGAAAGAATTAGGGGTCGGACCCCTAAAAACCAACACAAATAGGTCAATTTTAGCATGCAAAAATGTGACAAACTTGGTAAATATTGAAGGAACTAGTATATAGAAATACCAAATGAAGTTGAGCCCTTCTACAATGTTGTAGAGGGGCTCAATATGAGCACAAAAGCAGTAGGGGTCGGACCCCTAATTCTCAACCAATTAGAGTATATAAAAAGATCAAGAAAAGCCCTAAAAGTTGGTTTTGAATACTTACCCTTGAAGACTTGTCTTTCTTTGCTTCTTGGCTTTGATTTGCAACTTCTCAACCGCTAAAATTCACTTCCTAGCTGCTGGAATTGAAGTTGGAATGGTGAGGCTAGGTGTTGGTGAAGGAATGGCCTAGGGAGCTTGGAAGTTTTTTGAGTTTTAAGCTATGAAAATGGAGGCTTTTGGAGAGGTGTTCTTGAGATAATTTTTTCCAACCTTGAAGAAGGAGAGGGAGGGCCCTTCAAATAGACAACAAATGGGGTGTAAAAGGGGAGGGAAAGCACCCAAGCTTTCCCTCCCAAAATATCCCCCGGATGAGGGAGACACTTTGAAAATTTGGATAGCCGGAACAGCCGAAAGGTGAATCTGGCCGGCCAGTAATCCTCTGCAGGGTGCCCGCCCCCCCACCTTCCCTGGCCGGCCACCCACCTTTTGTGGCCGGCCAGCCACCCCCAAAAAATGAAGTGCTGAATTAGTGGCCGACCACCATACATTAGGGTCCTCCCAAGTGTGTAGAATAAGGCCCCAAGGTTGGAATTTGGCAACTCTGAAGCAGAAGTCACAACATAGAGCTTGAAGGAGGGGCTCAAAAATGAAATTCAAAATTGCTGGCCGACCACCAACTTTTAGGGTCCTCCAAGACGTGTAGAACAAGGTTCCAATGTTGGAATTTGGCAACATTGAAGCAGAATTCACAACATTGCATTTGAAGAAGAGGGCCAAAAATGAAAATCAAAATTGCTGGCCGACCATGCTTGTTTAGGGTCCTCCCATGTCCCCTCATCACAGATATGTAACTTTGGTTGGAAGAAAATACCCCCAAGGTGTTCAACATTGGCCCGGGAGAAAACGGCTCGGAGGAGCAAATGCTATCTGGGATAATTACTGGCCTCCCACTCCCCATTGATCTTCCTGGTGTTGAAACAGAGGTACCTGCCAAGTTTGAACAAAAACTAATAAGAAATGAAAGTACAAGACCAAAACCGAGCAAATCGGGATCCCAAAATGGGTCATAGCCGGAAGTGGTATTCAAGAATAAGGGTATCTGCGACCCCAGGCCTTTCTCGAATGACAAAACAGAGGTACCGCCAAAAACCGGAGAAGATGGATGCGAAATGAATGCTCGACCAAAACCGCCAATTTGGGGGCAAAACCGCTATGAGCACCGAAAGTGGCATACGGCCACGAAGTGGGCATCGGGGGCCCCAGGGTTCCTCGAAACATTAAAACAGAGGTCTCCGCCAAAAACCGGAGAAGGCTGATGCAAAATGAATGCTCGGGACCAAAACCGCTCGGTTTGGGGTCCCGAAAATGGGTCGCCGCACCTAAGTGGTGTTCGGTGCAAGTGGGCATCAGGCCCCAGTGTCCCTGAACACTAAAATGCAGGTCTCCGCCAAAAACCGGAGAAGGCCGATGCAATGAATGCTCGGGACCAAAACCGCCGGTTTGGGGTCCGAAAATGGGTCATGGCACCTAAGTGGTGTTCGGCTGCGAAGTGGGCATCAGGGCCCCAGTGTCCCTCGGAACACTAAAACAGAGGCACATGCCAAAAACCGGAGAACTCGGAGATGGTTGGGCGGTCCCGAGCCGAGGCACGCGGCCTGACGGCTCCGAAAACCAGGAACCGGGCTCCGAAATGGGCAAAATGGCCTACGAACACGAAACGTAGCTCACGGCCACCGGGAGATAGTCTACGGGACCACTCCCTTCCCTCAAGAGAGAAAACAGAGAAAATCGAACCTGGTTCGCAAACCGAGACAAGGTAGAGAAGATGGTTCGGAAGTCCGGAGGCAGGGCACACGGCCGTGACTCTGGGACTTCTGAACAAGCACAGTATGTAACATCACCGAACGCTCAATCGGTGACGTCTGAGTCTTAAGGTCGGTCAAAAATGGGGTGTCTACAGTTGCCCCTCTTTGACAGAACTCGGAAGTCATAAGAATGACGGGAGTGAATGTCAAAGCCCAGAGACGACCCATTTTTGACAAGGCCGAAGACTTAGACAATCAATACGAGATAAACAGAGATATGTGCCCGCAGGCAGGGGGCAAAGTGCAAAGTGATAGGCGCGGAGCCAGATGATCATGCAAATGCAAAGAAGTCAGAATGAAGGTGTATTCGCAAATAGATGCAATTATAAGCAAGAATGCAAAGCAACAGATGCCAAATGTAACTCGATGTTAAATGCAAAGTCAGTAATGAAGCAAGTATTCGCAAATAGATGCAATGATTATAAGCAAGAATGCAAAGCAACAACTATATTTCATGCGGTAGGAATGCGGAGAATTATTCAATTCTCGCCGCCTCACACGGAGAAGATACGATACCGCGCGATTCGTCCGGTCGGATGATACAAAGGCACAAAATAGTGCGACACGCTAAACAAGCGATTGATTTGAAATGCACAAGATAAAGGCGATAAACAAATAAGCGATCGATTTGAAATGCACAAGATAAAGGCGACACGCAAAACAAATACGATCGATTTGAAATGCACAAGACAAGGCGATATGCAAAACAATACGATTGATTTGAAATGCACAAGACAAGGCGACACGAAACAAAACAGCGATCGATTTGAAATGCATTAAGATAAAGGCGACGATCGCAAAACAAATATGATCGATTTGAAATGCACAAAGGCGATCGCGAAAATATGATTGATAAACCGCACAAAAAAGGCGATGCGCAAAATAGCGCGAATGATTTGAAATGCACAAGACAAGTCGCGATTGAGGTGCGCAAAATAGCGAATGATTTGAAATGCACAAGGCGATCACGCAAAAGCAATACGATCGATTTGAAATGCACAAGACGCGACGATCGCAAAACAATAATGATCGTTTTGAAATGCACAAGATAAAGGCGATCGCAAAACAATATGATTGATAAACCGCACAAAATAAAGGCGATGCGCAAAATAGCGCGAATGATTTGAAATGCACAAGACAGTGCGATTGAGGTGCGCAAAATAGCGCGAATGATTTGAAATGCACAAGACAGTGCGATACGCAAAACAGCGCGATCGATTTGAAATGCACAAGACAGTGCGATAAAATGCATCTTCTCTGCAAGTATGGGGGCATCCTCTATGCAATATTGAAAGCAAGCATATTCTATGCATGAAACAAGTAAAGCATATTCTATGCGGAATCGAAAACAAGCATATTCTATGCATGAATCATAATGATGCGCGGTACGCATGCAACAACAGTGTATATGAAAGCTCGCACTCTATGCAATAGAGGGACAGCAAATATGTACTCTGGTGCCTCTGATTTGCCTCTTAGAGGACTTCACAACATGCTCAGCTTAAAAAGGGCACACCCTGTTCAAATTGGCGAGAAATAACATCTGTACGTAGGAGCTACGACTGCTGCTTGTTTTCCTGATCATACTCACAACTTTCCCTATTCTCCAACGGGGTGACAGACTAGGTTGGCTCAGTATCCAGAATTGAGGTGCATACACGCTATCTCAACCTATGGGGCTTCCATACAGATTTCAAGCCGAGGACACGCCTCTGGGTATTTAAACCAGACTTTAGTCTCGGAAATCCCGAACCTTTGCGTTCTAGGCCACGGCCATTCGAACTCTAGTTTCCACCCGCAGCTTGGTCTCCTAGGAACTCATCGCAAACACGGCCAAGATGCCTCTGGTAGGGAATGGTACTCAGGGAGAGCACTCCTGATCGCCATTCTGGCTTGAAGTAGACTTGATTTTGAGCTTGAGGTAGAGGCACACTCATACTTCGGAACATTGGCAAGACCTGAAGAGGTACACACGGAGCATAGTCTCGGAACTTACTGAAGTTGGAACAAACTCAGATGCTCGACATTTTCCTCTTTTGCTTTTGCTTTGCAGCCCGAAACTCATAGCTTCAGATAGGTCCTGGTTTCACTGTTCTCACATGACCTGGGTTGAACCCTGCAGTTTTTCTGAAAGAACAAATTCTGTTTTGCACAAATGTGGAACGGAACTAAGACTTTCCGGAGCACAAAACGATTTTTTGAAATTGAGAGTGAGCATAAGTTCTCAACTGGGTATTGAGCCTACGACTGAATACAGCACGCTACGACTCAACAAGAAAACAAAAGGCACATAACCTAGACACATCGAGTAACACTCGAGACGACTCAAAACAAGGATCGAGATAAAACAAAAAGACACGACACTCAGACGTGCACAGGGAGCCTGTTTCACCGGGTATGTTTCCCATCCTTTCTTATTTGTGATTCTCACATCACTCGGCCCTCAAGCTCGTTTTTTTCTGAAAAAGCCCTTTTCTCACTTTTTCTCTCATCGCACATCTCTCTATTCTTCAATCTCTCATTTTTCAATCCCTCCCCTGGGTGGTTGATGGATAAACAACAAGTTGTGGGCTCGTGCCTCTAGCATTCTGCTAGATTTTCTTTCTTCCGCTCACAGCTGGTGAAGTCCTCCCACAGAGGGGTTGTGCTACAAATGGGTATGTAGCAAATCTGCAGCTGACATCGGTCGATGATGCCCTGCTGGGGAGTTTGGACGTGAGCAGATCTGTCCAGATGAGGGAGTGTAATGTCTGGCCCCATTCCAGTTCGTGCTTCGCACTTGGCTTGATACCTCATTGCTTGGAGGGTGAGAGAGTCTTTTCGACCATTTTGTCGTCGCCTTCAGTTGTGCCTTCTTCTGGCAGGTAGAGCGCCCTTCTTGGCAAGTATGGTGCCCTTTCTGGCAAATGCATTGGCTACGGGGAAAAGACAGAACACCTAACTCAATTGTGCCCCTAGTTCATCATTTTGACCATTTTTTATTTTTGAGCTTTCTCCTAAAAAATTTTGACCAAAATGAGAGTTAGATTAACATGTTTGTTCGATTTTTGATTTGAAATCATGCAGTTCAGGCTATGAGCACTGAAAATTTTCCTTTTTTGAGTCCAGGGAAAAGGTCCAGTTTTGGAAAATGAAACAATTTTTCGAGAAAATTAGTCAACCTCAGTAAAAATTCTCAAAAACTATTTTTGCAAACGGCCAATGCTCAACAAGCGCGGAACCTACTCTTGAGATGCACAACCTCGAATCTGGAGGAAAACTGCCCCTTGCTTGAGGAGGGTTGCATGGCAACGGAAAGTTGCCCCTTGTTTGAACGGCACCGCGGCGCATGAATGGCAACGGAAAGTTGCCCCTTGTTTGAATGGCACCGCAGTACATTGTAGTCAGTCCTCAGAGCGATGAACACAACCAGGCTCTCAGATACAGAGGAGGCAAAGATGGTCAAAACCATCACATGGACACAATTGAATTTGAATTGTTTTACGGCTGGACTTCAGAATGAAGTTGCCTACGTATCCCAAAGATGGGAATCAAGCCTTACGTAGTTCGGGGTTAAGGTACACTCGGGTATTTAACCTCTCCTTTTTATGCTCTAACTTTTGCCAAGGCGCCTGTTGCAGTTTTCGACCTTACGAGCTTTGTTCTTCTTTCTTTTTCTTTTTTTTTCTATTCTTTTCATTCCTTTTCTTTTCTTTTTCTTCTTCTTTTTTTGCATTTTTTGTATCTTTGCATTTTTTCTCTTTTTTCCTTTTTCATTCTTTTCTTTGCTCTAACTTTTGCCTGGGTCGCCCTTCCGGGTCTTCGGCCCAGCGAGCCTCTCAAAGGGTAAAAGTGTAACAAGTCCATTCCAAATGGTTTTGAGATTGAAGCCCTTTGTATCTCGGAGAGTGGCTGTTGTATTGACTTGCAGAAAGCTTCACCTTTGGCTGTTCGAGCACATCGGATATTTTTTTGCCCCTAGTTCGAGGGGTGCTTCTGTTCTAGCTTTGCAAGCTTCTTCTGATGAGGTCTGACCTTCTTGACCTGACTTTGGTGCCTCTTGTTCGAGGGCTGCTTCAAATCTGGCCACACAGGCCTCACATCGTAGTTGACCGTTGAACCTTCTGAATTCAAGTTCAAGGTTTGGAAGCAAAGGGGTTGAGTCTCGAGGCCGAGAGCGATCCTAAGCTGCACAATCTCAAGAGCGATTCCACACATGTCTTCGCAGGACCGCGCAAAATATATTTTTTTTGAAAGTTTTTAAGAAAGCGACAAATCGCTCGTGCTGAAGACAGTGTAGGATCAATTTGGATCAAAGCCAGGGTCCTTCTCAGTACTCACACTAACAAGCATGATTTCATTCATTAAGGGCTTAGCACGCCTCTCTTTCTCTCATTTGATCAAAGTTTTGCAAATCCCGAGGAATTCCTCCCTCTTTGTTTTCACTGCAGTGTTCAAAAAGTTTTGAAAAACTTAGGTCAATACAATGGCTTCAAGGCACAAGAGAGCAGGTGGAATGCACTGCCATTTCATTCAAATCCCGGCATAACTAGCACACGGCAGAAGCAAATACGAGAGCGTGAAAAACACTGCTGTTTCATTCAAAGTCTGGCACAACTGGCTCCCTAACAGAAACAGACTCAAAACAAAACGAAAAGACAAACACAAAACAAAATGGTGACATCCGAGGTAACACCCCCGGAATCACCCGACTCCTATACAACAGGACTGACTCGACACAACAAGACAGACCCAAAATAAAAGAGACTGACTCAAAACAAAAGGACAGACTCAAAACAAAGTAGCAAAAACTGACCCAATACCCAAGTCAGAAAGCACAAAAACTGGTATTTGCACATTGCTCAGAACAGTGCGTGCCATTCCCACGTCTGGAGTAATCTGAGTGCCATCTGCAGGTGGTTCATCTCTTGATCACATAATCACATTATCCCCCAAGTTCACTGACCCAGTGCCGATAGACTTTGCAGAGCTTGGCGGGAGGACAACTCCGTTGTCAAATAGATCCTGTACTTCATGGCGAAGCAAGCTCGTCGGTCGTATGGCCGGTTTGCTGATGGTACGCGCAGTACTGGGTAGCATCATGTGTAGCCGGAAGAGGGTTCGGGAGAGACCGAGGCTCAAGGGGTTTGAGGTGGCCTTGTCCAACAAGGATTTGGAAAGCTTTGGACAAAGGCATGTGGAGGGCATGGAAGACCCTCCGACCTCGGGGTTGGTATTTCAAGGCTTGTGGATTTTTGCTGGGCGCACCCGCAAAGGGATTGGTAGGTGGCTCGACTTAGTCGATCTCTTCCAAGCACGGGATTAGACCTGAAAGGAACATTCTTGGTACAACGGCTCTACTCCCGGCTTGCCCCTTAAGTCAAATTGCCCCCAACTTGAGTAGCGAAAGTGTCATTCACAGCTTTTGCGACAACATGAAAGCACTTGCTCTTTGTTCATCCTCGGCTTTCAAAGCCTCAACAAAGAAACATAAGATGTTCATGGGGTCCATGCTCGCCTCGCCTTGTTCTTTCCACTCGCTTCCATTTTGCTAAGGGATTGGCATTTCTCAAATGACCAGCTCCAAGATCGGGAGCCTTTTGTCACGAACTCCCGGTATGAGATACGGTTAATGATGGCGCCAAAACTCCAAAGGTTAGATCTCGCCAGTTCTCGAAGATCTTTGATCATCCTTATCACTCGAAGTAGTAGGCTCACCGATTTGAGATGATTGGGGTTCACGGCATCCATCGTGCTTAAGCCCGTGCTATGGGTCGGGGGTATATACCGGGTTGTAGGTGGGTGGCGATGTATGGCCGAGGTTGGGATGTGGATGAGGTACTTGGTCCTGGGGCTTTGAAATGGAGCTATTGTCCGGTTGTCAATGAGATTCGGATCTCATGACGGCGAAGCAATCATTGGTGCCATGGCCACGCTAGCGATGATATACACAAGATTTGGGGTTATGTCTGGCCGAGTGGGTTGGGAAGAGGTTGAGGATTGAGGGTTTGAGATGCCCTCTTTCCATCAGACTTTGAATGCGCCGTTAGGCTCATATGGAGGGGTGAAAAATCTACCCCGAGCTCCGGGCTTTGGCTATTTGTAGGCCGGTTTGGCAAAAGGGTCGGCTATGGCGATCGTGTTGACTTTAGCAGTTTGGAAAGGTCCGCGAATCTTCAATCGCAAAAGTGGGTCAAAGTTCACCGGGGTCCCGAAATGGTGCGAGGCAGATGCCCCAGATGGGCGCTATGCTTTCAAAGATCGGGTCTCATCCTCGCATTGCGTTCCTCGATTTAACATCGCTATTATAGCCATAAATTCTTCCAACCTTGTGCCATCACGGCTCTGATGATGGATCATGGTATCGGATCAGATGAACCGGTAAGCCCTGACTGGCCTTTCTTTGCCTTGCCTCAGCGAAAGAACACCGGTTGCCCTTGAATTGAATCTCTGACCCGACAAAGTCTATCAACACAAGTCCAATGTACTCGGGGATAGTGGGGCCTTCAAGCGTGGTTCCAAAGACTACCCTAGCAAAGAGAAAGCAGACTGACACCTCGATTTGATTTTACCTGAACAGATGTAAGCATAGTTGAATAAGTGTGCCCTCTACCGAATTCTGCCCCCAAAATTCTGTCTCAAATCTGATACCCTCAGGTAAAACTGATTCCACCAAATACTGATGCCGCAGTTCGAGCACCAAAATATCGAATTGGTGCCCATGGCCTAATGCTCAAACTTGTAAACCGATACATGTATTCTCAGAGACGACTCTAACAAGCACATAACGATAAGTGAGAGCCAAAACACCCCTATGTTGGGGAGGGTTTCCTGTCCTATTTTGTCGGGGCTAGGGTTTCACTCGACGCAATGCTTCAAACAACCTATATCGGGTAAGCAACCCGTCCTAGTTTGGAATGGTCACTATGGATCCAATATGCACTAGGTCGAATGGTCAAAGGGTGCCCCAAGAAACCGGGTTTGTGTTCCCATCTTTGTCGAGCCGAGCCGATCGCCTTATGGACATGACTTGACAAGACAAGCCTCCAAGAAATCGTCGTGAATGGCATATGGCAAACACGGTGTCCTAGGCGCACCAATGCAAATGCAATGCAAAGAAACACACAAGTGTAGTCAAAACCAGATATCACGAAGTTCGAGTCAAGTTCTCTAAATCCCAGAGTCGCCAGAATCAGAATAACGCCATGGGGACCTCGCATACTGACTCGGACTCGATTTTTGTATCGGTTCTCAATCTTGAACCAAAGAGTCCAACCGCAAATCGCTTTGAAGGAAAACAGATTTTTGAAAGAAGTGCCAAACATGGATCGCTTTGCCGGATAATGAGTCGCCACCTAAATATTTTAAAATGGGAAATTTAGGAAACCCCGACTCGGTGCCAAAAGGCCACGTGTCCGCTATCACCAAAGTTGGCTCGAAGTTGGGTACGATTAGGGAAGGTCACATCGTGAGCACCCCCTCTCGCCCGGTCAAAGACCGGCCTCTACTAAACATGATATCTGTTTTTGAAAACATTGTGAGTTCTTATTCTGTTTATTAGCCTAGGATTACTATGTGATGCTCGCAGCAAACAAGTATAGACTGGGCCGTCTGAATTGGAACTAAACATTTCATGTTTGTTTGTTTGAAAATGGTGTGAAGGTGCTGCCTGCAGGCAGGCTAAAATGCGGATTTGCCACCCTCGGGTGGGCTTCGAAAACAATGATTTTGCCACTATCTAGTGGGCTTAACAAACAATTGACGAATTGCTCCAATTCAGATAACTCAACCTCCACCCACAGGCATTTAAGGCAGTTATATCACATAAGCACGTAGCCTCATGGTAAGCATGCTATCATGGCAACACTCACACGCATGCAAGGATGCTAAAGCATAAAACTTACCGAGTACTCCCAGCCAAAACAGAAGCTCATTAGAAATCCATGCATGATCCTAGATGTGCTGAAATGCCTAATGCAACACATGCAAAAATGCAACTAAGATAGCAGGCTCGGCTATTCTAAATATGGCATATGAGATGCAACAGCTATCAAGTACTCAACTTGGAATTGAAATACAGATGCAGTTTGTATGATCCGAGTATGCGTGTAAAAGACAGATGAATGATGCAAACATGCTATCATACTGTATGCTAAATGAAATATGCCCTATATCTAACCATCCAAAGCGGATAAATAAAAGGGAGAAAGACGTGGGGTTGGAAGACATACATCACACTCACCCACCCTTATTACAATTATGCCCTCGCGCAGAGGGTCCGAATGAATAATAATACAGACCCGAATAAAAGAATATACAGTCCGAAATAATACAAATTCTAATTAATTAACAAATTAATTACAAAAGAATTAAAACTGGCGTGCAAGCCAGGGACTGCCTCGCTTCTGATAGATGTTGTATGTTAGGCTGCTTGGCGTGGAAATCCACCGGAATGCCCTAATTAGCCTCTGTTTGCAGTGTTTCTCGAAATGCGCGCCGGACTCCGAAGAGTTGTTGATTCTTCATTTTGCTGCAACAGAGAGCAGGAAAAGGGCATAGCAATGTATTTTCACAAATATATGCATGCCTCGATCCTCGTGCCACCAATTACGCATATCAATGCATGATGGCCGAGGAATCGGATTGCACAACTCAATATAGGGATGAATGCTACAACAAGACTTAACTCCATCATGGGTAATCCGGAGTGTCGGTGACTTGGGAATTGAGACCCGTTCCGTCACTCGGAGTACGAAACGTGCCTCGTTTCCCGTGCAATATGCATGATATGCATGAAATGCAACTAATATGCAACCTAGCATGCGCAATGCTATGAAAATGAGATGCCTGCGCGTGCCAGCACGCAAAACCGAGGCGATGCGAATGACATGCGAAATGTAATGATGGACTTATACCAACATGAAGGGGCCTCGCACACTCACATAGGATGCGGAATGATAAGATGAGGTGCTCAAATGCGTGCCCATCGCACGCAAAACCGAGGCAATGATGAAATATAAATCGAATAAAGCGAGTGCCTCGAAATGCGTGCACGCGCACGCAAACCGAGGCGGAGGCATCTATAATGCAAAGCGAATAAAGCAGAATGTCTCGAAATGCGTGCACGCAAACCGAGACGGAGGCATACGCAATGCCAAGCGGATAAAACAGAGTGCCTCGAAATGCGTGCACACAGGCACGCAAACCGAGGCGAAGGCATACGCAATGCCAAGCGGATAAAACAGAGTGCCTCGAAATGCGTGCACACGGGCACGCAAACCGAGGCGAAGGCATACGCAATGCCAAGCGGATAAAACAGAGTGCCTCGAAATGCGTGCACACGGGCACGCAAACCGAGGCGAAGGCATACGCAATGCCAAGCGGATAAAACAGAGTGCCTCGAAATGTGTGCACGCGGGTACGCAAATCGAGGCGAGGATGCAAGAATGAAAATGCAAATTGGGCTTACGCCAACATGAGAGGGCCTCAACCACACTCACATAGGCTGCCGTCGGATAAAATGAGGCTGCCTCGAAATGCGTGCACACGGGCACGCAAACCGAGGCAATGGCATACAAGCATGAAAATGCAAATTGGGCTTACGCCAACATGAGAGGGCCTCAACCACACTCACATAAAGCCGGATAACGAGGTCTTAAATGATGCCTGCACACGCACGCAAACCGAGGCAATGGCATACAAGCATGAAAATGCAAATTGGGCTACGCCAACATGAGAGGGCCTCAACCACACTCACATAGGCCGCGTCGGATAAAGCGAGGTCGCCTCGAAATCACTGCACGCATAACCGAGCCAATACAAAAATGATGCAAATGGCATAGGGAATGATATGTAAGCATGGCAATGGAATTTCAGCACCTAAATAAAGGGAAAACAGCCCCAAACAAAAGCGAAATGACACTCAAGCATGCATTCATCCGAAAGTGTGAAATTAAGCCCCGAAATGGCCTATAGCCATGCTATACATGCAAAATATGATCATGGCAGCAAGAACAGTAGCAAGGCAGTCCCAAATATGGCATTTTTCAGTAACAAACATGGCCAAAAAGGAGACATAGATATGGCAACAAAATCATACAAGATTAATGGCCAAAAGAGCATTACAATGGGAGGTGGTATATACAAACACCAAATGGACAAACTTTCTTCTACAACATGAAAGAAGGCCCAAAAATAAGCATATATGCAGTTTATGGCAGCCTCTAAATCATAAGACAAACATGCTAGAAATGGAAGGCAAAATGGAGCCACAAAAGGGTATAACATAAGACATGCAATATATACATCAAATGACCAAACCTTCTTCATGAAACATGTAAAGGGGGTCAAGATAAGACTAAAACCAGTAGGGGTCGAAGTCCCAAAAACAAACACAAATAGGTCAAAAATTGCATACAAAATATGGCACACTTGATGAAATTTGAAGGAGGTGGTAGATACAATGGCCAAATGAAGTTGAGCTCCTCTACAATGTTGTAGAGGGGCTCAAAATAAGCAAGAAAGAAGTAGGGGTCGGACCCCTAAAAACCAACACAAATAGGTCAATTTTAGCATGCAAAAATGTGACAAACTTGGTGAATATTGAAGGAACTAGTATATAGAAATACCAAATGAAGTTGAGCCCTTCTACAATGTTGTAGAGGGGCTCAATATGAGCACAAAAGCAGTAGGGGTCGGACCCCTAATTCTCAACCAATTAGAGTATATAAAAAGATCAAGAAAAGCCCTAAAAGTTGGTTTTGAATACTTACCCTTGAAGACTTGTCTTTCTTTGCTTCTTGGCTTTGATTTGCAACTTCTCAACCGCTGAAATTCACTTCCTAGCTGCTGGAATTGAAGTTGGAATGGTGAGGCTAGGTGTTGGTGAAGGAATGGCCTAGGGAGCTTGGAAGTTTTTTGAGTTTTAAGCTATGAAAATGGAGGCTTTTGGAGAGGTGTTCTTGAGATAATTTTTTCCAACCTTGAAGAAGGAGAGGGAGGGCCCTTCAAATAGACAAAAAATGGGGTGTAAAAGGGGAGGGAAAGCACCCAAGCTTTCCCTCCCAAAATATCCCCCGGATGAGGGAGACACTTTGAAAAGCAAATGACATTGAACAGCCGAAAGGTGAATCTGCCGGCAGTAACTCTCTGCAAGGTGGCCGGCCAGCCACCCCCAAAAAATGAAGTGCTGAATTAGTGGCCGACCACCATACATTAGGGTCCTCCCAAGTGTGTAGAATAAGGCCCCAAGGTTGGAATTTGGCAACTCTGAAGCAGAAGTCACAACATAGAGCTTGAAGGAGGGGCTCAAAAATGAAATTCAAAATTGCTGGCCGACCACCAACTTTTAGGGTCCTCCAAGATGTGTAGAACAAGGTTCCAAGGTTGGAATTTGGCAACATTGAAGCAGGATTCACAACATTGCATTTGAAGAAGAGGGCCATAAATGAAAATCAAAATTGCTGGCCGACCATGCTTGTTTAGGGTCCTCCCATGTCCCCTGATCACAGATATGTAACTTTGGTTGGAAGAAAATACCCCCAAGGTGTTCAACATTGGCCCGGAAGTGAGAAAAACGGGCTCCGGAGGAGCGAAACTGGCTATCTGGGATAATTGCTGGCCTCCCACCCCCCAGTGATCTTCCTGGTGTTGAAACAGAGGTACCTGCCAAGTTTGAACAAAACTAATAAGAAATGAACGTCGGCCAAAACCGAGCAAATCGGGATCCCAAAATGGGCCAAAAGCCGGAAGTGGTATTCAGCAATGAAGTGGTATTCATGACCCCAGTGCTTCTCGAATGACAAAACAGAGGTACCGCCAAAAACCGGAGAAGATGGATGCGAAATGAATGCTCGGGACCAAAACCGCCAATTTGGGGGGCCAAAACCGCTATGAGCACCGAAGTGGCATCTGACCACGGCGGGCATCGGGGCCCAGTGGTTCTCGAAACATTAAAATGAGGTCTCCGCCAAAACCGGAGAAGGCCGATGATGCAAAATGAATGCTCGACCAAAACCGGCCGGTTTGGGGTCCCGAAAATGGGTCGCCGGGCACCGGAAGTGGTGTTCGGCTGCGAAGTGGGCATCAGGGGCCCCAGTGTCCCTCGGAACACTAAAACAGAGGTCTCCGCCAAAAACCGGAGAAGGCTGATGCAAAATGAATGCTCGGGACCAAAACCGCTCGGTTTGGGGTCCCGAAAATGGGTCGCCGGGCACCGGAAGTGGTGTTCGGCTGCGAAGTGGGCATCAGGGGCCCCAGTGTCCCTCGGAACACTAAAACAGAGGTCTTCGCCAAAAACCGGAGCGATCAAATTAAAATTCGATTCGGAGCGATCAAATTCGATTAAAATAATGTTATTTGGTTACTTTCGACCAATTACCACTTAATAGGCCATTTGAGCCCCACTCACCTTCTATTACTCATTTTTTTTTTATTCACTCTTGAACTTTGAGAGGGAGAGACAAACGGCTGAGAGAGTGAGAGAAGGGGGAATTGGTGTAGGGCTTGAAGATTTAATTCACAAGGAAAGGATTTGCTAGGAAAACTTGGAGACCATCACTAGCATAAGGAATTGAGGTCCTTAGGTAAGAATGTTAATCTCTAGTCTTGAAATTTAGTTGATGAGATCATGAATTAATGGTGTTAGGTGGGTTAGCATGTAATTTGGACTTAAAAAGGGGAATTAAGAATGAATTCATGCATGCATGCATGTTCCATAGCATTTTGGAGCTTGATTTTCAAGAATCCTTGCATGCATGTCATAATCCAAGCTTTGTTTAGAAATTCTTCATGTTCCATGTCATAATATCATAGTTGATCATGTTTTTGGGATAAACATTTGTGTTTAGTCATGTTTGGAAGATTGGAATCCAAGGAATTGCATACTAGTCATGTACATGAGTTAATGTTAAGTTTCATGTTGGAATTGGGCATGATTGATTTACTCTTGTGCCATGATTTCTTGAATTGAAGTTTTAAACTTGTTGTTTTATGAGTTACTAAGGGTTTTTCAAAGTTTTGGCCCAAAAAAATGAGTTTTGGAAGGTTGATTGTCGAATTTGAGCTTGGGAGGTCAATTTGGATTTTCCAGAAAATTGACTCATGCTCGAGCAGGGACTTTCACGCTTGAGCGTGAAGCCTGAGTACATGCACTTCCGCTCGAGCATAAAATGCGTATACCCAGAAGTTTGCATGTTTTACAGTCTGCTCGAGCGGGGTAATGCACGCTCGAGCGAGGACTTGTGTCTCAAACTCGAGCGAGTATCGAGCGCCCAGCGAGCGTGAATTTCATGCATCCAGAACTTTCGTAAGTTTATCAGCCGAGCGGAGGAATACACGCCGGCGGATCCTTTAGCTGCATGTCCGCCGGCGGAGAAAGACACGCCGAAGGACCCTGCTTTACGCAAAATTTTGAAAAGTGTCTTGAAGTGCATCTTTGCATCCTCATTCCATCCTAGGCATTCCTAAGCCATGTTTAAGACTCTATAGTGAGGATTTAAGGTCAGAAACACACTAAGAATTAACGACATCAGTTTTGTGCAATTAGAACGTATGTTTCAAGTGTGTGTCTATTATGTGTTATGTAGGTTACGTGTCGCGTGTCGTGTGATCAATCTGCTCCGTCTGTTTGTTTGAAGGCCAACTATGAGTAATAACTTAGTAAAGTTATGTTCAACTGTAGCTATTTTCTGTGATAAAATAAGATATGTTTCCTAAAATAACATGTTATGTATAATGAATGATTGTCCAATTTCTGTTATGTTTTAGTGACATCCTTGGCACCATGTGATATCTGTTCTATGTTACCCGGATCCGAAGGTTCCTTCATGGAATTGAGAAGCTATCTGTGCCCGGTTGGAGGTTCCTAGTTGGAACTGACAAGTTTACAAGTTCCTAGTCCGGAGGTTCCTTTATGGGACGGACAAGTTATCCTCACCCGGCCGGAGATTCCTCTATGAAACTGACAAGTATGAGCTAAGATACTTTGTAATTAATCTGTTAGCACTAACGGATGGACTATGTATGATCGAACATGACTTATGATTTCTGTATATGAATCTGATATGTAATTGGAATGTGATTTCTGAATCTGTATGGACTCATTCATTGAAACCCCTTTACGCTGTTATTATTCACTGGGCTTTCGCTCACAGTTTATATTATGTATGTAGGTGAGCCGGCACATGACCAGGGCCAGAGTTGATGGCTTTTCATACTGCTTTTGTCAGCCAACCGTTGTGTCTCCCGAGGAGGTTCCGATCGAAGTCTAATGCCATGGCTGTTTTTGTTTCCATGCTAGTCTCTGTAACTGTTTGTAAAGTCAGATCCTGGGAAGTTCACTTCTATAAATATTTGCAAATATTTTGTATCTGGACTGGCATGTTTATACATCAATAAATAAGTTTTGAAATGTTCTGTCCCATGTACGTTATCACAGCTCATTGGACCTTGTCTATTTTGTATTATTGCTTCCGTAGCCCCTTATTATTTGCTAATCTGTTCAGAGGCCTTTGGTAATCCACGGATTACTGGCCGGTTACGGCGCTAAACCTACAGGGGCGGGTCTGGGTCGTGACAGAGTGGTATCAGAGCACGTGTTCTACCGCACACATAGGTCCGTATAAGCTTAGGATGTCCTAGTAAGCATTAGGGCCATTTCATCTGCATGTGTGAGTGTGTGGTAATGTAACTGAATATGAAAACTGAATGTACATTTGAATCAAATGAATTGAAGGAAACGAATAAGATTATGCCTGTATTTATTATCCTTTGATGTCTGTATAGTAAGATGGAGAATGCAAGGGGAAGTGGTGAAAGTGAATCTTCAGAGGCTCGCATGGGCCAAATGGAGTAGATGTTAGCAGCATTGACTGAAACCTTGATACAACAACAGAGACAACAACCTTTGCCCCCTCCGCCTCCACCAGCACAAGCCGAGGCAGATAATAATGATATCATCAATCTGACACAGAAGTTCCTGAAAATGAAATCGCCGACATTCTATGGTAGAATTGAACCCTTGAAGGCAGAGACCTGGTTGCTTGAAATAAAGAAGTTATATGAGGTGTTTCCTTGTTCTGAAGTTCAGAAAGTCCTCCTAGACACTTATACACTGAAAGATGAAGCCCGAAGGTGGTGGTTATTGATTCGGAATGGCAATGGGAATATGACGTAGGCACAGTTTAATGCCATCTTCTATGATAAGTATTTTTCCCAATGTTTCAGGGATCAGAAGGTGTTTGTATTTCAAGAACTCAAATAGGGAAGAATGTCTGTGGCAGAGTACGAAGCTAAATTTACTGAGCTGGCGCGGTTTGCTCCATATATGGTGGATACCGATTATAAGAAAGCACGAAAGTTTGAAGGTGGATTGGATTTGGAGGTGTTTGATCAGGTGGGCGTATTGAAGTTGCCTACTTATGTGGCAGTACTAGACAGAGCCTTAATGGCGGAAGCCACCCTAGCCGCCATGAAACAAAGTAAAGCCCCAGCAACTACAACAACTGAGTGGAGAGGAAAAAGATCCGGGTTTGGTTTTAAAAGGGGCCGGTCCTTTGTCAGTAAGAAGCAAAACACAGGGACTTCGAACAGCTCAAGTTAGAGTAGTGGGTCTATTCCGGTTTGTTCTGATTATGGTAAAAGGCACAGGGGTGTGTGCTACCGAGCGTCTGGTGCTTGTTTCCGATGTGGCCAGCTAGGTCATGTAGTGAAAGATTGCCCACTCAGGTTTGAGAATGTTAGCCATCCCACGGCAAGTTCAGCTGCATTCGCCTCTATGGCCAAGACAAATACAAAAGCAAACACTGGAAAAGAACCTCTGAGACAAGGTCGAGTGTTCGCCTTAGTGCCTGGTGACGTACCAAACACCTATACTGTGGTGTCAGGTACACTCCCTATATGTTCTCAAAATGCATGTGTACTGATAGATTCTGGTTCTACACATTCCTTTGTATCGCATGCTTTTTCTCGAAAATTGACTAGACCCTTAGAACTTATGACATATGTGTTGTTTGCATCTACGCCATTTGGAAGTTCTATGATATGTGCTCATGTTTATCCGGTATGTGATGTTATGATTGGCGATATGACGTTATGTGTGGACTTATTACCCTTGGACATTAATCATTTTGATTGTATTTTGGAGATGGATTGGTTGACTAAATATTGTGCTACCATTGACTGTGCAAATAAAATTGTTGTGTTTAGACCACTTGGTATGCCTGAATTTACTTTTATTGGGAATGGGGTAGTTCCTCCCCCATATTTGATTTCGGCTATGAAAGCTGTAAAACTCTTTAGGAAGAGATGTAGGGGTTATCTGTGTTGTATACTAACTGCACCATCTGATAGTACGACTGTAGAAACAATTCCGGTTGTTTGTGACTTTCCCGATGTATTTCCGATTGACTTACCTGGGGACTTAGTTGATAGAGAAATTGAATTCACTGTTGAAGTATTTCCGGGGACACAACCAATTTCCAAGACTCCCTATAGAATATCTACCTTTGAATTGAAAGAATTGAAAACCCAACTACAGGAACTGTTAGACAAGAAATTTATCCGCCCGAGTACTTCACCTTAGGGTGCTCCAGTTTTGTTTATAAAAAAGAAGGACGGGTCTTTGAGATTGTGTATAGACTATCGGGAACTGAACAAAGTGACTGTCAAGAATAAATACCCTCTACCCCGAATAGATGACTTGTTTGATCAACTTCAGGGTGCCCAAGTGTTTTCCAAAATTGACTTCAGGTTCGGGTATCATCAATTAAAAGTTAGAGCTGAGGACATAGAGAAAACTGCATTCTGAACTAGATATAGACATTATGAATTTTTAGTAATGCTGTTTGGGATGACCAATTCACTTGCAGCTTTCATGGATCTTATGAATAGGGTGTTTAAATCATATCTGGATGATTTCATTGTTGTATTTATTGATGACATTTTGATTTATTCTAAAGACAGGGAAGGACATGAGAACCATCTGAGAAATACCTTGCAGATTTTGAGAGAAAAGAAATTGTATGCTAAATTGTCCAAGTGTGAATTCTGGCTTGATAGTGTGGCATTTTTGGAACATGTAATCAACAATAATGGAGTTTCTGTCGACCTTCAAAAAATTGAAGCCGTCGTGGATTGGCCCAGACCGACGAATGTGACAGAAGTCCGAAGTTTTCTGGGACTTGTGGGTTACTACATGAGGTTTGTGAAAGACTTTTCCAAGCTTGCCCTGCCATTGACTCAATTAACTCAGAAAAATGTGCCATTTGACTGGAATGAACAAAGAGAGGTAGCTTTCCAAGAATTGAAAGCCAGGTTAGTGACTGCACCAATCTTAACTTTGCCTAATGGTACTGATGGGTTTCAAGTGTACAGTGATGCTTCTTATAAGGGCTTGGGATGTGTACTAATGCAAAACGGAAGGGTGATTGCCTATGCTTCTAGACAACTCTGACCACATGAAAAGAATTACCCAACGCATGATCATGAGTTAGCAGCTGTGGTGTTTGCTTTGCAAAATCTAGTGTCACTACTTGTATGGGGTAACTTGTGAGGTATACACCAACCATAAAAGCTTGAAATACTTCTTCACCCAAAAGGAATTGAACATGAGACAGAGGCGATGGTTAGAGTTAATCAAGGATTATGATTTGCAAATCCTGTATCATCCAGGAAAAGCTAATATCGTAGCAGATGCCTTAAGCCGAAAATCTAGTGCGAATTTGTCATGTTTGTTATCCAACCGAAAAGAATTGTTGACTGACCTAGAACAAGTTGGGCTGTTGACTGCTATTTCTGCTCAACCTGCTATTCTTGATGAGATCAAACAAAAACAATGTGAAGATGAATACTTGAAAAAGATCATAGAGGAATTTGATTCGAAGCCAAAACCAAGATTTGTGTTTGAGAATGGTATGCTGAAATTTCAGAACCGTCTTTGTGTACCCGATTGTGGTGAATTGAGAAAACGTATTATGATTGAAGCTCATAGTGGTAAGTTTGCTATGCATCTGGGGAACACGAAGATGTATCATAATTTGAAACAGAATTTTTGGTGGTCTAGAATGAAAAAGAGTATTGCAGACTTTGTGGCTAGATGTCTACATTGCCAATAGGTTAAAGTTGAGCATCAACGACCCGCCGGGTTGCTACAACCACTCCCAATACCGAAATGGAAATGAGAGCACATTACCATGGATTTCATTGTTGGATTGCCTCGTTCTTCTCGAGGTATGGACTCTATCTGGGTTATAGTTGACTGTTTAACTAAGTCTGCCCATTTTCTGCCTGTCAAAACTATTTATAACGCTGATAAATTGGCCAATATCTATATGACTGAAATTGTGAGATTGCATGGAGTGCCAGTATCTATTGTGTCTGATAGGGACTCAAAGTTTGTATCGAGATTTTGGCAGAGTTTAGAACAGCCTTTGGGGACTGAATTGAGACTGAGCGGTGCCTATCACCCATAGACAGATGGCCAAACTGAACGAACGAACCAAACTCTGGAGGATATGCTCAGAATGTGTGTGCTAGACTTCCAAGGAAATTGGGAGACCTACTTGCTATTAGCTGAATTTGTATACAACAACAGTTACCATTCAAGTATTGAAATGGCTCCTTACGAAGCTTTGTATGGAATAAAATGTCGTTCTCCGATATGTTGGGCTGAAGTAGGTGATAGACCCTTGTTGGGACTGGAACTTGTGCAGGAAACAACTGAGAAAGTGAAATTGATCCAGCAACGCCTGAAAACTGCATAGAGTCGGCAGAAAAGCTATCCTGATGTCTGAAGAAGAGATAGGGAATATGAAGTTGGGGACCATGTGTTCATAAAGGTGACCCTGATGAAGGGTCAAACTCGGTTTGGTGTTAAGGACAAGTTGGCGCTGAGGTACATTGGACCTTATGAAATCCTTGAAAAGATCAATCCAGTATTGTATCGGGTAGCTTTACCATCGATAATAGAGCACATGCACAATGTATTTCATGTATCGATGCTTCGAGAGTATTTGAGAGATCCACTCCACGTTATTGAGCCCACACACATACTTTTGAAAGATAATTACACCTACGAGGAAAGACCTATCCAGATTGTGAATCGGAGGATCAAAAGACTGAGAAATAAAGAAATACCACTAGTAAAAGTTGACTGGAAAAACCACGGAGGGACCTATGCAACTTGGGAAATCGAGGAAGATATGATGAAAAGATATCCGGAACTGTTTCCATTGAACTCGATGTTCTCCCAGAATGAAGGTGATTCGAGTTTGGGGACCAAACTCTTTTAAGAAGGGAAGACTGTAATAACCCCGAACCCAGATTAACGTTAATTCGTGCTTAGTTAAGCCTAGCAATAATTTAGGAAGGATTTGGAACTAAATTGCATGTATGATTGCATGATTTTGTGTTTCTATCTGTTCGGTGTAAAAATATCTGTTCACGTTTTAGTTTCGGTTAGCGAATTGGAAGTCTTATCGGCATTTGAACCAGAAACTAACTTGATTTATGTGCTTATTAGAATTTATAGAATTTTATGGTAGGGTTAATTAAAATTCGATTCGGAGCGATCAAATTCGATTAAAATAATGTTATTTGGTTACTTTTGACCAATTACCACTTAATAGGCCATTTGAGCCCCACTCACCTTCTATTACTCATTTTTTTATTCACTCTTGAACTTTGAGAGAGAGAGACAAACGGCTGAGAGAGTGAGAGAAGGGGGAATTGGTGTAGGGCTTGAAGATTTAATTCACAAGGAGAGGATTTGCTAGGAAAACTTGGAGACCATCACTAGCATAAGGAATTGAGGTCCTTAGGTAAGAATGTTAATCTCTAGTCTTGAAATTTAGTTGATGAGATCATGAATTAATGGTGTTAGGTGGGTTAGCATGTGATTTGGACTTAAAAAGGGGAATTAAGAATGAATTCATGTATGTATGCATGTTCCATAGCATTTTGGAGCTTGATTTTCAAGAATCCTTGCATGCATGTCATAATCCAAGCTTTGTTTAGAAATTCTTCATGTTCCATGTCATAATATCATAGTTGATCATGTTTTTGGGATAAACATTTGTGTTTAGTCATGTTTTGGAAGATTGGAATCCAAGGAATTGCATACTAGTCATGTACATGAGTCAATGTTAAGTTTCATGTTGGAATTGGGCATAATTGATTTACTCTTGGGCTATGATTTCTTGAATTGAAGCTTTAAACTTGTTGTTTTATGAGTTACTAAGGGTTTTTCAAAGTTTTGGCCCAGAAAAATGAGTTTTGGAAGGTTGATTGTCGAATTTGAGCTTGGGAGGTCAATCTGGATTTTCCAGAAAATTGACCCATGCTCGAGCGGGGACTTTTACGCTCGAGCGTGAAATGCGTACACCTAGAAGTTTGCATGTTTTACAGTCTGCTCGAGCAGGGTAATGCACGCTCGAGCAAAGACTTGTGTCTCACATTCGAGCGAGTATCGAGCGCCCATCGAGCGTGAATTTCATGCATCCAGTACTTTACTGTAGTTTACAGTCTGCTTGAGCGGAGGAATACACGCTCGAGCGGATCCCTTTTGTCTGTATGTCCGCTCGAGTGGAGAAAGACATGCTCGAGCGGGACCCCTGTTTCTGCAAAAGTTTGAGAAGTGTCTTAAAGTGCATCTTTGCATCCTCATTCCATCTTAGGCATTCCTAGGCCATGTTTAAGACTCTATAGTGAGGATTTAAGGTCAGAAACACACTAAGAATTAACGACATCAGTTTTGTGCAATTAGAACGTATGTTTCAAGTGTGTGTCTGTTATGTGTTATGTAGGTTACGTCCCGCGTGTCGTGTGATCAATCTGCTCTGTCTGTTTGTTTGAAGGCCAACTATGAGTAATAACTTAGTAAAGTTATGTTCAACTATAGCTATTTTCTGTACAATGAATGATTGTCCAATTTCTGTTATGTTTTAGTAACATCCTTGGCACTATGTGATATCTGTTCTCTGTTACCCGGATCCGGAGGTTCCTTTATGGAACTGACAAGCTATCTGTGCTCGGCTGGAGGTTCCTAGTTGGAACTGGCAAGTTTACAAGTTCCCAGTCCGGAGGTTCCTTTGTGGGACTGACAAGTTATCCTCACCCGGCCGGAGGTTCCTTTATGGAACTAACAAGTATGATCTAAGATACTTTGTAATTAATCTGTTAGCGCTAACGGATGGACTATGTATGATCGAACATGACTTATGATTTCTGTATATGAATCTGATATGTAATTGGAATGTGATTTCTGAATCTGTATGGACTCATTCATTGAAACCCCTTTACGCTGTTATTATTCATTAGGCTTTCGCTCACAGTTTATATTATGTATGTAGGTGAGCCGGCACATGATTAGGGCCAGAGTTGACGGCCTTTCGTACTGTTTTTGTCAGCCAACCGTTGTGCCTCCCGAGAAGGTTCCGATCGAAGTCTAATGCCATGGTTGTTTTTGTTTCCATCCTAGTCTCTGTAACTATTTGTAAAGTCAGATCATGGGAAGTTCACTTCTGTAAATATTTGTAAATATTATGTATCTGGACTTGCATGTTTATACATCGATAAATAAGTTTTGAAATGTTTTGTCCCATGTACGTCATCACAGCTCGTTGGACCTTGTCTATTTTGTATTATTGCTTCCTCAGCCCCTTATTATTTGCTAATCTGTTCAGAGGCCTTTGGTAATCTACGGATTACTGGCCGGTTACGGCCCTAAACCTACAGGGGCAGGTTTGGGTTGTGACAGTTAGACTGAGCCATGTTTGAATATAAGAGATTTTTGTATCTCTTAACTCAGTTCGCGTCTTGATGGGTATGATGTCATGACCTTAGTTTTTCTAAGCCAACCGTGCAATTTTAGATGTTTGTCACCTGCCTAATTTGCACCTAAGTAAGCCTTATTAGAAGAGAGCTAAGAAAGGAATTCTAAAGAGAAACACTTGGAGAATGTTTTGTTTGTATTCACTTGGGTGGTTTGAACAAATGAGATCCTCTCCTTTTATAGGCTACAAGGATCATTCTAAAAATGTAAGGATGGAGAGAATTTTAGATCATTCTTACATCTTCTCAAATGTCATACTTACATTTGAGAAGATGTAAGAATGATCTAAAATTCTAACGGTAAGTATGATTTCTAAAATTCTAATGGTAAGTATGATTTTAAAAATAAATTGTTGACACAAATGTGATATGATTAAGTGGTTATTGATATCCGATCAATGTAATTTTTTACAGGGATAAAGTACTCAGATGAGCCATGCACACTGAATAATTTGAATCATTGATGTGAATTTTGTAGTGGGCCCATGGAGACCCAACAACACGTCCAGCTAGGAAACCCAACTTGAGAGGAGCCTTTCCCAAATGTTAAATGTAGTGTAGAAATTGAGTTTGGGTTGATTTTTATGTTAATACTTCTTGGCCCAAGTCTATTTTTGAGAAATTGTCTTGATTCATATTAAATTCATAAATTATTTAGCCCACTTATTTTAAATTATAGGGCAAATTTCATTTTATCCTATTATGGTTTGACCTATGTGCGGATTATCTCCTGTCATTTGAAATAATCACTTAACCTCCATGTAATTTGCAGATTAAAATGCATATTAATTTCTGTTAATAGAACTTGTAAATTGATATTAAACCCTTTTTCACTTGCCTTGCCCAACAACCCATGCAGCATTTCTCGTGTTAGTGTAATTATTATTTTTTACTTATTATTAACAACAAATTATGACAACAAATAGAATAATTAGTTAACAATGATATGATAGCTAAAACAAGGTTATGCTAATGAGAATTAATCATCATAAGATTTAAAGCATAGGTGTTAGAGTTGTAGCGTGTTTTTTGTGTTATTTTTTCATTACCCATCAATCACCACCCCTGACTATTAATTTAGTTCAAATTAATTAGTGAGATTATTATTATTTTTTGGGTAAGAATTAAGGAAGTCAAAAGAATTTTGGTGCAATTTTTTTAATTGTTATTCATAAATTAGTGAGAAAATGTAACAATTTCAATTTCTTTGTTATTGTAATAATGATATAATAAATTAATGATAGATGTAAAAATCAACTTGGGTGTAGCGTAAAATAATAGTATGCTACACCGTGTGCCAAATTTAATTTAAGAAATAACAATGTGCTATTTTAACAAAGCATATACTACGGTTCTGTTGGAATGATTGTTATGTTGTGTGGTGCCTATTTTAACATTGCTACATTTAAATACTACACAACTCAATTTGCTCTTATGAGGACAAGAATTAATTCATCAACTGATCCAGATAAATGGCTCAACATGCACACATCTAGGTGCTACTAGGCTACATTTGGGAAGATGAAAGGCGATATTTGATTTGGTTTTCAAAAATTTGTTTCATAATTTTTTTAAAAAAATTAAAATTTAATTTGGTAAAAGAAATAAAAAATAAAAATAAAATATAAGATACTTATCATTTTTATATAATTTTATCTTTTCAGAATTTAGAAATAATTTTAAAAATTTAAAAATTGTATTTTTGATATTTGTCTTTATCAAACTAGTTTCTATTTTTTCAAAAAAAATTCTGATTTTTTTTTTCCTCCTAAAAACCAAACCAAACGTGGCCAAAGTTTTAGCTAAAAAAAAAAAAATAAAAAAAAATCAAAAAATCATTAAAAAAAGTAGAATAGCCAAAAAGTCATATAAACAAAATTAAAGATTCTTTCCATTATCTTTACTTTTTGCATGTTTTTTTTTTTCATAATAAAAGTCAAAAAGCCATTTCCAAATGTTTTTTATACTTTCACATCATATTTTAGCTGGAAAAAAATAAAAAATTCATTTCCCAAACAAACACTCGTCCAATGGAGTACGCAAAAATGAATACATGTCATTACATAAATTTCTATAGCATCCAAGATCCTCACATTGTTAATGTATATATTAGATTTAGATATATCTCTATCTACTTGTGTCTTTATCTCTTACTATCTCCTTCTATACTTATCTAAGTTTGTGTTTAGCCTATAAATATAGGCTCTCCTATTGTATTCAATTAATTCAATATACACAGATATATAGTTTTTCTTTTCTTTCAACCATTCTAACATGGTATCAGAGCTTAGGTCTTGAATCCTAGCTCATCTTTTTTCTTGCTCATTGCCTATACATAGTGGCATTATAGCATCTCTCTTCTGTTTCATCAATACACAATTTTTTGCTCCACAACACTGTTTCGTCATCATTTTTGACCAAAATTTTATAAATTTTTCATCAAAGTGCTCGGAATTGTGACCCTGGTTCCAACGCCACTAGGTCGGTCGCCAAACTCCTCTACATGCGCCCTTATGCGCCTATTTTCTCCTCAACGCATCTAGCCTTCCACCTCCACTCTCACACGCGCCAACACACGCCTCTCTGTGCACCTGCGTGCGTCGTCCTGCTACCGTGCACCCGCTTGCACCGTCTTGTTATCGTGCATCCGTGTACGTCGTTCTGCTACTGTACACCTGCATGCGCCGTCCTGCTATTATGCACTCTCGTGCGCCATCCTGCTACTGTGCACCTGTGTGCGTCATTTCCGCTACTGTGAGAAGCGCGCCGTCTCTGCTATCCTACGCTGCGCCTCCATTCTGCTAATGTGCGCCGCGCCTTTTGCTGACGTCATCTACGCCATGCTGACATCACCTCTGACCCTTCTCTTTATTTTGCCTATTTTTTTTTGGTGATTTTGCCTCTTTCCCAGCTATTTTCGACGTTCCGGATTCACTGGTGCACTACGTTTTATTCAGTTTTACTCTGTCATCACTGGTTCTTATTTGTGATTCATTATTTAATCACTTCATGGCTCGTTCAGACAGTTATCCCCAGCACGGTCGCTATTCTGGACCCTCCACAATATACAGTCGAGATCAGTCTTTAGCACTGAATAACTACTCTATCTATTTCTGTCACGACCCAAACCCGGCCCTATGGGTTTAGCATCAGAATCGCCAAGAATCCGAGATTATCAAGGCTCAAACAAGAATACGCTTAAACAGTAGTACTGGCGGAAGCCAATACAGTAAATAACTAGTGTCCATTGAGCTGTGAAAATCTGTATGCCAAAAACATTTTTCATGCATTCATTCAGTTCAAACAGTACAATCCATATACAGTCTATACAATCATATACAACAGTCGGTACGGGAACCTAATCCCTCGATAACAGTACAGTCTATACAGTGTTACAAACAGTAAGGAGACCGATAGGGGACACAAAAACACCCCAAGCCATAGCATGGCAACTCGGAACCTCGCAGTGAGGCACATAGGCTGGCTTGACAAAACTGGGGACCAATCCCACGCTCCTAGCTTCGGCTCCGTCACGAGAACCTACATATATATATATATATATAAACAAGGAGCTAAAGCCCGTGAATAACATACAACAGAAAGAGGTTATGAATGAATGTCCTACAAGAATGAAATCAATTCATTAAACAAGATTTCATCTTCAAGATTTCAATCAATCATATATGTGGTACATCCATTAGCCTATAAACAAGAGGGTCCAAAAGGACCGCCTTAACATCAACAAAGAATGATGGCCATCAACAAGAATAAAGATGGTTCCACAAGGAACCGACAGAGCTCAGAATAAGAATACCAATGCTAAGGATGCCACAATACAGTTCAGAATACAGGACATACATTCATTCAGTAAACAATATCAGTTCAATAAACAATTCAGTTCAGTATTCAAAAGATAACCATTTTGAACATATCTTTACACAATTGTTACTCACAGAGTTCTGGGCTAATAGCAGCTAGAGCGCGTCCCCGATAGCCAACCCTAAACAGTTAACAAATAGAACACACACTAAGTTCACAGTCGAAAGGATGATAATTAAATCCCTAAATTTCCTCGGTGTGGTTCTATGTCTAAATCCTCATTAAGATGCCTTAAACTAGGCCTAAGAATGCCTAGGATGGGATGAGGATGCAAAGATGTGCACAGAATTCAATTTCAGAATTTTCAGTGAAACAAGGCCTCCGCTCGAGCGCAGGTTTCCCCGCTCGAGCGGACAAGCAAACAAAGGTCCCCGCTCGAGCGTCAACTTCCCCGCTCGAGCGGGCTGATGCACAGTGCAAGATGCTGGATGCGTGATTTATCCGCTCGAGCGCGAATTCCTCCGCTCGAGCGGACTGCAACGCAGGTCAAAGAAAATACTGGGAGCTTGTTTTCCCCGCTCGAGCGGCACTTCCCCCGCTCGAGCGGACGACCAAAATCTGGAAAATCCAGATTCGATCTCCAAGCTCCAAACCAAGTTTTGATGCTCCAAATTCGATCCTCTTGGGCCCATTTTCTGGAAAACTCTATCAAACACATAGAATAACACGTTTTAAAGCTCAATTTAAGAAATCAAGGCCCAATGGTGTTTCAATTAAACCCAAGTTTAAACCAATTTCATGAATAAATTTCAAAACATGACATGCATGATCTTTAAACAATTTCAAGCTTCCAAACTAGCTCAAATGAGCTCCAATCTTTGAAAACAATGTGGAAACATGGACTATGATAAAAACATGGACATGCATGTGACAATTAGCCAAGAACTCAACTCCAAACTCACTAAACTCAACATGCATGAAACAATTCAAGCATAATCCAACCTATTTGCACTAAATCATGGTTTAGTCCTACAATGGAGCATGAACCATGCAAGATGAAGCTAAAGGACAACAAGAGGATGGTGAATTCACTTACCTAAGTCTCAATTTCAAGGTGTGAAAGCTAGATTATGCCAATTACACTTCAATTCTCCTCAAATTCCAAGCATGCAAGATGAATTTCTCCAATCTCCTACTCTCTCTCTCTAATTCTCTAAGTTTGGTCGGGTGGAATGCAAGAATAAGGCTGATAAAGATGTTTATCTAAGTGTATAAGGCACAATGATAATATTAAACAAAATGTCCACTAACTATGGCAATAGTGTAAATAAGTCAAACTCGACAATTAATTCGTTCAAGTCTAATTTAATCATTCCTAATCAATTTTCAGATAAATATACCATTAAATCACAATTATTCTACTGATTCTAAAACATCAAACGGTTTCTAAATCGGCCGTCGATAAGGCATTCAATTAGCAGTTTAAACATGAAATCACAAACAGGTAATCAAATAGGCAACAGATAAAAATGCAATACAATAGATAAACTTATTCAATTTCAGTTTCGATTTCAATCAGTCCATTCAGTACTTCAGTTAATTCGATTATCAGTCATTAGCGGTCCAATTTAGTAATAATCGGTACGCAATTCAGTGGTTAATCGGTAATCAGTACGAGGGTTGTTACAGTCTCCCCTCCTTATAAGGAGTTTAGTCCTCTAAACTCGAGTTACCTTCAGTCTGGAAGAAAACAGGATCCAGTGGAAACAAATCAGGATATCTTTTAGCCATGTCATCTTCCCTTTCCCAAGTGGCATACACACCACCATGGTTCTGCCAATCCACTTCACTAGTGGGATTTCCTTGGTCCTCAGTTTCTTGATCCGTCTGTTTACAATCTGTATAGGCCGTTCCTCGTAAGTGTAGTCATCACTCAACACGATACGAGTAGGCTCGATCACATGAAACGGATCTCGAAGATAGTCTCTCAACATCGAAATGTGAAAGACATTATGCATATGCTCCATTTCAGGAGGAAGCGTAACTTGATACGCCACCGGATTGATTTTCTCGATAATCTGATACGGTCCGACATACCTTGGCGCTAACTTGCCCTTGACTCCAAAACGAGTCTGGCCTTTCATTGGTGTCACTTTCACAAACACGTGATCACCCACTTCATACTCTCGGTCTCGTCTTCGAATATCTGCATAACTCTTCTGTCTACTCTGTGCAGTTTTCAGTCTCTGTTGTATCAGTTTTACCTTTTTAGTCGTTTCATAAACAATTTCGGGCCCAAGCAACAGCCCATCTCCAACTTCTGCCCAGCAGATTGGAGATCTACACTTTCTGCCATACAATGCCTCGAAAGGCGCCATACCGATGCTCGAATGGTAACTGTTGTTGTAGGCGAATTCTGCCAACGGCAAATGACTTTCCCAGTTTCCCTGAAAATCAAGGACGCACATTCTCAGTAGATCCTCTAGAGTCTGGATGGTCCTTTCGACCGCCATCGTTCGAGGATGATAGGCTAGTCACCTCAATTCGATTCCAATGCAACAGAGGCTTTGCCAGAACCTCGATGTAAACTTCGAATCCCTGTCAGAAACAATAGACACAGGCACTCCATGCAATCTCACAATCTCGTCAATATAGATAACAGCCAATTTGTCTGCATTATAAATTGTCTTGACAGGTAGGAAGTGTGCAGATTTAGTCAATCTATCAACAATAACCCAAATAGAGTCCATACCTTTCCTGGAGCGAGGTAATCCAACGATAAAATCCATCGTGATATGCTCCCATTTCCACTCTGGTATGGGTAAGGGTCGCAGTAAGCCTGCAGGTCATTGATGTTCAGCTTTGACTTGTTGGCAGTAAGGACATTTGGACACAAAGTCAGCAATTTCCTTCTTCATTCTTGGCCACCAGAAATTCTGTTTCAGATCTTGGTACATTTTCGTATTCCCTGGGTGAATCGAAAACTTCAAGTTCTTGCAGAACTCTCCTTTTCAATTCAGTGTCATTTGGTACACACAGTCTGTCTTGAAATTTCAGTACATTGTTGTCAAATCTGAACCCCGGTCTCGGTTTTGAATCTTTTTCTTCAATAACCTTTTTCAAGAAATCATCTAGTTGTTGTTTTTCTTTAATCTCTTCAATCAATGCTGGTTGAGCAGAAATAGCAGCTAAGGTTCCACCTTGTTCTTTCAAAACAATTTCAATCTCAGACTTTTCAAGGTCACAAAGCAACTCCTTCTGTCCAGTCAGCAAACAAGCTAAGTTCCCGATCGATTTTCGGCTCAAAGCATCGGCAACGGTATTGGCTTTTCCCGGATGGTACAAAATCTGTAGATCATAATCTTTTATCAGTTCAAGCCATCTCCGCTGTCTCATATTCAGTTCTTTCTGAGTGAAAAAGTACTTCAGGCTCTTGTGGTCAGTATACACTTCACATGTTGCTCCATACAAATAATGACGCCAAATTTTCAATGCAAAAACCACTGCGGCAAGTTCTAAGTCATGGGTTGGGTAGTTCTTCTCATGTGGTCTCAACTGTCGAGAAGCATAAGCAATAACTCTCCCATTCTGCATCAAAACACATCCCAAATCCTTATGAGAAGCATCACTAAATACAGTATAACCATCCGTACCTGAAGGTAGAGTCAGAACCGGTGCAGTCACAAGTCTAGTTTTCAATTCTTGAAATGCTGATTCCTCCGTCACCCACCAAATGATATCCTTTCTCGTGTCAACTGAGTCAGTGGTAAGGCAATTTTGGAGAAGTCTTTGACGAACCTTCTGTAATATCCAGCCAATCCCAAAAAGCTTCGGACTTCAGTTACATTCGTTGGTCTAGGCCAGTTCACTACAGCTTCAATTTTCTGCGGATTAACAGAGATTCCATCTTTGCTAATAACATGCCCCAAAAACATAACATGGTCAAGCCAAAACTCACATTTAGACAATTTAGCATACAGTTTCTGTTCTCTTAAGGTTTGCAGGGCAAGTCTCAGATGATGTTCATGTTTTTCAACGGTCTTAGAATAAATCAGTATGTCGTCAATGAATACCACAACAAAATCATCAAGGTATGGTTTAAAAATTCTGTTCATGAGGTCCATAAATGTAGCAGGGGCATTCGTAACTCCGAACGGCATAACTAAAAATTCATAATGGCCATACCTCGTTCTAAAAGCAGTTTTATCAATGTCTTCCGGTTTGACTTTCAGTTGATGATACCCCGATCTAAGATCAATCTTGGAAAACACTTGTGCACTCAGAATCGTCAAATAAATCATCAATACGCTGTAATGGATATTTATTCTTCTACGCTACCTTGTTCAATTCGATAATCAATGCACAGCTCGTGAGCCATCTTTCTTCTTTACAAACAAAACAGTGCACCCTACGGTGAAGTATCGGTCCGATAAACTTCTTGTCTAACAGCTTCTCGCAATTGTACTTTCAATTCCTTCAGTTCAGTTGGAGCCATTCTGTAAGGAGCTTTAGATATCGGCTGTGTACCCGGAACCACATCCACAATAAATTCAATTTCCCTGTCAATCAAATCCCCTGGCAAATCATCTGGAAATACATTTGGGAATTCTCTAACTATGGGAATACAATTCACATCAGTTTTAACATTATCATTAGCAGATACAGTCAATACAGAACACATATATCCTTTACACCCCTTTCTAATCGGGCTTTGACAAATTTTTACGAAGAAATCAGATATGGAGGAGGTACTACTCCACTCCCATTAAACACAAATTCAGGCAAACCCGGTGGACGGAAAACAACTTGCTTGGTCACACAATCGATAGTAGCATGATATTTTTGTAACCAATCCATCCCCAATATTACATCAAAATGATCTATGTTCAACGGTAGTAAATCAATAAACAGATGCATATCCCCAACAATAATCTCACAAGCAGGATATATATATGCACATGTCATGGATCCCCCAACAGGTGATGATACGGCTAGCAGGTAGTTCAAGGGTTCTAAGGGTCTATTCAATTTACGCGAAAAAGCATGCGACACATAAGAATGTGTAGACCCCGAATCAATCAATACATAAGCATTTTGAGCACAGATAGAGAGGATACCTGACACAACAGTCTCAGTGTTTTGCATGTCTCCTGGTACTAGGGCGAACACTCGGCCCTGCCTCATAGGCTCTTTCCCGGTAGCTTTGGGGTTCAGTTTTGGTGTTATTCTGATGTCACGGCGGCTTTTTTATTATCTTCTTGGGCAGAGGGACAGTCTTTAATTCTGTGGCCCACCTTGCCACACCTGAAACAAGCTCCAGAAATCTGGTAGCAAACCCCTTTGTGCTTGTTGCCACATACGGAGCAGGGTGGAGTAAACCCACTCCCTTGGCTGGGGCTAGTCATCGACCCCGTATTCTGTTTCTTGTTTGCTGGGTTATGCTTGCCTTTCTTAAATTTGAAACCCTGTCTTTTACCTTGCCACTCAGTTGTCGGTGTTTCAGATTGTTTCACTGCTGCAATATTCGTCTCGGCCATCAATGCCCGGTCGAGAACACCCACAAAAGTTGGCATTTTCAAAACATTTATTCGGTCCTGTATAGCAACACTAAGGCCGCCTTCAAACCTCCTGGCCTTCTTATAATCGGTATCTACCATATGTGGTGCATACCTAGCAAGTTCGGTGAATTGCTTCTCATACTCCGCAACTGACACTTTGCCTTGTCTCAGCTGTTCAAACTCAGTCACTTTTCGGTCCCTGATGCACTGGGGAAAATACTTTTCAAAGAAGGACTCCTTGAACTGAGCCCAAGTCACAATGGTACTCGCATCACGAGTCAACATCCACCACCTTCTTGCTTCTTCCTGAAGGGTGAAGGTTGCTAACAGTACTTTGTTTGCTTCGGAGCACGGAAAAACCTCAAACAACTTTTCAGTCTCAAGAACCCAAGCTTCAGCCTTTAACGGTTCTAAGCCTCCCTGAAAGGACGGCGGTTTCATCTTGCTGAATTTCCGAGTCAATGCAATAATGTCCACCTTATTAACATTCACATTCTCAGATTCTGGCGTTGCACCGGAGGAGGAGGAGGTGGGGGCTGTTGGTTCGGTTGTTGATCTAGTCTTTCCATTATCAGTCCCATCATTTGTTCAAGTCTGGCCATTCTGGCCTCAGAGGATGATGATTCAGGTTCATTTGCATTATCCATTTCGCTATCAGCAGTTATAACAGTTATCATTACAAGTAGTTGTATCATTAAACAGTTTAACATTGTATCATATAATCAGTCAGTCACAAGCACACATTTTTCAAGTTCATGAGATGCCCTAATTGCTTTTCTAGGACACCCTATAGCTCATTTGGACACGTGTGTGTGGTATAACTCGTGGTTAAGTATCGCTCTGATACCACTCTGTCACGACCCAAACCCGGCCCTATGGGTTTAGCATCAGAATCGCCAAGAATCCGAGATTACCAAGGCCCGTGAACAAGAATACTGATTAAACAGTACGGGCTGGCGGAAGCCAATACAGTAAATAACTAGTGTCCATTGAGCTGTGAAAATCTGTATGCCAAAAAAATTTTTCATGCATTCATTCAGTTCAAACAGTACAATCCATATACAGTCTATACAATCATATACAACAGTCGGTACGGGAACCTAATCCCTCGATAACAGTACAGTCTATACAGTGTTACAAACAGTAAGGAGACCGATAGGGGACAAAAACACCCCAAGCCATAGCATGGCAACTCGAACCTCGCAGGAGGCACATAGGCGCTTGACAAATCGGGGACCAATCCCACGCCCTAGCTTCTGGCCCGTCACGAGAACCTACATATATATATATATAAACAGTGAGCTAAAGCCCAGTGAATAACATACAACGTAAAGAGGTTATGAATGAATGTCCTTACAGTAATGAAATCAATTCATTAAACAAGATTTTCATTTTTCAAGATTTCAATCAATCACCATATGTGGTACATCCATTAGCCTATAAACAAGAGGGTCCAAAGGACCTGCCATATTCAACAAGAATGATGGCCATCAACAAGAATAAAGATGGTTCCACAAGGAACCGACAGAGCTCAGAATAAAGAATACCAATGCTAAGGATGCCACAATACATTCGTAATACAGACATACATTCATTCAAGAAACAATATCATTCAATAAACAATTCAAAGATTCAAAAGATAACCATTTTGAACATATCTTTACACAATTGTTACTCACGAGTTACGGGCTAATAGCAGCTAGAGCGCGTCCCCGATAGCCAACCCTAAACAGTTAACAAATAGAACACACACTAAGTTCACAGTCGAAAGGATGATAATTAAATCCCTAAATTTCCTCGGTGTGGTTCTATGTCTAAATCCTCATTAAGATGCCTTAAACTAGGCCTAAGAATGCCTAGGATGGGATGAGGATGCAAAGATGTGCAAATTCAATTTCAGAATTTTCAGTGAAACAAGGCCTCTGCCGAGCGTTAGTTTCGCCGAGCGGACAAGCAAACAAAGGTCCCCGCCGAAGGCCAACTTCCGCCGAAATGGCCGATGCAAGATGCAAGATGCTGGATGCGTGATTTATCCGCTCAAGCGCGAATTCCTCCGCTCGAGCGGACTGGAAGGCAGGTCAAAGAAAATATCGAGCTTGTTTTCCCGCCGGCGCACTTCGCCGAAGGACGACCAAAATCTGGAAAATCCAGATTCGATCTCCAAGCTCCAAACCAAGTTTTGATGCTCCAAATTCGATCCTCTTGGGCCCATTTTCTGGAAAACTCTATCAAACACATAGAATAACACGTTTTAAAGCTCAATTTAAGAAATCAAGGCCCAATGGTGTTTCAATTAAACCCAAGTTTAAACCAATTTCATGAATAAATTTCAAAACATGACATGCATAATCTTTAAACAATTTCAAGCTTCCAAACTAGCTCAAATGAGCTCCAATCTTTGAAAACAATGTGGAAACATGGACTATGATAAAAACATGGACATGCATGTGACAATTAGCCAAGAACTCAACTCCAAACTCACTAAACTCAACATGCATGAAACAATTCAAGCATAATCCAACCTATTTGCACTAAATCATGGTTTAGTCCTACAATGGAGCATGAACCATGCAAGATGAAGCTAAAGGACAACAAGAGGATGGTGAATTCACTTACCTAAGTCTCAATTTCAAGGTGTCGAAGCTAGATTATGCCAATTACACTTCAATTCTCCTCAAATTCCAAGCATGCAAGATGAATTTCTCCAATCTCGTACTCTCTGTCTCTCTCTAATTCTCTAAGTTTGGTCGGGTGGAATGCAAGAATAAGGCTGATGAAGATGTTTATCTAAGTGTATAAGGCACAATGATAATATTAAACAAAATGTCCACTAACTATGGCAATAGTGTAAATAAGTCAAACTCGACAATTAATTCGTTCAAGTCTAATTTAATCATTCATAATCAATTTTCAGATAAATATACCATTAAATCACAATTATTCTACTGATTCTAAAACATCAAACGGTTTCTAAATCGGCCGCCGATAAGGCCTTCAATTAGCAGTTTAAACATGAAATCACAAACAGGTAATCAAATAGGCAACAGATAAAAATGCAATACAATAGATAAACTTATTCAATTTCAGTTTCGATTTCAATCAGTCCATTCAGTACTTCAGTTAATTCGATTATCAGTCATTAGCGGTCCAATTTAGCAATAATCGGTACGCAATTCAGTGGTTAATCGGTAATTAGTACGAGGGTTGTTACAATTTCCATGGTGTTGGTTGTTTTTGTTAGTGCGTGTGTTTTCTAGGAAACTGTTGTTTTGTCTGGGAATTGACAAAGGGGGAGATTGTTAGGTCCCTGAGTCTTGTCAATCTTGTGAACAAACATGTTTATCGAGTTTTAATTTTCTGAAGAATTTTGTCTTGCTCACTTGAGCGACAGAGTCCTAGCTCGAGCGAAGATGTTCTGCTCCCAGAAGTTGTTTTGTCTGCAGTTCTGAGAAGGAGGATTGTATGCTCGAGCGAGGGAAGCTTGGCTCGAACGACGGCACTTAAGGAAAACACGCATATTTGGTTCCTCGTTTGAGCGAGAAAGTCTTCGCTCGAACGACCGTTGCAAACTGTGTTTTCTATAAATACTTATTTAAGCTTGTTTTAGGGTTACGTTTTCTAGATCTTCTTTAAGGGTTTTAGGGTTTTCTTTTGGGGATATTTTTCTGGTTTTCCTTGATGTTTGATTGAGTTTGAACTCATGTTCTTATAGGCACACATTAAGGAGTTTTTTTTGATCTTCTTTGAGAGTATTCTTCTTTGGTGGAATCCGAAGATTCAAGCACAGAGTAATCAAAGGAGTTTGATGCTATGTGCAGTCGTTGATTCGACAATAGATGTTGTGGATTCAACATCAATCTAATCAATTCTGAGACAAAGGTTGTAGTAAAAGATATATAGAAGATTTGAAAAGAAATTGGAAGCGTTTGGGTAATTTGTTTAGTATCTTTCTAATCTTTCTTTCTTCAATAGTGGATTGATTTGTGGCGTTTCGCTCGTGGTTTTTTGATCACAATTGGAGGTGCTCTAATTGTGATTTTTTCTACGTAAAAATCATGTGTGTCGATTTATTGTTTCGGAAACAATAATCTAAATCACATTCGTACGTGCTTGATGATTTAGATTGATAGTTTTAGTTGTTTGGAAATTTGTACAATTAATTCTTGATCTAATCACGAATCACTTAGGTTTTTCAATTGGTATCAGAGCAGGTCACTCTTTGGTTTTATCAAAACTATAGAAGTGTGATTTTGTGTGATTGGTGATATAGATTCAATTCGCGAAGGTAACTCGACCCATAGACATCCGTTACTTGATGGTACAAACTATTTTTATTGGAAAGCCCGTATGAGAGCGTTTTTAAAATCTATCGATGAAAAAGTTTGGCACTGTGTGATCTATGGGTGGAGTGAACCTATTGTCACCATTGATGGTGTTGATATTCCCAAATCCCTTGATAAATGGGACCCATTCGACTATCAAAACTCAAGTTGGAACAGTAAGGCTCTTAATTCTCTTTTTTGCTCCATCACACCTGAAGAGTTTCGTCATATTTGCACGTGTGAGGTAGCAAAAGAGGCTTGGGACATTCTTGAAACGATTCAAGAGGGTACTACTTCTATTAAAAAGTCAAAACTTTAACGTCTCACCTCTTCCTTTGAAACTCTTTTTATGCGTGATGATGAGACGTTTGATAATTTTTATGCTAAACTTAGTGATATCGTGAATTCCTGTTTCACATTCAGTGAAAAAATCCCTGAAGCTAAGGTTGTTGGAAAAATTTTGAGGTCTTTACCCTAAAGGTTCCAATCAAAAGTGACAGCTATTGAGGAGGCTCAGAATATTGATACCTTTAAGCTTGATCAGTTGGTTGGAAACTTGTAGACTTATGAAGCCCACAAGATTTCTAAGAAAAAAAAAAAAAAAGATAGTGTGGCTTTCACTAGTGCTCATGAGACTGCAAAAACCCCTAAGACTGAGTTTGATCTAGAGTCTGAGATGACGGCTATGTTTACTAAACAGTTCAAAAAAAATTTCAAGAAAAAGAAGCCTAATTTTAGGGACCCTATTTCAAAAGATAAGAGTAATAAAAAACCCAAAACTTTTCCACCAAAACTTGCTCCAAAAACTGAAAAGAAGATTGTGAAGGGACAGGGGTGAAGTGTTATGAATGTCAAGGGTTTGGACATATTGCTCTTGAATGTCCATCAAAAAAGAATCAGAAGAAAGTCTATACGGTGACTTGGGATGATGAAAGCGGATCAGAGCAAGAACTTAAAGAACCGAATCCGGTGAAGATAGGGATAGTGCTTTCATGGCATTCTAGTCCACTTTCATTCAGCCTCCTCCGAAGCTAGTGGAATTTGCTCATGGTCAGAATCTGGAGGTGCACCTACCTTTGATGGGATTAATTACTTGTATTGGAAGATCAGAATAAGGGCGTTTCTGAGAACTTTCAACCCTGAAGGCTGGCAAGCCATTGAAGAGGATGTTGAAAGCACTGATAATCCGAGCAATCAGAGAGTTCTGACTACTATTCGTGAAGCAATTTCTAATGAAGAACATCAATGGGTTGCTCACTGCACAAAAGCCAAAGATGCATGGGACATTCTGAGTCAATTTCATGAAAGAGGAGAGTCATCTTCACCACCATCTATCACATTTCCTGCCTTAGTTGCTCGACTGGATGAGGCCTAGGAGAAAGATGAGCAAAAAGAAGATGATGAAACATCAGAAGACAATGATGAGATTGATAGTGATGATCTACAACAAGCTTATGAAAAGCTTTATAATGAATCTCTGAATTTGTCCAAAATCAACGACAAACTCACTCTCAAGCTCAAAGCAATTGAAAGTGAGAATGTCAAGCTAAAAGAAGAAATTGTAACAACAAAGCAAAATGTCATCAAGATCTCTAATGACAGGAAAGACCTATGTAGGAAACTTCTATCTTGTGAGACCGAAATTAATAAACTTCTGAAAATATATGCAACATATGAAGAGAAGATTGAAAGCCTTGAGATGTCACAAGCTACATGGGAAGAGATGGTTTGTCAAAAAGATGAAGAACTCAGAGATGCTAGAGTCACAATTGCCATGTGGAACAAAGGTTCCAAGTCATTAGAAGACATCCTCGGATCTCAACAAATGGGTTGTGACAAAAGTGGACTAGGCTATGGTAATGCTACAGCTCACAAGGGACAGGCCTCTTGTAGCTTGATTTTTTTCGCACCCCCTTTCGGAAGCTCGAAAGAAAGCCCTACAGTTCGGACTCCCACGGTTCTGAATTTAATCTCACAAGTGCAATGTGAAATTGATAAACACAAAGAGTTCAAATCTGACAAACCTTTTGAAAAATTGATTTTGAGTCAAAATGCCAAAAATGATTTGCTTTGCTAGATACAGAGTTGCCACCTAAATATTTTATTTTGAAAAAATTTAGGAAACCCATGACTCGTGCCAAAGGCCACGTGTCCGTCATCACCAAAGTTGCCTCGGCTTGGGAACTTAGGTACGAGAGGGAAAGGTCATGGATTGAGCACCCCCACTCGCCCGATCAAAGATCGGCTTCTACTAATCATGATATGATCTTTTTTATAAACATTATGTGCTCGTGTTCCATTTATTAAGCTAGCTATACTATGTGATGCGCACAAGCAAGTATAAACTAGTTTTCTCAAGTTGGAACAATTTAACTTCATGTTTGTTTTGTGAAAAGGGTTTGAATTTTTCCACTTCAAGTAGGCTTAAAGTTTGCGAATTTGCTACTCAACAAAGTGGGCTTAAAACGTACATTCGTTGAATCGTTCCAATTCAAGCAACAAGCCTTCATCCATAGGCATTCAAGTAGTTTAACATGTAAGCATTTAGTCTCATGATAAGCATGCTAGACATGGAAATCACTCATACTTATGCAAGTATGCCAAAGCACTAAAACTCACCCAATACTCCAAGCTAAGAAGATATGTGTTAGAAAAATATGCATGTTTCCTAACTATACAAGATGTCTAATGCAACACATGCAAAGAATACAATTAATAGACTCGGCTACTAATACGGCATATGAGGCAATTTAAATAGCATGCAATTAAACATGTATTCAAAGAAGTATTGAAACGACAATACAGTTAGAATGATGCGCTGAGCCTCGGTGCATGCAATACAAGATGAATGGATGCAAGCATAAAGCATAAGGTATGCTAATTGAAACATAACCCTAATCTAACCATCATAAGCGAATAAATAAAAGGGAGAAAGACGTGGGGTTGAAAGACATAAACATGATTACATTTGGCTCTCATGAAGGAGAGTCCGAATGAATAAATCAAAACTAACTAGCAACTAATTAGGGCTAAGCTGATTAAGCTAATTAGACTAATTATTACAAACCCAAATAAAATAAATAGCTAAACTAATTAACTAATTATTACATTGCTTAAATGAATTAATTAGCGAGTTAACTAATAAAGTTACAACACAAATGTAAGCAAACTAAGTAATTAAAGATATTAACTACTTTGTCACTACTCCGTCTAGGGAAATGAAAGATGCGCATGCTCGGATACCACTCAAAAAGACCTCCGCTTTGCTCCTGAAAGCCTATGTTTGTAGAGTTGAACACTTCTAGAACCATTTTGCTCCACCTTACCAACATTTTGCTGAGGTTTACATCAGTGGCCAATCGGCCACTGGAAAAGGCTGCCGGCCAGGTGCCAACCATGGAAGTGGCTTGCTGGCTACTATTGCACTGCTTCACCTGCTGTAACTAAGGACAAACAGAGCAAAATGAAGGAATTCCAAGGATTGTCTACACAATTCATCCCTCATTTTCATGAACAAATCCAAGGAAAGGTGAACTTATTCCACAAACCACCAATCCAAGCAATTTCATTGCATAATGGCTTGTGATTCAAGATATGCAAGCTCAATAAATGCAACACAAGACAAATAAGAACCATCACCCTATCATGCATAATCAAGGGCAATGGAGACCTAGGAAACTTGACACATTTTATCACTTTGAGTATGAAATTTTCCAATTTTCCTTATGTTCAATTAACGTCCGATTGAACACACAACACACAAGTTATTATCTTGCTCAATTTTAGTTCCAAGTTGTTAGTTACTCATCTTAACTTACCAACTATTTTTTAATCCAATTAAGCTCAAAAGGTGAGTTAAAGTCCTCTAATGGAAAGAAGGCTCAAAACACAAGTTGCTTTGGGTATGAAAGAAGTCTCATACTGTTGGTAATGAACCCCCTAAGGGATTAAATCATTAAGTATGAAATTTCAATTTCACACTTAGGCAAACAAGTGACTTGAAACTATTTTCAAAGCAAAAGTAAAAACCAAGAAAGGAAGGAGGTTGTAGAGGTGATTAGTGCTGAAATAAAGTGCAAAATAACACCAAAACATGCAATCAACTCAAACAAGTGGGGTCTAATGGCTTGAAACACCAAGCTTGTGAGGACATTTACGCTATTACCATGCAAAACAAGACTCAACTGACCCAAACAACCTAAAACAGAGCTAAAGCAGTCTAAAATAAAGGCAAAAATATGTTGGAATATAGCTACAAAAAGCTAGAAAATCATGCTAATATATGGAATTAACTAGGCTAGCAAACAAGACACAAGGAGGGGAGGCTAACCCCTCTAATTTTGGACTTCAAAATATGTTTTTTTTTTTTCCACTAAAGATACTCTGAAATTCAATGGTTAAAAGCCCAAAAAAGATTGGTTTGAAAGTGGGACACAAAGGTTCAAAAGCCTTAGAAGCAATGAATAAAGAAGGGTGAGACACCCCTCTAACCATAAATGGCTTAAAACACTAATTTTAGCCCATTAAAACAGAGATTTTTATAGCTCAAAAATGGCTCAAAAATAGTGGGAAAAAATAGAGAAACAAGTGTACTAAAACAAGTTACAAGACAAGTGTTATGCTCCTTGAAGCCAAGCACAACTTTAGGCTCAAATACAAGTCAAAATCACCTTCAAGAGCTCCAACATGATCTTGAGGGACCTCATCTCAAAGGTGATCAATTTAGGTTAAGGATGTGTATGCAAAAGAGTGATATAACTAGGCAAGTGTGCACAAAATTGCAAGAGAGAGAGTGAGAGATCTAGAGAGAGAAAATTTTTGAGTTTGAAATCTTTTAACCTCAAAACATGAGAGAGGGGGTCCCTATATATAGAAAATATGAAATCTATACAAGGAGATACAGCATGTAACGCCCCCCAAAATAATATCATAGATATGACTCACAACAGTATAAATAACAGTTACATAAATCAGAATGTAAGTGATCATTTCATTTCATGAAGTAATAATACAAAAGAGTTTAACATAAACGAATGCCCTATGGGCTTACATCTCTCCAAGACATACTTTGTTACAACAAAGAGAGTGTCATAAACTCTATACATAAAAAGCCCTTAGCTTGAATAAACATTTAAATACGAAAAGATAAAATATAGCCTCCAACTCTTAAGTTCTCTCATGCTACGTTCTTAGAGGGAGCATGTCAGCTGTACCTGAAAATGGTTTCCCAAGTAGGGTGAGTCAAAGCCCAGTAGAGATAGACTAACACAATATATGAAATTTAACTAAGATACAAGTGCTAGATAGATATTCCACATTTATAACCAACTCACATTCTTTCCATAATCATTCAATACCAGTACCCATAACTCAACTCCATTTCCATCTATCTAATTCATGCTACTTCAATTAATTCCGAGCCAATTCATGAGACAAGCTTATTGTGGTCTAAACAATCCAAAATGAGGCTGCAACCTAATGATTCACAACTCAATACGAATATTATTCAAACATTTCAATGTTGCCATTTTACGGAGTTTTCATTCGAGGGAACCGGCACCCATATATGCATAAGATATGAAGCTTTGCCATTTTACGAAATTTTCATCTGAGGGAATTGACACCCATATATGCACATGATTTGCCATTTTACGAAATTTTCATTCGAGGGAACTGGCATCCATATATGTACATGATTTCGAGACTTTCACCCTGGACACTTCGGCCAACTTAATTATAAATGGAGTCTATCCCCTATCTCCTCCCAAACAATGGTACATATGCAATATATTAAAAGCATCGTCATAGACAATGACTATCTATGACACATATTCAACATCTCAATCATACCATCATATTTAATAAGGTAAATTTAAATGATAGGTTTCAATTCACCTAATTCACATGCAGTTTCTACAACAATCATGGTTATCGTCCACCGATAGCCCAAAACAGATATTTCTAAACAGATATACAATCTTTTAAACAGACAATTATCAAATTTTCATAGGTGAGTGATTTAACAAATCTAACTACACAATTCAATCACACAACTTCCCAATTTCATATTTCTCACACCAATTCCATTATTTATACCAAATAATTATTTAGCTCATCTTAGGGCAAATTTCCCCCTTATTCCAAATACTAACCCAAAGGTCAGATTCATCTATTTTAACACAAAACCAGCTCACATTCCAACTCCATGGTCAAATACACAACAATACATAAAAACCCTTATTTCATAAATTTGAACCTAACCCTAGGTTTTCTCCAAACATTCCAAATCTCACCATATTTTCATAACAACAAATACGTAGGTTAAAAATCATAAACAAGTGTAGAAGATCCCTACCTTAAATGGAGAAGTTCAAAGGAGAAGAAGAGAAAAACCTAAGATGCTCCAAATCCAAACTTTTTCGGATCAAAAGATAGCCCACGCGATGCTCTACATTTTTAACAAAGGAAGTAGGGTAGAGACACTCTAGATCAAGTGTATTTGTAGAGAGAAGGGGTATTTTAGAGAGAGAGACAGCCGATCTAGGGTTTTAGAAGAAGAAGAGAATAAAAAATGGAGTATTTCACCTCTGCTGCAAATTGATATACACGAGGCTCACTCGAGTGAAGGAGTTGTCGCTCGAGCGACCAGACACAGAAGAACCTCGCTCGAGCGCAAGAAGCGTCACACGAGCGAACAATACAAAGCTTCAGGTCTGCAACGCAGAAGCACGCTTGAGCGTAAGAATTCTCGCTTGAACGAAGGAACACATAACACAGGGCTCGCTTAAGCTCAAGAAGCCTCGCTCGAGCTCAAGAAGCCTCGCTTGAATGGGGAAGCAAATACCCAAGGCTCGCTCAAGCACAAAAAGCCTCATTCGAGCGAAGAAGCCAAAACCTGGGCAGCAACCACTTGTACCAACTCATAACCAACCTGTTCCAAACTCACCCAATAAGTCCCAAACTCAAATACAAAGAGAAAAAGAAGGAAATAAGACATGGACAACAACAAATATCACGGGACCCAAGTTCGGAACACAATAAAGTTCGAGGTAAAAACCTGGAGCGCTATACAGCCTTTCACATGGGTGAAGATGCATACATCTGTGCAAACAGCTGGCATAGCTGGCATAAAATATCTACAGAAAACACTGGTGGTCGGCTGGCTATCAGTGATGGCCGGTAAGGTATCATTGATGGCCAACAGACAAGAAGTGCTAGCTGGCAGCCTTCATAGATGGCCGACAGTCCACCAGAGACTACATGAGGGAAAGACTGTATGTTCTAAAAAAAATGAGACAAAAAGGATGTAGGGTTTGAAAGGCTCAAAGCTATGGTGTTCCGTTGAGGACTTCGAGCGCTTAACGAGTAATCAGACTCGTTATTGGATGTACCTGCAAGGACATCCAAGTCTTGAAGGGACGTAAAAAATGGGATGTCTACAGTTGCCCCTCTTTGACAGAACTCAAAGTCATGAAATGAAATGAGTGAATGTCAAAGCCCAGAGATGACCTATTTTGACAAGGCTGTAAGACTTGGACAAACAATCAAAATAGAAAACAAAATGGTTGCGCCCGCAAGCTGCCTACGTATCCCTTTGCAAGGAATCAAACCAGTGTAGTTTTGGGGCAAAATGCAAATGATATGCAAAATGCAAGAATACAACTTATGATCATGCAATGAGGCAATGTAATGAAACATTTAAATGCAAATGCTATGTAAAGAAATGCCACAGTTAAACAAACTGAAACAAGGTACAGTTTTGATCACGAAAAGAAAATTGTGTGTAATACACGAGAAACATGAGCCAAACTACATTTTATGCAAAAAGGATGTAAGAAAATATGCAGGCTTAACTACGTGACGCGCAAGAAAGGCAAAGGGCAACGTAACCGTCGGGCACACCCCAGGTCTCAATCGAGATCCTAACGTGTTGCACACGGAAGGAGAAAAAGGATGGTGTGAACACCGGGCGTACCCAAATGTTTCTAACCGATGCAAACAATCCTAACGTGTCTCATGCGAGAGGAGGGGGGGTGGTGTGAACATCGGGACACACCTGAATGTTTTTAAGCTAAGGAGTTGGTGTAAACATCGGGATGCACCTGAATGTTTTTAACCGAAGAGATGGTGTGAACATCGGGATGCACCCGAATGTTTTTAATCGAAGGGGTGGTGTGAACACCAGAATGTTTTTAACCGAAGGGGTGGTGTGAACACCGGGATGCACCCGAATGTTTTTAACTGAAGGAATGGTGTGAACATCGGGACGCACCCGAATGTTTTTAACCAAAGGTATCCTAACGCGTCTCACGTTAGAGGAGAAAGGGGTAAAAAGATGCAATTCGAAGGGTACGAAAGATTTTACCTGGAACTCCTCTGAATGAACCGTACATACAATATCATACATGTGCAGGAAAAAGACTTAACAAGTACGATACAGTAAGAACGCATGTTCAATGCAAAGCAAACAATCGAGATACAATGTTAATGGCATGCTAAATGTTAGAAAGAAAATATCAAGAAGCATATTCTATGCATGATTGATAACAGGAGCATGTTCTATGCGTGATTTAAAAGCGGATGCACATTCCATGCATGATTCAAGAACAAATGCATGACATGCAGGCAATTCTTGTGAGATGCACACCTTACAACAACATATGTGAAATATATATTCTATGCCACAAAGTGAAGTGCATGTTCCATGCAACAACGAATAAGAAATGCAGTTCTATCCAAGATATCAAAGCATGATTTGATGAAAACAAACTCAATAACAACTTCCGATTCACCTCTCAGAAGAGTTACAATGTATTTAAAGGATACACCTCGTTCATGTTGACAAGTGACGAACATTGCGCACCGAAAACACAGTTTTCAGCTTTCGCAAAGACATTCTGAACCCAACAGTGAACAATCCCTTCAATTCTTGGAACCCAAGGACACAAAACATCATCAAGAACCCAAGGAAAGCTACCAGCCACCTGCCGGCCATCAATGAGCCTTGCCGGCCATCGATGGTAGATTGGGGATTTTTTGGTCATTTTGGTTTGGGTCTTTAAATATGAGCCACTAGGACTCATTTCCTCACACCCTCTTGCCCAAAAATCGTCTCCCTTTCTCTCTAGACACTTCTTCTCTCTCTAGGTTTGCGCTTTCTACGCATTTTTCAACACCCCATGCGAAGTTGATTCGCTAAAATCTCTTTATTTTCTTTACTTTGAACCGATTAAAATGTGATTTCGCCGCTTCCTTCCTCACTTCCACCATTCTAGGCTTATTCCCCTCGAGTTTTTCTCGAGTTTTGTGCACTTTTTTTGACTTTGACTTTTTCCTCCATCTTCTCTCTCCTAGGGTTTGACTTTTTCCAAGTTTACCATTTTTCTTCATTTTTCTTCACTTTTCACTCATCTCGCAACTATTTCCAGATGGCGGACGAGGTTCCTCCTGACGAGGCTCCTCTGGAGATTCCCCCAGTAGTTCCACCTATGTCGGAGATAGAAGACCCAATAGCTGACCTTGAGGCTGACTTTGAGGCGGAGTTCGAGCCCGAGGCCGAGCCAGAACCGCTATCACTGAGGGTATGACCTTTCGATCCGGCGAGATATCACCCATAGACACACATATTGCCCACTTTTGAAGGCATCAGATGCTTTACCGAGTTCGCTCGTGGTGCATCGGAGGACTTTTTGCTAAGGGAGCCAGATTCTCACTTGTCGGCCATTGTCGTTGAGGTAAGCACCCTGTTTTCATGTATTTCTGCTTTTTGTATTTGCGATTCCTGCAATGCCTTGTATTGGATTCACTTGATTACATTTCATACACTGTCTTTATCTAATGCATTTCATGCATTGTCCTTGTGTGATGCATTTCATACACTGTTTTCTTCTGATTGCATTTCATGTGCTATCTTCATCTGATTGCATTTCATACTCTGTCTTCATCTGATTGCATTTCATGCACTGTCTTTATCTGATTGCATTTATCTTCTGCCATAGGGCGAGTCTCGCACCTTTAGAGGCCACGGTGTTACGACCGCTCGAGACTGGTATAACGAGCTCCTAGTTGGAGTTTGAGATATCATTGACGAGGTAGGCTTCGGCCTCTTATGCTCTAGTTTGACGCAGGTCACCTCGAACCGCCCTTCATAGGAGCACTGGTGGAGAGGTGGTGGGATACCACCAACTCTTTCCACTTTTCCACCGTAGGGGAGATAACGATGGCTCCTTACGACTTTGCCATGATCACCGGCTTAGACGTAGGGGCGATTTGATCCTTATTGATACAGATACGGAGGAGTGAGAAACAGCCTGGTTTGAGCTGTTAGGGGCATACCCACCCACATACCAGACGAGAATAGTCATGTACACTTGGTTCACTGAGTGATTCAGAGGGACTGAGCCCGAGACGATAGAGGAAACTGAGCAGTACGCCAGGGGTTTCCTGATGTTTGTCTTTGGTACTACTTTGTTTTCGAATAAGTGGAATACCGTTGGCCTGTATTTGCTGGGTGCCTTGGTGACCCTTCCTCGGGTTCGTTTCTACGACTGGGGCAGAGTTGGCCTCACGACATTGTACAGATATACGAGCTCTATCTCCTGTCTGTAGGGAGACTCGATTGGAGGCTACTAGCGAGCCTGGGAGGTACACATCTCAGTTCGCTCTTTGTATTTTATATTTTATTTACAGTTTTTGCTTTATATATATTTTAACACATGTTTTCTATTTTGCATTTCTGTATCTGCTCAAACACTGTTCATACACTGTGGTTTCTATTTTGCACTTTTTGCATCTGCTCGATACTATACTGATCACATACCACTGCATTTTCCCTACAGCTATGGGTATACGCATACTTTCTGACTCTTGCCCCGGAGCCTGTAGACGACCTTCCGTTGACAGTACCCTATTCGCGGATATACGATGGTCAGCTTCGCCGTAGGACCCATGAGCCTTTCACATTCTTCAGGCAATACTTCAACACAGTAACTGCTCATGAGGTAATCCGAAACACAATCATTTTTTTCTTGAAATTGTTTTGCTTCACACATTTAGCAACTGACAACAACTAATAATCTGTACAACTCTTGTTTACAGATAATATGGCAGCCATGGGCCTTGATGCTAGGGGGGATCCAAGACCAGTTTGCCGGCGTCTGGGCCGTCTCCCGTTACCACATTCTGCTTAAGGGTCCGGTCTGCCAGGCTTGGTTCTTGGGTGAGTGCTTCGTGCGCCAGATTATGGACCTGCCCGACCCGATCATCCCGATGGCTCCACCAGAGTCCATGCGGTCTACAAAGAGCCTATCTGTTGAGGAGGTCATCTAGTTCATGGTAGACCTTGATGTCGACTTTTTCCGAGCAGAGGGCGACTACACGACTTTCATCTAGATACACTTGATGCCGCCCCTGATCGGTGTTCGTGGAGTTGAGGGGGTGAGAGCTTTTACTGCGAGGGTGAGGCGTAGAGTGACCTGGGCGAGCACGGCCCGTGGCAGGGGGGCTTCCTAAGCGGGGCTGAGGGCTAATTGACCAGAGCTCCCCACCATGCTGACTTACTGGCAACACACCGAGGATGCCTACTAGATCCCGATTGAGCTCGCAGCGGCTAGTCATGAGCTTGTCGGGGTCCGAGGCTCGACTCTGGTATGAACCACACTTTAGTCCTTGTACTCCATATGTCATTTCAGATATATTCATTTACAAATACTGATAATTCAAACTGCACTTACAGGCATCGATCGAGTATACAGGAGGTGCCCTTGAGCTGATAGCCTCGCTGATGGGGATGATACAGAGGAGAGAGACACTTCTCAGCCTTTACAGTGTTCAGGTAATTTCTTCAGTTTTACATTCAAGGCATCAAATTTCCACTGACACACCGACACTGACATTTTAATTGAAAACTTCCCAAACTGCACTGATACATTCCATCGATAGACCACATCTGACACACTGTGTTTGCATACTGTATTCACACATTGTATTTGACTTCTGCATATGCTCATTTTGCATGCTATGCTTGTATCTGATACACATGTTGTAACTGATACACAACAATTGTCTTTTTCAGATTCCACTCATACCGATGGCACCAGCGGCAACTACAGCGCCCGCACCAGTATTACCTCCTCTAGCAGCAGGGAGAAGAGAGAGACAGGTTCTGGCATGCGACTGAGGCAGTGCTAGAGGCACCCGAGACGAGAGCGGCCCTTCAAAGCCCATTCTAAGTGATGATGATGCTGAGACGAGTGACTCTAAAGAGGCAGCGAGTTAGCATTCAGAGTCATTTGAGAGTGGAGGTAATGACGCTGGCTTGGGTTCCGAAAGTAGAGGCGATGTCGAGGCGAGCTCTGAGGCAGAGAGCGATGATGACACCGGCTTGGGCTCCAGTTCAGAGGGAGAGTCAGATAGCGGCATTGACGGAGACAATGCCTATAATAACCCAACCCTCGTATATGTTTCTGGTATACTTTCAGTCCCTTATTCTGTGCATTTAATTGCTTACTGTGAAATTTTATGTGCAATTAAGTTTAATTAAGCGAATCTTAAGATTATAGATTTATATCTGTCTAATGAGAGAAATATCTGTTACAACTATAATCTTTGGATCGGAGATTGGAAGCCTTAGAGGCTTTATTATCTGAAATTGACTTTATATTTGAGATCAGCATAATTTTTAGATCATAATATGGTTTCTTGTAAAAATTTGATTTGAAATGATTAAACTAATTAAATTTCGTCTTATTCAACATAAGATATATCTTTATCCTTTTAACCCTTGATTTAGAAAATGCTAAGGAAGAGATATCTCTTGAGAGAGGGTTAGAGGAGAAGAGAGTTCGAGAGGAGGAGAAGAGAGTTAACAAGGAAGAAGATTAGGAAACTTGAAAAGAATTCGAGAGATTTAAGCTCAAGGTAAGTTAATTCATCTCCTACAACTCTTCTCTTGAATTTGAGTGAGATTTCCTCACAATCATGTAACCTAGGGCTTGAGATTGCAATTTAGTATGTGATCATTGCTTAACTTGGAACATGTTTTGTTACTTGGGTGTTTTGGAACTAATTTGGTGTTATATAAAGGAACTACATCCTATTGCTTGATCTCTAATGTTGAACCCACATAATTTTACATATATAATGTTGTATGTTAAAGAGAATTGAGTTGTATTTGTGGCTTTGAAGGAGGTAAGAGTTACTTGAGTTATGTTTATGAGTTTCAAGGAATTAAAGATTTAATTCATATTCAGATTGATATATGTTTGTGATTCCTATTTACATGATTCTTGAACCATATTCTTGCAATTAATCGACCTATTTTGAGCTTTGTAAATGTTTACCAAAGCTGGGATGTTACTTGAATTTCGGACTACAAAAAAGGGCAGAATCGCCGCACCTGTGGAAAGCAGGGGATTTTGGGGTTGAGGCTACTGGAAAAAAGGCACGTGGGGGACCTCACAGCTGCACATGCGGAAACCATTACCGCACGTGTGGGGCTCACAGCCGCACGTGCGGCCCATGCTGGGAAATTTTGCCTGCTCCGTTTTACGCGTTTAACCCTCTGATATTATTGAAATCTGTATTTGATGCCTTTAAATGTTTGTAAATTCATTCGAAGTGAAACGAATCAGAAAATGATTTAAAAAGGAAAAGGGACTAATTTATGAGTTGTGCATGTGTAGGTCACAACCCGGGAGGAACAATCGCTCCGCTACAGCACAGTGAGTACTAGTACTGCAGTTGTACATTTACCTACCGTTAATAATTATTATTATTAATGCTCTGTTTTTCGCGAGTTAATTACGTTAACATTTATAAATGATTGGAAAATCTGCGTACATTGGTATGACTCTGGAATTACTCTGCTTTGTTGATATCTGGGCCTAAGGCCAATCTATAAAATCTGTTGGGCCTAAGGCCAATATGTGAAATCTGTTAGGCCTAAGGCCGTTATATATGTTACTGGGCTTGAAGCCACTCTGTTTAAAGACTGGGCCCAATGTCGTTCTGGAAATAGTTACAGAATAAGATTAATCATATGTTCTCTGCATTTATATACATTATAGTTCAAGTTAATCATTACATTGTTTAAGTACTATTATTCACTGAGCTTCGCTCATTCCGTGTTATGTCTGTCTCTGTAGGTACTCAATCTGGAGGTCAGTCCTAGTTCGGCTTAGACCACTTGTTTTTTGCTCATTTCACCACGACCAAACATTTAGACGAAGCTCATTCATTTTTGTGGAATCCTTGCAGAGCTTTTAGCTTGGTGCACTAAATCTTTTGTCTGATGTTGTAAAACATGATTAACTTCTCTTAACCTAGTTTTGTTACATCCTCAGACTCGAGGATGGGTCTGTATATTTGTGTATATATATAACTACATATGTGCTTATTATGCGATAAATTACCTGATATTATGTGTATGATCCTGGCATGTTAGTATCGGCTCTATAGATGTTATTTTGTGTTGTTGAATGCTTCCGTTCAGGCTCCATATGTTATACATATTGAATTTGATGTCCGTTTCTGAAGTGATCATGCCCAAACTTTTAGGGGCGGGTTTGGGGCATGACAGTGCCTCAGAGTCCTCTCCTCCGAGGAAGAGGACAAAGAGGGCTTCTCGAGCCTGAGGTGACCAATGCTGATTTTTGTATTTTTGCTTAGTTTCTTTTTGTTTATAGTTTTAGCACATTGTACAGCTTCAGACAGGTTTTATTGCTTTAAAAACTTGTACTGCACTTTTGTAAAAACAACCATTATTGGAATGAAAACCAGTTTTCTTTTTGAAAAAGTGTTGTATTTTGCATCATGAGCACTACTTAGCATGGAAATGAGATTGAATTTGATACTGAAAACTGAACACTTGTATTTGCACAACGTTCTTAATTGGGTAATGAACCGACCAACAACTAAAATAAAAAGCAATATACAACTTGATAAACAACATATCAACAACTCGATAAACAAAACGACGACAACTCAATAAACAGACAACATATAACTCGATAAGCAAAACAATGCAACAACAAATGACATAAAAAAAAAAACAAGCCTACAAAAGCCGAAAGGACTGAAAACAAGACCTTAAAACAGACTAAAAGTAGAACAAGTCACATACTTTCAGCATTGCTTAACACAAAGAGGGACAGTAGGTCAAAGTGAGAGACTGTCGGCCACATGTCGGCCATGAGAGATGGCTTGTCGGCCATCAATGGCTCTTGCGGGCCATCAATGTGCCTTGCCGGCCATCGATGTTCAGGACCTCCAAATTGTTGACACCTTGCTTCCACTTATTGCCTTATCTTCTACAAAAGGTTGAGCTTCGTAACTTCTTCACTTCAGTTGTAAATTCTTCACAAATGGAGCTATTTTTTGCCGAAAAACTCACGAATAGGATTGCGACTTTGGATGGCTTGGAAAAGGTGAATATCTGGGGTTTCGGCATAAATGCACTATTCCCGTTGAGTCGTTCTCTGCTTTGTTTTCTATTCCTTCACGTCGCAGCTAGATGTTGGAACTTGATTACACACGTCTTTAGCTTCGGGGGATAAGAGATATGCCTGACAATCGAAGAATTTAAGGCGCTAATGAAATCTTGGCACGATGAGAAAATCATACCTCAACCCTACTTTGGCCACATCCAAGCTTTAGGACAGATGTGCAGGCTTACTCTACACATGGCTCGATCCTTGGTTCACAATGGAGAGCTGGATATTTCCAGCCTAATCTATTGATTTTCTGAAGTTGGCGACCGAGGTAATCTTTTTTGGCAGGGTTTTCGTCAACACGCCTTTTGCTTGTGCATGTTGGCTCATTTCCTTTTTTTCCCTAGTTTCGGAGGGTCTAGCATTTGACTCATCGAAGTGGCCCAAGGTTTGAAAGAGGGCAAAAGTTGCATTGGCTCGGTGTTGGTCGAGACTTTGATGGGCCTAGATGTTTTCCATTAGCGAAAGACAAACAAATTTGCAGGGAGTCCACTACTTCTTCAAGTAATGTTTCCCACCCTTTCTAATATGTGTTTCTCACATCACTCGGCATTCATGCTTTGTTTTTCTCTCAAAGCCCTTTTCTCACTTTTCTCTCAACATACATCTCTCTATTCTTTAATTTCTCTTTTCTTTCATCCCTCACTAGATATGGCTAATGGACAAGCTGAAGGTAGTGGACTCTTGCCCTGCATACTCAGTTCGAGCGTACTTTTTCTGTCAATAGCTAATGGATTTCCCGAATGAGGGATGGTGGTGCCACTGGATGTGCAACATGCCTGCTGCTGACATTGCTTAGCATTGCCCCTGGCTTAATCTGACCGAAATGAGCTATAACATGACTTGGCAACCTGGTATTCAACTGATTGGCCTTACGCACTGTGTATTCTACTTTCCATTCTAATTCAGGCGTCAGTTTGGACATGATCAGACTTGCCCAGAGGAGGGGGTAGAGTACCCAGTTTCATTCCCTGTCCAAGGTTCACATTTGGCTAGGTACCTTACTGTTTGAAGAACGAGAGAGCTTTTGGGTCCTGTCTCTAGTTTCAGCTACACCCTTTCTAGCGAATGTTTGGCTTGGCTCGAAGACGAGGCACAAACCGGGCCCACTTTGGCATCAAAAGCTTCCACAAGCACAAACGGGGGACGCAGGAGCACCTGACTCATCTATGCCCCTAGTTTATTGCTTTGATCTTTACTTTTCAAGTTTTATGAATGTAATAAAAGCAATTTTGATTTGTATCGAGAGTTGGAGAACTTTGTATTGAAATCAATGAAATTAAAGTTGTGAGCACTGAAAATTTTTCTTTTGGTCTAAAAATGGTCTAAGTTGTAAAGGTAAAATTTGAACAAAATCAACTTTTATCAAAATTTTTCAAAACCATTTTCGATAAGGATCACCACTTGACACACACAGAATCTATCCTCGAGACGTACAACCTTGAATCCAAAGATCACAAATTGCCCCTTGGCTGAATAACACTGCTCAGTACTGTAACTAGCTCTCCTCTCAGAGTAAGGATCACAACCGAACTTTCAGATAAAGAACGGACAAAGATGACCTGATCAACATATAGACAGGACAGTTGATCTAGAGGTGTTTACGGCCGAACTTCAGGATGAATTTGCCTACATGTCCCAAAGATAGGAATCATGCCTTATGTAGTTCGGTTCAGGTTCACTCGAGTATTAACACTCTCTTTTTGCGCTCTAACTTCTTGCCAAGGCCATCTTTTAGGGTTTTCAACCTTGCGAGCTCAGTTTTTCTTTATTTTAAATTTTTTTTGTGCTCTAACTTTTGCCTGGGTCGCCCTTCCGGTTTTTGGCCTAGCGAGCCTCTCAAGGATAGTATTTCTTTAACTTGTCCATGTTGATCTGTTGGGAAAATTCTAGGCCATCCAGGTGCATGAGAATAGCAGCTTAACCTGACCAAATAGTTTTGATGATGTAAGGACCAGTCCAATTAGGTCTGAACTTGCCCCTAGGGTCATGGATGAGAGTTCGGTTGTCTTTTAGCACCAAATCCCCTTCTTTGAGATTTCTGGACTTAACCTTCTTGTTAAAAGCCCTGGCAATCCTGCGTTGAAACCCTGAATATGGTACAATGCTTTCAGCCTTCTTTCATCAAACAACATTAATTCTTCAAATCTACTCTGTTGCCAGTCCGCCTTTGCTATCTGACACTCAGCCATAACTCGCAACAACAACACTTCTATTTCAATTGGCAGAACAACCTCCATACCGTAGACAAGAGAATAAGGGGTCACCTCTATAGACGTTCGAATTGAAGTTCTGTAGCCCAAGAGTGCAAATGGCAATTTATTTGGCCAGTCCTTGTAGGTCTCAACCATTTTCTACAGAATATGATTGATGTTCTTGTTGGTGGTCTTAACAGCTCTGTTGGTTTGCGGCCGGTATATAGATGACTTATGGAAAGTCACGTTGTATTTCTCTAACAAGTCAATCACCTCCTTCTTGAAATGGGAACCATTATCTGAAATAATCTCGTTCGGGACTCCATATTGGCAAATGATGTTGTTTCAGATGAACTTAGCCACATGCGTTGCTTTCAACACTACATAAGACTGAGCTTCGATCCGCTTCGTAAAATAATCAATTGCCACCAGAATGTATTCATGCCTATTTGACCCTTTCGGTGTGACCATGCTGATGACATCGATTCTCCAGACTGAGAAAGGCCATGGTGAAGTCATGTTATACAGCTTCGACGGCGAGATGTTCATGCAATTGGCATGAATTTGGCATTTGTGGCATCACCAAAAAAAACCGATACAATCCTCCTCCATAGTAGACTGGTAGTAACCTTGCTTGAGAATCTTCAGGACTAACATTACTACGTTCATGTGCGCTCCGTACTCTTCTCCATGGATGGCCTCCATTAGGCGCTTTGATTCCTCTGCTTCGACATACAACTTGTGCATTCCCAAATGACCCCTCTTGTACAATTTACCTCCGTAGATGATAACTTGAATGGCCATCCGCCGTATTGTCCTCTTGTCTTTGGCATTTGTCCCTAGTGGATAAACCTCATTTTCCAAGAAGTTCCAGATATCATAGTACCAAGGGTTTTGATCTTGAGCTTCATCTATTGTGGCGATAGTCTCATAGGCTGGTGTATATCTCTACTCAATGATGATCGGATGCATATGGACTCCAAGCAGGATGTCTATCAAGGATGATAGAGTAGATAAGGTGTCAACAAAGCTGTTGTTCTCTCTTAGTAGGTGCGTGAAAGTCAGCTTCTCAAACCTAGGAATAAGAACATCCAAGGTCTTGTGATAAATCTTCATCTTTTCTTCTTTGACCTTCTAGTCTCCTTTTGCTTGAGACACAACTAGGTTGGAGTCTCCAATGATGTCCAACCTTTTTGCTCCTAGTTCCAAGACGACTTCCAAACCAGTGATACACACCTCGTATTCTGCTTCGTTATTGGATACCTTGAACTGGAGTTTGAAGGCTAAAGGTATATGGAAATTGTCGGGTGTTATTAGCAACACACATATCCCATAACCGTATTAATTAGACGCTCCGTCAAAGTACATTGTCCAAATCTTTTCCTCGACTTGCACAATAGCTTTATCTGGGAACAGGTATTCTACCGCTTCATCTCCTTCCACCAGGTGATCTGCCAGGAACTCCGCTGTAGCTCTTCCTTTGACTGACTTGCAAGTAACATACTTCAAATCAAATTGGGAAAGGAGAAGCAACCAATGGGCTAGCCTACCCGTAAGCGCTGGTTTCTCAAAGAGATATTTGATGGAATCTAATCTCGAAACCAGAATTGCGGAGTGAGCTAACAAGTAGTGCCTCAACTTCCTGGTAGCCTATACCAAGGCTAAGCAAGCTTTTTCCAGCGGGGTGTAACCGGTCTCACAATATAGCATTTCCTTGCTCAGATAATAGATGGCTTTCTCCACCCTATTCTCAGATTCCTGAGCAAGCATGCATCCCATAGTCGTGTCCGTTACTGACAGGTACAAAATCAAAGGCTTCCTCGACTCTGGTGGCGACAACACAGACGGATTCTGAAGATACAACTTGATCTGCTTAAAAGCGAATTGACATTGATCATCCCATCGGAACTTATTTTCTTTCTTCAAGAGACCAAATAGTGGTTCACAAGTCAAGGTTAATTTTGAAATAAACCATCTTATGAATTGTACTTTACCCAAAAAGCCTCGTACCTCATTTTCAGTCCTCGGTGGTGGCATTTCTAGGATGGCCTTGATTTTGGAAGGATCTACCTCGATGCCCCTCTGTGTGATCACGAAACCCAGTATTTAGATCTCTGAAGTCCACACAAACCTAAATTCTGTCGTCTTTCTTCGACACTGGGACAATGTTGGCTAACCAATTTGGATACTCAGATTATAGCAAGAACCCTGTGTTTATTTGCTTGGTGACCTTCTCCTTAATCTTCAAAGCCCAATCCGGGTGTATTCTCTGCAACTTCGGTTTGACGGGTCAGGCCTCGGGGTCAAGAGGGATCCGATACTGTACAATCTTAGGATTGATTCCAGACATGTTTTCGTAGGACCATGCGAAAATATCTTTGAAATCTTTTAATAAAGCGACTAAGCGCTCACGCTCCTCCGAAGACAACATGGACCCGGTCCAGACCAGGCGCAGATCCTTCTTAGTACCCACACTAAAAGCAATGATTTCATCAGCAAGGGGTTTTGCAAATCTCTCTTCCTCCCGATTAATCAAAAATTTCAAAACTAGAGGAATTCGTTCCTCATCGTTTTCATCAAAATTTTGAAAATCATGATCAATGCAATAAACAAGAGGCACAAAAAAATACTTAGAATTTGCAGTGGCATTCTCATACACAAGGTCAAGCTGATCCAGTTCTTCGATTACAACCGACTCAAAGGAAAAAGAAAATGACGACCCAGACAAAACCTCGGCATCCGGGTTATCAACCCCAAGAATATCGGACCCAGACTCAGAAGTGCCGAAATCTGATTCCGACTCCACAAACTCTGTGGAATCAAATTTTGGCTCACTGCCTGACTCAGAACTACTAGACAAGTAGCTCTCTTCCAGCTGCCAAACGAGGAATGGTGTGTCAGATGCATGCAAGATGCCACTAGAAGGGTTCACACCCAGTTATCCCCCAAGCTCTCTGAGTCGATTGAAGGATCTGAAAGGAGACATGCCAGTGTTGCTTTTATTTCAAGCTCGCTCCTATTGGAATCAATTTTTGTGCTCCATTCAGCTTCAACAGTCGGTTTAGCCATTTCCTCCGTATCACTGTCTTGCAGTTACAAGTCAAAGAAAATCTCAAAACCAGGAACCCGCCACCTCTCAGAATTGAACTAGGGTTCAGGGAAACCACAGAATATGAAGTCTTCACTCTCCCGAACAAAATAGCTATTCAGGGTCCCCCGGATTGGTCTGTGTACAAATTCATAGCACTTCTTGGTTTGCTTAGCTCTGGCTTTTCCGGCCATCTCTTTCCCTTTTCTAGCCCAACCCTCTTTGGTGGGCATATAGCTAAGACCAAAGGCATGTGGGTTATGTAGCACATCGGCCAATACAGTAATGCCCTTCTGGCTACTCATTCCCAGCCCCATTCCTAGCAAGTGGTGGAGCTTGTTCATGAAGTATACAGATTGGGCGCTGACATACAAGCCCTCATCAGTATCCAAGATATTTTGTACTACCCGGGCCTCAGCTAAGGTAAACCCCGAAAGGAAAACATCATCTTCGTCATGCATAATCTCTAGCACAAGTGTAGTCACCTCTAGCGGAGGATGAATGGATGAATTCCTGAACACAATAGCCACCCCCTTCCCATAGGGGTATTTTAGCATTTGGTGGAGGGTGGAAGAGACAGCTTTCACTTGGTGCAACCAGGGTCGCCCAAGCAGTAAGTTGAAAGTGGCTAGAGCATCCAGGGCATGGAACTCAATATCTTGTTGAGCTGGGCCCACTTGAACTCTAATATGTACTGTGCCCATTACCTCTCTGTTGGTATTGTCATATGTCTGGATTACCTGGGCTGTAGGCATGAAATCCGCTGATTTCAGGCCAATAGCATAAGCCGTGCGACAAGGACATACGTTGATTACTGAACCAGTATCAACCAATACCACTAGCACCCACTTTTTCTCGGCACTCCACTGATATGTATAGAGGCTTGTTATGTTCAGAGCCTTCCGGTGGTAATTCCTTGTTCGAGAAGGTTAGAGTTGGCGTAGCGCCTCTTGGGAAGACTAATCCTACCAATTGTTCCAGGGTAATGTCGATGGACAACTTAGCTTTATCCATCGCTGATAGTACAACCTGTCTGTGCACTCACGAAGCCATAAGCAGACCCTAGATAGATATATCAACTTGAATCTTCTTCAACTATTTCAACACAGTCTCTTCTTCCAACTGTTTTTCCTTTTGCTTCTCGACTTCTTTATCATTCTTGGATGCCTCGGGTTGGTCCAGATGTTGTGGCTTGAAATATCGGCCAATTCTCATCATATGATTGACCTCATCTACATACCAAGTGTTTTCAGGAAGGTCTTCACCGCAATCCTCATCAATATGAGCCAAGTGTAGGTCGTCGTCATCCCACCAGATTCCTTTGGCAGTCGACAAGCATTTGTCTGGCTCCGTTCGGATTACCTTCTCATCACAAATCTTCCACGTAGGGTGTTGGGCTTTTCTAGCTTTCCGGTTGTTTTCACCAATTTCTTGCTCAAAACACTTTAGTGCGACTTCTTGCTCTGTATGTACAGTACTAACAATGCCCAGTTCCTGAGCCAATTGTTCTACACCAGTGTTTTCCAGTAGTTTACTCTTCCGATCGGCCATTCTGGCCATAGCAGCAGCTCCTGCTTTCTGTTCTTCTGGCTTTAATTCAGTTCCCTCATCTCTATCAGGTTCATCACTTAACCAACTAAAATTGTCTGTCGACCTGTTCAGATCAAACCAATCAATATGCACGTCTCCTTGATCTTACTCATCAAAGAACTGCAAATTGTTTATGTCCTCCTCTAGGTTGGCTAGATTATCTAATCCCTGACTTGGGCCATCCTCTCAAACTGCACTGATCTCCATCCCAGTCGGCAATACCACTTCCAGCTTAGCTTGATTGATTGGCACAATATAACTGTATGGGTTGTAGCCTTCTTCAGATAAGTCCTCAGAGCCCTCGAGCAATGGATTGACATTTTCTACCAAGGCCAACCTCCCTCCATCTACCACTGTACCACCACGGGTTAAAGTTGGAATGTAGATGTGTTCATCATGCACAAGTCTGTGCTCTCAGGGATGAACAACACCGGTTTAGGTAGATGAAAATGGGTGATATATTTACTGGGGTCATAAGGGACGGCTAGTGCATGGATGAGGTTTATATGCCAGGGTAGAGGGACTTGATTATGTGGTGTGAGAGGATTTGTAGTGACATTGGGTTTTTGGGGAGGTGCTATCACCTTATTGTCGATGAGATGTTGAATCTCATGATGCAGACTATAGCATTGATTAGTGTCATGATCGTGCTGCTGGTGAAAAGTACAGTATTGGGCCGGGTTGTGTTTTGGGGGGAGAGGATTGGGTAGAAGGCAAGGCACTAGTGGCTTAAGATGCTCCTTTTTGATCAACATGCCCATGGCTTTGGATAAGGACATGTAAAATGGGGTAAAGACCCTTTGGGATCGGGCTTGGTTGTTTGAGGTTTGTGGAGTTGTGTTAGATGTACTGGCAGAAGGGTTGGCGGTCTTAGGTGTGGTGGTGACCATACTTACATCCGAAGGCCGTGCAGAGGTGCCAACACTCATGGTTGCATTGGAACTGCGTGTAAAGGGCCTCTTGGACTGTTCCTTCTCATCAACTATCAGCCTCTGTTTCATCGCATCTTTAATCTGAACCCCGAACTCATAGAGCTCAGCGAATGTAAATAAAGGAAAGACTATCATCTTCTGCAATAATCTCCCTTGCAGATTGCGAACCACCATTCTGATTTGATCATTCTCGGACGGTCTAATAGTCATCATAGAAGCCTTGGCCCTCCATCTCGTTACAAAGTCCGAGAAGCCCTCATTTGGCTCTTGATGGGTTGCTTCAAGATCACGAGTTGTGATCTCGATCTGAGTATTATAGGAGTACTACGCGATGAAGGCCTCAGCCATTTTCTCCCAGCTCCGTTCCACAGAGTCTTTTAACTTTGCATACCAGATGGCCGCTATACCCGACAGGGTTCGACCAAAAAGCGACAGCTTCTGAAGTCTGGTAAGGCCCATTGGCTGCAGAATGTTCGAGAATAACTGCAAATGGACTGTGGGATCCTTGGAGACATCGAATCGGTCTATGTATGGCATCTTGAATCTGTCCGACAGAGTTATTGTAGAGTTTGTGTACCTATCCTCGATGTCAGGGATTGAATTCACGCTTTATGCCCGTTTGAAAAGATTTTCTAGCTTATTGATCTTCAGTGCAGTGGGGTCAACCTCGAATTCAAATGGAACCTCAGTTTGGTACACTGGTGCCTTAGAGGTTTGAGGTGGGATCGGATGGGATCAGATCTATTGGAATGCCCAGATTCTCTTCGATGGTGACAGTGACTCCAGGTGCTGGAATACCCACTGGAGGTGCATGGGAAGTAGAAGATGCTACTTGCTGTGGTTGCTGCTGTTGCAGCCTATTTATCACTTCCGCTTGATGAGCTGTAACTTCATCTTGGCGGGCAACATCTAGCTGCATGGTTTCAATGGTTTGCTGGAGATGACGGAGCATGTCTTCCATGCTAACCGGGAGATGTTAAGCCATCAGAACTGGCAAATAATCTCTTACTGGAGTGGAAGTAGAAGATTGAGCCTGACTGGGCGCAGGTGAAGTAAAAGGTGATTGCTGGACTGGTGAGTTATGCCTAACCCCCCTCTGTCTGGTAATTGGTGGGAGTGAAGCAAACACTAGCTGTCCCTTAACAAGATTCTCATATCTGTAAAGTCTTCTTACACGGGTCCAAAGTGCTTGGGGGGTAATAGAATTGTTTGAGGAAATTATGATAAACTACCTTGTAAAAAAAAAAAAAAAAATAAATAAAATAAAGCAAAAAGAAAGCGAAAATTAGAAACTACACAGCACCTCAACTCAGATGTGATCAAGACACAGTTGTAATCCTAAGCTGTAGAATTGCACTCAACACTGATTTCTACCCCGAAAAATTGATACCCAAACTTGTGACTAATACATACATTCCTGTAGAGTTTCACTCTAAAAGCACATACCAGTTAAGTGAGAGCCAAAACACCCCTATGATGGGGTAGGGTTACCCTGTCCTAGTTTCGTCAAGAATTAGGGTTCACTATTCAAGCAAAATGTTTCACACAATCTTGAATTCGGGTAAGCAACCTGTCCTAGTTTGAAAGAGTCTCTATGGCTTTCAATATGCAATTAGGCCGATTGGTCAAAAAGAGTACCTCAGCAAGACTACCTAATATACCTCTTACACCTAACACCAAGAAGTGAAAGGAGGATCAAACGGTACAGTGGTAGCCCAGATCCAAATGTTATGTTCCCCTCGTGACAGAGCCCGTAACTGATCAGCCTTTTGGTAAGCTTTTCCAAGCGAGCCTCCGGCAAACCACTCCGGATAGCAGATGGCAAACACAGTGACTTAAGCGCACCAATGCAAATGCAAATACAAAGAAATACATAAGTGTAGATAAAATGTCATATTATAAGTTTGAGTCAAGTTCTCTAAAGCCCCAGCAGAGTCACCAGAAATAGTAGCTCGACTTTTTCGCGCCCCTTTTCGGAAGCTCGAAAGAAAGCCCTACAGTTCGGACTCTCACGGTTCTGAATCTAATCTCACAAGTGCAATGTGAAATTGATAAACACTAAAGAGTCCAAATCCAACAAACCTTTGGAAAAGTGATTTTGAATCAAAATGCCAAAAATGGACTGCTTTGCCAGATACAGAGTCGGCACCTACATATTTTATTTTGGGAAAATTTAGGAAACCCATGACTCGTGCCAAAGGCCACATGTCCGTTATTACCAAAGTTGCCTCGGCTTGGGAACTTAGGTACGAGAGGGGAAGGTCATGGATTGAGCACCCCCGCTCGCCCGATCAAAGATCGGTCTCTACTAATCATGATATGATATTTTATAAACATTATGTGCTCTTGTTCCGGTTATTAAGCTAGCTTTACTATGTGATGCGCACAAGTAAGTATAGACTAGTTTGCTCAAGTTGGAACAATTCAAGTTCATGTTTGTTTTGCGAAAAGGGTTTGAATTTTTCCACTTCAAGTGGGCTTAAAACTGATTTGCCATCCAACAAAGTGGGCTTAAAATGTACATTCGTTGAATCGTTCCAATTCAAGCAACAAGTCTTCATCCATAAGCAGTCAAGCAGTTTAACAAGTACGCATTTAGCCTCATGGTAAACATGCTAGACATGGCAATCACTCACACTCATGCAAGTATGCTAAAGCAATAAAACTCACCTACTACTCCAAGCTAAGAAGACATGTGTTAGAAAAATATGCATATCTCCTAACTATACAAGATGTCTAATGCAACACATGCAAAGAATGCAATTAATAGGCTCGGCTACTAATATGACATATAAAGCAATTTAAATAGCATGAGGTTAAACACGTATTCAAAGAAGTATTGAAACGACAATGCAATTAGAATGATGCGCTGAGCCTCGGTGCATGCAATACAAGATGAATGGATGCAAGCATAAAGCATAAGGTATGCTAATTGAAACATGTCCCTAATCTAACCATCATAAGCGGATAAATAAAATGGAGAAAGACGTGGGGTTGGAAGACATATACATTATTACATTTTGCTCTTGCGAAGGAGAGTCGGAATGAATAAATCAAAACAAACTAGCGACTAATTAGGGCTAAGCTAATTAAGCTAATTAGGCTACTTAGACTAATTATTATAAACCAAAATGAAATAAATAGCTAAACTAATTAACTAATTATTACAGCACTTGAATGAATTAATTGGCGAGCTAACTAATTAAGTTACAACACAAATGTAAGCAAACTAAGTAATTAAAGATATTAACTACTCTGCCATTACTTCGCCTAGGGAAATAGAAGATGCACCTGCTCGGATACCACCCGAAAAGACCTCCGCTTTGCTCTCGAAAGCCTCTATTTGCAGAGTTGAACACTTCTAGAACCATTTTGCTCCACCTTACCAACATTCTGCTGAGGTTTGCATTAGGGGCTAGTTGGCCACTAGAAAAGGCTGCCGGCCAGGTGCTGGCTATGAAAGTGGGCTGCTAGTCATCAATGGTGGCCTGCCGGCCACTGATGCACTGTTTCACCTGCTGCAACAGAGCACAAATAGAGCAAAAAGAAGGCATTCCAAGGATTGTTTGCACAATTCACCCATTCTTTTCATGAACAAATCCAAGGAAAGTTGAACTTAAGCCACAAATCACCAATCCAAGCAATTTCATTGCATGATGGCTTGTGATTCAAGATATGCAAGCTCAACAAATGCAACAGAAGAAAAACAAAAACCATCACCCTATCATGCATGATCAAGGGCAATGGAGACCTAGGAAACTTGACACATTTTATCACTTTGAGTATGAAATGTCCCAATTTTCCTTGTGTTCAATTAACGTCCGATTGAACACACAAAACACAAGTTGTTATCTTGCTCAATTTTAGTCCCAAGTTGTTAGTTACTCATTTTAGCTTACCAACTATTTTTGAATCCAATTAAGTCCAAAAGGTGAGTTAAAGTTCTCTAATGGAAAGAAGGCTCAAAACAAAAGTTGCTTTGGGCATGAAAGAAGTCTCATACCGTTGGTAATGAACCCCCTAAAGGATTAAACCATTAAGTATGAAATCTCAATTTCACACTTAGGCAAACAAGTGACTTGAAACTACTTTCAAAGCAAAAGTAAAAACCAAGAAAGGAGGGAGGTTGCAGAGGTGATTAGTGCTGAAATAAAGTGCAAAATAACACAAAAACATGCAATCAACTCAAACAAATGGGGTCTAATGGCCTAAAACACCAAGCTTGTGAGGACCTTTACATTATTACCATGCAAAACAAGACTCAACTGCCCCAAACAACCCAAAATAGAGCTAAAACAATTTAAAACAAAGGCAAAAACATGCTGGAATATAGCTACAAAAAGCTAGAAAATCATGTTAACATATGGAATTAACTAGGCTAGCAAACAAGACACAAGGAGGGAAGGCAAACCCCTTCAATTTTGGACTTCAAAACATGTTTTTTTGCCACTGATGATACTTTGAAATTCAGTGGTTAAAAGCCCAAAAAAGATCGGTTTGAAAGTGGGACACAAAGGTTCAAAAGCCTTAGAAGCAAGGAATAAAGAAGGGTGAGACACCCCCCTAACCTTAAATGTCTTGAAACACCAATTTTAGCCCATTAAAACAGAGATTTTTACAGCTCAAAAATGGCCCCAAAATAGTGGGAAAAGATAGAGAAACAAGTGTACTAAAACAAGGTAAAAGACAAGTGTTATACCCCTTGAAGCCAAGCACAACTTTAGGCACAAATACAAGTCAAAACCACCTTCAAGGGCTCCAACAAGACCTTGAGGGACCTTATCTCAAAGATGATCAATTTAGGTTAAGGATGTGTATGCAAAAGAGTGATATAACTAGGCAAGTGTGCACAAAATTGCAAGAGAGAAAGAAAAAATTGAGTTTGAAATCTTCTAACCTCAAAACATGAGAGAATGGGTCCCTATATATAGAAAAATATGAAATTTATACAAGGAGATCCAGCCCTCCACCTGGGTGCAGATGCATACATCTGTGCAAACAGTTGGCACAGCTAGCATAAAATATCTGCAGAAAACATTGGTAGCCGGTCGGCTATCAGTGATGGCCAGCAAGGCACATCAATGGCCAGCAGACAAAAAGTGTTGGCCGGCAACCACCATGGATGGCCGGCAGGCCACTAGAGACTGTAGCAGGGAAAGACCAAGGCATAGTCCAAAAAAAATGAGACAAAAAGGATGCAGGGTTTGAAAGGCTCAAAGCTGTGGCGTTTCGCTGAGGACTTCAAGTGTTCGACAAGCAATCAAACTTGTCATCGGATGTACCTGCAAGGATATCCAAGTCTTGAAGGGCTGTCAAAAATGGGGTGCCTACACCTCTACATCTCATGACCTGAAGACTCAAGCAAAAGGAAGGCTGAAGGTGCACTAGGGTGGTCCCTCTCTTTATCTATCTAATGGGGGTAAGATCAACAAAAGGGAGGTAAAACCTGTTTTTGTTTATCATCATTGTGGTAGGTATGGCCATATTTGTCCTTATTACTTTCAGTTGTTTGGTAAGGTGTCTTAAAAGGGTAGAAATTCTAATACTTTTTGGGTCAGGAGACAACCTTACATGTCTAGGCGGAACACCAAGATTCATGAGGGCGTTCACAATGCTAAGACATTTACCAAGACTGCCAGTCCTGATTTTGTTCAGACCAAAAAGATATGGGTGAGAAAAGATGACTTGACTTGTTTAGTTGTTTACACTGCTTTAAAAGCACGTGACTCACACATGTGGTATCTCGATAGTGGGTGCTCTCGTCACATGTCAGGTGACAAATCCTACTTCACCTCCCTTGGAAAATATGAAGGAGGAATTGTTACCTTTGGAGATGGTGGCACTTCTAGAGTCATTGGTAAGGGCTCTATAAGTGTGGCTGGTTTTCCCAAGCTCGAAAATGCATTACTTGTTGATGGCCTTAAAGCAAGTCTTTTAAGCATAAGTCAAATGTGTGATTCCCACCATGAAGTATTATTTTCAAAAAATAAATGTGAAATTTTAGATAAAAAAGGAAATACAGTCATGCATAGGGTCCGCACATCTGATAATTGTTATGGAATTGTTACCACTAATGATCTCACTTGCTACTCAGCCATTATAAGTAATATTGATTTGTGGCATCAAAGATTAGGTCACACGAATTTCAAAGACCTAACTAAGATAGCCGACAAAGAGCTTGTGAGAGGAGTACCTAAACTGGGTAAGAATATAAACCATGTGTGTAGACCATGTCAACTTGGGAAGCAAACCCGTACCCTTCATGAAAAGGTGAACAGCTTTACAACCAAATGTCCTCTTAAATTAGTTCATATTGATCTTATGGGCCTCACTTGCATTGAAAGCATTGGAGGTAAAAGATACATTTTTTTTAATCGTTGATGATTTTACTCATTTTTCATGGGTAAATTTTTTAAGAGAAAAATCTGATGCGCTTGATGCTTTTCAGGCCTTAGTCCTTAAAATCCAAAATGAACAGGGTGTTTCCGTTGGGCGTATCATAAGAATCCAAATTGATCATGGTCGTTAGTTTGAAAATAGTTCGTTCCCAGATTTTTGTGATATGCATGGAATTAAGCATGAATTTTTCGCACCGATTACTCCACAACAAAATGGAGTTGTTGAAAGGAAGAACAAAGTTGTTCAAGAGATGGCTAGGGTCATGCTTCTTAGTAAAAAAGTTCCTCCAAAGTTTTGGGCTGAAGCCTTAAATACTGCTGTTTATGTCATAAATCATGTGTATTTAAGGCCTGGCACTTTACAAACTCTATATGAATTGTGGAAGGGATTGAAACCTAATGTAAAATACTTCAAAACTTTTGGGAGTAAATGTTACATTTTCAAAGATAGAGAGCCTTTGGGCAAATTTGACTCCCGAAGTGATGAATGTATTTTTCTAAGGTATTCAACCACTAGTAGATCTTTTTGTGTTTATCACTTGCGAACCTTATCTTTAATGGAATCGATCAATGTAGTTATAGATGAAACAGGTTCTCCTACTTCAGTGATAAATGAGAAAGAAAATGGTAAGTCTCCAATCTTGGATACCGAACCACAGAGCCAAAGAAAAGCTGTGGCTCAAGCACAAGAAGTTGAGACAGCACCAACTTCTCAGGTAAGTCAGAGTCTAAAGAGTGCACGAAGAGACACCACTTCTGATGCTTTTGTCACCAGAAGTCCGGAGTTCAAACCATTAGCAAGGGTGAAACTGAATCATTCAGCTCAACAGGTGATTGGAAGTGTCTCGAATCGAATGAAAACCCGAAGACAAATTCGGGAGGAGGTATCTCATATGTGTTGTGTTTCATTAATTGAACCTAAGAATATAAAAGAGGCCTTACTAGATGATAGTTGGGTCAATGCTATGTATGAAGAATTAGGTCAATTTGAACGTAACAATATTTGGATTCTTGTTCCCAGACCTAGAGACATGAATGTGATAGGTACCAAGTGGATCTTTAAGAATAAATCTGATGAGAATGGTATTGTGGTTAGAAATAAAGCTAGGTTGGTTGCTCAAGGCTATACACAAGTAGAGGGTGTTGACTATGATGAGACGTTTGCCTCAGTTGCACATCTCGAATCTATTCGTATTTTACTTGGTATTGCATGCTTTCTTGGTTTCAAACTGTTTCAAATGGATTTGAAAAGTGCCTTTTTGAATGGGTACTTAAAAGAAGAGGCTTATGTTGAGCAGCCAAAAGGGTTTGAGGACCCTAAATGTCCAAACCATGTCTACAAGTTAGACAAGGTTTTGTATGGGTTGAAACAAGCCCCTTAGGCGTGGTATGATAGACTTACTACCTTTCTTCTTAATAATGATTTTCAAAGGGGTAGTGTGGACATGACTTTATTTGTGAAACATACTAAATTTCATATACTTGTTACGCAGATTTATGTTGATGATATTGTGTTTCGATCCACTGCTGATCATCGTGTTAAATACTTTTCGGATTGTATGACACATGAGTTTGCGATGAGTATGATGGAAGAGTTGTCCTATTTTTTAGGTTTGCAAATTAAACAGTCTCCTTCGGATATGTTTGTTTTTCAGACTAAGTATGCCAAAAATCTTGTGTCAAAGTTCGATCTTTAGTCGGCCAAACATGCACGCACTCTCATGAGCACCAGTCTTCACCTTTCCAAAGATTCCTCTGGTACTGATATTGATCCTACCCTTTATAGGAGTATGATAGGAAGTCTCTTGTACCTCACAGCTAGTCGTCTTGACATTGCATTTAGTGTAGATGTTTGTGCACGTTACCAAGCCTATCTTAAAGAGTCTCGTCTAATTGCTATCAACCGAATCATTCAGTATATGAATGGGACATTGGGTTATGGGATTTGGTTCTCAACCGACACTACAGTTGAAATCACTAGTTTTTCTGATGTCGACTGGGTAGGGTGTGCTGATGATCATAAGAGCACATCTGGGCAGTGTTTTTACCTTGGGAATAATTTGGTTGCTTGGCATTGCAAAAAGCAAAATGCCATTTCTCTTTCGACCGCTGAGGCTGAGTACATTGCTGCAAGGAGTTGTTATGCACAAATGCTGAGAATGAAGCAAATGCTTCATGATTGTGGAATTGACCAGAACACTCTCACTCTTTTTTGTGATAACACAAGTGCCATTAATATTTCTAAAAATCCTGTCCAACACTTTCGCACCAAACACATTGACATTCGTCATCATTTTATTCAAGAGTTAGTTGAAGAAGGTTGTTGTTCTTGAACATGTACCCACTGAGCATCAAAAAGATGATATTTTTACAAAACCCCTTGATCTTCTTAGGTTTGAGTTCCTTAGAAAGACCTTGGGTGTAGTGCTCAGTTACTAGGGTATTACATGTTACTTGAGTAGGTGTGAGTGATTGCTTTTATGTGTACTTGGATGTTATAATCTCATTTTCATTGATTCCTGTCATTCCTGCATTTAGACTCATATGAACATGCTGCTTATAAGATTTTATTCTTCTTTATTCATAGCTCATTCTGAATGCCCATGCTCATTGACTTCATGATCTCATTCTGTACACATCCTTGAGTTAAATTGTTGCAGGTTTCCACACAAGTGATCAAAGTTCTCTATGGACCACTAACATTGTTTTTTATTCATTTTCAGAGGAATTAACCTATACTGTCATATCATGGGTGATGTTGAGTCTCTTAACTATCTACCATCGTTCTTTCACTTTCACGGTTTCTCCCGCAGTTCATTAAAGTCCGGACATTAGAAAAAGGCTACTTTAGAGGCATCAGCTAGGCCATCCTTTATGATTTCATGCTTCTCTGGCTTGGTCTCCATACTCTTGAGCGTGCAAACCACCAGTGAGTGCCCACAAAAAAAAAAAATCACAAAAGGAAAAAAAAAAAGAAAAAAAAGAGGGACTCCTTGATTGAGGGGGAGCCTCCGTGTTTACACAATAAATACCCCTTGATTTCTAGTGGTTTGACTTTTCTTTCTGATGCTTAGTTACTTTTGCTCGAGGTCCAGCCATCCGATTACTACGAGGATTAACTCTAGCTCTATGGCCTCTCAAGGATTGCACACACACACTTTCATTATGTGAGCTCTCATGTTTGTTTTTGAGTTGTGCATTCTCATGTTGCTTATGCTAATTGATAAATTTTTTCAAATTTGCTCATGATTTTGTGGATCATAATGTCAAAATTTGCGAGTTTGCAGGGTTCATGGTTTGCAGATTATCTCATCTTAGAGTCACATTCATGCTACTATGCTCACTCTTTTTTGTTTCAGGTTCCATTTACTAGTGTGAATGTTTGTTTTTGCTCAGAAAGATATTTTGATTTGTTTTTTTTTTTTCTCTTCGCTCAAGCGAGGGAGTTTGTGCTCAAGCGAGCTTTCTCTCAACCTAGTATTTTTGCAGATGGACCAAGATTCTGGGAGCATGTCTTTCTGGCTCGAGCGACAAGTTCTTGGCTCGAGCGACCTCGTGTGCGTAAGTGACTTCGCTCAAGCGAGAGAGTCTTCACTCGAGTGACTTGTCGTGGTTTAAATATTGTCTCTGCGTCATTTCATTCCATTTTTCCCCTTTTGCTTCTCTCTCTCTCTCTCTCTCTCTCTCTCTCTCTCTCTCTCTCTCTCTCCTGGGGTGTTTTTGTACCCATTAGTGTTTCATTCCTTAATCTTCCCTCGTTTTTGGAGGCATCCCTCATCCATCCATCTTGCATTGTCTATTGGTATGTTTTTTGTTATTGTTGTTGTTGTTGTTGCTCTTTCTCTATCTGTGTTTGTTCTGCTTTGTATATGGGTTCTAGGGATTGTCTTCGTTATTTGGTTGTGTTTTTTAGTAATTTTGGTTTACTATCTCTCTATTTAATTTTGCTTAGTAGTCCGGTCGTAGTTTGATGCATTAATACTAGGGTTTTGCTAGGGTTTGCCATGTGCTTCAACTTCTGCTATATGAGGATCTCAGTGTATTGCCTTGTTGTTGGTTTCCACATTCTATTGCCTATATCTCTCCTCCTAATGCTTTTGATTGGTTTTTGGAAATTGTCCTAATATTGAATCTATGCTTTCTCTGATTTTCCTATCTTGAATATACTGCTTTATTTTTGTGTTTTTTTGGCTTTTCTAACCCTGTTGGACTAATGATTGTTTTGTTTTATGATCTTATTTTCATTTTGGAGGTTCTAATGGGTTTTTGGGTACCTTGTGTTGTGTCTTGGTGGGTGGTTTCTATGGTTGCCTTATCTATTTTTTGGTTAGTCATGGCTGAGCCTTCAAAACGTCGTAAATCCACTGTGTCCCGCCCAAATTACAATACTGAAAAATTTGAATCCAAAGAAAAATCTAATCTATTTCGAGATTTCTATGCCTCTAGGAAAGTTCACTTAGAACGGAATGTCCATCCTAGTGCTTTTGAGTCGATTCCCATCCGTTCCTTGTTTGATTCTTTAGAGGGTGATCAAGTCTTGTTTTTTTTTGGGCTTCAAAATCTCAGTTTGGTTCATGGATTTTATTGTAACATGCACTCAATAAGCAAGGAAATAGCTCTTTTTTTGGGCACCCGGGTTAGGAACAAAGCTTTGGTCATCAATGACAAAACTTTTAGGCTGTTTCTTGGTATTCCGGAAGTCCGGAATTGTCATTATCCTTTCATTACTCGCAGCGGTGTTGATTTTGATCGAGTAGCCACTGAGCTTTGTGGCACTCCCCCGGACTTGGATTTCCGAGGCGCTCATTTAGCAAAATGAGCTTCTTCCTCATTTTCGTCTTCTTAACATCATTGTTTGTGCCAACATCCATGTTACTACCCATTCCTCTTATATTACCCAAGATCAAGGGTATGTGTTATATTGTATTGACCACCGCCTTCCCATTGACCTGCTTGAGATGATTGTCACCAAAAGGATCACTGTTTTTTGAGGGTCGCAAGTGCTTAGGTCTTCCATATGGTTGTTTCCTCACTAGATTTCTCACTTCTCTTGGTGTCCCTGTCTTTGAGGATGACGAGTTTGCCTCTCCCATTAAACCCATCACCAAGTTGACCGTGTCTCAGAGTCAAGCTCATGTTCGGGGGGGTCCGTTGGAAGTCGGGGTTTTTGATGCAGGTGATGATCCTCTAGCTGAGGAGGCTGAGATTGATGCAACCATTGCCGGTGCACCTGAGATGCACCCTCATTCATTTCGTGGCCTGCTACAGCAGTTCGAGCAATCTGTCACTTAGCGCCTTTATACTCTTGATAGCCGTCTCAATTAGCAGATTGCCTTGTTGACTCAGATTTTGTCTTTGTTATAGATGCCGTCGCCGCCACCTCCACCAGACTCATAGATCTGTTAGTTTTTGGACAGTTTTTTTAATTTGGCCTGTATATACTACTTCTTTTGTCTCTCCCGGACAAAAAAAGGGAGTATTGGTTTGGGGGTATATATGTTTTGGGGTATATAGGTTTATATTTTGTTTGCATGATGATGGTTGCGGTAGATGAAATATATAGTTGAATTGTGCATACTCATTGTGGTTTTTTGCAGACTAGATATACTACTGGACATATTATTTTTGCATGATGATATAGTTACATACTATTTTTGCATGATAATATAGTTTTGATTTGTTATGTCTTGATATGGTTTTTTTGATTTTGAATAACTACTGTATCTACTCCCACGGTGTTGGTTGTTTTTGTTAGCGCATGTGTTTTCTAGAAAACTGTTAGAATGTTTTGTCCGGAAATTGACAAAAACAACTAAAACTAACAATCTAAATCATCAAGCATGTATGAATGTGATTTAGATTGTTGTTTCCAAAACAATAAATCGACACACACGATTTTTATGTGGAAAAAACCACAATTGGAGCACCTCCAATTGTGATAAAAAAAATCACGGACGAAATGCCACAAATCAATCCACTACTGAAGAAAGAAAGATTACAAATATACCAAACAAATTACCCAAATGCTTCCAATTTGTCTCGAAATCTTCTATATATCTTTCACCGCAACTTTCGTCTTGGAATTGATTAGATTGATGTTGAATCCACAACATCTATTATTGAATCAACGACTGCACAGAACATCAAACTCCTTTGATTACTCTGTGCTTGAATCTTCGGATTCTACCGAAGAAGAATACTCTCAAAGAAGATCAAACAAACTCCTTGATGTGTGCTTATAAGAACATGAGTTCAAACTCAATCAAACATCAAGGAAAACCAGAAAAATATCCCTAAAGGAAAACCCTAAAACCCTTAAAGAAGATCTAGAAAACGTAACCCTAAAACAAGCTTAAACAAGTATTTATAGAAAACAAAGTCTGCGACGGTCGCTTGAGCGAAGACTTCTCACTCGAGCAAGGAATCAAATATGCGTGTTTTCTTTAAGTGCCGTCGCTCGGGCCAAACTTGCTTCGCTCGAGTGTACAATCCTTCTTCTCAGAAGTTTTGCAGACAAAATAACTTCTGGGAGCAGAACATCTTCGCTCGAGCTAGGACTCCGTCGCTCGAGTGAGCAAGACAAAATTCTTAGGAAAATTACAACTCAATAAACATGTTTGTTCACGAGATTGACAAGACTAAGGGACCTAACAAGCACATTTTGCATCTACTACAGTTTCCTCTGGTTCCTCATCCATTATTGCCCCGTCACCACCCTACATTCTTCAGGTCATTAAATCTATTGTCAAAAAGGTTATTTTTATCTGTGGTACACCCTCTACTATCCTCTCAGTTACTCCAAGTACCTCTTCTTGGTATTTTGATTCCGCTTATTGCAACCATATGACCTCTGACCTTACACTATTTTCTTTCACTACATGTCCTTCTAATTTACCTAGCATTCATACTACTGATGGTTCTCAAATGCATGTTAGTCGTGTCGGTCATATTTCTACCTTTAATGTCTCTCTCCCTCACACTTATCTGATCCCTAATCTTACCCTTAATCTTATCTCTATTGGTTAACTCTGTGATCTTGGCCTCACTATTCTATTTTCTCCAACTGGTTATGTTGTGCAGGATCCGAAGATGGGACAAACCCTTGGGATAGGTCTTCGACATGGACGTCTATACGAGCTCATCTACCTTCGCATTCCCTCCTCTAGTCCTTCCAATGTTGAGACTACTGCTTCTGCTACTATTAGTTCTCCTTTTGCTTTATGGCATTCTCGATTAGGTCATGTGTCTTTTGGTCATTTACGCTCTCTTGTTTCAAGTGGTCAGTTAGGTGATGCTTCAAATGATAAAGTAGACTGCTTATCCTGTCAACTTGCAAAACAACCTGCCTTGCCATTTACTACTAGTACTTCTATGTCTCATGCACCTTTTGATCTCATACACTCTGATGTTTAGAGGCCTTCACCGAATACCACTATGGGGGGATCTACATACTTTGTTGTATTTGTCAATGATTTCACTCGTGTTACTTGGTTATTTATTATGAAATCTCGCTCTGAGTTATACCAAATATACTATGATTTTTTTCACATGGTTAAAACTCAGTTTTCTTCCACTATCAAAATTTTTTGTGCTGATAATGCTCAGGAATACAAAGAAACTCATTTTTTGAAATTTCTTTGTCAAAATGGTACGTGTCCTCATTATTCTTGTCCTGGTACCCCCCAACAAAATGATCGTGTTGAGCGCAAACATCACCATATCCTCGATACTGTTCGTGCTCTTTTAATTTCTTCTTCTTGTCCTGAACGTTTTTGGGGAGAAGCTGCTCTCACAGCAGTCTATACTATCAATCGTGTTCCTTCTCCTACTATCAACAATCAAACCCCATATGAGCGTCTGTATGGCACACCTCCTGCCTATACTAGTCTTCGTGTGTTTGGATGTGCTTGTTTTGTTCTTTTTAAACCACATCAACATACCAAATTAGAACCTCGGTCCCATTTGTGTTGCTTCTTGGGGTATGGGATTGAACATAAAGGTTATCATTGTTGGATTCCTCTTTCTCGTCGTCTTCGTGTCTCTCGTCATTTAGTATTTTGGGAACACAAAATGTTCTCCTTTATATCTAAGTTTCATTTGTCCACTCCTCTCACTACACCATTTTTTATAGATCCCTCTCTTCTGTTTGATGAGCTTGATACAGACACTATTTCTGACATGATGACTCCGGCCCATCTTGAGGATTCTATTTCGTCTCCTGGTCCTGTTGTTCCGCTCCTTGATCCTGAGCCAACTTTTGTACCTGCTCTAGCTCCTGCTCTTGCTCCGTCGCTCAGTAAGCCTCATATATCCCTTGATTCCACTACATCATCTTCTATACCAGAGGTACCTCTTCATCATTCTACTTGGGTAACATAACCTTCTGTACTTCTTCGTGATTTCATTGTTGGTTCCACTGCTTTTTCTTCTCATGAACCTACTTCTTATCGAGAGGCTTAGTCTAACCCTCTTTGGCAGCAAGCTATGAGTGATGAACTGCAGGCTTTAGATAAAGCTCATACCTAGGATATAGTTGACCTTCCACATGGCAAGAGTGTTGTTAGTTGCAAATGGGTTTACAAGATCAAAACCCACTATGATGGTTCCATTAAGTGTTACAAAGCTTGTCTTGTTGCTTGGGGGTTTACTTAAGAATATGGGATTGATTACGAGGAAACATTTGCTCTTGTTGCTTGTCTTACTTCAGTTCATAGCCTACTTGCCATTGCTGCTGCTTGCCATTGGAGTTTTTGTCAGATGGATGTCAAGAACGCCTTTCTCAATGGCGATCTCACTAAAGAAGTTTATCTGCAGCCTCCTCCTGGTTCTTTAGTTCCGTCCACCAAGGTCTGTAAACTTCACCGTGCTTTATATGGTTTGAAACAAGCTCCCTACCTGGTTTGCCAAGTTTAGTTCTACCATTAGTGACTTTGGATTCTCTTTTAGTGCCTATGATTCTGCTCTGTTTATACGCAAGATAGAGCGTTGTGTTATTCTTCTTCTTCTCTATGTTGATGATATGATCATCACTGGGGATGACACAGTGGGTATCTCTAGTCTCAAACAGTCCCTCAGTTGCTAGTTTGAGATGAAAGATTTAGGTTTGCTTAGTTACTTCCTCGGCTTGGAAATTTCTCATGATTTTTCTGGTTCCTTTCTCACCTAGGCCAAGTATACCTCTGATCTCTTGGCTCGTGCTGGTCTTACCGATTGTAAGACTGCTCCTACCTCAGTTGATCCTCAGACTCGTCTCACACCTCTTGACGGTCATTTGTTGTCTGATGCTACCTTATATCATCAACTAGTTAGTAGTTTTGTTTATCTCACAGTTACTCGTCCAGACAATCTGCACTATGATGCTCTGGTTCGCATTTTGCACTATCTCAAAGGAACTATGTTTTGTGGTCTTCACTACTCTGCACACTCATCTCTACAGTTACACGCATTTTCTGATGCAGATTGGGCAGGGATCCTACTAATCGCCGTTCTACTATAGGATTCTGTTTCTTCTTGGGTGACTCTCTTATTGCCTGGCGTAGCAAGAAGCAAACTCCTGTTGCTCGTTCTTGTACTGAGGTTGAGTATCGTGCTCCTGCTGACACTACTCAGGAACTTTTATGGCTTCGCTGGCTCCTTGCTGATATGGGTGTTTTTTCTTCTGGTGCCACCTCTCTCTATTGTGACAATCGGAGTGCCATTTAGATTGCTCACAATGATGTCTTCCACAATCGCACTAAACATATTAAGATTGATTGTCATTTCATTCGATAGCATGTTACACGTGGCACTGTTCATCTTCTTCCTATTTCTTCTGCTGATTAACTTGCTGATATTTTCACTAAGGCTCATCCCCTTAGTCAGTTTAGTGATCTAGTTTCCAAACTCAAGTTGGTTGATGCTTACCCACCTTGAGTTTGAGGGGGACTGTTAATGTATATTTTAGATTTAGATATATCTCTATCTCCTTGTATCTTTATCTCTCTTTATCTCTATCTCTTTCTATACTTATCTAAGTTTGTGTATAGCCTATAAATACAGGCTCCCCTATTGTATTCAATTAATTCAATATACACAAATATACAGTTTTCCTTTTCTCTCAACCATTCTAACACAATCAAAATACATATTGAGTATACAAAAATGAATACATGTCATTACATAAATTTCTATAACATCCAGGATCCTCACAGAGTCAAAATTCATATTGAGTTACAAACTAGAATTTGTATTTCATTCTCCATGTAAAAATTTATAACAAATCCTACATGCCTCTGAATACAGTGTGCGCGCACAAGAGAAAAGGAGATTTGTGGAACTCATTCAAGGCATTAAGGGGGAGCTACCCTCCTTGCTGAGCACAAATACACTGCCTACATCTCCTCTTGAGATCCAAAGTTCTTCATCAAGGTATGTGGTAAGTAACCATGATTCTGCATTTTTGTTTGTGATAGAAAGCTTAGTGGTGGTTGGCTACAGATAGTCTACGCAATCGATGAAGCTGTATATTAGACAGTTGTTATTAAGCCTTTGAAGGGTGTGAGGTCGATCTTTAGTCCTAGAAATTCGACCTTTTCTGGAAACACAATGGAGTCTGTCAACTGGGGAGTTCCAATGATGCCTTCTTCGAACTTGACCTAAGTTCAACCAAAGAAAATAAAATAAATAAAAATGTATGAAGTAAAAGTCAAGCAACGTGTTAATCTTTGAAACCTTCTGGAGCTCCAAAACTCTCCCCATCTTTCAATCTAACTATAGGACTGCCTATATGCACACACTCACATAAATACACGAGCGGTGGGTACAAAAGCAATGAGTCTGCAATTTTACAATTAAATTTTTGGATGGTTTGATGATTGAGGGGCCATGTGATGAATGAGGGGAGGAAAAATGCTTAGCAGTTTTGGGCAGTTTGGTAAATGACAAAAAAACAACTCAGTAGTTACTGAATCGTGGCAGTCACAATGTGAAGGTCATTCTTGGGAGGAGGGAAAAAAAAAAGAAAAGACAATGTTCACACCAAATGGGATGTAAGCTTCAAATCTCAATATGTACATTTGTCATGCATTTCTTAGTCATCCATTTGTCAATTGCTGAAATTGTTAACACAATCCATGATTAATAAAATGGATACAAGAAAAGGGGAAAGAAGATGAACCAGAACGCGCTTAGAGCTTCGGACTTCAAATTTGGCCATGGCACTAATGGAAGTGGTAGCTAGTGGCCCAGAAAACAGGACGGAGTTCTCGACTGTAAAGTTCTCTAAGTCAATGGCCTTTGATATCTCCTCCACCTTTCCTAGTGGCAGTGTTCTCCACAATAGAGGAAATAAACCTGCAAATGATGTACACCTGCAAATACCTAAAACAAAATTACACATTTGCTTCTTTTTTTAAAAAATGAAAAAAAAAAGAAGAAAAAAACTAGGGAACCAAATGAAAACCAACATAGGCATGTTTACTTGGCAAATTATAAGATGCAATAGTGTACCTAATGCTGGCTAGGAAATATGGTTTTTGAGGCTGAAAGTACATATTATATTCTTCTAATAGTGTGTGCTATGTCATATACCATTGTTGCTGGAGAGTCGATCATTTTGACTCTCAATCTCTAACAATATACAAAAATCTTCGGGTAAGCTAATAGAAAACCATAAAATTTCGCAGCTGCAGTGTACTCTATATAGGGCATTTATGATTACAATTTCCTGTCATTTACAATTCACTCTGCACTTTATACACTTGATACAGTTAGATCCAATAATCATTATGCATAGATGAAAAATGGCTTAAAGCCACAAGATGGTGGATTGATCTGCGATTCACTTTGTAAATTTTACAAGAAGGTCAGCACCAAAGTATGATTCCAAAGTACAACTACAGTGGCCATACCAATTTTTCATATATGCACATGGCCTGTTGTCCCTGTTGTTGGGTTCTTTCGTCATTAACAATTTTGTATTCCAACGCTTCTACCGATTGAATTATTGCACTTCGAAATCATACATCTCCTTAATACGACTGCTGATGGGTCACCATCGCAAGCTGTGTGTTGCATTGCTACCTTGATAGTCTCTATCCTATGTAGTTAGGTCATAGTAAGAGTCGAGTGAAATTGATTTTTCATGACTGGGCCACTAAAATTTCCGTCCAGACCAAACTAAATCTTGTGTCTCACTCAAGTCAGATTGACTACATAAATTCTTTTCATCATTCTACTCTGTAAAGGTTATATGCTCAATTCAATTAAATAAATTCATATTACCTCCTCAATTAAAAATTAGCTAATGGAGATGCTTCCATCACAATACCCTACCTCTCCCAAACATTTGAAAAAGCGTAGAGAACCCACAACATTGGCCAAAATGGCCATAAAATGGTCATGTGAGCCAAGATTGGAAGGAACTACTGAAAATTGTAAGAATTCAGCTAGTAACCATGGGATTTTTTGGGATTCGAATTAGAGATGTCCATTTCTAGATCCATAGTTGTGAAAGAACCATATCAATGTATCTTTATTTTAAATTCAAAAGTAGTTAAGGGAGATTTTAAAATTCAATTTGACAGAATAATTTTGAATTTTAATAATGCGTTGCACCTGTATTCATCACAACGGATTTTCATTCTAACCGGAGACAATTGAATTCCGGTTTTCTATGAATCGATGCTGAAACATAAATCAACTTCACAGTCTAGCAGATTGAAAAAGTGTCCATAAAGTGTAATGTGTGTCACACTAAAAAAGAATCTGTCCACATGTATATATACTAGTGGTTGTGTGCCTACCTAACGGGTGTACTGTTAAATCTGTAAATATAAATTTTAATTTTGATTTAAAAGTATATATGTTATAAGTTGTTAAAGTGGTAAAGATGTTTCCCAAACCCAAATTCTTGTGTTCAAGCCCCATCCATTCCATTATATAATTCTATATTTTAAATAACTGTTGTAGGGATATTTTGAAAAAATTCAAAATATGAGAGATATTTGTGTTAAGTGAGAAGCTTTCACCTACTAATAATAGAGATATATAGATAGATATATTTTGTGGGCGTGTATAAACATGCTGTTTTATCCTCTAATTGAGTTGCTTAGAACTTGGCTAAGTCAGACACAAAATTAATCCAAGCACATGAGCAACCCTAATATTGTTCTTATGTTAATCCTTAGCACCATCATGTTGCTCACATGTAACTAGTTTTCGCACAATCCCTACTTTGATTTCAGCATCCAAACTCAAATTTTTTATTTTTGTTTTTTTGAACAGCATCCAAAATGAAAATTAGAACGTTATAATTCACACTTGGGCAACAGTTAAACAAGTCTTCTTTTTATTTATTTTTTATTTGTCATTTTTAAAAAAAAATGTTAAGTCCGTTTAAATTAGAATGATCTAAAAAGGGGAATTACATAGCGGTAGGACATAAATTTTTTTACACAAACATGGAGGGATACAAGTCTTCATAGCTTTTCACTTGCCCCCATCACAAAATTACTTGCACCTTACATATTTTTGTAATTTTTTTTCTCTATTCCACTATGCTCCGTGTAAAAATAAAAGTTTAAAAAATTTTGAAAAAAGTTGGCTAATAAGGCACACCTACAAAAAATAAAATCGTATTTTATAGCCTTTTTTTTTTTTTTTTTTCATAGACTTCTTTTTTGATTTTGTTTTTTAAGTTTAGCACAACCTAAAAGTGACAAGAAATTGTTCTGATATGCAGTGCATACCGTATATAATCTTATATAAAATTATGTTAGTTTTTATGAATTTATATAAGTGATATCACAAAAATGTATAAATTAAATACAAATTCGCGTAAGTTAAGAAAAATTTACGTGATTACACGAATTTATGATCAACTTACGTAATTTTTTGTAAGGTTGCATACGTTGTGCATTGCATACTTGAGAATTTTGAAACAGAATGGGGAAATTTTTAATTTTTTTTTTTTAAAGAATAAATCTACGAACCCACTCTTATCTACCTAGAATGATGATGTGTGGTTGGAATTGAATTTGTATAGTATGAGATTCATGTGTAGAATAAATTTGAATGACAAGATGAAGATTCTAGGAAATTTCAAGATTGATAAGGGTGGCTTTTTAGTGTCATAAATATATTAGTATTTTTTTCCATGTTTAGGTGACATATTATAAAGGCTTATTTTTATCTAAGAGAGTCACGTCAACATGTATTTTCTTAATTACATATAAAGTTCTACACAAAGCCAAACCTAATTTAAATTATACTAACTTTACCTATTTTATATGGACTCTATTTAACAAATATTTATTTTCTATATATTTTTCATAGTAAATTGAGATAATCCACCAATCCAATACTAATTTTCCGTTTCATGTTTTTCTTCTTAATTTTTTTAAGGGTATTAGGATTTTTTTAATGCTAAATTGCCTCCCCTCCCCTCCCCCCCTCTTAATTATTTTTCCGTGCATTATTTTATGAGAAAATTATTTATAAGTCCTATTAGGGAGACTTATGCTACATATGGTCCTACTAAAAAACTTATGCTCCTATAAGTCCTGTGAGAAGTTTGTTGACACATTTAGCTTTAATATTAGTTGTTAATATCATAAATAATAGTAAAATCATATATAGGAAATTGAATGTTACCATAAATCATATCTATATAAACGTAACGTAACGTGACACCTATCTGTGGCAACATTCAATTTCCTATATAGGAAATTGAATGTTACTGTAACAACCCTTGTAACCGCCATCAATGACCACCGACATCGTTGAACTCGAATCGATTATGACCGGTAATTGAAATTTGCCGATAAAATATCAATTGACCGATCAAAATCGAACTAAATTGATAGAGTATCTATATGTTAATTTGCATTTTATCTGTTTGATTGTTAAATATCTGTTCATGATTTAATGTTTAAACTGTTGATTGAAGGCCTTATCGGCGGTCGAATTAGAAATTGATTGGTGTTTTAGGACCATTATAATTTATGCGATTTTATGGTGTAATTAATTAAAATGTGATTTGGTATGGTTAAATCAGATTAAAATGAGTTGAATTGCATAGTTTGGCATATTTACCACTTTGCCATCTAGTGGGCCACTACATCAAACATATTAGAGCCTTTGTATATTGATGCAACACTTTTCATCAGCCAAAATTCCCTTGTTCTTGCCGAATTAGAGAGAGAGAATAGAGAGTTAGAGAGAGTTCATCTTGAATTACTTGGAGGCTTAAAGAAATTGAAGTGTAATTGCATAATTGAGCTCCCTCACTTCTAATTCCACACCTGAGGTAGATCATCCATCCTCTTGATTATGTCTTGGAGCTAGTTCGTGCATAATTCATGCTTCATTGTAGAGCTAAGGTATGATTTGGTTCAAAATGTTGGATTATAGCTTAATTCATGCATGCATGGTTGAAATGTTGAATTTTGAGTTGAGTTCATGGCAAATTGTACATGCATGTTCATCATTAGGCTTAAGTCCATGTTTTCAACTTGTTTTGAAAAGAATGAGCTCATTAGAGCATGTTTTGGAACTTTGAAATGGTTTGAATTCATGGATGTTTGCATGTTCTTCATGTTCATGAAAATTGGTTTGAAGTTGGGTTTAAATTAAACACCCTTGGGCTTTGATTTCTTAATTGAGCTTTGAATCATGTTATTCTATGTGTTTACAAGTGTTTTTCCAGGAATTAGCCCAAGAGGATCGAAAATTATGCTTTTAAACTTGGTTTTGAGCTTGGGACTCAAATCTGGGATTTCCAGATTTTGATTGGTCGCTTCAGCGAAGTGCCGCCGAGCGAAAATTCGAGCTCCCAAAGATCTTGCATCAGATCATCCGCCGAGCGGAGGAAGTTGCGCTCGAGCGGAGGACTGGGTGACACGCTCGAGCGGGCGTCGAGCGGAGATTTCACCCATCCAGTACTTTTTGATCCGCTCGAGCAGGTATGTTACCGCTCGAGCGGGGACCTTTGTTTGCTTGTCCGCTCGAGCGGGGAAACATGCGCTCGAGCGGGACCCTGTTTCACTGAAATTTCTTAAAATGTTTTCTAAGTGCATCTTTGCATCCTCTTTCCATCCTAGGCATTCCTAGGGCATATTTAAGGCATCTTTAAGAGGACATAGATGTAGAACACACCAAGGCAAATTTAGGGATTAAGTAATTATCTTTCCCAACTTTGAAACTTAGAGTGTGTTCAATCTGTTAACTGTATAGGGTTGGCATTCCAGGAGGACGCTCTAGCCTACTGTAGCCCAAAACTCTGTGAGTAACAATTGTGTAAAGATATGTTCAACTGATTATCTTTTGAATCGAATCAATCAAGTATCGAATCGGGTATTATTTATGAATGAATGTATGTCCTCTATTTCAACTGCATCTTGTGGCATCCTTAGCACCTCATCGCATCGTTGCTACGAGATCTCTGTCGGTTCCTCGTGGAACCGCCATCGCCATCTTGTTGATGGCCATCATTCTTGTTAGGTCTTTAAGACTTCTTTGCCATCGTCTTTTTATGCTAATGGATGTACCACATATGACTGATTGACTGAAAGACTGGAATGCTGTTTAAATGAACTGTTTTCATTACTGTAAGGACATTCATTCTAAACCTCTTTACGCATTGTGTTATTCACTGGGCTTTAGCTCACTGCTCATATATATATGTAGGTGTACAGGCACCGGATCAAAGCTAGAGGCGTCGGAGTATGTCCAGTTTTGTCAAGCCAACCTATGCGCCTCACTGCGAGGTTCCGAGCCTGCTATGCTAAGGCTTAGGGGTGTTTAGCTATCCCCTTTCTACACTGTTTTGTCTACTGTATCGACTGTTAGCACTACTGTACTGTTAAATAAGGATTAAGTCCATGCACTGCATGTTGTAAATGATGTATGTACTGTTCTGCACTGTGAATATATATATATATATATATGTATAAAAAATCTTTTGGCATTCAGACTGTCACAGCTCATTGGACATAGTTTATTTACTGTATTGGCTTCCGCCATGCCCCCTGCAGACTGCTTTTCTTCAGACATTCGTTTCAGAGGCCTTCGGTAATCTCGGATTACTGGCCGGTTACGGTACTAAACCTATAGGGGCGGGTTTGGGTTGTGACAGAGTGGTATCAGAGCGATACTTAACCACGAGTTATACCGCACACACGTGTCCAAATGAGCTATAGGGTGTCCTAGAAAAACGATTAGGGCATTCATAGGCATGATAAGTGTGTGGTGACTGAATATATGTTGATGTGTTAACCTGTTTAAACGCATGACTGCTTATGTGATAAACTGTTTAAGTATGTAACTGCTTATGATTGAAACTGTTATAACTGCTTATAGTGAAATAGATAATGCGAACACTGCAAATGAATCTGAATCCTCATCAACTGAGGCCAGAATGGCCAGAATGGAAAGAATGATGGAACTAATAACTGCTGTACCTTTGGACCAACAATGAACTAACCGCCTCACCTCTCCTCCTTCTCCGGAGATGGAATGTGAATATGAATGATGGGGACATAATTGCTCTTACCCAGAAGTTCAGCAAAATGAAACCGCCATCCTTTCAGGGAGGCCTTGAACCATTAAAGGCTGAAGCATGGGTTCTGGAGACCGAAAAACTGTTTGAAGTGTTTCCGTGTTCGGAGGCACATAAGGTACTGTTAGCCACTTTCACTTTGCAAGAAGAGGCTAGAAGGTGGTGGATGTTAATCCGTAACACCAACACTGTAGTGACTTGGGCTCAGTTTAAGAAGTCCTTCTTTGAGAAGTATTTTCCCCAGTGTGTCAGGGACAGAAAAGTGACAGAATTTGAACAATTGAAATAGGGCACAATGGCTGTCGCAGAATATGAAACAAAGTTCACCGAACTTGCCAAATATGCACCACACATGGTGGACACCGACTATAAGAAGGCCAGAAAATTTGAGGGCGGCCTGAATGTTGCAATACCGGACAGAATTAATGTTCTGAAACTCCCGACCTATGTAGGTGTTCTGGACCGAGCATTGATGGCCGAGTCGAACATCGAAGCTGTGAAACAATCTGAAACACCGGTGTCTGAATGGCGTTGTAAAAGACGGAATTTCAAATTCAAGAAAGGCAAGCACAATCAATTGAACAAGAAACAGAATACGGGGTCAACAACTAGCCCTAGCCAAGGGAGTGGTTCCATACCGCCCTGCTCCGAATGTGGTAAGAATCATAAAGGAGTTTGTTATAAAATCTCTAGTGCTTGTTACAGGTGTGGCAAGGTGGGCCACATGGTGAAAGATTGCCCCTCCACTGCTCTGAGCCATAGTAAAGCTACAGGCAGCGCCGCAGCATCAACAGTGGCACCAAAGCCTAACCCCAAAGCTACCAGGAAAGAGCCTATGAGGCAGGGACGAGTGTTTGCCCTAGTACCGGGAGACGTACAAAATACCGAGACCGTAGTGTCAGGTATTCTTTCTATTTGTGCTCAAAATGCATATGTATTGATTGATTCGGGGTCTACACATTCTTATGTATCGCATGCTTTTTCGCGAAAATTGAATAGACCCTTAGAACCCATGAACTATCTGTTAGCTGTGTCATCACCTGTTGGGGCATCCATGACATGTGCATATATGTATCCTGTTTGTGAGATTATTGTTGGGGATATGCATCTGTTTATTGATTTACTGCCATTGAACATTGATCATTTTGATGTAATATTGGGGATGGACTGGTTGCAAAAATATCATGCTACTATTGACTGTGTGACAAAACAAGTTGTTTTTCGCCCACCTGGCTTACCTGAATTCGTGTTTAATGGGGTAGGAGTAGTACCCCCTCCGTATTTGATTTCTTCAGTGAAAGCTGTTAAACTGATTAGAAAAGGGGTGTAAGGGATATCTGTGTTCTCAGATCGATCAGATCTATCGATGATAATGTTAAAATCGATGTGGCAGATTCTCATAGTCAGAGAATTCCCAGATGTTTTTCCAGATAATCTGCCAGGGGATTTGATTGACAGGGAAATTGAATTCACCGTTGATGTGATTCCGGGAACACAGCCAGTATCTAAAGCTCCTTACAGAATGGCTCCAACTGAACTGAAAGAATTGAAAGTACAACTGCAAGAACTGTTAGACAAAAGGTTCATCAGGCCTAGTACTTCATCGTGGGGCGCACCGGTTTTGTTTGTGAAAAAGAAAGATGGCTCTCTGAGACTGTGCATTGACTATCGTGAACTAAACAAGGTAACTGTGAAAAACAAATACCCATTACCTCGTATTGATGATTTATTTGATCAGTTACAGGGTGCTCAAGTGTTTTCTAAGATTGATCTCAGATTCGGATATCATCAGTTGAAGGTTAAACCCGAAGGCATTGATAAGACTGCTTTTAGAACAAGGTATGGACATTACGAATTTTTAGTTATGCCTTTCGGAGTTACCAATGCACCAGCAGCATTTATGGACCTCATGAATAGAATTTCTAAACCGTACCTTGATGACTTTATTGTTGTATTCATTGATGACATCCTGATTTATTCTAAGGCTAGAGAAGAACATGAACATCATCTGAGGCTTGCCCTACAGACCTTAAGAGAACAGAAACTTTATGCTAAACTGTCTAAATGTGAATTTTGGCTTGACCATGTTATGTTTTTGGGACATGTTATTAGCAAAGATGGGATTTCAGTTGATCCACAGAAAATTGAAGCCGTAGTGAACTGGCCTAGACCAACAAATGTAACAGAAGTCCGAAGCTTTTTGGGATTGGCTGGATATTACAGAAGATTCGTCAAAGATTTCTCCAAAATTGCCTTGCCATTGACTCAACTGACACAGAAGGGGATATCATTTGACTGGACTGACCAGAGGGAATCAGCGTTCCAAGAGTTGAAAACTCGACTTGTGACTGCACCGGTTCTTACCCTACCTTCAGGTACAGATGGTTATACTGTATTTAGTGATGCTTCTCCTAAGGGTTTGGGATGTATTTTAATGTAGAATGGGAGAGTAATTGCCTATGCTTCCCGACAACTGAGCCCACATGAAAAGAACTACCCAACCCATGATCTGGAACTTGCTGCAGTGGTATTTGCATTGAAAATCTGGCGTCACTATCTGTACGGGGCAACATGTGAAGTATACACTTACCACAAAAGTCTGAAATATTTCTTCACCTAGAAGGAACTGAATATGATACAGCAGAGATGGCTAGAATTGATTAAAGATTATGACCTACAGATATTGTATCATCCGGGAAAAAGCCAACACCATTGCTGATGCTTTGAGGCGGAAAGCGATTGGGAACTTAGCTTGTTTGCTTACTGGGCAGAGAGAGCTATTGTGTGACCTTGAAAAATCTGGAATTGAAATTGTTCTGAAAGAACAAGGTGGAACCTTAGCTGCTATTTCTGCTCAACCGGCTTTGATTGAAGAGATTAAAGAGAAACAGCAATAGGATGACTTCTTGAAGAAGATCATCGAAGAAAGAGAATCTAAACCGAGACCGGGATTCAAATTTGGAAATGAGGTACTGAAGTTTCAAGAAAGATTGTGTGTACCGAATGATTCTGAACTGAAAAGAAGAGTTCTGCAAGAGGGCCACAACTCAAAATTTTCTATCCATCCGGGGAATACGAAAATGTATCAGGATTTGAAATTGAATTTCTGGTGGCCGAGAATGAAGAAAGAAATTGCTAATTTCGTATCAAAATGTCTTCATTGCCAACAAGTTAAAGCTGAACATCAACGACCCGCAAGCTTATTGCAGCCCTTACCAATACCGGAGTGGAAATGGGAACATATCACGATGGATTTCATCGTTGGATTGCCTCGCTGCAATAAAGGTATGGACTCAATTTGGGTTATTGTTGATAGACTGACCAAATCTTCTCACTTCTTACCTGTCAAGACAATTTATAATGCCAACAAGTTGGCTGTAATTTATATCGATGAAATTGTTAGACTGTATGGAGTGCCTGTATCCATTGTTTATGACAGGGATTCGAAGTTTACATTGAGGTTTTGGCAGAGCCTACAGACTGCATTGGGTATTGAATTGAGGCTGAGTAGTGCCTATCATCCTCAGACAGATGGACAGTCAGAAAGGACCATCCAGACTCTGGAAGATTTATTGAGAATGTGTGTCCTTGATTTTCAGGGAAACTCGGAAAGCCACTTGCCCTTAGCTGTATTCGCCTACAACAACATTTATCATTCACGTATTGGTATGGCGCCTTTCGAGGCATTGTATGGCAGGAAATGTAGATCTTCGATTTGCTGGGCAGAAGTTGGAGATGGGCCTTTGCTTGGGCCCGAGATTGTTTATGAAACGACTGAGAAAGTGAAACTGATACAACAGAGACTGAAAACTGCACAGAGTAGACAGAAAAGTTATGCAGATGTCAGAAGGCGAGACAGAGAATATGAAGTGGGGGATCACGTGTTTGTGAAAGTGACACCGATGAAAGGCCAGACTCGTTTTGGAGTCAAAGGCAAGTTAGCGCCGAGATATGTCGGACCGTATGAGATTGTTGAGAAAATCAATCTGGTGGCGTATCAAGTTGCGCTTCCTCCTGAAATGGAGCATATACTTAACGTCTTCCACATTTCTATGTTGAGAGATTATCTCTCGGATCCATTCCATGTGATTAAGCCTACTCGGATAGTGTTGAGTGATGACTACACTTACGAGGAGCGGCCTATACAGATTGTAAATCGATGGATCAAGAAATTAAGGAACAATGAGATCCCGCTAGTGAAGGTTGACTGGCAAAACGATGGTGGCGTGTATACCACTTGGGAAAGGGAAGATGACATGGCTAAAAGATATCCTGATCTGTTTCCACTGGAACCTGTTTTCTTCCAGAATGAAGGTAACTCGAGTTTAGAGGACTAAACTCTTTTTAAGGAGGGGAGACTGTAACAACCCTCGTAAACGTTTACCGAATGACCACTGATTACCGTTGAACTGAACTGATTATGACTGGTAATTGAGCTAGATAAAATACTGAATTGACTGACTGAAAACTGGAACTGAATTGATTGAGTATCTATATGTTAATTTGCATTTTATCTGTTTGATTGTTAAATATCTGTTCATAATTTAATGTTTAAACTGTTGATTGAAGGCCTTATCGGCGGCCAAATTAGAAATTGATTGGTGTTTTAGGACCATTATAATTTATGCGATTTTATGGTGTAATTAATTAAAATGTGATTTGGTATGGTTAAATCAGATTAAAATGAGTTGAATTGCATAGTTTGACATATTTACCACTTTGCCATCTAGTGGGCTACTACATCAAACATATTAGAGCCTTTGTATATTGATGCAACACTTTTCATCAGCCAAAATTCCCTTGTTCTTGCCGAATTAGAGAGAGAGAATAGAGAGTTAGAGAGAGTTCATCTTGAATTACTTGGAGGCTTAAAGAAATTGAAGTGTAATTGCATAATTGAGTTCCTTCACTTCTAATTCCACACCTGAGGTAGATCATCCATCCTCTTGATTATGTCTTGGAGCTAGTTCGTGCATAATTCATGCTTCATTGTAGAGCTAAGGCATGATTTGGTTCAAAATGTTGGATTATAGCTTAATTCATGCATGCATGGTTGAAATGTTGAATTTTGAGTTGAGTTTATGGCAAATTGTACATGCATGTTCATCATTAGGCTTAAGTCCATGTTTTCAACTTGTTTTGAAAAGAATGAGCTCATTAGAGCATGTTTTGGAACTTTGAAATGGTTTGAATTCATGGATGTTTGCATGTTCTTCATGTTCATGAAAATTGGTTTGAAGTTGGGTTTAAATTAAACACCCTTGGGCTTTGATTTCTTAAATTAAGCTTTGAATCATGTTATTCTATGTGTTTACAAGTGTTTTTCCAGAAATTAGCCCAAGAGGATCGAAAATTATGCTTTTAAACTTGGTTTTGAGCTTGGGACTCAAATATGGGATTTCCAGATTTTGGTCGTCCGCTCGAGCGGGGGAAGTGCCGCTCGAGCGGGAAATTCGAGCTCCCAGCATCTTGCACTGTACATTAGTCCGCTCGAGCGGAGGAAGTTGCGCTCGAGCGGAGGACTGGGTGACACGCTCGAGTGGGCGTCGAGCGGAGATTTCACCCATCCAGTACTTTTTGGTCCGCTCGAGCGGGGACCTTTGTTTGCTTGTCTGCTCGAGCGGGGAAACCTGCACTCGAGCGGGACCCTGTTTCACTGAAATTTCTGAAAATATTTTCTAAGTGCATCTTTGCATCCTCTTTCCATCCTAGGCATTCCTAGGGCATATTTAAGGCATCTTTAAGAGGACATAGATGTAGAACACACCAAGAAAAATTTAGGGATTAAGTAATTATCTTTCCCAACTTTGAAACTTAGAGTGTGTTCAATCTGTTAATTGTATAGGGTTGGCATTCCAGGAGGACGCTCTAGCCTACTGTAGCCCAAAACTCTGTGAGTAACAATTGTGTAAAGATATGTTCAACTGATTATCTTTTGAATGCTGAACTGAACTGTTTACTGAACTAGTATTATTTACTGAATGAATGTATGTCCTCTATTTCTAAACTGTACTGTGGCATCCTTAGCACCTATCGCTTATCGTTATCAAGCATAGAGATCTCTCGGTTCCTCGTGGAACCACTCATTTCTTGTCGATGGCCATCATTACTGTTCGGTCTTTAAGACCTACTGCTCACTATACTGTTATGCTAATGGATGTACCACATATGACTGATTGACTGAAAGACTGGAATATTGTTTAAATGAACTGTTTTCATTACTGTAAGGACATTCATTCTAAACCTTTTTACGCATTGTGTTATTCACTGGGCTTTAGCTCACTGCTCATATATATATGTAGGTGTACAGGCACTGGATCAAAGCTAGAGGCGTCGGAGTATGTCCAGTTTTGTCAAGCCAACCTATGCGCCTCACTGCGAGGTTCCGAGCCTGCTATGCTAAGGCTTAGGGGTGTTTAGCTGTTCTTTCGCACCGCTTTTGTCTCATCAGACGATCGTTAGCACTACTGTACTGTTAAATAGGGATTAAGTCCCTGCACTGCATGTTGTAAATGATGTATGTACTGTTCTGCACTGTGAATATATATATGTATAAAAAATCTTTTGGTATTCAGACTGTCACAGCTCATTGGACATAGTTTATTTACTGTATTGGCTTCCGCCATGCCCATGTACTGCTTTTATCAGACATCGTTTCAGAGGCCTTGTAATCTCGGATTCTTGGCGATTCTGAGACTAAACCCATAGAGGCGGGTTTGGGTCGTGACAGTTACCATAGATCATATCTACATAAACGAAATGTAACGTGACACTTACATAAACGTAACGTAACACCTATGGTCTATGGCAGCATTCAATTTCCTATATAAGAAATTAAATGTTAACATAGATCATATTTATATGAAACGTAACGTGACACTAACATAAACCAGCAGCATTTTCACATTCAATTTAAAAAAATAAAAACTCATTAAGTTTGTGAAACGTAACGTGACACGTTACGTTACGTTTATGTAAGTGTAACGTTATGTTTATGTAGGTGTCACGTTACGTATAGGTGTTACGTTACGTTTATATAGGTGTCACGTTACGTTACGTTTATGTAAGTGTCACGTCACGTTACGTTTATGTAGGATATTGTGGAATACATTCCTATCTAAACAGGACTTGAGATTCTATAAGAAATTACACAGGACTTAGCCTAGCATAAGTGTCTGAAAAAGGACTTATAAATAAGTCTTCCATTATTTTATACCCAATAACAATTCTATATTATTCTATATTATGAATTTGTCGTTTAAATTTTACAATGATTTTATATATCAAATTATACTTCTTTTTCTATATTATTTTATATAATTAAGAGTGTTTATTTTACAATCTTATAATTTAATATATATCATATAAAATCATTATATGATAATCCAACTACAACATATTTATATTTAATTTTGTAAATAAATTTTATATAATTTCTATTTCTACATGTTTTTATTTTCCAAATAAATATATAAGAAAATTAAATAGTTAGAATTACTTTTAATTTTATGTTACTAATTCTTCTTCTAATTTTTTTTTTAATTTTTATTTTATGGTAGTGTTTGGACTGCATTGGTAGGTTTAGCTCCTTTCTCTTTCTGTTTTGTTCTCTGTTGGTCCCTCACCAACTAGGAGGTTGGAGCTTTTTTAGCTCCGAGCTCCTCTTTATTGATGTAGTTTTCCATACTCTGTATGTGTTTCTTTCATCAATAAAGTCTTTTCTTTTGCCGATAAAAAAAAAAAATTCTTCTTCTAATTTAATTATTATTTTTAATATCAAAATGAGTGTTTATTTTACTATTTGATAATTTAATATATATCATATAAAATTATTATAGGATAATTACACTTTTATAATACGATAGAACTAAAATTATCAAAATATACAAATAATTTAACTAAAACTAATATATATAAGTATTCAAGTAACATTTTTATAGAACGATAGCACTAATATTATGAAAATAAATAATTAAAATCATACTTTAATTTAATTTTAATTTTAAATTAAAATTATTCTTTTATAACACAAATTGTACCATCAAATATTTTTTGAAAACAAAATAACATGTGCATTGTACAGGTCAACTACTAGGTGCTGCTTTTAAAAACAAGAAAACAACAAAATTGTTAAAAAAATCAATTTTCAAACTGTTCGTTTGGAAACTTATCTATTTTAGTTGGCTTTTTATTTATTTTTTGATTATTTTAGTTTGGCTTAAAAAGTTATGTTTGGAATGATAGTCAACTTTGGTTTGTAATTGATTGGATGGTTGTAAGAGAAAAAGTGAAATGATTATGATTTAGATATGATATTTTTTCATATAGGCTATTTTAAGTTATTATATCTTTATTGACTATTTTTCCGTTGGATTACATAGCATAATATTTAAATAAAAAGAACTTAGGATCCCAGAATTTATTCAGAATGGATGTACGTGGTGAAAATTAAATTGATGAAGTGTTGGGTCTATGAATGAAATGAATTTGAATCATTAATTATTATTTTTAAATAAATAATTCTGAATTTGTAGAGTTGTTGTATTTAAATTTAATAATCCCATAATTTGAAATGTTGGTTCAATTAGTCCTGAAATTATTTTGTTACTCCGTGTGGTCCTGTGGTAATATACTTTCCTGAAATGCCCTCATTTGGTGGGTTGTGCGTGGGATGTGTTTGGCTGTCACGGAGGCGGAAAGGGCTATAGTAGGTTTTAGTGATGTTTGTGGGTGTATGACGGTTTGTATGCACAGGTGCAACCCGACCCGCACTAATCAACCCGCGTGTTATGTAAGGTAAAACCCCAAATCAAGGGAAACAGTGTATCGTAATACCTAATTTGTTGGTGTTACCGTTTTAGTGTTACGGGATTTTGGGGATTCTGTGGATTTGGGTGGGGTTCTGGAAATTGATTTGGGAATCGCAAGAAAACGGTAGGGTTTCGAGTGACATTGTCCATATTTGTTTTCGAAATTCTGTATTTGGAGGCGCAGTGTGTTTGTTGGGTTTGAGCGCTGTGAATGTAGACGTGTGGGACGAACTTCGACGGTGTCAATGGCGCGAAATCGTAAGTACTTTTCCGTTTGTGATTGTAGTGTTGTTCTGTGTTTTTTGTTGTTTCGAAAGTTGTTGAAGGGTGGGTCGGTATGTTTGGTTATTGGGGGACAGTTGTTTGTGTGGTCCAGCACTCTGTGTGACCTGGGGGGTTTTTGTTGGGTTCGTTTTGTGGACTTATTTGTTTGTTGGCATGTATGTTTCTGAGTTGGGTGTTGTGTGAGACACACTATGTCGGGTTTGTGGGAGAGTCGCAAGTGTGCGGGTTTAACATGTTTGGTCCCTACATTTTGTCTATGACCTTTATTTATGTGCTGTTATTTGTTTTTTTGTGATTTTGTTTTGTGTGTGGCACGATCACATATGTTCATAATATCTAGTACCACATTTATTCATTTTATGTGAAAATTTATATGGGGTTGTTTGTAGTGATGGATGATGGTGATGTGATAGTGTCATGACGTGAACAATCTGTTGGGGGGAAGGGGTAGTGATGTTGAAAGTTATGGGTTTAGTTTTGGTTTGAATAGTTTTTGTTGTGTTACATCAGTTTTGTAGTATATGTGATGTAGTTGGGATCCGACACTGAGTGGGTGTTGTTTTGTGGAACAGGTAATGTTGTGCCATTGAGCAGCCCGTGGACTAGGTCGGCCAAGCGTAAGCGTTTAGAGGGTTCTAGTGGGGCATCATCATCGAGGCTTGGTGTGAAGTTGCAGGGGCGTGTTTTGTTTAAACAGCCGTAAAGAGTTGGACAGAATATACGCTCGCCTCGGAATCCAACGCATGAACGCTCGCCTCGGAAACAAACGTATCGTATAAATTTTCGTTCGAATATAGCAGGTGTAATTAAGGTTGTTTCCGAGTTGGGGTTGGGTGAAAGACACTTCCGGCAGATGAGGCGAACACCGTTTTGGCTGCTGTTTGAAGCCATTATTATAAACAAACCGGACTTCAACGAGTACAGGAAATGTGATGATCTGGTTGTTAAGATTCTGAGGACGTTTAGGCTGTGTGACGACGCGTTCTATATTGGGGGGGTTCCTATTAAAGTTTGCAAAGCTGATATTAGGTTAGTTTTCGGCCTGCAATGTGGTGACCAGCAGTTGGACCTGACGCCGGGCACACGGCCTCCATCTGATTTCATTCAGCGGCGTTGTAATGGCGTAGGGCGGATAACAGCGAGTCTGATTAAAAGTTTACTCGATGATGCGGTGAAAGGTAACTCGAAGCGCGATGAGGAGGACATTGCTAAGCTGCTATGTTTATATGTGTGCGTCAAATTATTCTTCTCAACATCCGGGGAGACGATCAGTTGGGTGTTTGTTCAGTACTTGGACAAATTGGACAATGTCCAAAATTATGACTGGACGGGGGCAATTTTGAACACACTGCTAGGATCTGTCCGTGAATTTTGGCAGACTCCAGAGAAAGTTACGGGCTGTGTTGTTGCGCTTCTGGTATGGTGTTTACGTTAATTGTTTTTTTTACTGTGTTGATGTTATATGTCATGGACATTGACTATGTGTGAATTTGTCTATTATTTGTTGAATATGTTGTTGGTATCTTGTAGTAATTGATGTTGTGTTTGTGCATGGACAGTACTGGCTTTGTGAGCATACGAACATTGTGTCCACGACTAAACCCATAATGTTCCCCCGATTTTTGAAATGGAACATTAGCACATTGTTGGCGAAAACACGTTGCTTGGATTTGGGGTCAGGTCACAGCTTGAGAGTCGGTCATGAAGTTTGATGTGTGTTATGTATGTGGGTGTGTTCAACTTGATATTTTGGTTTTGTTTTTATTGTGGTAATACGTAATGAAATGGTGTTTTTTTTTTTGTGGCAGGTGTTTAGGGGCAAACTGGTGAGTCAACCGTTCGAAAAGGTTATACTAGCAGGAGAAGAGTTTGATGGTGAGGAGGACGCTAATATTGATGAAGATCGAGAAGTGGGTGGAGAATACAAAAGCAATGGTAGTGATGATTTTTGTAGTGACAGTGTGGCTGGGAATGATGTGAACATGGGTGTTTGTGGCAATGAAGTTGTGGGTGGTGTCTGGGTGGATGCTAAACGCAACGTCAGGGGCAGTGGTGAGCGTAGAAGATTTGAAGGGGAGGGGGGTGTGGTTGCAAAAGGTAAAACCTGTGTTCCGGTCGATGTTGTAAGTTCACCGGAGGGGGATGTTGGTGGTATTTTATGTGCAAAACGGGTGAAGCGGATTGGTGATGGCAAGGAGGAACTAGAGACGGCGTTAGCCGAGTTATACGCACTTAGGGCAGAATGTACAGTTAAAGATGGTATGATTGCGGAGTTGCAAGCAGAGGTGGACCGGTTGAGGAGGATGAAAGAAAAACAAGCTGTGGATATAGTTGGTGGTTTCACCTTAGTTTTCAAGGCGAAGGAAGATGAGATGAAGAAGGTGGCGGAGGAAAATGTTGAGCTACGAAGAAAGATAGGTGTTTTAGAAGAACAGTTAGCTGAACAAGATGTGCACAACGTGACGCGAGCATTCTGTATGGTCGTTGATGGTGACACTGATATGGCGGAAGGTGACGGTGTTGGAAGAATGGAACGGGCGACATTGGATAGTGTTGGACAGCGGAGGAATTATTTGTTAAAAAGCAGTGGAAATTTTGGTGGAATTGATGAAAAGATAGGTGGTGTGGTGGTTGAAGTTATTGGGCATGGTTCAGATGTAGTTGAAGTTGCTGGCTGCGTAAGGAGAAGACAACCGGTGGAGGGCGTGGAGAGCTCGTTTGTGAGGAACCTGAAGGGTAAGGTGAGGAAGGATGTTATGAAGCCAGATTTTGATTACGGTGGTGTGGGTAAAATGATGGTGGGGTGTGGTAAGGTGGTGGACGCTGGACGGTCTGTAGATGTAGATGCATGTGCAGTGAGAAGCAGGGTGTGGTCTGGGTTTGATTTGAACAATCGTTTAGGGGTGTGGAAGTTAATGACTGCAGTGGAGAAAGAGAAGATAAGAAACGCGTATGACAGAGATGGGGACAGGTATGTAATGTGTGTTTGTTGGTAATGAAATTGGGTGTGCGTGTACATTTGGTTGACATGCATTATGTCTTTTACTTGTAGTGCGGTGATGTGGGCTAGCAGTGGACATGGTGTTTGTGTATGCTTTGTGGATATTAAGTCGCTTGTTCAGCCATCGTCAGTGCGTGGCAATGTAAGTAACTGGGGTGAAGTTGTAATGTTATTGTGTAAATGTATTGCTTGTATGAAGTTTATTGTCTTGTGGCAGGTGATAGATGCCTATGCAGTCTTGTTGATGGAAGAACAAGATAGAATAGCTGTTGGAGTGGAGTTCCCGGACAAGTCATACGTTTTTAGTAGCATATGCCTTGTGAGTTTTTGAAATTGTTTTTAAAGTTACACTGGAAAGCTTTGTGGTGCATGGGTGCAACGATTAAAGTTTTATAATCTAACGGGTGAAATAATGATGCAGGAAATGTTGAAAAACGAAAACAGTAATGCACGGGACAGATTCGTTCTGGACAACTTCGCGGCATGTAAAGATTGTCGGTACGTCCACTTCCCCATTTGTTTCCGAGCGCACTGGACGTTGGTTGTTTACGACACTGAAACGGGTATTTGGAAACATTACAACTCTATGAGGCCACGGGTTGGAATTGAAGACAAGCACCTTATGGAGGCAGTGTTTTTGGTGAGTGAAATGTGTCATCATATGTGTGTGCTTGATGTGTTTTTATTTGTCTATTTTGTGTGTTTGGTAATGGTAGGGTATTTTTTTGCAGAGGGATACTGTTATTGAAATCCAGCGGGGCACAGTTGGCGTATTGGGTGATGACGACGCAACGCAGTGTGGTGAATTGGGTGTGGTGTCAGTGACTGACTGCCCGCAGCAAAGACACGACTCGTATGTGTATTGCCCATATTAATTTGATAGTACATACGTGAAATGTAATTTGGTATATGGTTTGTTGGAGGATTTAGTAATTTGTATGTTTTGTGTTGACGCTCATTGCAGGGAGGACTGCGCAATCATTGTGTGTGCTGTGATGCGTCAGTATGTACATCATGTTGACATCGACAGATCGTTGCAAGGTGATAACTGCGTCATATTGCGCGCCAACATGGTCAAAGGTTTTGTGAACGACCATGAAAGGGGTCTGAAGGATATGGCATGAACTATGAAGCTGATTGGTTTTTGTGTTTGGGGTTGAATTGTCGGTTGGTTTTTTATTGGCAATATGGTTATGATTGGTTATTTTCCAATTTTTTGTGGGGTTTTGTTTTGCAGAAGGATGAACTTATTTTGTTAAGTGTGTTAGTTTTTGTGAATGCTTTGGTTGGTTTTAAAGTTCGGTGTTAAATTGTGAATAACAATAATTACATATGAAGGTTATGCGATTATGGGTTTTGTTAAATTTGACCTTGTGTTTCGTTCATGTCCCGATTGGGAATTTTGTGTGTTGGACATGTTGTGTTCTCCTCAGTTACAGTTTTGCAATTGCGTATGGTGGTTTTTTATTTTGACAGAAGTGGGACAGGTATTGTGTAGTTGATTGATGGTGGTTGAATTGTATTGCATTAAGCGTGTAAGATGGAGATATTGTTGACAAAGTGAATTTGTGAAACTGTTAAGGGTTAATGGTATTAGTGGCGTATGCGTGGACATTACGTTTGTTGTGATAATTCATAGTAATGGTTAGTGGTGCCATTTGTCTGCTGTTATGTATTGTCTGTTCCCGCTGTAAGAGAATGTCATTAAAATTGGAATCAAAATAAGGAAATGAATAATTGAAAACGATGTGAAGGAGAAAGATAAATAAGCATACCACAACATTAAAAATTGGAGACTGTTTTGTGGCATTGTTCACAATGCGAAAAGTGCTTGGAAATTAAATGCATACATGGGAAGTTTTTGTGGTACCCATGATCATGAACTGGGAAAAGTAAAGTAATGCAGAAAGGTCTTGCAAATTAAATGCAGACATGGGATACATGTGTAACCCACGATTATTAAATGGGAAAAATATAGTAATAAAAGTGTCAAATAGTGTGTTTCCACATGATAAGGTTTATATGCTATATGGGTTCTTTGCAGGTCTTCCGGTTATGATGTCCAATGTGTCCACACCTACTGCAACGTATTGGTTGGACTTGCTCGCCGCGTGACGGTATCCGGTTTTTCTTGGGCCTGCCAGGTGGTCGTTTGACGGTAGGTGGTAGTATGATCAAATTGTCTGTGTGGATGGGTGGTTGTTCCACTGTTGGAATTGGTGTAATTGTTGGGCTGTATGTCAAGCGATATGTGGCAGAATGGAAGTAAGGCTCGATTAAAGTGTACAAATCTTGTCCACTTTTCCGAGCGGCAACAATGGCATGTGAGCATGGGAAACCGTTAATCTGCCACTGGAAACAAGAACATGTGTGGCTGTCAACGTCGACCATGACGGACGGGTGTGAGTGTACCTCGTACACGGTGGGACTTGATTGGCTTACAGTCCATGACCTCCCGTCATTGTATGACTGTTCTAGGAGTTTTTTCATTTTTGGGCATAACACACCATGCCATTTTTGTGATGTTTCCCGCCTGGTTGACATTTGTCGCATTATTTGTGTCCTTATACTGTCCACCAAACGAGTTATGGGAAGGTGACGTGCATCGGAAATCCAGTTGTTGAATGATTCGGCGGCGTTGGAGGACATCTCGCCATACCGGTTACCTCTGTATTGCAATGTGTTTGACAACATAATAGAGGCATTAGTATAGATAATTTAATATAAGGAGACGCGTTTTTTTTTTTTTTTTTTTTTTTGTACTGTTCATATACAAGTGGGACATGTAAATGTACGCACCGGAAATAGGCATTTGCCCAATGTTGGGGGGGTAGATTTCCGAGGAAGTCGATTGCAATTTTCTTACCAGAATTGGTGAACTTTTCTACCATCTCCTGAAATGCAGTAACAGTGGGGACGTAAGCGCAGTTGTTGAACTTTGTGATCAACCCAAGCCGATGGAAATTGTTCATATATTTAAGTTTGTCTCTAAGGTTTCTCTGAAGATGTTGCATGCAAAACGCGTGGTGAGCATTTGGGAAGATAATGGGCATTGCTTCCATTATGCCAACATGCCGATCTGATATGAATGTAAACGTTCTGTCATCATTGAGTGCATTACGAAGATGTTGCAAAAACCATGACCAGTTTGTTGCGTTTTCTGCCCCAACAATCACAAATGCGACTGGAAACAATCCTGCGTGTGAGTAGGGTGGTTAGTTGGGTGTGATAGTGTACATAGTTGTGTCGGAGAAATGAATAAGGCATGGATGTGTGACGTATGTGCGTTATGTTTGTGTAAATATTCAATGTACCTCGGTTTTCTTCCTTCGATGTGGCAGCAAGTAAATTTCCTTTGAACCTCCCCTTCAAGAAAGTGCCATCTAGAAAAATTAATGGTCGGCAATGTTTGAAGCCGTCAATGCATGCTTTGAATGCTATGAAAAAACGTTCAAACCGGTTGTCATGCGCGTCACAATCAATTTTGATATAAGTTCCTGGATTGTGTTCCATAACGGCCCCACTGTACCACCGTAGCTGATCAAATGATGCACTTTGTGCTCCAAATAACTCGCCTCTGGCTTTTTCGACACCTAACCAAGCTACGCGGTAACTTATTTCGAGGCCGTAATTTTTTTTCAAATCAAATGCAACATCAGTAGGCCTAGTCAAAGGCTTGTCACGGATACGATGTGCGAAAATGTCGGACACCAAGTCTGATCCCAAACGGCGGTTGTTGACTATACGAACTGCAACGCCACAAATGTGTTCATTGTTCCATTTGCGAAGGTAGAAAAAACCATTAGCTTCCAAAACTCGCGCGTGTACCAACCATGTGCAACCCTTCGACTCTCGCAACGAACACACAGCGGTAATTCTAACTGTATCGTTTTTGAGGTACTTGAATTCAAACCCACATTCCACTGCAGATTTGCAAAGTACTGTTCGAAACTCAGCCGCACCACCTTCGAAACTCTGCCCAACGTGAGTTAGTCCGTTAGCCCATGATGTTGATAAGAATGTCTGCTGATCATGTGGACAGTAGTTTGGCAACAAATCAATATCAGCATCGTTGTTAATCTGGTGAATAGGTCGTTTGGTTCCACGCGTGCCGAGGCTTGGTATGGTGTCCACAAGATCATCGTCTGCTGTAACACAGAAATCATCGTTCGACTCTACCGTAACCTCGATTAGTTGCAAACAAAAAGAGGATGCAAGGTGAATCATATTTTGCATATCTACGTCACTTTGTAAGGAGATATTTTTGTAACCCGGAACATTAAAGAACAATCGAACATTAACCGACGTAAGATCATCAAAAGTATCACACAAGAAATTAATCAAATCGACAAATACGTAAGGCGCTTTCAGATTGTATGCGACATTCGTGGACCGAAAACAGCACAACAACATAATCACGTCGTCCATCACTGCATTAAAAAATATTAACAGAGGGTTTACAAGTTATGGAGTGAAAGAATTTATCAGAAAATACTTATGTGTGTCACACACGGTGGTTGAATACATATGCTTAAAACTCCTCAGTAATGGGGCCACGCAGATGACGACGAAAAATTATGTAACAACAATCATACAAGGGGGGATCAAACGTAGTACCTGCAGGCGTGTATCTTCACGGCATCGCAATGCAAAAATCGGTGCAACCCTGAATGTGCTCCCTATGTGATATGACTGTGGTGACCAAATATTAGAGCAATACGATGTGTTACCCAGTTGAGGGGATGGTAATACGGTATGAACGTGATCCCTAATTCAGTGCCAAACGATTGGTGATAGGAAATGAACTTAATTCCTAATTCTGTGTGACCCATATAAGGAAAGGGTACAAAAGTCAAAAATTTGAATATATAAATCAAAATAGGACCAATAGGTAATAGTATTGTAACAAATGGGATCTCTTAGTATACTTGAAATTTGGTAGGACTAAATGGGATGAATGATGGTGAAATGGGATTTATGGATAATTTTCCCTATTAGTAATCAAATCAAGAAACAAGAGTGGTACTATTAGCACTCCATCTATTATTTTGGACCCTCACTTGTAAATTTTGAAACTTTTAAAATTTCTTTTCTTCTCCCAAATAATACCAAAATTATTCTTGTGAAAACATTCCATCTATTCAATTGAATGCATACCCCCCCACCCCAAAAAAACCTCCCAAAAACCCTAACAAAACCTAGGAAAAAGAAGAAGATCCAAGTGTGATTGATTATTGTCTCTCTCTCTCTCTCTCTCTCTCTCTCTCTCTCTCTCTCTCGCCTCATCATTTTCTTCGGTGATTAATGTTCGATTACCGGTTCCCAAAAAAATAAACAGTGTTCGGGCCTGTGTTCTCGAATTTCAGTCATATATTCGAGAGTTCAGCCTTGAAAAAATGACAAACATGTTTTATTATTTTTGCCATTTTTTTTTAAGAAACTCATCCTTACAAGGCCAATCTCTTTTGAGCTAAGAATACCATCAAAACTATAAACTTCCTTTGAACTTTTATTGTTGTACTCCTATTGTCTTATGAAGTTGTGGTTGCCAAAAAAACTTTAACTTATTATTATTACCGGAGAAGTGTGGGTGTAATCAAATGGTTGCTACCATTATGGCCGAAATTTTGTCGCCAAAGGGTTTTTAAGGTTTTGAGGGTAGGTAAGTTTTGAAGGTGAGAATTTGGGAAGATGGATGGGTGGTGATGGAAGTGAGTGCTCTCATAAACCCTAATTTATGATGTAGTGGTGTGTGGGTTTAATTATAAGATGGGGGTGTCCCAAAATTAATGATATCATTTTTAATAATTTTATTTGAGGTTATTATTGTAATAAAAAAGGGCTAAAAATCAAGGGGTTCAAAATAATTCATGAGGTGCTAATAGAAGCACTCATAAACAAACACACCAACAGTTAAATTTATGAGTACCAAAAGATTGAAATATAGAGGTGATTTAGGAAGTTGGTTAAAATGCCTTTTTTTTTTTTTTTTTTTTAAATTTAATTTTGAGCATTGCTATTACCACCCCACAAATTATTTTGGACCCCCCGATTTTTCACTTTTTTTTATTACAATAATAACCTCAAATAAAATTACTACGAAGGACATTATTAATTTTGGGACACCTCATCTCACAATTAAGCCTACACACCCACTACATCATGAACTAGGATTTATGAGAGCACCAACCTCCATTACCACCCATCCATTTTTCCCAAATCTCACATTCAAAACTTATCCACCCTCAAAACCTTGAAAACCCTTTGGCGGCAATATTTCGGTTGTAACGGTGGCAACCATTTGATTACCTACACTTCTCCGGCAATGATAATGAATTGAAGTTTGTCTGGCAACCACAACTGCATAAGACGAGAGAAGCACAACAATAAAAGCTTAAAGGAGGTTCATAACTTTGATGTTGTTTTTAGCTCAGAGGAGATTGGCTTTGTAAGGGTAAGTTTCTTGAAAAAAAATAGCAAAAATAATAAAATATGTTCGTCATTTTTTTTGGTCTTGAACTCCCAAATGCATGACCGAAATTCGGGAACACAGGCCTGGACATTGTTTATTTGTTTGGGAACCGATAACCGAACATTTATTATTTTTTCGGAAACAGGTAACCAAACATTATTCATAGGTTCTAACTTGTTTTATTGAGAAAAATAAACCAATTATTATAATTTTTTCATGTAAGAGAATAAATTATTATGAAAAAACTATGAAATTATGTGTGTGTATATATATAGGGAGAACGTGCATACCAACTGTGACAATGGTGGATAAAGTAGCAGAGACAGTAATCACATTGTCGTTTCTTCTTCTGCTTCTTCTTAGTGGGCTTTGTTAGGATTTTTTTGAAAGTGGGGTTTTTTTTGGGTGTAGGGGTGTGGGGGGTGTGCATTCAATGGATGGAATGTTTTTACAAGGATAATTTTGATATTATTTGAGCGGAGGAAAGAAATTTTAAAGGTTTCAAAATTTATAAGTAAAGGTCCAAAGAAATGAGGGGTTCAAAATAATTCATGGGGTGCTAATAGCACCACTCATAATTTGTCTTTTTATGTATAAAAATATAAGAGATGACATAACTCAAAATATGTTAAAAACTAAAAGCTAACTTTTAACTAACTTTTCAAACTGCCCCATATTTTTTTGTTTTGTTTTGTTTTTTGAGAGTTAGAACTTACGCAACAATCCATTTGGCATTGAGCAGAGTCAAAGCCTCCGTAGGTGCTGGAGTCGAGTTCTTCACCATGAACAGCGTGACCAGTTCTACAATCTCTGCCCTTGTCTCACTCGTCACTCTCATACCACGATCCCTACAACGACTCCACCATCTTTTTCTTCAACACATCAATCTTCGTCTTCTCTGCCACAACCACCACATTGTCCCCCTCAACTCCCCACTCGCCTTTGCACGTCGCCCGCACCCTCAAAATCGATCTTGCTTTGATTGAAAGATGATTCGAGTTCTCTGTTGCTGCCACCACCGCCATCAGGGACGGTCTTGAGTTTTCGAGAGAAATAAAAAAGGGGCCTATATTTATAAAAAAGAAAATTAAAAAAATCCATCTTGTTTAGCACCATTACTGTTGATTGATACCAAAATAAATATTAAAATGTATTCATTCCAGAGCACAAAAAAAAAAAATATTATTAAATCAATAAAACAAACTAATTAATTAACAAATCTAATTAATGAAGTGTTCCAACGGTATGAAGTAAACATAAATCACTACAACAAAAAAGTATTTTTACGGCGCACAATGCATGCCGTAAAAACCCCTTTACGACGTGCAACGGCACGTCATATTATGACCAGTCATGGAAAGTCATTCACTTTCAACGACATGTTTTGTACGCTGTTAAAAACTATTTAACGGTAGATTTTGTGTGTCGTTACTTTTTCTAACACCACTTTTACATGCCGTTATTTGGTGGGACAAATAACAGCGCTGGTTGTGCGCCGTAAAATATATAATACAACAACTTGCTCAGCCTACCATAGATAAGTAGAACATACCACGACATACATGGAATGCTGTGGAATATTTCATATAATGACCTAATTTGCTTGCCGTAGAATGTGCATTTTTAAAAAAAAAAAAATTCAGCAGGTTCTATTTGTCCTGTTTTGTACAATCTAATATTACAAACAAGCTTCACAAAAAATATCAATCAACCACCAAAATATTATATCAACCATAAAAAATAAACTATATCTACAAATTATAAACATTCAAAAATTGTCGATATATACATTCTAAACATCCAAAACCTAACTGTAAGTTCAAAAACATCCAAAAGGACTATCCTTAAGTTCTAAATTATCCAAAAGGTTATAAACCATCCAAAACTGTACATATATAAGTTTGTAAACATTTCCCAAAACTATTCAAAAATTATAAAAATCTATTCACCAAAGTCCTCAAAAACTAGCCATCACCATCATCATCGTCACTGCTACTATTGGGCTTATACTCATCATCTGAACCATCATCTAAACCATTTGTTAGGCAAATGCACTTCACATGCTAAAATTTTGAGGATTTCAAGATTTCTAGCCAAAAAGATAAATAATATGAGATGTAAACTGATTGAAAGCACTTACCCAAACTGTGTGAACTTCTGCATAATAGTAGCATTTTCCCTTACAAGTTGAGTGACAGGAATTGGTTCCTACACATTACCATCATCAGATCACATTGCAAGTTATAGTGGGTGTTTGGGAAGTTGCTATTTTAGTAGGCTATTTTAGTTTTTGACTATTTTAGTAGGCTAAAATTTTTGTGTTTGGAAAGATAGTTGAATTTTTTTGTAGTTAAATGTGATATTTGTGAGAGAAAAAGTGAAATGATTATGAGTTTAATGTGACATTTTATCTTATTGCCTATTTTAGTCTATTTTGTGTTTTTGTGAATTTTAGCCCAAAAATGCCCTTCCCAAACACCCCCATAGTAGCTATAAAAGCTGTAATATTTTACAACAAAAAAATACAGAGAGCATAAACTTGTGATTTTCCAAATGACTTGGAAGGGGTACTTCATATATCCAAGGTCACATTAAACAACATCTAAATAACATGAACCATTACTAACACATACTTGTCCATTTGAGAAACTACGAAAATGTGACCTTGAAGAAGAGCTACACACTAGTAAGAAGATGAAACTCACTGTACACATGCACCACCTTCTTAGACCAACTTTTAACCAAACATTCTCATTCTTACGAAAAGTAATAAACAAAATCATGGAATGAGAAGCAGAAAAGGAAATTCCTTTTTGAGAAGCCGATAAATAATATTACAGAAGCTAATTTGGCCTTCATAAAAATGTAATAATAATTAATAAAAAACTGCACCTTTTAAGTTTATTTGAGTTGATGCAGGTGGCTTATACACTTAAAAATAGAAAGAGCAAACTGCTTGAAGTGTAGAAGTGCTTCAGAAAATTGTGGCCTCAAGGACATTACCAGTAGCATTCATGAGAAGTCCTCACTGCTAAATTTGGCACACTAATTACATAATTAGAGATGAAGTTTGAGATATTTTCTGCCCCAATATCTGCATTTGACAAGATAACCAAATTACATATGCAAGAAATATCAAGCTGCAGAAAAAATTAAAATTAGATTGTCATTCTAAATATAAAAAATTCAGCACTCACAGCCAAAAGAAAAAACTGGACTCAAGATGACTGCAGAAAATCTGCATGCAGTGAATTCTAAAATGATAAAAGTGATTGGTGACAGGGATACAACAGAACTCAAGCTTCAGGGTGAATAGGCATTAAACATTTCGACATATGATAATCTTTAAAAATGTTACTTGAAAACTTCTAAATATCTACAGTTTTACAAGTTAGAAACATAGGCCAAAAGAATGGTTTTTTAAACCATTTAGGATCTCTTTAGGTTTTGAAATTTGAACACAACATAGAACAAGTCCACTTTCATTTCAAATTTTGTTTTATAAGTTGCATAACATAACCAGAGATTTATCGATTGGCCATTTAGTTAGGTACAAACAGCCAACAAAGAAAAAACAAAGCAAGTCCAACTCTATCTCAAGCCAAATGACTCTAATTGCTGCTAAATGGCACAATGTAAATATATTGGTTATCAAATTTCCATAATATGATGTTAAATTCTGGAGGATTAAAAATAAAAAGGATCCCCAAAAATGGAATGAATTCCAATTACTCTAGGTTCTAAATGTCAGCAAAGTCCACATCAAATACAATAGAATGACATGTGCATATATTTACTAATAAGATGGATAAGAGTGCTACCAGGTTCTGATAATGAACATGTGACTATACCTTCAGTTTAGAAAGGAATTCCTCTGAAACTTGTATATCCATCTTCTTGATTGCGACTTTCTGCACCGAAGGGAGCAATTAGGAAAGAAAATATAGATACTTAGCATCAGAAATCAACACAGCACTATTAAAGAGCAATAAATTATGCTTGCCAATCTATGTGCAAATAATATTTACATAAACTACTTGCATTAATGATCAAAGTGCATGATGCATATGTAAAAGTGAAGAAATATTACAATAGGCAATCATGATATTCATAACTTTCGACCATAAGAGATGTTAAAGAATATGAAACATGTACACCCTCTTTTGTGGAAGATGCTTTACCAACAATTGAAGAGGATTTTGGTTTGGGAGGGCTACAACATTTTCCACATTAAGAGTGAGCTCTTTGACAAATGTGAAACCTGGTAGTAGCAAGAGTTCATCAGAATTACAATAATACAACTACAACTTGCATATCTGGGCTTCAAATTCCCTACACTAGAAAATTTTCAATCCACAAAACACTCAAAGATCCAGCATCAAACACTTCTTGCGAAAAAGATACTGAAGCTAAATGTCCACTTAATCCTATACGAAAACTGTTTGAAATACCTTCATCTTCAAACTTGTCCCAATTTTCATCCCAATCAGTTGCCCTTTCTTGCATTCCAGGTTGCCAACCTTAACAAAATCAACAAAAATGAAGAAAAAGAAAATTGCAAAATCAAAACACAACAATGAAATAAAGTAGAGCATGGAAAACTGATTTTCATCTATTTCCATGCTGGGAAACTTGTCAGTAGTTTATATGCCAATGTAGGGGCAACAACTTCACTTTTACTATTTTCCATACTGTTTAAATTTTTTGAAGAAGGAATAAGGGTGTACCACAAAACAAAGAAGAAAGTGGCCACTTAATTAACACACAAGATTGATTTTGACCAATATGGCATAAAATTTCAAAATAATAAGTAAAAACCTCTGCCTTCATCAATTATATGCTTGTAGAGGCAAGGTAATGCATACAAGAATTGTTAGAAAGGCAAATAAATAAATAGACCAGTCTTTCTATATTCATTTACCACTTATATTTGTTATTTGGAATAATCTTAAATCATCTAGACAATGAAATCATCAGCCGAAAAAAACAAAAATCTATTAAAGGACGTGCCAAAAAAAAGTAGGAAGTGTGACGGAAAATTGATCATAGAAACAAGCAGGGCCCAAGAGTACACACTGTGATGAAACTTTATCCCAAGTAATTGGTTGTGGTGAAGCTTAAAGGAAAAACTATTGATTATATCAGTAAAAATATATACTTGACTAAACATCAATTGGTATGTTTGGCATAGTATTTTGGGACTATTTTAGCAAAAAAAAAAAAAGATAAAATAAATTAAAAAGTTAATAAGATAAAATGTCGCATTTAAATTATAATCATTTCATTTTTTCTTTTACAAAAGTAAAAAAAAAAATCAAAAAAATTGATCCCAAACGAGACTTTTTAGCCCCTTGCTTGGAGGAGGTGTCAGCCATCAGACTGAGATTTTGGGAAGCCAAGCTGATGTATGGCTGGCACAAAGGGTCTCATACAAGTAAACTTTTTTCTTACAAAATCAAATTTAAATTTAAAATCAAATCTGATAAGAGTTAAATGATTGGAATAACTCAATGAAATATTAATTTGTAAAATAAAAAATAAATTTATTTGTATAGGTGCTTTGCCTGCCATCATGTTTAATTGGAAAAATCTGTCATATATGTTAAATAATTTTTTACTATAATTAGCTTGTTTCAAATATTAAAATTTATTAATTTATATGGCATTTTTTGTCCCCTCACATTCATGACTTGTTGTTGCTAATATAGCAGAGCAAAGTTGCTTACTGTTCACTTTTAGTATATGGTAAGTTAACATTGGCAACAGGGCATGGTCAAATGGCTTTGGTTAGGTCTTAACATGATTATTATGGGTATTTACTTCTACATATGATACAGTAATTCTAAGCTCTGCAAAGACAAAAACACTTTACATACCTTGAATGTGAGTGAAAACATCCCAGTTGCTGAGACTCTTACCATCTTCAAGAATTGCTCCTTCAATCTGTGACAACAATATGGAAAAATTCTAAGGAAGAGAGAGATGACACAATTCAGAAGGCAAGAAGAAGAAGAGACATACTTGGTATGAAGAAGTGGCTATTCTAAAAAAGAAACCATCTGGGAATTGTGATCTTTTGATGTCTTTTGCATCATTGAAGTTCTCAACAAAAGAATGAACAGAGGAAAAAAAGGAGAAGAAAGCAGAGGTAGAAATGGGTATACTTTTGTCTTTCATTTTGGTTTGTTTCAATTTGTCAAATATTTCAAGATCAGTGTAACTATGAAAAATTTACGGGTATTCTGGGCATATTGGCTCATCTCTATATATATATATTCTTCATGGGTTTGGTGAAGGGTTGTTTCAATCTCACACTATGTCAAAGCACTGGACATAAAACTTACCCAGTTATTACTAACCAAGACCCTCACTATCAATTATCTCATAAAAGCCTAATAAACTATTTTTTCTTTTATTGCCAATATATATAGATATACATTAGGTATATAAACTGTGGGGACATAAATTTTGAATGACAACACGTGGCCGAGGTGTCATTGAAGTGCCAGCCAAGGTGCCACGTGTCCTGGTCATGACGTCGAGATGATCTCGGCTAGGCCGAGGTTATCTACGAGAATACCGGAATCCGGGATAAGCGGATATGGGACAAGAGTCCTAGAATGAGAGAGGACTTCAGTTTGGGTAAAGATAAGACTCTTAGAGAGTTTATCCCAATCCTACTGGGAGTCTAAGATTAGTAGTAAACCTAAGTCCATTGAAGCTAGGCTTCTATTGGGACTAGGTTTGTGTTGGCTATAAAAGAAAGGCACCCCCATGGGTCTAAGGTACGCTTTTGATATTTTGAATAGTGAGTTAAGCACCTTTGCTATCTTTGAGAGATAACTGACTTGATCGTCGGAGTGCCCCCGGGTGGACGAACCACCATCGGAATCTCTTCTTTCTGTTACACGTTATTCAGGCGTCATCTATTCTGCCAGTGCTCTCTAGTTGAATACTTGTTTGGCAGTGTGGTCAGAAATTGACACACACAATTTGGCACCATCTGTGGGAAAGAAAGGAGAATAGATGGCCAATAACGGGCAAAAAGAGAAGGTTGGGGACGACACTCCTACTAGGAGTGGGAAACCTATTGACATTGACGTCGAAGAAGACAAGTGCAACAAAGAGACTCAAGATAAGAATCGCGGAGAAAAAGACGTCGGCTAGGAGGGCGACACGTTGAAGAAGTCAGACCGAAGCGGGTATTATAATGAAGATGACCTCCAGGTGTGGAAAGAAAGATGCCTGCGGAGTGACAACGAGATGAAGGGAATGACAAACAAATTGGCGGACCTACAAACGGTCGTCAACTTCATGATGCAGAACAATGTCATGCAGCCACCGTTCCTATTGCAAGATATGCCGATTCCAGCGGCCAAGAAAGATGCCCGAAAAGATGGGCAAAAAACAGTCCCTACAGTCCCTCAGCACACCAGGAGCCAAAAACACTCTCATGGGCCTTTAAGTGAGGTCGGGCGAGGAGAGTCAAGAAGGGAAAAATCTAGGAGGACACATCGCACTAAGGAAGCAGACCCCAAAGAACATCGGCACGTTCAAGGGCAGGAGTTGTGCTTCGATACAACTAATGAAGAAAGGTCGAAGAGGGCTCACAACGAAGCTGAGAGTAGTGCATCGAAAAGGCTGAAGTCAGGAGATGGCTGAGCCCCTGGATGGACCAAGGAGGATCTAAGGGATTACCTACAGAGGAGGCAACAAGATGCCGAGGTAACCTCCCCGGTCAAGCTGAGAACGCCGTTCTCGGTAAAATTGGACAAATTCAAAGCGCCGAAGAGGTTTAGCATGCCGAGATTCCAAATCTACGACGGTAAATCGGACCCCAACTTTCATGTCGGTTTGTACCTGAACTCGATGGCGTTATACACCGGGAACGAGCCGTTGCTTTACAAGGTGTTCCCCTCGTCCTTTGGAGAAATTGCATCGGACTGGTTTCACAAGTTGCCGAAAGGAATTGTGAAAACCTGGGAAGGCCTGGCCGAGATGTTTATGGCGAGGTTCGTGACAAACAAACTGCAGCCATTGAGGGTGGACGCCCTGATGGCGCTGAGAATTAGTGAGGACGAAAGCCTTAGAGCCTATGCCAAAAGGTATTATGAGGTATTCAACCGAATACCAGGATGCAACTAAGAGGTGGCGGTTGTGTCGTTTAAAAGCGGCTTGAAAAATGACTGCCTGCTTTGGAAATCATTGGCAAAGACATTGCCAAAAAGCATGGAGGAGCTTATGGCCAAGATAGAAAAGTATATCAGGGCTGGGGAAGATGTGCCGGGGACAAAGGCGCTGAAAGCAGAGAAGAAAAATGGCTCGCCGAAGCGAGGCCGAGGTGATAGTGGCTACAACAAACCAAAAATAGGATTAAGGGCTTCCCAGGCAGTCATATCCGTATTCTAAATTCCGGTTTACAAAGTCTTGGAGAAAATCCGAAATCAGCCCCATTACAGAGCACTAGCAAGGGTACTAGGTGAATCAATGGGAAGAAGCCTTGGAAAGCACTGTGCTTACCACAATAAGGCTGGATATCTGACTCAGGGATGTAAAACCCTGAAGACATATCTGGAAGACTTGGTAAGACAAGGCCATTTAAGGGACCTGGTGGATGAGGCCATGACAAGGGAAGAGCATGCAAGATTGCCCTAGGCACCAACAGCACCACCCTCACCAGTACTACAACCACAGGCAGGCGGACCTCGAGTGATCAGTGTGATTCACTCGAAGGTGAATGAGAATGAGATAAGGGGGGAAACCCAGAAAGTAAAACACCTACAACATGTGTATCAGGTCGGGAAGAAGAGACCTAGAGTAGACAAGAGCCAGGGACCAGTGGTGTCCTTTACTGAGGAAGACCTGGAGATGGTGCAGCATCCACACAACGATGCCTTGGTAATATCCCTCCAGATTGGAGAGTGCCGAGTGAAGCGCATCTTAGTTGACCAAGGCAGCTCTTGTGACATCATGTATATCAGGTGTTACAAGGAGCTTGGCCTTCACCAAGATGACTTGGAGCAGTCTAACGGCCCATTGGTTGGGTTCAATGGGACGCCGACGTGGCCCCTGGGAGCAGCAAGTTTGGAGGTGCAGGCTGGCACCAAGAAGCTAAAAACCGAGTTCACCATAATCGACACCCCTTCCCCTTACAATGTTATCCTGGGAAGGCCATGGCTACATGCAATGGGAGCTGTACCCTCAACATTGCATCAGCTATTGCAGTTCCCAACAGAGCATGGAATAGAGGAGGTTAGAGGGAATCACACTACAACAAAATTGACTTTTTACGGCACCACATCAACGGCATACAATAAATGCACGCCGTAGTTTCTAACTTTTACGACTTGCTTTTTTTGCACGTCGTAAATACGTTTCCAACCACGGCGTGTCTATTGTGTAGGCCATGAAAGATAATAACAATGATTTTTTTACGGCTTGCAATGCGCGCCATAAATAATAAAACTTTCTACGATGTGCATATGGTGTGCCGTTAATACATTAATTATACACGATGCACATACGCCAGTCGTGAAAAGTGAATACTTTTCACGGCACACACAACGCTCGCCGTTAAAAATATTACATTTTTTACGACGCACATATCACTTGTCGTTAAAAATATTACATTTTTACGACACACAATACATGCCGTAAATTATATATGAAAAAAAAAAAGCGGCAAAATGAAATTTGGGGCGCCAAAATTTTTTTCCCCCAAAAACAACTATTTTGCCTTATTCTAATCAAAATGAAACATGGGTTTCAATCTCTCTCTCTCTCTCTCTCTCTCTCTCTCTCTCTGTGATGATGATGATGAAGGCCGAATCCAGATCCTACACTCCCCTCAACTGTTTCAGAACCTTTGTCTACAAAGGACTACCGTCGGACCCGTCAGAACGGCGATCTCGAACAGGCTGATTGTGCAAAAACGGCCCATATTGCATTAGACTTTCTCTGACCTAATTTATTAGCTTCCCTCTCTTCTTCTCCACTGAGTTTTGTTTTCTCTTTCTCTCTCTTCTGTGTGTGTGTGTGTGTGTAGAGAGAGAGAGAGAGAGAGAGGGAGAGAGAGAGAGAGATGGATATCAATGGAGATGTTGAAGAGTTTTCAAGGCAAATCCAGGTCCGCTTCGTCACAAAACTCCAGGCTCCTTTTAAGGTTCCAAGCACTTCCATTGCTATTCCTTCTAATCTCACTCGCATGGGCCTATCCGCAATTCTCAACAACCTTCTTCAAGCTGGTACATATCTTCTCTTCTCTTGTCTATATGTATGTATGTACATATGTGTGTTGTTCTGTGATTAATAGTCAATGGAGTTTTTTATTTTTTATTTTTTATCTAGGTTTTGTGATCATATGATAAGATAACAGATTGTTTTTTTTCTTGCTAATTTGAATTGAAAAATGATTGGCTATTGATGGTGTGAGCTCTTATTAGTCTTTAGAGAATTGTTTGCTAGACAATTGAAGATTGCACTAGCTTTTATGCTAGTGATTTGCAATACTATTCTCTGTTTGACTTGAATATTTTTATCTGTATTAGTCAACTTGCTTGTTCATAAATCAACACTCACACACATGAATGTGTGGATATGTACAAATTCTTTATTTATTTACTTTATGATTTTAAGTTTTTTGTCTGATCATCACCAGGAAATGCTGATTGGAAAACTGAACCATTTGATTTTCTGATCAATGGAGAGCTAGTTCGGATGTCGCTTGAAGAATTTCTACTCGCCCAGGGCATTTCTGCGGTCCTTTTTTTTTCCTTCCTAAAATTGGTGTTTCACAATTTTACAAGTGGAATATCATTTGTGCTCTTTAAAAAACTTTGCTTATTGTTTCACTGCTTGATTTTTACTAAAACGAGAAAGAGATGAACCTGCTTTCAAAACTAATAGAGAATGAAAAATGTGATAATTTAATCGAATTCTCGCATCTATTGTTATACCTTTTATAGTGTTGAACACCCTAGTCCAAAGTTCCACTGTTCTGTGGCTGCTGATGTTAACCTTAAGCACGAAAAGTGCTCATGTAGAATTTCATGCATAAAACCAGAGTATGAGCTCAACAATAAAAAAAGAAAATCAGAGTATGCACTAAAGAAAGGGACACATAAGAAGCTGAAAATACCTTGTTTATTCCGTAGAGAATTTTGTTTCTTCATCATGAATTTGTTCTTTTTCGGCACATTCCTAACCAGAATCTTTGATCTATTACAGGAGAAAATATTAGAAATTGAATACATAAAAGCTGTGGCCCCACGAAAAGAAGAAGAACCTTCTTTACATGATGATTGGGTCAATGCTGTTGATGGCTCAAATCCTGGGTAAGCTTGTGAATTTGTAAGAGTATCCATGTTGCTTTATTCTTTCCCCATTTTATTTTTTCATGTATTAAGTACTTTGATGTTTATGACCTTTCGTTGTTAGGAAGATTTATATCTTTTGGAAGGGAGTTGTTCTCTCTTGCCTATTGTGAAAATGGGACACACTATGGTGACATCTAATGTTTGATGGTGCCAAATTTGACCGTGGCATTGTCTGAATTTGATTAGATTGAATCGAACATTTTATCTTTCGATCATCCGGTAAATTATGCACCTCTATATTAGCTAGCTCTGAGGATGATCTTTTTTATGGTCTTTCCAATAAGACCAAATCAATTGTCTGCCTTAAATTTTGTTTGTATGATGTTGGTATAGGGCATGTGCTTCTATTCATTCCAAAGCAATCAATGAGTAGACTAGGACACGAACAGATAAGAAAACATGAATCGTTAATTTTTCTCCATAGATAACATGTTCTACATTTCTCCATGCACAAATGGATTTATGCAGTGTGACTGTGATATACTATCATCATGCTTCCATAAGTTATGAAATATACATTTGGGTTGAGTTCATTCCCATCTGGGGTGAGTTTATTCCAATCTGCTTCAGTTTGTGAATTGCTGACAATTATCCACTGCCTCACCTAGATAACAGATTGTTACAAAAGTTTATTCCCATCCTTGTATAAGCTCTTAATCATATAGTTCCCATAGATGGCAGAGACTGTACTGTGCTGTACATTGTCAGGCTAGATAGCCCCCACCTTAACTTATGTGTATTGGATGGAACTTTGGGGCTAAATATCACGTTCACTTTTTTTGAGGTCTTTTGGAATCCTTATTTTATATCTCCTATTTTCTAGATGAAATGGACTATTTTTACTAGCAAATATTGAATACAGTAGCTTATTTGCTTTGAAGAGCAGGAGGTTCTTCCCAAAATTTTAGACCTGGCAATCTTAATATGGTGAAAGATTTAAAGCCTGTTTTGCATATTTCACAATTACGTGTGCATTAGACAATGTGGAATATTGATGTGTTACTAGTATTTCACAAGAAACAACAAAGATCCAAATTCTTCAGTACATTATTCTATTCATTGGTAATGCCTTCATGCTTTTCTTACTGTTTTCCCATTTTTGTCAAATCAAATGCATTGAACGCTTATGCTTCAGTTAAGGGATGACAGAACTGTCATTTATGTCTATCATTGGTTAAGTGCAGGTGTAATGTTTGCATTGTTATTAGTGGCTTTTGTTGATTTTACTTGCAATTAAAAGTTTTTGGGTGTGCCATTGATCTGGATTCTAGGGGCAATTAATTCCATCTAGTGCACGGGATTGAAAATCATGTCGTATTAATTTATGTGAATGTCCAATTGATTAGAGTTTATTGTTAAGCATTAATGCCTTTGGTGCTTGCATATTAATTATCTGGCATTTGATGTCATTAGATACCGGTTTTAAGAATTTTGTTCTTCTGATTCAATTCTAAATTTGGCTGGCTGATGCCATTAATTTAGTTTTTTGAAAACTCGGGAATTATAGGGAAAGCTCTATGTTATTGAAAAATAGTGTAGGCAAATTGTAGGAACAGAGTGTGTTAAACTTCTATCCTATGCATCCTTTATTTTTATTTTTTATGTTATCTTCCCTCAATGTTTCAGGGGCAATCAAAATATGGCCGTACAATTGTAAATTGCATACTTCATACTTGGAAGATGTGCGAAAAATGAATAATTTCATGGCTCCGATTGCCGCAACTGTTATGCTATGCCTATTACACCGCGCAACTGCTATGCTACGCCTATTACACTGCGCAACCATTACACTACGCCCATTACACCCAACAATCACATCAGCGCTACCATTACCGTTATAGCTATTGCACTGTTATTTGAAACCATGTCTGACATTTTCATCCACTGTCCATCATTTTTACATTGTATGATATCTTTAGGCAAAACCAGTTGCTTGCCTTTCATTTCCTATTTTCAGTAAAGTACACCACCACATCTCACCTAAGCACTATGGAACCTGCAAATATGCTTATTCAGTTCATCACACCACAAATATTCTCAGAATAGGTGAGAGATTCTTCAGGGCATAATGATATTGTTTGTAGCAATTTATAGCATCTCCACAGCATAAACTTTATTCTGTCCCGTCAAAACAATTTAACATTTTTATATGAACTCTTTAGTTTTTGCAAAATCCTTTCGTTTAACATCTCACAATCTTACGTCAGATTTGCATCAGTCTCTGAAGATAACTTGAATCTTATACCCCGAGAGCAGCAGGTATTTTAATTATTTTTACTAGTTATTACTTTAAATTGCCTAGAGCTAATATACAACTTAAGTCTCTTATTGAATGATAGGTTGTGGATTCACTTAGTAGTCATCCCACTGTTCGGCCAATGTCACATCAACAACAATCTCATGCATTTTCATCCCAAGAGGTGAGCAATCATTTAATCAAAGCTTTTTTGACAAATAACATACCGTATTAATTACAATACTTGCTCCTAATAAATATAGGTTCACCTTTCAAAGAAAGAGAAGAAGAATAAGAAGAAGAAGAACTAACAAGGTAAAGTACTAATATCACTAGTTCGTGGTTTATGTTCATTTGATTTGTAAGGCATTGTTCACTTGAGCTTGCAAACAGCCCTTTATAATTGCTGGGTGCCTTCTGGAAGTTATGAACGACCTCCTAAGACATTTCAACCACTTCTGCCAGTAGGGTACTAGACTAACTCTCTGACTGTCAAGTGTCTTACACAATCTTTCTTTATGGATATTATATTTGGAATATCCCTTAAGGATTGGAACTACTGGAGCCTCCTTTCAATCTCAATTGTTGGGTGGTGGGTAGTAGGTTTTAGATGATTGCCAAGTGTCCTATGCTCAAAGTATGACCCATAAATATAGAAACCTTTAGGAGCTTTTTTATTAAGCAGGCAACAAGGTTTGCTGCATCTTTGGGAGAGCATCAAATTATGCACGAGTCACGAGTCTTTAGGTTTTGATACTGCAAATTCTCTTTTCTCAACACTTAAATGGGAAACAAGGGTTATTATGGGCTTTGTATTTGTTGGAGTTTTTGAAAATAGTTTTCTGTTCTAGGAGTCACGTAAAACAGAAAATAGAATTGAAAATTTGTTAAGTTCATTGTTCTTAGGAACTATTTTCAGGAAAAAAAAAAAAAAAGGAGTTAAAAAGGAACCAGTTTTCAGAGAAACACCAGAATTCTGTTCTGTTTTTTTTTTTTTTTTTTTTTAGCCAGAAATACTAAAGAATAAAAATACCGTCTCATAATTTTCAATTTTCAGAAAATTGAAAATTATATTAGTGAAGTTTTGGCTTGTTATATAATTTTTCCGATGTTTTGATTCAAAAGGTTTGATGGAAATTGGTGGTGCATCATGTGAGGTGGATTTTATTTAAGGAGTACCGCTTCTTTTATATAAAATTGGATAAAATATCTTGGGAAGTATGCTTAGAAGTGCCATCCAAAAGTTGTATATACTTTTCCTATCCCAAAAGATGAGAAGAGAAGTTGCAATACTTTGAAGAATTCTTGGTTAAATATTTTTTGTTGGTTCTATTGCAGGTGTGTAGGGGAACTGCCGTGATGCTTGTATCACCTACTGATGGAACTGATGAGATTGCGAATCCTTTCATCCAGCCAGATGGGGCTTAAATCTCTAGACTTATTATGTAGCTGCCTTCTTAACATTTGGTTTTTTCTCATTTCAGATATTCTAGAGTTTGAATTTAGTTTCTGTTTTGTCTACTTGAATGTCATTGTCTATTAATGTGAAATAGTAGCAAATGCCACATTACATTCTGTGATTTCTTTGAACTAATCAGGTGTTTTGGTGCCCCTGCGAAGTGAATATGATTTAAATAGGCGGTCTTTCTAATTGTAATCACTTGCAGGTTATCCATGGTATGATTATACAACATTTACTGAAATTGCAAAACTGCTAGTTCCAATCAAATGCTGACAAAAAATGCACATATGAAACAAACAGGTAATGAGCAAAATGCAGTGATGATTTGATTTACTTGGGACATTCAAATGCTCCTTTGGCTTCTTTTTTTTTTTTTGCAACTTATAATTAGAAGCAGCTACCTGTATATGCCTTGATTCGAACCTTGGTACGAACTCAAACTTTGTGAAAATGTTCTGGTTTTATCTATGCGCTGGAATACAAGTTCTTCCTCAATGTTTGAGGTTTTTCAAGGCTAAATACATCCCATTTTTTGAGGTCTACAATTACCTTTTATGGTATATCTGCTCTTTTTTTTTTTTTGTTTTTGGTTCTGTTCTGTTTTTTTCCTCTTAGATTTTCCTTATCTTCTGACTTTTTTTTATCAATGGCACAAATTGAAAAGCCTTTACAAAGACATGGTGGGAGGCTTGAACACAATGAGACATTGTGGTTCATGCTATGGTGCGGAAGTGGTATGTTTTTCTATGGCCTTATGTGTCATTGCTAAGTTGAATATTTAATTCTGAAGCTTATACAAGAAATTTTCATAAGAGTTATGGATTATTGAGTTGGACATATTCAGTTCATTATATTATGTTGTGCAAACTCAACCCATATTATGAAAGAAGTTTATGTTTCTGTTGCTTATCGATTTTCCCCAATTCTTGCTATTTTGCAATCAGATGATGATTGTTGTAACTCTTGTGATGAAATTCGTGAATTATATAGAAAGAAAGGTGATAAGTGATCTCTGTATGACATGAGTGGTGATAAGTGAAATCAAAATGACAAAATGACTGATCAAAATATGATTTTATCTCCGGAATTTTGAAATATCTTTCACCCTCTTTCTTTCCTATCAAGGAACTTTCTTTGTCTCTCTAGATGGATTAAAGGCTCTTAATGACCATTACCAACATATTTGGTTCAACCTCCATTTTAATTTTTTCTACCAATATTTAAGTGTTTAATAAAGGCCAAATTAGCTTCTATAATATTATTTATTGGCTTCTCAAAAAGGAATTTCCTTTTCTACTTCTCATTCCATGATTTTGTTTATTACTTTTGATAAGAATGAGAATGTTTGGTTAAAAGTTGGTCTAAGAAGGTGGTGCACGTGTACAGTGAGTTTCATCTTCTTACTAGTGTGTAGCTCTTCCTCAAGGTCACATTTTTGTATTTTCTCGAATGGACAAGTATATGTTAGTAATGGTTCATGTTATTTAGATGTTGCTCAATGTGACATTAGATACATGAAGTACCCTTGCCAATTCATTTGGGAAATCACAAGTTTATGCTATATGTATTTTTTTGTTGTAAAATATTACAGCTTTTATAGCTACTATAACTTGCAATGTGATCTGATGATGGTAATGTGTAGGAACCAATTCCTGTCACTCAACTTGTAAGGAAAACTGCTTCTATTATCCAGGAGTTCACATAGTCAGGGTAAGTGCTTTCTATCAGTTGACATCTCATATTGTTTATCTTCTTGGCTAGAAATCTTGACTATTGTTAACTTAAATTTTTCAGAATTGTAACATGTGAGGTGCATTTGCCTAACAAATGGTTCAGATGATAAGTATGAGCCCAATAGCAGCAGTGATGATGATGATAGTGATGGCTAGTTTTTAAGGACTTAGATGAATAGATTTCTATAATCTTTGAATAGTTTTGGATTTTGTTTACAAACTTGTATATGATACAGTTTTGGATGGTTTGTAACTTTTTTGTTGAATTTAGAACTTAAGGATAGTCCTTTTGGGTTGTTTTGAACTTACGGTTAATTTTTGGATGTTTGGAATTTATTGACAATTTTTGAATGTTCATAATTTATGGATGTAGTTTATTTTTATGCTTGAAACAATATTTTGATGGTTAATTGATATTTTGTGAAGCTTGTTTGTAATGTTTGTTAGATTATATAAAACAAGTTAAAATAGAACCTGCTGAATTAAAAATAAAATAAAATAATGCACATTCTACGACAAGCAAATTAGGTCATTATATGAAATATTCCACGACATTCCATGTACGTCGTGGTATGTTCTACTTATCTACGGCAGGCTGAGCAAGTCGTTGTATTATATATTTTACGACGCACAATCAGCGTTGTTGTTTGTCTCACCAATTCACGGCGTGCAAAAGTAATCGTAGAAAAAGTAACGACGACGCACAAAATCTACCATTAAATTGTTTTTAACGGCGTACTATAACATGTCGTAGAAAAAGTAACAACGACGCACAAAATCTGTCATTAAATAGTTTTTAACAGCGTACGAAGCATGTCGTTGAAAGTGAATGACTTTCCATGACTGGTCATAATATGACGTGCACTTGCACGTCGTAGAAGGGCTTTTACGACGTGCATTGTGTGTCGTAAAAACCCTTTTTTGTTGTAGTGTCAGTTGCAGGCAAAGAATTGCTCCATGGCAGCAATGAAGTCTACTTGCAACATACGAGAAGCAGAAACAGCAGAGATCGAGGACAAGAGTGGGGAAATCTTGGATGACGTCGGCAAAGAGCCAGCTGAGAAGAGTGAAGAAGCCTTGAAGAAAATCCTTGTCCAGCAAGGGGATGAAGAACGCTTCTTTCTTTTCGGCTCGGGCTTAGCCGAAGAAGAGGAAAAGGAGCTAGAGGCATTCCTGAGAGCAAACCTTGAGGTGTTTGCATGGACACCATATGAGACGCCAGGCATTGACCCCGAGGTCACTTGCCACAGACTAAATGTAAACAGATTGGCCAAACCTGTCATCCAGCGAGCAAAGAGGCTGACATTAATGCATGTTGAGTTAGTAGAAGAGGAAGTGGATAGACTTCTGGAGGCCAGAGCTATTCGAGAGGTAAATTACCCGACATGGCTATCAAACATAGTGGTTGTAAAGAAAAAGAACGGTAAGTGGAGGGTCTGCGTGGACTTAACCAGCCTAAACAAGGCTTGTCCCAAAGACAGTTTCCCATTACCCAAAATTGACCAATTGGTGGATGCCACTTCAGGGCATGGAAGGATGAGCTTCCTGGATGCCTACAGGGGGTACCATCAGATGGCTATGTACCCCCCAGACGAGGAAAAGACTGCATTCATCACCCCAAAAGGGCTATACTGCTATAGGGTAATGCCTTGTGGATTGAAAAATGTAGGAGCAACTTACCAGAGAATGGTAACCAAGATGTTCAGACATCTAATTGGCAGAACAGTAGAGATATACATAGATGACATGGTCGTGAAAACGAAGGAGCCTAAAGATCATCTGGAAGACTTAAAGGTAGTCTTTGACATCCTTAAAACATATCGACTCCGACTCAATGCATCGAAGTGTGCATTTGGAGTTGGGTCTGGTAAGTTCTTAGGATATTTGGTAACCAAAAGGGGCATTGAGGCAAGCCCAGATCAGATCAAGGCTATCTTAGAACTGAAAAGCCCAACATCGGCAAAACAAGTGCAAATGTTGACTGGAAGGGCTGCAACCTTGAACAGATTCATAAGCAAAAGTTCTGATAAGTGTAAGCCTTTCTTCAGCTTAGTAAAGAAAGCCACAAACTTCTTATGGACCAAAGAATGCGAAGCCGTCTTGGCCGACTTAAAGAAGTATTTGACTATAGCTCCAGTTCTCTCAAATCCAGTACCTAGAGAGGAGCTGTTCTTATACTTAGCAGTTTCAAAGCACGTAGTAAGTACAGTAGTAGTCAGAGAAGAAAAATGAGAGCAAATGGCAGTTTACTACATGAGTAAAACCCTGGCAGACGCAGAGACCAGATACTTACCCTTGGAGAAGTTAACACTGGTTTTAGTAATGGCTTCCAAGAAGCTGAATCATTACTTTCAAGCCCACAAAATTGTGGTGTTAACTGAACATCCTTTAAGGTCCCTATTGCAACAAAGAGATCTGACAGGCAGAATAGCCAGATAGGCAGTGGCCTTGGGCTAATATGACTTGGAATTCAGACCCAAGACAGTAATCAAAGACCAAGTCTTAGCTAACTTCGTGGCCGAGTTCACACCAGACGCCGTCATGCATCAGGCACCGTTGCGCCGAGGTATACAATGTCCAATTGAGCAAGAAAAAACCTAGCGGGGGACAACAGAACAAAGGAACAAAGAGAAACTCAGGCCCTGTAGTATTTACATCGGTGACTCTTTCCAGTTGTTTGTTGATGGGAGTTTAAACTGACAAGGAGCAGGGGCAGGAGTAGTACTAGTATCACTAGATGGGCAGATACTGGAACAATCCATTCGTTTAGGATTTAAGACCTCAAATAATGAAGCAAAATATGAAGCACTAATCGTAGGGTTAAAGCTGGCAGCTAAATATGTAACCTAAGATGAAAGGATGTCGGCCTATGCAAAAAAAGTGGGTAGACTGGTAGCCTTATTTCGAAATTTCCGACTACAGCAGGTAAGCCAAGATGACAACAGCCATGCCGATGCTCTGGCCAACCTGACTAGTGCAATGAAGCCTGGAGAGGCAAGAACGATAATGGTTGACTACTTGTCAGGTCCAAGCATAGAACCACTGAACACAAAGTGTGAAACAATGTGTGTGGAGATGGAACCAAGTTGGATGGATGCAATAATAGTGTTCTTTAGAGATGGAATGCTGCCAAATGACCGAAAAGAAGCCACAAAATCAGACTGAAGTCGACAAGATTCAGTTTGATCACAGAAGGACATCTCTACAAAAGATCTTTTACGGGGTCCCTTCTGAGGCGTGTGCATCTTGCACAGGTTGAAGACTTTCTGTACGAGATACATGAAGGAGTATGTGGAAGCCACGCTGGGGGCAGGTCACTTGTTCATAGGGCCATTACGCAGGGGTACTGGTGGCCCTACATGCAAAAAAATATCGAAGTCTAAGTCAAGAAGTGTGAGAAGTGCCAAAGGTTTTCACCTTTAATACATCAACTAGCAGGAGACTTGAACCTGGTGTCCAGCCCTTGGCCATTTGCCCAATGGGGCATGGATCTTGTTGGAAAACTACCTCAAGCAATTGGACAAAGGAAGTACCTGCTGGTAGCAACAGATTACTTCACCAAGTGCGTAGAAGCTGAACCCCTTGCCAAGATTCGGGACGTTGATGTGAAGAACTTCATATGGAAGAACATCATCACTAGGTTTGGAATCCCAAGAGCAATAATAGCAGACATTGGCACACAGTTTGACAATAAGATAATCAAGAGCTTCTATGCAAAGTTCAAAATCAAGAATTATTTTTCCACCCCAAGTTTTTCTCAAAGCAATGGACAAGCAGAAGTATCCAACAAAATTATCTTGGATGGGATTAAGAAGAGGTCGCAAGCAGCAAAAGGAAAGTGGGTGGATGAATTGCCTAGTGTACTCTAGGCATATCAGACTACGCCGAGAAGATCAGCTGGGGAATCCCCATTTGTCATGGCTTATGGCACAGAAGCAGTCATTCCTCTAGAGGTCAGCATCACAGGGATCAGAACCCAGGGAGTGGAGAATGGAACTAATGATATATTTATAGCCCGAGATCTGGATCTACTAGAAGAAAGAAGGGAGAAAGCAGCAATTCAGCTGGGGGCATACCAGCAGCAGCTCGCCAAGGCTTATAATAAAAAGGTGAACTCGCGAGAGTTCCATGTTGGTGACCTCGTCCTGAGAAAGATTGTCGGCAACAAGAAGGATCCCAGAGAGGGCAAGCTTGGCCCGAATTGGGAGGGACCCTATAGAATCATCTCGGTCTTGGGCAATGGGGCATATCGGCTTAAAGACTATGAAGGCAAAGAATTGCCAATACCTTGGAATACTTGCAATTTGAAATTTTTCTATCACTAGATTTTCTTGTTTTCTAAGTTTTCTTTTTGTCTTGTTATTAGCAGAAGTAATAAAGTTTTAGCTTGATCTTTAAACTTGTGTAATGTGATTGACCAGATACTTGATGATGTTTCTAAAGCGAAACATGATGAATAACTTAGACTTATTATATGGCAGAGTAGAACTTTTACTTGCATATAATAGAGTTGAACTAAGTTGACGATGTTTCTAAGCGAAACATGACGAATAAATTAGACTTATTATATGGCAGAGTAGAACTTTTACTTGCATATAATAGAGTTGAACTAAGTTGGCAATGTTTCTAAGCGAAACATGACGAATAACTTAGACTTATTATATGACAGAGTAGAACTTTTAGTTGCATATAATAGAGTTGAACTAAGTTGGGATAACCTGGACTTGTCATATTGGCAGAATCAGACTCATATTGGAACTAAGTACACGTCAGTCAGATTAACAACGAGACCGAGGTTGGTTACCTCGGCCAGTCTTTGTTTAAATCTGACCTCTGCAACAAGGTCAAAGCCCCAGGCTTAATGAGAACCCAAGTGTAACTTAGGTTCACATTAGGGGATAGAGGGCTGAAAAATGATACTTGGAAGATCAAGTTGAAGTTAAGCCGAAGTTATGATAAAAGAAGATTGGTTTAAAACTTGTTGAAATTTTAAAAAAAAATTTACAAGTTAAAGTTAAATCGAGGTTATGATAAAAGAAGATTGGTTTAATATTTGTTGAAATTTTAAGAAAAATTTACAAGTTAAAGTTAAGCCGAGGTTATGTTAAAAGAAGATTGGTTTAACACTTGTTGAAATTTTAAGAAAAAATTTACAAGTTAAAGTTAAACCGAGGTTATGTTAAAGGAAGTGGTTTAGAGTGTTAGGCCAAAGCCGAGATGAAACGTTAGTGGGTATAACCGAGGTGTTATACCCCGAGGAGATTGCACAGTTAAGGTATATGTTGAGACTTGCATTCAGATAAGGAAGTTCAAGTACAAAAAGGCACTTCGGCCTGACATTAAAAAGTAAATTGTTCAAATTGCAAAGGTGGCATGTCCGCCAAATTAAAACTTACACTGTTTTAAAAAGAAAGAAAAAAGTACAAGGCACAGAAAAAAGGAGAAAAACATCAAACTAAGACTCTTAGGCGTCCCTGGCTGGTTGGGTCTGGAGTTTAGAAGACAGCGGGGAAGACATCTCGGCGGCCCTCTCAATCGTAAGCTCGGCATCGATTTCTTGTTTGGTCGAGGCTCTTGTCGGCAATAGGCGTGTCCGATGTTGCCTTCTCAGCTGTGGTATCTTTGGAGACCTCACCATCCTCATCCTGAGACAAGTCCACGACTTGCTCATTCAGAGTAGGGGACTTGGCCCCAGTAGCTTCCTTCTTTTTCCTAACCAAAGATTCTTCCTTGGACTCAGAATCGTCTTCGGATTGGCTTGGAGTATGGGGGAATGGCAGGGGGAGGTCACCGACATTCTTGAGGGGGGAGTCCTCGGGGACGTCTAGCTTTTTGAGAGCAGCCATCCAACCAAGGGTGAAACCCTTATTACATGCCTGCTTCACCTGTTTTTTGTAGTCCTCCTTGACGTCGGCCGCCCCCTTTGCGTACACCTTCTCATTGGCGGCCTTGATCTTACCTTCTTTTGTGGCCAAGGCATCTTGAAGCTCTTTTGGGGCCTCGGCCATCTTTTCTTTAGCCTCTTTCTTTTCAGCCGTAAGGACCTTGGCTATGGCCTCGGCAACATCAACCTTTTCCTCGGCCTCATCTTTTGCTTTTATGGCTTCGTCGGCCTAGTCTGATAAAGTCTTCATCTTGGCCTCAGTCTTCTTAATGGCCATTTGCAGATTAACAACTTCCCTCATCTTGTCAGCCAACTCCTTCCTTATTTCGAAAGCTTGCATAAAGAAGGAGTAGGAATGCTGGATCGCCTGAGAGAGGATGGGTAGAATACAAGTTAGCAAAAATTTTCTAAGTATGGGAAAACAGAGAAAGAAAAAATACTGAGTTAAGGAACTTACTTGAACGGAATGCTGCAGCATCAAAGCGAAGTTTTCATATTCGCTCATCTCGGCATTGCGATTGAGATCATTGGGAAGGACCAAAGCCGTAAATAGGGCAACGCCGACTTTGAAGTCAGTCGCACTGTCGCTAGCTCTGACCGGCTTGTCCTCGATAGTGATTAGAGGAGCCTAGGGGGCATCTGGTTTCATAGGCCCCGAGGTTGTGGCCGACTCGGACCTCAGCCTTTTTGACCAGGTTGATTGGGATGGTTCGGCCTCGGCGAGCCTCTTCTCGGCGGCGGAGAGGTCTTCTCACTCTCAGCTAATTTTGAAATAGGCAAGGTGTCCTCAGTGTTAATCTGAGTCACCGCTGCCTTAGGCTGACCCTTCTTCAGTCTTTTGGGTTTTGGCTTTGATTGAGGCTAGGATTGGGCTGGTTGAGCGTGGACGATGTCAGGGATGTCGGCTAAAAGATCTTCAGCGACTGCTTTCTTGCGGCCCATCTCCGCAGTGATTGCAGTTCGGTGTCGGCGTCAGCATTGAGATGGTGGGATCAGCTATGGAACCGAGGTAGATGGCTGCTCTGCTGGATTAGAGGTTGACCCCTGATCTGGCTGAGATGATGAAGTTGCTAGTGGAGTTGTGGCGGAAGGTGGAGACTTGCTTTTCTGCTTCTTTGGGACGTCAGGAAGTAACGACTTGTAAGTCGGGATGAAGTTGAACAGTAAGGGAGCTCTCAGCCTATGAACTGGCAGATCCAACAACTTCTTATGATCCTTGTTGGGGAAGAAAGACTTGTGAAAATCCTTTGGTGGCTGTGGAAGAGCTGCACGAAAGAACATAGACATTAGAACATACAGAAAGAATAAAGTTTTAATGACTTGAAAAATAAATCTGTGGGATACTTGGTTCTTACCATTACCCTCTACGAATATTGTTCGGCTAATAGGGTAGAAGTGAAGGTCATCATCTGGAGCGAACTCCCAATTGCCCGAGAGAATGAGGTAATCATCCTTGGCTCCCTTGTTGGAGTCTGGGAGGTCGACAACAATTTTGTATTCAGTGGACCTCCGTTTAAGGTAGTAGATATAGCCTTTTTCTAACTTAAGGCCACACATGGTATAGCAGTATTGAATGTCGACTAAGGTTACCCTAGCTTTTTCTCGGCATGCTAAGGCAATTATACCATTGATAACTTAGTAAGAGTTAATGGCAAGCTGCATTGGGTTCAATTTGTAATAATGGAGGACTTCTTAGAAAAAAGGATGTCTAGTGGAAGCCTGAGTCCATACTCAAAGAAGGCAATGACCGGGAAAGGCATGGAGCCAACTGTGGGAATGACAGAATCGTCCTCCCCAGCCAATCTAAGATGGACGTCGGCTGGGATGGAAAATTCCTGCCTAAAGTATTCTAACTTGGTTGGGATATCTACCCTATGCCTTCACATACCCATGATGTCGGCTTGGGGAAGGTATTGGATTTCAGAAGGATATGTTTTGTAAAGGTTGGAGGGACCTCGGCAAAACCTAGAAGAATGATGGGGAAAGAAATTCTGAGGATCTAAGTGAAGTATAATTCAGTTTTCCTAAAAATCATGGGTTCTATAGACAAATCTCAAACCTAGATCTATTTAAACAAAGATTGAAGGCAAGAATCTGGAGAAAACACAAAACAAAAACAAAGATTCAAAATCAAGAATGGTGATGCTCTATCAAGAACACTGTGACAGAGTATGCGCAAGGGTGCAAGGCCAAGAATAGTGGCAGAAAATCAACAAATTTGTGAGCAGTGTGTGTATATTCAAGAATGGATTAGGCCAAAAACAGAATCATGGAACAAACATGTTCAAAACAATGTGGAATTCAAGATACAAATACATGAGCAGGATTGCAGAAGCAGCAAGTGAAACAGTGGAGTTCATTGAAGAAAAACCAGAAACTAAAACGAGAAGTTAAGTCGGAGAGAAACAATGACTCACCGAAGGAAAATGAAGCCGGTGTTGCGTATGCTAAAGTCAAATAGTGACAGCAGTCGGAAAAGATCAGCAAAAGCTTCGCTAGAGGGGAAGGTTAGAAGAAGTTACAGAGCTTGGAACAATGGCGAAAATGGAAGAGGAAAGAGAGAGAGTTCGCATGATAAAGAAGATGCAAAAGTGAAGCGACAAAGAGAGAGGGAAGAAGTTTTGTTAAAACACGAAACGGCGGCAAAAAGGCAATTAATGTGCTTAAGAAGACATGCGTGTCAGACGGCACGCTCAAAAACAATACGACTTAGTGGTGCGTGTCAGGTACGGCCCAGAAGGGAAAAGACGCATGGCAAGAACGGTTGAGTTGTTGTGTGTGATAGCTCATACGCGTGAGGAAGCTCTTGGAGTTTCTTGATTTAATGAAGCAGTACCTCGGCTTTGAGGATGATCTCGGCTAAGAAACTTGAACAAAACTTGGTTAATGGTTCTAAGGAATTAATGAAAACAAAAAGTCTTGGTCATATTTAAGCTGACGAATGATGACCTCGGTAATGAATGATGAAGCGAGTTTAGCTGACGTGCTAGATGGAAGAAATGATAGAGGTTTCATCACCTCAGGATGCCGAGGTAATAGAACCTAGGGTGCAGTTGTGGGGACATAAATTTTGAATGACAACACGTGGCCGAGGTGTCACCGAAGTGCCAGCCGAGGTGTCACCGAAGTGCCAGCCAAGGTGCCACGTGTCATGGTCATGACGCCGAGATGATATCAGCTAGGCTGAAGTTATCTACGAGAATACCGGAATCCGGGATAAGCGGATATGGGACAAGAGTCCTAGAATGAGAGAGGACTTCAGTTTGGGTAAAGATAAGACTCTTAGAGAGTTTATCCCAATCTTACTGGGAGTCCAGGATTAGCAGTAAACCTAAGTCCATTGAAGCTAGGCTTTTATTGGGACTAGGTTTGTGTTGGCTATAAAAAAAAGGCACCTCCATGGGTCTAAGGTACGCTTTTGATATTTTGAATAGTGAGTCAAGAACCTTTGCTATCTTTGAGAGATAACTGACTTGATCGTCGGAGTGCCCTCGGGTAGATGAACCACCGCCAGAATCTCTTCTTTCTGTTATAGGTCATTCAGGCGCCATCTATTCTGCCAGTGCTCTCCAGTTGAATACTTGTTTGGCAGTGTGGTCAGAAATTGACACACACAATTTGGCGCCGTCTGTTGGAAAGAAAGGAGAATAGATGGCCAATAACGAACAGAAAGAGAAGGTTGGGGACGACACTCCTACTGGGAGTGGGAAACCTATTGACCTTAACGTCAAAAAAGACAAATGCAACAAAGAGACTCAAGATAAGAATCACGGAGAAAAAGACGTCGGCTAGGAGGGCGACACGTCGAAGAAGTCAGACTGAAGCGGGTATTATAATGAAGACGACCTCCAGGTGTGGAAAGAAAGATGCCTGTGGAGGGATGACGAGATGAAGGGAATGACAAACAAATTGGCGGACCTGCAAACAGTCGTCAACTTCATGATGCAGAACAATATTATGTAGCTACCGTTCCTGTTGCAAGATACGCCGATTCCAGCGGCCAAGAAAGATGCCCGAAAAGATGGGTAGAAAATAGTCCCTACAGTCTCCCAGCACATCAGGAGCGAAAAACACTCTCACGGGCCTTCAATGGAGGTCGGGCGAAGAGAGTCAAGAAGGGAAGAATCTAGGAGGACACATAGCACCAAGGAAGTAGACCCCAAAGAACATCGGCATGATCAAGGGCAGGAGTTGTGCTTCGACGCAACTAATAGAGAAAGGTCGAAGAGAGCTCACAACGAAGCTAAGAGTAGTGCACCGAAAAGGCTGAAGTCAGGAGATGGCCGAGCCCCTGGACGGACCAAGGAGGATCTATGGGATTACCTATAGAGGAGGCAACAAGATGCCGAGGTAACCTCCCTGGTCAAGCCGATAACGCCGTTCTCGGTAGAATTGGACAAATTCGAAGCGCCGAAGAGGTTTAGCATGCCGAGATTCTAGATCTACGACGGTAAATCGGACCCCAACTTTCACGTCGGTTTGTACCTAAATGCGATGACGTTATACACCGGGAACGAGCCATTAAAATTTTATAGTTTATGAGAGAGAGAAATGGGTACTCGGGCTAAAAATCTAATTTTGAATTTTGAGGTGTTTTGGAAACAAACTAAAAAAGTCAATGGTCAGCTTTTAACTCATTTTTAATCACACCACCTCTCACATAAAATAGTGAAAAAAGGCAAAAAGTCAACTCTTAACCATCTCCCCAAAACATCTCTTTGTATGTCCAGAGATCCAAGCGTTCAATTAGTTTGTCCATAAGGACAAGTTCAGGTTAAATGACCAAAACACCCTCTCTCTCTCTCTATATATATATATATTAGTGGGTGGCACACGCAGTGCGTGTGCAATTCAGAGAAATAAACATAAAAACAAATGATAAAGAAATTAATATCATAATATGTATATTGTTTAAATGATAAGAGTATTCTTAATGAAATCCAAAGTCTTAGGTTTAAATTTTGCTCATGTCTTTGAAAATATATATTTTTTTATTTCAAAATAGAAAAAATTGCTACATGACAAAAGAAGAAGTCACCATACTATTAAATAGCAAGTCATCTACGCACATATATAATAGTATAGATGATGTACACTGTCAAAAAAATCAAAACCGGTCCCTTACTCTCTTTTTATACTTTCTTTCACTCTCTCTCTTTCTTCGACACCTCCTACGCCATCACCTTCTCCAAAGCCACCGTGACTGTCGCGTCAATATTGCTTGCCCTGGCCTCTAGAGCTCCTGCTTCATCATCGATTGCGAATCTGGACGCCTTTGCTAAGAACCTTCGTAGCAACGATTTCCAAAGGTGAAAATCCAAGACCTCAAGGACAAATACTGCAAGTTCGAGCTTCGAGAAACCAAAGCGAGCATGGACAACGCTCTTTGGCGAGTCATGATCGCCGAAGTCCCCACCATCGCCATTAACCTTGTAGAAATTGAAGTAAACTTGTCTGTACTCAACGATGAGTGCATCGCTCACCGATTAAGGCTCATTCTCCTCACCAGCAACCGAGCCATAAGCATGCGCTTCTTCAGAGACTGCAACACCTATAATGGCGATGGACAGTGCGAGTAACTGCCGACGACGCCTTTCTCAAGGCTTCTCTCCGAATTTGTTGTCAAATTCGGTGCCGATTCAGTGGTACGGATGTCCCGACTCACCATTCTCGATAGTACAAGTGTGTCGATCTCTCTTGGCAAATAGTAGAGCTTCTTAGATATGAGGTTTTGTGGTAAGGTTTTCTTCGTATTCATTAGCTCTCCTATCTATGAAGCTTTGAATCTCGTCGAATCTGCAAGGCAAAACCCTAGATCATTTCTATGTCCCTGCTCTTTCTTTTCCCTCTCTTTGGAATCTCCACCGCATGTTGGATTGATTGATTTATTTATTTATTTAGATTTGAGCTTTGGGGTGGCCTCTGTACTACACTGCAGTAGAGTAGAGTTTAGATTGGGTTATTGAGATTCGTTGATGATGATGATGATGGTGCATTAGAGCTTGATCTATAAGATTGTTGATTATTATTTTTTATTGCAATAAATAATTCTTTTTTTTTTTTGGATCTATGCATATCTGTGTAATATTTGAGTGTTGGTTTAACAGATAGATAAATAAAATTTGAATAGATAAAAAATTGAAATGATAAATTTGTACAGATAAAAATTAGAATAAGAATTAACACGTATTCAACAAATAACCGGGAAAACCTAAACAAATAAAAAAAAAATACTTTGAATTTCAACAGTTAAAAAAATAGAACAAAAATTTTAACAGATAGGAAAAGATAAGACTAGAATTTCAACAAATAAAATTTTACACAGAGAAATTTCAATAGATAAAAAAAAAGGACAAGAATTTGATCAGATAGACAAAAAAAATTGAATAGATAAATTTTTTTTTTTTTTGAACAAATATACAACGAAAAGTCAACAGATAAAAAAAGTCAATAGATAAATTAATGGGTAAAATTGAAAACAAAATATCTTTTAAATCAATAAAAAGATTTTTCACTAAACTATCTTAGAAACGGTGGACCTCTTACCAACAAAAAAAAAAAAAAAATTTACTAGACCTATCGTCTTAGACAATTGCTAGAGTTGATTTTTCAGCAATTTTGTCGGAAAAAAAAATTAAGGTAAAATTATTTATTCCATTATTTGGGTCAACTTGTATATGTTTTAATTCATTTTTTTTCAATTGATGTGATTAAATGTTTTATCTAATTGGGCTCAACAGAATTTTTTAGAACTGCCCTAAATATAATAAAAATAAATTGAGCTATTTAAATTTAGAGTATATTGAATTTGTAGACCCTATTTTTGAGCCAAAATTTAGGGCCTAATGTACAAAAACTTAGTGACCATAGCCCAATTCCAGCGCTGGCGCCGTACTCTTCTTCTTTCCGAACGAGTTTGAATGAAAAAGGGAGAGATTTGAGCTGAATTGGGATAGTGGTGGAGGTACCGAGAGAGTGTTGTATGAAAAGTGATTGAATAAGGACAGTCCGACCACTTTTGATTACTTGAATAAAGGTTTTCGAGAGAGAGAAATATGAAACAGAGGTTTTGTGGTGCGAATATTAGAGTGAGAAAACAGAGGGAATGAATGAGTCCTTATATATACGACTCAGAACACTACTTCCAAAGAAAATTCGAACTAGTTTGAAGTAACCGATTGACACAATCATATACAAATCTATTTTTTAAATTTATTTTCTAGAGTTAATGATTTGTAGGAGAGATGATTAGATAATAATTGGAGGAGATGTGAGAGAAAAAGTTGTCTTAGATGTCCTAATTGAGTGTTATATTGGCCTTATTTGGTACAGTTTATTAAAAGCTAATAGTATTTGATAATAAAAAAAAACAGAAATTAAAAGCACTTCTTCTCTAGTTTCTAGATAATCAATTTTTTAAACTTATTTAAGTTATTTCTACCCAATAAACTATAAGCAGAAGTTGTATTAAACAGTCTGCTACAAACTCTCAAATTAAAATGAGCTATAACCTCTTTTAAATTGTAACAAACATCCTATTGTTGAGTTTGTAAAGTGGGTCTAACTTTTAGATTTGAATAGCAATGCTCATAATTATATGATTGGAAATACTATGGTACACACCTCTCAAAGGGTGTAAACTATATGAATCTTATAATTAAAGAAAAAATTATATAATTTCATATTTTCTGAGTCATGACTGGAAGGGGAAAAAAAATCATAACCATACAATACATGAAGCATAACCAAAGATTTTAGGAGTCATAACAAAATAAGAAAATTGATCAATCATATAACTTAGGAGTGCATACGGTAAGAGATGTCTATAGTTGAATTTTCCTTATATGATAGGGTTGGTTAATTTGGAGTTTTTTTTTTCTTTTCTCCCCCCCCCCCCCTCTCTCTCTCTCTCTTATTATAGGGAAATCATAGTGTAGTTACATTAAAATAAAAGTGAATATCATATACAAACAATGGAAAAATAATAACTCTCATGCGAGCCAAATAAGAAAGAAATGTAATAATGTAGAAGTCAAAACCCTAAATTTCTCTCTTGTTTTTCTCTTTGGAATTTTCTACTAGGGGAGAGGGAGACGACAGTGTTCCCCACCTCTTTGATCTTCTTCTCCTCTCCCTTCTTCTGATCCTCTAGTAGATCTAGTTCTTAACTCAGATATGATGTTTTCCTTATTAGTCCGGCCATCACCATTTTATCTTTTCCACTCTCGAGCCAAAAACGTTAAGATCTAGTTTTAGATCTTCGTACAATCTGAAGACCAACGTTGGATAACGTGTTTATTTCATGCTAGACGGCCACCTTAACTTCAATGTTCTATCTTCAGCAGCGGAAGCGGGTTTTTAGATTTCAAGTTGAAGGTTGCGAAGCAGTGAATTTTTGCATGAGTTTGGTGAAAAATTGAATCTAATTTTTTTTCTTAATTTTTAATTTTTATTTTATTTATATAGTTTTCTTCATTTTTAGTTTGTCGATGTAATAATCATTCCTTTGTGGAGACTTGTTTCCCATTGTGGGGGGTTTTTTTTCCTCCTTTTATGGAGGCTTGAATCTTTCATTCTATAAAGGTTATTTATCTCTTTTTGAGATCATGTGATACCGTTGTACTGGATTGATTCAATCTTTTATCGGTTTTGCGATAAAAATTTTCTTTCCAATTTTTTTTAAAAAAAGACCAAATAAGAAACCATACACAAACTACAAAAGTAGACAAAAAATCAACTTTGGTTTTCGGGAAAACCACCAATCTTTTAATAGATGTAGTTTGAAAAACAAGATCTGAATCAAAATAAAGCTCAAACCGGCCGACACCATTGTTGTCATCTCTACCGCCGCTACCTTCTTGAGCTTTGGTCATCGTCGAAAGTTAGAGTTGAAGAAGAAAAACACCTACAATAGTACATAGGAGGAGTAAGAGGAGGAGACCATAGTTGGTATTGAAAATCAAAAAAAATCTACGTAAGAAATAGGAGGAGAAACTCACAAAACTTCCTCTTCCTAGGTATAAAAAATCCAGATCCATACTATAGAATTATTTTCAACACTCGACGAAGGGGCGCCGAAAATTGCCGAGAAAGTCTGGCGCGCCTGTTGGGCATTCCTAATTAATTTGGGGCTTTTGGCACCCAACAATATTAAGTGCATTGAAATAGTATAGAAAAAAAAAAAAAAAAAAAGCATACAAAAAATATATTTTGTAGTTAAAATTCATTTAGAGTATTATGGTTCACATTTGAAATAAATATAAGTGACAATGTATTTTTCATGTATTGTTTGTTTTCTATTCTATGAGCTTAACACTCTTATTTAATATCAATTGTGAGTAGTTTAATATTTTGACACAGATAATTATGAATTATTTTTGGATCTTGTTAATGTGACTCTTTAAGACAAATGTTAAAAGTTTTTTAAAATATTATACATTTTTTATTCTATGTATTTTCATATATATGAATTTTTAATTTTGTTAACATGTATCTTAATTGCATTATTTTTTTTTCTCATTCTCTACTGTTTTATTCTTGAAGATTAAAGAAGAAGAAAAAAAAAGAAGAAAAAGGCACGTGCTGTGAGGCAATGGCTATGTTTGTTTAGAGGTTTGGAGAGGAGGGATTGGATTAGTAATTTATGAGTCTCACAAAATTTATTTTTATTTGAAAAAAAATATAATGGGAGTAATAGTTTCATGGGATGTTGAATAGCTTTCAATGATGAGAATAACATTCTCACAGGAAAGGTGGGATTGTAAGTGAAAAAATATTATTATTATTATTATTATTATTATTATTATTATTATTATTATTATTATTATTTTATTTTTTTTGAGCAATTTAAATGGAGAAATTTTTTTTAAGGTCTTTAGTATTAAGATTTTATAGGATAAAGTACATATAATATTTTCATAATGGTTGGGGTTTCTCAACATTTTTTCAGAGAAATTTTGATCTAAAGAAATTTCTGTTTGTTTTGAAATTTCTCTGGGTTTTTGAAATTTTTCTAGGTTGAAATTTCTCGGATTTGCTTATAAATTTCTTTGTATTTTAACTAATTTTTTCTGATTTGCTCACAATTTTCTTTGTGTTTTGACGAAACTAGAAAAAATTGAACTATAAAATTGAATCTAAAAGATTAGGGTTTAGGGTACCCTAAACCCTAAACAAAATATAAAATTATGTACAATTGCATAGATAAATATACAGAGAGAGAGAGAGAGAGAGAGAGATTTGAATTGAGAACTTGGATACGGATAATCGTGGAAGTGGTGGAAGTGCACCTAGTTGGGAGAGAGAACTTTGAAGAAGAAGAAGAAGAAGAAGAAGAAGAAGAAGAGGTAGATCTGTTGATAGAAGCAGAAGCTGTTTGAAGATTGGACTTAATGGTGGACTTGAGAGATGATATTGATGTTCTGTTGATGAATCTGTTTCATCTGGAAGCCATAAAAAGAGCTTCAAAGAAGCTTCCCAAGTTTCAGAGAACAAAAATGAGTGATCTTGGTCTTTCGCAGCTTTTGCTCAAAAGCCCATGTGGTGAGGGAACTTAAGCCAAAAAAATAAAATTGTGAATCTCTCCCACCACTAAAAGTTAGAAAGAGATGTTAAACTAAATATCTCATTCAAATATAATGTTTATATCTAAGTCAACCCAAGGGAGTCAAAAAGAGGAGAGTCGTTAAGTGGCAGTTGCAACGAATGGCTTGTTGTATAGATATAAGTTAAATAAGCTATTCTATTACCAATACTACCCATCTCGCGATAGTCGAACCTCCAATCTTTTGAATGTAAGAGACGGGTCATACCGCTCGTTTAAAAGTCAGGTGATAAATGAAAATATTATTCTTTCCTAAAAACAACAACGCCATCTTTTACATAATGTAATTTCATAAATTCAATCATAACCAATTAATTATCCAAGAAAATATATTTTTTCTTATATCCCTAATTTAATATCGATATTAGTAATCATCTCAGTCAACCATATCATATTCATCTCACTTAACCTAATCCTGCAAACGAATACAACTAAGGAATGCTTTCTGCACTTTTCGTGATTTGGGAAGAATTGCATTGATAGGTACATATAATTTTTTTAAGAAATTATTTAATATTTTAAAAATAATACTCTATTTAATAATTGATATTTTACGCATTGCCTTTCAAAATTTTAATACAAATGGAATGAGTCCTATAATTTTCAACAATTATTAATTTATAATATTATATGAATTTATGATAAGAACATTAAATAATTTATTATTTTTATTATTTTTTTTGCAACAAAACTCATAGAATATATATATATATATTGTATATGTCTATTTATAATGGGTGAATGGTGATGATGGGTTGAGGACCGTTGAAAATTGGGTCGGATTTGACCCGACCTATAACTCATGAAACGTTTACATAAATTGCGGATAATTCACATGATTTAATAAATAAGGTGATTAAGAGATTATATTTTAGGAGGTGTTTGAGCTGTTGTGGGAGACTATAACTCCACCTCTATCTCTATCAGGAGAGAATCTCTATATATTTGATATAGAGAAACAATAATACGTATTATTATTGATATGTAAGTTTACCTAAAAATCTACTGTAGAAAAATATTTCTATCTCTATTCTTTCCTCTTAGGTCAACCATTATAAAACCTAGGGATTTGGAGTGTGAATAATATATTGACAAACTTTGGTAGCTTTTCAATTGACGAAGAAAGGTTTTTCAGACGAGACTCATAATTCGTTTGTATAACAAGTAATGTTATATAAATAAAATTTGTCTAAATTTATTTTATAGTATGTGAATTTTGTATTTTTTTTTTTTGGTTTTTTTTTTTGTCTTGTTTTTTAATTTTAAACTAAAGCAGTCACATTGCTGAAGACACACCTAAAGCGCCTACACTTCGCTTGCAGCCAATACAATTCCAACCTAACTTCATTATAATTTATATTTTTAAAAACATCACATTTCATTATTTTTAATGATTTACTTTCTTTTTTTTCTTTTTTTTTTGTGTGTGTGTGTTTTTTTTTTTTTTTTTGGGGGGGGGGGGGGGGTGTAATAGTATCTGTACCTTGCTTTGAAATGTGTACGATTGGGATGAGTGCATTTACTGTTACTAGTTGGACCCTTGAATACCAGAATGTTAACACAAAAATCCTTGGTAATATCTTCTCTCAATTTAAAATTCTCTTAGTAGGAGAAGTACCATTCATAACATTACATAGCATTCAAATATCATTAGTTTTATGGAAGCCTTGTGCAGGGAGTTTGAGGAGTGAGAGGTTTTTTCAAAGGTATGTATAATGTGGAGTTCCCACTGCAAGAATAAGTTAGCAAAATTAGAAATCACATTTCAAAGGATGCATTGTTATATAAAGTTTGGAATACAACTTTGGCAATTCACTATCATGTCATTTTAAAATGGCAAATTTTTTTATGACAACCATATAAACCTATAATAAACTTCAATGTACATCTTCAAGTCTCTTCAAGTAATCATTTCCTCAAGGAGGACCAATTTTTTCTCCAAGTAATCAGTTCAATGTGCATATTCAAAGTTTATTGTTTTCCATTTTTGCAAGGACCAAAGTTTACTTTGCCCGAGAGTTTTGAAACCACTTAGGGAGAGGGATATGAGAAGACAAGCCAAGTTGAAGAATTCATGTAAAAAGTTTTTGACCTAAAAAGGAAAAAATAAATAAAAAAAATCAATGCCAATAAATTTTACAAGTTGGATCATTATCTTGTTGGTCTCGTGAGAGAAAACTTGAAGTAGCCTAAGTGGGTGTTTGGGAAGTGGCTATTTTAGAAATTTTTTTGGCTTTTTTTGTTATTTTAGTAGGCTATTTTAGTTTTTGTGTTTGGGAAGATATGATGAATTTTTATTTGAGTTGGTGTATTGAAAAATGTGTTGAAATGATATTTGAAGTTAAAATGACAAATTTGTCCCTAACCACACATTTTCCAAAATTAATCTAAAAGGCTAAAATTGTAATTTACCTACCTGTCACTGTGACAGTGGTAGGCTGTGCCTACATTGTCACAGTGACAGCCCATTGTCAGCCTATTTTTTTTTATTTTTTTTTTAAACTTTTGGTTTAAAAGCTTTTACGCTAAAATTGTTTTTGAGGCTATTTTAGCCTTAAAGATTGATTCCCAAACACCCCCTAAGTATTGCGTTTGGACAAGACAAGTCAACTTATTTCAGGATGTGCCACGCATGAATATATTTTAGTCATGAGTTGCATCATTGCATGAATTTTATCTTGATGAAGAAGAATAACAAGCTACAAATTTGTTGGAAAAGAAGAATAACCAATGGTAATCAGTTGCATGTTCAAACAAAGTTTGATTTTTTCTTTTTTAGTCAGAAGACCCTTTCCTTAGAAATTCTATTTTTGCTCTCATAAGTGTCAGTTTCTGCAATAGAGAGAGTATTGCAGAGGATTTTTAGCTTAAAGGAAACTTATTTTTGTTTCAGGCTCCGTTTGTTTTGATGTAAAATAATTTACATGCATTCAATGAGATAATAAACGGTAATGAAAGTTTGAATGACAAACCGAGCCTCGGTGCATGCAATACAAATGAATGGATGCAAACACGCGACATGCTAATTGAAACAAAATTCCCCTAATCTAACCATCAAAAGCAGATAAATAAAAACGAGAAAGATGTGGGGTTAAAATACATGCACATTATTACAACATTACGCTCTCACGAAGGAAAGTCCGAATGAATAAACTAGCTAAGCTAAACTACTTAACTAATTATTACAAAACTTGAATGAATTAAATTAACTAACTATTCTAAGCTAATTAATTAAGTACAACAATTAAACAATTTAACTAGGCTAAGCTAATTAAATATTTACAACACAAACTAATTTAATTAATCGATCTAAACTAATTAAGTAAGTACAAAACAAAATAATTAGCTACAACTAATTAAGTGCAACAAATAAAATGACTTATTTCTAATTAAACTAATTAACTAGTCCCGGGAAGTGAGGGAGGCCCATGCATGCTCGGTTTCCATCCGAAGAACGTCTACTGTTTGCTCCCGAAAACCTCTATTGCACAACCCTTGCACTGGTTTTTCCTTCTAGATCAACTCTACTCTGCTTCATAAACATTATGCACAAAATTCACTAGTGGCCAGTAGGCCAGAAGTAGTGGCCGGCTGGCCACCAATAGGGGGTTACTGTCTAACACTGATGGCCTGCCGGCCAGAGATAGTGTCCGGTCGGCCACTGATGATGCACCATTTCTTGCTGTAACAGAGACCAAACAGAGCAAAAAGAGGGTATTCTCACTGGTTGTTTGTACTGTGTATCCCTCCTTATCATCAAAACAAGCTCAAATGAGTCATACACTTGGTTCAAAGACCATCAATCAAGCAATTTCATTACATGGTGGCTAAAGATCCAAGGTGTACAAGTTTAATCAATGCACAAACAAGACTCACAACCTTCACCCTATCATGGATGATCAAGGGCAATGGTGACCTAGGAAACTTGGCACATTTCATCACTTTGAGTATGAAATGTCCCAATTTTCCTTGTGTTCAATTAATGTTTGATTGAACACATCGAAACACAATCAAATTCTTATCTTTGCACAATTTTAGTTTGACTTTTAGTTACTCATTTTAATTACCCTTCCATTCTTTAACCAATTAAGTCCATTGGTGAGTTAAGTCCTCTAAAAGAGAAGGAAGTGTCAAACAAGGGGTTGTTTAAGGCAAGAGAGAGGTGTCATGCCATTGATAATGAATCCCAAAAGAGGATTAAACCATTAAGCATGGATCTCAATCTCAAGCTTAAACAATCCTAATGTTGAAACAACCCTCAAAGCAAACAAAGAGTCAAGAAATGAGGGAGGTTGCAGAGATTATGCTTGCTAAAATTAAGTGACAAAAAACACTAAAACATGCAATCAACTCAAACAAATGGTGTCTAAAGGCCTAAAACACCAAGCTTGTGAGGACACTTACACTACAAGCATGCAAAACAAGACTCAAATGACTTAACTAGCCAAAATAGAGTTAAAACAGTCCAAATTAGAGCCTAAAACATGCTGGAATTAAGCTACAAATGGCTAGAAAAATAAGCTAACATAGAGAGCTATCTAGGCTAGCAAGCAAGACACAAGGAGAGGAGGCTAACCCCTCCAAATTTGGACTTCAAAACATGATTTTCACTACTAAAATTACTCTGAAATTTAGTGTTCAAAAGCCCCAAAAAAGATAGTTTGAAAGTGGGAAACAAAGGTGGAAAGGCCTTACAAGTAAGGAATAAAGAATTGTGAAATACCCCCTAACCTTAAATGGCCTAAAACCACAAATTTCAGCCCACATAAACAGAGTTTTTTGTAGCCCAAAACAGCCCAAAATCAATGGGAAAAAGCTAGAAAAACAAGTATGCAAAGTAAGTTAAAAAGGCAAGTATTATACCTCTTGAAGCAAAGATTAATTTTAGGCAACAATTCAAGCCAAAACCAACTTCAAGAGCTCCAAGAAGGCTTCAAGGAATCTCATCTCAAAGATGAACAACTTTGATTAAGAAGGTGTAGGCAAAAGTGTAGTGTATGTAGGCTAATGTGCACAAACTTGTAAGAGAGAGAGAGAGAAATGTAAAGAGAGAGAGAGAGAGAGAGAGAGAGAGAGAGAGAGAGAGAGAGGGAGATTTTTGTTCCAAAAATGCTAACCCTCAAAAATGGGGGAGGAGGCCCCCTATATATAGAAACACATGCATTTGGCTAAGATATATCCCTCCATACATGTATAGGAAGATGCAACCAATTGTGGTAACAACTGGAACAACTATTAACAAAATATTTGAAAAAAGACATTGATGGCTGGCAGACCACACCATTGGCCGACAAGGCACAAAGGTGGCTGACAACCTACTAAAGGTGGCCGGCAGCCCACCAGAGAAGGCCTGCAGGTCCCAGGGTCTTGAGGTTTGAAGCACTAGAGTTTCGGTCCAAAACAAGGCATAGAATAGATAGGGTTTAAAGGCTCAAAGACAGGGCATTCCGCCAAGGACCTCAGGCACTAAAATGAGCACATGCAGTCATAATCATCGAGTGCACAAGCGATGACGTCCAAGTCTTGAGGACGGAAAAAAATGGGGTGTCTACACTAGGTGATGCAATTCGCGTTGTCGTTGCCGGTAATGCCGACGTTAGCAATGAACGCCGTCACCTAGAAAAGTGGACAAACTACGGTATGGTGTCGACTGTCCCACAGCATGAGAAGAGACTCGGGCCTTCACATCGATGATCATAAACGTCGGGCAAACAAAGTCTCAGCGAGAAGATTCTAAGAGAACTTTGAGGAGTAGAGGAGCACAGATTAAGAGATCTCGGCAGAACAACAAAAAGGGCCACAACATCGAGGAATTAGTGGATGTTGAAAGGTTCAAAGAGGACACACCAGAGCATGGGAAGTAGCACACCGAAGTGCTTGAAGCCGACAGATAGTCGAGCTCCTAGTCGGATAAATGAAGACTTGCGGGATTACCTTCAGAGGGAGAGGAACGGCAGCGAGGTCATGTCCACTGCCCAGCCGAGAACACCTTTCTCGGTAGAGTTGGATGAGTTTGAGCCACCAAAGAGATTTAGTATGCCTAGGGTCCATATCTATGATGGTAAGTCAGACCCAAACTTTCATGTTAGTTTATACTTTAATGCAATGTCTTTGTGGAGTGGAAACGAGCAATTGTTGTACAAGGTGTTCCCATCGATATTTGGAGAAATTACATCAGATTGGTTCCTCAAATTGCCGAAGGGATGTATCAAGAATTGGGAAGGCCTGACTTAGATGTTTGTAGCCAAGTTTGTTACGAACAGATTGCAGCCATTGAGGTTTGATTAGCTGTTGGCCTTGAAAATTGACGATGGCAAAAGCCTTAAGGCTTATTCTAAGAGGTACTACGAGATTCATGACTGGATGTCAACCTGTAACCAGGAACTTATAGTCATGTCTTTCAAGAACGACTTGAAGAATGATTGCCCACTTTGGCAATCCCTTGCAAAGACCCTCCTAAAAAATATAGAGGACCTTATGGAGAAGTACGCAAGGGGAGAAGAGGACAAGAAGGTAAAGAAAAGGACTATAGTGAAGTAAGAGAAACAGAATGGCTTGTCAAAATGTAGCTAAGGTAGTGTCATTGATGACAAACCAGAACCAAGATTGAAGGCCATACAGGCCATGAGTACAATCTTCAAGATCCCGATGTATAGGATCTTGGAAAGAATCAGAGACCAACCTTACTTCAGGCCATCATAGAAGACCCTGGGAGAGTACATGGACAGAAATATCGGGAAGAGTTATGCCTACCATGACAAGAATGGGAACATGACTCAAGGGTGGTAGGCTCCAAAGTAGCATCTAGAGGACCTTGTCACATAGGGACACCTAGGAGATTTGATAGATGAGGCAAAGACGAGAACGGAATAGGGGAAGCTAGCCCAAGCACCAGCAACAACACCACCACTCCTGGTAGCACAGGTAGATGGACCAAGGGTTATCAATGTGATCTATTCGAAGATCAATGCAAATGAAATCCAAGGAGAAATGCAGATGGTAAGGCCTCTGCAGCATGTCTTCTAGGTTCAACAGAAGAAGCCTTAGATGGAGGGACACCGGGGGCCGATGATCTCGTTTACGAATAAAGACCTGGATATGGTGCATTATCCATACAATGATGCTCTGGTAGTGACCTTGAATACCAGAGATTGCTAGTTAAGGCATATACTAATTGACCACAGTAGCTCCTGTGACATCATGTATGTCAGATATTACAAAGATCTCGGCCTTCATGAGGACAACTTAGAACAATTCGATAGCCCCATGGTCAGATTTAATAGGACGCCAACACGGCCACTAGGAACCGCAAACCTGGAGATTCAAGCAGGAAGAAAGATCGTAACCACAGAGTTCACCATAATTGATACCCCTTCCTCATATAACATCATCTTGGGAAGGCCTTGGTTGCACGCCATGAGGGTTCTTCTCTCAATTTTGCACCAACTGTTGTGATTCCCAACTAAGTTTAGGACTGAGGAGGTGAGAGGAGACTAAGTGCAAGCGAAAAATTGCTCTATGGTAGCAATGAAGTACACCTACAATATTAGAGAAGTAGAAATGACAGAAGTACAAGACGAAGACCAGGAGGTCCTGGACGATGTCGGCAAAAACCTGTTGATAAGAGCTAGCAACCTTTGAAAAAGGTTCTAGTACAAGAAAGGGATGAAGATCGATTCTTTCTCTTTGGCTTAGGTTTAGCCGAGAAGGAAAAAAGAAAAGTAGAAGCATTCATAAGAGAAAATATAAAGGTATTCGCCCGGATGCTATATGAGATGCCGGCGATCAGCCTCGAGGTCACTTGCCATAAGTTCAATGTGGATAGGTCGACCACACCCTTGATCCAGAGAGCTAAGTGACCAACCTTGGTCTACGTAAAAGTAGTTAAAGAGGAAGTAGAGAAACTGTTTGAGGCACAGACAATCCAAGAAGTGAACTACCTAACCTGGCTGTCTAACACGGTGGTAGTGAAGAAGAAGAATGACAAATGAAGGGTTTACGTGGACTTCACAAGCCTAAATATGGTTTGCTCGAAGAATTGTTTCCCTTTGCCGAAGATAGACCAGCTTATGGATGCCACGTCTGGACACGGAAGGATGAGTTTCATTGGTACATACAGAGGTTACCGTCAAATAGCCATGTACGTACCAGATGAAGAGAAAATGACATTTATCACTCAAAATGGACTCTATTGTTATAGAGTGATGCCCTTTGATTGAAGAATGCAGAGGCAACGTACCAGAGGCTAGTGACCAAGATGTTCAAATATCTTATTGGAAAGACCATAGCAGTCTACATCGACGATATGGTCATGAAGAGTAATGAACCTTCAGACCATCTAGCCGATTTGAAGAAGGTTTTTGATATCTTGAAGGCATATCAACTTCATTTGAATGCCTCCAAGTGTGTTTTCGGAGTAGGGTCTAGTAAGTTCCTAAGATATCTAGTGACCAAGAGAGGAATTGAAGCAATCTGAAGAGCCCAACAACAACAAAAGAGGTCCAAGTTGACCAGCAAAGTAGTCTCGCTGAACAGATTCATCAGCCAGAGTTCAGATAAGTACAAGTCATTCTTCCAAGTGCTGAAGAAGGCCACAAATTTTCTGTGGACAAATGCATGCGAAGTCGCCTTGGCTAACTTGAAGAGATACTTGACAACCCCACCTGTGTTATTAAACCTAATTCCAAGAGAGGAGCTATTTTTGTACTTGGCAGTCTTAGACCACGCTTTTAGCGCCATGGTTGTCCAAGAAGAAGAAGGAGAACAGAGGGCAGTATACTATGTAAGCAAAACCTTAGCAAGCATAGAGACAAGGTATCTGCCCCTAGAGAAGCTGACACTCGTTCTGGTAATGGCTTTAAAGAAGTTGAACCATTACTTTTAAGCCCATAAGATTATAGTGCTTACAGAGTATCCACTGAAGTCTCTATTAAAACATGGAGACTTGTTGGAAAGAATAGCACGATGGGCTATAGTTCTAGGTCAATAGAACATAGAATACAGGCCAAGGACAATAATCAAAGGTCAGGTTCTGGTCGACTTTATTGTTGAGTTTACACCGAGCGCAAGCCCGAAGCCAAGACCCATGAACCTTGACCTAGGGTATGCAGAAGAACTAGAGGAAACATAATTGGTAGCATAGAATCCCAAGCCAGCAAGACAGAAACAAAAGCAAGAGAAGCCAAAGCCTTGTGATATTTATATCAGCGAGTCCTTCCGCCTCTTTGTCAATGGCAATTCAAACCTACAAGGGGCGGGGGTAGGAGTGGTGCTGATCTCACCAGATGGACAAATGATAGAACAATCAATTCGACAAGGGTTCAAGGCCTCAAATAATAAAGCAGAGTACAAGGCATTGATTGCCGAATTGAAACTAACAGCAGCAGTCGATGCCGATGAAGTGGTAGTCTACTGTAACTCTTAACTCATCTTGAACCAGGCGACGGGGGAATACACAATCCGAGATGAAAGAATGGTGGCCTATGTCAAACAGGTCATGAAACTGCTAACACAGTGTCATGACCCGAACCCGTCCCCATGGGTTAAGGACATAACTGGCCAGTAATCAGGGGATTACCTATGGCCTCAAACCAAACCAGACATAACTCATCAAAGTAAAGGGGCCAAACAGAAGCAAACTTACAAATTGTCCATAGAGCTGTGCTTACATGGCACATCATAACATTCCATATACACACATGTTAATAACTCACGTCAAAATAAGTAATAACACAAAAGTTCTATACATACAGGATCATTAAGTCTAAGTTGGTCAAACCCAAAGTTTATATACAAAAGTAATCCAATGTTTTCGCCAATATAACAAAACCATAAAAGAGCAAATGAGGCGAAGACAAGTCTCGTGCGTGAGATGTATGGGCTGACTCTTCAAAACCTTGACTATTTTTCACATATTTCACCGAGGCTGGGTTTGGACGTCCCTTGGCTCACTTACATAGCCATGAATGAGCGTGAGCGAAAGCCCAGTGAATAATATCAAATAAGGAAGATACATGAACAATCTTTGAAACAGTTACATCAGTTGGCCTTGGGCCCAATTCATGTTTCTATTTAATGTATCAATCGACTAAAGTTCTAGACTTATCAAACGGTCTCGGGCCCAATTAATTCATACCCGACGGCCTTTGGCCCATCCATTCATGTCTAACGGCCTTTTGGCCCAATCGTTTGTATCCGACGGCCTTTGGCTCAATCGTTTATATCCGACGGCCTTCGGCCCACTCGTCCATACCAAACTATCATTCATGTCAGACGGCCTTTGGCCCAATCATTCATATGTCAGACTATCATTCGTGTCAGACTATCATTCATGTCAAACGGCCTTTGGCCCAATCATTCATATGTCAGACTATCATTCGTGTCAGACTATCATTCATGTCAGACGACCTTTGGCCCAATCATTCATATGTCAGACTATCATTCCGGTCAGACTATCATTCATGTCAGACAGCGTTTGGCCCAATCATTCATATGTCAGACTATCATTCCGGTCAGACTATCATTCATCTCAGACAGCGTTTGGCCCAATCATTCATATGTCAGACTATCATTTGTGTTAGACTATCATTCATGTCAAACGGCATTTGGCCCAATCATTCATATGGCATAACAAATATTGTCCCCAATTCAATGTAACAAACTTACAAGGCTTATGTGAAAGTAAGCAATTGGACAAATAACATACTTTTGATATATTTATTAAGATATTACTCATAGTGATCTGCTGGTGGATCTGCCCTCGTGCTTGACCCTACACATTTCATGAACATAATAGGTCACTGTAGATGTGCCCGAACGTCCCAGCTCCGTGCGCGAATGGCGCGAAATCCGTTTTGTTCATTAGCTACTACAGTTCAGACTCAATGTCACGGTTCTGAATCTAATCTTGCAAAGTGCAATGCAAGACCGATAAATCACCAAAGAGTCCAAATCCGGTAAATCGTTTTGGAAAATTGATATTAATAAAGAAGTGCCAAACACGGATTGCTTTGCCAGATACAGAGTCGCCACCTAAATGTTTTTGTTTTGGGAAATTTAGGAAACCTTGACTCGTGCCTAAGGCCACGTGTCCGTCATCACCAAAGTTGCCTCCGCTCGGGAACTTGGATACGAGAGGGGAAGGTCATGCAATGAGCACCCCCGTTCGCCCGATCAAAAAGATCGGCCTTTACTAAGCATGATATTTTATTTTTGAAAACACAAGTGTTCTTATTCCGGTTTATTAGCTAGCCTACTATGTGATGCGTATAACATACAAGTATAGACTAGATCGCCTAAGCTGGAACAAAACATCTCATGTTTGTTTGTTTGATAATGGTTTGAAGGTGCTACTCGCAAGTAGGCTAAGACGTAGATTTGCCACCCTCGAATGGGCTTAGAAAACAACATGATTTGCCACTCTCAAGTGGGCTTAAAGCTCGCATTTCGATGAATTGTTCTAATTCAAGCAATCCAACCTTCACCCACAGGCATTCAGGCAGTTATATCATTTAAGCAAATAGCCTCATGGCAAGCATGCTGTCATGGCAATCAATAACACGCATGCAGGGATGCTAAAGCATAAACACTTACAGTGTACTCCGAGCCAAAACAACAACTAGTTAGTAATCAATGCATGATCCTAGCTATGTTAAGATGCCTAATGCAACACATGCAAAAATGCAACTAAAATAGGCTCGGCTATTCTAAGATGGCATATGAAATGCAACTTGATAACATGCTGTTGAACACGTATTCAAGTAAATGTATTTAAAATACAATGTAGTTAGTATGATGCGCCGAGCCTGGTGCATGCAAGACAGATGAATGGATGCAAACATGCAAACATAAGGATACTAATTGAAATATGTCTGAAACTAACCATCGAAAGCGGTTAAGTAAAAGAGAGAAAGACGTGGGGTTGGAAGACATTCACACACTCACGCTCTCGACGGAGGGTCCGAATGAATAATACAAGCTAGCTACGCTAAGCTATTCTAACTAATCTAATAATCTAATTAGACTAATTATTACATAATCAAATTGAATAACTAGCTAATCACTAAGCTAATTATTACAACAATGAATTAAATTAGCTAACACATTAACTAATTAATTACAAATTAACTAACTATACAAAGCAGTTAAAACGGCCTCGAGAAGAGGGGCACATGCATGCTCGATCGACTTCATTCGGAAATCCAATACCATGCCTCATGTTGCCTCTGTTTGCACTGCTTTTGACTTCTGAAAACTGTAAAAAAAACTCCAAAACACTTCTCATCCACCTTATGGACATGCTGAGAGGTCATCAGCTAAGAGGTAAGGCCATCGGCCAAGAGATGAGCGTCATCGACCAGTTTTGAGGCTATCGGCCAAACATTTGTAGCCGATCGACACTAGAGAGCTGATCGGCCATCTCTTCCTGCAAACTCTCGTTTTTGCTGCAACAGAGCACAAACAGAGGCATGGCAATGTATTTGCAAGAAAATGTGTATGCAACTACACCCCTTATCATGTTCAAAACTCAAAGGAGTGTAGTGCTCGACTCTTGAGCTATCAATCACGCATTTCGATGCATGATAGCCAAAGGCCGAGTTGCACAAATCAATATGGATGAAATGCACAAAAACACATAAATGCCTTAACCTCTATCATGCATGATCAAGAGGGTCGGCGACCGAGAATTGAGGCACGTTTCATCACTTCAAGTATGAAACGTCCCTCGTTCCTCGTGTTTGGCTTAACACCCAAACCAAACACAATGCAATGCATGCACAACTTAACCAAGCTAATGACATGCAAACAATGTAATGCAACATGAGCACGCAAGCACCATGTAATGCAACCTAAACATGTAAACAACATGCAAGAATCATGCAATGCGACAAGCATGCAACAACATGCAATACGACAAGCATGCAACAACAACAAAATGGAACAAGCATGCAACAACATGCAAAATGGACTTAAACTAAAATGGATAGACCTCAATCATGCCCAAATCAGTGGCCAAAATGATGAATTGAAGGCATGAAATGCAAGACAAGCATGCATGCCAATTGGCTCAAGAATTAAGGCATAAGAGGACAACTCTCAAGGGCATTTAAAGAGTGACAAGCATGGACATGTGACAACACCTATAAGCTCTAAAATGATGTACGGAAAGGTGCCAAACCACTCAAACAATACAAGTATGGCATGCAAGAGGGCTCAAAGCTTGAAACTAGCACATGCCTTTGCACTATAACTATATAAAACATGAAGCATATGGCAAGTACAACCTAAAACAGTCCGAGATCATGCCAAAATGAGTCTAAAACATGCATGGAGCAAAGCCAAAACAAGCTAGCATGAAGGGTCAAAACATGGAGTATGCAAGGCCAATAAGGAGGTTTACACTACACCTACCAAAGCCAAGCATGAGATGACTTAACCAACAAAAATCAGAGTTATGGCATGTCAAACTAACACCAAGAATGGGCTAGTACCAAGTCAACACATGCTAGAATAACAAGCTCACTCATTAGGCATGCAAGACTAGTAAAGAGGGCTTACACTACAAGTGTAAGAAGCAAATGAGGGATGCTCTAACCAAGTAAAAACAGAGCTGTATCATGGCAAAATAGGACCAAATACATGCTGAAATGGTGACCCAAAAGCCTAGGCAAGATGGCATACACATATGCTCATTCTTAAGGCATAAAGAACCAACCCTTCAAAGCATTGAAAGAGTGACAAATGTGAGGGCATGGCAATGAAAGATGCTCCGAAAAATCATTCCAAATGATGCTAAATCATGCAAATAGACCAAGCAATGCATGCTAGTGGCTTGGAAACTCAAGGCTAGTGAGCTAAAATGCACTATGGCTATACAAAGCATGGCATGCATGACCAAAACAACATAAATCAGACCTTAAGCATGCTAAAACATGGCCAAAATCTTCTTGGAGTTAAGCCAAAATCACACTAGAATGATGGTCTAAACCATGATGCATGTTGGGCTAGTGTGCAAGTTTACATTACAAGTGTATAAAGCATGCAAGAGGTGACCAAACCAGCCTAAAAAAAGAGTTATGACGGGTCCCAAAAGTCACACAAATGAGCCTAAACAAAGCCATAAAGAAGTAAAAACACATGCTCATTTGGGTAGCCATCAACACTAGCAACCAAGACAAGAGGAGAGGGGACCACCCTCTCCTATTTGGGCCTTCAAAATAGGGTCTTTACCACTGAAAATCCTTTGGATTTCAGTGGTTCTAAGGCCAAAAAGAAGTTGTTTGAAAAGTTTGAAAGCTAGCTCACAAGGCCTTATAAGCCAAGGGGCAAAAGAGAGGACAACCCCTTAGCCAACCAAGGCAAAAACCAAGACTTTTAGGACTGAAAAAAAGAGAAAAAAAATAGAGGTTTTTGTAGTTCAACACCACCCCAAAAAACAGCCCCAAAGTAGTTTGAAAAGATGGCCAAGCAAGTGTGTAAAACAAGCTTAAATGGAGGGAGATCTTACCCTTGATGTACAACTGCAAAACCAGCCCAAAATCTGAGCTAGAACCACCTTTTGGAGCTCAAACAAGGCTCCAAAGAATCTCAGCCCATTGGTGATCAAGTTTGATCAAGGATGCCTAGGCAAAGGAGAGGTATATCTCCAAGTATACCTCTTGCATGCACACAAGGGCAAGAGGGAGAGCAAACTTGAGGGAAAAGCTGAACTTTAGCTCTAGAATTTTTAGAGAAGGAGAGAGAGAGAGAGATTTTAGTGTGAGAAGCTCCCACAATTGCTCAAAATGTTCTCACATTTTAGAAATGAGATATTTGGCTCCGCATATAGCAAAAGGCAAGAGTTTGGTCGAAATATCTAAATATGGGACAGCTGGAGGTTGTGTGGAACAGCTGGAGATGAAATATCTTCAAAAAATTTGAGTTTGGGGCATTCTTGGCTGATTGGTCATCTTTTGTGCCGATCTGCCACTTATCTGCTACTTTTTTGGCCGATCGGCCAACAAAATCTACTTTTCAGACCCAACTTCAAATGGGCATAACTCCTTCATATGAACTCCTTTTTAGGTCATTCTTGTGTCCAAATTGAAGCCTCAGAAGTAAGATTTCCAATGGTGGCATTCTTGCATCAAAATTCCAACTTTCCAAAAAAGTTATGCATGTTTTAGTGAAGCCGCTTAGTTTCAGCTCAACCGAAATGATGCCGAACTTCAACCAATCATATCTTCTCCATCCGAAATTGGCTTTAGGAGATTCTTGAGTGAAAAATGAAGCCCCGGAAGTCTTCTTTCCAACGGTGGTAGCCTCATAGCTTAAATCCAAGTGAATAAATAGATAAGCCTGATTTAGCGAGGACCGCTCGACTCTCTCTTAGCGATTCATACCCAACTTCTTCCTTAACTTAGTTTCTTCCCTCTTCTCCTCTTTTCTTCAACTCCAAACCCCTAAACAAGGTGTTTTGAAAAATTTTCAAAGATTTCATCTCTCTTTCATTCATTTCCACTTTGTCCTCGCTCGGTTTACCGAAAAGCGTAACATTTGACAAAATGCGAGCCTCGGAACATCGTAGAAACTTTATTTCAAAATATTTTGAAAGAGAGGGTTTCAAGGTCTAAAAACCATTCAAAAATAGCTTTGGTCCAAAATGGGGTGTGAGGTTTGGATTTGACTCTCCTCTTGCCGAAGAAATCGAACATTTGCCCTGCACATCTTTCATCACCAAGTAAACCATCCGTAGCGCCCAAGTCTTAAGGGCGGTCAAAAATGGGGCATCTACAGTTGCCCCTCTTTGGCAGAGCTCAAATTCATGAAGTGACGTGAGTAAATGTCAAAGCCCAGAGATGACCCATTTTTGACAAGGCCAAAGACTTAGACAAACAAACAAAATACAGATAAGTAAATGGTTGCGGCCGCAGGCTACCTACGTATCCCATTGCAAGGAATCAAACCAGCGTAGTTCAGGGGCAAGATGCAAATGATATGCAGGAAGATTTTGATAATTGGACTTACGCGCTACGCAAAGCCAATTTGGGTGGTGTGAACAGACAGGCGCACCTGCCGTTGTTAACCGATTTTGATAATTGGACTTATACGCTATGTGAAGCCGGTTTGATAATTAGACTTATACGCTGCGCGAAGCCAGTTTGATAATTGGACTTATACGCTATGCAAAGCCGGTTGGATAATTGGACTTATACGCTGCGTGAAGCCGGTTTGGAAATTGGACTTATACGCTGCGCGAAGCCGGTTTGAAAATTGGACTTATACGTTACGCGAAGCCGGTTTGAAAATTGGACTTATATGCTACGCGAAGCCGGTTTGATAATTGGACTTATACGCTACGCAAATCCGGTTTGATAATTGGACTTATACGCTACGCAAAGCCGGTTTGATAATTGGACTTATACGCTCTGCGAAGCCGGTTTAGTAATTGGCCTTATACGCTGCGCGAAGCCGGTTTGATAATTGGACTTATACGCTACGTGAAGCCGATTTGATAATTGGACTTATATGCTATGCAAAGCCGGTTTGATAATTGGACTTATACGCTGCGCAAAGCCAGTTTGATAATTGGACTTATACGCTGCGCGAAGCTGGTTTGATAATTGGACTTGTACGCTACACGAAGCCGGTTTGATAATTGGACTTATACGCTGCATGAAGCCGGTTTGATAATTGGACTTATACGCTACGCGAAGCCGGTTTCATAATTGGACTTATACGTTGCGCGAAGCCAGTTTGATAATTAGACTTATACGCTGCGTGAAGCCGGTCTGATAATTGGACTTATACGCTACGCGAAGCCGGTTTGAAAATTGGACTTATACGCTGTGCGAAGCCGGTTTGATAATTGGACTTATACGCTGCGTGAAGCCAGTTTGATAGTTGGACTTATACGCTGTGCGAAGCTGGTTTGATAATTGGACTTATACGCTACACGGAACCGGTTTGATAATTGGACTTATTCACTGCGCGTAGCCGGTTTGAGAATTGGACTTATATGCTACACGAAGCCGATTTGGTAATTGGACTTATACGCTACGCGGAGCCGGTTTGATAATTGGACTTATATGCTACACGAAGCCGATTTGATAATTGGACTTATACGCTACGCGGAGCCGGTTTGATAATTGGACTTATACGTTGTGCGAAGCCAATTTGATAATTGGACTTATACGCTACGTGAAGCCGGTTTGTTAATTGGACTTATACGCTGCGTGGAACCGGGTTGATAATTGGACTTATACGCAACGCGAAGCCGACTTGATAATTGGACTTATACGCTATGCGAAGCCGGTTTGATAATTGGACTTATACGCTGCGCGAAGCCAGTTTGATAATTGGACTTATACGCTACACGAAGCTGATTTGAAAATTCAGGATTTATGCAATACAATGTAATGAAATAATCAAACCACAAGCAGTGCAAAACCACACAAATCTCATAAAGAGATGGAGATGCAAAATCAAACTACGTGTAGCATAGAAAAGGTGCCGGAGCACTCTAACCACAATTCTCTTAGTGGAATAGGTGCATGCACAGACAGAACTATGTGTTTCGCTTATAAGTAATTGGGTTGCATGATATAAGCGAGGAATGATCTGCTGAGGAAAGATCATGAACCTACATGCTAAATGCAACAAACTAAAATACGATGCAATGGATGTAATGGATGAAGTGAATAAGACACGCAGCCAAACCACATTTTACCTAGAAAAGGCATAAACACAAAACAGACCACGTCTAACACAGAAAAGGTGCCGAAGCCCTCAGACCACAACTCTCTTAGTGGAATAGGCGTATACACATAATCACAGAACCATGCTTTAACGTGAAAAGTATGGGCACATGCTGGACTAAGCTTAACTTGGAAAGGATGCATGCGATAAAATGGATAATGCAGTAGATGCATGAGATAGATGCTATGTACAATGCAATGTAATAGCTAAAATGCAATGTAGCTGGGAAGTGAAAGTACCTTACAGGGGCAATTGGCAATGACCTACCTCGTGCTGCTGGGGACCTTCCCCTTCTTCTTGGTTGAACCACAGGTACTACTTTTCTCCCTGACTATGGTCACAACTTTCCCTATTCTCCAACAGGGTGACATACTACGTTGGTTCAGTATCCAGAATTGAGGCGCACACATGCTATCTCAACCTATGGGGCTTCCATATGGATTTCAAGCCGGGGGTACACCCCTGGGTATTTAAACCAGACTTTAGTCTCGGAAATCTCGAACCTTTGCGTTCTAGGCATGAGCCATTCGAACTCTAGTTTCCACCACCTCAGTTGATCTCTTAGGAAATCACAGCAAACACAGGTAGGTGGCTATACCAGACCACCGGAAGTCGTCCGGGCACGACAAACACCAAAGAAATTGCACCTTTAGAGGATTTAAGGTCTCCTACACCAGAGGGTATCCAAACGCGCGCCAAACACGAGAGGAGAAAGTTAGCCAAACGCGTACCAAACGCGAGAGGAGAAAGGTAATCCAAACGTGCACCAAACGCGAGAGGAGGAAAGGTATCCAAACGCGCACCAAACGCGAGAGAAGGAAGGTATCCAAACGCGCGCCAAACGCGAGAGGAGAAAGGTATCCAAACGTGCGCCAAACGCGAGAGAAGGAAGGGTATCCAAACATGCACCAAACGCAAGAGGAGAAAGTTAATCCAAACGCGCGCCAAACGCGAGAGGAGGAAGGGTATCCAAACGCACACCAAATGCGAGAGGAGCAAGGTATCCAAACATGCACCAAACGCGAGAGGAGAAAAGTATCCAAACGCGCGCCAAACGCAAGGGGAGAAAGGTATCCAAACGCGCGCCAAACGCAAGAGGAGGAAGGGTCTCCAAACACGTGCGAAACACGAGAGGAGAAAGGTATCCAAATGCGCGCCAAACGCGAGAGGGGAAAGGTATCCAAATGCGCGCCAAATGCGAGAGGAGAAAGAGTAGCAGTCAAACTAAACCAGAACATCTCTGAATGAACCGTACATACAATATCGTCTGGTTTCACCAACTTCAAATGAACCATATATACAATATCGTGCCTGCACAAGAAAGAAATTCAACAGGTACAATATAGTAGAAACACATGATCAATGCTATATCAAGGTACAATTTCAATACAAGATAAACGTGTGTGCATACGATGCCGATGGAAATATGCATAACAATGCAAGTGAAAAGTGCACAACAATGCAAAAGAACGTACGTGACAATGCAAGTGAAGAAGTGTGCATAACAATGCAAGTGAAGTGAGCATAACAATGCGAGTGAAACGTGCGTGACAACGCAAGTAAAGTGGTGCATGACAATGCCAGTAAAACTTGCGTAGCAACGAAAGTGAAAAGGGTGCATAACAATACAAGTAAAATGTATGTGACAACGCAAGTAAAGAGGTTCATGACAATGCAACCTAAGTGTGCGTGACAACGCGGGTGAAACGTGTGTGACAACGCAAGTGAAGAGTGCATGACAATGCAGGTGGAGTGTGCATAACAATGCAACTGAAAGGGTGTATAACAATACAGGTGGAGTGTGCATACATATTCTATGCACAATAATCAATGCATATTCGATGCAATATGCTCAATGAAGAAATGCGCGTCTTGGCAAGACTGATTTAGTTGTGACCTCCGATTTACCTCTCAAAGGGGTTACAATATATTTCAAAAGGATACACCTCGTGCATGCCAACTAACGATGAGCTACGCATCGAAGACATGAGTTGAAACTTCCGCAGAAACATTTTGAGTTGAAAAGTGGGTTCTTCTTGCACTTTCTTGATTATACTTCCAAATCGCAGTTACTACCTTTCCTCCCTGGCCATGTTCACAACTTTCCCTATTCTCCAACGGGGTAATAGACTAGGTTGGTTTAGTATCCAAAATTGAGGCGCATACCCGCTACCTCAACCTATGGGGCTTCCATACAGATTTCAAGCTGGGGATACACCCCTGGGTATTTAAACCAGACTTTAGTCTCGGAAATCCCGAACCTTTGCGTTCTAGGCAACAGCCATTCGAACTCTAGTTTCCACCATCGCAGTTGGTCTCTTAGGAACTCATTGCAAACACGGCCAAGATGCGCCTGGCAGGGAATGATACTTAGAGAGAGCACTTTTGATCGCCATTCTGGCTTTGAAGCAGGCTTGAACTTGAGCTTGAGGTAGAGGCATACTTCGGAGCATTGACCAGACCTAAAGAGGTGCATTCGGAATACAATCTCAGAATTTGCAGAAGGTGAAACACACTGAGATGCTCCACATTTTCCCTCTTTTCTTTTCTTTTGCTTTGTAGTCCGAAACCTAGATAGCTTCAGATAGGTCCTTGTTCGACTGTTCTCATATGACCAGAGTTAAACCCTGTAGTTTTATGAAAGAACAAGTTCTGTTTTGCACAAATGTGGAGAACGACATAGCACTCTGAGCACAAAACGATTTTTTTGAAATTGAGAGTGAGAATAAGTTTTCAACTGGATATTGAGTCTACGACTGAACACAGCGCACCACGACTCGACAAAGGAAAACAAAAGGTAAATAACCTAAACACATCGAGAAACACCTGAAATGACTCAAAACAGGAATAGAGACAAACAAAACACATACACAACACTCAGATGTGTTCCAATGGCAAGAGACCTCTTAGTTCACGAGGAGCCAGTTTCTTTGGGTAACGTTTCCCACCCTTTCTCATTTGTGATTCTCACATCACTCTGGCACTCAATCTCTTTTTCTCTAAAAAGCCCTTTCCTCACTTTTCTCTCAACGCACATCTCTCTATTCTTCAATCTCTCATTTTTTATCCCTCCCCTGGGTAGTTGATGGATAAACAAGAAGTTGTGGGCTTTTGCCTCTAGCATTCTGCTAGATTCTCTTTCTTCCGCTCACAACAGTGAGCTTTGCCACAAAGGGGTTGCGACAGGATGTGCAGTAGATCCGCAGTTGACATTGGTTGACGTCACCTCTAGCTTAACTTGGTCGAGATAAGCTACAACATGTCCCACCAGCCAGGTATACAATTGATTAGTCTCACAAACATTGCATTTTCTATGTCCCCATTCCGGGTCAGACGCCAATTTTTGATTTGATCATCCAGATGAGGGAACTGAATATCCCGCTCTAGTTCCAACTCGTGCTTTGCACTTAGCTTGATACCTCACTGCTTGGAGGGTGAGAGAGCTTTCAACCCTTTGTTGTTAGCTTCAATTGTCCCCTTTTCTGGCAGATATGGTGCCCTTTCTGGCAAGTGCGTTGATAAAGGGAAAAAGACAGAAAACTTGACTCAACTGTGCCCCTAGTTCATCATTTTGACCATTTTTTTGTTTTGGCTTCTACTAAAACAATTTTGATCAATACAAGAGTTTGATTAACACGCTTGTTCGATTTTCTGATTTGAAATCATGCAAGTCAAGCTATGAGCACTGAAAATTTTTCTTTTGGGGTCTAAAAAAAGGTCCAGTTTTTGAAAAAAAAAATGGAATAATTTTCGAGAAAATTAGTCAACTTCATTAAAAATTCTCAAAACTGTTTTTGCAAATGGCCACTGCTCGACCAACGTAGAATTTACCCTCGAGATGCACAACCTCAGATCCCAAAATAATGGAAAATTGCCCCTTGTCTAAATGGCACTGCATGGCAACGGAAAGTTGCCCCTTGTTTGAATGGCACCGCAGCACACCATAACCAGTTCTCATAGTGAAGATCACAATCGAACTCTTGGATACAGCGAATAAAAGATGACCCGTTCAATCTGATAGACAGGACAGTCGAATTTGAAGTGTTTTATGGCTGGACTTCAGAATGAAGTTGCCTACGTATCTCAAAGATGGGAATCAAGCCTGACGTAGTTCCGGGTTAAGGTACACTCGGGTATTAACCTCTCCGTTTACGCTCTAACTTTTGCCAAGGCTGCCCTTCTGGGTTTTCAACCTTGCGAGCTTTGTTTTTTTTTTCTTTTCATTTCTTTTTTCATCTTTTCTTCTTATTTTCTTCATTTTTCTTCTTTTCTTTTTTCATTCTTTGCATTTTTTTGTTTTGGTTCTTTTTCTTCTTTTTTTCTTGCTCTAACTTTTGCCTGGGTCGCCCTTCTGGGTTTTTAGCCCTGCGAGCCTCTCAAGGATAAAAAGTGTAACAAGTCTATGTTGAATGGTTATAGGATCTCGAATTCATCTGAATCCAAGAGAATGGCTGCTATTTGCTGATGATGTAGGAGTCCATCCAACTGGGTCTGAATTGCCCCTAGTGTTGTGGGTAGAAACTCGGTTGTCCTTCAGCAATACTTTCTTCTTTCCTCCCTTCTGGGATTTGTCATTCTTGCCAGTCTTCTTCGGTTTGCAGAACGATCCATTCTTGAATCTTTGAACACATCTGACATTTTTGCCCCTAGTTCAAGGGGTGCTTCTGATCTAGCTTTGCAAGCTTTCTTTAATGACATATGATCTTTTTGATCTGACCTTTTTGCCTCTAGTTCAAGGGTTGCTTCTGATCTGGCCATACATGCCTCACATTGATGGTTGACCATTGAACAATCTGAATCCAAGTTCAAGGTTTAAAAGCAAAGGGGGTTGAGTTTCGAGGCTGAGAGCGATCCTAGGCTGCACAATCTCAAGAGTGATTCCACACAAGTCTTCGTAGGACCACGCAAAACATTTTTTGAAATCTTTTAAGAAAGCGACTAATTGCTCGCGCTGAAGACAGTGTAGAACCAATCTAGATCAAACTAAGATCCTTCTCAGTACTCACATTAACAAGCATGATCTCATTCATTAAGGGCTTAGCACGCCTCTCTTTCTCTCGATCGATCAAATTTTTACAAATCTTGAGGAATTCCTTCCTCTTTGTTTTCATCACAGTGTTCAAAAAGTTTTGAAAAACTCAGGTCAATGCAATGATTTAAAGGCACAGAAAAGTAGGTGAAAAGCACTGTTGTTTCATTCAAATTTGCTGGCACAAGTGGCTCAAGGCAGAAACAAACATAAAAGCGTGAAAATCACTGCTATTCCATTCAGATCTTCTGGCGTAATTGGCTCTATGGCAAAAATAGACTCAAAAGAAAGTGTGCAAAAGACAAACACAAAACAAGCAAGTGATGTCCGAGGTAACACTCCCAGAATCACCCGACTCTAACAAAACAGGACTGACTTGATACAACAAGACAGACCCGACTGACTCAGTACAAAAAGACTGACTATATACAACACAACAAGACTGACCTAATACCGAAGTCAGAAAGCACAAAAACTAGCATTCGCAAATGCTCAAAATAGTGTGTGTCATACGCCACATCTGGACTAGACTGAGCGCCGCCCGTAGGTGGTTCATCCCTTGATGACATCACACTATCCCCCAAGTTCACTGATCTAATGACGATAGACTTTGCTGAGCTTGGTGGAATGATGACTTCGTTGTCAAACAAATCATGTACTTCGTGGCGAAGATAGAAGTAATTGTCGGTGCTATAACCGGTTTGTTGATGGTACGCACAGTACTGGGTAATATCATGACCGAGAGGAAGACGACCAAGGAGAGGCCAAGGCTCGAGGGGTTTGAGATGGCCTTTTTCAACAAGGATTTGAAGAGCCTTGGACAAAGGCATATAGAGGGCATGGAAGACCCTGCGACCTTAGGGTAGATACTTCGAGGTTTGTGGATTTTTGCTGGACGCACCAGCAAAAGGGGTCGGCAGGTGCTGCCTTGGTTTTCTGATCTCTTCCGGGTGTAGACTTAGAGCTCAAAGGGTCGTTTCTGGTACGATGGCCCTTCTCCTAGTTTTCCCCTTGATTTGAACTGCTCTCATTCTGAGTGGTGAAAGTGTCATCCACAGTTTTTGCAACAACTGCGAGTACTTGCTGTTTGTTCAGTCCTTCGGCTTTCAAAGCCTCAACAACCCACAGAAGGTGTTCATAGGGATCAATGCCTGCCCCTACCTTGTTCTTTTCACTCGCCTCAGCTTGATCGAAGGTTTGGGTCGCTGCATCAGAGCGGAGCCCTGTTGTTGTTGACATGTCATTGCCCAAACTTGGGATGGCTTCAGGTTGGCCAATTTCAATCACAATTCATCCCAGGAGTAGGGAGTCCTCTGGTGTGAAATTTTCAGCATGTGATGTCGTCGATGGCGGAGCCGATAGTCCAAAGGCTAGATCAGTCACAGTTCTCTGAAGATCGCCGATCATTCCCATCAGCTCAAAAGTAGTGGGCTCACGGGTTTGAAATGATTGGGGTTCCAAGACTGGATGTGTGGTAGGTGCCTCAGATGGGCGTTGTATTTCAGCATTGGCCTTACCCTGCATGGCGATTCCCTAGTTTAATGTTGCTGCCATGACCACAATTTCTTCTAAACTCTGCGTCATCACGAGTCTACTGAATTGAATAAAGGTGATGTGACTGGTGACTAACGGATTAGATGAACTGGTGAGCCTTGATTGGCCTTTATCTGCCTTGCCTCAACGAAGGAAAACACTGGTTGCCCTGAACTGAAACTCTGACCCGACAAAGTTTATCAACACAAGTCCAGTGTACCCGGAGGATATTGGAGCCTTCTGAAGCTACGGTTCTAAGACCACCTAGTAAAACAAAAAACAGGCAGCATCTCAGCCCAATTTCACTGGAACAGATATGAGCATAGCTGAATGTCTGTGCTCTCTACTGAATTCTGCTCAAAATTTTGCCTGTAAACTGATACCCTTAGGTAAAACTGATTTCTCAAATTCTGATACCTGCAGGTCTGATACCCAAACTTGCAAACTGATACATGCATTCTTGTAGAGGCACACTCTAGAAGCACATAGCAAGCAAATGAGAGCCAAAACACCCCTATGGAGGGGTAGGGTTTCCATGTCCTATCTTGTCAGGAGCTAGGGTTTCACTACGCACACAATAGTTTTAAACAACCTACAATCGAATAAGCAACCTGTCCTATGGTCACTTATGGATTCCGATATGCACTGGTCGAATGGTCAAAAAGGGTGCCCCGGTAAAAATCGAGGTTTGTGTTCCCGTTGTGGCAGAGCCCGTAACCGGTTAGCCTTATGGTACGCTTCTCAAAGTAAGCCTTCGGCAAACCGTTCAGGAATAGCATACAACAAACACGGTGTCCTAGGCGCACCAATGCAAATGCAATGCAAAGAGACACATAAGTGTAATCAAAACAAGATATCATGAGTTCGAGTCAAGTTCTCTAAATCCCCAGCAGAGTAGCCAGAAACTGTAGACGTGCCCAAACGTCCTGGCTCCGCGCGCGGATGGCGTGAAATCCGTTTTGTTCATTAACAACTACAATTCAGACTCAATGTCATGGTTCTGAATCTAATCTTGCAAAGTGCAATGCAAGACCGATAAATCACCAAAGAGTCCAAATCCGGCAAATCGTTTTGGAAAACTGATTTTAATAAAGAAGTGCCAAACACGGACTGCTTTGCCAGATACAGAGTCGCCACCTAAATGTTTTTGTTTTAGGAAATTTAGGAAACCCTGACTTGTGCCTAAGGCCACATGTCCGTCATCACCAAAGTTGCCTCCGCTCGAGAACTTGGATACGAGAGGGGAAGGTCATGCAATGAGCACCCCCGTTCGCCCGATCAAAAAGATTGGCCTTTACTAAGCATGATATTTTGTTTTTGAAAATACATGTGCTCTTATTCCGGTTTATTAGCTAGCTTACTACGTGATGCGTATAACATACAAGTACAGACTAAATCGCCTAAGTTGGAACAAAACATCTCATGTTTGTTTGTCTGAAAATGGTTTGAAGGTGCTACTCGCAAGTAGGCTAAGACGTGGATTTGCCACCCTCAAGTGGGCTTAGAAAACAACATGATTTGCCACTCTCAAGTGGGTTTAAAACTCACATTTCAATGAATTTTTCCAATTCAAGCAATCCAATCTTCACCCACAGGCATTCAAGCAGTTATATCATTTAAGCAAATAGCCCCATGGCAAGCATGCTGTCATGGCAATCAATAACATGCATGCAGGGATGCTAAAACATAAACACTTACAGTGTACTCCGAGCCAAAACAATAACTAGTTAGTAATCAATGCATGATCCTAGCTATGTTAAGATGCCTAATGCAACACATGCAAAAATGCAACTAAAATAGGCTCGGCTATTCTAAGGTGGCATATGAAATGCAACTTGATAACATGTTGTTGAACACGTATTCAAGTAAATGTATTTAAAATACAATGCAGTTAGTATGATGCGTCGAGCCTGGTACATGCAAAACAGATGAATGGATGCAAACATAAGGATGCTAATTGAAATATGTCCTAAACTAACCATCGAAAGCGGTTAAGTAAAAGAGAGAAAGACGTGGGGTTGGAAGACATTCACACACTCACGCACACTTATTACAAAATTTTCCCTCTCGACGGAGGGTCTGAATGAATAATACAAGCTAACTACGCTAAGCTATTCTAACTAATCTAATAATCTAATTAGACTAATTATTACATAATCAAATTGAATAACTAGCTAATCACTAAGCTAATTAATACAACAATGAATTAAATTAGCTAACACATTAACTAATTAATTACAAATTAACTAACTATACAAAGTAGTTAAAATGGCCTCGAGAAGAGGGGCATATGCATGCTCGATCGACTTCGCTCGGAAATCCAATACCATGCCTCATGTTGCCTTTGTTTGCACTGTTTTTGACTTCTGAAAATTGTAAAAAAAACTCCAAAACAGTTCTGATCCACCTTATGGACATGCTGAGAGGTCATCGGCCAAAAGGTAAGACCATCGGCCAAGAGATGAGGGTCATCGACCAGTTTTGAGGCTATTGGCCAAACATTTGTAGCCGATCGACACTAGATAGCCGATCGGCCATCTCTTCCTGCAAACTCTCATTTTTGTTGCAACAGAGCACAAACAGAGGCATGGCAATGTATTTGCAAAAAAATGTGTATGCAACTACACCCCTTATCATGTTCAAAACTCAAAGGAGTGTAGTGCTCGACTCTCGAGCTATCAATCACGCATTTCGATCCATGATGGCCAAAGAGGCCTAGTTGCATAAATCAATATGGATGAAATGCACAAAAACACGTAAATGCCTTAACCTCTATCATGCATGATCAAGAGGGTCGGCGACCGAGAATTGAGGCACGTTTCATCACTTCAAGTATGAAACGTCCCTCGTTCCTCGTGTTTGGCTTAACACTCAAACCAAACACAATGCAATGCATGCACAACTTAACCAAGCTAATGACATGAAAACAATGTAATGCAACATGAGCATGCAAGCACCATGTAATGCAACCTAAACATGTAAACAACATGCAAGAATCATGCAATGCGACAAGCATGCAACAACAACAAAATGGAACAAGCATGCAACAACATGCAAAATGGACTTAAACTAAAATGGACAGACCTCAATCATGCCCAAATTAGTGGCCAAAATGATGAATTGAAGGCATGAAATGCAAGACAAGCATGCATGCCAATTGGCTCAAGAATTAAGGCATAAGAGGACAACTCTCAAGGGCATTTAAAGAGTGACAAGCATGGACATGTGACAACACCTATAAGCTCTAAAATGATGTACGGAAAGGTGCCAAACCACTCAAACAATACAAGTATGGCATGCAAGAGGGCTCAAAGCTTGAAACTAGCACATGCCTTTGCACTATAGCTATATAAAACATGAAGCATATGGCAAGTACAACCTAAAACAGTCCTAGATCATGCCAAAATGAGTCTAAAACATGCATGGAGCAAAGCCAAAACAAGCTAGCATGAAGGGTCAAAACATGGAGTATGCAAGGCCAATAAGGAAGTTTACACTACACCTACCAAAGCCAAGCATGAGATGACTTAACCAACAAAAATCAGAGTGATGGCATGTCAAACTAACACCAAAAATGGGCTAGTACCAAGTCAACACATGCTAGAATAACAAGCTCACTCATTAGGCATGCAAGACTAGTAAAGAGGGCTTACACTACAAGTGTAAGAAGCAAATGAGGGATGCTCTAACCAAGTAAAAACAGAGCTGTATCATGGAAAAATAGGACCAAATACATACTGAAATGGTGACCCAAAAGCCTAGGCAAGATGGCATACACATATGCTCATTCTTAAAGCATAAAGAACCAACCCTTCAAAGCATTGAAAGAGTGACAAATGTGAGGGCATGGCAATGAAAGATGCTCTGAAATATCATTCGAAATGATGCTAAATCATGCAAATAGCCCAAGCAATGCATGCTAGTGGCTTGGAAACTCAAGGCTAGTGAGCTAAAATGCACTATGGCTATACAAAGCATGGCATGCATGACCAAAACAACATAAATCAGACTTTAAGCATGCTAAAACATGGCCAAAATCTTCTTGGAGTTAAGCCAAAATCACACTAGAATGATGGTCTAAACCATGATGCATGTTGGGCTAGTGTGCAAGTTTACATTATAAGTGTATAAAGCATGCAAGAGGTGACCAAACCAGCCTAAAAAAAGAGTTATGGCAGGTCCAAAAAAGTCACAAAAATGAGCCTAAATAAAGCCATAAAGAAGTAAAAACACATGCTCATTTGGTTGGCCATCAACACTAGCAAGCAAGACAAGAGGAGAGGGGACCACCCTCTCCTATTTGGGCCTTCAAAATAGGGTTTTTACCACTGAAAATCCTCTGGATTTCAGTGGTTCTAAGGCCAAAAAGAAGTTGTTTGAAAAGTTTGAAAGCTAGCTCACAAGGCCTTACAAGCCAAGGAGCAAAAAAGAGGACAACCACCTAGCCAACCAAGGCACAAACCAAGACTTTTAGGACTGAAAAAAAGAGGAAAAAATAGAGGTTTTTGTAGTTCAACACCACCCCAAAAAGCAGCCCCAAAGTAGTTTGAAAAGATGGCCAAGCAAGTGTGTAAAATAAGCTTAAAGGGAGAGAGATCTTACCCTTGATGTACAGCTGCAAAACCAGCCCAAAATCTGAGCTAGAACCACCTTTTGGAGCTCAAACAAGGCTCCAAAGAATCTCATCCCGTTGGTGATCAAGTTTGATCAAGGATGCCTAGGCAAAGGAGAGGTATATCTCCAAGTATACCTCTTGCATGCACACAAGGGCAAGAGGGAGAGCAAACTTGAGGGAAAAGCTGAACTTTAGCTCTAGAATTTTTAGAGAAGGAGAGAGAGAGAGAGATTTTAGTGTTAGAAGCTCCCACAATTGCTCAAAATGTTCTCACATTTTAGAAATGAGATATTTGGCTCCGTATATAGCAAAAGGCAAGAGTTTGGTTGAAATATCTAAATATGGGATAGCTGGAGGTTGTGTGGAACAACTGGAGATGAAATATCTTCAAAAAATCTGAGTTTGGGTCACTCTTGGCCGATCGGCCATCTTTTGTGCCGATCTACCACTTATCTGCTACATTTTTGGCCGATCGGCCAACAAAATCTACTTTTCAAACCCAACTTCAAATGGGCATAACTCCTTTATATGAACTCCTTTTTAGGTCATTCTTGTGTCCAAATTGAAGCCCCGAAAGTAAGATTTCCAATGGTGGTAGCCTTGCATCAAAGTTCTAACTTTCCAAAAAGTTATTCATGTTTTAGTGAAGCCGCTCAGTTTCAGCTCAACCGGAATGATTCCGAACTTCAACCAATCATATCTCCTCCATCCGGAATTGGCTTTAGTAGATTCTTGAGTGAAAAATGAAGCCCCAAAAGTCTTCTTTCCAATGGTGTGGCCTCATAGCTTAAATCCAAGTGAATAAATAGATAAGCCTGATTTGGCGAGGACCGCTCGACTCTCTCTTAGCGATTCATACCCAACTTCTTCCTCAGCATAGTTTCTTCCCTCTTCTCCTGTTTTCTTCAACTCCAAACCCCTAAAAAAAGTGTTTTGAAATATGTTTTCAAAGATTTCATCTCTCTTTCATTCATTTCCACTTTGTCCTCGCTCGGTTTGCCGAAAAGCGCAACATTTGACAAAATGCGAGACTCGAAACATCGTCGAAACTTTGTTACAAAAATATTTTGAAAGAGAGGGTTTTAAGGTCTAAAAACCATTCAAAAATAGCTTTGGTCCAAAATGGGGTGTGAGGTTAGGATTTGACTCTCCTGTTGCCGAAGAAATCGAACATTTGCCATGCACATCTTTCATCACCAAATAAACCATCAGTAGCGCCCAAGTCTTAAGGGCGGTCAAAAATGGGGTGTCTACAGTCACAAACGATTCATTCCGTTCTTAATTCATATATTCCTCTTAGGCTTTGTTCTTATCCTTTTAACTCATTTACAATGCTTAATGCATGCCTAAGAGTGCTTAGAGATGGAAGAGAACAGAAAATGAAACTCAATTCAACTTTACAAAATTTCAGAAATAGGGTTCCCCGCTCGAGCGGACCCCTTTGGTCTGCAAAAGTACTGGTTGTCTCATTTTTACGCTCGAGCGTGTATTCGGACGCTCGAGCTGAAAGTCTCATTACATGGGTCCCCTCTCGAGCGTGAATCTCCCCACTCGAGCGGACACCCATGTCTGCAAAAGTTCTGGGAGCTCGTATTTCCCGCTCGAGCGGCGCTTTCCCTGCTCGAGCGGACATGCCAAATTCTAGAAAATCCAGAATTGTTCTTGAGGCTCAATCTTGATATTCAAAGGCTCCAAAGCTCGAATTTAGGTACCAAAAACATGAGAAATGCATACATAGCATGAGAGCATAGGAGGTTTGGGACCAATTATTCAAAACCATGATCAAATTCTCAAATTAACCAACATTTCTCTTCATAGTTTCAAAACATGTGTACTCAACTTCATATTAATTCCATGTCTTCATTAATCAAGCACGCATGTAATCTTTTAACTCCAATTCCATTTCAAATGGCTCAAGTGATACCTACACACATGAAACTCATCCAAATCATGCTTGCATGTATGATCCAACAACTTAATTCCTGTTATGTTCTTGATCACAATTAAACCTTGAATTTACAAAATTATACCATGAATTCATGCTCAATTACTCACCTAGAGGTTCAAATCTTCCAATTTATAGCAAATTCTTGAGTTAATCTTCAAGATTTCCAAGCTTCAAGATCAAAGCTTCAATCCTTCCACCCTCTCTCTCTAACCGACCCTCACTCTCTCTCTCTCTAGAGTGATTTTTCAGCTTTGAGCTCAAACTAATGAATAAAAGTGTACTAGAGCCCCTTATATAAGCTCTCTCTCAATACATTTCATTAATATTAAATAACTGAGCACTATACCATCAATTTAATCTATTTAATCTGATCTAAATCAATTTTCAATTAAATTTCACCGTAGGCTCTAAAAATTACACTAATCACAATGGCGTAGTCAGTTTCGGGTTTTGTGGCCGATAAGGCCTTCAATTTAAATTCTGAAGCAGATGATCAAACAGATTTTCCTACAGTGAACAGATAGAAATTCAAAACCACATATATTAATATAAATGGCACTCAAAATCATAGCAAACACATAATCACAATCATAATTAGGATTAATTAGCATAATACGGAGCATGGTTATCGCACACAGTTCCAAAGTTATCGGCTACAACAGGTCTACTGAGAAGACAATAGCCATGCGGATGCATTAGCCAACCATTCCAGTGCCACAAAGTCAGATAAGTTGAGAATAATCATGGTGGACTACCTGTCAGGCCTAAGCGTGGAACCTCTGATAACAGAATATAAGGCAATGTGCATAAAGTTGGGCCCAAGTTGGATGGATTCCCTAGTCAAGTTTATCAGAGATGGCAAGTTACTAGAACATAAAAAGAAGGCACACAAGATCAAACTAAAGTCTGCAAGATTCTGTTTGTCAGCAGAAGGCCATCTATATAGAAGCGCCTTCACTGGACCATTATTGTGATGTGTACATCTTTCCCAGGTGGAAGACTTCTTATATGAGATCCATGAAGAAGTCTGTGGAAGCCATGTAAGGGGCAGATCTCTTGCCCACAAAGCCATATCACAGGGGTACTAGTGGCCCTACATGCAAAAAGATGCGAAAGCTTATGTCAAGAAGTGCAAGAAGTGTCAAAGGTTTGCAGCTTTGATACATCAACTAGCTAAAGGCCTGAATCCACTATTTGGTCCTTGGCCATTTGTCTAGTGGGGCATGGATCTGATTGGTCAATTGCTCAAGGCAACTGGACAGAGGAAGTACTTTCTAGTCACCACAGACTACTTCACAAAGTGTGTGGAGGCTGAACCCTTAGCCAAAATCCAAGATGTGGACATGAGAAGTTTTATCTGAAAGAACATTATAACTAGGTTGGGGATCCCAAAAGCCATCGTGGCAGACAATGGCACCCAGTTCAACAACAAGTTGATCAAAAATTTCTATGCAAAATATAAGATCAAGAATTACTACTCAACTCGTAGCTTTCCACAAGGAAATGGCCAAGTCGAGGCCTCTAACAAGACTACCATGGATGGAATAAAGAATAGATTGGAAGCTGCTAAGGGTAAGTGGGTGGAGGAGCTGCCTAACGTTCTATGGGCAAATCGCACCACGTCGAGAATATCAACTGGAAAGTCACCTTTTGCCATGGCTTATGGCACCGAGGTCGTTATACCACTTGAGATCAACATTCCTGGAGTTAGAACTCAAGGAGTAGAGAATGAGACAAACAAGGCATTTTTAGCCCGAGATTTGGATTTGATCGAAGAAAGAAGGGAACGAGCATCAATTCAACTAGGGGCATACTAGTAAGGACTTGCCAGAGCATACAACAAGAAAGTAAACTCCAGAGAATTCCAAGTTAGGGATCTTGTCTTACGGAAGGTTGTCGACAACAAGAAAGATCCTAGGGAGGGTAAGTTTGCTCCAAACTGAGAAGGCCCACACAAGATCATCTCGGTTGTTGACAATGTGCATACTGGCTAGAAGACAACGATGACAAGGACTTGCCAAGACCATGGAATACTAGCAACTTGAAGTTCTTCTATCACTAATTTTTCATATTTTTCTATATAATTTAGATGACTTTTAGCCGAAGTATTGATTAATAAAATACTAGTCCAATTTTGTTCTTTATAAAATCTTGTTCAAATTCATAACTGTTAGATAAGGCATAAAAGTCTTAAGTCGATATTCCAAAGATGAACAAGACGTTCAACTTAGACTTACCAGGATGGTAGAACCGAACTCAATTAAAGAGATGTTTCAAAGAGAAATGAGGCGAAACCAGCCATGAACTAGCTAGTTTGTAAGAAAAGCCAAGGTATGTAATACTCTTGGTGCACTAAGGTTAAACCTTAAGTGTTTTGTTTAAACGATCTAAACACGATGACCTCGATCATGGATGTCTAAGTTAGACTTAGTGTAGCTTGACTTTTCGTGCTCCTTTCAGATAAGATAGCCCTACAGTTCGGACTCCCGTGGTTTTGAATCTGATTCCACCAGTGCAATGTGAAATAGATAAACACAAATGAGTCCAAATCCAATAATTCTTTGGAAAATCAATTTTGAATCAAAATGTCAAAAATGGACTGCTTTTCCACATACAGAGTCGCCACCTAAATATTTTTGAAAAATTTAGAAAACCCGAGACTCATGTCAAAGGCCACTTATCCGTCATCACCAAAGTGTCTCGACTCAGGAACTTAGGTACGAGAGGGGAAGGTCATGAATTGAGCACCCCACTCGCCCAATCAAAGATCGGCCTCTACTAATCATGATGTGACTCTTATCTACATTATGTGCTCTTGTTCCGATTATTAGACTAACTTTACTATGTGCTGCACACAATTATAGACTAATTTGCAAAAATTAGAACATTTGATTTCATGTATGTCTTTGAAAATTGTTTCGAACATGTACGACTTGAAAAAGTGATCTCATATGTACATTACTCAAATTATTCCAATTCAAGCAATTAGCCTTCATCCACAGGCATTCAAACAAGTATAGCACTTAAACAATTAGCCTCATGGCAAGCATGCTAGATACGGCAACAATCACACTCATGCAATATGATAAAAGCGAAAAATGCTCACCTCGTACTCCAAGGCAAGCCAAAAGAAACAACAGAGTTAGAAAACATGCATGTCCCTAACTAATGCAACATGACTAATGCAACACATGCAATGATGCAATTAATAGGCTCGGCTACTAATTATACATGTGAATCAATTTGATAGCATGTGGCTTAAACACATATTCAACAAAGTAATAAACGACAATGCTTGTTAGAATGATGAACCGAGCCTCGATGTATGCAAGACAAATGGATGCAAACATAGAATATTCTAAATGAAACATGATGTTCTATTCGATCCATCATAAGTAAATAAATAAAAGGGAGAAAGACATGGGGTTGGAAGACATACACAAATATTACATATTGGCCCTCGCACAAGAGGGTTCGAATGAATGCCCTAGCTAATTACTACGAATTAACTAACTATTACAAACCAAATGAAAGAAATTAACTATACTAGCTATTCTAACTAATTTAACTAATTAGTTACAAGTTCGCTACTCTAAGTACAACATACTAATATTATAACATCATTTTAACGGATCCTAAGAATCGAGGAATAGTCCATGCATGGATGTGGATTTCTACCCAAAAAATCCCTCCATTTTGCTACCGAAATGCCTCTGTTGCACAATTAAGAAATTGCACTATTTTTCCACCTCAGCTCTATTTTGCTCTGTTGGAAAAGGGACACTGCCTGGCTGAAAAAAGTGGTTGGCAACCCAGAAGTAGTGGCCTGCCACCCAGTAAAAGTGGCCTACTGGCCACTAATGTTGGTTCTTTCTTGCAACAACAGAGAACAAACAGAGCACAAACAGAGTATTCTTAGGAATGTTTGTCTACCCTGTCTCTCCTTATCAGCGAATAGGTCAAAGGAAGGGTACGCTTGATTCGCAAGCCATCAGTCGACGCAATTTCATTATGTGATGACTTATGAACCAAGGGATACAATTTTAATAAATAGTAAGGAAAGACCAACAAAACCTCCTCCCTATCATGGATTGATCAAGGGAAGTGGTTGGCCTTGGAAACTTGAACCATTTCATCACTAACAAGTATGAAATGATCGAAGTCTCCGTATGTTCAATTAACGTCCAATTGAACACCAAATCATTTTATTCTCTTGCTCCATTTTAAGTTGTTGATTACCCTTTTTAATTACCTTATATTCCTTAGTCAATTAAGTCCAATAATGAGTTTTAAGTCTACTAATGGCGAGAAGTACCAAACCAAATGTTGTTTTAGGCATGAGAAAAAGATCATGCCATTGGTAATGAACCCCCAAAGGGATTAAACCATTAAGCACAACATCACACCTTCAAGCTTAAACAACACTCCTTTTGGGGCAACTCTCAAAATAAAGAGAAAAAGCCAAGAAAGGAGGGAGATTGCAGAGATGCTTGGAGGTGAACATAAGTATGGAAAACAAGAAATAAATGATATCAACTCAAATAGGTTGGTGGCTAAGGCCTAAACCACCAAACCTATGAGGGCTATTGCACTACAAGCATACTATACAAAGCATGAATGAAGCTAACTCATAAAAATAGTCCTAAAACAGACCTAAAACGGTCCAAAAAATGCTAGAATTAAGACAAAAACAACTACAACAACAAGCTAAAATATTGAGGGATTAAAACTAGCACACAAGCACAAGGATGGGAGGCTAACCTCTCCACTTTTGGGACTTCAAAACATGATTTTTACCTCTGAAAAACTCTGAAATTCAGGGTTAAAAAAGTTCTAAAATAGTTGATGAGAAGATGGGAAACACAAGAGCAAAGGCCTTAGAAGCAAGGTTCAAAGAAGGGTTGTCAACCCCCTTACCTTTAATGGCCTTGAACCACAAGTTTCAGCCCAAAAACACAGGTAAAAAAACAACTCAAAATAGCAAGAAAAGATGAGAAATGGATGATACAAAAGAACTAGAATGTATACCTCTTGAAAAGAAATGATGCCTTGAATTCCCAAACCACTATTTCACACTCTCAAGAGCTAAAATGCAAGCTCAAATCACCTTAGCAAGGAACTCTCTAGGTTTGGTTTACAATGTTTAGCCAAAGGTTATGTAAGTTGTAAGAGAGAGAGAGAGAGAGAGAGAATTGTAAAGAGAGAAATTTTCCAAAATTTTGCTCTCCAAAATTTTCTAAGATCAAAATTTTTTCTAACTTCTCTAACAAAAGATAGGGTCATCTATATATAGAAATGTGAGAGACCCTCGAAAATATCCCTACAAATACAACTAGAATGATGCATGTATCTGTGGAGACAGCTGTTAGAAAATATCTAATTTTTTGCACTAGTGGCCAACAGGCCACTAATAGTGGGTGGCAGACCACATTAGTAGGCAGCATGCCACACTAGTGGGTCTGCAGGTCACTGGATGCTTAGGCCTGAAAAACCACTATTTTGGTCCAAAACAAGGCACAAAGTTTGTAGGTTCAAAATTGAGGTTTCTTGCTGAGGAAGTCAAGCATTTGACAATTCATCATTGAGTGATCAATCAGTGGTGCCCAAGTCTTAAGGGCCGTTAAAAATGGAGTGTCTACACTGAGGCAAGATTCAGACGATGCATCCTTAATGTAAACATAAGTTAAACTTACATTCACATTAGAGGGTAGAGAGTGTGGATGAGTTAAGTGAATGTGATACTTGTTATAAAAAAATAAATAAATAAATAAAAATTGAAAAATTTTATGTGTTATCCGAGGTAAACAACAGTTTTATCCAAGATGTTATAGCTCGAGATAGTCATGTTACTCGAGATGAGAGATTATTCAAGATGGAACACTTAGAAGCTTTCATAAGAAGCATAGCAAGGGTATTCAAGACATATGAAAGTAGCGTGAAGAAGCAAACATACTATGCTTAGCAAAAAACAAAGGATTCATTCATAAAAAAAAAGACTGCTTAAGTACATCAGAAGGCACTTTGGCCTGATAAAAACAAAGATTGTTCATAACAAAAGAAAGTACAACCAAAAGAGGGAAAATCCTAAGTACTAGATGCTGGAGTAATGTTCTCGGACTATTCCACCTTGATAGCTGGCAGTGTGTCGACCTGGATAGATAATGCAGCAGCCTTCTCAGCCTTGGCATCGACTGTTATTTCGTCATTAATCTCTTTCAGACTATCATCAAGGCTCTTATCGGCAATGGTGATCTCGGCCTCAAAAGCATCGACCTTCTTTAGAGAGGTGCTCTTGGAGACCTCATCCTCATCTTCATCCTCTTCAATCAACTCTAGGACCTGGTCATTCAGAGTTGGGAACTTTTCCCAGCAGCAGCATCAGCTTCCTCTTCTTCTTTGGATTGGACTAGAGAATGATGGAAAAACACCTCAAGCTGGCCGAGATTTCAAAGTGGGGAGTCCTCAGGGACGAAAAGCTTTTTCAAGGCTGCAGTCCAGCCGAGACAGTAGCCTCAGTTCTAGACCTGACTGACTTGCTTCTTATACTACTCTTTGACGTCTTCTTAGCCCTCAACATAGGTTTTTTTGTCGGCAGCCTTGATTTTCTGCCTCTTTTGTTTCAAGGGCTTCTTTCAGTTTATTCTCGGCATCAGTAGTCCTTTCTTCAGTAGCTTTGGCAGCAGCCTCGGCCTTGAGTTCGGCAGCCCTGGCTAAGTTGATCTTGTCCATCTAATTTTTGATCTTGGACTCAACCTTGTTGAGTTGAGAGAGGAAGTTTGCTGCTTGTTGCATCTTTTTGGTAAAGTCTTTCTTCATTAACTCGGCCTTGACTATGTGCGAGTGAGCATGTTGAATGGCCTGCGAGGAAATAAATGAATTAGAGATATTTTGTTAAGTATGGAAAACTGAATTTAAAAAGAAAAATGAGGGATGTTACCAAAAAACAATGCCTCATCATCAAGGAAAAATTCTCGTATTGATTGTAGTCATTAATCTGATCCATGTTGGCGGGCAGAAGAAGACCCGTCGTAAGTATGGCTCCAACCTTGAGGTCCTTTATGGCGCAATCACCCACTTTCAGAAGTTGGACACCCACTCAGATCTTGGGGAGCTAGGCGTCATTGAGGAGAACGTCCATTTCACTCATAGGACCAACGGATTTCAACTTCTTAACAGGAGAGGCCTTGGCAAACTTAGATGCTGGTCTTTTCTCAGCAGCCATCTTTGAGATAGATATGCTGTCCTCGAGATCTTTTTCCTCTGAGAATGGAATCATTGTGATCTTGGCTTTGGCCTTGGCATTCTTTCCCCTCTTGGGTTTTTGAACAAATAGAGGGGAGGGAGTAGATTGCATGGTCACTGCGTTAGTAAACCAGCCAGTAGAACGTTGGCAACGGTAGGCTTTCGGCCCATTTCTTCCAATGAAATAGCGATAGTAACCCCGGTGTTGAGTTTGAAGGTGAAAAGAGCGAGTGGTGGATTCATAGGGTCGTACGCGAGGATACCAGTAGCTTGGCCCTTTTTGCTGCGGGTCTTTCTTGCCAAAGAGTTAGTGGGTCGCTGACAGCGTTAGCATTTAGTGGATGAAACTTGCCAAGAGTGGGCTGAAGTGGACGGCTGGTCCACAAGATCAGAAGTGGAGTCTTGGTCTAGACGAGATGACGCAGTTGACATCCTAGCGGATAGATGAGACCAGCTTCTTGGTGGAACTTTGAGTAGTAGGGATCTGTAAGTAGCCACGTAATCAAGAAGGAAGGGAGCTTTGCACTTGTTGATTGACAAGTCTAAGAGCCTTTACAGGTCAGCTCTTGGTATGTAGTACTTTCAGAAGTTCTTGTCAGGCTGGGGGAAGATCTACAAAGAAGAGAAAGACAAGTGGTCAGCAGTATGATGAAGTGAAAAAATTAAGCAGATAATGGATAACAGGTGTGTGCTCTAAGGGTGACTTATTTTTATGGTCTCCTAGAATGCTTTTGGAGAGTGGAAAGAGGTAGTGGTCGTCATCTTGAGCAAACTCCCAGTTGCTCGAGACGATGAGGTAGTCATCTCCCGCACTTTATTAGAATCTGGGAGGTCGGCGATCATCTTGTAGGCTGTGGACCTTGGTTTCAGATAGTATGTTTTACCATTTTTAGGTGGAAGGGAACATATCGTGTAGCAGTATTGGACATCCTGAAGGTTTAGTTGGGCTCTATGTCAGTAGTTTAGCTCGGCTATACCATTGATTATACGGAAGGCATTGACGGCTAGTTACATGAGGTTCAGTTTATAGAAATGGAGCATTTCCCTAAACAAAATGTTAAAGAGGAATCTAACCCCACCCTTAAGGATTGACATTATAGGAAATGGCATGTAATTGTTTCCTGGCATGACGGAATCATCCTCACCAGCGAGTCTGATATAGACGTCGGCTGGAATACTCTATTCTCAGTGAAAGTTCTCTATCTTGGCAGGGCTTTCTACCCTCCACTTATGCATACCCATAACCTCGACTATACGGTTTTGGTACTGTTTTCTAAAACTGATTTATGTATAATAGATTTGTGAGCCTAAGGATCTCGGCGTGGCCTTAGGGCGTTTTGGTCTAGATGTTCTGATGGTCTATTGAATATGGTTTTTGGCACAGATTGTGTCAGTTTTCTTAATGTTCTAAACAATTCCCAATTCTAGAATTAAGAGTGGGAAAACATTGGAAAACGAGTAAGAATTGGATAAGAGATTTTAGAGACATTAAAGAAAATAAGGCAGATTCAAATCACGAACAGAAGCATATGAGGTAAATTCAATGCACATATGAAGTAATAAAAAAGTAAAGATGAATGCAGATCAATCTAATGTGATTTTCAAATTCAAGAATGCATGGTATGAAGATTGTATGTGCAAAGGTGTGTAGAAAAATAAATGTCAAAAATTAAATTGTCAAATGAATATGTGTATGGAAAGTTTAACAACATAAAGAACCATAGGAAATGAAAATGAAATTGAAACAAAGAAGATGGGGGACTTACAGAATGTAATCAAAGGAACGGACGTTGAAACATGGCTCGCCAATGTCAGATGATGCGTCTGATCAGAACAGAATGACGGTTTGGTCACCAGAGATTTTGAGCAAGGGTTGTTGTAAAGAACCTCAAGGTTTGACAATGGAGGTTTTAGAGAGAGAAGCTCTGGAAGAGAGAGAGAGAGAGAGAGAGAGAGAGAATGTTGAATCTTGAAGGTAGAAGTGAAGAGATGGAGAGAGAGGGAAGAAGTTTTGTTGAAAAGTGAAAGGGCAACAAAGGCAATTATTTCAAACCCTAGGGTGACGTGCCAGCCTGACGTCAGACGGCATGGTTTATAGATGAAGTGACACGTCTGATGCGTGAAGAGTACGAGCTAGTCTGGTGATGACACATGGATGAAAGGTTGGGCAGTTATGACATGACAGCTCACAAGCGGCTTGGGTTCTTGATATTCTTGAACTGGCAAGTCTTGATCTCAGCTAGTAGTGCGATCTCGGGTGAGATATTGATCTAGGATGAGAAGGATCATCTTGATTCTTGGTTCTTAGTTCTTAGTTTTTGATGAGTAGATATTTGAGTCCCTATTTCTTGACACCGACAAGTCGTGATCTTAGTCGGAAAAGTATCTCCGACATGTTGTTTAGCCGACATTTTGGAAGATATGATGATATAGGTTCCATCACCTCAGGTTGCCGAGGTAATAAAACCTAGGGGCAATTGTGGAGATGTATTTTTAGGGTCGTGCCACGTGGTCGAGGTGTTGGCCAAGGTGCCATGTGAACTAGCCAGATTGCTAAGATATGGTGCGGTAATACTGGAATCCAAGATATTTGGATAGACGACAAGAATCCTACATAAGATGAGGCACTTAGTTCAGATATGGATGAGGCTCTTGAGGAGTTCATCCATATCTAACTAAGAGTCCGAGATAAATGTTGTGCTTGAGTCCTATGAAGTGAGACTTCTAGGGGACGAGGGCATGACTAGATATAAAAGAGAGGCACTCTTGTGGGTCTAAGGTATACTTTTTCTTGTGCACTGTTATTTGACTTGATATCTTTTAGAGATATGTTGACTGACTTGATCATTGGAGTGTCCCCGGGTAGACGAGCCACCGAGGTATTCTTACCTTCTTGTGTGCAGGTGCTTAGTTTAATTTATCCTGTTGCCTACTCTCCAACTAAGTTCCCTATTTGGTTATGAGGTCAGAAATCAACACCCATACTATATGTATACATTTCTTTATGTAGGCATGTTTAAGTGATGAATGAGGTTGGAGAGATCTAAAATTCAAGCACTTGTTTTCATCAATATCATGCTTTTTAATGGTTAGTTTTTACATGTGTAAGCAGTCGGGGCCCGCCTTTCTCTTTTTAGGATGTTTTTGGAAAGTTGGTTAAAAGTTAACTTTTTGACCTTTTTTTTTTTTGTTTTTTTTTTTTGTTTTTGTTTTTGAAAAAACATGTAAAAAAGTACAGAGGTGATATGCCCAAAAATAAGTTAAAAGCTAAAAAAAGGCTTTTAACCCTCTAGCCAAAAGAGGCCAATTCTTAGGACACAAATTAATAAAGTAATTAATGACATTAACAACTTCCACTTTTGTGAGAAATGTAAAGCACAAGTGAATATACATTTTAATATTTTTCTAAAGATTCATTAGGATAATTTTATTTGCACACTATACAAGTTCTCAATATACACCACAAATACGTTTAGATATAAATTTTTTAACAAATATTAAATGTTTAGATTTAGATTTAAAGCAGGTGTTCGAATATAAATAATTAAACATGCTATATATTTGGATAATTTATTTTTGTTCATTACTTTAAATTCAAACATTTGATATTTGTTTAAAACTTTATATCTAAACATATTTGTGGTGTATACTAAGAGTTTGTATGGTGTATAAATAGAGTTTTCCGGTTCTTTAATTAAAAAAAAACCCAATTTTTAGATAACAAAGTTGTCTCTTGAAATCCCATCTTCATATCTATTTTACTTTTTAGAAAAAAATTATATTATAGTAAAGTAAAATATGTTAGTACACCGTAATTGTGTAGACACAAGTTTAGAAATTGTGGGACATTGTTTTTGCTAAAGATAGAAAAATAATTCCTTAATAAAATAACAGTGCCTTCTTAAATAAAATAATATTAATATTTCATTGTAAATATAAATAAAATTATAAATTACATAAAATAATATTATTATTCATTATTTAAGTCAAAACAGTTTTTTTGAAATACATCTCACTTACAATTAGTTTTTCATCAATTGATGGCATAATATTAGAACAAAATAGTAAAAAATAAAAATTAATCCATTAATGCTATAATAATACAACAAAAATAAAATAAAAGTAAAAATATTTAAATTTATTTCAAATAATAATAAATCAAAATACCTCAAATAAAAAAAATTAAAAAAAAACCTTATAGTGAAATATTCATTCTCACACTATTTTATTTTCTCATATTATGTTCTTATTAACCCAAAAAAAAAAAAGTAAAGCATTTAATGTAAAAGGGTATTTTGGTCCCTATATGAAAAAAAAATCTTTAATTACGACAACCTTTAATTTTGTACAATTTCCTATATAAATGTGAATATTTATACTCATTTAGCACTTCTTTAATATATGCCGTAACAGGTTAAACAAAAGCCCTCTTTTTAAGCCTTAACATAGTATTCCGGCGTTATTTGGTATTCAGTCAAAAGAATCATATTTTTAAATTTTTTTTAATAATCTAGTTTGCAAAATGCGGGGTGTGTTTGAGTTCTTCTATCTTTGCTTAGTTTGATTCAAGACACCATGTTTGTTTGGGCGGACTGGATTAGCATTTCCATGACTAATAGTCCTAGGACTACGTATCCGTTGGATTATGTATCCTATCTTAACTAATAGTAAAGTTTAAAATAATTAGTCCGTACTTCAATTGTTTAACCAAACATCGGATTAATAATTTTATTGGACTATTAGTCAAATCCTAAGCTCATGTCCACCTAAACAAACATGGCCTTATTGGTAGGGGAGTAGGAAAAATTGATGGAGTTTAATATCGATCGAAATTTTGATTTTCAGTTTATTTTTCATAATGTATTGTCTGTTTTTGTTTTAAATTTTTTTATTATGATACTAATCAAATTGATCAAAATATTATATTTAAATATTTTTATATTTTAATTTTTTGAGTGTTAGAAAATAAGTGACTAATAATCCATACTTTGTATTAAAAATTAAGAAGTGAGATATTTATAGAACAACTTGTACCTTCTTTTTTTTCCATCTATATTCCCAAATGTAGGACTTTACAAGTTTTGACAAAATCTTTGGAAAATTTCATGTGAATCCCTCTTCCAAACTGATAAAACCAATTTCGTGTGAATTCCTCTTCTAAACTGATAAAACTGGAAAAAAAAATAATAAAAAATTCAAAGCATAGCGAGTGGTCTGTTAATTTCTTAACCAACAAATTGAAAAGTTCGGCTCGATGCTAAATTTTCTCTCAACACCGAACCAAACCATTTACACCCCTAATTATTGGGCTTGCTTACACTAACATGAATCATGGTGGGCCTCTGGGTAATTGTAAGGCCCATAAAGTTGTCATACATAATGTGTCATGTGCAGACCCTATAACGATTCTGGTTTAGACTCGACCTATTTTATATTCTAGATTCGGGTTTCATGGTTTCGTACTGTTGTTCATGTCTTACTTCCCTTATATTTCCTTGAGTTTGGCTATTGGGTTGTATTGGCTACGTTTGGAATAGGTTGGTAGCTTAGTTCTCAAACTTTTGTTGCTCAAAATTTTACTCCTCCACTTAAGCGTCACTTTCTGTGTTCGAGCAGGCTTTGTGAATTCTCAGTGCTTTTGCAGGTCTACAAAACTGCTGGGAGAGTGTATTCAACGCTCGAACTATTCTTTCTGCACTCGAGCGGTCTTCACTAAAGCAGCCTATCTTGAGCTCGTGCGTTGGTCTACTGTATGGAAAACTACTAGAAGTGTGTATTCTATGCTCGAGCGTCACTTCTTGTGCTTGAGCAGAACAACTTATTATGTCTGGACGCTCGAGCAGACTGTGTGTATTTCAATCTGTAAGAGTGACATTTTACATCACTTTTTCATTTCATTCTCTCTCTAAACATTTCAAAAACCCTAGATCTAGAGCTTCTCTCTCTAAAATTCACACACACTCTCTCTCTCTCTCACTCTCTCTACATTTTCACCTAGATTTAAGGGTTTCTCTATGCGTGCGCCTTTGTTAAAAAGGTAGAGCATCTCAAGGGCTACGTTTCCATCTGAATGGAGTTGGGTTTCGGCTTCATCCAAGTTTCTTCCTTGCTTTGCTAGTCTTTTACCTTTGAGGTAGGGATTTTCTATACTCCTGTATATCTTTTAACTTAGTTATTTTTTTGTATAAACACTATTGTGATTTTGGAGGATTTTGAACAAACTTAGGATTTTGGTTTAAAATTAAAAAAGAGGTTTACAAATAGATGTATTGAAAATGGTTATGGGAGTGAACATGAGGTTGTGTTATAATAAAATTGTTGATTTTGATACTTGGGTTGGACTTTGGAAGAAAAGGGAATTTGCCCTAAAATGCCTCAAATATTTATTTTGTACAAATAAATGGAATTGGTTTTGGAAATATGAAATTGGATGGATGTTTATATAAATGGTAGAGTTGGATATGTATTATCACTTACCTATGGAAATTTGAATAGTTTATCTGTCTTAGAGATTGTATATCTATTTAGAAATATCTACTTTTGGCTATCGGTAGAGGATAACTATGATTGTTGTAGAAATTGCATGAGAATTAGGTGAATTGAAACTAATTTCTCATTCGTTGTCATTGAATAAGACTATGTCTATAAATACATTGTGTATGTATGTGATTGTGAGAAAGTAGATGAATTTGAGAAGTAGGTGTATAACACCGATACTAAGTTGGCATGTGTGTCTAGGGTGAAAGTCTTGAAAACCGTGCGTATACATGGGTGTCAATTCCCTCGGACGAAATTGTAATACCCCTGTTCCGTAATATGTTAATTGGCCCTTAATATGAGTATGATTATGTGTTTAATATGATTTTGTGTGCCATTATGTGGTCTTGGATTTCTATCTGTTCACCGTAGGAATATCTGTTTGATTTATCTGCTTTGGATATGTTGTTGTCCTATTGCTTACCTCTATATAAGTCTGTAAGTTCATTAATTTGAATGGTGGACAATGTCTTATATGAAAGTTTGCAATGGGCCATAGGCCATTTTGACAAGAAATAATGAATGGGCCAGAGGCCGTTTTGACAAGCATTAATGAATGGGCCAGAGGCCGTTTGATATGAATGATTGGGCCAAAGGCCAGTTTGACACGAAAGTGTGAATGGGCCAAAGGCCGTTTTGACATAAACGAATGGACCGAAGGCCGTTTTGACACGAACAAACGGACCGAAGGTCGTTCTGAGATAAATGAATGGACCGAAGGTTGTTTCGAGATAAATGGATGGACCGAAGGTCGCTTTGAGATAAATGAATGGACCGAAGGTCGCTTTGAGATGAATGAATGGACTGAAGGTCGTTTTGACATCAACGAATGGACTGAAGGTCATTTTGACATGAATGAATGGACCAAAGGCCGTTTTGACACGAATGGATGGGCTAGAGGCCGTCCTGACATAAATGAAAGTATAAATGGGCCGAAAGCTAGCCAGATATGAACCACGGTCACTCGACTTAAATTGTGTATATATATATGTTAAATAGAAGTATGAATTGGGCCCAAGGCCGTTTAGAGTATGTTGTTCTACATATCGTTTGTATGACTTTCTTATTTGATATTATTCACTAGGCTATTGCTCACGCTTATTCATGTGTTTGTAGGTGAGCCAAGAGAAGTCCAAACCCAGCCTCAGTGAAGTTTGTGCAGAACAACCAAGGTTTTGAAGAGTCAGCCCTCGCGTCTCACGAACGAGACACGTCTTCGCCCTTTTGCTATCTTGTGTCATTTTGTCATGTTGGCCAGGACTTTGGTTTACGTCTGTATATAGTTTTGCTTGGTTGACTTAGATTCGGATGATCCTGTATGTACAGAGGTTGTGTTAGTACATATATTGATGTGAGTTATTAATATGTATCGGTATGATTGTTATGATGTACCATGTAAGCACAGCTCTATGGACAAAGTTTTAAATTGCTTCCGTTTGGCCCCCATTAATTCTGTTAAAATACGTTTGGTTTGGTTTGAGGCCGCAGGTAATCTTATGATTACTGGCCGGTTACGTCCCTAACCCATGGGGGCGGGTTCGGGTCGTGACAGGGTGGTATCAGAGCACGAGTTAATAACTCGCACACTTGTCCAAAAGAGCAATAAGCGTCTAGAAAATATCTAGGATGCATTCATGTAATAAATGTGAATTTAGAAGCATCAAGAATATGCTTAATTATTTCGATATAAACAGTTATGTGTTATAAATTCGTGAATTGCTTTCATTGTAAACCATTGGAATATGTATGCTCTCTAGTATATGCATACTTGTGAATCTTTTGTATAAAGTATAATGCAAGTTTAATCAAATGGTGAACTTTAATTATTTTCTGATGATATGAAATGACAAGTTCCCTGAAATGCCATGTTTTGCATGAGTGAATGACTGTCTAAATTTTCTTCGAATGTAATCGTGGTATCCTTAGCAGAAGCCCTCGCTCAGGGGACATAGTACTGTGGCTTATGGTCATGAGGCCCTAACCCGGGGGAAATAATACTGTGGCACAGGCCCTCACCCAGGGAAAACAATACCGTGGCTTATGAATGAGATATGTTACCCGGTATCGAAGGTTCCATTATGGAACTTGTTATGCTTGACCAACATGATATGTTATGCTAAAGGAAATACCACACATGATTTGAATATGAGATATGAACTGTTACACTACTGTGTACAATAAAATTTGTTTTGTTATAGTGCACATACATGAACATATGAACCATGAAAAGTTGCTTATGTGCATTCGATTCTGCCAATGGGTGCCTATGTGAAACATGAACATGATTTGAGTATATAAATACTTAGTAAATGTTCAGCATGTAATATTTAATAAGTATGCAATTATCTGTTACGTATGTGATTTCTTGCGTACGATATGTGAAATGAGAATATAACAATATGCCTATGTGCGAATGTACTCATGTGTATCTGTGTTTATTTTTGTATTGGACATCCCAGTAATTGGCAAGGTTTAATGAGAGTTTGTGTAGAGGGTGGTTAAATTAAGGGCATACGAACTGGAAAGCTCTTCCACTGCCCGACTTGATAGACTGGGAAGAATGATACAAGAAATGACAGAGATTTGAAGACAACAATGTCAGTTGCTGCTATGGCAAGAACTTTTGCCACCACCAGTGTAAGAAATGCCGAGGGGTCGTTGTCGAATTTCGGGGGCTTGTTATAGGTGTGGTAAAATGGACCATATGGTAAGGGATTGTTCCTGAACTGAGCAATGTGAATAAATGTTCTGCCTCAGCTAGATTCGTACCAGTGGTAGGAATTGCTACTCAGGATAGAGTAATTACACTCATCCCAGAAAGCACTCAGAATACTGTGACTGTTATCCCAGGTATCTATATTGTTTACAAACGAATGCTTATGTGTTGATTGATTTTGAATTAGTACATGTGTACATCTTTGCTTGGGATATTATTTGATTCGAATCGGCATATCCTTTCGTATCTGCTGCATGTGTATTTAGATTGGTTGGACCCACAAGATCGAGACCATATTCATTGAATGTGTATGTTCCATTTGGGGAAATTTGTGAAATGCGTATTGGGATATCGATTAACTCTGCACATGCACATGTACATCTGAACCTATGCTTAGGGTGATTTGTTATATTACTGTTTCAATGACTAAACCACTAGAAGTATGATTTTGTGATCGTGTGACCGAGTTGAGCACCCTAAATGATGAACTCTATAATTGTGAGACCATGTATTTTGATTGGTAGAAAGTTGACTGGATTACGTGACTATACTGGGCTCGACTCATAAACCTATGCTTTTGTGGCTAATTTGGAACTTTTGCGTAACAATCCTATACTATGTGTACTTGAGGAACTCTGTTTAATGTGTTACTGTGCACCATGTTCTTGCATATAAGCCTTATTTGAGAACTGCTATATTAATTATGATACGTACCTCCCGATACAAATAACTGCATGCATATGCGACTACCCCCGAATTTATGTAGACAATACCGTATTGTACCTGATTTGAAACACTTTGATATGAACTATTGTGGTGAATGATTCTGATATGACCTTGAGAACTAATGAACTTAGGGCAGTTGAGAAACCATCACCCATGTACCTAAGCAGACGAAGTATGCCTTACAGAACTGAATGTGCCCTATTTGAGAAATTTTTTTATTTGATTCAATCCGATAGAACCTTTTCCTGATATTGTCTTGATGGAACCCTTATTTGATATAATCTGATAGAACCTTTGTTTGATTTAATTTGGCAAGACCTGTGTTGGGATTGGTTTGATAAGACCTTCTATCTAATTTAATTTTGTAAAAATGGATTGAGGATTGCCTGTAAATAAATAGCTAGAGCATTCTTGGCAGAAAAACTGATAGACCCAAAACTTGAATCTGTTTAGAGTACTTGACCTATTTGAAGGACCTTTTGTGGGCTATGACAGATTGATCTAACCATGAACACCGTTGAGAACCAACCCCCAACTATCGAGGACATATGCGTTGAAAATGAGCCGAATTGTACAAATCCCGTGATTGGATGTCTTAAGGAACGATACTTGTGTATTGTCCCATCCTTGTTGGTTGACGCTATGGGGACCGATGATAGCAGATTGATTTGATTATAAGCAGTACTGAACATTTGTCTTTGACTGATCAGAATATGTTTTGTAATGGAGAGTAGTTGCTTCAATGTTATCAGATTTTGGGAAATCAGGTTAAAGTAAATGGTATTATGTTTGTTTTGATGACATTCTTGGAGCATCCCTTCGTGCTAGGGGACGTTAAGCCTATGTAGCACCTTTGTTGAGATACCTCTTTTGCCATCGACGGTCTTGTACGGGTAGGTTTGTCTAATCGATCTCGGGCCGGCCATTGACGGTCGTGAACGGGTGTGCTTTGGTCCCGAGGCGATTATTTGTTTGCTTTGTCCCAAATTTCATCTCTTGAGATCATGTAGATGTTATTAACATCCAAAGAAGCTTTGAAAAACCCTGATTATCCGAAAGTGTGTGGATTCAGTACGCCTTGTGTAAATAACTGCTCAGTGCCATTATATTCCGCAATTGGGGCTCTGCGGATGTGTAAATTGTGTTTAACACGTGTTTGACTGTTTTTAATACTACATTTGACGCCATGGGGATTAATATGTGAATTGCCTTATGCTTTCAACAACTATCAGATAATATGGAGAGACTTGATAGAACGGGGAATTGAATGAATTGAGAACACGTGTATTGTGTTAAAAGTTGACTACTTCGATGTTCTTGTACTTTACAATTGGTGCTATGGGGATATATGAGTTACGTATGTCGTGTGCGGGATTGTTTTGTTGTTATCCTTTGTTGGTTCGGGAATCTGTATCTGGATCCACTTTGTGTTCCTGAAAACTTTTGATTGACCTTGGATGACTGTGACGAGTCACTAAACTAAGTACTAAATTGGGTTATAAATTGCGGGATTAGTGAAGAACGAATTGAACTTCTGTGACAAGGAAATGAACCGAACTTCCGGGGTAAAGTTAGTTAGCATTAGAAATAAATATGTTGGCGACCTATTGTGAAGAAGAAATTGTTGAATTAGTGCCTAAATGTTTTCGGTGCCAACAAGGCAAAGTTAAATAACAGATATTGGCAGAACTACTGCAATCTCTACCTCTATTTCAGAATGGAAATAGAAATATGTGACTACAAATTTCGTTGTGGGGCTGCCTTGGACACCCAAGTATAAGTCCCGTTTGGGTTATTGTGTACAGAATTACTAAGTTTGCTCATTTCCTCCCTGTGAAATTTTTGTATGATGCTTATAGACTGACAACTGTTTACGTCAATAAGATTGCTCGTTTGCATGGGATCCTAGTGTCTACTGTTTAGACAGGAATCCTAAAATGTGTCTGAATTTTGACAAGCCTTCAAGAGGCAATGGGAACTGAATTATGATTCGGCGTTGCTTTCCATCCGAAAATCGAAATGTAACTAGAAATAACTTTTGGGAGAAATGCTCCAAATACATGCAGTAGATTTTTCGGGGAGTTTGGGAGATCTAGACTTTGCTTACAACCGTAGCCTACACTCTAGTTTTGGTGTGACACCGTACAAGTCTTCTATGGAGGAAAAGTTGAGTCTTTGACTGATTGAGAACAGAGTGTTGCTTGATTTTGAAACTAAGCAGATAACTATCAAAAGGATTGGAACCATTGAATAAGAAGATATTCCAAAGTGTTTTTGGCTAAAGGTAAATTAAGTTTGGAGGACCAAACTTCCTAAAGGGGGGAAGATTGTAATACCCCTATTCCGTAATATGTTAATTGGTCCTTAATATGAGTATGATTATGTGTTTAATATGATTTTGTGTGCCATTATGTGGTCTTGGATTTCTATCTGTTCATCGTAGGAATATCTGTTTGATTTATCTGCTTTGGAAATTTAATTGGAGGCCTTATCGGCCACAGAACTCGAAATTGATTACGCCATTGTGATTGGCATAATTTTTGGAACCTATGGTGAAATTTAATTGAAAATTGATTCAGGTCAGATTAAATTGATTAAATTGGTGAATTAGAGCAAAATTATCTTATTAATATTATTTTGGCCTTAGTGGGTTTTGTTGTGAAGTCACTACACTCTCTATCCTCTCTTTTTCACTTCATTTTGGCTGAATTTGGGACTCAAAATAGAGAGAATCGGCTGTAGAGAGACAGAGAATGAGAGAATTGTGTGATTTTTGTCTCAAGCTTGGGAATTTGAAGATTAAGCTCAAGATTTGGCTAGAACTCGAGTGTTTAAGGCTCCTAGGTGAGTAATTAACCCTTGAATCATGGGTTTTTGTTTGCTATTTGTAAATTCGGAGTTGAATAAGAATAAAGAACATGAATTTAATTGAGTATGATGAAATTGAATTGGTTTTGTTGACTTGAAGGCTAAATTGTGCATGCATGCAAGAAATTGTCTTAAATTTGCATGTTTGAGCTTGAAATACATGATTCATGTAGAGTTTTGGTTAAAGCTCATGATGTAATCACCAATTGTATTATCTAAGTTGAGAATCATCACATGCATGTACAAATTATAAGGTTGAATGCATGACATTGTTATGTTGGTAATGAGTTTGGTGGAAAATAAGCCATGCATGTGTTTGATTCATGAGATTAAGCTCCATGTTAATGTATTCTAGTGTTAGTACCATGTTAGTACAAATATATGTGAGATTGAAGCCATTGTATGCAAGAAAAATTGGTTGAAAGTCGATTTGGAGCTCAAGAACTCATTCTGGAAAACCCAGAATTTTGGTGTCCGCTCGAGCGGGGGAATTACCGCTCGAGCGGGAAATACGTGCTCCCAGCACTTTTGCAGACATGGTGTCCACTCGAGCGGGGAGCTATGTAGATAGGCCTTCCGCTCGAGCGGCCGAGTTCACACTCGAGCGGGGATTTGATGTAACCAGTACTTTTGCAGGCCCTAAGGGTCCGCTCGAGCGGGGAAGTCCACGCTCGAGCAGGGACCCTGTTTTCTGAAATTCTGAAAATGCATTCTGTGTTCTGTTTTCCATTCCCTTTCACTTCTAAGCACTCTTAGGCATACTTTGAGCATTGTAATTGAATTAAAGAGATAATAATGAAGCCTAAAGAGGAATGTGTGAATTAAAGAACGAATTGAGTTATTTGGGACCCATATATGTTATGTGATGTGTAGGGTCAAGCTCTAGGGCAAATCCACAAGCCGATCACTGTGAGTAATATCTTAACAAAAGATATTTGAATATGTTGTTGTCCTATTGCTTACCTCTATGTAAGTCTGTAAGTTCATGAATTTGAATGGTGAACAATGTCTGATATGAAAGTTTGCAATGGGCCATAGGCCGTTTTGACAAGAAATAATGAATGGGCCAGAGGCCGCTTTGACAAGCATGAATGAATGAGCTAGAGGCCGTTTGATATGAATGATTGGGTCAAAGGCCAGTTTGACACGAAAGTGTGAATGGGCCAAAGGCCGTTTTGACATAAACGAATGGATCGAAGGTCGTTTTGACACGAACGAACGGACCAAAGGTCGTTTTGAGATAAATGAATGAACCGAAGGTCGTTTTGAGATAAATGGATGGACCGAAGGTCGCTTTGAGATAAATGAATGGACCGAAGGTCGTTTTGACATCAACGAAAGGACTGAAGGTCGTTTTGACATGAATGAATGGACCAGAGGCCGTTTTGACACGAATGGATGGGCCAGAGGCCGTCCTGACATAAATGAAAGTATAACAAAGGCTAGCCTGATACGAACCACGGTCACTCGACTTAAATTGTGTATATATATATGTTAAATGGAAGTATGAATTGGGCCCAAGGCCGTTTAGAGTATGTTATTCTACATATCATTTGTATGACTTCCTTATTTGATATTATTCACTGGGTTATTGCTCACGCTCATTCATGTGTTTGTAGGTGAGCCAAGAGAAGTCCAAACCCAGCCTCAATGAAGTTTGTCCAGAACAACCAAGGTTTTGAAGAGTCAGCCCTCACGTCTCACGAACGAGACACGTCTTCGCCCTTTTGCTATCTTGTGTCATTTTGTCATGTTGGCGAGGACTTTGGTTTACATCTATATATAGTTTTGCTTGGCTGACTTGGATTCGGATGATCCTGTATGTACAGAGGTTGTGTTAGTACATATTTTGATGTGAGTTATTAATATGTATCGGTATGATTGTTATGATGTGCCATGATTACATCCGTTTGGCCCCCATTAACTCTGTTAACATACATTTGGTTTGGTTTGAGGCCGTAAGTAATCTCATGATTACTGGCCAGTTACGTCCCTAACCCGTGGGGGCGGGTTCGGGTCGTGACAGAAATATTTGCAAAATGGCAAATAGAAGTGTTTGTATAATGGCTGTATTGGTTAGAAACCTATTAAGTTGTATTCTCAGTTTGGTTTTCTGACTAAAATGGAACTGATTTCATGAATTGAAATATACAGTTGGTACTGCATGGCTTGTAAAGGAATTATGAAACGATTTATCAATGGTATTATACATGCATATTACCCTTATATTTTTGTTAAGTTTCATATGTTGTATTGGATTATTTCTACTGGGCTTTGACTCACCCTGTATGCGAAAACCATTTTCAGGTGTTAGTGATATGCCTCCGCCAAGGGCTTAGCTTAGGAGAACCATGGAGCTAAAAGCTCATCTTGTTTATTTTACTTTTATTTGTATTTTGAACAAGCCTTGGGCTTAGACTTGTATTGGATTGAGAATCCACTTTTGTTGTACCCAAGTAGTGACTTGGAAAGATGTAAGCTATCAAGGCATATGACTATATGTGTAACTTTCATTTCTTGTTATCATCTCGTGAATGTATATCAAACTCTAATTAATGAAAGTATGTCGTTTCAATTATACTTCTGCTTATGAGATGGGTTTATTGTATTATTTTTGCGGCGTTACAGGCTCATGTCCACTAGAGCCTAATTATTGGTCTCATACCATCCAAGTTCCAATCTCCGACACACAAATAAAGACTCAAGAAATAGCTGTTTGCTTGTTTCTAATATTTTTTATTTTTCACTTTTTCATAAACAAAAGTAACAAGAAATTCGAAAGTATCCATTATTTTTATATGAAATTCGTTTTCGTATGAAAATAGTTTTTAAAATTTTTATAATTACTTTATGTTATTTCCTAAAAAGTGCATTGTTTTTACAAAACTTTCAAAAATAATTTTTCAAAATCAGTTTGCCATTTATTTATTTATTTTTGGTGTGTTTTCAACAAAAATAAGAACAGAAAACAAAAATACAACCAAACATGAGTTTCCAACCAATAGACGGCTTTGTTCCAAAAAACAAAAAAAACTACTATAGATGTCATGTTTACCAAGACTTACCTCAAATGAGAGTTTGTAAAGAAGTCTTATATCTATATATGGGAGATGCTTCTCTTCGGTTGGGTATGTCAATTGGAGGGTGCTGTTGGGCCTCTGTAGGCCTACTACAGAGCTCTTATCTGTAACGCCATGAAATAAATACAATAATCTATCCACAATATCAATAAATGACAATAACGATAAAGTAATTATCTTCCATTAAATCTAATTGAGTTTACAAAAGGGAAACATATGCGGTATACATTCATAATGCCTGGCCCTGAATCCATAGCATATGTTGCAAACAAAAGAAAAAGAATGGAAGTTAAACAGATAAGAAATTCCGTAAGGGCTTACAGCTTTTCAAGACGATACTTGGTTATAACAAAAGTAGACTTAAGTCCAATACAGTTAAAGCCATTGGTTTGTACAAAATAAATACAATAAATACACACACACACACACACACAAAAAGAAGCTCTCGCTCCAAGTCCTTCCAAGCTATTGCCTTAGCGGAGGCATATCATCAGCACCTGAAATGTTTTTCCCACGTAGGGTGAGCCAAAGCCTAGTAGAAATAATCCAACACAGTATATGAATCTTAACAAAGCTATAAGGTAAATATATATGCAATGCTCATGCCAAAATATTTTTATACCTCATTCTAAAACTATGCAATACCAAGTATATATATTGATTTATAAATCATTTCCATTATAATAGAGAATGGGACAGTGAATCACACTCTAGGAATTTCAAAATAATACAACATTTCTCGAAAATTTCGTCTGGAGGAAACCGTAAGTCGGGACCCATGTAAATGTGGGCTATATTATTGCCATTTTATAGAAATTTCATCCATGGGATCGGCACCCATGTATACATGCAGTTTTCGGGACTTTCACCCAGGACACACAGGCCAACTTGTTTAATGTAACAATAATTCCTTTCCCAGATTCACCCATTTTCTCAAAACAGTAACATTTTCAATATATAAGTGTGAGATAATGCTCAATGCAAATATGAGGAAATAGTTTCAATTCTCCTAATTCACATGCAATTTCTACAACAATCATATCTATTTTCAACCGATAGCCCTAAACAGAGATTTCTAAACAGATAATTTATATTCCATAAGGATAAACTTTCCAAAGTTCAAGAGGTGAGTGATAATACATATCTAACTCTACCATCCTCATCAATACCAATCTAATTTCATAATTTCAACATCAATTTCATTATTCATACAAAAGCAACATTTGAGGCAATTAGGGCAAAATTCTTACTCTTTTCAAAATCAATCCCAAGTATCCAAAATCAACCATTTTCATCCAACTCAACATTATTTCCAACATCAAAATCATTTCCAAGAACCTATTTGAAAAACCCCTCTTTCGATTTTTATCCAAAGCCGTAGATTTATTCCAAATCTTTCAAATTCACAATATGGTTTAGAAATGACAAATAACTAAGTTAAAACTCATAAAAAGTGTGGAAAGTATCCTTACCTCAAGCTAGAACACGAGGGAGGGAGAGAGAGAGAGAGAGAGAGAGAGAGAGAGAGAGAGAGAGAGAGAGAGAGAGAGAACCCAAAGACGCTAAAAGCCAACTTTGCTTCGATTAGAACGAAGCCCACGTCGACCTCTAACTTTTTAACAAAGGCACATGGGTGAAAAGATCAACTGATCGAGGTATATTGGAGAGAAATGGGTTTTAGATATATATATATATGATAAAGTAACTTAAAATAGGTTGTTTACAAACTGATATACGCACTATTCGCTCGAGCGACCAGACACCATAAGTTTTACCGCTCGAGCACAAAATACAAACTCCCAATAGTTTTATAGATAGAGGTCGTCGTTCGAGAGTAAGAAGCTTCGCTCGAGCGAAGAATACAAACTCTTAGTATTTTTGTAGACCTACAAAAGTACTGGGGGTTCACAAAGACCGCTCGAGCATAAGAAACTTCGCTTGAGCAAAGGAACAAAAATTTGGGCAATAGAAGTTTGAAAAACAATCTATTAACCTATTCCAAACGTAATCAACACACCCCAAAAGCCAAACTCAAATAGATATAAAGGGAAACAAGACATGGATAACTATATATGACAATGAAAGCCATATCCAAAACATCAAATGGATTGAGTCCAAACCAAAAACGCTATATCATCAATCTAAGCTGTTTAATATGTAGAACTCGTCGAGTACTTCATTCCTATAAAAAATCATACTGATCGGATATCGATAATCACTTGATCAAATCACATTTGTATAAATAAGTTATTTTAAAAATCATACTTACTGTAGACATAAATGCGATATAATTAAGTGGCTATCAATATTCGATCAATGTGATTTTTTGCAAGGTTAAAATATTTGACGAGACTTACTTATTGAACGGTTCGGATTATTGATGCGGGCTCCGTAATGGGCCTATGGAGATCTAACAATACCCTCTAATTCGATTTGGACCGGAGAGAAGCTGTGACGCACCTTTTGCTTATGGTTTTCTAGCTGATAACTTGGTTGCTTTTCTTTCTTTCTTAGAGCACTGTGTATATTATTGAAAATATCTTCTTCTTTTTTTCTTGCATTCTAAAAGACAAAGTAGAATTTATTATTATTTTTTTTTTCATTTTTTGCATACGTAGAATTGTTTTCATCAAAGTAGTCCAAGAGTGAGATATGCATATTATCATTTTGGAATTTATTAGATAGTTTTGGGTGGTGTTTAAGCCTCGTTTGAGAACATGTTTTTTTAGTAAATTTTTAATTTTTTGGCTAAAGTATAACGTAAAAAAATAAAACTAGTATGTTTGGGATATTTTTTAATTTTTTTTGAAAATATGTGCAAAAAGTAAAGAGAAAAATATTTTTTTGACTTTTTGGTATAAATTGTTGACTTTTTAATTTTTTTAATAATTTTTTTAACTTTTTGACTAAAATCATCACTTGCCAAACAAGGCGTTAAAGTGGAATAGAATTATTATTCTATCAAAATATTTATTTTACTTTTTTATTTATTAAAATAATGATGACAATGCATTATAATGAATCAAATGAAACGTCAAATTATTATATGCCATTGCTTGCATGAAGCAGGTACTCCTGGAAAGCGAAAAATTGCAATCCACACTAATTTAGTCATTCTTTGTCTCTTATTTATTTAACAAAGATGAGTCATTATGTTTCACTCATAAAAGTTCTCTCTAGGCTATTGATTTGGATCATCACATAGGTAATATCATATTATATTCTAGAAGTACTCGGCTACAATGGAAAAAATAGATTCTTATATATAATTTGTGACTATTATTTTTGTAGATAATAACCAAAAAAATTATATTTAAAAAAATAAAATAATTTTTTTATGTATTTATTTAGAAAATTAATGAAATACCCCTTACCTTTACCTGTGTCTCTCCACCACCTCCATCTTCGCAACCCCACTACCCCAATCACTATTACCATTAATATAACTATTAAAGTATTAGTTTTAAGGTCATAATTAAATATAAGAACAAATTTAAAAAAAAATTAAATACAAAAAAATAATTTTTATGACTTTTTTATAAATTTATTAGGCACATCCGTCAAAACAAAACAGAATGTTAATCTTTTATTCTATTCATTACCGTGAAGATAATTCTTATTTTTGGATAATAATCCCAAATAATGTTTGATTGATTGAAATGGAGGTCCATTGCCATTTGCTTTAGGCAGAATGAAATGAAATAATTATTTTTAACTAGTTTATAAATATATACACAAATCTATTATTTGCAAAAGACTAATTTATAGAAGACCAGCTACGAATTAAGGGGTGTTTGATAACATGATTTAGCACTTGAAATTAAATGTATTAAGCGATAATCAATTAAATCAGTTTGATAACTCCAATTGATATCACTTAAAAATTTAAGTGCCTCTTTAAATGTAGGTTAAAACTCAAGAAAATTTTAAATTATATGAAACTTACATAATTGTAACTGAATTTATAAATATTAAACATAAGTATCAGTATATACTATTATAAACTCACTACCACTACCGCTACCGCTACCACTACCAGCACCACCACTGCCATGCCACCGCCACCGCCACCACTACCACTGTTATCGCCACCTCCACAACTACTACCACTACCACCACGACCACCATTACTATCCCCGCCGCTGCCACCATTGCCACCACCATTGCCACCATCACTACTGTAACCACCACGACCACTACTACCATTCCTGTCGTTGCTGCCACCACCATCAGCACCACCACTACCACCACTACCACCACAATCACAATATAAAAATTGAAATATACAATGTGAAATAATAAATTTTAAATTTAATTTTATATATATCAAACAATTTATTTTTAGTTCAGCACTTAAATTTTTATCAAATAATTTTTCAACTTAAAAAATTCAGTATACAATTTTCAATATTTAATTTTTAATTTTCAGTTTTCAGTTTTATCAAACAACATCTAACTTGTTTTAAATTAAGGATTAATTTATAGAAAGCTTTGTTGCCAAACAATAGAAATTACCCATACCATCTTGATTACTTACCACCCTATAGTTTTAGTCCTAAACCGTCGCAACTAAAGCCATGTTTGATTCTCTTTTGAATCACAATTTCAATCAAAAAATTAAAATTTTTTTTTTTTTAAACTCATAACCAAACACATAATTCAAAACTAATCAAAACTCAATTCAAAAATTATTTTCAAAACTCCAAACTATTTTCAAAACTTAAAACCAAACTCTTTTCAAAGCTCTATTTTAAAAGAAAAAATTCAAATTTTTTTTTTTAATTTTCTTTTTTAAAATTATTTTTAGAATCATGATTTGAATGTGGAGTCGTATTTTAAGTTGTGAGTTTTGAATTGAGTTTTAAAAAGAGAAAATTTGTGTGTGGAGTTGTGTTTTGAGTTTAAAATATTAAAAATATTAAATATTTACAAAATAAAATAAAATTTAAAAGTTAAAATTTAAAAAATAATTAAATAACAATTATATATTTAAAATAAAAAAATAAATCCAAAAAATTTCAAAACACAACTCAAAACACTTTTCAAAACTTAAAACTCTTTTCAAAATTCAAAATTCAAAAACTATTTTCAAAACTCATAACCAAATAAATTTTCTATTTTCAAAACTCAACTCAAAACTTCACACTTAAATCACAACCCCACACTCAAATTATAATTTTAAAATTAAACCAAACGGACTCTAAAATTTTCTTGGGCCAGCTCTGGATACAGTTAGGGTGTGTTTGATTGGGTGGACTGGATAAGGAGGGATTAGAATCCATCGGACTTGAGTCCTGGGACTGTGAATCCCCTGGACTATTTGGTCAGATTGGATATGTATCCTGTGTTTGTTTTTTCATGGGATTAAATGTCTGGAAATGATTATTTTTAGTGAATCCAACGTTTAGTTGGACGGACTGGATAGGATAAATGAACAAAAGACTATTTTGCCCTTTTTCAATTGTTTACTAAGGAATAGTAATATTACACATATATTTAATATTTTAATTATTTTTAATTAAATAAATTTGTTTTTTTTAAATAAATAAATAAATAAATAAAATATCAATAAAATTTGTTTTAAATCATTACTATATAACAAATCATTATTTTTTTTACATACAAAAAATATCATTAATTTAATAATATAAATTAAATTTATTTTTTTACACAATTAAATAAATAAATAACCACTAAATTTGATTTAATAAAATACTGTATAACCTGTATAAAAAATTTATATTATTTTTTTAATTAAAATTTTAAATAAAACACCTATTACAATTTAAATAATGAAATTAAATAAATTATAAACAAAATTTTAAAAATAAAACATCAATAAAATATCTATAAAAAATTATTTTAAAAAATTAAATAAATAAAACATTAATAAAAAGTTAAATAAATTTATTTTATTTTTAAATTGAGACATTTAAATTTTATTGAATTTTATTAAATATAATACATAATTAAATAGTAGAGGGTCAAAATTGTCATTTTCACATCTAATCCCAATAGTGATTAGTCCCCCCAAAACAATCCCACACCCCCCTCCAGGACAGGATAGTCCCCTATATGGGGGACATGGAGTCCGGCCGGACATGGAGTCCGCTGGACTAAAAAAAAATCAAACGACGGATAAGGAGAGAGGCCGGACATGGAGTCCAAACAGTGGATAGTCCCCCCCTCCTTATCCCCCCAATCAAACACACCCTTAGATCAATGGGTAATTGTTGGACTGTAACTTTTATTTGACTATCAAATCTTTCTATCTATCTATCTATCTATCTATCTATATATTATATAAAGAAAAGGAAATTTTTAGGGACAAACTTTTTAATAGTTCCAAACCTTTATTTTAAAATTATTGAATATTGAATTTTCAATTGACAAAATAGATTAAAAAAAAACAAATTATTGACTAATATATTTAATTAATTATTAATTATTTTAGAAATAATAATTTTTCTTTATTTATGGATTTCAAATGAAAAGATAACAAAATATTTCATAATCTCTCCCATCATAATCTCTCTCACCAATTTTCAAAAAATTAAAACCTTTCTTCCTACTCTTTCTCTTCATTTCCCAAACTATCTTTCTGATAAAAAAAACCCTACATACCTTACACAGTTCCAATATTTTTTTTTTGAGTGTCATATGCAACTTGCTTACCCCTAAAGAGGTTATATCATATAAGAGAACATCACACCTTCTTCTTAAAAATTTTTTTTTTCTAAGGTTGTTAAAGGTTAGTCAATATTTAATTTTTTTTTCCTACTCATTACATTTTTATTTTTCAACAATACTATTTCTCCATTCTTTTACACCACATCACTTTTAATCTCTTTTTTGCTTGAAGATCTATACCATATGTGAGGGTAATTTATATGGAAATTAATGAAATTTGGATAAATGGGCTTTTGGGCATAATCTGAAGAAAGTGAGTAAAAGGGCCATAAAGTTAGACCAGTCTAGGAGAACCTTGAAGTTGCTTCGGTCTCGAAGAGCTTATGGTAAGCTCGGTCGTCGCACAAAGTTATCTCAATCATAACCCGATGCGGTTATCTCGGTCACCATGGCAGAATAGGCGCAGTTAGCTCGGCCGCACTATTTGGAATCAAGGCATGATGGAGGCATAGCAGGCCTCACTCTTAAATTGCTCGGTCCTAGTTTATTATGGTTAGCTCGGTCTCGGCAGGGAAACCGAGGTACAAACTGCGGAGTAAAAGGACCAGGCTAGTTGGAGCTTGGTCATGGTTGCTGGCATAGCATGGTCATGTTATTTCGGTCGTATGGTAGTTCGGCCATGGTAAAACCATCTCACTTGGTTAAAGTAGTGAGGGGGGTGTTGAAGGATAAGCATTATCTTTCAGGAGTATGAATCCTAGAAGGACTCTGCATGGAGGAGTAAAAGTCCTACTGGGTTTGTACCACACGGAACCTATAAAAGCTCACAAACATCACCTATGGAAAGGTAATGCAACTTTGATTCCCGAATACACAGAGCTTTTGTCTATTTGTCTAGTTTGCTGACTTAGGCATCGGAGAGGTTTCTGGCACACACTTGCCGGCCAGCTCACGTTTGTATTTTCAGATAGTAGAATGACGTCGTACAGAGGAGCGTAGACTTGATCAACAGGATTATACGAGAAGGTTTATTTCTTTCCCGTACAATTGGCGCCGTCTGTGGGAAATCAGGCAAGAACAAAACCTCTTGATCAAGCTTTTCCTCCCTACAATCAATGGCGCACAACGAAGATTTGCCACAGTCTGCCATCGATGGACAAACACCAGAAGGGGGTGCGAGGCGCGAAGGTCTACCTTTTATCCCTCCTATGACGGACTTGGAGCCACAACGACAGAATCCCAGGAGGGATACAAGGGGAAGGAGGTGGACTAACAGCCCCCAATACTCTCGTTTGCAAAGTCCAGAGAGACAAAGGCGGAGGATTGATCTTCAAACTTTGGAGGATCGCGTCAAGGAGCAGAACGAATTGATACGACGGATGGCGGCGGACATGGAGTCCATGAAACACCAGATAAAGGGTAAAGGAGTGGCGACAGGAGAGGGACACAAAGGCAAAACGCCCCCTCGCCACTCGGAAGATCATAGTAGACGTACCACACCATCTCAAGCAGAGAATAGGAGCCTCAGGACAGGCGATACACAATCCAGGTCTTCCAGAACTCGTCACTCCAGGACTGAGAGGACGAGATTTGAGAGGTCATACACTAAAGGAAGCACCTATTGGCTCTTGCACACACACTAGAAAAGATCCAGGCAAACGGAGTTGCCCAGATCATCCGACCTACGAACCGTGCTAGAGGAGAGGGCACGATGGAAGGAGGATGCCAGGGCGCGCGATCCACACAAGGTGTCCGCCCTTCAGAGGTTGGCTCCTCGAACGCATGGAAGCGTCGACGTTGGAATGCCAATACCATGCCCAGCCTACGAACCGATGGACAAAGCGTTAGCAAGGCTGCAGACCTCGCCGTTCGTTCCGGCGATTGAAAACGCGCCCCTACCATCAGGCTTCCTTCCACCCAAATTCACTACATATGAGGGAAAGACGGACCCCTACTCACACTTTCGCCACTTTCGCTAGGTCATGGCTGTATACCGGCAAAACGAGGCTTTGATGTGCATCATCTTCCTATCTAGCCTTGGCGACCTAGGCTTGACTTGGTTCGAAAAACTTCCAGAAGGCAGTATAGCCTCCTGGGCGCAATTGGCGGAGGCGTTCATAACAAGATTCAGAACGAACACTAAAACCCCGGTGGAGATCGACCAGCTACTCTCCATCGACATGGGTGACAAGGAGACCCTAAAATCCTACAATAGCTGCTATTGGGAGACCTTCAACCAGATTGGGGACTGTCCCACCAATCTCGCCATTGCACAATACAAAAGAGGCCTTCCAGTCGGGAATAGACTAAGGGACTCAATCACCATGACACCGCTCCTCACCATGGAAGCCTTGATGGAAAGAGTGCATCAGCACATCAGGGTAGAGGAGGATGGCGCACGTGCCAAAACAAAATCTGGCACAACCACAGTACCAGAAAAGAAGGCCTCAGCAAAGGTCAATGCGGTAGATCGTCCAAGCAGAAACGGACGTGGCAGACGAGACAACGGAGAGGACCAGGATAAAAGATGGTTGAGAGTCCGCACTGCCATAACCACGGTATTCAAAAAACCGATCTGCCGAATTCTAAGTGAAATACGAGATGAGCCTTTCGTCAGATGCCCAGCTAAGCTAGGGGAAGCTCAGAAGGACTATGACGAAAGATCACGATGCACCTTCCACAAAGAAAAGGGGCACCGTACTGAAAATTGCACACCATTGAGACAGCACCTGGAAGAGTTTGTGGCAGCAGGTCACCTGGATAAATACATTGAAGGAGGGACGCAACCAGCCCCCCAGGACCACAATAACCCCAACGGGATGCCAACCGACGCCCCACCTCAAGGCGTGATCAATGTGATACATGGGGTCTTTGAACCTGAGCGTGTATGCGAGCTCAGAGGATTAATCAAAAAGGCTGAGCACTTAAGAGAGGTACTAAATGCCCAACCTACCACCAAGAAGGGGAAGACAGAGGCCACGAACGTCATGTCTTTTTCAGATAAAGACTTAGCAAGGATATATTGCCCTCACAATGATGCCATGGTCGTCACCCTCCGAGTCAAGGATTTTGACGTCAAGTGGATTCTAATTGACCAGGGAAGTTCATGTGAAATAATGTACTACAAAACATTTAAACAATTAAAGTTACAAGATAAAGACTTGGCACCTGCCATATCTCCCCTAATTGGATTCAACTCAATGCCAGAGTGGCCAGTCGGCAAAATAATTCTTCCAGTTAGAGCAGGAAGCGTAATGAAACAAGTGGAGTTCTGGGTATTAAAAGTTCCTTCCACTTACAACATCATCTTGGGCAGAACATGGCTGCATGCCATGCGATCAGTGGCATCATCCTACCACCAAGTAATGCGGTTCCCCAATGAAACCGGGGTAATTGAAGAGGTCTATGGAGATCAGATTATGTCCAAGCAATGCTTTGTCACGGTGAATGGCAGCCGCGCTGCCAAAGGATATGTTCATTCGGTGGAAAAACCTGAGAGCAATTAACTGTTTGCAGATGTTGGCAAAGAGGCTTATCAAAAAGCGGTGGAAGACTTGGTAGAGGTAAGAATAGATGAAAAGAACCCGGATAAGTTCTTTTTGCTCGGTTCATCATTGTCCAGCACTGAGAGATTAGAGGTCTTGGAATTTTTGACCTCTAACATCGAAGTGTTCGCCTGGACACCATACGACATGCCAGGCATTGATCCTAACTTCATCTGTCACCAACTCAATGTTCACCCATCCGCTAGACCAATCATTCAGCGCACCCACAGATCGGCACTCCACCACGCCAAGATAGTGGCGGAAGAAGTAGGAAACCTACTGGAGGTAGGAGCTATTAGAGAGGTGCACTACCCCAGATGGATTTCCAACACAGTCGCGGTGCCAAAGAAGAATGGCAAATGGCGTGTTTGCGTCGACTATAAGACAGTTAACAAAGCATGTCCAAAGGACAGCTTTCCCCTACCACGAATAGATCAACTGGTAGACCTAACGGCGGGGCACAACCGACTTAGCTTCCTTGATGCGTACAGAGGCTACCATCAGATTGCCATGTACGAACCAGACTAGGAGGTCACTGTAGACACCTCGTTTTTGACCGTCCTCAAGACTTGGACGTCACCGTTTGAACACCTGGTGATCGTCCATATTTGTGTTCGTTTGGAGTTCCCGGGGGGCTTGGCTACGCGCCTTGCCTCAGGATCTCCGAACTCGACCGTGTTGTGTCTGGTTTTGTACCAAACACTTGTGTTTTGTCTTGGAAGGGCAGGGAATGGCTTATTAGCCATCCATACACACCACCGGCCCTCCCCTACCATCACCGGCTACACATTGGTTCCACCGGCACTGTTTTGTTAAAAGATTTGGCCGGTCAGCACTATATGTTGCCGACCGGCACATTTTTGTGCCGATGATCCCTTTTGTGGCCGGCGTGCACCCTGTACACCTCTGAGGCATGGTGCATGCCACCGTTGGAATGCACCATCACACTCCCCCGTGCACAGGTGTGACCATTTTGCACCCTTTGCACCCTTGAACCCTCTAAGCTTCTAGAAGCTTGACCCTTTGGCCAAAGCTTCTTGGAGAAGCTTGGCCAGCTGTCTTGGCTTCTCCAAGAAGCCAAGACCCCTTTGCACCTCTTGCCCCTTTTCCTTTGCTTAGCCACTAAGTTTGGCCTTGCCTTGGCCTATATAAACACCACCCCTCTCCCTTTGAGAGGGGTTAGCCATTTTCAACACAAAACTAGAGTTTCTATATCTATATATCTGTGTTGTACTCTCTCTCTCTCTCTCTCTATATCACACTATCTCTCATCCTTGTGTGTGTGTTTTGAGCCTAAATAGTGTGTTTTTACCTCATTTTTGCACTAATACACACACCATTACACCTTACTTCGAGATTGAGGGACTTGGAGGGTTGTTTGTTGAGTTTTTGGACTGGTTTTGATCACTAGAGGAGGGCTGCACCACCTGTTCTTCAAGTGTTCTTCAAGGGTGAGCTAGTTACTTTAGTTTTCCCATTTTTGCAACTAGTTTTTACCTATCTTGCTTTGTGATTTAGGCTTTGTGTATAACTGAAAAAAATCTTATATTTTCTTTCTTTTGAATTCTCATTAAGGTTGTTTTATGGTTTGAGTGCAAACTCACCCTCTTAAACCTTATTTTGGCCTATTTGGTGTCTTTTCTTTGAAGCCTTATTTGCTTTGTTGTTTTTGTCTTCTCATCACTGAAAACCAGAGGGTTTTTAGTGTTGAGGAAAGTGTTTTGAAGTCTTGTATAGGGGATGGACACCCCTCTCCCCTTTGTCCTTTTCTTGCCTTTGCCTTTGGCCAAAAGGATAGCATGCATGAGTGGTTGCATTTGGCTTCATTTCAGAGTTTTTCTTGGTGTTTTGGAGCATTTTTAACCTCTGTCTAATGTGGGTTTTGTTGGCCCTTAACATGCTTTATATACTTGCTTTGTATCCCTCCATTTTGCTTGGAAATGTGCCATGCCATTAGCCTAGTATATCCTCATGTTTTAGCCCAACATTTTGAAGCACTTGATCATGATTTGTCATGTTTTAAATCTGTTAGCCACTGATTTTTCCATATTTGGTGTGCTTGATGTGGTTACTTTGTGTTTTGGTTTGTAAGCCTCAAGCATATTGACCTCTAACATGCTTAGCTTGGACCATCCTCATGATTTGGCATCATTTAGGGTCATATTTCAGTCCATAGATCATGTTTGTATGTTTACATATGTGGCTTATTTCATGCTTCTAGGGTGTGCCCTTTTATGCCTAGGATTAAGCCTTATGCAAGCTTGTATGTTTAGAGCATTTCGGGACTGCCATATCAAGGGGATTTGGGTGCGTTTTTGCATGTTAGAACTCTGTTTTTATGTGCCTAATATATGCCATGAGTGGTCATGATAGTGGTAGTAAGATGCTCTCTTTGGTGCCATAGGTTTAGGCCCATTTGTTTGCATGCTTGCATAAGTGTTGGTCTATTATTTTGGGGCATGTTTTGCCACTATTTTGGGGAGGTTTGAGGTCTGCCCTATTGTGTTTAAATCCACCATTGCACATTTATTTGATGCTTGTTGCATGCTTGGTCAATATAGTCTTGACATATGGTAATCCTATTGCTTTAAGTGTCCATGTTTGCATCACACCTTGAATCTTGCATACCTAATATTGCACACTTGCCATAATATGTTGCATTACATTTGGTATGTCTTGCATTTCATCTCACATTGCACCATTTGAGCCATGTTTGCATAACATGCATTGCATTACTTGGTTTGGGGGTGTCAAACCAAGTGTGAGAAATGAGGTGTGTTTGTATTTCAAGTGACAAAACACCCCTCAATTCTCATGTCACTGGGGCCCTTGATCTTGACATGATAGGGACTTAGTTCTCATTTTGTATGTTGCATGCATTTTTACATTGAAATGCAATCTTGGTTCCTTAGGTTATCATGCATCAAGATGCATAATTGATGGCCCAAGAACTAAGGGTCATGCCTCATTGAGTCCCATACATGATAGGGGGCATTGGCCATGCTTACATTTGCTAAAAAACTTCATGTCATGCTTTGTCTCTTTATTCTTTGTCAAAGCATCCTCTGAGGAATTTTACGACCCGGCGGCAGTGTGTAGTGCCGACCGACATTATATTCAGGGCCGATAATCTCCTAAGCAGCCGATGGGAATTGTGGGTGGCCGGTGGACGTTTCCTCCAGCCGGTGGTATACAACAGCATGCAAGGAAGGCATTTTGGGACTTTGGTAATTTTTGGGGAGACAGGGCAGTAAAAACAGAGGCAGCAGTGCCATGGCGCGGGTTTCCGGGCAAGTCAGATTCGAGCATGCATCATTCGCGCATCCCAAGGTAGGGCTGAGGCCCCTTTCTTTTTTATAATGAATTAAATTAGAAATTTTGTAATAATTCATTTATTCTGTATTCGGACTGTATTATTTTGGACTGTATATTCTTTCAATCCCTCTGTGTGAGGGCATATTTGTAATAAGTGTGGGTGTGTGTGTGTGTGTATGTCTTCCAACCCCCTTTTCTTTCTTCCCTTTTTATTTATCTGCTTATGATGGTAGATTAGGGCATTTTTTAAATTAGCATACCTTATGCAATGCATGCGTGCATCCATGCATTTGTTGACATGCATCGGGCTCGGTACATCATACAAACTGCATTGTATTTCAATTCCAAATTGAATACGTGTTATTTGTAGCATCCCACATGCCATGTTTAGGATAGCCGAGCCTGCCTAGATTACATCTTTGCATGTGTTGCATTAGACATTTCAGTATGCTTAGGTCCATGCATGGATTTCTAATGAGCTTCTGTTTTGGCTTGGAGTACTAGGTGAGTTTTTATGCTTTAGCATCCTTGCACATGTGTGAGTGTTGCCATAATAGTATGACTACCATGAGGCAAAGTGCTTATGTGATATAACTGTTTGAATGCCTATGGATAGAGGTCGAATTGCCCAAATTGGAATAACGCATTAAAACTGTGAGTTTTAAAACCATCTTTTCTAAAGCCCACTTGAGGGTGGCAAAATCTGCATTTTAGCCTGCTTGCGAGTAGCAAACCATTTTCAAAACAAACATGTAGTGTTTTGTTCCAATTTAGGCGATTTGGTCTATACTTGTTTGCTGTGCGCATAACATAGTAATTCTAGGCTAATAATTGGAATAAGAGCATGCAATGTTTTCAAAATCGGATATCACGGTTAGTAGAGGCCGGTCTTCGGACCGGGCGAAAGAATGCTCATAGTGACCTTCCCGATCGTACCCAAGCTCGAGCCAAGACCACTTTGGTGATGCCGGACATGTGGCCTTGACCGAGTCGAGTTTCCTAAATTTCCGATTTTAAAAATATTTAGGTGGCGACTCATGTCGCAAAGCGATCCATGTTTGGCACTACTTTTCAAAAAATCTGTTTTCTCAAAGCGATTTGCGAGTTGGACTCTTTGGTTGATTCTGAACATGACAAGCAAAAAAGTCCGAAGTATGCGTGAGTTCCTCGCGGACTGTTACGATTCTGGCGACTCTTTGAGGATTTAGAGAGCTTGACTCGAACTCGTGATATCCTGTTTTGACTACACTTATGTGTTTCTTTGCATTGCATGTGCATTGGTGCGCCTAGGACACCGTGTTGGCCATCTGCTATTCCTGAGCGGTTTGCTGGAGGCTTGTCTTGTCAAGGCATGACCATAAGGCTGACCGGTTGCGGGCTCTGCCAGTATGGGAACACAAACCCCGATTTTACCGGGGCACCCTCTTCGACCATTCGACCTAGTGCATATTCGGAATCCATAGTGACCATTCCAAACTAGGACAGGTTGCTTACCCGATATTAGGTTGTTTGAAACCGCTGTGTGTGTAGTGAAACCCTAGCTCCTGACAAAATAGGACAGGGAAACTTTACCCCAACATAGGGGTGTATTGGCTTTCTTTTACATGCTATGTGCTTTTAGAGTGTATCTCTACAGGGAATGCACATATCAGTTTGTAAGTTTTGATATCCGGCCTGAGGGCACCAGTAACAGTATTTTGGGGGATCAGTTATCTGTGGGTACCAGATTCAGGCATAGGGGCAATGATTCAGAAACAGTGATTAGTATTTGAGGAACAGTGTAGCCAGTTCATGAGCAGTGCATGCTATGATATCCAAACCGTATGTTGTATGTTTATTTTATACCGTTGTGCTGTCCAATTGTCTGTTTATTTATACGCTTTATTTATCTTTTTACTAGGTAGTTGAGCACGATTGCTTCTGACCCAGTAGATATTCCCCAAGCACTCTGGACTAGAGGTCGTCGACTCCATCGATCTGAGGATCTGGTAGACGGACAACCAGTGTACTACTCGCTACCCCCGGTTACTAGACGGAGGTCAGTCAGGTAGAGGACATTAATCTGGATCGATTCGAGGGCCTTATCTACCCCACCTGTGTTCAGTGGGGATCAGGGTTCCGTGTCACCAACAGAGAGAGAATATATACCGGTAATTCAACCAGAACAGAACAGTATGGCTAGTTTGGAGGAGATGGTGCGCCACCTCCAAGAGAGCATGAAAGCAATGCAGCAGGATGCCGTCCGTCAGGCAGAATTCACCAGGCAATAGGCCACACTGGTAAAGGAACAGGCAGAGACAATTGCCAGGCTAGAGCAGCAAACCGGAGCATCTGCTTCGCATCAAGTTCCTCCCCCACCAGGAGTTCCGAACCTCGGAGAGACAGCCAATGTTCAGAATGATATAGAATTTCCCACAGGACCACCCCCACCTCCAACCCTACCTCAAATCCAACCTCAGCTATCAAAAACACCCACCAACCTACTGGACTCTCCCTTTGAGTTCGAGACTGATCCCACGGCACTAAAGTTGAGCAAACTTGAAAAGTTGTTCAAGAGATCCCAAGGTGTCAAGACCATCCCCGACATCGAAGATGGATATATCGACGCTGCCCGACAGATTCAAAATGCCTCATATTGATCGATTTGACGGGTCCGGGGACCCCATGGTACACTTAAGACTGTTTTCAGATGTTCTAAGGCCAATGGGCCTCAGTAGGCTTCAGAAGTTGTCTTTGTTTGGCCGGACCCTGTCAGGTGTGGCGGCCATATGGTATGCCAAGCTAGAAGATGATGTCAAGAGGAATTGGGACGAAATGGCTGAGGCCTTCATCGCACAGTATTTGTATAATACACAGATTGAGATTACGACCCGTGATCTCGAGACGACTAGGCAAGAGCCTAAGGAGAGTTTTTCGGAGTTTGTAACCAGATGGAGGGCCAAGGCTTCAATGATGACCTTGAGGCCTACAGACAAAGACCAGATTCGGATGATTGTGCGCAATCTTCAACCGAAGTTGATGCAAAATATGATAGTACTCCCCTTTCCTACCTTTTCTGACCTACATGAAATGGGGGTGCAGATTGAAGATGCCTTGAAGCAAGGCTTGATTGATAATGACCAGGAGCAACCCCGACGAACTTTCAATTGTGGTAGCAATGCAGGCCCGAGTGGCACTACTGCCACGAGAGCCTCCGAAGTGAGCATGGTCACCGCTAACCCCTCTCCGAGAAATACGGCAGCTGCACCATTCTTCGGTGCGTCCGAAAATAACCCACCAACAGCCAAATACCCACCCAAGAACACCAGAACCTTCGCCCCATTTTATATGCCCCTGTCCAAGGCTTTGGGGGTGCTGATCAAAAAAGGGCACTTGAAACCCCTAGAGCCGCGACCCTTACCAGAAAAACTTCCCCCTACCCATAACCCAGCCAAGTATTGTGCGTTCCACCAGCAGCACGGTCACGACACCGACCAGTGCTATCGGTTACGCTATGAAATTCAAGATCTCATCGATAACGGGGTGATTTTGCCTCCCGAGAAGCCCAATGTTACTACAAATCCCCTCCCCACACATAACCAAGCTCCACCGCCCAAAAGACTTAATTTCATCCATACCGGGGCCGTGTCCTACGACCCAAGTATCTATATCACACCTACCCACATGCCTAAACCGGAGGTGTTTCTTCCCAATTGCACCGACTTGTGCATGATGGACATCTCCATGAGCCAACCCAAGCCAGCAGTGGTGACCACCGAGAACAGAAGAGAGAAAATCCCAAAGGAAAAACAATTGGTTGAGCCAGAGTCCGCGAAATCAGGGAATCATGTTGAGAAGATATATAGCCTGGGTGACTACATTTCATCGATAGGCCAAGATGGGCCCGGAGTAGAATTGCCAATGGAAGGAGAATTGTGTGTGATTCACGGGGTTAGTTTGGGACAGGAAAAAGATGGTGTAACATCTGTGGGGGAGGACTTTGCCGATCTCCAGTTTTACAGTGACCAAGACAATGCAGCAATCGCATGGTTTGATTATGAAGATTCAGCAGAAGTTACTGGGTGGTTAGATGATCAACCTGATGTGACGGGAGAGTTTCAGTCAGAATAGGGCTCGGCAGGGTTGAGAATATCAGTGGCGGCCGAAAGAGTCGAAGAGCAGAGTACATCGCTAGAGAATACCGATGTCAAGAATTTCGCCCGAGATTGGAATATTTTGAGTGCGGAAATTATTGAACAGTCAGTTATGTCAGAACAAGCAAGTTTTGAAGATTCCGAGAGAATCAGGAAGGCGAAGGCCCATGTGGGGGTTGAAACTGCTATGTGCACAAGAACCGAGAACGTTGCAGGCATGTGGACGGGAGATCTTTGCAAGCGCAAACGATCATACCAGAGCGGACGGTGTCTGTCGTGCCGATGGAATGTGGTGGGAAGATGAGGATTTATGTCTTGCCCACGGATGAAGATTGGGGAATAGCCAACTGATGACACACGGTACCTCGGAGAAGTCGACCACATGACGCTAAGTGGGCGGTATTTCAAACCCCACACTTAGATCGGCCAGAGGCCTCGGGAAGGATAGAAGTGAAGCAAAAGCAGAAGCAGCTTGAGGAGGAAGCCGTACTCAAACAGCTGAAAAAGATACAAGCAGACATCTCCATCTGGGGACTGCTCATGGCCTCACGAGTACATAGGCAGGCTGTCTTGAAAGCCATGGATAAGGCCAAACTCTCTATAGAGACTACACCGGAGCAACTGGTTGGGCTGGTTTTCCCGGGAGGAGGTTCCCCGACATTAACCTTTTCCGACAAAGAACTCCCACCCGAGGGCACAAATCACAATAAACCCCTCTACATCTCCGTGGAATGTAGAGATAAGTGAATACCGGTAGTACTTGTTGATCTGGGTTACGCTATCAATGTTGCCTTGACCGGGGCGGCATATGCGATTGGCTTGAAAACCGCAGATTTTGTACCAACAGCTCAGGTCATCCGGGCGTACGACAATACAAGTAGAGAAGTAATGGGGACAATTAAAGTTCAGACAAAGGTCGGGCCGGGACGACACGAGATAGATTTCCATGTCCTAAAAGTTCCCGCAACTTTCAATTTGCTTTTGGGGCGGCCGTGGCTGCATCAAGTGAAGGCAGTGTCATCTACTTTGCATCAAATGGTGAAATACCCCTACGGGAAGGGAGTAACCATTGTCTTTGGGAATTCATCAATCCACCCACCACCGGAGGTATCCACGCCTGTTCTAGAAATCGAGCATGGCATGGAAGATGTGTTCATATCAGGTTTTACCTTGGCCGAGGCTCAGGTCGTACAGAATATCATGGCTGCTAATGAAGGGATATATGTCAGTGCCCAAGCAGTATATCTCATGAACAAGCTCCAATATATCCCCGGGATGGGATTAGGAAAGAGCGACCGTAAGGGCATTGTAGCGTTGGCTGAAGTGCCGCATAACCCCCATACCTTTGGCATGGGTTATTTGCCCACCAAGGAAGATTGGGTAAGGAAAGGAAAAGAGATGGCTGGAAGAGCCAAAGCAAAACAGACGAAGAAACCCTTTGAGTTGATGCATCGGCCCATTTTGGGTACCCTAAACGGACGCTTTGTCCGGGAGGGGGAAGATTTTCCATTCTGTGGCTTTCCGGAGCCGTGGTGGAACGCAGAGAAGAAACGCGTGCCGGGGTTCAAAATTTTCTTTGACCTGCAGTTACTTGGGGATAATGTTGCTGAAGAGCAGACAGACCCAACAGTTGAGGATGAGCATAGCAAAAAGTTAGAGTCTGCGGACACAGAGTTTGAAATGGGGGTAGCACTGGCATGTCTACTTTCAGATCCTTCGATCGACCAGTTGTGTTTGGGGGATAACTCCTTGGTGTCCATGATCGGAGATGAAACGGCTGCGGGCCTACCAGCATCTATTTTGGATGCATCCATCACACCCTCTCTCACCTGGCGATCTGAGGAGGGTTTTTGTCGGCGACAAGGTCGGTAGTAAGCCGGAATCTAATTCCACCGAGTCTTGTGAGTCGGAATCAGGTTCCAGCTCGTCTGAGTCTGAGACTGGTATTCCTGGGGGTGATAAGAATGAGGTGAATGTGGTTTCCGAGTACTTTTCTGTGCCTTTGATTTATTACTTAAATCAGGACTTTCAAAATTTTGATGAAAACGACGAGGATGAAATTCCTCCGGTTTTGCAACGACTAATTGAACAAGAGCAGGAGAGGTTTGTTAAACCCTTAATGGATGAAATCACTACCGTGAACATTGGTACTGAGAAGGACCCATGGTGGTCGGATCGGGTCCGCGTTGTCTTCGGAGGAACGCGAGCGCTTAGTCGCTTTATTAAAAGATTTTAAAGATGTTTTCGCGTGGTCCTACGAAGACATGCCTGGAATCGATCTTGAGATTGTACAGCACCGGATCCCTCTTGACCCCGAGGCCCGACACATCAAACGAAACTTCGGAAGGATCCATACGATTGGGCCATTAAGATCAAGGAAGAGGTCACCAAGGAGATTGACGCGGGCTTCTCTGGTATCGAATACCCGACTTGGTTGGCCAACATTGTTCGATCAAGAAGGATGGAAGAATTCGGGTATGTGTGGATTTCAGGGATTTGAACAGGGCCAGTCCGAAGGATGACTTTCCCTTGCCACATATCGACGAATTGGTAGACTTCACAGCGGGGCATGCTTTGCTTTCGTTCATGGATGGCTTCTCAGGTTATAATCAGATAGTGATGGCACCCGAAGACCGGAAAAATCGCTTTTACCACCCGTGGGGTACATATTACTCTGAGTAATGCCATTTAATTTGAAGAATCTTTGGGGCTACATATCAACGGCAAGCAACCACAATATTACATGACATGATCCATAAAGAGGTCGAGGTGTGCGTGGGCGACATGATAGTCAAGTCCAAAGAAAGAGAAGGCCACTACGCCTTTGCAAAAGTTCTTCCAAAGGATCGAGAATTTAGGCGGCTAAATCCTCGAAGTGTCGTTTGGTGTTCTGTGGGAAAAATCTTTGGGATTTCTGATTACACAAAGGTGCATCGAAGTCGACCCTTCCAAATTCAAGGCCATCTTAGAAATGCCGCCACCAATGACTGAAAAGAAGGTGCGAGGCTTTCTGGGTAAAGTGCAATTCATAAGGCGGTTTATCTCTAAACTAACCTTAACTTGTGAACCACTTTTTGGTCTTCTGAAGAAAGGAAAGAAGTTCCAATGGGACGGCCGATGCCAAGCTGCATTTGAACAGATTAAAGAGTATCTACAGAATCCGTCTGTGTTGTCACCACCAAAGCCGGGAAAACTGTTGATATTGTATCTGTCAGTAACCGAGACTACAATGGGCTGCATGCTCGCACAAGAGTCGGAAGATAAAGTGGAAAGAGCCATCTACTATCTAAACAAGAAGATGCTGGATTACGAAACTCGCTACACTCCGCTGGAGAAGGCCTGCTTGGCCTTGGTATGGGTTACCAGGAAGCTACGGCACTACCTGTTAGCTCACTCTGTAATGTTGGTTTCACGACTCGACCCCATTAAATATCTTTTCGAGAAACCAACGCTTACGGGTAGGCTAGCTCGTTGGCTGCTGTTGCTCTCTGAATTTGATCTCAAGTATGTGACGCGCAAGTTCGTAAAAGGGAGAGCGGTAGCAGAGTTCCTTGCCGACCACCCAGTTGAAGGGGATGAAGCGGTTGAGTACCTATTCCCAGATGAAGCCATTCTGCACATCGAAGATGAAACTTGGACGATGTACTTTGACGGAGCGTCAAATCAATACGGGTATGGGATAGGAGTGTTCTTGCTTTTGGCGATTCCCGTATCCCTTTAGCATTCAAGCTCCGATTCAAAGTCTCGAACAATGAGGCAGAATATGAGGCATGTATTGCCGGTCTAGAAGCTGCCCTAGAACTAGGGGCAAGACGATTGGACGTTGTTGGGGATTCGAACCTTATTGTGTCTCAGGCGAAAGGAGACTGGAAAGTCAAGGAGGAGAAAATGATAATTTACCATCAGACCTTGGATTTATTAATTCCACGGTTTGGGAAGATAAATTTCACTCACCTAAAAAGAGAACAACGAGTTCATGGATTCGTTAGCAACTCTATCTTCCATGATAGACATCCCATCTGGAGTCCGGATGCGTCCAGTCATTATCGACCAGAAATTTGCACCTGCTTACGAGTCAATCTCTGCCATAGATGAAGCTCAGGACAACAACCCCTGGTATTACGACATATGGAACTTCTTGGAAAAGGAGACGTACCCACCAGGAGCAAATGCCAAGGACAAAAGGGCAATCAGAATAATGGCTATTCAGTTTATCATCTGCGGGGGTAAGTTGTATAAAAGGGGTCACCTGGGAATGCACAAGTTGTGTGTAGAAGCTGAAGAGTCGAAGCGCCTGATGGAGGCCATCCATGGAGGAGAATGTGGGGCCCATATGAATGGGGTAATGCTGGCACGGAAGATCCTTAGACAGGGTTACTACTGGTCTACCATGGAGGAAGATTGTATCGGCTTTGTTCGGCGATGCCACAAGTGCCAGATCCATGCGAACCGTATGAACATCCCGCCATCAAAGTTATACAACATGACATCGCCATGGCCGTTCTCAGTTTGGGGAATTGATGTGATTGGGGATGTTACCCCGAAGGGGTCGAATGGGCATGAGTATATCTTGGTAGCAATAGATTACTTTACAAAGTGGGTCGAGGCCCAATCTTATGCAGTGCTGAAGGCTTCGCATGTCGCAAAGTTTATCAGAAACAACATTATCTGCCGTTATGGAGTCCCGAACGAGATCATTTCAGACAACGGTTCCCACTTTAAGAAATAGGTGATTGATTTGTTGGAGAAATATAATGTGGCTTTTCATAAGTCGTCCACATATCGGCCGCAGACCAACGGAGCAGTTGAGGCCGCCAACAAAAACATCAAACACATATTGCAAAAGATGGTGGAAACCTACCAGGATTGGCCAGATAAGTTGCCATTTGCTCTGTGGGGCTACCGAACTTCAATTAGAACTTCTATCGGGGTGACGACGTATTCCTTGGTTTATGGGATGGAGGCTGTTCTACCTATAGAGATTGAGGTCCCGTCTTTACGAGTATTGGCTGAGTGTCAAATAGCTGAGGCGATTAGCGACAAAAGCGGTCGAGGAACTCATGCTCTTCGATGAGAGGAGATTAAAAGCACTATACCATGTACAAGGATATCAACGTAGGATCGCCCGGGCTTTTAACAAGAAGGTTAAGTCCAGGAACTTGAAGGAAGGAGATTTGGTACTCAAAGATAACCGAGCTCCCATCCACGACCCAAGGGGCAAGTTCAGACCCAATTGGACTGGTCCCTATATCATCAAGTCTATCTGGTCAGGTGGAGCTGTGGTTCTGTTGGACCTAGATGGCTTAGAGTTCTCCCAACCGATCAACATGGACAAGTTGAAGAAATATTACTCCTGAGAGGCTCGCTAGGCAGAAAACCCGAAAGGGCGACCTAGGCAAAATTCAGAGCACAAAAAAAAATTAGAAAATATAAAAACTAAGCTCGCAAGGTTGAAAACCCGCAAAGGGCGGCCTTAGCAAAAGTTTGAGCGCAAACGGAGAGTGAAAATACTCGAGTGAACCCAAGCCTGAACTACGTAAGGCTTGATTCCCATCTTTGGGATACGTAGGCAGCTTCATCTTGGAGTTCAGCCATAAAACTTTTCCCCGATCAATTTTGTCCATTTGATCATCTCGGTCATCTTTGTCCATCAGCGTCTATCGCAATCTCCGGTGCAGTGCTATTCAGACTAGGGGCAACTTTACATTCTTTGTCAGTCTTTGGTACCGTTCAAACAAGGGCAACTTTCGGTTGCTAGGATCGAGGTTGTGCATCTCGTGAGATCTCGAGCGTGTCGATTCGATCCATACCGAAAATGGTTTGAAAAGTTTTAATAAATGTGATTTTGTTCAAATAAATCTTTTACAACTAAGACCATTTTTGGACCAAAACGGAAAATTTTCAGTACCACAACCTTCAATTTCATTGATTTCAATACAGAGTTCTTTTGCTCTTGCATACAATTGAAGTTGCTTTTTTTATTACACTCATAAAGGAAACTTGAAAGTACTAATAAAGTAATAAATCCGGGGCATAGTCAAGTTAGGTGCTTCTGCGCCCCCTCCTAGAGCTGGTCGAAGCCTCTGATGCCAAAATGGGCCCTTCTTGTGCCTCTTCATTAAGCCAATCCAAGCACTCATCAGACAAAGTGCAACTGAAAGTAGGAGCAGGGGCCAGGAGTTCTCTCATCCTCCATGCTGTGGCATATCGGGCCAGCTGTGCGCCTCGAATCGGGAATGTAGCCGGGTACTCTATCCCTTCCGGCGGGCAAGTCTGATCATGACCAAACTGGCGCAGGATACGGAATGGAAAGTAGAAGACACAGTGAGTCAAGCCAATCAATTGGATCCCGGGTTGATGGGTCATGCTGTAACTCATTACCGGGAGATTGAACCAAGGGCACCGCCAAGCAATACGGTCTGCAGACAAACTGCACATCCATTCGAACCACCAACCCTCGTCAAGGGCGTCAACTAAGCGTCGCCGAAAGAAGTAACCGCGGGCTGAATATGCTGGGCAAGAGTCCACAACCCGCAGTTTATCCATCAACCATACCTGGGGAGGGATGAAAAATGAGAGAATAAAGAATAGAGAGATGTACGATGAGAGAAAAAGTAAGAAAAGGGTTTTTGTGAAAAAAAAAAAAATGAGCCTGAGGGCCGAGTGATATAAGCAAACATATATGTGAGATTGGGTGGGAAACGTTACCTGCAGTAATAGTGGGCTCCCTGGTAATCTGGTCGTCTCTCGACGATAAAAGGCGTCTAAGCCCAACAACGTCTCAGCTAGAATCATGGCGATGCAGCTTTTGCCCTCCTTTAAGCCTTGGGCAACCTCAATCAACCGGACACTAGACCCTCCGGAACCTGAGACAAACAGAAAATGAGACAGCATGCACAAACAAAGGGCGTGCCGTCGGAAGCCTTGCCAGTGATGGTTGCCGCAATCACCGGTCTCAGAAAAACGGCAAACCAAGCTCGGAACATCCAGCATCCCATCACAAATCAGAGAACGAGCATCGGGTATTGAAAGTCCACACATTCGCCCTAAGGCTTGGGCATGGCTAAAACGAAGATGGGGTAAAATCTCTTTATTACGCTCAGATTCCATTAGAGCTTGGAAATCTTCGAAGGTAGGACACACCTCTTGCCCGCTAAAGCTGAAGACGTGGGTCACTAGATTCCAGAACCTTGCCGCGGCATGCAGAAATGGAAAATGCAGCGGGGTACGACGCAAAGTGAATAGTGCGTTTATGCCGAAGGCCCGAAAATTCAGCTTTTCTGAACCATCCAAGTTGTTAATCCAAGTTGCAAGATTTTGGGCAAGGAATTCTTCCATTTGGAGTGAATCAGAGTGGAAATGAAGAAAACTACGAAGCTGGAGTCTTTTGTAGGAGATAAGGTTGAATGGAGGACAGGTGTCAGCATTCTGCTGGTTCCTTCCATTCTTGGCCGACCGGCCAAATAGATTGCCGACCGGCCAAATATATTGCCAACCGGCCATCTGTTTTGGCCGATAGATCATTGTTTCAGCCGATGGCCTTTACACACGGCCGGTGGTCTTTCTGTTGGGCCGATGGTTCTCCCCCCTTGTCCCCTGAGCTCTCCATGCTAAGTTGCTAAGTGTTAGGGAATCCCACCACCCTCCAATGCCCTCCAGTGATCAATTCTTGCGAGGGCGTGCCAATTTGCTTATCGAGTTGTTGTATATTTGCTTATCGAGTTGTGTTTCAGTCTCTTTAAGTCTTTGTGCTGTTTATCGAGTTGTACTCGCACCTGCTTGGTTATAACGAGTCCCTCTGTTTTTGATTATCGAGTTGTAATTGGTTCACTACCTGATTATTACGATGCAATGCTTCGTTTTCAAAATACAGTGTCAATCTGATTCACATTGTTGTGTGATACCTTGTGATGCGATGCATAGAGCGTGCAAATGCAACACCTTTTGAACAAATAGCTGTTTCATTTCGGTCATGTATTTCTAAAAAAAGAAGAAGAAAAATATGCGATTTCAAAAAATAGTACCTGCCTGAGGCAATGCAATATGCTTAAACTCCTAATAAAAAGGAAAGTAAAGCAGGAAAATAACAGGGTAGTAGGGTACCGGAATGGATACCAGTAACCTCCCCTCACGGTCATTGTACCTTTCACGCCCTTGTTCGGGTCAATTGTGTGGTTTGGCGCCTTCATTATTCAAGACAATGCAAGAAAATGCACTGTCAGAATGCGAGTGGACCTTCGAGTTGACCTCAGGCCATGACTTTTGTGAGCGAGGCTCGGTACATACGAAGGATGCCCCTTCCCGTATCCTTTTATATATCTTGTGAATCATATCAATCATACTGTGTTGCAGTACGTTGCATTTCCGCATCATGTTTTACCATGTTCAATTTCAATTTCCTTTTATATACACATTGCGTGCATACGTGCATTGCTTTACTTACATGTGTTCAAGTTTCTTTATATACACATTGCATGCATATGTGCATTGCTTTACTTACATGTGTTCAAGTTTCTTTATATACACATTGCGTGCATACGTGCATTGCTTTACTTACATGTGTTCAAGTTTCTTTATATACACATTGCGTGCATGCGTGCATTGCTTTACTGATATGTGTTCAAGTTTCTTTTTATACACATTGCGTGCATACGTGCATTGCTTTACTTAAATGTGTTCAAGTTCCTTTATATACACATTGCGTGCATACGTGCATTGCTTTACTGATATTTGTTCAAGTTTCTTTATATACACATTGCGTGCATGCGTGCATTGCTTTACTGATATGTGCTCAAGTTTCTTTTTATACACATTGCGTGCATACGTGCATTGCTTTACTTACATGTGTTCAATTTCCTTTATATACACATTGCGTGCATACTTGCATTGCTTTACTTACATGTGTTCAATTTCCTTTATATACACATTGCGTGCATACGTACATTGCTTTACTGATATGTGTTCAAATTTCCTTTATATACACATTGCGTGCATACGTGCATTGCTTTACTTACATGTGATCAATTTCCTTTATATACACATTGCGTGCATACGTGCATTGCTTTACTGATATGTGTTTAAGTTTCTTTATATACACATTGCGTGCATACGTGCATCGCTTTACTTACATGTGTTCAATTTCCTTTATATACACATTGCGTGCATACGTGCATTGCTTTACTTACATGTGTTCAATTTCCTTTATATACACATTGCGTGCATACGTGCATTGCTTTACTGATATGTGTTCAAGTTCCTTTATATACACATTGCGTGCATACGTGCATCGCTTTACTGATATGTGTTCAAGTTCCTTTTTTTCATACACATTGCTTGCATACGTGCACTGCTTTACTCACATGTGTTCAATCCCACTATCTTGCTATAATACGTTGCATACGTTACCACGCACCTTCGATTGCATTGTCATGCATGTTGCTAACAACATTGCACCTGTTAAGTCTATTTTCTTTTCAGGCACGATATTGTATGTACGACTCATTTGGGGCCGGCACAACCGAACAAGCCGCACAGGTATTGTATCCTCCGAGTGAGACGTATTGAGAATTGCATAATTCTCTTACATCCTTTCTGCATTGTAGTGTAGTTTGGTGTATGCTAGCTTATAACTGTTGCATGTGTGCTTCGTTACGGCTTTCTTTGCATGATCATAAGTTATGCTCGGCTTCTTGCATTTTCAGTTGCATTTTGTCCCTGCCTTCGGGCGCATACCATGTTTGTCTTGCATGTTTGTCTAAGTCTTTGGCCTTGTCAAAAATGGGTCGTCTCTGGGCTTTGACATTCACTCCCGTCATTGTTATGACTTTCGAGTTACGTCAAGAGAAGGCAATCAGACACCCGTTTTTTACCGTCCTCAAGACTTGGACGTCACCGTTTGAACACCCGGTGATCGTCCATATTTGTGTTCGTTTGGAGTTCCCGGGGGGCTCGGCTACGCGCCTTGCCTCAGGATCTTCGAACTCGACCGTGTTGTGTCTGGTTTTGTACCAAACACTTGTGTTTTGTCTTGGAAGGGCAGGGAATGGCTTATTAGCCATCCATACACACCACCGGCCCTCCACTACCATCACCGGCTACACATTGGTTCCACCGGCACTGTTTTGTTAAAAGATTTGGCCGGTCGGCACTATATGTTGCCGACCGGCACATTTTTGTGCCGATGATCCCTTTTGTGGCCGGCGTGCACCCTGTACACCTCTGAGGCATGGTGCATGCAGTGTGCAGTGGAATGCACCCTCACACTCCCCCGTGCACAGGTGTGACCATTTTGCACCCTTTGCACCCTTGATCCCTCTAAGCTTCTAGACGCTTGACCCTTTGGCCAAAGCTTCTTGGAGAAGCTTGGCCAGCTGTCTTGGCTTCTCCAAGAAGCCAAGACCCCTTTGCACCCCCCCTCTTTGACCCTTTTCCTTTGCTTAGCCACTAAGTTTGGCCTTGCCTTGGCCTATATAAACACCACCCCTCTCCCTTTGAGAGGGGTTAGCCATTTTCAAACCAAAACCAGAGTTTCTATATCTATATATCTGTGTTGTACTCTCTCTCTCTCTCTCTCTATATCACACTCTCTCTCATCCTTGTGTGTGTGTTTTGAGCCTAAATAGTGTGTTTTTACCTCATTTTTGCACTAATACACACACCATTACACCTTACTTCGAGATTGAGAGACTTGGAGGGTTGTTTGTTGAGTTTTTGGACTGGTTTTGATCACTAGAGGAGGGCTGCACCACCTGTTCTTCAAGTGTTCTTCAAGGGTGAGCTAGTTACTTTAGTTTCCCCATTTTTGCAACTAGTTTTTACCTATCTTGCTTTGTGATTTAGGCTTTGTGTATAACTGAAAAAAGTCTTATATTTTCTTTCTTTTAAATTCTCATTAAGGTTGTTTTATGGTTTGAGTGCAAACTCACCCTCTTAAACCTTATTTTGGCCTATTTGGTGTCTTTTCTTTGAAGCCTTATTTGCTTTGTTGTTTTTGTCTTCTCATCACTGAAAATCAGAGGGTTTTTAGTGTTGAGGAAAGTGTTTTGAAGTCTTGTATAGGTGAGGGACACCCCTCTCCCCTTTGTCCTTTTCTTGCCTTTGCCTTTGGCCAAAAGGATAGCATGCATGAGTGGTTGCATTTGGCTTCATTTCAGAGTTTTTCTTGGTGTTTTAGAGCATTTTTAACCTCTATCTAATGTGGGTTTGTTGGCCCTTAACATGCTTTATATACTTGCTTTGTATCCCTCCATTTTTCTTGGAAATGTGCCATGCCATTAGCCTAGTATATCCTCATGTTTTAGCCCAACATTTTGAAGCACTTGATCATGATTTGTCATGTTTTAAATCTGTTAGCCACTGATTTTTCCATATTTGGTGTGTTTGATGTGGTTACTTTGTGTTTTGGTTTGTAAGCCTCAAGCATATTGACCTCTAACATGCTTAGCTTGGACCATCCTCATGATTTGGCATCATTTAGGGTCATATTTCAGTCCATAGATCATGTTTGTATGTTTACATATGTGGCTTATTTCATGCTTCTAGGGTGTGCCCTTTTATGCCTAGGATTAAGCCTTATGCAAGCTTGTATGTTTAGAGCATTTCGGGACTGCCATATCAAGGGGATTTGGGTGCGTTTTTGCATGCTAGAACTCTGTTTTTATGTGCCTAATATATGCCATGAGTGGTCATGATAATGGTAGTAAGATGCTCTCTTTGGTGCCATAGGTTTAGGCCCATTTGTTTGCATGCTTGCATAAGTGTTGGTCTATTATTTTGGGGCATGTTTTGCCACTGTTTTGGGGAGGTTTGAGGTCTGCCCTATTGTGTTTAAATCCACCATTGCACATTTATTTGATGCTTGTTGCATGCTTGGTCAATATAGTCTTGACATATGGTAATTCTATTGCCTTAAGTGTCCATGTTTGCATCACACCTTGAATCTTGCATACCTAGTTTGCACACTTGCCATAATATGTTGTATTACATTTGGTATGTCTTGCATTTCATCTCACATTGCACCATTTGAGCCATGTTTGCATAACATGCATTGCATTACTTGGTTTGGGGGTGTCAAACCAAGTGTGAGAAATGAGGTGTGTTTGTATTTCAAGTGACAAAACACACCTCAATTCTCATGTCACTAGGGCCCTTGATCTTGACATGATAGGGACTTAGTTCTCATTTTGTATGTTGCATGCATTTTTACATTGAAATGCAATCTTGGTTCCTTAGGTTATCATGCATCAAGATAGGGGGCATTGGCCATGCTTACATTTGCTCCAAAACTTCATGTCATGCACTGTCTGTCTGCTGTTGCTGTCAAACTGTCCTCTGCAGGAATTTTCTGCCGACCGGCAGTGTGTAGTGCCGACCGACATTATATTCAGGGCCGATAATCTCCTAAGCAGCCGATGGGAATTGTGGGTGGCCGGTGGACATTTCCTCCAGCCGGTGGTATACAACAGCATGCAAGGAAGGCATTTTGGGACTTTGGTAATTTTTGGGGAGACAGGCGATAAAAGCAGGCGGCGATGCCATGGCGCGGGTTTCCGGGCAAGTCGGATTCGAGCATGCATCATTCGCGCATCCCGAGGCAGGGCTGAGGCCCCTTTCTTTTTTATAATGAATTAAATTAGAAATTTTGTAATAATTCATTTATTCTGTATTCGGACTGTATTATTTTGGACTGTATATTCTTTCAGTCCCTCTGTGTGAGGGCATATTTGTAATAAGTGTGGGTGTGTGTATGTATGTCTTCCAACCCCCTTTTCTTTCTTCCCTTTTTATTTATCTGCTTATGATGGTAGATTAGGGCATTTTTTAAATTAGCGTACCTTATGCAATGCATGCGTGCATCCATGCATTTGTTGACATGCATCGGGCTCGGTACATCATACAAACTGCATTGTATTTCAATTCCAAATTGAATACGTGTTATTTGTAGCATCCCACATGCCATGTTTAGGATAGCCGAGCCTGCCTAGATTACATCTTTGCATGTGTTGCATTAGACATTTCAGTATGCTTAGGTCCATGCATGGATTTCTAATGAGCTTCTGTTTTGGCTTGGAGTACTAGGTGAGTTTTTATGCTTTAGCATCCTTGCACGTGTGTGAGTGTTGCCATAATAGCATGACTACCATGAGGCAAAGTGCTTATGTGATATAACTGTTTGAATGCCTATGGATAGAGGTCGAATTGCCCAAATTGGAATAACGCATTAAAACTGTGAGTTTTAAAACCATCTTTTCTAAAGCCCACTTGAGGGTGGCAAAATCTGCATTTTAGCCTGCTTGCGAGTAGCAAACCATTTTCAAAACAAACATGTAGTGTTTTGTTCCAATTTAGGCAATTTGGTCTATACTTGTTTGCTGTGCGCATAACATAGTAATTCTAGGCTAATAATTGGAATAAGAGCATGTAATGTTTTCAAAATCGGATATCACGGTTAGTAGAGGCCGGTCTTCGGACCGGGCGAAGCGCCTCATAATGACCTTCCCCAATCGTACCCAAGCTCCGAGCCAAGACCACTTTGGTGATGGCGGACATGTGGCCTTGACCGAGTCGTGGTTTCCTAAATTTCCCATTTTAAAAATATTTAGGTGACGACTAGATGTCGCAAAGCAAATCCATGTTTGGCACTACTTTTCAAAAAAATCTGTTTTCTCAAACGATTTGCCAGAGTTGGACTCTTTGGTTCAGATTACGAACCGCAACAAGCAAAAAAGGGAGTCCGAGCTGTGACGTGAGTTCCCTCGCGGACTTGTTACAGTCACATCCTTCACAACTCCAAGAGGACTGTATTGCTACAAGGTCATGCCCTTTGGCCTAAAGAACGCAAGATCAACATTCCAGAGAATGGTTACCAAGATGTTTGAGCCATTGTTGGGCAGAATAATGGAGGCTTACATCGATGACATGGTGGTCAAGAGCAAGGATGAGAATGACCATCTCAAGGACCTAGGTGAAATGTTTGAGATCCTGAAGAAGCACAAGTTGCGCCTCAATGCATCCAAGTATGCATTCGGAGTAAGATCTGGCAAATTCCTGGGCTTCCTGGTAACCAACCAGGGTATAGAGGTTGACCCCTCTCAAATCAAGGCAATTCAGGATCTGGAGAGGCCAAACTCAGTAAAGGAAGTACAGTATCTCACAGGCATGACGGCTGGGCTCAGTTGGTTCATAAGTCGGTCGTCAAACAGACTACGACCATTCTTTCATGCTCTAAAAGCCAAGTTTGAGTGGGATGAAGAATGTGACCACGCTCTGGAAAACTTGAAAGAATACATGTTTTCTCTGCCGCTGCTTGTCACCCCAATTAGCGCAGTATTGGTCCGTGCGGAAGGAATCCAACATCTGCCTATCTTTTATGTCAGTAACACATTACTGGGCGCCGAAACAAGGTACTTGCCACTAGAAAAACTGGCCCTGGCCTTAATGATGGCCTCAAGGAAGTTGACGCACTATTTTCACGCCCACACCATAGTCGTCCTCACAGCTTTCCCATTAAAAGCCTTGTTTGAAAGGGAAAACTTTTCTGGGCAAATCTTGAAGTGGGCAGTAGAGTTGGGACAATATGACATCAAGTTCCAACCCAGAACCGCAATAAAGGCTCAAGCTTTGGCAGATTTTGTCGCAGAATTCACCCCAGGGAGTCATCATATCTACCCAATCGACCTGACTAAAACAACCGAACTAGGGATGGAAGTTGATGTCGGAATTACGCAACCCCTGGTACAAGTTACCCAGTCAGGTCCCAAGGTAGACCAGAGTGAAGCAAGGAAGGAAGAAGCAAACCATGGCACACCAAGTCAAGACTTACCAACAAATAAAGACTTGGTACAATCAGAAAGCATGGGGCAGACAGCTAGCATGGACCTTGAAGAAAACACCAGCAACATGGAAGACCCCAAGGCATCATCTGATCCCTCCACTTGCTGGAAGTTGTTCGTTGGAGAGATGTGGAAGCTCTTCGTGGATGGAGCATCCAACCGGCATGGAGCAAGGCTTGGCATAGTCCTCATCTCTCCAGACGGCCTAGTTGTGGAGCAAGCAATTGACCTTGGCTTCCCAGCATCAAACAACGAGGCGAAGTATGAAGCGCTTCTTGTAGGACTCAAATCAGGATTCTACATGAAGGCCACCGAATTAATGGTTTACAGCGACTCACAGCTGGTGGTAAACCAAATATCTGGCGACTACGAAGCAAAGGATGATAGGATGGCCAAATACCAAGAGTTGGTCAGAACAGAGATCAAGAAATTTGAAATAGTCAGGATAGAACAAATCGGCAGGGAGGAAAACAGTAGAGCGGACGAACTAGCAGGCTTTGGCTCAATGGCAGATACTTCCATCCCTCATCCATTGCTAATCAACTACCTACCTAGACCAAGCATTGAAGACCCCGAAGCAGAAGAAGTATGTTGCGCGGAGCTAGGCCTTTCTTGAATGGATCCCATCATACTGTTCCTAAAAGATGGCATCTTACCAGAAGAAAAGAAAGAGGCCAACAGAATAAGAGCAAAGTCGCAGCGATTTTGGCTCTCCCCTTCTCTAGCACTGTGTAAAAGTCGTTCGCAGGACCCTACCTAAAGTGTGTTCGTCCCAGTAAAGTGGAAGCATTCCTATTCGAGATACATGAGGGCGTATGCGGAAGCCATCAAGAAGGAAAATCACTAGCATACAGAGCAATTTCGCAAGGATATTGGTGGCCATACATGCAAGCGGATTCAGAAAAGTATGTCAAAAAGTGCGAGAGTGTCAGAAGTTCGCACATCAAATATTGCCAGAGAACTTCTACCTCTAACTAGCCCATGGCCTTTCGCAATGTGGGGATTGGACATAGTAGGACCACTTCCAACAGCACCAGGGAATAGGAAGTTCTTTCTTGCAGCAACCGACTACTTCACAAAATGGGTGGAAGCAGAAGCCTTGGCATCAATCAAGGAAAAAAATGTGAAAAAGTTTGTCTGGCAGAATATCATCACTCGATTTGGCATACCAAAGGCAATCGATATCGCATAACGGCACTTTCGGTTCGGCAGAATCTTCAGAGGCTTTTGTTAAGAGTACAAGATAGAGTTCTACAATTCTATACCGGCATATCCCCAGGCAAATGGACAGGCAGAAGCATCAAACAAAGTAGTCTTGGATGGATTAAAGAAAAGATTAGAGAAAGCAAAAGGCAAGTGGGCAGAAGAGCTCCCTTATGTTTTATGGGCTTACCACACCATACCTCGGCGATCAGCAGGAGAAACACCATTCTCCTTAGCCTATGGTAGACAGTAATCCCACTGGAAGTTGGCCTCCCCACAATTCGAAGCGAGAATTTTGATCCAGACTTGAATGGCGAAGCCATAGCATTAGAGCTCGACCTTGCAGAAGAAAGAAGAGAAAGAGCACTGGTTCACATTGCCTCATATCAACAAGAGTTATCCAGGAAATACAACAAGACAGTTCATCCAAGGCAATTCAAGGTCGGAGATTGGGTACTGCGCAAAGTGATGGGAAATACCTTGGTACCAGGAGATGGCAAGCTAGGGCCCAATTGGGAAGGTCCATATAAAGTGCTAGGATTAGCAGGCAAAAGGGCATACCACTTGGAAGACGAGGACGGCAAGGCAACTCCCAGGCCATAGAACACAGCAAATCTCAAGTTATTTTATTTTTAGCTTTTTTCTTATTAAAGTTTGTGTAATTTCCCCATTTTCTCAATAAAACAAGTAGTTTTCTTTTCAGTTAGACATTTTTTTTTTCTGTAAAAGTTTGTTTTAGTAAATTAGTGAGTTAGGGGCATAAAAAACACAGTTGGCCGGATTAAACCAACACGCCTCCTAAGCCCAGGATAAGGATCCAGGCTGCAGGACGTTTGGTCGGAATAACCAAACATTTTATTCTAAGTTGGCTGAAAAAACTAACTTAGAGGTTGGCTGGATTAAACCAACACCCCTCCTGAGCCCAGGATAAGGATCCAGGCTGCGGGACGTTTAGTCGAAATAGCCAAACATTTTATTCTAGGTTGGCTGGAAAAACCAACTTAGAGGTTGGCTGGATTAAACCAACTCTTATTACTCTTCAGCCAAAGTAAGGGTACGGGCTGAAGAGTGGTTGGCTGGATTAAACCAACTCTTTGAACTCTTCAGCCGAAGTAAGGACATAGGCTGAAGAGTGGTTGGCTAGATAATCCAACTCTTGTTACTCTTCAGCCGAAGTAAGTATATCGGCTAAAGAGTGGTTGGCTGGATTAAACCAACTCTTGATACTCTTCAGCCGGAATAAGTATATCGGCTAAAGAGTGGTTGGCGAGTAAGCTTTGTCAGATTGATCAGCTAGGACCAGAATAAAGTATCTCGACCAAACTGCAGTTAGAAAGCAAGCTCAAATAGGAATTTAAACCGAGATAACAGTTGGAGCAAAAAAATCATGGAAAAGTCATTACAAGCATACAGATCAAACCGAAATAAGTGTTGAGCAGAAAAGATGATTTTCATTGATCAAGTTCAAAAGAAGTACAAAGGAGGGGCCATAGCCCGGTTACTTGAGCAAAAAGAAAAATTACAAAATCAGTTAAAAAGATCATCTAGATCGGCATCTACGTCTACGCGGAGCTTGGGGTCAATTGGTAGTGCGGTCTCACGAGGCAGCTCGGTGTCAATGGGAAGCGCGGTTTCAGTCGTAAGATCTTCAACCGTTGGCTCAAACCGGACTGATTAATCGTTGGCTTGTTCATTCACAATCGAGGTATCATTGGGCTCGGTATCTTCATCTTCATCATCTGAACCTTGAAGAAATTGTTGTTGAACGGATGCAGCGTACTCCGCCAGTGAGCTCGGTATGAAGTACTGAGGAGGATTGTATACCTCGGTCTCAGGTTCACAACCGAGCTGCACCACCGCTGCCCGCCAACCGCACTTGAAGAACAAATCTTTTGCGGCCTCACATTGCGGAATATAGAGGGCTTCCCCCTCCTTGAAACCTGCGGCGTTCGCATCGTCCGCCTTCTTCTTCAGTTCGACAATCTCTGCGTCTTTTTTTCCTTCGAGCTTGGCTAGCTCGCGCAGATATTTGTCTTTGACCAAAGCTGCAGCCTTCTGTTTTTCCGCTTCAGCCGAGCTAACGAGTCTGGTCAGATGACCGTTCTCAGATTTTAGCTCGGCTAGCTGCTTCTTGGCATCTTCCAGCTCGGCAGTTTTTTCAGCTACTTCGGCTAGCGCCTGCCTTGTGTTCTTGCAAAGCTCAAGCACTCGCTTATGAGCGATATGACTCTTCTGCATAGCCTGTAAAAAGAGGGCAGACTTGTAATCAAACCGAGATGGAAGTTATAGAAAATTAGAAAGGTTAAACAGGAGAGGTTACTTACAAGCACCATGGATTTGGTGGCCGAATGAATGGCTCTTAGTTCGGTCAGGTGCTGGTGGTGCTCCATGTCTGTTGGGAGGCACACACTTTTGGCTAGGTTAAAAGCCATCAGATGATCCTTTTCAACGACAACTGAGTCAGTGTCCTGAATATCTCGATTTTGGAAGGTGAGTTTGGGGGCCCCATTTGGAGGAGTTCGCCCAGTCGGAGCGCTCCAGCTGAAGGCATGGTGGAGGACTTGGAGGCAGAATTGTGTCGTCTTCATCAACAAGACGCTGCTCGGTTGGCGTAGACCGGGCGCGCTTGCTTGGGCGTGATGAAGAGGGTTGTTGAGATGGGAGGGCCACCACGGTTTCCTGGTTTTGGTTCGGTGGTGGTACCTCGGCTCTGTTCGTTTCGGTCAGCAAGGCCCGAACTCTGTTTCTTTTTTCCATTTCTTGTTCAGCCGTCAGGGGGGCAAGATTGATTTGGGGTAAAGTGGGGTCCGGTTCAAGGGCGTCCTCTAGCAAAAAATCGGTCACTTTGGCCTTGCGTCGACCGCTATATCTGTAGGTCGGCTTAAAGTTCAGTAGCTTGGCCCAACTTCTCTCTTCGAATCGTAGTGCGGCGCGGAGTATGTCTAGGTTGATATGACTGTACCGTGACTTAAGATGGGCTGAATCTGCAAAAGAAGACAACTGTTAGTTCGGTTCAGAAGGAGCAGACCGAAATAAAGAGAAGCATGCAATAAAGCCGAAGTAATTATACCAGAGGTTCCTTTTTTCCAATTTATACTGCGGCCTGGGATCTGGGCTTGGTGGTCTTCAAAATTCCCAGATACCCAGAAGAAGTCATCATCGTTTAAGTCTTTGTCCGGTGTATCCTTTATTATTTTCTCTCGGCGGCGGCGTATTCTTAAGTAATAGACCCAGTCGTCTTCTTTTGATCCTATGGAGTATTGGTGGAATATTTTGGCTAAACCGAGGTTAATTCCAACTCGGCAGTTTAGCTCGGCTATACCCATTATTATGCGGTATGAGTTGGTGGAAAGCTGGGTTGGGCATATTCTCGTCTGCCTAAGGAATTCACAAAGTAATGGTTGAACTGGAAATCTTAGTCCGGTTTCTATTATTGATAGAAGGGTAAAGGGTGCAAAACCTTCGTTCCCCCATGGAGTAACATCTTTCTTGGCCAAGGTTAGGTGGACATCGTCAGGGATGTTGTACTCCCTTCTGAATTCGGCCATGCCACCAGGTGTTTCTACTAAAAACTTGTATTTACCCTTTTTTTTTCTCAAGTTATAAATAAATTATGCTTGTGATTAGCTCGGTCGCAGTAGTGGGCTGAGTAGTTCGGTTGAGCGCCCAAATGAGTGCCTAAGCAACCTAAGTCTGCAAAGTGGAAAACAAAGGTGTTAAGCACAGATTATTGGACCGTGCTACAAATTAGAAAAAGAAAAAAGAAGTCCTATTTTGGCTGTGTGAGATGCTAAAGGACTTATCTCGGTTTTAGTGAAGGGTTCGATAGCTCAGATCGAGCAAGGGGTTTGTTAGCTCGGACTAGGCAAGCGGTACGATATCTCGGTTAGAAGAAAGGTTCTGGTAGACCGGTTGAGCTTCTAGGGGCAGCTCTCTTAGTTTGGTCTGAACTAAGAATGCAGGTTTAGCCCCTAGGCATAGCCCGGTCGGAACTGAGGCTACCAAGTACCCTAATTGCAGACTTAGTTCAGCTTGTTATCTCGGCTAAAGTAAATCAAGGTTGGTTTGATTTCTAGAAGCTACAAGTATGGTGCAAATTTCAGTTCGGTTGTGAGGAATGGCTAGGCCTCGCAAGGCAAACAACCTCTTAGTTCGGTTAGATGGTTATTTTGAATCAAAAATCAGTGTTCTACGGGTTGTTTCATGGATTCAAGTGGTTCTTATGAAATTTTTTCCAGAAAAACACAAAGCTAAGCAGAAAAAGCGTTTTGCAAAAAACACAAAACAGTATGCTATGGATTAAACGAGAGCAAAAACAAGAAAAGTGAAACATATTTGAGTAGCTTACCGAATGAAGAGGAAGAAACTGGAGATGAGAGAAACGGCAGCAAAACCACGAAGCGTCTTCGAAATCAAAGAATTCAGCAAGCTCAGAAGCTCAGGAACGAGAGAGAGAGAGAGAGAGAGAGAGAGAGAGAGAGAGAGAGAGAGAAGAGGAGGTGAATAGTGCAGTGTTTGATCCAAATGAAGAGTTTTTGTTTTGATGAAAAGACCTAAAGGTGGGAACTGTTCAAATTTTGCGGAGTACGAGGGCGGTGTGATAGCTGCTATAGGCCAATTAGAGCGTGCCACGTGTCATGGGAAGGAGAAACGATTCAGTTGGTGTTATTGAAGAGACGTTTTGACCGGACAGGTTCAGTTCGGCTTGAGTTCAGTTCGGCTGGGAAAGCTTAAACTTTATCACGGCTGGAGAGGCTTAAGAAGTCTAGCTCGGCTGATAGACAAATAATCCCTATTATGCTACGCAGATGGAATTAAGGGGCAACTGTGAGGGTAATTTATATGGAAATTGGGCTGAGTTGGATAAATGGGCCGTTTTGGGCCGCAATACGAAGGGCTGAGTAAAAGGGCCATAAAGTTAGACCGGTCTAGGAGAACCTTGAAGTTGCTCCGGTCCCGAAGAGCTTATGGTAAGCTCGGTCGTCGCACAAAGTTATCTCGGTCATAACCCAATGCGGTTATCTCGGTCACCATGGCAGAATAGGCGCAGTTAGCTTGGCCGCACTATTTGGAATCAAGGCATGATGGAGACATAGCAGGCCTCACTCTTAAATTGGCTCGGTCCTAGTTTATTATGGTTAGCTCAGTCTCGGCAAGGAAACCGAGGTACAAACTGCGGAGTAAAAGGACCAGGCTAGTTGGAGCTCAGTCATGGTTGCTAGCATAGCATGGTCATGTTATTTCGGTCGTATGGTAGTTCGGCCGTGGTAAAACCATCTCACTTGGTTAAAGTAGTGAGGGGGTGTTGAAGGATAAGCATTATCTTTCAGGAGTATGAATCCTAGGAGGACTCTGCATGGAGGAGTAAAAGTCCTACTGGGATTGTGCCACACGGAACCTATAAAAGCTTACAAACATCACCTATGGAGAGGTAACGCAACTTTGATTCCCGAATACACAGAGTTTTTATCTATTTGTCTAGTTTGCTGACTTAGGCATCGGAGAGGTTTTCGGCACACACTCGCCGGTCAGCTCACGTTTGTATTTTCAGGTAGTAGAACGACGTCGTACGGAGGAGTGCAGACTTGATCAATAGGATTATATGAGAAGGTTTATTTCTTTCACGTACACCATATATATATCTATCTATACTATATATATAAACAAATGTAGTGGAGTATGAGAATTCTCTAAACTCTTAATACTAAATTCTTATGGATTCTCTCTTCTACGTGTCACTTCTCAAGTCTCCCCTCCCACTTTTCTTAATTTTTAATCATTTGTCAATTATCTAAATCTCAAAAGCCAAAAGGATTATATATATTTAAATAAAATGATAAATATTTAAATATGAACAACAAAGAGGTAGAGATAAAAATATAAAATAAAAAAAAATAAAAAGATAACTATTCAAATTTCAACTACAAAATAATATAAAGAGTCAAATAAAAGATAAAAAAAATAAAAAAATAAAAAATATTACGAGTCAATTAATTATAAAAATAAAAAGTTAACTATTTATATATGAACAATTTAAAAAAATTTAAATAAAAAAATATTACGAGTCAAATGATTTTTAAAATAAAAAGGTAATTATGTATATATGAATAACAAATAAATATAGATATACAAAAATAAAAATATAACTATTTAATGAAAATTCAAATAAAAGATAACAAAATATTTAAATAAAAAAAAAGAATAAGATTGGGATATAAATATCCCAAAAAGATGACAATTTTTTTAACGATCTATATTTATCTTTTGTTAGTTTGTTATAGAATTTCTATATATTTCAACTTAATCTTTTTAAAGTTTATCTTTAAGTGGAACTTAATATTTTATCTTTTAAAATCATCAATTACTTATCCATACAAATTTTAAACATGATAGTTTTTGCATTTGTAAGAAATTGAGTTCATATAAATAGATATTATTATTTTTTTAAATTTTATTTTGTTACAATCTGTATTTTTCCTTATTTCTTTTTTTTTTGTTAATAATGTGTCATTTAATTGAGATTTTTTTTTTTATATTTATAAAAGTACTACAATTATCAATTTCTAACTCTCCCACTTATTGATTATTTGTGTTTAATTTTTTTTTGGTGTAGATGTTAGATTGAAAATGAAGAACAAATCAAAATTTATTGGATATGGGTTATACTTTAAATGTATTCATCAGTTAATTTTTCATTGTTGATTATCCTATTGAAATAATTCATGATTAAATTTATTTTTAGTAACTCATTTCCTTTCAGAACTAAACCACAAATTTCTTCTTTGTTTAAATTATTTATTTATTTATTTAGATTCAGAGTTTGAGCAAATGGAAGATATCTCATATTTAAAATGTTAATTTTTTTTTTTGAATAATTTAAATATTTATATTCTTTATGTTTGTCAATTCAAGTATAATGCATTTTCAAACATTTTTTTTAAATTTTTTTATAATCATTCCAAACCTATTTGTGTTTAATGAATCAATATAACGAAAAAACAAATAGTATGTACAAAATTTTAACTACTAACTAAATATAGTGGGAATTAAAATTAATTTTATTTTAATTTATTATATTATATGAGATGATTAATGTAATATCTACTATTGATTAAGCAAGATTAGTGTTACTTAAATTTAATATATTAGTCATTTTGATTAATTATAATATGCCTTTATTACTCTATTTTTGATTATCTGAAGTAATTCTTAGATAAATTAGCTATTATATACGTGATGATTTACTAATGTATGATAGTTTTTTAAAATTTTCAATAATGTGAAATATTAAATATTTTTAATGATGTGAAGTAAGATTTATATACACAAACCAAATAAAAATGTTAAGAAATATAAACAAATAGCAAATTTTTTTTAGTAATTATTGACTTTTTAAAAACCTGTGCATCGCACGGGTGACCACTAATATATATATAAGCAAATGTAGTGGGCGTGCTCTTAGGCCTCCAAATCTTTTTTCTTAATTTTTATAAAATCTAAAATTTTAAAAAATTATGTAGCACTTAAGTTTCAAACTCACTCCTCTGACATCATTTCCATTTAAAATAAAAATTATTTTCTTTAATAATTTAATAATATTAGTGGTAACCCGTGCTATGCACGGGATTTTATAAATTAAAAAAATTATTATAATCAACTTGAAGTAATTTAATATTTTGTCTTGTGGTATATATGAAATTTATAAGTTAGCTTTTATATTTATAACTTTTAAATTATTATTTTAAAAAAAATTAAAAAATATATATATATATATATAAATTTATTTATTGCAATTTTGATAATTTGTACTAAAAAAAGTTAAACCTAATTAAATGAGATTAAATGAGTTATAACATACCTTTTTTGTTATGAAAATATACAAATTTAAAAGTTATAATTAAGACAAATATACAATTTTATTATTAAATGTGAAGTGAAGTGATATTTAATAATAATTAATATGACGTTTCTATTATTAATCCAATAATTTAAATTACATTTCTTTTGATTTCAATTTCATAACTAAAAATACAATATGAATATAATATACACACCGATTTCTAGTCTTTAAGAATAAGAACCTTTCAAAATATTTTCAAACTTTCATCATTTTCTTTTAATTTTTTTTTTATCTAATTTGATTTTAAATTTGAATAAAAATGTTGAATTGATATGAATTACTTTAACTTTTTCATACAATATGAATGTAACAGAACTTTCATTCTTATCCCAATTTTTTTTTTTCTTTTCACCAATTTTGATGGAAAAAACAATAACTTTCAACGTTTCATCTTTTTAAATTTTTATCAAATTATAATTTGATAAAAAATATATATTAAGGGTTAAAGATTCACTTAATTGGAATTACAGTGAAATAACATCTTGAAATAGTTAATGTTTGAGTATGTGGTTGGTTGAAATGTATAACGATTCTGGTTTTGACCCGACCCTCGTTGTATTCTAGACTCGAGTTTCATGGTTCCGTATTGTTGTTCCTATCTTGCTTCCCTTGTGTTTCCTTAATTTTGGCTATTGGGTTGTTGAGGTTGCATTTGGGACAGGTTGGTTATTTGGTTTCCAAACTTTTGTTGCCCAGGATTTTGCTCCTCCACTTGAGCGACACTTCTTGCATTTGAGCGGGCTTTGTCAACTCTCAATACTTTTGCAGGTCCACAAAACTACTGGGAGAGTGTATTTGATACTCGAGCGTTGGTCTATTGTCTACAAAACTACTGGAAGTGTGTAATCTACACTCGAGCGTCGCTTCTTACGCTCGAGTGGAACAACTTATTGTATCTGACGCTCAAGCATCATTTCTTGCGCTTCAGCAGACTGTATGTATATCAGTTCGTATGTAGAACTTGTACCCTTTTAAAACTTTTGAGAAGTGTATTTGAACCCTTTATTTTATTTTGGGGATCTTTGGTGTTGCTATGGGTTGGTTTTGGATAAGTATAATCCGATTAAACTTGTTAGGTTTGGTTGTTCACACTTATTCTTGTCAAAAGTTCGTTGGAGACTTAGAAATTCTATTCTAGGGTCGACAACAGCCTTCCTAAGGGTCGACCCTTACCTGTTGGTGAAGTTTTTGGAAGTGTTGCTAGGAGATAGGATAGACACCAGACTGGAGAGGGTCTACCCTCTTATGTCTGTGTGTTAGTTGCTAGAAGATAGGGTAGACACCAGACTGGGAGAGGGTCGACCCTCTTATGTTTGTGTGTTGGTTGCTGGAAGATAGGGTCGACCCCTTCCTGTCTAAGGGTCAACCCCTGCGTGTTATTTTCAGATTTTTGGGGTTCGAATGGGCCCTACCCTTGGGGGGTTTTTGAGCCTATTATTTTATTTGACCTTGGGGTTATTTGCTACTAGTATAAATAGACCCAAACCACTTTCCTCTCATTACTTTTTCTCCTCTTTTCCTCTCAACCCGTGATTTCTCTCCTTTCTCTCTTAAACTTAACTTTTTGCACTTAGATCTTCAGATCTACTCACCTAGAGCTATCTTGTCACCTTGGTCCTTTGGGAAAGATTGTAGATCTTGTCAAGGGCTTTCTATTGATCCAAATGGTTCGTGGTTTCGTCGCCGGTGATTTTTGGGTTCTTTTCTCTTCACTTCAAGAGGTAGGGATTTCTTTGCTCCTTTCCAATACTTCATCTATGGATAGACATGTGGTAGTTTTTATTGCATAAAAACCATATTCATTATGGATTTTCTTGAAAGTCATGAAAGGGGATCTAGGGTTTGATATTTGTTATTGGAGTTGTTAAGTTGTTTGTTGTTGGGTTATTTGGAAAATGATTTATTATGTTTGTGAAGAGAGGGAGGAAAGCCCTAATTTAATATTATTGATATAATGGATTTAAAAGGGAGGAAGTTGAAATAATCCTTATATATTTTGCTAATATGGGTTGTATATATCAAAAGAAAATAAAATGAGAAGTAACCATGGTGTTGGTTTTGTTTTAGACTAATCACGTGAAGTTGAGTTGAGTTATGGTTTTGATACCAATGGAATTGGTTTTGTAAAATAAAGAGGATGGGTTTGGTTTTGATTTTGTAAAATGACAAGAATGAATTCTTAGAAAATGGTTGGAGTTGTGTGGATTGGAAAAATAAAGAAAAGTGGTATTGTTGAAAGAAAATGAAATCATCACCCTTTGTAAACGAATAATGAACTTGAGGTCGAATCTTGGAACCTTTACACATTATCATTATTATTGGACTGAAAGTCTTGCGAGAATTGGATTTTTGTTTTCCTTTCGTATTAGATGTAGAAATGGATAGATATGAATGTAAATGGTGGAGTTGGTTATTTGTAATTTCTCACCTATGAAAATATGGATAGCTTATCTATTTTGGAGATTGTATATATGTTTAGAAATATATGTTTTGGGCTATCGGTGGAGGATAGCTATGACTGTTGTAGAAATTGCATATGGACTAGATGAATTAAAACTAATCCTTTATTGGTTGTCATTGAATATGACTGTATTTATATACATTGTGTATGTATTACACTTGTGTTATTATGCATTCTTGTATGTTGAGATGGTTGGGAATGTGCTTGCGCTTCGAATGAGAGGTACCAGTACCTTCCAGCTAGCGCCTAGAGAACTTGGCAGCGCTTAGAATGAGAGGTACCAGTACCTTCCAGCTAGCGCCTGGAGAACTTGGCAGAGGTACCATTACCTTCCAGCCTGTGTCTAGTAAATTGGGATTTTAGTATGGAAAGGTGTATCCTTGACTTGGCATTTTGTTATGGAAAGGTGTATCATTGACTTACCGTGCTTAAAGCAGGTATAGTAGAATTCATTTATCATTATTGTCTCAGTGTATCTGGGTATATCATGGGTTATGATGGTTATTGTTCTAGAAGGCCGTTTTGCCTCAATTGTTGAGGCAGATAGTTATGGATTGCTTGTTGTTTTCCTTTTGTATTAAAGGCATACTTGAATAGTTATGCATGTGTTGGAAACGAACGTAAGTATTGTGTTGTGATGGTGAAAAACATGAAAGACTTTGAATACTTGTGAGAACATGTTTTGAAAAGGCAAATCAGGTATAAATCAGGGAAGTGAGAAAAAAATGTAATGGGCTTGATGAAATTGTTTTCTTCAGAAATTCGTCATAGTCATATGAATTTTGGAAAAAGGTAACAAGAAGAAAGAAAAGTGAATTGCTTATGTTATTGAATGAAATGAACGACTTTGAGAAAAGTTGTTATATACATATATTTCTGTATAAACCGTCACATTATTTATACAGTATGAGACTAAGCATTCATGATCATAGCTATTTATAAGTTACTATTGTTTAGCATTGGACTTGACTCATGAATTGAAGTGAAATGGATTGTCATGATATGAAATAAGATAAAATGGCTTGAGATGTGAGATTTGGCACATTATGATCTTGTAACAATAACAAATGATTTTATTATGGGCATCGAATATGCAGATCATACTTATATCTTTGTTAAGATTCATATATTGTGTTAGATTGTTTCTACTGGACTTTGGCTCACCCTACTTGGGAAAAATCATTTTCAGGTGCTGGTGATATGCCTCCGCCAAGGACTTAACTTGGGAAGACTGTGGAGCTAAAGGCTCAATTTTGTTTATTTTGTATCTATCTTTTGTACAAGCCAAGGGCTTAATTTGTATTGAGCTTATACTCATTTTGTTGTAACCAAGCACGGTCCTGGAAAGATGTAAGCCCTTAAGGCATATGAATATCTATTTAGCTTTCATTCCTTATCACTGGTTGTAACGCATGCTGTAGATTTAGGATGAACAGTTTATGAATGTATATCGCATGTGTCACCTTTTGTATATTAACTCTGATTAATGAAAGCTTCTTATTTTATTTATATCACATTGTATTAGTATTTGGAGTTAATTTATTGTAATTATCTTGGGGGCGTTACAACTTGGTATTAGAGCGTACCGAGTTTGAATACTTTCGATACGTGGGAAATGGTTATTGCCACAATGGGTTTGTCTCACTTGATAGAGACTTTTGTATGTGCAATGTGCTTACATGATAACATGTTTATGTGGTTATATGGGCATGAGATTTAGTCTCTAGGATGGTGATTGAGTCTACAAGTTTTTAGAAGTCCTATTAAAAGAGCACTTGATCACTGTTGTTTCTAATTGGAACTCTAGCAATGTCGCAGGACAGTCATTATCCAAGAATGAGATTCGTATGTGTTTATATGACGATGTGCTTATGTGGAGTGAATCATTGTTGTCCACCGCATTAGGACGCAAGGGAGTTAGCTTTGGCACATTTGTAAATGTGCTAATCTCTTTTATTACCTTTATTGGGATGTCAGGACGCGGACGTGGTGGTGGTAGGCGTGGTAGGCCTAGGAGGCATGAGGTGCATTTACCAGATGAGATTTCGGTGCAGGAAGAAGGGGTTGGTCAAGCCAATGTAGTTGAACCAGTTGGTCAATAGGCTATGGGTGCCTGGGCCCGCGAAATGGCCGAAGCATTGCGGAATTCTATGGACATTATCAGAGCTGAGAATTAGGTCCATGCCCAACTAACTGAGACAGGGCCATCTTTCTTGAAGCGTGAGTTTTTTCGGTCAAATTCGGATAAGTTTGTGGGTGATCCCAAGGAGCCACTAAAGGCAAATGAGAGGCTAAAGCAAATAGTGAAAACGTTCGAGATGCTTGGCATCGAGAACGACCAGCTGAGAGTGACCTTGGCATCCTTCCAGCTGAAGGCAGATACGGGTCAGTGGTAGAAGTATGCGCGTGGGCGCATTAGGGTGACTTGGGAGGCTTTTGTCAGCGTCTTTCAGGACAAGTTTTTGCCGCCCACTATTAGGGAGAAGTTGAGAGATCAGTTCTCCAAGCTTGTACAGTTGAACACTTCGGTGGCTGAGTTTGAGGCCACATTTACCAACTTGTCGAGGTTTACACCTGAACTCGTGGCGACTGAGAAGCGCCGTTGTTTAGAGTTTTAGAAGAGGTTGAGGACCGGGCTAATGTTCAAAATGGCCGGGTTGATGATTAGAGATTACGAACGCCTTGTGGAGGTAACGATTCATCTTGAGACTGTGATACAGATGGAGGAGGAAAAGATGAGGGGCTCCAAGAGGAGTCAGGATGTTCAGGGGAACAGTAAAAGGCCGAGGGGTTCTAGCCTCCAACAGTCCCAGAGAGCACAGTCGAGGTCTACCTTTCCAGTACCGAGTTCGGGTTCTGAGAGGGTTGGTCAGGGAGATGTTACTTGTTTCAAATGTGGTCAGTTGGGCCACAAGTCTCTAGCTTGCCTGCAGAGAGGAAGCGGGCAACAATCTGCATCGTTTTGGGCTCGTTTTTAGAACTAGAGCCAAGGGAGGGGGCAGCCGCTCACTTGTTATCAGTGTGGGCAGGTAGGGCACATGAAGAGATTTTACCCTCAGCTGGGTGGCACACCTGGTGCGTCTGGTTCATGACAGACACAAGGCCATCAGCCTGCACAGTCAGCACAGTGAGGGTCAATCAGAGAGCCTTTTCGACTTAATCAGTGCATCAGGCTTATGCTCCAAGGGGTGCGCAAGTTAAGCAGAGACCTACGAGGCATGCATATGCTGTTACCGCGCCAGATCTTGTACCAGCTTCTTCAGTAATGAGAGGTACCTTCTTATTTTGCAATTCAGTTGCTAATGTGTTGATTGATACAGGTGCATTCTATTCATTTATCTCATCTGCATTTGCATTGATTTTGGGGTTAGAATTGGCTTAGCTAGCATCTCCTCTTTGTGTAGAGTCACCTATTGGTGGTGAGATTGTTTTGAAGCAGGAGTGTCGGGGTTGTGACAGGGTTGTGACATAGAGCTTGCCGATTGCCGACTTCTTTTTGCATTTGTGTTGATTGATATGTCTAGTTTTGATGTTATTTTGGGTATGGACTCATTGTCATCATATCGAGCTATCATAGATTGTTACCGTCAGAGGGTTACTATATGTACCTTAAGCAGTGATTGCTTTTATTTCTTGGGGGACCAAGTTGATAGAGTCTTATCACCGGTATATGATTCGCGTGGGTGAAGTGAAGTTAGTTGTCTGCTTGCCAACTTCCTAGGTAATGAGTGTGACGAAGTCCGAGTTAAATTGCCAAGGGTGGTTTGTGAATACCTAGATATTTTTCCTGAGGATCTTACTAGTTTACTACCTCATCGAGAAATCGAGTTCTCTATTGATTTAGTGCTTGGCACAGCACCGATTTTTGTGCCACCGTATAGATTTGCTCTAGCTGAGTTGAGTGAGTTGAAGATTCAACTCCAAGAATTATTAGATAGGGGTTTTATCCGCCCTAGTACTTCGCCTTGGGAAGCACTGGCTCTTTTTGCCAAAAAGAAAGATGGTGCGTTGCGCCTTTGTATAGATTACCGGAAGTTGAACCGAGTAACTGTTAAGAACAAGTACCCAATGCCTCGTATAGATGATTTGTTTGATCAGTTCAAGGGGTCTTGTTGCTTCTCTAAGATAGACCTGAGATCGGATTATCACTAGTTGAGAGTAAGGGAGGAGGATATCCAAAAGACGGCATTTCGTTCGTGGTATGGCCATTATGAGTTCCTATTGATGCCTTTTGGGTTAACCAATGTACCAGCTGTGTTTATGGATTTGATGAATCAGATCTTTTGTGAGTTCCTAGACCGTTTTGTGGTTGGCTTTGTAGACGACATCTTGATTTACTCAACCTCTGAGGAAGAGCACAAGGAACACTTGCGAGTAGTGCCTGAGTTACTTAGAGCCCACAAACTCTATGCTAAGTTTGGGAAATATGAATTTTGGCTGAGAGAGGTTAAGTTCTTAGGCCATATGGTATCTAGGGAAGGGGTGACTGTAGATTCATCCAAGATAGAGGCACTGCAAGATTGGGAACCACCTAACAATGCTTTCGAGATCCGTAGTTTCTTGGGGTTGGCTAGGTATTACCGTCGGCTTGTAAATGATTTCTTTAGACTAGCCTCACTATTGACTAGGTTGACAAGGAAAAGGGCAAAATTTGTATGGAGTGAGACTTGTGAGAAGTCTTTCCAAGAGCTGAAGGTTAGACTTACCACCACTCCAGTGTTGATTATTTCGGAGAGGGGTTTGGGCTATTCAGTGTATTGTGATGCCTCGCGGGAAGGTTTGGGTTGTGTTTTGATGCAAGAGGGAAATGTAGTAGCCTATGGCTCACGGCAGTTGAAAACACATAAGAGGAACTACCCTACTCATGACCTAGAGTTAACGGCGGTGCTCTTTGCCTTAAAGATTTAGAGGCATTATCTGTATGGTGAGAAGTTTGAGGTGTTTTCTGATCACAAGAGTCTAAAATATTTGTTTACACAGAAAGACTTGAATCAGAGGTAAAGGAGGTGGATGGAGTTCATTGAGGATTATGTCTTCTAGTTACATTATCATCCGAGAAAGGCCAATGTTGTGGTCAATACCTTGAGTAAGAAGTCTATTAGCAGTGTAGTTTGTATTCTCATCCGGGAATGGGAGATATTGGGTACTGTTGGGGAGTTCAACTTGTATCTCGACGAGTCTGTTGAGTCGGCAGCCTTGTTTTCAGTAGTTGCACAACCTATACTTGTGAATCAAGTGATGGAAGCACAGAGGAGTGACCTTGAGGTAGAATCCCTCCGGGAGAAGATCTCCAGCAGGAAAATAGAAAGAGCCTTGAATGTGTATCCTGACTTGAGTGTTAGATACCGTGACTGTCTATTCGTGCCGGAGTGTTGCCAAGAGGAAGTACTTCGAGAGTTTGACCATTCGCGCCTTGCGGTGCATCCGGGAAGCACAAAGATGTATCACGATCTTACTTGCTAGTTTTGATGGAGGGATATGAAGAAGGATATGGCCGTGTTTGTGTTGAGGTGCCTAACTTGTCAATAAGTGAAGGTCGAACATCAGAGGCCAGCGAGTTTGTTGCAACCCTTACCTATAGTTGAGTGGAAGTGGGAGCATGCCACAATGGATTTTGTTGTGGGCCTTTTGAAGACTCAATGGGGTTGTGATGCAATTTGGGTGGTAGTTGACTGGTTGACCAAGGTGGCGCACTTTATACCTATGCGTGTGAGTGACTTGGTAGATCACCTTGCCGACCTTTACATTAGGGACATAGTGAGGTTACACGGGGTCCCTGTGACGATTATTTCAGACAAAGATCCGTATTTCACGGCTTGGTTATGGCAGAGCCTACAGAGTGTCTTGGGCACTAGATTGACCTTTAGTACTGCATATCGTCCTCAAACTGATAGGCAATTAGAGCGCACCATTCAGATTTTAGAGGATATGCTTCGAGGTTGTGTCCTTGACTTTAAGGGTTTGTGGGAGAGTAGCTTCCAATCAAGTATTGGCATGGCACCATTTGAGCCCTTGTATGGCCAACCGTGTAGATCCCCTGTGTGTTGGGCAGAGGTGGATGATGTACCTATGTTGGGTCCAGAGTTGGTCCGGGAAACGACGGAGAAAGTTGCACTTATCCGTAAGAGGTTGGTTACAGCCCAGAGTCGCTAGAAAAGTTATGCTGACCGTAGAAGGAGACCTTTATATTTTGAGGTGAGAGACCATGTCTTCTTGAAGATATCACCTAGGAGGGGTTTGATGAGGTTTGGAATGAGTGGGAAGTTGTCCCCTCAATTCATTGGGCCTTTTGAGATCCTTGAGCGGATCGGAGAGGTAGTTTATCGTTTGGTCTTGTGGCCATAGCTTTCTAGGGTTCATGATGTGTTTCATATTAATATGCTTTGGAAATATGAGCCTGATCCATTGCATGTGTTGGATTGGACCGACTTAGAGGTAGATGAGGATGCCTCATATGAGGAGAGACCGGTGAGAGTCTTGGATACCCAAGACCAAGTCTTGCGAGGCAAGACTATTCCTTTGGTTAAAGTATTGTGAAAACATCATGGGGTTGAGGAAGCAACTTGGGAACGTGAGTTGGAAGCTCGTGAGAAGTATCTGGACTTATTTGTTGATGTTCGAGCATGTATTGAAGTTTTGATTATGTTAATGAAATATGAAAGCATTGTATATGTTTGAGAATATGAAAACATTGTATATGTTGTATAAGTTTTGGAAACATGGATTTAATATAAACATTGTATATGTTTTGGAAAAATGTAGATTGCACTTTCAATGTTGGAACTTGTGTACCGAGATGATGAGAATGGATGACCGGAGAATGGGTCATGGTAATGGAATTGGTTAATGTAGACGTGGCCGAGAAATCTCTGGCTTCGCGTGTGAAATGGGCGCGAAATCCGTTTTGTTCATTAAGCTACTACAGTTTGAACTGAAATGTTCTGGTTCTGAATCTAATCTCGCAAAGTGCAATGCAAGACCGATAAATCACCAAAGAGTCCAAATCTGGCAAATCGTTTTGAAAATTGATTTTTATAAAGAAGTTTCAAACATGAACTGTTTTGCTAGATACAGAGTCGCCACCTAAAAGTTTTTTTGTTTTGAGAAATTTAGGAAACCTTGACTCGTGTCTAAGGCCACATGTCCGTCATCACCAAAGTTGCCTCGGCTCGAGAACTTGGGTACGAGAGGGGAAGGTCATGCAATGAGCACCCCCGCTCGCCCAATCAAATATCGGCCTTTACTAACATGATATTTTGTTTTTGAAAACATATGTGTTCTTCTTCCGATTTATTAGCTAGCTTACTACGTGATGCGCACAGCATACAAGTATAGACTAGATCGCCTAAGTTGGAACAAAACATCTCGTGTTTGTTTGTTTGAAAATGGTTTGAAGGTGCTACTCGCAAGTAGGCTAAGACGTGGATTTGCCACCCTCGAGTGGGCTTAGAAAAAAACATGATTTTGCCACTCTCAAGTGGGCTTAAAACTCGCATTTCAATGAATTGTTTCAATTCAAGTAATCTAACCTTCACCCACAGGCATTCAAGCAGTTAATCACTTAAGCAAATAGCCTTATGGAAAGCATGCCATCATGGCAATCAATAACACACATGCAGGGATGCTAAAGCATAAAAGCTTACCTAGTACTCCGAGCCAAAACAATAGCTAGTTAGTAATCAATGCATGATCCAAGCTATGTTAAGATGGCTAATGCAACGCATGCAAAATGCAACTAGAAATAGGCTCGGCTATTCTAAAATGGCATATGCAATGCAACTTGATAACATGTTGTTGAACACGTATTCAAGTAAGTGTATAGAAATACAATGCAGTTAGTATGATGCGCTGAGCCTGGTGCATGCAATACAGATGAATGAATGCAAACATGCTATCATAAGTATGCTAATCAAAATATGACCTAAAACTAACCACTATAAGTGGTTTAAGTAAAAGAGAGAAAGATGTGGGATTAGAAGACATTCACACACTCACGCACACTTATTACAAAATTCGCCCTCTCGACAGAGGGTCCGAATGAATAATACAAACTAGCTACGCTAGGCTAAGTAACTAACAAGCTAATTAATTATTACAATCCAAATTGAAACAAATAGCTACACTAACCTAAATGAATATTACAAAATCAATTAAATGATTAAATTACATGAACTAATCATGAATGTTGAAATGGCCTCACAGGCGATGAAGAGATGCATGCTCGGTTGTGTCCTCCCGGAAATCCGTTGCCATGCCTCATGTTGCCTCTGTTTGCACTGCTTTTGACTTCTGAAAACTGTACAAATCTCTATGATGCTTCTGAATCACCTCATGGACATCCTGAGAGGCCATCGGCCAAAGGATATGGCCATCGGCCAAGGGAAAAGGGTAATCAACCACTTTTGAGTCCATCGGCCAAAGATTGTTAGCCGATCGGCACTCCAGATAGCCGATCGGCCATCTCTTCCTGCAGATTGCTCCTTTTGCTGCAGTAGAGTACAAACAGAGGCATGGCAATACATTTGCAAGAAAATGTTGTGCAACCACACCCTTTATCATGTTTGAAGCTCAAATGAGTGTAGTGCTCGACCCTCGAGCCATCAATCACGCATTTTGATGCATGATGGCCAAAGAGGCCGAGTCGCACAAATCAATATGGAATGAATGTACAAAAAAAACACACAAGTGCCTTAGCCTCTATCATGCATAATCAAGAGGGTCGGCGACCGAGAATTGAGGTACATTTCATCACTTCAAGTATGAAATGTGCCTCGTTCCTCGTGCTTGGCTTAACACCCCAAACCAAACAACAATACAATGCATGCAACATGGAGATGCTATACAATGCAACAAAAGCATGCCAAATGCAATGTAACAAGTATGCAAAATGCAATACAACCTAGCATGCAAAATGCAATGCAACCTAAACATACAAACATGCAATGTGCCAAGCATGCAAAATGCAATGCAACCTAAACATGCAAACATACAATGTAATAGGCATGCAACAACAATATCAACAACAAGCATGTAACAACATGCAATGAGATAAGCATGCAACAACACACAAACCGCGTGATCTATGGACTTATACTGAAAATGGATAGACCTCAGCCATGCCAAAACAATGGCCAAAATGATGAATTGATGACATGAAATGCAAGGCAAGCATGCATGCCAATTGGCCCAAGAATTAAGGCATGAAGACACCAACTCTTAAGAGCACTTAAAGAGTGAAAAGTGTAGACAAGTGACAATACTATAGGCCCTGAAATTAAGCATGGAATGATGCCAAATCAACCAAACAATGCAAGTATGGCATGTTAAGAGGCTCGCAGCTCAAGGTTAACAAAGGGACTTGCACTAAAGCTATAGCAAATGGCCTAGGCAAACCAAAATAGTCCTAAAGCATACCAAAGTGAGTCTAAAACATGCATGGACCAAAGCCAAAACAAGTCAACATGAAAGACATAAGGCATGATGCAAGTAAGGCCAACAAAGGGGATTGCACTACACCTATCAAAAACAAACATGGCATGACCTAACCAATAAAAATTAGAGTTATGGCATGTCAAAATAACCCCCAAAACCCACTGAGATGGCATCCCAAAGGCCTAAGCATAGAGGCATGCACAATGACCCATTCTTAAGGCATAAAACACCAAACCTCCAAAACGTTAAAAGGGTGACAAATGCAAGTGTATGGCTACACTACATGGACTGAAATCACATATGAAATGATGCCAAATCATGAAAATGGTCTAAGCAATGCATGCTAATGACTTGGACACTCAAAACTAACAAGCTAGATTGAACCATGGTTGTACAAAATAGTGCATGCATGACTAAAACAACATGAAACAGAGCTCAAGCATGGTAAAAAATGACTAAAAGCTTCTTTGAGTTGAGCCAAAACATGCAAGAATGATGATCCAAATGCAAGATGCATGTTAAGGTAATAGAGAGGATTACACTACAAGTGCATGATGCATGTAAGAGGCTATCAAACCAACCTTAGACAGAGGTATAGCATGCTAAAATAACACCAAAATGTTGCCAAAATAGAACCAAAACATGCTAAGCAAACGTGCTACTATTATGAGCCATTTATACTAACATATGAGACACAAGGAGAGGGGGGTGTACCTCCCCTGTTTAAGACTCCAAAACCACCTTTCCACCACTAAAAATCCTCTGGATTTTAGTGGCAGAAAGGTCATGCAAAGGTTAGAACAAGAGCCAAAAGGGATGGCTCAAAACAAGGCCTAACAAGGCCTAAGAGGGGGTAGACCACCCCTAACCAAAAAGTGACCTTAAACAAACATCACAAGCATGAAAAATCAGAACTTTTTACAGTTTAGAGTTAAGATTAAAACAATATGCAAGTAGGTCTAAAAGCTTAAGCCAAAACAAGGGATTAAAAGGTAGTTGACTCACCCTTGAAGAACACCTTCAAGAACACAACTCCAGCAGCTTTTCTGAGCTTAAACCAATCCAAAAACTCTAACACCAGCTCCTAAGGACCTCAGCAACAAAAGGATGGTGTTCTAGTAGCTGTTTGTGTGCAATAGTGTGAAGATTTTACACTTTAGAGAACAAACAAGGGTAAATATGGAGAGAGAGAGAGAGAGAGAGAGAGAGAGAGAGAGAGAGAGGAAATATAGAGAGAGAGAGAGAGAGGGATATAGAACTTGTATATTAAATTCTCAGAACCTCTGGAAAGGGAGAGGGGCCTCCCTTCTTATAGAATTTCAATTCTCAAGCTTGTTGAACAAGCTTGAGTCTTGAATGCAACGTTTATGGAGGATGAGAATTATGCCCACCTGTGACGACCCAAAATCTTTCCCTCCGCTCGAGCGGAGGAGTTGACGCTCGAGCGGACATTTGGGGTTCCCAGCAAATTTCGCAGACGGCTTGAGATTCTGGGAGTTGTGATTTTCCGCTCGAGCGGGGGAGTTGACGCTCGAGCGGACGTCTTTGTTGGTCTTCGCGCTCGAGCGCAAGGTTGGGCGCTTGAGCGGGTCTCCAGGTTGAGTTGTATTTCTGAGGCACGTGGGTTCGTTTTGGACATTTTATTAGTGTACTTAGAACTTTCTTATGTTATTTTGGAGTACGGGTTGAGGTGGTAAAATGAAGATAAAGTAGGATGGAATCAAAAGCTTTAATTTAAATAATTCGTCTACGACCAGCCGCCACTCTTTTGCCCTTTTCTTTCTCCACACTTTGAATTTGGATGTGAGGGTAGAACCATTGGAAAGCTTATTTCCGGGGCTTCAATTCGGACACAAGAACGACCTAAAACGGAGTCCGGATGGAAAAGTTATACCTGTTTGAAGTTTCGAAAACTGTGCTGGGTGCAGGTCCGCTCGAGCGGGAAAAGGGACGCTCGAGCGGGTACAGCAGCCTTAAATCGGGATTTTTAGATCATTTCTCACATTTTCTTTTTCCCTCTTCTTTCCTTTGTCTTAGGACCGAAAAACCCTAGGTTCTTGATCTCCAATACTTCCATTTCCCTTAGGTTTGAGCAAGATCTTCCACCAAGAAATGAAGAAGGCAAGAAGGTGAATATTTTCAACCGATTGGAATTTCGGGATTTTGGAGGATTTGTCTCAAAGCTTTGCTCCTTGCTTGATTTTTGAGGTAGGGGTTCTAGTTCTCTTCAATACCTATATCAATAGATAGATTTGTGGTATTTTCATGGTATAAATGTACAAATTTCTATTTTTGAGTATGTAATGTCTAGTATGAGAATTGGGAGTTTTAGGGTTTATGATGTTGGGAGTTAAATTGGTGGGTTTAAATGATGGATTGAGAATTCTAGATGTAGAATCATTGAGAAATTGGGATGTAAGGTAATAGTATGAGAAGGTTGAATATTTATGAAAACTTTATTTTTTTGTTTGGAAACCCTAGGTTAATTTGTAATGATAAATAATGATTTTGCCCAAATTGATAATAGAATCATGGAATTGATGGGTTGAATTATACGTGTACAAGTTTAATTGGATTTCTGAGATGTTTTGAAATAACGTTAAAAATTTACGAATGAACGTTGTTATGAGCATTGTAAATCATGTTAGAATAAGAAAGGAATTAAGGGAAATGATTTAGAGAATTAATGTGTGACTTCGTATGTGTGTAGGACACGCTTCGGGAGGAATAAATGCTCCACCAAAATATTGTGAGTAATAGTACAGGAATCGCACATTTAATTACCAGTGATGATTCTTTTGTTTAACGTTCTATTCTTCACAAATAGTTATGTGAATATTATGTTGGGAATCAGTGGAAACATTGAAAGATTTTGGTGTACATTGGTATGACTCTGAACCTCCTCCGTATTTTGGTTATGGCTAATGCTTATTATTAATGTACCATCCTACGAATTACTCAGGCTTCTGCATAAGAATTGCATACAAACTATTAACACTGTGAAGTTGGTTAACAGAAAGGAATTAAGTATCAATAACATTGTTACATGATTCATGCTATGATATGAACTGTTCTGACCTATTGATGTGATTATGTATATTATGAAACTATAATATCTACGTATCTCTGGAATGTGGTTCCCTTTTGCTAACAAATATCAGTAACGTTCTGTTAAACTTATATTACCGATGGTAATGCATGTGAATAATGGGAAGAATGTATGTACTTTCTGCATAATTATGAAGTTAATATGTTATGATGATTTCTGGTATGGAACAAAGTGCTGTACGGAACTAAGTGCTACACGTTAGTGGGAGCCACCTCTAGAATCCGTACGAGCCACCTCTTGAGTCCGTACATATGTGAACGTTATGAGGCCTACGGCCGTTCTGTGAAAGATATAATTTGTGAAGTTATGAAAGATACAACTTGTGAATTATGAACTTATGTGGCCATGGGCCATTTGTGAACTATGAACTTATGTGGCCATGGGCCATTTGTGAACTATGAACTTATGTGGCCAGGAGCCATTTGTGAATTTGTGAATCTAAGAGGCCGAAGGCCAATTTGTGAAGCTATGAAGTTATGAATCTAAGAGGCCGAGGGCCAATTTGTGAAGCTATGAAGTTATGAATCTAAGAGGCCGAGGGCCAATTTGTGAAGCTATGAAGTTATGAATCAATGAGGCCGAGGGCCAATTTATGAAGTTATGGATATGTTCCAAGATAAGGTTTAAGACCATTATGATTAAATACAAATTCAGACTCGTTATGTGAACTCTGTATTGGTATATGAAAGTGTGTTTAATGAAATCCATATTTTGGGTTACGAAATGTTTAATATGATAAGTATTTTCTGAAATGATAAAAATGCTATGAACTTCCGACATGTTTATGATATGATACGTTTTTTGGATAATTTTCCCGAAGTGCCTAGATATGCTACGAAACTCCGAATGTTCAAGATACAACAAGTTCTTTGAATAAGATACCTTGCTATGCATACAGAAACAAATTAACAATATGTTCTCTTTATTGATAAATGCACGGATATGTATTATAATTCATGTTGAACATTGAATTGTTATGTGCTATTATTCACTGAGCTTGGCTCACTTTATTTTATGTCTATTTCTGTAGGCACTCAACCTGGAGGTCAGCCTTAGCCTGTGGCTTCCGTTACCCAGTTGTCAATCCCTGAGTATCTAAGCCCTTAGCAGATGACCGCTCATGTCATGGAGTTTTGCTAAGTTTTTAATTTGTACCCTAAATGTCTATTAAGATTGATGTATATATAATGTTTATAGATGTATGTACATAGCTATTTTCATGTATTATGTTTTGTTTGCAATCCTGGCATAGTAGTGGTAGCTCAATAGATATTATTTTACGCTATTATATGATATTAAATGCTTCCGTTCAGGCCCCATAAATTACATTCACCAGGTTTTATGTCCGTTTCTGAAGTGGTCATGCCCAAACTTTTAGGGGCGGGTTTGGGGCGTGACACCACCAGCTGTCACAGTTGGCACAAAATATCTGCAAAAAGCAGATGGAAAGGTCTAGGCTAGAAAATATGGCCGATCAACCAAAAAGAGTGCCGATCGGCCAACACTTATGGCCGATAGTAAGAAAAGAAGGCCGATGGCACAATGCCTTAGCCGATGGGTTGTAGGGGTGGCCAGCAAGCCACCCTCTTCCCTCAGAAGCAAAACCGTAAGTCCTTGGTCCACAACCAAGCACAAAACAAACAAGTTGAGAGATCCTAAGGCAAGGCTCGCAGCCGAGACCTTCGAGAACTCAAAATAAACATAAGCATGGATGATAATCAAGTGTTCAAACGATGACGTCCAAGTCTTGAGGACGGTCAAAAATGGGGTGTCTACAGTTGCCCCTCTTTGACAGAACTCGAAAGTCATAAGACGACGGGAGTGAATGTTAAAGCCCAGAGACGACCTATTTTTGACAAGGCCAAAGACTTAGACAAGCATACAAGATAACAAAGAGATGCGCTCGTAGGCAGGGCAAGATGCAAATGACATGCACGATGCCAAACATAACTTATGATCATGCAAAGAGAGCTGTAATGAAGCATAACATGCAAAGTAAATGCGACATTTTAAGCAAGCGAATAAGAAAGAATAGTCCTACATATTCCAACAGAAAGGATGTAAGAAAATTATGCAATTCTCACTGCGTCTCACACGAAGAAGATTAAAAGCGACTACCGAGGACACCTGGAGTCTCAAACACAACATCTCTCAGTGTATCACACGCAAGAGAGGAAAGACAGCATCCCTCAGCGTGGCACACGCATGAGAGGAAAGATAGCATCCCTCAGTATGGCACACGCATGAGAGGAAAAAACTTTGCAAGAAAGCACAGTCATCCAGACGCGGGTCAAACGTAAAAGGAGGGAGATACGTCCAAACGCATGCCAAATGTGAGTGGAGAAGGGTTGTGCGAGAAAGCGCGATGCACATAACAGTGCGAGAACGTCCAAACGCGGTACGCGAGTGGAGAAAGGTTGCGCAAGAGAGCGCGATGCACATAACAATGCGGGTATGTCCAAACGCGGCACACGAGTGGAGAAAGGTTGCGCAAGAAAGCGCGATGCACATAACAGTGCGAGTACGTCCAAACGCGGCACGCGAGTGGAGAAAGGATACGTCCAAACGTGGCATGCGAGTGGAAAAAGGATACGTCCAGACGCGGCACGCGAGTGGAGAAAGGTTGCACAAGAAAGCGCGATGCACATAACAGTGCGAGAACGTCCAAACGTGGCACGCGAGTAGAGAAAGGTTGCGCAAGAGAGCGCGATGCACATAACAGTGCGGGTACGTCCAAACGCGGCACGCGAGTGGAGAAAGGGTACAGTCAAACTGAACCAGAACTTCTCTTGAATGAACCGCACATACAATATCGTCTGGTTTCACCAGTTTCAAATGAACCGTACATACAATATCATGCCTGCAAAAGGAAGAAATTCAATAGGTACAATACAGTAGAAACACATGTTCAACGTTAGATTAAGATATCATTTCAATATGAGATAAACACATGCACATATGATGTGGATAGAAATATGCATAGCAATGCAAGTGAAAGGTACGTGACAACGCAACTAAGTGTGCGTGCATAACAATGCAAGAGAGAGCATGCGCGACAATGCAAGCAAGGGATGCATAACAATGCGACCTAAGTGTATGCATAACAATGCGAGCAAAAAGTGTGTGACAATGCAAGTAAAGAGGTGCATGACAATGCAACAAGTGTGCGTGACAACGCGAGTAAGGTGGTGCATGACAATGCAACTGAAACAAGCATGACAATGCAAATAAAACATGCGAGACAACACGAGTAAAGGGGATGCATGACAATGCAACCTAAGTGTACGCATAACAATGCAAGAAAGGCATGCGCGACAACGCAAGCCAAGTGCATAACAACGCATGTAAGTGAAGCATGCGCGACAATGCAAGCAATGTGTAACAATGCGAGAACGAAGAGAGGCATATATTCAACGGAAGCATGGTAAAAGCATGTTATTCGTGATGTTGAGATGCAACTTCAGAGCAAGACGAGGCATGCTCAATGCAAGAGCGAAAAGACGTATAAGAAGCGCGCTTATAACAAACATGACAAAACGTTGTAATGCAACATACTCAAAAGCAATTCTCGAGTTTCACCATATACAAGAGGATACGAAAAAGGATACACCTTGCACGTATCGAGTGCCGCACATGGAAGACACGGTTCGAGGTCAACACGAAGGCCGGTTAAGCTTCAAAAGTGTATTTTCTTGCACTGTCTTGAGAGATAAGGGTACCAATCAACAAAATTGACCCAAACAAGGGCATTAAAGGTGCATCGACCACAAGGAGAAGCCATCGGCCATCCATCGGCCACAAAAGGAGATCATCGGCCAACAATTTAGCCGATTGGCTAAAAATTTGGCCGATCGGCCAAAAATGGCAGATTCGGGGCAGTTTTGACATTTTGCCTCAGGTCTTTAAATATAGGGCCTCAAACCCTATTTCCTCACTTTGCCTTGGTCGAAAATTCTTGCTCTCTCTTTCTAGGTCATTTTCCGCCCTTAGATCCGAGCTTTTCCTTTGTTTTCGAGCCTCCCGCAACTTCTGATTTGCGAAAACCTCTTCGTTCCAAACACTTTGAACCGAACGAAACCTCTTCTTTGTGCCTTTTCCCACACTCCGACCTTTTCTCCCATTTCTCACCCCTCGGGGTTGACTTTCGGTTGACTTTTTGCATTTTTGCTCACTTTCCACATCCTCGACCATTTTTGCACTCTCCTTGAGATGGCGGACGATATTCCATGGGGTGGGACTCCCCCAGAGATGGATACGGATCCAGAGCTCGAGCTCCTACGGTTCAGTATTCGACCGTTCGACCCGGCGACATACTGGCCTGCGATACACATATTGCCTCCCGATAGCATCCGCCAGTTCAAGAGATATGCACGAGGTGCGCCATTGGAGCTCTTGCTACGCAAGCCAGAGTCGCACCTATCCTTCGGCGCCGCTGAGGTATACTCTGCCTCTCTTTTACTTTCTACAATGTAGATTGTACGCTTCGGATAGCCAGTACTGTTCTGTAACTGATTAACCCAAACACACTTGTAGATTACATACTTAGTTCACCATGAGCACACCTAAACATGATATCTGTTTAAACTCAAACACATGCACACACACTGCATTTTATCCATTCTGAATGCATTCAAACACTGTATTTTTGACATTGCTTCGCATCTGTTTGTCTTTGAACACAGGGAGATTCCCATGCCTTCCAGGGGTATGGGAACACCATTGCCTGAGGATGGTACATGGAGTTGCCCGACGCGGTTCGCCATGTCGTCGATCAAAGCCGGCCAGACTTTCAGATATGCGACTCGCTACCACTACGAGTAGGCCCCTTCTTGGTGCACTGGTGGAGAGGTGATGGGTGTAGACACCCCATTTTTGACCGACCTTAAGACTCAGACGTCACCGATTGAGCGCTCAGTGATGTTGCATATCGTGCTCGTTCAAAAGTCTCAGAGTCGTGGCCGTGCGCCTTGCCTCCGGACTCCCGAACTCTCTTCTGTGCCTTGTCTCGGTTTGCGAACCAGACTCGATTTTCTCTGTTTCTTTTCCTGAGGGGAGGGAGAGGTCCCGTAGACCATCTCTCAGTGGCCGTGGGCTACATTTCGCGGCCGTAGGCCATTTTGCCCATTTCGGAGCCCGGTTCCCGATTTTCGGAGCCGTCAAGCCGTGTGCCTCGGTTCGGGACCACCCAACCATCTCCGATTTCTCCGGTTTCTGGCATACATCTCATTTACTCCCTTTCGAGGGACACTGGGGTCTTAGATACCCACTTCGTGGCCAAACACCACTTTTGGTGCTTAATAATTTCGGGACCGAACTACGGTTTTGGCCCCGAGCATTCGCTTTTGCATCGGTTTTTGTTCATTCTGGCAGTACCTCTTTTATCACAACGAGGACAGGGTCTTAGATACCACTTCGTGGCCAAACACCACTTTCTGCTTAACGGCCGGTTTTCGATCCCGAATCGCTGCGGTTTTGGCTCCCGAGCATTCGCTTTTGCATCGGTTTTTGTTCATTTTGGCAGTACCTCTGTTTTATCATAAGGAAGGTCACTTTGGAGGGTGGAGGACAGCAATTGTCTCGGCAACCAGAACTTATGCTCCTCCCGGCGCCTGCTTTTTCTACTCCTGCTAATGTTGAACACCCTAGGGCCATTTTCTTCGAGCCAAAACCACATATTTGTATTGTACACACATGGGAGGACCCTAAAAACACATGGCCGGACAGTAATTCCTCTTTTCATTTTTGAGCCTCTCCTAGAAGTGGATTGTTGTTTCTCCTGGTTCAGAGTTGCCAATTTTCAACCACAGGGCCTTGAAGAGGAGACATGGGAGGACACCAATATGTAGAGCTCGGCCAGCAATTCCAAACTTCCATTTTTGCCCTTGGCCGGCTGGCCAGGGGGGGTGGTCAGCTGGCCACCTCCAATAAAAGCACATGGCCGGCCATGCTCCCCTCAGTGCACACTTTACAGCTGTATAGCTGTTTCTCCAAAATATCTTTGCAATCCGGGGGATATTTTGGGAGGGAAAGCTTGGGTGCATTTCCCTCCTCTTTTACACCCCCTTTTTAGCCTTTATAAGTGGCTGGCCAGCTCCTTCTTTAGGGTTAGAAAAACTCTCCTTAAGAGCTCATACACATTAGCTTGCATCTCCCTCTCCAAAAACCTCCAAAATCCCTAAGTTTGGTGCCATTTCTTCATCATCTCCAAGCACCACCTTCACCACTTCCATTCCAGCAGTAAGGGAAGGTTTTTCAGAGGCTAAGAAGCAAGAAACTCAAGCCAAGAAGCAACCAAAGTGTAGTCTTCAAGGGTAAGTCTCAAATTCCCTCTTTTGTAGCACTTTCTTACCTCATTTCTTAAGCCTACTTTCTTACTTTTTTGGGCTCCGACCTTAACTGAAACTAGGTCTATTTTGAGCTATTCTTCATGTTTGTTCAAGGGCTCAACCCTGTTTGAGCCCTCCATCTTGCACTTATTTCAATATCCTTTTATATGCCATTATTTTGCATTGAATATTTGGCCTATGTGTGATCTGATTTGGAGCATCTCATGAACTGATATTGTGCTTATTTTGAGCCTCTCTTCAACATTGAAGAAGGGCTCAACCTTGTTTTCATGCTCCATATGCCACTTGCTTTAAATCCATGTTTTGTCCTTATTTTTGCATGCTTTTTCTAGCCTGAGTGATCTGTTTTCGAGCATAATGTAAACTGTGAGTGGGCCTATTTTGAGTCCCTATTAAACATTGAAGAAGGGATCAACCTTGTTTTCATGCTCCATCATGCACTTGCTTCATAATTTCTCATATTTACCGTAAGTTTGCATGATTTGTTTGATCTACATATAGTCTGTTTTGGAGCATGTCATGAACTTTGAGTAGGCTTATTTTGTATCCCTCTACAACATTGTAGAAGGGACCAACCTTGTTGGGGGTCTCCATGTTGTGCTTGTCTTTATATCTCTCTTTGGCCCCCATTTTTGCATGCTTTTTTAGGCCTATCTAGCTTCTTTTTTCGGCCATCATCAGTACTGAAAATAGTCTTAAAATGACCCACTCTTCATGTTTTGTTAAGGGTCTTGGGCTGTTTGGTGAATTTTTGGTATACCTCTCTTTATAACCCTCTTTTGGCTCACATTTTGCATGCTATGTTAAGCATATCTACATACTGTTTTGTGGGTTGTCATAAGATGTAAATGTTCATATTTTTGGTCCCTCTTCAGTATTTTAGAACTGTATTTTTCAGTTTGAAAATTGCGTATACCATCTACTTCATTATTCCCCTCTTTTCCCCCATTTTTGCATGCTATTTTTGCCATACTTGTGATTGTTGTTTGGCCATACTTTGTACTGGAAAAATGCTAGTTTAGGGACTTCCTAGCATCTGTCTTTACACTTCATGTCCATATTGTGCATGTTCGGCATAGCTCCAAGTCATTTGCACTCAAAGATAGCATTTCGGGCATCGGGTGTAATTTTGCTATAATTCGGGGGCTGTTTTTGCATCATTTTGGCTGCTGAAATTTGCATTTTCCACATGCCATATGCCACGTCTCATTTCGTATGCCGTTTCATGCCTTAGGGCCATTGCCTCGGTTTGCGTGCCCACGGGCACGCATTTCGAGGCATCTCATTTTTCATTCTCCCAAGATCCTATGTGAGTGTGGTGAGGCCCTCTCATGTTGGTATAAGCCCATCATTGCATTTGCATGCCATTTCATGCCTTAGGGCCATTGTTCGATTTGCTACCATGGCACGCATTTCGAGGCACTTCATTTTCATCCATCGGCTTACATAGGTGTGGTGAGGCTCACCCATGTTAGTATAAGTCCATTTTGTATCCTCAGATACCATTTTAGTCTCATCGCATTCCGTGCCACTTTTCGGCTTATGCGTGCCTGTAAGCACGCATTTCGAGACATCTCATTTTAGTCTCATTGTATATCATATTTCATGTCATTTCATGCCTTTATGTCATTGCCTCGGTTTATGCGTCTGCGTGCACGATTTCGAGGCATTTCACTTTATCCGACCTCTTATGTGAGTGGTGAGGCTCTCTCATGTTAGTGTAAGTCCATTTTGCATTGTTTATGTCATTTTAGCATCATTGTATTCCGTACATCGCCATCGCTTATGTGCGTCTGTGCACGCATTTCGAGGCACTTCACTTTTATCCGACGGCCTCTTATGTGAGTGTGGCTGAGGCTCTCTCATGTTAGTGTAAGTCCAATTGCATTGTGTATGCCATTTTATGCCTTAGGATCATTTCCTCGGTTTGTGTGCCCGCGTGCACGCATTTCGAGGCATCTCATTTTCATAGCATTGCGTATATTAGGATTGTATCTTAATTGCATTTCATGCATATCATGCATATTGCATCGTGTTCGGGATAGGAGTTAGCCCGGGCACGGGAAACGAGGCACGTTCCGTACTCCGAGTGACGGAACGGGTCTCAATTCCCAAGTCACCGACACTCCGGAGTATCCATGATGGAGTTAGGTTTTGTTGTAGTATTCATCTGCATTCACCCTATATTGAGTTGTGCAATCCGACTCCTCGGTCATCATGCATCGGTATGCGTGATTGGTGGCACGAGGATCGAGGCATGCATATATTTGTGAAATACATTGCTATGCCCTTTTCCTGCTCTCTGTTGCAGCAAAAATGAAGAATCAGCAACTTTCAGGGACTTGGCACGCATTTCGAGAAACATTGCAAACAGAGGCTAATTAGGGCATCCCAGTCGATTTCCGCGCAAGGCAGTCCAACATGCATTATTTCATTATCCGGAGCGGAGTCAAGGCAGTCCCTGGCTTGCATGCCAGTTTTCAGCTTTCTTAGTTAATTTGATAATTAATTAAGAATTTGTATATTTATTATTTGGACTGTATTATTCGGACTGTACTATTCTTTCATTTGGGACTGTATTATTATTTATTCGGACCCTCTGCGCGAGGGCATAATTGTAATAAGTGTGGGTGAGTGTGATGTATGTCTTCCAACCCCACATCTTTCTTTCCCTTTTATTTACCCGCTTACGATGGTTAGATATAGGGCATATTTCAATTAGCATACAGTATGACAGCATGTTTGCATCATATCTGTTTTGCACGCACCGGGCTCGGCGCATCATACAAACTGCATTTGTATTTCGATTCCAAATTGAATACATGATAGCTGTAGCATTCCATATGCCATGTTTAGAATAGCCGAGCCTGCTATAGTTGCATTTTTGCATGTGTTGCATTAGGCATTCCTGTATACTTAGGATCATGCATGGATTTCTAATCGGTTTCTGTTTTGGCTTGGAGTACTCGGTAAGTTTTATGCTTTAGCATCCTTGCATGCGTGTGAATGACTGCCATGATAGCATGCTTACCATGAGACTATATGCTTATGTGATATAACTGCCTTGAATGCCTGTGGGTGGAGGTTGAGTTATCTGAATTGGGACAATTCATCAAATGTTTGTTTTAAGCCCACTAGATAATGGCAAAATCATGTTTTCTTAAGCCCACCCGAGGGTAGCAAATCCACGTCTTAGCCTACCTGCGGGTAGCACCATCAAACCATTTTCAAATAAACAAACATGAAATGTTTTGTTCCAATTCAGGCGATTCAGTCTATACTTGTATGCTGTGCGCATCACATAGTAACCTAGGCTAATAACCGGAATAAGAACTCACAATGTTTTCAAAATCAGATATCATGGTTAGTAGAGGCCGGTCTTTGACCGGGCGAGCGGGGGTGCTCACGAAGTGACCTTCCCCAATCGTACCCAAGTTCCCGAGCCGAGGCAACTTTGGTGACGACGGACAAATGGCCTTTGGCACCGAGTCAGGGTTTCCTAAATTTCCCATTTTAAAATATTTAGGTGGCGACTCTGTATCTGGCGAAGTAGTCCATGTTTGGCACTTCTTTCAAAAAATATGTTTTCAAAACGATTTGCCAGATTTGGACTCTTCGGTTCAAGATTGAGAACCGTGACATTTGAGTCCTTCGAACTGTAGTGACCCAATATCGAACCAGAACCGGGGGGGGGGGACTCGCACTCCCTTTCCCCGAGATGCGTTCGGGGACGTCTACAATGGGACACCACCAATTCCTTCTACCTTTCTACTGTAGGGAGATGACGATGACTCGCTTCGACTTCTCCATGCTCACAGGCATTAGAGTAGGGGGTGATCCGATTCCCTTTGACACCGACATGGGCGAGTGGGACGCTGCCCAGATCTACTTGCTCGGCACTCGGCCACCTCTCTCCCGGCCAGGGTTCATGAGGTATTCCTGGTTCGAGGACTAGTTTCGGATATAGGCACCCACGACCCGTGAGGAGGTGGAGCAGTATGCTCGAGGTTTCATTATGTTTCTACTGGACACAACCCTTTTTGCCTATCGGGCGAACACAGTTGCCCTATATCTGCTGAGTGCGCTGGTGGATGTGACGCGAATCCGGCGCTACGATTGGGGTGGCACAGGCTTGGCCACGCTCTACGGATACATGAGCTCTTCGTCCCGCCGCAGCGAACATCTGCTCGGGGGCTACTGGCGAGCCTAGGAGGTACATTTTCCCTTTCTGCTTTTCAATTCTACTTTACACTATCTGTATACCACACACACGCAATCTGCTTTACACTGGATGTACACTGATCACACTACTCAATACACCGCACACACTGCACAAACTGCACAATACACTGCATATCATTCACTGATTTCTGCTTTATCTGCATACTGCCTTACTGATAAGCTTACTCATATTTGCATTGTTACATTCTGTAGTTGTGGGTGTATGCCTACTTCCCGAGGCTTGCTCCAGAGCCGGAGGTGGAGATGCCTCTTGCTGTCCCATTTTCTCATCGGTTTGATGTGAGGTGCGAGCAGAGGCCATGGGAGTCTTTCCTGTTCTTCTGCAGATACTTCGACACCATCACCGCAGCTGAGGTATGTCGAACATTACAGTTCATCTAAGCTTCTCTTTGTATTGTACTTTCAATTACAGATAATAAACTGTGTACCCTGTCATTTGTAGATCACCGGCAGCCCTGGGCCGCGTTACCGGAGGCAGTGAGAGAGCAGTATGCGGGTGCTCGAGAGATTGCCCGATTCAGAGTTTTACTGGAGGGTCCAGTCTGTCGGGTTTGGTACTTGGGTGAGCGCTTCTTGCGGCAGACCCTCGGCCTACCTGAGCAGATAGTTTCGAGGCCACCTCCCACACACATGAGGCATACGGAGAGGTACACCCCAGAGGAGATGATCGACTTCACCATTGGCTGGGACTCTGATTTCTTCAGAGATGAAGGCGACTACACCGTCTTCATCGAGACTTATCTGATGCGGCCCTTGGCCAGTGCTTGCCGAGTTGAGAGGGAGAGGCCTGCAGCCCCAGTGAGAGGAGCGAGAGCGTCGAGGGTGACTCTGGCCCGTAATAGGAGTGGGTCCCGGAGGGGACGCGGAGTGGAGTGGCCAGAGCTGCCCACCACCATGACATTCCGAGGGCAGGGTGGGAAGACCTATCAGATACCCATCGCTCCTCCTCCGGCTAATCATGAGCTCGTCGGAGTTCGTGGCTCGACCCCGGTATGTACTATACTTTGCATTTTGTACAGTCATTTCATTTCATTTGATATCCCGCAGAATACTAATTACTTCAACACTTTTGCAGGCTTCGATCGAGTACACTAGACAGGCACTGGAGCTGACAGCCTCGGTGATGGGGATGTTGCAGAGGAGCATGGACTTGCTCAGCATTTACAGTGTCTCGGTAAGTTCTTTCAACCGCAGTCTCAAGACCTTACATAGTCTGTTCCATACCGATCTAATGCATTACATTGTCAATACAGCACTTGATATACTGCCCTCGCATACCACTTATGGCATTGATACACTGTATATCATACATTGCTCATGGCATCCATACACTGTTCACTGCATTCATACACTGCTCACAACATTCACACACTGTACTCATACACTATATTCAGTATTCATACTTGACTTTGCATAGCATAACTGATGCGTTAGCTAATCGTTTTTTTTCGTGCCCCATTCCGGATATCGGCATAGGGTGCTCCAAATAGACCTTCAAGACTGCCTGAGGAGCAGGGAGAGTAGGGCGAGGGATCTCAGTATGCCACCGCAGCAGAGCCGGACGTACTCACTCTGGGAGCAGCTCACGAGCGCCTATTCCAGATGATGACGAGTCTGATGTAGAGGCAAAGTCGTCTGAGGATGAGGCTGAGGATGGCTCAGATTCAGACTCTGACGGTGGAAATCCTGAACCTTCGTCCAGGAAGAGGACCAGAACGAACTCCTGCACTTGAGGCTACTGGCGCAGATCCAGACATTTTCCTGCTTTTCTTTTTTGCTTTATTTTTCTTTTTACTGGTAGTTTTGCACATTGTACTGCCTCAGGCAGGTTTTATTTTCTTCAAAACTATGTACTTTTGCAAAAGAAAATATGATAAAATGAAACAACTGTTTTTGTTGAAAAAGTGTTGCATTTGTACATTCTAAACATCGTATCGCATCACATTACATAACAATGTAAATGAGATTGAACTTGTTTTGAAAACTAAACGCTCGAATTGCATTAATCAGGTAGTGAACCAACTAACAACAAAACAACTCGATAAGCAAAACAAAGAACTTGACAAGCTAACCAAATGTAAATACAACTCGATAAGTAAGGCAAGGATTAAAGAACACAAAATACAACTCGATAAGCAAAAGTACAACAACTCGATAAACAAATTGTAGTAACACAAGCACGACTTCGCAAAATCATCACCGAAAGGCATTTGGAGTGGAACCAGTCACAAGTTCTCAACATCTTCAACACATATACAGCTTAGAGAACAAAGGGAGAGGCCATCGGCCAAAGTGAGAGGCCATCGGTCACAAGAAATGGCCATCGGCCAACATTACTAGCCGATTGGCCAAAAAAGATGGTCGGTCGGCACTCTTTTTGGCCGATCAGCCAAAAATGGCAAGCACCTCCAGAATGCTGACACATGTCTTCCACTCAACAACTTATCTTCTACAAAAGCCTCAACTTTGTAGTTTTCTCCATTTCAACTCAGTTTTTGCACCAAATAAAAGCATTTCTTGTCCAAAATCTCACAAATTGAATTGCCAACTTGGATGGCTCGGAAAAGCTGAATTTTCGGGGTTTCGGCATAAATGCATTATTCACGTTGAGTCGCACCCCGCTGCGTTTTCCGTTCCTCCATGCCACGGCAAGGTTTTGGAATCCGGTAACACATGTCTTTAGCTTTGGCGGACAAGAGATGTGTCCCACTTTCGAGGATTTCCAAGCTTTAATGGAATCCGAGCGCAATGAAGAAATCTTGCCTCAATTCCACTTCGGCTACGTCCAAGCCTTAGGGAGGATGTGCGACCTTACTTTGCATGACGCTCGGTCATTGATTCACGATAGAGAGCTGGACATCTTGAGCTTGATTCATTGATTTTCTGATGCCAGTGACCGCAGTGATCATCATTGGCAGGGCTATCGGCGACACACGCTTTGCTTGTGCATGTTGTCTCATTTCTTGCTTGCCCCAGGCTCCGGTGGGTTTAGCACTCATTTGATTGAGGTCACCGAGGTCTTGAAAGATGGGAAGAGCTGCATCGTCATGACGCTAGCTGAGACGTTGATGGGTTATGACGCTTTTTATCACCAGGAGACAACTAGATTCGCGGGGAGTCCACTACTACTGCAGGTAATGTTTCCCATCCCATCTCACATATATTTCTCACATCACTCAGCCCTCAGGCTCGGTTTTTCTCTCAAAACCCTTTTCTCACTTTTTCTCTCAGCATACACCTCTCTATTCTTTAATCTCTGATTTTTCATCCCTCCCCAGGTATGGTTGATGGATAAATTGAAGGTTGTGGACTCATGCCCAGCCTATTCAGCTCGCAGCTATTTCTTCCGGCGACGTCTAGTCGATGCCCCGGATGAGGGATGGTGGTGCAACTGGATGTGCAGTTTGTCTGCTCTCGACATTGCTTGGCACTGCTCTTGGCTTAATTTACCGGCGATGAGCTATAGTATGATCCACCAGCCCGGGATTCAGTTGATTGGTCTAACACACTGTGTCTTTTACTTCCCGTTCCGATTCCGATGCCAGTTCGGACATGATCAAATTTGCCCGGAAGAAGGGACAAAATACCTTGCTGCATTTCCAGTCCGAGACGCACAGCTAGCTCCGTATGCCACAACATGGAGGACGAGAGAGCTTCTAGCCCCCGCTCCCATTTTCAGTTGCACCCTCTCTGATGAATGTATAGCTTGGCTTGATGAGGAGGCATAGATCGGGCCCACTTTGACATCAGAGGCTTCCATAAGCTCGGGGAGGGGACGCAGGAACACCTGATTATGCCCCAGATTTATTTGCTTTAATCAGTACTTTCAAGTTTTCTTTATGAATGTAATAAAAAAAGCAACTTCAATTTGTATTCAAGAGTAGGAGAACTCTGTATTGAAATCAATGTACTTGAAGGTTGTGGGTACTGAAAATTTTCCGTTTGGTCCAAAAATGGTCTAAGTTGTAAAAAAGATTAATTTGAGCAAAATCAACTTTTATTAAAACTTTTCAAAACCATTTTCGACATGGATCAAAACTGGACATGCTCGAGATCTATCACTGAGATGTACAACCTCGGATCCCAGCAACTGGAAAGTTGCCCCTAGTCTGAATAGCACTGCACCGGAGATCCCAACCGAGCTCTCGAATGCAGAATAGACGAGGATGACCAAACATGATCATATGGACAAAGTTGATCGGGGAAGTGTTTATGGCTGGACTTCAGAATGAAGTTGTCTACGTATCCCAAAGATGGGAATCAAGCCTTATGTAATTCAGTTCAGGTTCACTCGTGTATTAACTCTCTCCTTTTGCGCTCTAATTTTTGCTAAGGCCGCCCTTTTTGGGTTTTCAACCTTGCCAGCTCAGTTTTTATAATTTCAAATTTTCTGTGCTCTAACTTTTACCTAGGTCGCCCTTTCGGGTTTTCGGCCTAGCGAGCCACTCAGGGAAAGTATTTCTTCAACTTGTCCATGTTGATCGGTTGGGAGAACTCTAGGCCATCTAGGTCCATTAGAACGACAGCTCCACCCAACTAGATAGACTTGATGATGTAAGGACCAGTCCAATTAGGTCTGAACTTGCCCCTAGGGTCATGGATGCGAGCTCAGTTGTTTTTTAGCACCAAATCTCCTTCTTTCAAATTCCTGGACTTAACCTTCTTGTTGAAAGCCCTGGCAATTCGTCGTTGATAACCCTGAACATGGTACAGTGCTTTCAGCCTTCTTTCATCAAAGAGCATGAGTTCTTCGAACCTGCTTTGCTACCAATCTGCCTCAGCTATCTGACACTCAGCCAGTACTCGTAATGATGGAACCTCAACTTCGATAGGCAGAACGGCCTCCATCCCATAGACCAAGGAATACGGAGTCGCCCCAGTAGAAGTTCGAATTGAAGTCTGGTAGCCCCACAGAGCAAATGGCAGCTTATCTGGCCAGTCCCGGTAGATTTCCACCATCTTCTGCAGAATGCGCTTGATGTTCTTGTTGGCAGCCTCAACTACTCTGTTGGTTTGCGGCCAATATGTAGATGACTTATGAAAAGCCACGTTGTACTTCTCCAACAAGTCGATCACTTCCTTCTTGAAGTGGGAACCATTATTTGAAATATTCTCATTCGGGACCCCGTAGCAATAAATGATGTTGTTCCTGATGAACTTTGCAACGTGCGATGCCTTCAACACCGCATAAGATTGGGCCTCAACCCACTTCGTAAAGTAGTCTATCGCTACCAGAATGAACTCATGCCCATTAGACCCCTTCGAAGTGACAGCCCCGATCACATCAATCCCTCAGACTGAAAATGGCCATGGCGAAGTCATGTTGTACAGCTTCGACAGTGGAATGTTCATGCGGTTTGCATGGATCTGACATTTGTGGCATCGCCGGACAAAGCCAATACAATCCTCCTCCATGGTGGACCAGTAATAACCTTGTCTAAGGATCTTCCGGGCTAGCATCACCCCGTTCATGTGCACTCCACACTCTCCTCCGTGGATGGCCTCCATCAGGCGCTTGGACTCTTCAGCATTAACACACAGCTTATGCATCCCGAGATGACCTCCCTTATACAGTTTTTCCCCACAGACGATGAACTGAGCAGCCATTCTTCGAATTGCCCTCTTATCTTTGGCATTTGCCCCTGGTGGATACACCTCTTTTTCCAAGAAGTTCCAGACATTGTAATACCAGGGGTTCTCATCTTGTACCTCATCTATGGCAGCAATTAGCTCGTAGGCTGGCGCAAATTTCTGTTCGATGATGATCAGACGCATTCGGACTCCGAAAGAGATGCCTATCATAGAAGATAGAGTTGCTAATGAATCTGCAAACCTGTTGTTCTCTCTTAACAGATGAGCGAAATTTAGCTTCTCAAATTGAGGAATCAGCATGTCCAAGGTCTGGTGGTAGATTCTCATCTTTTCTTCTTTGACTTTCCAATCTTCTTTAGCTTGAGATACAACAAGGTTCGAGTCCCCGATGACGTCTAACCGTTTTGCCCCTAGTTCTAGGGCGGCTTCTAGTCCAGTAATACATGCCTCATACTCTGCTTCATTGTTCGAGACTTTGAACCGGAGTTTGAATGCTAGAGGTATACGGGAATTGTTGGGTGTTATTAGCAATACCCTTGTCCCATACCCGTATTGGTTTGACGCTCCGTCAAAGTACATCGTCCAAAACTCTTCTTTGACATGCAGAATGGCCTCGTCTAGGAACAGGTACTCAACTGCTTCATCCCCTTCAACTGGGTGATCGGCTAGGAACTCCGCTACCGCCCTCTCTTTCACTGACTTGCGCGTCATATACTTCAGATCGAATTCGGAAAGCAGAAGCAACCAACAGGCTAGCCTACCTGTAAGTGCCGGTTTCTCGAAGAGATATTTAATGAGATCTAATCTCGAAACCAGTATTACACAGTGAGCTAACATGTAGTGCCGCAGCTTCCTGGTAGCCCATACCGAGGCCAGGCAAACCTTCTCCAACGGAGTGTAGTGGGTCTCGTAATCCAGCATTTTCTTGCTGAGATAGTAGATAGCCTTCTCCACTTTGTCCTCAGACTCTTGTGCAAGCATGCAACCCATTGTAGTTTCAGTCACTGAAAGATACAGAATCAACGGTTTCCCTGGCTCAGGCGGTGACAACACAGGTGGGTTTTGTAAATATTGCTTGATCTGCTCGAAAGTAGCTTGGTATCGACCGTCCCATTGGAACTTCTTTCCTTTCTTCAAGAGACCAAAGAGTGGTTCACAAGTCAAGGTTAATTTTGCAATAAACCATCATATGAATTGCACTTTACCCAGAAAGCCTCGCACCTCCTTTTCAGTCCTTGGTGGTGGCATTTCTAAGATGGCCTTGATTTTGGAAAAGTCGACTTCGATGCCCCTTTGTGTGATCAAGAACCCCAGCATTTTCCCTGCTGTAACACCAAACGTACATTTTTGAGGATTCAGCCGCAACCGATACTCTCTGATCCGTTGGAAGAATTTCTGCAAGGCAGTATAGTGGCCCTCTCTTTCCTTGGACTTGACAATTATGTCGTCCACGTACACCTTCACCTATTTATGGATCATATCGTGCAAAATTGTGGTTGCATCTCGTTGATACGTAGCTCCAACATTCTTCAACCCAAACGGCATCACCCTAAAACAATAGGTCCTCCACGGTGTGGTGAAAGCAACCTTCTCTCGGTCTTGGGGTGCCATCAGAATCTGATTGTATGCTGAAAAGCCATCCATGAATGAGAGCAACGCATGCCCCACAGTGAAGTCCACTAATTCGTCGATATGCGGCAGAGGAAAGTCGTCCTTCGGACTGGCTTTGTTCAAATCTCTGAAGTCCACACATACCCGAATTATGACGTCCTTCTTCGGCATTGGAACTATATTGGCCAACCAAGTTAGGTATTCAGATACCAGTAGGAACCCTACGTCAATTTGCTTGGTGACCTCTTCTTTGATCTTGATAGCCCAGTCCGGGCGGATCCTTCTGAGCTTCTGCTTAACAGGTCGGGCCTCTGGGTCAAGAGGGATCCGGTGCTGTACAATCTCAGGATTGATTCCAGGCATGTCTTCGTAGGACCATGCGAAAACATCTTTGAAATCTTTTAATAAAGCGACTAAGCGCTCGCGCTCCTCCGAAGACAATGTGGACCTGATCTGGACCAGTCGCGGGTCCTTCTCAGTACCAATATTAATTTGGGTGATTTCATCAACCAGCGGTTTTACAAACCTCTCCTGCTCTTGATCAAGCAAATAGTTCAAAACCGGAGGAATTTCTTCCTCGTCATTTTCATCAAAATTTTGAAAGTCTGAATTAATGCAATAAATCAAGGGCACAGAAAAATATTCAAAGGCCACAGCTATTCCATTCTCATTAATCACTTCCAAGTCGCTTGATTCCTCTGTTACAACAGACTCAAAGGAAAAAGAAAAAGATGACCTAGACAGGACTGTGGCATCTGGGTTGTCACCCCCAGGAATACCGAACTCAGACTCAGACGAGCTGGAACCTGATTCTGACTCCACAGACTCGGTGGAATCAGATTCCGGCTCACTACCTGACCCGGTGCTGCTCGATAAGAATTCCTCCTCGTACTGCCTAACGAGGGAGGGTGTGATAGACGCATCCAGAATGTTCGAAGATAGGCTCGCAGCCGCCTCATTCCCAATCATGGACACTGAGTTATCCCCCAAGCACTCCTGTACGATCGGAGGATCTGAGAGTAGACAAGCCAGTGTTACCCCCATTTCAATCTCAGTGCTCTCGGAATCCTCTTCTTTACACTGCTCAGCCTCAGCTGGTGGGTCTGTCTGCTCTTCGGCAACATCATCCCAGGTCAACTGTAAGTCAAAGAAGATCTCAAATCCTGGCAAGCACCTCTTCTCTGTGTTCAGCCATGGCTCTGGGAAACCACAGAATGGAAAGTTTTCCCCCTCCCGGAAAAAGTGTCTGTTCAGGGTGCCCTGGATAGGTCGATGCATCAACTCATAATGTTTTCCGTTCTGCTTGGCCCTGGCTCTCCCGGCCATCTCTTCGCCTTTCCTCACCCAGTCCTCTTTGGTAGGCAGATAGCCTAAGCCAAAGGTATGCGGGTTGTGCAGCACTTTGGTCGATACAGCAATGCCCTTCCGGCCACTTTTTCCTAGTCCCATCCCAAGGATATGCTGGAGCTTGTTCATGAGATACACTGACTGTGCGCTGACATATAACCCCTCATCAACAGCCAAAATGTTTTGTACGACCCGGGCCTCGGCTAGGGTGAATCTTGACAGGAACACATCCTCTGTGCCATGCTCGATTTCCAAAATCGGTGTACACACCTCTGGCGGCGGATGGATTGACGAATTCCCAAAAACTATAGCCACCCCTTTCCTGTGGGGGTATTTCAACATTTGGTGCAGGGTGGAAGAGATCGCCTTCACCTGGTGCAGCCACGGCCACCCTAGGAGTAGATTAAAGGTTGCGGGAACGTCCAAAACATGAAATTCAATATCCTGCTGTCCTGGACCAACCTAAGTCCGAATCTTCACGGTCCCCATCACTTCTCTGCTGGTATTGCCGTACCCCTTATCACCGGGGCAGTTGGCACAAAATCCGCGGGCTTCAACCCGATTGCATATGCCGTCCTCGATGAGCACACATTGATAGCGGATCTTGTATCAACAAGAACTACCGGTATCCATTTGTCTCTACACTCGACAGAGATGTAGAGAGGTTTGTTATGGTTTGCACCCTCAGGCGGCAGCTCCTTGTCAGTAAAGGTCAATGTCAAGGAAGCTCCTCCCGGAAAGACCAGTCCTACCAGCTGCTCAGGTGTGGTATCTATTGAAAGTTTGGCCTTGTCCATTGTAGAAAGGATAGCTTTTCTATGTACTCTTGAGGCCATAAGCAGTCCCCAGATGGAGATGCCTGCTTGTATCTTCTTAAGCTGTTTTAGTATAGCCTCCTCCTCGAGTAGTTTTTCTTTCTACTTGTCTGCCGCTTTGTCCTTTCTAGACGCCTCTGGTTGATCTAAGTGCGGGGGCTTGAAATACTGCCCGCTCCTAGTCATGTGGTCAACCTCGCTATACCAAGTATCATCCGGCTGACTTTGCCCCCAGTTTTCATCGGTGTGGGCAAGATATAGGCCATCATCTTCCCACCACATGCCATGGGTAGCCAACAGACATCTGTCTGGCTCCGTTACAACTATTCTTGTGCCCGCAGCACCTTCCGTTCCTGTGCTCGCAGCATGTTCTGTTCCTATGCACACAGCACGTTCTGTCCTCGCAAGGGCTTCGGCCTTTCTGACCCTATCAGAATCTTCGATCCTTTCCCGCTCAAACTGCTTCAAAAGCTTCTTTGTTTCGCTTTTTTTCCATACTCAAACCGCCTCAGATTCTCAACAAAATTCTTAACACCGGCTCTCCGGCGGTGCATCTCGATTCTACCTTCCGGCCATCGTTGATGTCCCCTGCCCCTCGGACCCCGTCTTTGCCGAGGTTGCTCAATAACATCCTCGTCATTGAGCCACCCAAAGAGCTTTCTCGACCCTTTTAGATTAAACCAGTTGACAGTCACGTCCCCTGAATCCTGTTCGTTGAAGAACTAAAGGTTAGCAATGTCCTCTTCCAGATTCACTAGGTCATCTAGCCCCTGATTAGGTCCATTCTCCCGAACTACACAAATCTCTGCCCCCACTGGTAATTTTGCTCTCGGCCTAGCCTGGCCTGCTGATGTAATATAACCGCTCGGGTTGGACATGAAGCTCGCAGACCCCTCAGGCTCTGTATTATCATTCCCATCTACTCCCACAGTCGACCCAATTCTATCTTCGATAGTCACCACCACCGTTTCAGGTTGGGTTTGGGAGATGTCCAACATGCACAAGTCAGTGCTGTCAGGAATGAACACCTTCGACTTGGGTAGATAAGAAGGGGTGATATATATGCTAGGGTCGTATGACACAACCCCAGTTTGGATCATATTGATGCGTTTGGGAAGTGGAGCTCAGTTATGTGGTGGGAGAGGGTTGGTTGTGACATTCGGCTTTTCCGGAGGCACGATCACCCTGTTGTCAACGAGATCCTGAATCTCATGACGCAATTTATGGCACTGGTAGGTATCATGACCATGCTGTTAGTGAAAGGCGCAGTACTTCGCTGGGTTATAGGAGGGGAGAAGTTATTCTGGCAATGGCCGCGGCTCTAGGGGCTTCAAGTGCCCTTTCCTGATCAAAACCCCCAAAGCCTTGGACAAGGATATGTATAGTGGGGTGAAGGTTCTCTGGCCTCGGGGTGAGAACTTGGTTGTTTGTGAGCTACTTTCGGACGCACCGGTGAATGGTGTAGCTGCAAGGGTTTTTGGGGTGATAGTGGTGGTGACCATACCTACATCTGAAATCCAGGCAGTTGCAGCACTGCTTGTGCCTGCATTCGTACTACGATTGAATGCCCTCTTGGGCTGCTCTCTTTCCTGATCAATGAGGCCCTACTTCATCGCATCCTCAATCTGCACCCCTATCTCAAGTAGATCTACAAATGTGGGGAGGGGGAGGACGATCATCTTCTGCATGAGCTTGGGCTGGAGGTTGCGCACAACCATCCGAATCTGATCTTTGTCAATAGGCCTGATGGTCATCATCGAGGCCTTAGCCCTCCAACGGGTTACAAAATCGGAGAAGCTCTCCTTCGGCTCTTGCCTAGTTGTCGTGATCTCGATCTGTGTATTGTAGGAGTATTGAGCTACAAAGGCCTCAGCCATCTCTTCCCAGTTCCTCTTGACGGAGTCCTCCAGTTTTGCATACCAAATAGCCACTACACCTGACAGGGTTCGGCCAAACAGAGAAAGTTTCTGCAATCTGGAGAGGCCCATCGGCCTTAGTATATCCGAAAACAGCTGCAAATGCACCACAGGATCTCCAGACCCGTCGAAACGGTTTATGCGCAGCATTTTAAATCAGTCCGGTAGAGTCACGACCAAGTCGGTATATCCATCTTCAATGTTCGGGATGGACTTCGCACCTTGAGACTTCTTGAAAAGCTTTTCCAGCTTGCTCACTTTTAACGCTGTCGAATCCACCTCGAACACAAATGTTGTATCCCCCAGGTTGGTATGTGCTTTGGATAACTAGGGTAGGATCGGGGGCGGAGCTGGCCCTATTGGAACGTCCGTATTGTCCTGGACGTGCGCTGTCTCCTCGAGTATTGGAATTCTTGGTGGGGTAGGAGTTGGGTGCGAAGTAGATGCTCCGGCTTGCTGTGGTGGTTGTTGTTGCTGGAGTCTAGCAATCAACTCTGCTTGTTGGGCCATAACCTCGGCATGGTGTGCGGCAAATTCTGCTTGACAGACAGTATCCTGCTGCATGGCTTTCATACTCTCCTGGAGCTGACGCATCATCTCCTCTATACCTGCCATATTGTGCTGGTCTATCTGAACAACCGGTATATCTGTCCCTGTAGTAAAAGCGAGACCTCACCGACTGTTCCTTTGGTGGGGTAGACCATCGATCTGGCGATCATTGTCTTAATCGCGCCTTTTTGACCTCCATCTGGTAACCGGGGGGTAAAGAAAGGAACACTGCTTGTCCGTCAATCAGATCCCTGGATCGATTAAGTCTACGACCTCTAACCCAGAGTGCTCGGGGAATATCTGCCTGGTCGAATGCAATGGTGCTAAACTACCTTACAAAAAGATAAATAAAGCAAAATAAGGAAACGAATAACCAGAAAAACGGACAGCATAACAGCTTAAATAAAGACAACACACAGTTGGCAAACACAAGCTAAAAGAACTGTTCTCAACCACTGATCACTATTTCCAAACCACTACCCCAAATCTGAATCTGATACCCGCAGGTAAAACTGATTCCCAAATACTGATGCCCACAGACCTGATACCCAGACTTGCAAACTGATACGTGCATTCCCTGTAGAGGCCAACTCTAAAAGCACATAATCAAGCAAGTGAGAGCCAAAACACCCCTATGGAGGGGTAAGGTTTCCCTGTCCTATTGTCAGGAGCTAGGGTTTCACTACGCACACAGCAGTTTCAAATAACCTATAATCAGGTAAGCAACCTGTCCTAGCTTGGAATGGTCACTACAGTTTCCGATATGCACTAGGTCGAATGGTCAAAAAGGATGCCCAGGTAAAAATCGAGATTTGTGTTCCTGTCGTGGTAGAGCCCGCAACCGGTCAGCCTTATGGCACGCTTCTCAAAGCAAGCCTCCGGCAAACCGTTCAGGAATAGCATACGGCAAACACGGTGTCCTAGGCGCACCAATGCAAATGCAATGCAAAGAAACGCATAAGTGTAAACAAAACAAGATATCATGAGCTCGAGTCAAGTTCTCTAAGTCCCCAGCAGAGTCGCCAGAAACTGTACACGTGCCCGAGAATTCTCTAGCTCCTCGCACGAAATGGGCGCGAAATCCGTTTTGTTCATTAAGCTATTGCAGTTCGGACTCAAATGTCATGGTTCTGAATCTAATCTCACAAAGTGCAATACAAGACTGATAAATCACCAAAGAGTCCAAATCCGGCAAATCATTTTGGAAAACTAATTTTTATAAAGAAGTGCCAAACATGGACTGCTTTGCCAGATACAGAGTCGTCACCTAAATGTTTTTTTGTTTTGGGAAATTTAGGAAACCCAAACTCATGCCTAAGGCCACATGTCCGTCATCATCAAAGTTGCCTCGGCTCAGGAACTTGAGTACAAGAGGGAAAGGTCATGCAATGAGCACCCCCACTTGCTTGATCAAAGATCGGCCTTTACTAACATGATATTTTGTTTTTGAAAACACATGTGTTCTTATTCCGGCTTATTAGCTAGCTTACTACGTGATCCGCATAGCATATAATTATAGACTAGATCGCCTAAGTTGGAACAAAACATCTCATGTTTGTTTGTTTGAAAATGGTTTGAATGTGCTACTCACAAGTAGGCTAAGACATGGATTTGCCACCCTCGAGTGGGCTTAGAAAAAAACATGATTTTGCCACTGTCAAGCGGGCTTAAAACTCGCATTTCAATGAATTGTTTTAATTCAAGTAATCTAACCTTCACCCACAAGCATTCAAGCAGTTAATCACTTAAGCAAATAGTCTCATGGAAAGCATGCTATCATGGCAATCAATAACACACATGCAGGAATGCTAAAGCATAAAAACTTACCTAGTACTCCGAGCCAAAACAATAGCTAGTTAGTAATCAATGCATGATCCTAGCTATGTTAAGATGGCTAATGCAACGCATGCAAAATGCAACTAGAAATAGGCTCAGCTATTCTAAAATGGCATATGAAATGCAACTTGATAACATGCTATTGAACACGTATTCAAGTAAGTGTATAGAAATACAATGTAGTTAGTATGATGCGCCAAGCCCGGTGCATGCAATACAGATGAATAACTGCAAACATGCTATCATAAGTATGCTAATCAAAATATGACCTAGAACTAACCGCCGTAAGCGGTTTAAGTAAAAGGGAGAAAGACGTGGGGTTGGAAGACATTCACACACTCACGCACACTTATTACAAAATTCGCTCTCTCGACGGAGGGTCCGAATGAATAATACAAACTAGCTACGCTAGGCTAAGTAACTAATCTAATAATCTAGTTAGACTAGTTATTACAACACCAAAACTAATTAACTAACAAGCTAATTAATTATTACAACCCAAATTGAAACAAATAGCTACACTAAGCTAAATGAATATTACAAAATCAATTAAATGAATAAATTACACGAACTAATCATGAATGCTGAAATGGCCTCACAGGCGATGAAGAGATGTATGCTCGGTCGAGTCCTCTCGGAAATCCGTTGCCATGCCTCATGTTGCCTTTGTTTGCACTGTTTTTGGCTTCTCAAAACTGTACAAATCTCTGTGATGCTTCTAAATCACCTCATGGACATCCTGAGAGGCCATTGGCCAAAAGATATGGCCATCGGCCAAGGGAAAAGGGTAATCAACCACTTTTGAGTCCATCGGCCAAAGATTTTAGCTGATCGGCACTCCAGATAGCCGATCAGCCATCTCTTCCTGCAGATTGCTCCTTTTGCTGCAGTAGAGTACAAACAGAGGCATGGCAATACATTTGCAAGAAAATGTTGTGCAACCACACCCTTTATCATGTTTGAAGCTCAAATGAGTGTAGTGCTCGACCCTCGAGCCATCAATCACGCATTTTGATGCATGATGGCCAAAGAGGCCGAGTCGCACAAATCAATATGGAATGAATGTACAAAAAAAACACACAAGTGCCTTAGCCTCTATCATGCATAATCAAGAGGGTCGGCGACCGAGAATTGAGGTACATTTCATCATTTCAAGTATGAAACGTGCCTCGTTCCTCGTGCTTGGCTTCACACCCCAAACCAAGCACAATGCAATGCATGCAATATGGAGATGCTATACAATGCAACAAAAGCATGCCAAATGCAATGTAACAAGTATGCAAAATGCAATACAACCTAGCATGCAAAATGCAATGCAACCTAAACATGCAAACATGCAATGTGCCAAGCATGCAAAATCCAATGCAACCTAAACATGCAAACATACAATGTAATAGGCATGCAACAACAATATCAACAACAAGCATGCAACAACATGCAATGTGATAAGCATGCAACAACACACAAACCACATGATCTACGGACTTATACTAAAAATGGATAGACCTCAACCATGCCAAAACAGTGGCCAAAATGATGAATTGATGACATGAAATGCAAGGCAAGCATCCATGCCAATTGGCCTAAGAATTAAGGCATGAAGACACCAACTCTTAAGAGCACTTAAAGAGTGAAAACTGTGGACAATTGACAATACTATAGGCCCTGAAATTAAGCATGGAATGATGCCAAATCAACCAAACAATGCAAGTATGGCATGTTAAGAGGCTCGAAGCTCAAGGTTAGCAAAGGGACTTGCACTAAGGCTATGCAAAACATGAAGCAAATGGCCTAGGCAAACCAAAACAGTCCTAAAGCATACCAAAGTAAGTCTAAAACATGCATGGACCAAAGCCAAAACAAGTCAACATGAAAGACATAAGGCATGATGCAAGTAAGGCCAACAAAGGGGATTGCACTACACCTATCAAAACCAAACATGGCATGACCTAACCAATAAAAATTAGAGTTATGGCATGTCAAAATAACCCAAAAAATCCACTGAGATGGCATCCCAAAGGCCTAAGCATAGAGGCATGCACAATGACCCATTCTTAAGGCATAAAACACCAAACCTCCAAAACATTAAAAGGGTGACAAATTCAAGTGTATGGCTACACTACATGGACTGAAATCACATATGAAATGATGCCAAATCATGAAAATAGTCTAAGCAATGCATGCTAATGACTTGGACACTCAAAACTAACAAGCTAGATTGAACCATGGCTATACAAAATAGTACATGCATGACTAAAACAACATGAAACAGAGCTCAAGCATGGTAAAACATGACTAAAAGCTTCTTTGAGTTGAGCCAAAACATGCAAGAATGATGATCCAAATGCAAGATGCATGTTAAGGCAATAGAGAGGATTACACTACAAATGCATGATGCATGAAAGAGGCTATCAAACCTACCTTAGACAGAGGTATAACATGCTAAAATAACACCAAAAAGTTGCCGAAATGGAACCAAAACATGCTAAGCAAACATGCTACTATTATGAGCCATTTATACTAGCATATGAGACACAAGGAGAGGGGGGTGTCCCTCCCCTATTTAAGACTCCAAAACCACCTTTCCACCACTAAAAATCCTTTGGATTTCAGTGGTAGAAAGGTCATGCAAAGGTTAGAACAAGAGCCAAAAGGGATGGCTCAAAACAAGGCCTAACAAGGCCTAAGAGGGGGTAGGCCACCCCCAACCAAAAAGTGACCTTAAATAAACATCACAAGCATGAAAAATTAGAACTTTTTACAGTTTAGAGTTAAGCTTAAAACAATATGCAAGTAGGTCTAAAAGCTTAAGCCAAAACAAGGGATTAAAAGATAGTTGACTCACCCTTGATGAACACCTTCAAGAACATAACTCCAGCAGCTTTTCTGAGCTTAAACTAACCCAAAAACTCTAACACCAACTCCTAAGGACCTCAACAATAAAAGGATGGTGTTCTAGTAGGTGTTTGTGTGCAATAGTGTGAAGATTTTACACTTTTGAGCACAAACAAGGGTAAATATGGAGAGAGAGAGAGAGAGAGAGAGAGAGAGAGGAAATATAGAGAGAGAGGGATATAGAACTTGTATATCAAATTCTCAGAACCTCTGGAAAGGGAGCGGGGCCTCCCTGCTTATAGAATTTCAATTCTTAAGCTTGTTGAATAAGCTTGAGTCTTGAATGCAATCCCTCCATACATGTGTATGGAGGATGAGAATTGTGCCCACCAGCTGTCACAACTGGCACAAAATATCTGCAAAAAGCAGATGGAAAGGTCTTGGCCAAAACATATGGCCGATCGACCAAAAAGAGTGCCGATCGGCTAACACTTATGGCCGATAGTAAAAAAAGAAGGCCGATGGCACAATGCCTTAGCCGATGGGTTGTAGGGGTGGCCAACAAGCCACCCTCTTCCCTCAAAAGCAAAACCACAAGTCCTTGGTCCACAACCAAGCACAAAACAAACAAGTTGAGAGATCCTAAGGCAAGGCGCGCAGCCGAGACCTTCGGGAACTCAAAACGAACACGAGCATAGATAATCATCGAGTGTTTAAATGATGACGTCCAAGTCTTGAGGATGGTCAAAAATGGGGTGTCTACAGTTAATTATCGTTATTGTGTTTGGTTCAAGCATAACTTTAAAACTTGATTTGAAATTTTGGGGATGAAATTTCATAAGGAGGGGAGATTATAGCGATTCCGGTTTTGACCCGACAGTTGTTGTATTCTGGACTCGGGTTTCATGGTTCCGTATTGTTGTTCATATCTTGCTTCCCTTGTGTTTCTTTAATTTTGGCTATTGGGTTGTTGTGGTTGTGTTTGGGACAGGTTGGTTGCTTGGTTTCCAAACTTTTGTTGCCCAAGATTTTGCTCCTCTGCTCGAGCGGCACTTCTTGCGCTTGACGGGATTTGTTAACTCTCAATACTTTTGCGAGTCTGCAAAACTACTAGGATAGTGTATTCTACACTCGAACAGTCCTTTTTGCGCTCGAGCAGGCACAGCTCGAGCGGCCCTTATTACGCTCGAGCGTTGGTCTATTGTCTGCATAACTACTGGAAGTGTGTAATCTACGCTCGAGTGGAACAACTTATTGTATCTGACGCTTGAGCGTCATTTCTTGCGCTCGGGCGGACTATGCGTATATCAATTCGTAACAACAACTTTTTACAACCCTTTTCCATCTCTTTCTTTCTATAAAACATTTCAAAACCCTAGATCTTGAGCCTCTCTCTCTAAAACCTACCTTCTCTCTACATTTTCATCTATGTCTAGTGGTATCTCCACCCGTGTTCCTTTGTTAAAAAGGTAGAGCATCTTAAGAGCCCCATTTTGATCCGAACAAAACTCGGTTTCGGCGTATTCGAAGTTTCCTCCTTGCTTTACTCGTCTTCAAACTTTGAGGTAGGGATTTTCTACACTCTCATATGGTTTTTAAATTGGTTATTTGTTGTTGTGTAAACAATATAGGGATTTGGAAGATTTTAAACAAATCTAGAGTTTTGGTTTAAAATCAAAAGAGAAGTTTTTTAAATTAAGGTATTGAAAATGGTTATGGAAGTAGATATGAAGACGTGTTGTGTTAAAATTATTGATTTTGACAAATGGATTAGAATTTGGAAGAAGATGGAGTTTTGCCTTAAAATGGCACAAATAATTATTTTGTATAGATAATGAAATTGGTATTGAGAATGTGAAATTGGATAGATGTTTATTTAAATGGTGGAGTTGGGTATGCATTGCCTCTCACCTATGAAAATTTGGATAATTTATCTGTTTTGAAGATTGTATATCTGTTTGAGCTATCGGTGGAGGATAGCTATGATTGTTGTAGAAATTGGATAAAGATTAGATGAATTGAAACTAATCTCTTATCGGTTGTCATTGAATATAACTGTGTTTTTAATACATTGTATATATATGATGTTTGGGAGAAGAAAGAGGATGTACTCCATGTTTGGGAGAAGAAAGGAGATGGACTCTATTGAATTAAGTTGGACTGTGTGTCCAGGGTGAAAGTCCCGAAAATCGCGCGTATATACATGGGTGCCGATTCCCGCGGACGAAATTTCCATAAAATGACAAATTAAAGTGTTTGTATAACGATTGTACTAGTTAGCGAATCACTGAGTGTAGCCTTAGTTGGGTTGTCTGGATAACATTGGACTTGACTCATGAATTGAAGTGAAATGGATTGTCATGATATGAAATAAGATAAAATGGCTTGAGATGTGAGATTTGGCACATTATGATCTTGTAACAATAACGAATGATTTTTTTATGGGCATCGAATATGCAGATCATACTTATATCTTTGTTAAAATTAATATATTGTGTTAGATTATTTCTACTGGGTTTTGGCTCACCCTACTTAGGAAAAATTATTTTCAGGTGCTGGTGATATGCCTCCGCCAAAGACTTAGCTTGGGAGGATTGTGAAGCTAAAGGCACAATTTTGTTTATTTTGTATCTATCTTTTGTACAAGCCGAGGGCTTAATTTGTATTGAGCTTATGACTCATTTTATTGTAACCAAGTACGGTCTTGGAAGGATGTAAGCCCTTAGGGCATATGAATATTTGTTTAGCTTTCATTCCTTATCACTGTTTGTAACATATGATATAGATTCAGGATGAACTGTTTATGAATTTATATCATGTGTCACCTTTTGTATATTAACTCTAATTAATGAAAGCTTCTTATTTTATTTACATCACATTATACTAGTATTTGGAGTTAATTTATTGTAATTATCGTAGGGGCATTACAAAATGTATAATTTAATTAATTCTCCTCTCATATTTGTATAAAAATTGACACCGATGATTATAACATTATAAGTCGGATCATGGAAAAAATTTTGAGGTGTCAAACATTTTTCATTTGTAAATATCCTACATATTAAAAAAATAAAAATAAAAAAGATAAAGGAAAAAAATGTGTAGCTTTTGTATATGTATTTATCAGTTTTGTTTTATGAACATAAACAATTGATATTTCAATTTAAAAAATTAAAAAGTAAAAATGAAATAAAATGTATTGGGTTTTTTAGAGATAAAAGAAGCCATCTAACTCTTCTATATACTATTTATGATGGATTATTTAATCACATAAAAAAAATAGAAATTATATTTAAAAATTATCCTTATATATTATGCTATTATATACAACTATAGTTGTAACAAATTAACTATAATATATATGAAAAATTATATTAAGCTTTTATTTTCAATTAATTGAATTATAATTAACAAACTAACAAATAGTAATAATGGTATAATGGGATAAAAAGAGGATACAAATAAAGAACACGATGATATTTAAAAATTTTAAATTTACCTAATTATACAAAAATCTAATGTTATAGTAAAATTTTGAATTCTCAATAAATTTTCATATTTTCTATAAAATAAAATGACAATAAAAAATAAAAAATTTGATACCCATTTTTTGACTTCAATTTCACGGTCTTCATTGAAAAAACAAAATTTGATCAAAATCCTTGGCATTAAACGGATATAGATACTTCGATTGCAACCATACTCACTAATAATTCTTCTCTACCATGCAAACTTGTAAACAAATACATAAACCTCACTAAAATCGAAACCAAAACCAGACCAACAGCAGCGAAAGAGAATCACACAGGGATAAAAAAAATAAAATTAAAAAACAAATAAATTTATGGAGTGAGAGAATGTTACCTCCAACAACGTAGACCTTACCTCACCCAATCCGTTAGCTCCTCCGCCCGTACCCGCAAAGTCTAGGAGTTGGGATGACTATTAGATTATTTTTTAAATAAGATTTAAAAATTGATTAATTTGTCCCATTAATTGATTTAAAATTTTGATAGATATACATTAGATAAATAGATAATTATATTACTAAATCATAATTCAAATTTAGATATTGTCATATTTTTTTGAGATCCATATCAAAATTCTTATCTTTTTTTTTTTTTTTTTGTGTGGTTTTTATTTTTCTCAATTTATTTAAGATGGAGTTGTGGGTTTCTATTTTTTTTAAAAAAAATTAATTTATCTGTAGTTTCTATTTATTTTTAATTATTATGATTCAGGTAAGTAATGATGTGAGTTAGATATGTGATAGACATATGAGTTTTATTGACTTAAAGTATGATGGTGGGAGATATTTTCAAATTTGATTTATTTAGATATATTTTAAAGATTTTTAAAATTTAAAATTAGATATTGAGATGCAAAAGAAAGATTTTAACTGAATAAATAAACATCAAATTTATTAATTTTATTTGTTTGTATATCTGATTTTTTTTTTTTTTATGTTGTAAGATAATATATAAGATATAGATAGATATCCACAATTTTCATGAAAAATATTATCTGATTTTTTGGGGAAGAGAGAAGGAAGTCAAGTTTCAATATATATATATATGGAAATCGGTGAGAGATTAGCATGGAGAGATTATAAAATATTTTTGTTATTTTTCCATTTGAAATCCTTAAATAAAGGGATAATTATTATTTCTAAAATAATTAAATAAATAAATCAGCTAATAGTTTTTTTTTAATTTATTTTATAAATTGAAAAATTAATAATTTTAAAAAATTGATTAATTTGTCCCATTAAGTGATTTAAAATTTTGATAGATATACATAAAAAAAAAAATACATAACTATATTACTAAATCATAATTCAAATTTAAATATTGTTATATCTTTTTGAGATTCATATCAAAATTCTTATCTTTTTTATTTTTGTGTGGTTTCTATTTGTTTTTCTTTTTTCAATTTATTTAAGATAGATTTGTGGGTTTCTATTTTTTTTAATTTAATTTATCTGTGATTTCTATTTGTTTTTAATTATTATTATTTAGGTAAGTTATTATGCGAGTTAAATATGTGATAGATATGTGAGTTTTATTTATTTAAAGTATGATAGTGGGATATATTTTCAAATTAGATTTATTTAGATAAACTTTATAGATTTTTAAAATTTAAAATTGGATATTGATAGGCAAAATAAATATTTTAACTAAATAAATAAAAATCAAATTTATTAATTTTATCTGTTTGTATATCTTATTTTTAATTTTTGTTTTGTTATGTTATGTTATAATATAATATATAATATATAGATAGGTACCCACAACTTTCATGAAAAATATTATCTGGTTTTTTGGATGAGAGAAAAGGAATGCAAATTTTAATTTTTTTTTTTTTTTTTTTGAAAATTGGTGAGAGAGATTATGAAATATTTTTGTTATCTTCCCATTTAAAATCCATAAATTAGGGGATAATTATTATTTCTAAAGTAATTAAATAAGGCTTTGTTTGGGAAGAGGGATTGGGTTGGGTTTGGGGCTATTTTACCCATAAAAAAATAAAATAGGCTTAAGATAAAATATCACATCCAACCCATAATCATTACATTCTTTTTCTCACAAAAAGTCAAAAAAGCCAGAAAGCCCTTACCAAACGAGCCATTTTAGCCCTAGGCTAAAAATCCAAAAAGCCAAACCACTTCCCAAACAAACCCTAAATAAATCAGCCAATAGGTTTTTTAATCTATTTTATAAATTGAAAAATTAATAATTTTATAATGAGAGTTTGGAGCTCTTAGGATGTTTCTCATTAGAAACTCACTTTTTCTTATATAATATATAAATAGATAGATAGATAGATATGCGCTTAGAATAATAGTTATCTCAATAAAAACTTATCCAAAAAAAAAAGAAAGAGAAACCTATGACAAAATTAAAAAATATTTGAATTGAAAATTTATATAAAGATAATCTATATCTATCAACAAAATTAAAAATAAAAATAATTTAAATTTGAATTTGAATATATAATAGAGATAATCTATATTTATGTATCCAATTTACATCTCTCTCCTCCTATATAAACAGTTATATTTCAATTGATTATAAATATATACAAAATTATTATGTTGCTCTCTCTCTCTATATATATATATATATAATTTTATATTGTTATAGGTATGGCTGAATGCTTCACACATTTGCATCCCCCCCCCCCCCTTCTCTCTCTCTCTCTTTCTCTTTATATATAATTTTATATTATTATAGGTATGGCTGAAATGCTAGTTACATTTACATTTTTTTTATCTAAATTTTAATTTTTTTTTAGCAGGTGACATCATAAATATAATACTAAACTTGATGACTAGAGAGTTTTTAAATTTCTTTTTATTGCATCAATGTTGAATATTATGTACCAAAATTGCAACCAAAAAAAAAATGTGTAAGAAAATTATTTGTGTATCATTTTCAGAATGAATTTCTCACCAAACTAAAAAAATCTTGCCTATTTGAGAATTTCAAAATAATTTAACTTGGCCATTGAGTGTTCAATATGTTTGTTGGACCCAGCTCCTCTCCAATAACCAGAGGGTGCTGTTCAGCATTAGTGGGCCTTGAGATGGGTCCATGACGATAATCCAAACTATTGAATGTGTAGAACACGTTGAGTACATCATCCCTGCAAAAAATCACATTAATCGGATATCGATAACCACTTGATCATATCACATTTCAATATAATTTTCAAAATAAATTGTTATGAAAATGTAATTTGATCAAGTGGTTATCAATATCTGATCAACGTGATTTTTTGCAAGTATGATGTATTCGATGGGTTTTACACATTGAACGGTTTGGATTATTGCCATGGGCTCGGATCAGGGCCCAACGATACCGAACAACACCCTTCAGTTATTGGGGAGGAGCTGTATCCATATTTTTTTCCTTAAAATTTTATCTTTCGAGGATATTTTGGTGATGGGTTCTTATAGTTTTGTGATTTATATGTTTTTGTGTAATATTTAATTTTGCTCTTTCACATTTGATATCAAATTTATTTTTTTAATAGGAAACTTGAATAATTTAGTTTTTTTTTTTATTTTGTTTTGTTTGTTGGCAGTAGAATATTATTTTTATCATAGCAAAATATAGTTCTCAGTTATATGATATTTATTGATTTTTCGCTACAGTTATTTTTGATTTATTTGTTTATTTAATTGAATTACTTTTTATGTTTTTGGTTATCAAAATCTTATCGAAAATAAATAATAAAAGACAATTAATGTAGATAATATTAAACCTAAAATCATAACACATCATATATTTTACAGTCCTATTTTTAAATTATTCATTTTAAATTATATACATCTGTGTGTAGCACACGAATTACCACTAGTTAGTCATATATTTGTCTGGTAAGATTTCTATTTCTCTTCATTTTCTAGACCATGCAATGAAGAGGACGTGCACTTTCCAATTATGAGGTCAATGCGTCATATTATTATTATTATTATTATTATTATTATTACATATACACAATGTAGACCTGTTGGCTTAAGAGGGTACCCATAACCCTTAGGGGAGAGAGAAGGCCTTTGCCCCGCGTGCCATTCAACTAAAGTCAAGTTTGGGAAGTCTTAAAAAAGTTAAAAAGTCAAAAAATTACTTAAAAAGTTAAAAAATTATCACTATTCATCAAAAGTCAACAATTACGGCTGCACAACTCTCAATACTAATTTTTCCCTACACATTAATATATACAATTTTTTAATACACATTTTTTCATAAAAAAGTCAAAAAGTTAACCCAAACATTCATATTTTCAACCTCAACTTTTTAATCTAAAAAGACAAAAAATGCACTTATTTAAGACACCCCAAACAACCCCTAAATTTTCTGTTTGATTATGTGGTTGAAAATCAACCCCACAGTTATAATAGTATGTCATTTATGAAGAAACCAACTAGTTAAAGGAAACATTTAAGGTTTTCATTTTGAAATTATTAATTCATCTTTAAGTTGTTGAAATCTTTAAGTTATTGAAAGGACATTCATGCTTGTGTTGATAGTTACAATTCATTTTTCTCAATTTATATTTTAGCAATGGGCAAATTATACAAATAGTCCCTATAGTTTGGGGCTTGTGTCCCTTTGGTCCCTGACTTTTCAATTATGACATATTTTACCCTGAATTTTGAATCTTGTTCCAAATAAGGACAATTGAATATATAATTAGATTTTTCAAGGGTAAAATTGTCAATTTGATAAAATATAAACTAATTTGACAAAAATAAATGTCAAACAAATATTTTTGAATTTTTAAAAATTATTTCTACCTACTAAAAATAAAATTATGTAAATTTGATAAATCTTTTAGACATTTATTATTTATTTTTACCAAATTAATTTTTATTATGTGTTTGGATGATGATCATGTAAAATTAATTTTAAAAAATTAATCATGTAATTTTTATTAATTTTACATAATTTTATCATTGGTGAATAAAAATAATTTTAAAAAAATTAAAAATATTTTTTTGACATTTATTTTTGTCAAATTAGTTTATATTTTATCAAATTAACGATTTTACCCTTGAAAAATTTAATAATATTTTCAATTGTCCTTATTTGGAACAAGATTCAAAATTCAGGGTCAAATGTGTCACAATTGAAAAATCAGGGACTAAAGTGACACAAGTTCCAAACTATAGGGACTATTAGTGTAATTAACCCTTTAGCAATTGTATCAATATACACATGCATCATGCTCGAAGTATAATGTGTTATACTCTCTGTGTTTACATTTTTTAAAAAAACTTGACTTACTTGTATAATTAAAATGAATTGTATTTGAATGAAAATATGAATATGATAATGATAAGGGAAAATTGGTCTAAGGTCCCTCCTCTACTTTTGATAGGAGGAAAGGTCCAAAATAATATATTTTAATGGCTAAGGTCCATGAAATTTATTTTAGATTATAAAGTACCTAAATTACCCTTCCTATATAACATAAATTTGTTTGAATATAATATTGTTGACTTAACTGATAGAATTTGGAAACCGAATTCGCAGGGGAGATTTCTTCGGAGTTTTCGTCGGAGATTTCAGTGGAGATTTGATGGTGAGATTTCGTCGTGATTTGAGTGGAGTTTGACGAGAAAGATTGCTACGATCGTGTTGATTTCGTCGGAGTTCGGTCTGAGATTTCAAAGGGAGATTCCATGGTGAGATTTCGTCGAGATTTGAGTGGAGTTTGATGAGAAAGATTTCTGCGATCGTGTTGATTTCGTCGGAGAGTTCGTCGGAGTTTTGATTCTTTGTTTTTGAATCAATTTCAAGGAGTGTGACAGTGTATTGATCGCGTATGTTTTTGAGTGGAGTTGAATCAGGTTTGTTTTCGATTTTAGTTTCTGTGATTTTTTTTTTATCACCTTGAAGGCGAATATCAGTTTGTAGATGTGTCTTTGGACTTTTATTTTATGAATGCGCATAACGTTAGACAGAGGCAATTGAATACGCATAAATTTTATTTTATGAATAGAGAAAATTATAATTTTCAATTTATCTGGACTTTTATGTTGTTTTTGTGAAGTGTTTGTATGTTAAACAATTTTTTCCAGCTTTTGTGGATGTGAACATCGCTTTTGTTCGCTTTTTTAAACCGTGAGAAATTTCATTTTCGCATTTTTGTTTTTGTAGTCCGAGAAAATTATAAGTGCATGTGGACATATTATTAGAAGTTTCTAATGCAGATAGAATATGAGAAAGTGAATGTAAGTTCACAAATTTTTCTCGACTTGTATTTGTAGTTCGTGAGAAAATTGTAAGTTTGTTACCTTTCGCTTTGTAAATTTCTATGATTGTAAATTTCTCTCGACTTGGATTTTTTGTATGATTGTGTTTAATAGTTAGCAAGAATTTATTTGTTATTCATTGAGTTTCGTGATTTTGTTTTTATTATCTTGAAGGTGAATATCGTTTGTAGATGTCTGTGGGCTTTTATTTTAAGTTCGAGAAAATTATTATTTTTAGAAATTTCTCTCGAATTTTATGTTGTTCTTGTGAAGTGTTTCTATGTTAACTAAATTATTTTTCTTGTTTTTGTTTCAGCTTCAATGGACAAAGGCAAAGTGTTGTTGTTGTGTAAATATGGGAATGATACTATTGTCATTAATGTTTCTTGTGAATTGAATTTTGAGGAATTGGTTGGAATTTTGTGTAAAACATGGGAGAATTTGAAACCTGAGAGTATGTGTATTTCATATTCTATTTTGGGCCATCCAAATTGTATGGTTCGAAATAATATTGATTTTTTGAATATGTTGAGGATTGTTTGTGCACGCGGTGTTGATATAGTTGATGTTTCAGTTACTAGATGTGGTACTTATGATGAAGAGGATGAAGTGGGGTGTAATTGGGTAGATGTTGTGGATGGTGAGTGTGACAGGCTGGTGGATATTGAAAGGAATTCACTCTCTAAGTTTTGTTCTCACAAAGAAAAGGTGTTATTGTCGGCTCGTTGGCGGAATAATATTACGAGTGTTGGACAAAAGTTTGAGGGTGGTGTGGTTGAGTTCCGTAGCTTTTTGTGCAAGTACGCTATTGAGGTTGGTTTTCAGTTTACGTATGTTAAAAATGACAAGCTGAGGGTTACGGCAGAATGCATATATGAATCAAGGGGATGTATGTGGCGTGTACATGCTTCTGTTGAAAAAACAAATGGGTTCTTCTACATAAGGACTTTGAACAATGAACATACGTGTGGTGTGGCGGTTCGTACGAGTAAACATTCGAGGATGACTTCCAGCTTAGTTTCTGGGCTGATAGTTGACGAGGTAAGTGCAAAACCTTTAACTCGTCCAGTGGATGTTGTGAAAGAAATGAAAGACAAGTATGGGGTCTCAATCAGTTATAACTGTGGTTGGTTGGTGTTGAAAAACCAAAACGTACTCCATATGGGGATTCTTGTTTGTCATTTGATCAATTACGGTGGTATTTTGATGAGGCATTGAAGAACAATCCAGGTAGTCGTTTTGAGTTAGATTTTGAAGACAACAAGCGTTTCAAAAGAGTGTTTGTGGCTTTTCATGCATGCACAGCTGGTTTCAAATATTGTCGGTCATTGCTTTTTCTTGATGGAACATTTTTGAAAGGGCGATACAAAGGAGTTATGCTTGCTGCAACGGCGAAAGATGGGAATGAAGGTAATTGTAAGTATATATAATTTTTATCTAACTATGTGAATTTTCTATACATGTAGGAATTCAGTGAATGTGATTTTTCTTTGACAGTTTGAATTTTCTCTGGTTTTGGCCTGTGTGGATTTTCACTGGATGTTGGTTACTGTGTGAATTTTCTCTGGATTTTGTCATTGTGTGAATTGTATCTGTAGGTGGTCACTGAGTGAATTTGCTGTGGATATTATGATTGTGTGAATTTTCTCTGGATGTTGCCAATGTGTGAATTTTCTCTGGATGTTGCCAATGTGTGAATTTTCTCTGGAGTTGGGCACTAAGTGATTTTTTGTCTGGATGTTGGCAGTGTCAAATTTCTCTGGTTGTTTATTGTTCTAATTTGCTATGCATGTGTATATCTGATATGCTTGTTCCTATTTGTTTTGTAGGTTTTTTCCCTGTAGCTTTTGCTGTTGTTGATGCTGAGAATAAAGACAATTGGTGTTGGTTTCTTGAACAATTATGTGGAGTATTGGGATCAGAAAGGGTGATAAGTTTCATATCAGATCGACATTGTGGTATTGTGGAGGGAATTGCTAGGTTTTTCCCTAACTGCTTTCATGGATTTTGTCTTGAACATCTAAAGAGAAATCTGAGGGATAAGTTGTCATGGGGAAACACAAATTTGGTTAGGGAGACGATTGTGTCCAAGTTTTCAGAATGTGCATATGCGCCAACAAAGGCATCATTTCATTTCAAGTTAAATGAATTAAAAAGTGAGGGAGGAGACATTGTGATTGCTTTCTTGAGAAGTTTACCATATGAAAATTGGAGTGATGCATATTTTGCGGGGAGACGTTATGGTGAGATGTATTCAAATATTGCTGAGTCATTCAATTCATGGATACGAGATGCTCGGCACTTGCCAATAACAAATTTGGTGGACATAATACGGTTGCAAATTATGAATATGAGGTCTGATAGGAGGCTGCTCTCTAGTAAATGGAATAAAGTTCTATGTCCTCGTATGGATAGTGTATTGGAGAAGTATTTTTTGGATGGGAGGACATGGAATGTGAGTTTGTCGTCTGATAATGTCTTTGAAGTGCATTGTTTTCCTTCGGTTATGGTTGATCTTGGGTTGAGAACTTGTTCGTGTCGAAAATGGGAAATAAATGGGTATCCATGTCAACATGCTGTTGCTGCAATTTTTAGGAGTGGAAGGAATTTGAATTCATTTGTTGAACCATTTTTTCATGCTGATATGTATCGTCAAGCGTGCATTTCGCTGATTGGCCCAGCCCAACCGTTGAAAACCCGTGTGTAGCATTGAAGATGTTATGATTTTATCTCCATTGAGCAAGAGACCACCGGGAGGCCAAGAAGAAATGTAATTGCTTCTACCGGAGAGTTTAAAAGGGTGATTAAGTGTAGTCGCTGGGAGTATTGGTCACCATAATAAGAGGACATGCAAGGAACCTTTGTTAAATAGTTGAGGATAATACATTTTATTGATTGAATAATACATTTGATGATTAGTTTGTGTATTTTGTTTTGTGAAATTTGTTTTTTAGACAGTGTATATAATAATATCAATGAAATTCATCCAGAGAAATTTTTGCATTGTGTTTGTTGATATATAGTATAGGCATTGGGTTTGTAATACCTATCAAATTTATGCAGAGAAATTTGGTATGGCAGAGAAAATTTTGTGTAATGTGTTTTGAAGCTTCAAATTCATCCATATAGGTTTGACAATGGCTGATAAAAGTACTGTGGATTTTGTTTTTTGAATTTGATAATCGCTTTGTACTAACACAAAGGCATTATAGATTGCATGATCATATAGGCACCTTCTTTGGCATGATACGAGTTAAATTTCATCGTGAATTTGTGGTAACTTCATGTCACATTTCAAGAAATGTGCATACCGCATGAGCATACACAAAATTATTGCAGGTGTACAACCAAAAACAAAATCATGCTTTTTGAAATTTCTCGAGTTAAGAATTTCTCTCGACCAGAAAGAATTTATCTAGAATGAATTGAACTCATAAATTTTGCTCAAAGCCGAGAAATTTTCCTCACCAACCCGTAGAAATTCACAAATCGAAATTTCAAATTCATCCAAAGGAAATTTTATAGTAGCGTATAAAATTATCGTGTCGCTTTTGTGTTTTGTTGAGTTTGATGATTGTTTGGTAACAACACAAAGGATTACAGACACTGATCATATAGGCATCCCGTTGGGACTTTACGTGTTAAATTTCTCTCAATTTCGGTAATATGATACCAGAGAAATTTGTGCATAATTTTCCTGTGGGATTGTGTTGACAATCACAATAAAATATATATATATATATTTAACCATCGATAGGTATGAAATTGACATTAGTTGAAATAAAAAAAATGAAATTTACATTAGTCAAGAAAGGATGTATATGGATAAGTCAAGCATCAAGATTCCTTCGATGTGTCAACAAAAACCGAACAGTTAATACTGTGGATATATACATATATGTGAGACAATTTTCTCTGTCTGCTATGTACATTGTCTTCCTTTCACTAGTTTCACTATTACATGTCCGGTTGTTCGAGGTATTTCAATTGGTTCACCCATGATCGCCAATATCGGTGACAAATCTCTATCGATTACGCCTCATCAACTTTGATCTCTTGTGTGGACAATTTGGAGCTGATTGGTTCATGCTTGCTATATTGTTTCATGATATAGCAGACAAAGAGGCCATAATCAAGACTGCATACAAATTATAGGAAAGGTTAGTTTTAAGAAACATGCAAATCAGAGTATCTTATTTATAGATGTATGAAACTTACGAATCACTTTCTTGTTGGGGAGCATTGTTGACATACTCAAAGTCGTAACTTGTGTTTTGTGAGTTTATCAACTTGAAAGAGGGTTGTGATTGAGCCGTCTCTTTCAAGGCAATCTTTCAAAAAATTCTCCACATATTCTTGCTGCAAGAAAATGATTTTTAAATAACAGAGAAATTTACAGACAAATCAATGGGATTGTATGAAAATTATCATCACATAAAGATTATGATGGATCAGAGAAATTTGCACTGGTTACCAATTGTTTTGCATCTTTGTCGTATTTGTCTTCTCGTGATCATCCCTCCTTGGTCTCAAGTGAGTTGTAGAACCTCCATAAACCTGTCTTGTTTGTCTAGGACAAGCAAGGTCCAAAGGATTTCCAAATGTGGACTTCTCATTACCTCCAAGTGTTTATTGGGAAATGGAGGAACCCGTAGTTCCTCCAAGTCGCTTTCAATATGTTTGTCAAATAAGGACACTAGAAAAGATTGATTTTCTGTCATCCCGATGAAATTTCGTGTTCAGAGAAAATCCAAAAATGGTTATGTTCAGAGAAAATCCAAGAAGTATCTTAAGAAGAGAAAGTAGTAAGTACATTCCGAGAAAATCAAATAAAATAGTAGTAACATACTAAGCCCATGGATGTGAAAAAAATGAGGTTGGTTGTTGTGTTTCTCTCATTTGGTCACCAAAAGTATCTCCCCATAACCGCCAATGACCAAAAATATGATTTGTAATTGAAAATATTGGTTTATAAAGGCAGAGAAATTTTGATGAAAGGGAAAGACTTACATTGTTGGCAATTTCTTTTTGTTTTATTAGGTTTCCAATGTCTTCAAAGGTAATGAGGTTCAACTCACTTGTCCAAATTAATGCCCTACAAGACAAGTTTGTGGAAATTAAATTGTTGTTCATGCAATATAAGTTTGTAATTTGTTGTTTGTTATCTTCTATTTTGTTTGTTGTACTTACTCAAGTCCAGAGATGTTTGATATGTGCTGCAACATATCTTTTATGTGCTCTTTTATCAATTTTGAAATCGGAAGAGTTTGTGGAAACACCCAAGATTTTCTGATGTTTAGAGGTTGAGGCAAGATGTACGATCGAGATCAAGCACTTCTTTGTCCTTCGTGCTTTGCTCAGCTTGCTTTGCAGCTTGTGTTGAAGCTCTAGTCACTTTCGCAACTTTTGGATATTGAAATTCTGGATCGTGCTGCTTTTGCTTCCTTTCTTTTGCCTTTAAATTTTTGATCATTGACGTCGGATCTTTTTTGACTGTAGACAGTGAAAATATTAGTAAAATTGAAATTTCTCTGAAGTAACAGATGATATTTTAATATGTAAATTTATGTGATTCAATATTTTCCAGTTACCATAGACTTCGCCTTTTGTTTTGGTTGTTCTTTGGGTGCCATTTCTTCTTGTTGGGTTGTTGGTTGTTGTTCAACTTGCATTCCAACTAGGCACGATGAAAATCAAACAAATCCCAAAAATGGAATAAGAAAATAGACAGAGAAGATGAAATGAGCAAGAGAAATCAATAGAAATAATCGGCAGAACCTAATGTGTTCAGAGAAATATAACTTGCGTGAAAATTACCAATGTCAGAAAATTATAATAAATAGAAATTTCTCTGAGTTATGCTGACTCAAGGACTTGACTTTTTGTGGGTCAAGATTTTCACTGACCTTGTGGTTGAAGTTGTGGTGGTGTTCTGTATGGTTGTGTTGCTAGTTGGACTGAAAGTTCTTGTACTTGTTCATGCAATTTAGCATTTTCGCTTCAAGCTCAATTTGAATTCCTCAACTGTTGAATTGTTTTCATATCATGTTCCTTTTCAAGCTCCAACATCCTTAGTTTCATTTGGATTGTGCTTTCTTTTTCTTGAAGTTCTGAGTTAAGTGATGTCAGGGTTCTTATTGAAATTTCCTTTTGAGCAAGTATTTCCATCCAATTTCTGTCTTCTTCTTGTTTAGATTGAGAAAGTGCCTTCAGTCTTTCACGCAGATCAGCAATTTGTGCGTCCTTTGATTCCTCAAATTGTTGTTGGTCCAATGGCTCAATACGTTCTTCTTGATCACTTTGCTCGTTTTCTTCTTGCTGTTCATCTTCTTCTTCTTCTTCTTCTTCTTCTTCATTTTCTTCTTGACTGTCTTCTTTTTTTTGTTGATTCTGTTCTTCTTCTTTTTCTTCTGCTTCTTGCTGTTTTTTGTCTTCTTCACTTTCTTCTGGGGCTTCTTCTTCTCCACCGCTTTCACTTTCTTCTCTGGCTTCTTCTTCTCCGCCGCTTGCTTGAGGTTCTTGTCCATTGCTTTCACTTTCTTCTCTCGGGTTCTCGCTTCTTCATTGAATTTGACAATTGCTTGACATTCGATGAATCTTGTAATTTCTCTTGAATTTGACATTTGCTTTTTTGATTCTTTCTTTGTCTTTTTACCAAGACGTAACTCCTATGATGGGTTTTTGACTAGTTGCTTGTTATCTATCTCAGAATAGAGGCTCTTTTATTAGAGAAATGTTACAAAATTCACCGAGAGAAAATTAAAATGAGGAAAATAAAATTCATCTAAATGATACTAATGGGAAACAAACTTCAGAGAAAATTGTATGGGCCGAGAAAATTACGCACAAGGAGTTAATTTTATGAGGCGAGAAAATTATGAAATGAGCAACATAATTTAGATATCAGAGAAAATCAATCAAGGCATATAAGTTAATGTTTGACTATAATTGTGTCAGAGAAATTTGGATTCCAGAGAAAATTCATTTGAAGGGCAGAAATAAACAATTTTTATCAAAGATGCAAGGCAAATAAGTAATGGGCCAGAGAAAATTATGAAACAACATAATTTTCAGATATTAGAGAAAAGCAATCAGGGCAAATAAGTTATGGGCCAATTGAAAATTATGGAACAATGTAATCAGATATTAGAGAAAAGCAATCGGGGCATACAAGTTAATGTGTTACAATTGTGGTCGAGAAATTTGGATTGCAGAGAAAATTGATTACAATGCGAAATGAACAAGTTTGTACCAAAGATGGAAGCATAAATTGAGAATTGAGAAAAAATTGATCTTAAACAATCAATGCACAAGGAGGGAAAAAAAGTAGTTGTCAGAGATATTTTGGAATTTCACTGAGATTTTAGGAGCAATAGGAATTAACCTGTCGAGGTGCAAGAGAGTGTAGTGGTGTCTTCTGCAGCTGTTTTGTCAAGGTTTGCAGGTTCCACTTTGCACATCTCGGGAAGTCATTTGTGTTGCTGTGTTCCGAGTCAATGATGGTTGCATGTTCACATATCCAATACTGTGATGAAAATTAAAGTAAATAAAATTTTCTAAATGCACAAATTTGTAAGTATGATAACTGCAAATTTGAATGGATATTATACTTACAAGCAAAGCAATGACACACCCCGTAACTTTTTCTGGGGTTTTGTGCAATGCCATGATAGAATCAATCAATGTTGAGGTGATTGCGCCAAGCCAATCATACTTGTTTCATGGATTCAAGAGGTTCGACATCTTGTATAAAAACCCATTTATCGAATTCCCACTTGTTGCAAAAAATAGTGTCGACACAAGTACAATGTAACGATGATTGCTACATCTTTGTAGTCCGTTGGTTGCTTCCTTTCATTGCCTTGAGCAAGGCGTTTTTATGACAGGACCAATACCGTGTGTCCTTTTGGAATCTTCTCCTCAGGAATGCAGATTTTGGCTTCTTGGAGTACCTTAATGACATGGGTCGTTTACCTCCTTCCAAACCGAAAATCAAGGTCATGTCGTTTGTTGTGAAGGTCATGCTCTTCTTACCAACAGTGAATGCTTTTGTTTTCTGATTGTAACATTTGATTATGGCAACTACATCATCATCAGATTTCCTACATTTCTTTGGATCCATTCTTCCACTGGTTAGAGCTTGGATCAAGTACCAGAATGGGGATTTCTGAAGCTCTACAAGTTGTTTTGAATTGAATTTAAGTGTTTGAAAAAATGAGACGATGCAGAGAGGTTGGATCGGAATTGAATGGTGTAGTGAGCTCTCTTTCTGTGGAGTTTAGCAGGTTTTTTGCCCCTTGAGGTTGAGTCGGTTGAAGTTGGGGTACTCATGTGGATGCTAGTTGCCTCATCACCTTGTGTGATTCGGAGTGGAGTTTGTGGTGATTTGCTGCTGGTTTTTGATCTTAGATCATAGGAAGACTGAGAGAGTTGTTCTTTCTTGGTTGGTGTTTCCAGTGCTTTGCTGCTGGTGTTTAATCGCAGCTCATAAGAAGACTGAGACAGTTTCTGTTTCTTGCTTGGTGTTTCTGGTGTTTCTGGTGTTTTGGTGCTTTTACGTTTTGCCATTGCTAGACAATGATTAAAACATAAAGATTTCAACATTAAATCCCAGTGAAAATTGAACATCCCAGAGAAAATTGGACATGTCAGAGAAAATTACAGATGATGTAGAAAATTACAGATAAGAGAAAGTGTAAGATGTCAGAGAAAATTACAGATGAGGTAGAAAATTACAGATAAGAGAAAGTGTAAGATGTCAGAGAAAATTACAGATTAGGTAGAAAATTACAGATAAGAGAAAGTGTAAGATGTCAGAGAAAATTACAAATGATGGAAAATTACGGAAAATTGGACATGCCAGAAGAAATTGGACATCAAAAATTAAATGTCAGAGAAAATCAACAAAGCATCATAAACATGGGATAGAAATTTTCAATAATTCTTAAAATTACATATAGAAGTAAACATACCAGAGAAAATGAATGACAGAGAAAAGTAAACATGGCAAGGCAAAGAAAATTTCCATTCCACAATTAGCTAGATAAAATAAATAAAGTATTATAAACAATCCAGTGAAAATTACACCACATTGAAACCAAGAATTGAACAAAATAAACATACCAGAGATAAATACACATTCCGGAGGAAATTACACATTCTTGAGTACATTTCCATTCCAGAGAAAATTTAAATTCATAATATTGAAATGCTAGAGAAATTTACATACACAACCAGAGGAAGTTAACCATGATAGAGATACACAAGGGGAGGAAAGTGATGTGATGTTTGTCAGAGAAAATTATGAATACAGACAAACTTAGACAGAGCAAGAAAGTAATAAACATTCCAGAGAAAAATACATATTCCAGAGAAATTTTCAAAGCAGAGAAATTCATAGACAAAATCGCAGAAAAATGTTCAAAAATAAGATAAAAACACAGAGAAATAACTTTTTTTTTCAAAATACACATGTCAGAGAAGAAACATTCATTCCAGTCCAAAATAAACATGGCATAAAGGGTGATACATTCATTCCAAAATACATATGTCAGATAAGAAACATTCAGTCCAGTCCAAAATACATGTTACAGAGAAATGTACGTAAACAAAATTAGAGAAACACCTTCAAAAATTAGATGAAAACACAGAAATTGGTTTTTCCAAAATAAACATGGCATAGAAAATCGAAAGAAGAAACATACATCAAGCAAAAATCGAGAAATTCAAATGCCGAGAAATTTGCGTAAATAATCACACAAATATGTTCAAGAATAAGTTCAAAACACACGTAAATAACTTTTTCCAAATTCGTAGCTTTTAAAACGAATGTGAAACCCTAATTTATGGAAGTTTAATATAAAATGCAATTAACTCTGTTTCCAGAGAAAATCTAGTTGTGTTGTAGAAAAACTTACCAGAGTTAGGATGAAACTTTGAATGAGGAGCTGAGATGGCCTGAGTTGAAGATGCGACGTCACGAAGGTGGACGGAGATGACGATGAGCAGCGAAAACGAAGCTCTAAGGAAGGTCAGAGAAATTTGTGAGGAAGGAATGGGATTGATTTGTGCAGAAGAGAACGAAGCTCGAATATCGATCGTGAAGATGATGTTGAAACCCTAAATTTGCTGTTCTTGTGTTCGTGAAAATGGTGCATGCTTGGAATGAACTCAGACGTCGGAAGTAGTATCGTTTCTGTGTTGATTTCGGCGAGGGTATTTTGGTCCAAAAGAATAATTAAAAACGCGCGCCAAGTAGCTCAGGGACCTCATACATCACTATTTTTTTGGGTGTCCTTTAGCCTCTAAATTAGTATTATTAGGGAGCTGTAAAAAAATTCCCCTAATGATAACATGCCTGTTTTAGTTATTTTTAATAGGATACTTTATTTAGCTTTGTAACCTTTGGACTCGATTGTAACCTTTGGACTCGATCCAAAAATATTAAAATAAACATATATAATATTGATTTTCGTCTTAACAATATATATACCCGCTATGTTTGGTTGTTAAAAGAATCAACTTACATAACTAAAATTAAAAGAATTTGAATTAAAATACTAGAATTCCTGTTTGCTGATTATGATAATGATCATGTCAAAGCCTACTTTGTTGACATTTGAATCTACGGAGAGTTGGTCCAATTATGGGACTAAACTTGAACCCTACCCCACTGCTTTTATAATAAAAAAACCAAGCTGTTAACCATTACGCTTGGTTGCTCTCTCATTCTTTAATCCTTATTCCATATGGAGGGAAATCTTTTGACTTAAATCATATATAGTTTTTGTTTCTAACGATCAATTACATTGATCTCTCTAAGATTTGAAAAAATTTATAATGCGTTTCATAGTTCTAATATGATTTTATTAGTCTCTCTTAAAATTCAATTTGTATAACATTTTATCACATTGTGTTAAAATTATCATCAATATTTTATTTGACAAAATTTCCAATTTTACCCTTATATTAATTCTTTTTAACAAACTTAGAGTTTTGAAGATACGTTAACTAAGGGGTTATAAGTTTAAATGGGTAATTATTCAGTAATTCCGAAGTATGAACACGTGGTATTCTATAGTATTATGATCGGTGGAGAAGGTTGGTAGATGGGGTATTGTGTTAGATGATTGAGGAACATGATGAGGCATATTGAATGATGATTGATTAAGAAGTACAGACACGTAATACTCTAATAATATTTAATAATTTCCCAGTTTAAATACGCAAACCCAATTTCATAACCTATTTTCTTTTCTTCCCTTCTTTTTTCTACATTTGTTATTTTCATCACTATACACCTTCTACTCACCATTTGAAACCCACCGTGGTCGAGAACCCAACACTTTTGTTACTTGCCCCCATCATACCTCTATTGCTACACCTATCCTATCTCTTCTCCACCCCTTTAGAGCATTTTCAATGGTGTTTGTTAAAATAACATTGTCATTATTATAATTTGGTAATGGGTAGTGTTATTTTGTCAAATTATAACAATGGTACTCCAATGATCGCATGCTATTTTGGAAATCTCAACCAACTTTTTCTCCAAATTTGTAGGTATTTTTTGGATATAGGTTTTTTTAGTGATTTTGTGTGTGTGTGTGTGTGTGTTTAGTTTTTGTCTTTTGTGACCTTTTTTTAACTGTTTCTAAAAAAAAATTATATATTTATATTATTCCTAACTAGACAAATATAAAAAATGAAGAAAAAATTGAAAAATTGACAAATATTTATATTATTCCAAGACAAATCGACATTGTCATTGTACCTTAAAACAACAGTTGAGATGATTTCTCTGGAATCATCTAACCCATTCCAAGACATTCATTCACTGTCTTCACTCTGCCTCTCACTCAATGAAAGATGTTGCAGTTGAGTTGGAAGGAATTAGAATGTCACGTGGAAGTTCGACAATTCACCAACACTATGAAGAGGTTGAATACAATGCAACTGACCATATTGGGGCTTGGGATGTTGCTTCAACCGCGACTGGAACTTTTCTAGATAGCAGTACAACTTCAACATTTGAAGTGCAATCACTATTGCATAACAAGCTGTGAAGTATACACATACACACATAATACATATATAATGCTTGTCCATCTTAGAATATTTGCTTGAGAATATACCAATAAGTTACCATAAAGATTTGTTATTGAAATGCAAAGCTACAAACTTGTATGACTTATGCTTTGGATTAGCAATATTAGTAGTTTCCTATACTATACATAATTCATTTTAATAAAGGTGATCATATATATGTATTTAATGTAGGTATGAGTGATTAATAATGATCTGTCCATTAAATGAGTTAGACAAACACCTAAGCTCCATATTTGAGAAAGCTTCCAAAATTTTAAGACACTCTTAATAGTATATGTTGTTATATTACTTAAATCCTTTAATAATGGGTAAGGCCCCCTATATATATATATATTCGTTGCTCATTATTAAGGATCTTTGTTTAATAGAATAAGATAAATTATTAAAAGTCCTAAAAACTTGAGTCTTTTCAAATATGGAGCCTAGGCATTTGTACAACTCACCTAATATACAGAACACCTCTGTTTTCCTTCTATTACTAGAGGGTCAAGTCAATAAACCATTTGATCTCAGGATTGGTACTGTCCAAGTGTATACTAATATGCTGAACTGGGAAAGGGGAATTGACACAATTAGATATCTTTCCTTCAATTAGTAAATTGGTTATGCAGTCCAGCTCTTGGATTGTTCATTAGCCTTGTTATGAATGTACACACATAATTACAAGCAGCAATAAATTACTCTTTTTTTTTTTTTTTTTTTTTGGCTTCTTTTAAATTGGTTATCTCAACTTAAAAAAGCATTTGAGCTTGGTAAGCTTATTTTGAAACCGATTTCAATGATCCAAATCGTTCACTTTTTAAAACTCGTTGAGTAGAATATTAATGCAAAAAAATTAAGATGATCAGATATCGGTAGGTATATATTTGAATCAAAATTGTATTATAAAAAAGGACGAATTACACTAACAGTCTCTATAGTTTTGGGCTCATGTTACTTTGGTCCATAACTTTTCAATTATGATACATTTGATCCTAAATTTTGAATCTTGTTTCAAATAAGGATAATTGAAGATACCATTGTTTAATTTTAAAGGCAAAATTGTCAATTTGATAAAATATAAATTAATTTAACAAAAATAAATGTCAAAAAAATATTTTTAAATTTTTAAAAATTATTTCTACCCACCAAAGTTAAAATTATGTAAAATTGATAAATTTTTTAGACATTTATTTATTTTACCAAATTAATTTTTATTATGTATTTGGATAATAATTATGTAATGGGTGGTTGTTATGATTTTAATGTGTAATCGATATATTTAATTTATGAAATGTTTTTAGTTTTAGATTTTTTAATTTAATGGATTGGTTTAATAATGATATCAAAATTGTCGTCATATTTGACTTTTGAAAAAATAGAAACTAATTTAATAAAAATAAAAAACAGCCACTCATTACATCCTCATCATCCAACACACATAATAAAAATTAATTTGGTAAAAAAATAAACAAATAAATGTCTAAGCGATTTATCAATTTTAAACAATTTTATCTTGAGTGGGTAGAAATAATTTTTTAAAATTAAAAAATATTTTTTTGACATTTATTTTTGTCAAATTAGTTTATATTTTATCAAATTGATGATTTTGCCCTTGAAATTAAGCAATGGTATCGTCAATTGTCCTATTTGGAACAAGATTCAAAATTTAAGGTTAAATGTGTCACAATTGAAAAGTTAGGGATCAAAGTGATACAAGCCCAAAACTATATGGACGGTTAGTGTAGTTAGCCCTATAAAAATATATCGCAATTTTTGAAATTACATTTGTCGTCCTTTTGTGTAAAACAAATATAATTCAAATATATAGCTACCAATATGCAATCATTTTGATTTTTTACATGAATATTCTACTGAATGAATCCTAAAAAATAAATGGTTCGGATCACCAAATTAGTATCCAAAATGGGCCTATTAAGTCCAAATACTCTTGAAAGAAGCCAAATATCTTTTTTTTCTGATAATCGAGTGTTCAGACCAACTTACGTGCACCTCGATTAATCCCGATGAATCAATCACACCGTCCACTTGTGGGGTCTCATTTAAAGTTAGGTCGAATGCCCTATATGAACGTGGCCCCAAGAAACTTATTACTATTAGTGGATATTGAATTTGAGACCTAGTAAAAACATACCCTTAGGTCCTAAATTTTACCCACTAAGCCAATCTCTTGAGATTAGAGCAATAAAACTTGAGAAGCAACTCTAATAGTGAAACTCAAAGGCTCCGTTTGATTTAGTTTTGAAATTATGATTTGAGTGTGAAGTTGTGATTTAAGTATGGAATTGTGAGTTGAGTTTTGAAAAGAAAAAACTTGCCTGGTTATGAGTTTTAAAAAGAATTTTTGAATTTAAAATTTTGAAAAGAGTTTTGAATTGTATTTTGAGTTTTGCATTTTTGAATTTTGAGTTGTATTTTTAATTTTTTGGATCTATTTTTTTTAAATATTAAAAAATATTTAAGAAATTTTTTTTAAAAAATATTTTATTTTATTTTGCAAATATTTTAATTTTTTTAATTTTAATATTTTAAACTCAAGACACAACTCCACACTTAAATCGTAATCAAACACAACTCAAAACTCAATTTAAAAATTATTTTCAAAACTCATAATCAAACACATAACTGAAAACTCCACACTATTTTCAAAACTCTACACTCAAATCGTAACTAAACACATGACAAAAAAAATTTTATAAAAATTTTAAAAAATATTTATAAAATGAAATAAAATATTTAAAATAAAAAACAAATTTTTTTCAATTTTTTAATATTTAAAAAAAATATAGCACAAAAATGTATGAAATATAGTGCACATTAAAATAAATAAATAAATATTTAAAATATTTATCCTAAAAAAATAAATTAAGAAAATTTTCAAATATTTTAAAAAATTAAATCCAAAAAATTAATTTTTTTAAAAATATAACTCAAAACTCAAAATATAACTCAAAACTGTTTTTAAAACTCATAACCAAACAAAATTTTCTTTTTTCAAAACTCAATTCAAAACTCATAACTCAAAATACGACTCCACACTCAAATCATGATTCTAAAAATAATTTTTAAAAAGAAAATAAAAAAATATTTTTTTGATTTTTTTTTTTTTTTTTGTAAATAAATTTTTGAAAAGAATTTGGTTCTGAGTTTTGAAAAGAGTTTTGAGTTGTGTGTTTAGTTATGAGTTTTGAAAATAATTTTTAAATTGAGTTTTGACTTTTGAGTAGTTTTAAGTTGTGTGTTTGATTATAAATTTTAAAGAGAGTTTTAAAAATTATTGATTGAAATTATGATTCCAAAACACAACCAAAGCCTCTTTAACAAAGTATTTTATTAGGCTTAATACAGTACAAAAAGGTCACATTTTTTTTAACACTATCACTAAAATGGTTTCCATGTGGTTATTATTGTTGTGGAATATTTGACAAAATCAAATCTCATGTATTTTGACAAATTTTGGCTGAAGATTTGGGAAACTATTGAAAGGAATTTATTTATTTATGAAGGTATAAGTAAAAATGACTTTAATTTAAGAATTTGGCACACTCGTAAAGTTTTGAACTAACCTAAATAATCTCATTTGATAATATATCAAAGAGTGTTCTTGTCTTTAGGGTTTAGTGGCTGGTGTTTCAATTACTCTCCCCAATTTGGCTCCATTAATAGACACTATTAAATTAGCGAGGTGGAAACTTACTTAAAAATTACACTTTTAAAATATCTAATTTATGTTATTTAAATATCTAAAATTATGCAAAAACTCTTTATTTTAACTATATTTATGAATAAAATTTAATTAGGGAACCAATATAAGAGAGACTTATGTGTAGATCTTGTTCAATAAGTTTTATGATAGTAATGATATTTTTCATTAAACACTGTTAAAAAACGTAATTAATTATTAATTTTCAACGACAATTTAAAAATTGCCACAAAAAATGTCATCAATTATAAGTTTTAGTGACAGTTTAAAAAAATCATCACAAAAAAGCGACTAATTTACAACTTTTAGCGACAGTTTAAAAAGTTTGTCATAGAAAAACGTTACTAATTGTAAGTTTTAGCAACAATTTATAAAAATCATGACCAAAAAAAAAAAAACTAATTGTCAATTTTTAGAGACAAATGTAAAAACTTATTACAAAAAAATTATTTTTAGTCACGATTTTATTGAGACTTATTTTTAATAAAATTTAATTAGAATTAAATCTAACTATTATATTAGTATCTATTGATAATTTACCTAAAATATAATTGATTATTTTTTAATAGCTGATTGTCTAATTGGTGCTAGAGGCCTCGAATCATTTTTTTTTTTTTTTTTGATGGATGGTTATATGTAGGGGTATGTTAAAAAATTAGACATCCCGCATCAACTCAGCTTGTGTGGTTTGATAAGATGAGTCAATTAGGTTGGACTGGTTTAGTAATAAAATTGACTAATTAGTTAAGTTGCTGGTTAAAAATTTTTAATTCTATATAGTTTTGTACGAGTCCATATTATATTTTTATTTTAAATCAGAATCCGAGTTTTCCTGATTTAAAATAAAAATATAGTATGGACTCGTACAAAACTATATAGAATTAACAAATTTTAATCAACAGCCTAATAGATCAGTCAATTTTATTATCCTATCAAACTACACAAACTGACACTACAAGAATTTTCACTTTTGTTAACTAAATTTTTAGTTGCCAAAAGTTAATTTTTAGTCGCCTAAGGGTTTCAGCGATTAAATTATTTGGTCGCAGAAATAGTCATCGAAGAATTGTTGGTAAAGGTCATTAGGGATTAAAATTATTTTAGTCGCCAAATGTATTCAATTTCTGACAAAATTTTTAGTCGTCAAAAGGTTGGACATTAAATTAAATTAGTACATTTTCAGCGACCAAACTTTTAGTCGCCTAAAGTCTCACATTTTTAGCTACTAAAATTTTAATCGACAAAGTGTTCTTGTTTTGGCTATTAAAAATTTGGTCGCCTAAAGTCCCACATGTTTGGCTGCTAAAATTTTAGTCAGCAAAGAGTTCTTGTTTTGGCTACTAAATATTTGGTCGCCTAAAGTCCCACCTTTTTGGCTACTAAAATTTTAGTCGGCGAAGAGGTTTTGTTTTGGCTGCTAAATATTGGTCGCCTAAAATCCCACATTTTTTGCGACTAAATTTTTAGTCTGCAAAAGTGTTTTTATTCTTTAGCTTTTGTTTTTGGCTACGAAATATTTTAGTCGCCAAATGTTTAATTTTATTTTGGCTACAAAACTTTTAGTTGCCAAATATCTTTTTTTTTTTTTTTTTTTTTTTTGCTACAAAACTTTTAGCCGCCCAATGTATTTTCCCAATTTCCTTTTAGCTACTAATTGTTTAGTCGCCAAAAACGTGATATTATGTTTTATCGCAAAATTATAATTTCTCCACAACCTGTCTATATTCCATACAACCTGTAATACGTATATAAACAAAATGATACATACTATCAATCATTCCACAATCTGCATGGAGGCAAGGTTTGCAAATCATCAAAGAAAGATACACTCTCTTTCGCAACTTTCTTGATGGCCAGAAACTGAACCAAAAGAGATTTGGTTTCTTCACTTGCATATGTTTCCTCCAAGGCAAGGCCACGGTTGTTGTGCGTGCCCCCAACTTCTTGGACGGTACGCAATTGTCCAACATGCATATCAATTATCTCATTGGACAACGTTCCATTCACATTATTTTCCTCGCGATCCACCCCTTGTAAATCTTCAAGATTACCCTCTATAGGTTGCTTCCGGACCATGCTCAAGAATACAAAGAAACTGGTGACACGTATATTTCTGCTGCCGAATTAACTTCCGAATTAATTGGTGAATCGTACGAACTCATATTATGCTAACCACAATTCTAATTTTTAGTCACCAAAACCTAGATTTGATGGTGGAAATATACGAATATAAGAATATAAGAACCCTCTATAGGTTGCTTCCGAATTAACATTTGCAATTTCCACATTTTCCTGGTCTTCGAGAGTTGGACGAGGTATGTCCTGAGTTCCCTTTTGTCTTCACAAGATCAGGATCTTCTACTCCAAATTGTCGTGGGATTGAGTGTTTCCCTTTGTCTCCATCCACATCGTTCAGATTCCTCTCATATAACTCCTTCATCTGGCTCATCATCGGAAGACATGCATCCCAAGCCTCTTTGAAACCTTTCGTTGATTGCAAGGCATAGAAACACATTTCATTGTAGGAAAAACTCAATATCCCATACTGGGCCGTCTGTGTTGTAGTGCTATCAATTGAGGGTTGATGCCATTGCTGGCCATCCTTGCTTTGTAGCCCTTGTCCATCTATGTAGCACATAAGTTGGGGAAATTTGCATTAAATTTTCGGCTTCCATAACACATATCATGTGACAGCAAGGTAGCCCCAACGACTCAAACTTCATGCAAGAACATCTCATTACAGCATCCACTGGATTGTGTGTTACTATCCATGATCTATCCTTCACCTTGTACTTATGAATATAGTAGCATTTTCTGATCATCTGGCAAAGGGAACACGTCCTTCACATTCAACTTCCCCTCTTCTACAACTTCATCACGGAACATTCTAAATATATTTCGGGTGAATAGCTCAACTCCATGTCTCTCTATATCTCGCAATGGAGTAATCAATACCGGAAAAGTGTTATTTGTTTCAGTATCATCTCCAGCCTCGTTATACGTTATCCTTGCAAGAGCCCGATCATTGTGCCTAACAAATTCATATAGCTTCAATTTGTGTTGGAGGAAGGGATTGAAATAAGCATTCATACTCTCCGAGTGCTGAGTGCTCTTCATTTCAGCAAAGAAATGTCCACGCATATATGCCTCAGCCCACATATGACGCTTCTTATATGTCTCAAATACCCAGCTGTTGGTTTGAAGTCCAAATTTTTCGACCATTCTCGTCTAGCCATCCTCAAACTTTGCCTCATCCGTTTCCATGTCCATACACTGCTTGAAAGCATGTGCAAAGCCATTTTTGTGAACATTTGAAACAGCATTTTTCTCAAGATGCCAATTACATAATCAATGTCTTGCATCTGGAAATACTCTTCTGATTGCCTCTCGTATCGCCCTATCCCCATGTGTTAGTATGGACACAGGTGCTTTATTGCCCATCGCCTCCATCATTGTTTCCAAAACCCATATGTATGTATCAATTGTCTCATTAACTAGCAACACACATGCAAATATCATGGTCGTGAAATGGTTAGTCACACCAGCCAACATGACAAAAGGTTTCTTGTACGCATTGGTTCTGTAAGTTGAGTCAAAAATCAACACATCACCAAACTTTGCGTAGTCTGCCCGCGATTTCGAATCTGACTTGTTATCCTTACACACATCATACTTGTAAAAAAAACCTAGGTCAACATCAAGTTTTGCACATAGGTAAACACTACAAGAATTCACATTTTTGGCGACCAATTTTAGCGACTAAAATTAATTTAGTCGCCAAAACTCACACTTTTAGCGACTAAACTTCATATTGGTCGCGAATCGTTCAAAATTTAGCTACTAAATCTGTTTAGTCACTGTAAAGTGCTTATTGGCGACTAAAAAATATATTTGTCGCTAAAAACCTACATAATAGGCGACTAATAAATATTTTAGTCGCTGTTAGTGTCTTATATTGGCTACTAAATCTGTTTAGTCACTGTAAATTACCTATTAGCGACTAAAAATTAATTTTGTCGCTAAAAATTTATCTAATAGGTGTCTAATAAATATTTTAGTCGCTGTTAGTTTCTTATATTGGCTACTAAATCTATTTAGTCACTGTAAATTACCTATTAGTGACTAAAAAATATATTTGTCGCTAAAAATTTAGGTATTGGGCGACTAAATTTATTTTTAGTCGGTGTTAGCTATATATTTGGCTACGAAAATGTTGTTTAGTCGTCCTATTTGCCGCCCAAAATTTTGGTGGGAACATTAAAATCTACCGCGTATTACCAAAGGAAAAACGCCTCTTCCTCTCACTCTCGTCCACAGCCCAGAAGTTCATCTCCTCTCAGCGACAGCCCATCCATCATCTCCTCTAATCCGCAGCCCATCGATCGTTCAATCTCATTGAGTAACCATCCGGCACTGTTGCGCAGAGCCCCCGAACCAGCAGAGGTACACCGTTTGACACCCATTCGTTTTGATTCAGGTTTCTTTCTCTCTCTCTCTCTCTCTTCGTCTCTCTTCTTTCTTCTATTTCCCTGTTTCAGTTTGATTATGAGTTTCATTTATTGGAAACGAGTTAAATGGTTTAGGATTTGCCTATGATTATTTGGGGGTTTTTTTTTTAATTTGATGCAAAGGCTTTCAATATTTGACCCGTAGGTAAATCGACTTTCTTTTTTGTTCTACATTTAGGGTTTTTTTTTTTGGGACGGACCACAGTGTTGCTCTGTAGAATTCACCATTTCAATTTCAGAACAGGGTGAATGCAATTGGGTTGATTTTGAAGACCTGTTCATTATTAGATTAGTGAATCACATTTGGTTGATGTTTGAGAACAGGTTCTACATTTGGTTGAATCACCATTTCAGTTTCAGAACAGGTTCTACATTTACTGAAGACCTGTTCATTATTCAAAAAAATGTTTAAATCTCTAAAATTAGATTAGTGCAGTTTATGTTAAATTGAAAATTGATAATGATAAAGTAAATTAATATCATTTTCTCAGGTTTTAAATAATTTTGTTTATATAAATTTATTTAAATTATTTCAACTTAATAAACTACAGACAATATCAAACTATGTAATACAAACTCCTATAACAATAGTAAATGTAAAATAAAAAAGTCAAATTAAAACGGTAGTTCTTATACTTTGGTCCTTATACCATTTTAGTTATTATAATTTCAATTTGCTCGATTTTAATCCTTAATTTATGGTTTTTTAATATTTGCTATCCTTTGCTTGAGCTCCTAAACAGTTCCTTCTCGTATTGTGTGCATATGTATATAGTTCGTAATTGGTTTCTTCATCATCTCGAATTATACAAATGTAATTTGAGTGAAATTGTTCAACTTATCATATAAGAAATTAACTTAGGGCTAATTGGAGTAAAATGGTATATGATGCATTAAGGGCATTTTGTTAATTTGTGCCTGGGAGAAAATTTGGTAATTTAGGTCTTCATGGTATCTTACTACTTTGTGCCGTAAGTGCATTTTGATCAATTATGCCTTCGGGACATAATTGTCATTTGACCATTAAAGGTGTTTCGGTAATTTGGGTCCTTTAGAATATATTACTTGTCAACCCCAGATTTCATAAGATCCGAATCATGAGAAACAATAATAAATAATAACGAAAAATACAATAATAACATAATCAAAACGATTCTGTGATATGCATTATCAATATCATTCAATACATGAGATTATCCAATTATATAATCATATATTCAACATCTACATGGAATGAATAAATAGTATGTAGTTTAAAAGAAACAATGTCATATGTAAATAAAATGCCCTTAAATCTGTATTATATACTTATTCGTCTAACACATATATATATATATATATATGAAAGTCATCTGTCTTCATTAAGAAGTCAAAATATGACGATCATATCATTCCGTTGTTGAGAATTTTTTTTATTTGTTGTCCATTCCTACGTTAAAGTTTGCTTCACTTGTAGGCTTCACAAGATGGACAAGAGTTGGATGATGATAAAAGATAGGTTGAAAAGTAAAGAGTACCAACAAGGTGTTAAGTCATTTATTGACTTTGCTACAAAGGATTTAGGCCCACACGATGAAATACGTTGTCCGTGTGTTGATTGCTTGAATGGCACAAAACATAGTCCACAAGTTGTACGACTGCACTTAATTCGAAGAGGAATCGTGTGTTCTTATAGAACTTGGGTGCACCACGGGGAACATGTTCCACTGTGTCATGATCATCCTAGTGCGTCAACCATTGATGGTGAACGATATGGAGCTGCAATGTCTGACATTGATGATAATTTGGGCGAGTTGCCTACTATGTTGGAAGAGATTTACATGAGTGGCCTCATGGATAATCATATAGACGAATCACCTAATAGCTTGGAGAGAGAAAATTTGGTGAATTTCATTAGGTTGTTTCACGATGCTCGACGCAAAGTCTACCCGGAGTGTGAAAAGTTTTCCGTTTTGTCTTTCGTTATTAAGATGCTTCATATTAAGGTGTACAATAAATGGAGTAACAAATCTTTCGATATGGTTATGCAAGTTTTCAAAGACATTCTCCCAAAGTGTGAAGAAACAGTTCCATGGACCCTTTATGAAGAAAAAAAGTTCTTACGTCAATTGGGTTTGGGATATGAGACCATTCATGCATGCAAGAATGATTGTATTTTGTTTTGGAAGGATAATGCGAAACAGGAGAATTGCCCTACATGTAAGGAGTCTAGATACAAGTTCAACAATCAGAGTGGTAAAAAGATTCCTCACAAAATTTTGAGGTACTTTCCTTTGACACCGAGGTTGAAGCGTTTATACATGTTGAAAAAAACTGCCGCTGATATGAGATGGCACAAGGAGAAGCGTGTGGATGATGGAGTGTTAAGGCATCCAGCTGATGGTCAAGCATGGAAGGACTTTGATATGCAGCATCCTAAGTTTGCTGTGGAACCCCGACATGTAAGGTTAGGGCTTGCCACGGATGGTTTCAACCCGTTTGGAAATATAAGCACATCGTACAACATGTGGCCCGTATTGTTAATGCCTTACAATCTTCCCCCGTGGAAGTGTATGAAAGAACCATATCTGATGATGTCAATGCTTATTCCCGGTCCATCCTCTCCTGGAAGAGACATCGATATTTACTTGCAACCATTAGTGGAGGAGTTAAAGAATTTGTGGGAGCATGGTGTGCAAACATATGATGCTACAATCGGTGAAATATTTACAATGCATGCAGCAGTCATGTGGACCATCAATGACTTCCCGGCATATGGTACCCTCTCTGGTTGGACTACAAAAGGTTACTTGGCTTGCCCTAATTGTAACATTGATGCATCATCTCAGCGTCTGCGAAGTAAGATAGGGTATATGGGTGCTCGCCGGCACTTGCCCGAGAATCATATTTGGCGAAGAAGTAAGCTCTTCAATGGTCAGAACGAGCATCGGTCCAAACCTGTGGAGTTATCAGGAGATCAAATACTGCAACAAATTGATTCGGGGACATATAGGCCGTATGGCAAGCATCCAAACAACCGAAAAAGACAACGGAATGAAACTCCACCTTCCAATTGGACAAAAAGAAGTATTCTGTTCGACCTACCCTATTGGAAAACGCTCAAGCTTCGACACAACCTCGATGTCATGCATATAGAGAAGAACATATGTGACAATTTGGTTGGGACACTACTAAGTATTGATGGCAAGAACAAAGACACGGATAAAGCCCGCTTGGAACTAGAAGACATGCGGATACGCAACAAGTTACACTTGAAGAGGCGTTCCAATGGCTCATTTGAGAAGCCTCCGACATCGTACACATTGTCCCCGGTAGAGCGACAAGGTTTTTGTGATTTCTTGAAATCGATTAAGTACCCTAATGCCTATGCAGCAAATATATCCAATTGTGTCACCGCTCAAGGTGGAAAATTATCTGGTCTCAAAACTCATGATTGTCATGTCCTTGTACAACGACTACTTCCAATTGGGATGCGTGGATACCTGTCGAAGGAGATTGGGACCACACTCTTTGAGTTGGGAAATTTTTTCAAACAGTTGTACTCCAAGACATTAAGGGTGACTGATTTGGAGAAAATGGAGAAAGAAATCGTACTTATACTTTGTAAGCTTGAGAAGATTTTCCCTCCCGCGTTTTTTGATGTCATGGTCCACTTGGCAATTCATTTGCCTCATGAGGCTATGCTTGGAGGGCCTGTGCAATATCGATGGATGTATCCCATTGAGAGGTAATACAACAAGTTCCAAAACATCTCTACTTACAAGTACTAGATAATGTAAACATTAACATTCACATCTTATTGGCATGTAGGATGCTCGGACTTCTGAAAGGCTTTGTTCGCAATAAAGCTCGGCCAGAAGGGTCCATTGCGGAGGATTACATTTCAAAAGAGTGTACGACGTTTTGTTCAATGTACTTAGACGGGGTTGAAACGATGTTTAATCGGGAAGAACGGAACTATGACGGGGGTGACAACGGCGCGGAGTTGGCGATTTTCTCTCAAAATGTGCGTCCGTTTGGTCTACTAACAAGGGAAAGTGATGTGTCCGTAGCCGACCGTGAAAGGGCGCATTGGTTTGTCCTACACAACAGCTTAGAAGTGGAAGAATATCTAGAGTACGCATCGAACCTGTGACATACTATATGGCACCTATATGCTTTTTTATTAGGAATTATTCTGCAAATTACTTATGAATTATATTGTCCTACGTAGGGAACACAAGACGTTGTTGCAACAACAATATGGAAGTGCATGAGACATTGCCAAGATACAATGCAAAGAATTTCCTATATGGTTCAAAGATCGCGTATGCTAAAATTCCTTATATTGTAGTTTACACATCAACATAAGTTATGTCAAAAAATAATAGGACACTTTTTTGTTATGTAGATGAACCAGTTGCGGCACAACAAGTCACCTGAAGCCACCGATGAGATGTGGTCACTGGCAAATGGTCCTAACAGCTTAGTGAACACATATTCGGGATGCATTTGTAATGGCGTCTGTTTCCATGCTCGAGACCGTGACAACCGTCGTAAAACTCAAAATAGTGGATTGGTAGTGGAAGGGGACCATGAAGGCCAACTCATACAGTTCTACGGCTACATTTGCAAAGTTTGGGAAATGACATATTTGTTTAGGCACCGTGTTATGTTATTCCAATGTGAATGGTATAACACTGGTAGTAACAGAACTTTGCGTGTCGAACCACATTTAACTACTATCGATATACGTAGTCGATGGTATAAAGATGACCCATTTGTGTTACCAAGTCAAGCGCAACAAGTTTCTACATGCATGATACGAAGTTAGGTGCCAATTGGAGAGTAGTAGAAAAGTTTCAACAACGACGAATTTGGGATGTGCCCGAGGTGGATGTGCCACAACCTGATGACGTGTTCCAACAAGATGAAAGCACTAATGTTGTGCCAACTGAACCTATGGATGACGATGTGGTGTTGCGTCGAGATGATATCGACGCTGAAATTATTCCAACGGAAGTTTTGCAGTCTGATAATCGTGTACAACCCTTGCTTGGTATGGACGATGGCTTCATATGTGATGATGAAGATGAACCGGCAATGGAGGGTGACAATGAAGAAGAAGAAGAGGTTGACAGTGATTTTGATTCAGATATGGACACAGAGTGCTGATGTTTTGTCTTTTTGTCGTTTTGTTGATGTAATGGGGTAAGGGATGGAGGAGGATTCCCCTTCTTTATGTGTTATGCAATTAGATAAGAGTTTAGTCCTGTTGTTTGTATTGTTCTTGATGTCATCATATGGGGCTTCGCGTTGTCTTGGATGTTGTCTATAACCATTTGCATGGAAGTGGTCCATTTAATGAGAACTACGTTCTTTACAAGGTCACGAGTTGATTGCTATGTTGTATTTTTAGCTTTCTTTCCTTCTTTTATTTACATTTTTGTTAAAAAGATCTCTTTATACTCCAAACTTAATAGATACTTTACCTAATTCCTGTATTTGACATTTATGCTTAATAGTGGTTTGTGTACATCACTTTTATTTGACAATCGTTATCAATGTTTGCTTAATAATATCGATGATGCTTATTTAACATTGGTTTGTGTATATCAATTCATGTCCTTATAATATCGATGATGCATGTGCTGCGTTTACTTAATATTTCATGTTTGCTTGCTTGTACTTTCCAGGTAGAAGCATGGTTCCTGGGACAAAAACAGGGCGGCGTAAGAAAACAGCAACTGACCCCATAGCATCACCCTCGGAAACATTTGCACCTGTCGTTGTCACACCACAGGCTTTATCCGATGAGACACAACCGCCGGATGACACACAAACATGTGTGGAAGAGACACAGGCGCCCGGCTTAGGTAAGACCATTGTAGTTAATTGATTCTCATGGAAGGCAATTGGTCTGCCCACAGAGGTCAAAATTCATCTACTGAAGTCATAGATTAATAAGTTTACAATTTTTGGACAGAGTTACAAAAATCTTAATGTTGCATTTGACTTATTGTCTAACTTGATTTCTTCCTTCCTGGTGGATGGATATCAAAAACCACATAAGGACACAGAAGTACCACATAATTTATGAATGCTGTATGCTTTTACTCACTCTTGCTGAAGCTTCAGAAGTTTCTCCTTCTCTTCTTCGCTTTTGGTCCCGATATTGACTCTCTATGACATATATATAAAGGAGATGACAACACCAAATTTCGATTAAGTACAATGGTTTAATCAGTAAACAATTAAAACTGTGTTGGTATACATTATAGATTACCTTCTCAATATATTGCTCCCTAGTAACCAGACCAACAGTTTCCTTCTTGAACGCAGTCTCTACAATCTGAAGAACAAATTCAACAACCAAATACATCGACAATAAGCCTATGATTCAGTAGATTGAGGCTTTTTATTTGATTTCATGGAGGCAATTGATTTCTATGTTAGTTCATAAATTGGGTCAAGTATTGCATTACTTCTGTGATATTTTCAATTATGATAAATGACTATTTTCTTGGGAAAAGATAGCTATGCAGGTGGACCCCATCTCCCCTTATCTTTTCCTGTTGTTCATGGAAAACTTTGCTGCTACATTTCAAGGAATGACCACTAAGAGGGCTTTTACCTATCATCCAATGTGCCAAATTCTAAAGCTACCTCAGTTAGCTTTAAACTTCCTCATTTGAAACATGTGCTAATTCATTAACAAATATCATGGATTTTACCTGTATCGTATGAACTCAAAGGGCATAAACAGCCCAAGTATGAACTCAATGCAGTTCAGACTTCTTTTCTTTGCTCCAAGTGTGACCATGGAAAAATTATTGTGCTGCTGTAATAACTTGATATGTCAAAAAAATGGAAATGTCAGAAGGTTTCAAAATGACATTTGTGTCAACTCGACTGAGAGGGTTTTAATTCAATGGTCTGAATGAACCAAAATGACTTATGTATCATTAGAGCATCACTATCAAACTCATTAGAGTCTTCTCTTAGTTATTTTATATATGATACAAAATTATAAAAAACACATGGAATCAAACTCAATTCATGGCTGGCTATGTTAGGTGAATATCAAATCACAAGTTAAAAGATAGTTACGAAAGAGGAATCAACAACTGATTTTAGGTAACAAAATATTTAATATATTATATTATATTTATTGTTTTTATCAGTTATTACTTTAACATGATTTCATGAATTATCCAATATTTTCATGGTTTTATCCGCTTATTTGTTTTGTGTTAACACAGTGCAATTGAAAATTGAATCCTTAACTTACAGATTTTATACATGTGAAGGCCTTACACTTGTTGCCCCTTATTGACCAGGGAAAAGTAACTCAAATCGTGTATGCGGTCCTACAGTCGGCAAAGGAGTGCAAAAAAGGCTTGTGAGAAAAAAAAGGGAGAAGCTACATGTATATGTCAATCGCATGCTTAATGCACTCACTGGAGGGAATGCCACGCCTGCCACAAATGAGTTGGGCTTGCAGATAAGGCGGTTGTGCCCCCTTAAGGGAGTGAAGTCATGGAAGAAAATAGATAAGAGTATCAAAGATGCTGTAGTACAGGCTGTGCTAGTAAGTTCGGACCTTAAACTAAATGTCTCCATTATGTACATTATGTTTTGTGGCATTCCATTTATGTAATACTTCACACACTTATGCTTGCAGGACACTTTTGAAATTGGTGAGGATTTCCATACTGATCAACAAGCTCAAGAGATAGTTGATACGAAGGCGTATCTCTTGTACAAGGACTGGAGGTACACCCTGAAGCAACACTACGAAAAACTTGTAGAAGAGGGTGTTGATGACCCGTATAGTCATCCGCCTAAAGGAGTTTGCTTGGATGATTGGAAACACATGATTGATGTCACTTGGACGGATGAATCTCATTTGGTAACAAACAAATATAAACGACTCCATTGTTTTATTTGTGTATTATGCGTTGATATGTACTAATTCTTGAATAATTCTTGTTTTAGAAACGCTCTAAAGCTGGTAAGGCAAACCGGAGTTTGCTGCCATACAATCACACCAGTGGATCTCGCTTCTTTCCAATAGCAATGTCGCTTATGGTGAGTTACGTACGTTTGAAGCAGATTTGTCAGCACTTACATATGTAACATGAACGTCATGGTTACTATTGTGACGAATTAATTTTGTGCTTTGAAACTAACAGGCAGATGAAAATGGGGAGGTGGATTTTCCGGAATTTTATTCGAAATCACACAAATCGAAGAAAACAAATGAATGGATTGATCCAAAATGTGGCGAGCTACATGTAAGGAGTAAACTTTTGTCACCTATGATCGTAATAGTAATGCCTATTTTAGCAGAAAATTGCATGAGATTCTTTGTGCCATTGTTGAATAGTCTACTTGTTTTTGTAATGACAGGATGCAATGGTGAATCTACAAGTGACAGCCACGGATGCGGGGATCCCATTGACACATGAGGAAATCTCACGGCAAGTGCTTGGACAAAGAAAGAATTACTTACGTGGATGTGGGATAGGCCCACGGCCCTATTTGCCATCTGATAGTGTAGCACGCTCTCGTGACAAACAAATGGAGGCAATGCGATTTGAGATTGATGTTCTTCAAGAAAATTTGATGAAGGTGAAAGAAGAGCGACAGAGAGATCGTGAAGAGATGACGAGGGAGAGAGAGGAGTTGATGAAAGAAGTAGAAGAAGGAAAAAAAGCAAGGGAGGCGCAACAAGAACAACTGAATCATTTGAACTCTGTGGTTTTACGACTATCAACACTGTTGGAGGGTTCAGACGGGCATCGTCGTATTTGGTAAGAAGAATTTCATTCGTCTCATACTAACACTTATACACACTTAGATTTACATATTGAATTGCTTTTGCCAATTAAGTGACAATCCAAATGAAATAAAATAAAATAAAACAAACTGATATGAAAATGTTGCAGATGGTAGGATCAAGATTCAATCTGAATGGGTGCTTTAATAGCATCATATGCATATCTGAGCAACGCTAGTTTCCTGTGTCTATGATAGTTTTGGTTGACGAGTAAATGTTTTTGTTAATGTTCTTGAAATTTGAGTGCTGGAAAAGCATCTATACATTATCACAGACTTTCCTTTTCCCTCCATCCAAATGCATCATCCTTTCCATTGCAATGCATACTTGGTATGCAAAACATAATCCTTTCTACTAGTAAAGTGTCATATATGTACATAGAAATAAAAAAATACCATGTGAACCACTGCCTCCAAGAACTGGGGTGATAAGTGATGAAATTGAATCAACAATAAGCAGCCGCACCTGACCACCTGTCTGCAGCCGAACCAGTTTTGAAAAGGAGTTGTTTTTCTGGCTTTTTCATAGATTTATTTCTGAGCCATCCATTGTAATCTGTTTTGATCTTTCAGTTAAGTGTCTCTCAGCCTTCAATGTTCAGGTAACTACTACCAAAGCATCTCTTGAGGTTTTCTTTTTCAGTTTATTTATTTATTTTAAACTCTCTGGCATATGTTTGGTTTTTTGCTTCAAAGGATGCTTAAGCCTATTGTTCTCTTCTGCTTAGGCTGGGCCTGCTTGCTTTTAATTTTTAGGTTCTTTTTTAAAAGATGCTTAATAGGATGATTGATGATGATCTTTCCATCTTCATGTCTATATGTGAATTTGCAATATTGTATGCTGGTTTGCTTCCTTCATTTACAACATATCAACATGTTTTTTCTGTAATGTTATGCTACCATGATGGTTATTATTTTTAATTATTGTGTATTCCTATAATATTATGTTACTAAGGGCATCTCCACTCCAACCCTTACTCAAATCCGACTCAAATTTAAATTTGAGTAAAAAAGTTACTAGTCCTATTCACACATTTACTTTACACAAACTTACCCTAAATTACCATAAACAGGGCAGATTATAATAAAGTTATAATGTTTTGTAATGAAAGTTATGAATATTTGTGTGATTTTTGTTATAGCATTTTGTGGCGAGAAAAGTTGTGTATAAAAAAATTATGCTCTGTGATTTTTGTTATTAGAATTGCCTGTATTTTTTAAGTGAAAATATTCATTATTTTCATTCAATCAAGGGAGAAAATTTTAAAACACACTGCTAAAAAGGGTATGTGATATACCTTCTTGTAACTTCACCATGATAATTGGAAACAAAATCAGCAAAATTCCTATATTTGCTAACCACAAAAATTGCTTTACTATCTAATGATTCATAACATAACTACAAGTTTTGTAACATAATCATAACGCCCTTTTGCAATCACCGACACAAATTGGCAGGTAATATTTCTTCCCTTTTAAATGGAATTTAAAATGGCGTTTCGGGGGCGAAAATTCAAAACAGCCCACGAACCTCCGTGTGGCCAATACGGGCAGCTTTCCTATGCCAAATATGACTTGTTACATTTGAAGGAATGTTATTCGGACCTATAGGTTGGGATTTAGACACGAATATGTCCAAAACTTAGTCGAAAAAGGGCATTTCGGGGGCAAAAATTCAAAACAGCCCCCGAACCTCTGTGTGGCCGATACGGGCAGCTTTCCCATGCCAAATATGACTTCTTACATTTGACGGAACGTTATTCGGACCAATAGGTTGGGATTTAGAGACGAATATGTCGAAAACATAGCCGAAAAAGGCCGTTTCGGGGGAGAAAATTCAATACAGCCCCCGAACCTCCATGTGGCCGATACGGGCAGCTTTCCCATGCCAAATATGACTTGTTACATTTGACGGAATGTTATTCGGACCTATAGGTTGGGATTTACACACGAATATGTCCAAAACTTAGTCGAAAAATGGCGTTTCGGGGGCGAAAATTCAATACAGCCCCCGAACCTCCGTGTGGCCGATACGGGCAGCTTTCCCATGCCAAATATGACTTGTTACATTTGACGGAATGTTATTCGGACCTATACGTTGGGATTTAGACACGAATATGTCCAAAACTTAGTTGAAAAAGGGCGTTTTGGGGGCGAAAATTCAATACAGCCCCCCAACCTCCGTGTGGCCGATACGGGCAGCTTTCCCATGCCAAATATGACTTGTTACATCTGACGGAATGTTATTCGGACCTATAGGTTGGGATTTACACACGAATATGTCCAAAACTTAGTCGAAAAAGGCGTTTTATGGCTTAAAATTCAATCTGACCAACCTCCGTGTGGCCGATTCGGGCAGCTTTCCCATGCCAAATATCACTTGTTACATTTGACGGAATGTTATTCGGACCTATAGGTTGGGATTTAGACACGAATATGTCCAAAACTTAGTCGAAAAAGGGCGTTTTGCGGGCGAAAAATCAATACAGCCCCCGAACCTCCGTGAGGCTGATACGGGCAACTTTCCCATGCCAAATATGACTTGTTACATTTGACGGAATGTTATTCGGACCTATAGGTTGGGATTTACACACGAATATGTCCAAAACTTAGTCGAAAAAGGGCGTTTTGGGGGCGAAAATTCAATAGAGCCCCCGAACCTCCGTGTGGCCAATACGGGCAGCTTTCCCATGCCAAATATCACTTGTAACATTTGACGGAATGTTATTCGGACCTATAGGTTGGGATTTACACACGAATATGCCAAAACTTAGTCGAAAAAGGGCGTTTTGGGGGCGAAAATTCAATACAGCCCCCGAACCTCCGTGCGGCCAATACGGGCAACTTTCCCATGCCAAATATAACTTGTTACATTTTACGGAATGTTATTCGGACCTATAGGTTGGGATTTACACACGAATATGTCCAAAACTTAGTCGAAAAAGGGCGTTTTGGGGGCGAAAATTCAATACAGCCCCCGAACCTCCGTGTGGCCGATACGGGCAGCTTTCCCATGCCAAATATGACTTCTTACATTTGACGGAACGTTATTCGGACCTATAGGTTGGGATTTAGAGATGAATACGTCGAAAACATAGCCGAAAAAGGCCGTTTCGGGGGCGAAAATTCAATACAGCCCCCGAACCTCCGTGTTGCCGATAAGGGCAGCTTTCCCATGCCAAATATGACTTGTTACATTTGACGAAATGTTATTCGGACCTATAGCTTGGGATTTACACACGAATATGTCCAAAACTTAGAAGAAAAAGGGCGTTTTGGGGGCGAAAATTCAATACAGACCCCGAACCTCCGTGTGGCCGATACGGGCAGCTTTCCCATGCCAAATATGACTTGTTACATTTGACAGAAAGTTATTCGAACCTATAGCGTGGGATTTGACGAAATGTTATTCGGACCTATAGCTTGGGATTTACACACGAATATGTCCAAAACTTAGAAGAAAAAGGGCGTTTTGGGGGCGAAAATTCAATACAGACCCCGAACCTCCGTGTGGCCGATACGGGCAGCTTTCCCATGCCAAATATGACTTGTTACATTTGACAGAAAGTTATTCGAACCTATAGCGTGGGATTTAGAGACGAATATGTCCAAAACTTAGTCGAAAAAGGGCGTTTTGGGGGCGAAAATTCAATACAGCCCCCGAACCTCTGTGTGGCCGATACGGGCAGCTTTCCCATGCCAAATATGACTTGTTACATTTGACGGAATGTTATTCGGACCTATAGGGTGGGATTTAGACACGAATATGTCCAAAACTTAGTCGTTTTGAATTTTCGGGGGCGAAAATTCAAAACAGCCCCCGAACCTCCGTGTGGCCGATACGGGCAGCTTTCCCATGCCAAATATGACTTGTTACATTTGACGGAATGTTATTCGGACCTATAGGTTGGGATTTAGACACGAATATGTCCAAAACTTAGTCGAAAAAGGGCGTTTTGGGGGCGAAAATTCAATACAGCCCCCGAACCTCCGTGTGGCCGATACGGGCAGCTTTCCCATGCCAAATATGACTTGTTACATTTGACGGAATGTTATTCGGACCTATAGGTTGGTATTTAGACACGAATATGTCCAAAACTTAGCCGAAAAATGGCGTTTTGGGGGCAAAAATTCAATACAGCCCCCGAACCTCCGTGTGGCCGATACGGGCAGCTTTTCCATGCCAAATATGACTTTTTACATTTGATGGAATGTTATTCGGACCTATAGGTTGGGATTTCCACACGAATATGTCCAAAACTTAGTCGAAAAAGGGCGTTTTGGGGGCGAAAATTCAATACAGCCCCCGAACCTTCTTGTGGACGATATGGGCAGCTTTCCCACGCCAAATATGACTTCTTACATTTGACAGAATGTTATTCGGACCTATAGGGCGTGATTTAGACACGAATATCTCCAAAACTTAGTCGAAAAAGGTCGTTTCGGGGGCGAAAATTCAATCTGACCCGAACCTCCGTGGTCGACATCTGCAGCTTTCCCATGCCAAATATGACTTGTTACATTTGACGGAATGTAATTCGGACCTATAATGTGGGATTTAGACACGAATATGTCCAAAACTTAGTCGAAAAAGGGCGTTTCGGGAGCGAAAATTCAAAACAGCCCCCGAACCTCCGTGTGGCCAATACGGGCAGCTTTCCCATGCCAAATATGACTTGTTACATTTGACGGAATGTTATTCGGACCTATAGGTTGGGATTTAGACACGAATATGTCCAAAACTTAGTCGAAAAAGGGCGTTTTGGGGGCGAAAATTCAATACAGCCCCCGAACCTCCGTGTGGCCGATACGGGCAGCTTTCCCATGCCAAATATAACTTGTTACATTTGACGGAATGTTATTCGGACCTATAAGTTGGGATTTAGACATGAATATGTCCAAAACTTAGTCGAAAAAGGGCGTTTCGGGGGCGAAAATTCAAAACAGCCCCCGAACCTCCGTGTGGCCGATACAGGCAGCTTTCCCATTCCAAATATGACTTGTTACATTTGACGGAATGTTATTCAGACCTATTGGTTGGGATTTAGACACGAATATATCCAAAACTTAGTCGAAAAAGGGCGTTTTGAGGGCGAAAATTCAAAAATTTCCAACCTTCGTGGCGTCGACATGACTTTCCCATGCCAAATATGACTTGTTGCATTTGACGGAATGTTATTCAGACCTAGTGGTTGGGATTTAGACACGAATATGTCCAAAACTTAGTCGAAAAAGGGCGTTTTTGGCGAAAATTCAATACAAATTTTAACCTCCGTGTCACGACATCGCAGGTGTTTCCATGCCAAATATGACTTGTTACATTTGACGGAATGTTATTCGGACCTATGAGTTGGGATTTAGACACGAATATGTCCAAAACTTAGTCGAAAAAGGGCGTTTCGGGGGCAAAGATTCAAAACAGCCCCCGAACCTTCGTGTGGCCGATACTGGCAGCTTTCCCATGCCAAATATGACTTGTTACATTTGACGGAATGTTATTCAGACCTATTGGTTGGTATTTAGACACGAATATGTCCAAAACTTAGTCGAAAAAGGGCGTTTTGGGGGCGAAAATTCAATACAGCCCCCGAACCTCCGTGGTGTCTGACACGGCAGCTTCCCATGCCAAATATGACTTGTTACATTTGACGGAATGTTATTCGGACCTATAGGTTGGGATTTAGACACGAATATGTCCAAAAGTTAATCGAAAAAGGGTGTTTTGGGGGCGAAAATTCAATACAGCCCCCGAACCTCCGTGTGGTCGATACGAGCAGCTTTCCCATGTCAAATATGACTTGTTACATTTGACGGAATGTAATTCGGACCTATAGGTTGGGATTTACACACGAATATGTCCAAAACTTAGTCGAAAAGGCTAGGCTTTGGGGCGAAAATTCAATCTGACCCGAACCTCCGTAGGCCGATATGGGCAGCTTTCCCATGCCAAATATGAGTTGTTACAATTGCCGGAATGATATACGGACCTATAGGTTGGGAATTAGACACGAAAATGTCCAAAACTTAGTCGAAAAAGGGCGTTTCGGGGGCGAAAATTCAATACAGCCCCCGAACCTCCGTGTGGCCGATACGGGCAGCTTTCCCATGCCAAATATGACTTGTTACATTTGACGGAATGTTATTCGGACCTATAAGTTGGGATTTAGACACGAATATGTCCAAAACTTAGTTGAAAAAGGGCGTTTTGGGGGCGAAAATTCAATACAGCCCCCCAACCTCCGTGTGGCCGATACGGGCAGCTTTCCCATGCCAAATATGACTCGTTACATTTGACGGAATGTTATTCGGACCTATAGGTTGGGATTTAGACACGAATATGTCCAAAACTTAGTCGAAAAAGGGCGTTTTGGGGGCGAAAATTCAATTTAACCTCCGCAAGGGTCGATTCAAGCAGCTTTCCCATGCCAAATATCACTTGTTACATTTGACGGAATGTTATTCGGACCTATAGGTTGGGATTTAGACACGAATATGTCCAAAACTTAGTCGAAAAGGGCGTTTATGGGCGAAAATTCATCTGACCCCGAACCTCCGTGTGGCCGATACGGGCAGCTTTCTCATGCCAAATATGACTTGTTACATTTGACGGAATGTTATTCGGACCTATAGGTTGGGATTTACACACGAATATGTCCAAAACTTAGTCGAAAAAGGGCGTTTTGGGAGCGAAAATTCAATACAGCCCCCGAACCTCCGTGTGTCCGATACGGGCAGGTTTCCTTTGCCAAATATGACTTCTTACATTTGACGGAATGTTATTCGGACCTATAGGTTGGGATTTAGAGACGAATACGTCGAAAACATAGCCGAAAAAGGCCGTTTCGGGGGCGAAAATTCAATACAGCCCCCGAACCTCCGTGTGGCCGATACGGGCTGCTTTCCCATGCCAAATATGACTTGTTACATTTGACGGAATGTTATTCGGACCTATAGGTTGGGATTTAGACACGAATATGTCCAAAACTTAGTCGAAAAATGGCGTTTTGGGGGCGAAAATTCAATACAGCCCCCGAACCTCCGTGTGGCCGATACGGGCAGGTTTCCCATGCCAAATATGACTTGTTACATTTGACGGAATGTTATTCGGACCTATAGGTTGGGATTTAGACACGAATATGTCCAAAAGTTTGTCGAAAAAGGGTGTTTTGGGGGCGAAAATTCAATACAGCCCCCGAACCTCCGTGTGGCCGATACGGGCTGCTTTTCCATGCCAAATATGACTTGTTACAATTGACGGAATGTTATTCAGACCTATTGGTTGGGATTTAGAAACGAATATATCCAAAATTTAGTCGAAAAAGGGCGTTTTGCGGGCGAAAATTCAATACAGCCCCCGAACCTCCGTGTGGCTGATACGGGCTGCTTTCCCATGCCAAATATGACTTGTTACATTTGACGGAATGTTATTCAGACCTATTGGTTGGGATTTAGAAACGAATATATCCAAAATTTAGTCGAAAAAGGGCGTTTTGCGGGCGAAAATTCAACACAGCTCCCGAACCTCCGTGTGCCCGTTACGGGCAGCTTTCCCATGCCAAATACGACTTGTTACATTTGACGGAATGTTATTCAGACCTATAGGTTGGGATTTAGACACGAATATGTCCAAAACTTAGTCGAAAAAGGGCGTTTTGGGGGCGAAAATTCAATACAGCCCCCGAACCTTCATGTGGCCGATATGGGCAGCTTTCCCATGCCAAATATGACTTGTTACATTTGACGGAATGTTATTCGGACCTATAGGTTGGGATTTACACACGAATATGTTCAAAACTTAGTCGAAAATGGGCGTTTCGGGGGCGAAAATTCAATACAGCCCCCGAACCTCCGTGTGCCCGATACGGGCAGCTTTCCCATGCCAAATATGACTTGTTACATTTGACGGAATGTTATTCGGACCTATAGGTTGGGATTTAGACACGAATATGTCCAAAACTTAGTCGAAAAAAGGCGTTTTGGGGGCGAAAATTCAATGCAGCCCCCGAACCTCCGTGTGGCCGATACGGGCAGCTTTCCCATGCCAAATATGACTTGTTACATTTGACGGAATGTTATTCGGACCTATAGGTTGGGATTTAGAGAAGAATGTGTCGACAACATAGCCGAAAAAGGCCGTTTCGGTGGCGAAAATTCAAAACAGCTCCCGAACCTCTGTTTGGCCGAGACGGGCAGCTTCCCCATGCCAAATATGACTTGTCAGAACTGAGAGAATGTTATTCGGACCTATACGTTGGGATTTAGACACGAATACGTCGAAAACTTAGTCGAAAAAGGGCGTTTTGGGGGCGAAAATTCAAAACATGCCCCGAACCTCTGTGTTGCCGAGATGGGCAGCTTTCCCATGCCAAATATGACTTGTTACATTTGACGGAATGTTATTCGGACCTATAGGTTGGGATTTTGACACGAATATGTCCAAAACTTAGTCGAAAAAGGGCGTTTCGGGGGCGAAAATTCAAAACAGGCCCCGAACCTCCGTGTGGCCGATATGGGCAGCTTTCCCATGCCAAATATGACTTGTTACATTTGACGGAATGTTGTTCGGACCTATAGGTTGGGATTTAGACACGAATACGTCGAAAACTTAGTTGAAAAAGGGCGTTTCGGTAGTGAAAATTGAAAACAGCCCCCGAACCTCCATGTGGCTGATACGGGCAGCCTTCCCATGGCGAATATGACTTCTCACAACTGACGAAATGTTATTCGGACCTATAGGTTGGGATTTAGACACGAATATGTCGAGAACTTAGTCGAAAAAAGGCGTTTCGGGGTTGAAAATTCAACACAGCCCCCAAACCCCCGTTTGGCCGACACGGGCAGCTTCCCCATGCCAAATATGACTTGTCACAACTGATGGAATGTTATTCGGACCTATAGGTTGGGATTTAGACACGAATATGTCCAAAACTTAGTCGAAAAAGGGCGTTTTGGGGGCAAAAATTCAATACAACCCCCGAACCTCCGTGTGGCCGATACGGGCAGCTTTCCCATGCCAAATATGACTTCTTACATTTGACGGAATGTTATTCGGACCTATAGGTTGGGATTTAGAGACGAATACGTCGAAAACATAGCCGAAAAAGGCCGTTTCAAGGGCGAAAATTCAAAACAGCCCCCGAACCTCTGTTTGGCCGAGACGGGCAGCTTCCCCATGCCAAATATGACTTGTCACAACTGATGGAATGTTATTCGGACCTATAGGTTGGGAAGTAGACACGAATACGTCGAAAACTTAGTTTGAAAAGGGCGTGTTTGGGGCGAAAATTCATAACAGCCCCCGAACCTCTGTGTGGCTGATACGAGCAGCTTTCCCATGCCAAATATGACTTGTTACATTTGACGGAATGTTATTTGGACCTATAGGTTGGGATTTAGACACGAATATGTCTAAAACTTAGTCGAAAAAGGGCGTTTTGGAGGCGAAAATTCAAAACAGGCCCCGAACCTCCGTGTGGCTGATATGGGCAGCTTTCCCATGCCAAATATGACTTGTTACATTTGACGGAATGTTGTTCGGACCTATAGGTTGGGATTTAGACACGAATACGTCGAAAACTTAGTTGAAAAAGGGCGTTTCGGGGGTGAAAATTGAAAACAAATTTGAACCTCCATGTGGCTGATACGGGCAGCTTTCCCATGCCAAATATGACTTCTCACAACTGACGAAATGTTATTCGGACCTATAGGTTGGGATTTAGACACGAATACGTCGAAAACTTAGTCGAAAAAATGCGTTTCGGGTTTAAAAATTCAACACAGCCCCCGAACCCCCGTTTGGCCGACACGGGCAGCTTCCTCATGCCAAATATGACTTGTCACAACTGATGGAATGTTATTCGGACCTATAGGTTGGGATTTAGACACGAATATGTCCAAAACTTAGTCGAAAAAGGGCGTTTTGGGGGCGAAAATTCAATACAGGCCCCGAACCTCCATGTGGCCGATACGGGCAACTTTCCCATGCCAAATATGACTTCTTACATTTGGCGGAATGTTATTCGGACCTATAGGTTGGGATTTAGAGACGAATACGTCGAAAACATAGCCGAAAAAGGCCGTTTCGGGGGGCGAAAATTCAAAACAGCCCTCGAACCTCTGTTTGGCCGAGACGGGCAGCTTCCCCATGCCAAGTATGACTTGTCAAAACTGACAAATTTTGTCAATGTACACACGTGTGTTATTATTATTTTTCACCTGATCTAATAACCTCTCCGAAATGGCACTGACATACATTAATCAGCACCGATGGTTTTATATCGAATCTAATGATTCAAGTGCCTTTTGCAAACAAATAATGATGAAGTTGGTAAGAAGAATACTTTCTATTCACGTTGGGCGTTGATATTGGTTTAGGCACAAAATTTGTATACATGTTGCATACAAAGATTGTTACATTGGATGTATGTTACTAATAAGAAATTTAGTAATGATTGTTTTGCATTTAACAATGTTCCTTGTAAAAAAAGACTTTAGAAAGACTGTACAATGACTGATAATTGATTTATCATGGAAGGTTGTTTCTCACTTATTTTTATTTGTCAATTGTTTCCAAATTCATACATGAAGTTAGCCATTTTTTGTTCCAATTCTAACTTTTTTTTTTGTTTTTTGTAGATGACTTCGTTGCGTGGACTTGCAGAGATATTTTGGTATATGGAGAAGAAATTGTACTTTTGTATAGAAGTAATATAATACTTTTGTCGTCTCCAGCTTTTGTGCAGTTAACTAATGCTGATACAGAAAACCATTGCCATGGTAGATAGATCGCCTTTTGACACCGTCCAGTAAATTGATTTTTTGTTGTGGAACATAGATGTATTTTTGGCTTATTTGTACATGCATCACCTTTTGTTGTGGTATGCCAAATGGTCATTTCACATGGTTTGGTAAATGTAATTTTTGTATATGGAGGGCTTTACTTTTTGTATGATTGTATATGTTGTATGGAATTATTATTTTAATTTGGACAATAGTTCATTTGTATGTACTTGGATAGTTATAGTAATTTATTTTTTGTATACGGATGTAGATTGTGGAATGATTGATAATTTATGTATCATTTTATTTATGTACGTATTACAGGTTGAATGGAATATAAACAGGTTATGGACACATTATAATATTAGCAATAAAACATAATATTATGTTTTTGCCGACTAAATGTTTTGTAGCCAATGAAAAGGGAAAGAAAAAAATATATATATATATATTTGGCTACTAAAAGTCTTGTAGCTAAAAGAAAAGCAACCATTTGGCTACTAAATTTTTTGTAGCAAAACAAAAACAATCAATTAGCTACTAAATGTTTTGTAGCCAAAAGAAAATTAAACTTTTGGCTACTAAAAGTTTTGTAGGGAAAAGAAAAGTGCTTATTTGGCGACTAAAATATTTTGTAGCTAAAAACTAAAGTTTCAGAATAAATATGACTTTTGACGACTAAAAATTTAGTAGCAAAAAGTGTTAACGTTTAGGCAACTAAACTTATAGTAGCCAAAAAGAAGAGTATTTGGCGACTAAAATTTTAGTAGCCAAAAAATATTGACTTTGGCCGACTAAAATGTTAGTAGCCAAAACACTAAAATTTACTTTTGGCGACTAACAAAATTTAGTAGCTAAAAATTTTTCTGCCACGAAATAATTGGCTTTTGGCGACCAAAATATTTGTCGGGAAAAGTGTATTTATTTAATTAATTTCTAAACCTATTGGTGACTAAATGTTTAGTCGCCAAATATATACATTTGGCGACTAAAGTGGGATTCGTCGGCAATTATATTTCGCGACTATTCTTCGGCTACTAATTTCCCGACCAAAAGTTTTAGTCGCTAAAGACCATTGGCGACTAAAATATGACTTTTGGCGACTAAAAATTTAGTCGCCAAAAGTGAAAATTTTTGTAGTGAAACCAACGCACCCTGCGCATCACCATCCTCAACTTCTGCTCTACGTTCGGCTTGAATATGGTTGTGCAGATCAGTATGGATGAAACCAACATTCTCATAAGACCCGGATTGATTTACCATATAGTTCGTGATTTGGCTCGTCTTTACACCAACGTTGCGTATTGCCATTGCTTGAGCTTTGTCAGCGCTGTTTAAACCGCGATGTGACCTCAGATACATCACATAGTGTTGTTCTGCCAATTCATGGTTATGGTCTACGACGAAATGAGTCACAACATACTTTCCCCCTTCACCAGCATCTGCCGTATGCGAAATTGGGCTTTGCAACCTACCCTTGTTAGTGCCTTGGGAGCTCTACTCTTCTCAGCAACACGGTCCAAGTATTTTGGTAATCTCTAACCTTCCCTTGAACACAACCACAGCCTACTAACAACCTTTCCCTGTTTATTTGTGTTAAATCTGGATTTTCGTATACTAAATCCTTTGGCTTTAGCGCACGCGTTGTAGAAAGCTTCTTTATCTTTGACCGAATCAAATTTCTCACGTTCAACATCACCAACCATGTCATTCCGATAAGCATCGTCAACCACTTCTTGTTTCACATCGGCTCCACCATCTTCAAAGTTCATGTTGGTTGCTTCTTCATTGCTCGGACCAGCTTCACAACCATGATAAGGTTTCGTTCGACTTTCATTGATCAAATGAATGTCATCTGCTTCATTTGGAATGTCATAATCATCACCTTCCCTTTTCGCTTCCGCTGGGGCCGACATTAGTACAAACAATTACTTGATGACCGAAAAATGTTAACACAAACACAAACATGACATTTTCACATGGTTGAATTGTTTGTGCAAACACAAACACTCGATTGAGAAAGAGAAAGGTTAGTTGCCAATGGAGGGGTTCCGTTTGAGTGAAGCGTAGAGCGGTTGAAGTTAGAATGGGGGTTTAGTTGAGGAAAAATAGCTGAAGTGAAGAGGCCAGAGAGAGAGAGAGACAGAGAGAGGGAGACAGCTCCATACCTCATATCTACTTGGAGAGAACGCCTTCACTTCAGCAATGGAACCAACACAACCTTGTAGTTCCGTTGTTGTTGGAAATCGCCCATTATATTGTTCCCTACAGAGCTTCGTCAATGGAACCCAGCAGGGGCTTCTCGCTGTTAATGGAAACCAAGGGTTACACACTCAACCTTGCACAGAGAGGAGAACAGAGAGAGAGAGATAGAGACAAAATAGAGAGAGTGAGTGGGATGCAATAATGCAAATACGAGCATTAACCAGTTGCCCCGGTTTCAAATTTTTTACGATTAAACAATTCAATAGTCTTGATCAATTATTGTAATGTAATGGCTAAAAATTGGGTTGCATATGGTGTGCAACCTTAAGGGGGTTGCACACTTAAACAGCGCCCTAGATATGTTAGTGGATGTATTAGTATCAGTTGTTAATTTTTTAGCCAATCACAATCATTTTTGTCTTCACACTAAAAGTGTTAATGAGCTAGCCAAACCCAAAATTTAGTGTCAGTGGCTAAACCACAGTCAACATACATTATGGCCAGTCCAGAGAGAGAAATAGAAGGAGAAAAAAAGAAGGAAAAAGGCCAGCCCAAAGAGAGAGGAAAAAAGAGAAAGAGAAGCTGACACACAGTGCAATGGAGTAGGCCCACTATACTTTTCAATTATTATTTATTTTATTTATTGTTTATATATATTCTTAATATACATCTTAACACACATTTTAATATATCTATTGCACCACTACTCACTCTTTAAAATTAACAAATACACACATTTTTAGACTTCACTTATATTACTTTTTGTTATATAATACACCATTTTTTAACTCCATTATGGGCGCTCTTAGGACGAAGCTGCACAAAAATAGCAATGCTAGAAAGAGAGAGGAAAGAGATGAGAAGGAAAGAAAGCCTAAATTTGGTTAGGATGAAAATGAGAGGGAGGTAAGGAAATCCACTTCTTTTTTTTTTTTTCTTTTTTTTAAGTTTATTTAGTATGAAAATAGTGAAAATTATATATAAAAAAAAGTTTAATTTTTCTATACAAGTCATGATAGTATATGATAATTAAGCTTTTAGTTACTTGTAAAAAACACTTGAAAGTTTAAATTTAATAAAAGTAATTACTTATAATTAGAATTCTTATTTTTTCTTCTTGTGCATGTTAATTTTTGACCACACAATCAAACAGATCTCTCTGCCAATTAGAGAGCATGCGGCAAAATAGATCAAGCCAAACATTTGCACACAAAAAGATAAGAAATGCCATGGTAGCTCGTCCACTCGGGACATTCTAACGGTCAAGTCAACAAACTTATCTCTCAAAGATATAGGCACAAGTAAAACAATTATCAATTAGAAAGTACTTTAGACCGACAAAGGTGCCTTACTTTTATAGCCAACAGTATCCGCGTCCCCTAGAAGTGTTACATCATAGGACTCTATCCTTTACAATGATATCATTTATCTAAGACTCCTCTTATTTAGATTTGGATAAACTTTCTTAAAAGTCCAACATTACCCAAACAAATAGTTTAATATCATGTAGAACTCTTGTCCACTATCCAAATATCTGGGATTCCAATATAATTACACAATACCTCGACATCCCTAGATTCCCATATGGCACCTCAACACCCTGTAGGTTCCCTACGTGGCACATCAGCCAACAACCTGAGCCACGTGAACAACTTCAAAATATGTCCCCACAACAATTAAATTCATAGAAGAAATATATTTTATTTTTTAGACGCTTTTAAAAAAGAAAAGAAGACAAATTACCCTTGTAATCCTAGTAGTTTGTTTGTGTCAATTTGATTATTGTAATTATAATTGTATCAATTTTTTCCTCTAATCTTTTACATTGTGTCAATTCGTCCAATTGATAACAACCTTTAAAAAATTGGATTGAAAACAAAGGACAAACTAATTTTCTTTACTCTTGTCAAAGTGATCGAAAAGTTGTGGTCTAATTTAAAATGGCCCTTTAAATTTTGAATGAAACATTTTGTTTTTTATTTCAATTTAATTTTTTAGATGTTTCAGAATTGCATAAACCAAATTGATACAAGAAACAAATTACAGAGATAACAAGTATACTTTGTCTAAAAAAAATATTTTACTATTGGGTAAATTACACTTTGCCCCTCTAAAGTTTCACCCATTTCCTACTTTGGCCCTATAAGTTTGATTTTTCCTACTTTGGCCCTTCATGTTTGCAATCATTTCCACTTTGGCGCTTTAAGTTTGATTTTTTCCACTTTGATTTTTCATGTTTGTAATTTTGTCCACTTTAGCCTTTCATGTTTGCAATTATTCCCACTTTACTTTTAGACTAACTTCCATCCAAAAAGCTAATAGAATCTGTCACATCACTAACACATCAGCTCTATGATGTAAAAAATTCACTAAAGATGCAAGAAATGAAAAATAGAAAATAAAAAAAGTAAATTTTTTTTTAGTCTTTAGTAAACTTGTTTTCAAAATTTGTTCATAAACATTATTACATTATAGATGCATCTAGATTAGATGCACCTAAAAAAAAAAAAACAAATTTAACTAAAAAAAGAAAAAAATTTACTAAAAATGAAAAATATATATATATATACTGATTTAAACACCTGTATCGACAATTCTGAAATGAAAAGTTTACTATTGATTTTTTTATTTTTGTCTTTAGTGAACTTTTTTTTTTTTTAATAGTTTAATTTGTTTTTATTTTTTAGGTGCATTTAAGCTAGATGCATCTATAATGTAATAATATTTATGAATAAATTTGAAAAAAAAGTTCACTAAAGACTAAAAAAAAATTCAAATTTTATTTTATTTATTTATTTATTTTTTTCTATTTTTCATTTTTTGCATCTTTAGTGAATTTTTTACATTAAACGTGGAGCTGATATGTTGGTGATGTGGTAGATTCTGTTAGTTTTTAGATGAAAGTTAGTCTAGGAGTAAAGTGGGAAGAATTGCAAATATGAAAGGGCAAAGTGGGAAGGATTGCAAATATGAAGGGCTAAAGTGGAAAAAATCAAACTTAAAGAGTCAAAGTGGGAAAGATTGCAAACATGAATGACCAAAGTGGGAAGCATTGCAAACATGAAGGGCTAAAGTAGAAAAAATCAAACGTAAAGAGCCAAAGTTGGAAGTATTGCAAACATAAAGGGTCAAAGTGGAAAAAATAAACTCAAAGGGACAAAGTGGGAAGGATTGTAAACATGAATAGCCAAAATAAGAAGTATTGCAAACATGAAAGGCCACAGTAAAAAGAAATAAAACTTAAAAAGTCAAAATAAGAAATAGATAAAATTTTAAGAGGGTAAAATGTAATTTACCTTTTAATTTTTATTTGGTAATTCATGAAAAAATAATAAGTAATTTCAATTTCTTTTCAATTTCATTGAAGCACAAGCACAGTACTAAAAACATAAATAGTGAGGACGTAGAAAAATTTCACATGGAAGGGAGTACTTTTCATCATTATTGTCGGTTGTGGTCAATTATGACAACTATACTTTTCAACGAAAATTACGAAACGTTTCTTTTCATTTCGTTTCGTTTCATTTCATTTCATTTAGGTGGAATGAAGATGTCCACTATTACACATACACTACAACATGAAGAGGGAGATAATATAAGAGTAATGTTTTAGAGCACTAAATTGAGAGCTTTAAAGCATCATTAATAATGTGGCACAGTGATCCCCACCAAAGTGATGTGATGTTTTGGCTTGAGTTTGTTTTTTTTTTTGTTTTTTTTAGCTCATTAGAGCTATTAGTGGTGCAAAAATTAGTGGGATGAATCACCACTCATAATATAAATATCAAAAATACTTTAGACCATTAATTAGTGGTGACTCTAATGATGTAATAGTGGGTCTTACCCATTGTTACATGTGTTTTGTGTCTTAGTTTTTGTTTTTGTTTTTGTTTTTTTTAATTGTCACCTCACTAGTACTGAAATTAATGATAATAAATTAGTGATATGTAACATTTGCTCTATAAATATATATATTAGACCAAGTAGTTATAGAGAAGATAAAAGAAGCATGGCTTTGATAATAAACCACATAACCTCCTCCTCATTCACTCTCCTCTTCCTACTGATGTTGCGATGGCTGACAAACACATCGGCGTATCATTATACCCTGGATGGTTGTCCAACATGGTGCGGAAATGTTAGAATTCCATATCCTTTTGGAATCGGTGTGAATTGTTCCTTAAACGAATGGTACTCCATAGAGTGCAAGAACTCAAGCAGAAGCTCCAACTACTACCTAGATGGCACACCTTACTTAACAAGCATCGATCTTGAGGTGCTGGATATTTTATTAGGTGACAGCTATGTTCGAGTCAACCATCCAGTAACATCTACCAATTGTTCCGTAATTAACACTGGTAGTAGCAGCGTGAACTTGACAAATAGCCCTTTCCAATTCTCATCATACTACAATTTATTTGTCGCCGTGGGTGTAGGCTGCGACAACGAGGAGGTCATGATGTTGACCGATCTGCTGGACAACAAGAAGAAGATGCCGATTACCCAGTGCACAGTTACTTGCAATTCTTCTACTAATGATAATAATATTAGCTCCTGCACTTCCCCATTCTCTGTGCAGTCTCTGCAGGGCTACAAGGTAAATTTGGCAAGCATAGGAAACAACAGCAATCAGAGTGGAGGTGTAGGTGTTGGTGTTGTGCAAACATCATGTACATATGGGTTCTTAGTACAAGACCCTGCAATATCCATTGCATATGGGTTCTTAGTACAAAATGATGCAATATCCAGTACTAGTACCTTAGATGAGTTAACCACTGGTGTCCAAAATCAGGCTACTACTCATGTCCCTGTCATTCTCGATTGGATTTTCCCAGCAAACAGCGCACCTGTAGTAGCTACACCTACCAGTGATAAATATACGTCCTGTTTTAATTTATCGAATCCTTTTAATTCATCGAATCCTTTTTCTTCATCTAACGGGAGGTGCACAACTGGTGAAAGCAATACAGTCACGACATGCTATTGCAAGTTTTCCATCTTGGGAAATCCTTACCTTCCGGATGGATGTAAAGGTACATGCTCAATCCATCTATTATCAACCTTTATATATATACACACACACTTCATTCATCTTTAATGTTCACTGTTCACTCTAGCGACAAATTAACCTAACTCAATTCAAAAACTTTCTACTTTTTGCAATCAAAGGGTTTGGTTTGGTTTGGATCTCTTCGGTGGAGCCAACCAACGTAACTGCGACTATAAGTAGAATTAGGATTCTTAGGACATGTTTAATTAGTAGGATTGTAGTGTGGATTGAAATTATTAGTATATACACTCACAATCTTATGTTTAATAACAAAATTTATTAAACGGGTTACATATAACCAATAATAATAAAAAAATAAATAATTAATTAATTAGCTTGTTTTGTTTGGATTTTCAAGATTCACTTTTAAAAAATTGAATTTTTTTGTTTTTCGCATTTTTTTACTTTTGCTGAATTTTTTTAATATTTTAAGCATTTTTATTTTTATTTTTTACATACATCTAACATAAATATACTTAAAAAATATAATATTTGTGAAAAAATCTTTTAAAGAAATCACTAAATACCAAAAATATAAAAAAAAATACTAAAATTCAATACATTTTCATATTCTTGTGTATTTATTGATTTTTTAAAATATTATTTTACAAATATTTTAATTTTGGAGTTTTCTTAAGTGTGCAAGTGCACACCATGTGCCACTTATACAAAATGTGTAAGTGTAAGGTGTAAGTATAAGTATAAGGTGTAAGTGTAAGGTGTAAGGTGTAAGTGGGTTGCATATGGTGTGTAACTTCAAAAAAGGTGTAAGTGTAAGGTTTAATTTTTCACAAAAGGTGTAAGTGTAAGGTATAAGGTGTAAGGTGTAAGTTGAACACCATAACCAAACCCTTTTATTTTTTAGATACATTTAAATAAAGTACATCTAAAAAAGTAAATTAAATTATTTAAGATTTTAAAAATATTCACTAAAAATAAAAATAAAAAAGTACGAAAAACAAAAAATTCTATTTCCAAAAAATTGAATTCAAAAAATAACCAAACATAGTAAATATTTTTTTATAGTTAATATTAAGTACAAAAAACTAAAATATTCATTACAAAAGTTTTTAATGTAAACTTTTATAATTAAACCCGTCAAGTTTGCATGTTTGAAAACAATTTCATAATAGTATTTTTATCATTGTCACAAAAAATACCCTTTCTATATACAAGTAAATTAGTATTCATTCATTGACCACTAACTCCACAATTAATTCTTTACGATATTCATTGTTAACTATAAAAAATAATTATCCATAATTGTAACTTAAAAAATAAAAGTCAGTAATAAAAATTTTTAATTTTAACACAAATAAAGAACAAAACTCAATTAGTAACCCATTAATAGATATACGAGAGAGATTAAATTTAGCACATACCTAACCTTTGATATAAATGCACAAATTGAATGCCTTAAATTTAAACCCATAATCTCAAAGTCCATAGATTGAAATTTTAACCAATAATTATTTTCAAAAAAATGAAGTTAATTACACTAAAAAATATATATTTTTAAAAGGTGGGGACATGTGACCCCTTTGTCGGTCCTTAAATCCGTCCCTTTCCACGCTTAAGTAGTAAAAATATATAGTGCCTGTTTGGTACAGTTTAAAAGTTGCTTATTTCAGCTTTCAGTTTAATTTAAGCTATTTTGATATGTTTGGTTTAGCTTATACCTTATAGCTTATAACTTTTTAGAAGTCAGAAATCAACTTATTCTTTGAGTGGGGCATGAGATGCTTAATTTATAATTCAGAAATCAGCTTATGTTCATAGTTATAAGGTATAAGCTGTTTAGGCATAAGCTATAAATACTTTCTCACAGCTCTACCAAACAGGACCATAGAGAGAGAATAGTGTTGAAGCAAAGAGTTCGATAGTGAGAAAGTCTGGCCCTCGATGTCAGTATCTTTCTATACCTCATAGTAGGGGCTTTTTGGGCATTTCCAACTATACATCAATTTTTTTTAATTAAATTTGAATAAAAACTTTTTATATCAAGTGTTCTAATGGAGAGTTTTGTTATTCTGGACGACTGGGCGGACGATTGGCCAGTGCAATATTTTTACAAATTTTTTCCTTGAGGTAGTCATCCCGGAAGATATTCGGAGGGACATCTGGTGGTGAAAATCCAATGATAATGAATAGTAATTTGATAAAAAAAAACAAATTAATACTCAGTTTGATGAAAGAAAAGTGAAATTCCAAATTTGAAGATGGATTTGATGAACTATTAAAGAAGCAAAAAAAACCATTTTTCATCAAATTTAAATTTGATAAAACATTTGATAAAACGTTGGAGAGGTCGTACTGAACCAACCACTACAAAAAAATTAAGGTTTTAGAGACCAAAATTTAGGAATAAAATTATTTTTTAGGGATCAAATATTTTTGTTGCAAAAAGTATAGTTATTATATTTTTAGCAACAAAAAATTCGACAATAGTGATGAATTATTATCATTTTAGGATCAAATTTTTTGTCTCAAAAAATAAAAAATTTTGAGACCAAATTATTTTATCCCTAAATATCTATTTATTAGTGATATTTTCAAAATTTTGCGTCTCTAAATATTTTTTATAATAAAATTTTTACTTTTAAAAATTAAAATATTTAATTTTTAAAATTCTTATATGTTGTAATCTAACATTAAACATGACTTTGCCATAATTACCAACTAGCATATCACCCGTGCTATGCACGGGATAATTATAAATATTTATATTTGTTTTAAATTTTTTTTAATATATAAATTATGTTTTTTAAGATTTTTTATAAAAATAATTTCACAATCTTATCACTAACTATAGTGTATGGGAGAAGTTAAAAAGGTACTGCAGTAATTATACACAGATTGTATCTATAATTATTTGTATGACGGGATTTTAAATGCTGATCAGGAGATTGTATCAATAAATGTAGGCATATAGAAAGACATGTGGATTGAAAAAAGTTAATAAATATTGATCAGGGGATTTTGACCAAATTAATAAATGCTGAGTTTTTTTTTTTTTAAATAATAAATTGAGAAAATTTCGATTAGGATATTGAATTGCTTAATATATAGTATAGATATAGATAGATAGATAGATAGATAGATAGATAGATATAGATAGTATAATATAGATAGATAGATGTGTTGAAAATTTCAAGAAATTTTGTTTATGTTGGTCTTTAATGCATTAAAGTTTAATTATGAGGGGGGTTTTGACCAAATCTCCCAAAAGGTATAGGGATTAGGAGAAATTAATAAATGTTGAGTTTTTTTTTTTTAAATCAAAAAATTAGAAAATTTGGATTGAAATATTGGAGCTCCCACAAGCCTTGGGGGTTAAAATCCCCTTTTGCTTAATATATAGTATAGAGTATAGATGTTGGTTTGCACCTTACCTGACCAAGCTAGCTTACATACCCATTGTTTTTCGTGTAAATTTATTTTTATTTTAAATTAAGAAAATTCAATTGATGTGGTTATTTCAAACGTTGGGTATGTAAGCTAGGGGGGCCCGAATTTGGGTACCCCTAATGGCCCGAATTTTCCTATCAGGTAAAAAAAAAAAAAAAAAAAAACAAAACAAAGTTACCAAAACTGGCAATTAGGGACATTTGGGCCACAGTTTTTAGGGCCACCAATCATTTTCCTATTTCGAAAATGTAGTGGATATCTTTTAGGATCATATTTAGTGACCCGAAATTGGGGCACTAATGCCCCGAAATTGCCATACAAGACACAAAAAAAAAAAAAAAAAACAAAGTTACCCAAATTAGAATTAGGGGCATTACTGTCCAGTTTTTTTAGTGCCATAAAACATTTCTATATCTTTTATTACAATTATGTAATAGATAAAATCACAATCCTACTATGGCCTCGTTTGGGAAGTGACTATTTTAGTAGGCTATTTGGCTTTTTGGTTATTTTAGTGACTATTTTAGTTTTTGTGTTTGGGAAGATGAGATGGATTTTATTTGAGTTGTTGTATTGAAAAATGTGTTGAAATGATGTTTAAAATTAAAATGACAAATTTACCCCTGATTTTATTTTTTCCGAATTTATTATATAGGGGTAATATTGTAATTATACCTGTCTGCAGCCTACACTGTTGGTGGCAGTGTAGGCTGCGTTGCTGCAGCAGCCGAAACATTTGACTTTTTCTTTTTCTTTTCTTTTTTTTTTTTTGTGAAAATCATGCAAAGGGAGGCTTTTTGGCTATTTTCTGATTTAAGGATAACATAGCCCAACCCAAGGCTTCCCAAACACCCCCTATAATAACTATTTATTTGTATTATATAATGTAAGTATTTGGAAAGTGACTATTTTAAAGGTTTTTTGATTTTTTGATTATTTTAATAAGTTATTTTAATTTTTGTGTTTAAGAAGATGTGATGAATTTTTATTTGAATTGTTATATTGAAAAATTTATTGAAATGATATTTAAAGTTAAAATGATAACTTTGTCCTCAACCTTACATTTTTCAAAATTAATCTAAAAGACAAAATCATCATTTCGGCCTTAAAGATTAGGCTGTCACAATTTATTGCCTACGTACTATCATGACAGTGTAGGGCTTCCCGTCCGTGTCGGCTTTGCTTTTTTTTTCTTTTTTTTTTTTTTTTAATATAATCATTGATTTGGGCTTCTTGAGACTTTTTAGCTTTTTTTTAATATTTGAGACTATTTTAACCTTAAAAAATGAGTTCCCCCAAACACCCCCCACCAATGTTTCACTTTGTTTTTTGGTTGGTAACTGCTTTTTTTTTTTTTCTTTTTTGTCTTTTTTTATCTCATAGAATTTATTGCAATTGTATGCAGTCGGGTGCTCACAAGCTCCTTCGCTTCCTTGGTGCAACAAATCAAAAATCATTATCATTGGTAAGCTCATTTTCCTTGGAAGTGTTTAGAAGAGTTACTGCCTGCTATGCTTTTGATTGACTACTTATTGATTACAATGACATGGCACTATTTGGGTGGAGATAAGTCGAAAACTCATTTTCCTTCCATGTGTTTAGAAACATAGGACCTGTTTGGCAGAGCTGTGGGAGACTGCTTATAGTTTATGCCAAAACAGCTTATACTTTATAACTTTCAGTTTAAACTGATTTCTAACTTATTCTCAAAGCATATCCAGCCCAGCTCACAGAATAAGCTGATTTCTGACTTCCACAAAGCTATAAGCTATAAGTATAAGCTAAACTAAACATATCAAAACAGCTTAAATTAAGCTGAAAGCTGAAAATAAGTGCTGACAAACAGGACCATAGACATGGAAGGATTGTTTGTTGTAGTTTATGAAGCTGTTCATAAATTATTTTAGTTTATTTTTAAAATTTTGTGTTAAAGTATATGGTATAATTTGGGTTTATAATTTATGAAATAAAAATAACTTGAATAATTTTTATTTTTATTTTTTAAATTGATTACAAACAAACAAGAACATAAATATTTTACAGGTGGATTCTCTCCTGTCCATAATTTGGATTGAAAGATGTTGTTCAGGTGTATGGAGGTTATCACGAGTTTCGTTTTAATAATCCGAACTATTCATTTTATTAGACACTTTGTGTATATCATCCATACAAAAGTTTAGATCTATCTGATAACCATATCATATTTAATTTATTATTTTTGTCAACAAAAAAAGTATTTTTAAAAATAGACCATTCATTTTTTGTTGTGACAAACGCAATAAATTGAATAGATTATGATTATTAGATTGATTTGATTTTTTGTGTAGATGATATACACGAAGTGCTCAAAATGAACAGTTTGGATCATTGGAATAAGACCCACGGTGAGCCCTACGGGCCCGAATAGTGCCCTTCAAATAGAAAACCTAAATTCATATACTTATTTTTGAATCTACACTCTTTTAATTATTCCTCTCTCCACATTTTAAATCTTGATGTAAAGCCCAAATTATTGGAAAGTTACTTTTGGGATTTAAATTTATACACAAAATTGACCTAATTCCAACTCCAAAAGAAAAGGCTACGCATTTTTTATTTTTTGATTAATAATTTTTAATTTTTGAAAAAGTGTACTTATTTGTATCACATCAATCAACATTTTTTTTCTACTTTGTTATACATTTTTTTGTAAAAAGTAAAAAATACACTTATTTAGAATATTTCAAACCAAATAACCCATAATCTTTTAGTCATATTATAATATTTTTTTGATAACTTAATATCCAGACTTATGAACCAACTAATTCGGAGAACAAATTACACCGTTTACTAGTAGGTACTCAATTAAAACCAGAACAAATACGGTATGGATTGACCTTATTTTTTTATTACAGTGTTCCTCTGCCTTTTTCTTTGTGCTTTTTAGTGACTCCCATTTACAATGACATGGCACCGGGTGGTTCTTATAGAAATATGGATTGGAGTAGTGATTTAAAAACTTGATTAAAACTTAAGATTAAAAAAATTACTCTTATCTTATCAATATTTATCATTCATTTTTAATAATTTTTTTTAATTTAAACTTTTTAAATCACAAATAAATAATTATAATATATTTAAGTTTTTGTTTCAACAAAATAAATATTATATATAATTGCTTTTACCTAATCTTGATAGAGTTTAAAAGCAGCTCTCTCTCTCTCTCCTTTTTTTTTTTTTTTATTTAAATTGTGTCCTAACTCAACATAAGTTATGTTTATGAAAGATGTCCGGTTTTGTTATTATTTTTTATGTAAGGATAAATTTTTAGTAAATTGTTAATACGCTGAAAAAAAAGTGTATAGAGTTGATGCATTTTGAGCATGGTCACACAACATCAACTTTAAATATATGCCATCCATTTCATATTATGATTTTTTTTTTATTATTTATGAATTACACACACTTTATAAAATTAAAAAATATAAATTACAAATACACCCCTTGATATTTACTTAAAGTACAGATTGCCCCCTGTAGTTTGAAAAATTACAAACACCCCCTTATTAAAAAAAATTATTTAATAGAATTAACTTAAAAATTAAAATTGGTAATTGCTCTTTTATACAATAATAAAATTACCTAAATTATTAATTGAAACATATTTCTAACATCATTAAAAATTGTTAATTGATTTGATGATTTATTAATAAAAGAGGTGATTTGTTATGAAATTAAAACCTTAGGGAATAAAATGTAATTTTCAGAACTACAGGGGGTGATTTGTATTTTAATCAAATCTCATGGGGTGTACTTGTAATTTACCCAATTAAAAAACAATAAAATTTTTGCTAGACCAAATATTCGATGATTACTTTTTTAAATTTTGGTTCTATATTGATTCTGGAGTTGAGTTCTCTATAGGTGTTTGTGCTGGAATAGCTGGAGGATTGTTTTTACTTATTGCTTCTTGGTGGCTGTACAAAGTAATGAAGAAAAGAAATGACAAGAAACGCAAGGAAATATTCTTCAAGCGAAATGGTGGTTTCTTGCTACAACACAAATTATCTTCAAGTGATGGCAACGAAAAAATCAAATTGTTTAATTCGAATGAGTTAGAGAAAGCCACCGATCATTACAATGAAGATCGTATTCTCGGCCAAGGAGGCCAAGGTACAACTAATTTCTTATCGTGCATTGATTTCTTACAACTAATTTCTTTCGGGTTGGATAAGGGTCAAGAATATGAGGGCACTTATGAATGTTTTAGGCCAAAAGTAAGCACAATGCGTGCATATATATATATATACACATCAGGCACGTGCATTGGACTTGTATTTAGCCTAGTCAGTGAGTATGAGCCAACATATATATATATATATCGTAATAGGTTAAATAGCTGCTATTTCATAAATCTAGGATTTGATTTCAAGCAAAATTCATGATTTTGTTCTCTCTAATTTCAATAAGATTTGTTCAAAATTCATTTTTCTAAATTTTTAATCAATCACTTATTTTCAATTAATTTTTCAATAGGTACTGTTTACAAAGGTATGTTGTCAGATGGGAGAATCATCGCTGTTAAAAAGTCTAAGGTTGTCGACGAAGGACAGGTTGAACAATTCATCAATGAGGTCGTCATTCTTTCACAAATCATTCATAGGAATATTGTGAAGCTCTTGGGTTGTTGTCTAGAGACAGATGTTCCTCTGCTAATATACGAGTTCATCCCAAATGGAACGCTCTCTCAACATATTCATGATCCAAATGAGGAGTTCCCACTATCATGGGAGATGCGCTTTCGAATTGCCACAGAAGTTGCCGGAGCTCTTTCCTACTTGCATTATGCAGCTTCCATACCCATCTATCATCGAGACATGAAGTCAACCAACATACTCTTGGATGATAAATACAAGGCAAAAGTTTCTGATTTTGGAACTTCGACTTCAATTGATGTTGATAATACTCATTTGACCACACGAGTACAAGGAACCTTCGGGTACTTGGATCCAGAGTACTTCCAATCAAGCCAATTTACTGATAAGAGTGATGTTTATAGTTTCGGGGTTGTTATTGTTGAGCTTTTAACTGGGCAAAAACCAATCTCTTCCACTAGATCCCGAGAAAGCAGGAGTTTAGTCACACATTTTATGGAATCAATGGAGGAAAATTGTCTACTTGAGATTCTTGATCCACGGATTCTCAAGGAGGGTCGGAGAGAAGAGATGATTGCTGTTGCTCACCTCGCAAAAAGATGCCTAAACTTGAATGGGAAGAAAAGGCCTACTATGAAAGATGTAGCAGTTAAGTTGGAAGGAATTAGAATGTCACAAGGAAGTTTAACCATTCACCAAAGCTATGAAGAAGTTGAATACAATACAACTGATTTGACTGAGGCTTGGGATGTTGCCTCAACCTCAACAGGGACATTTTTAGATAGTGGGAATGGCACAGCTTTATCGTTTGATGTCCAACCACTATTGCATACCATGTAGTGAAGTATAAACTATACATACATTGCTTCTCCGTGCTAGATATTTACCATAAAGCTTTGTTATTCAAATGTTAATTATGTACTAGTATGTAATGTTACAAACATATGCACTAATTACTAATGCTTTGGATTGGCAATAATAGTAGTTTTCTATGCCATATTTCCTATTGATAAAATCATTCGCCAAGAACAAACTGAATTCATTTGTTTGATCGAATACCCTAAAAGCTGCTCTGATCTTGATCAAATCCACAATATTAATCCAACTAGATTGAGGTCTATTGAAGATGATATCGTTGATGTGTAGTTCATAAAGTCTCACATAGTCACAAAGAAAAGTTATCTCCATATTTGTTTCTCCAAATTGGAGTAACCCCACTTAAACCACCACTCTCAAATCTCAACCTAGACTTTCCGAGCGAAGTTACATAAAAAGGATAGGATGTTTTGTTGATTACTCATGTGCGATACAAAGCGCAGGAAGACTAGACAGAAAAAATAAATAAATAAACACCATCTTTGCCTCTCTTCCAAATTAAGTTGTCCTCAGAAATAAGTCTCAAATGGGCTGCTTCCAATAAATTGAGTAATATTCCACATGATTCTCTTTTTTCTCATTCAAATAAAGATCTTCTAAATCTGAAATCCCAAACTATGTTATTTGTTCTCATCAACAGAAAGACCTCAGCCACACTTTACAATCTTTTTGCAAAGAAAGTTTAAAAAGTCCAGAAAATCTGTGTTTGAAGAAACAATTATGAGACCAATCATCCTTTCAAAACTGTATCTGCAATTTGTTTCACAGTTTTAAGTTGAAGTTTTCGTTTTAACACTATCCTAACTCTATCAATCATATGACTCTGGCCAACCTCCACAATTCCTTTCCATAAACCTGAAGCAACACCTTTCCTCATTATCAATGGGATCAATCATTTATTCACATTCCTATTATATTTGTGAACAATACGCTTTCTCCATAAAGAGTCCTTTTTTCTCTCCCGAATCTCCCCCATCATTTTGAGAGGTGGGGTGAGGTTTGGTGGTGAAGGAGAATCTGTGTGAAAGGTTTGAACAAATTGTTGTGTGTAAACAAAGAGCAGGTGCGGGTGCCAATATTAAGTGATTTTCCTCTAAAAAAAAGTTCACCTTTAGTGACTAAATTCATTTTTTGTCACAAAATCTTAATATATAATGACTACATTTTTTGGTAGCCAAATCTCAATCAACGGCGACTAAAATATTAGTTGCCAAAAGTACTAATTTGGCGAAAAAAATTTTTTGGTCGGAAAAAATGAATATATGACATTTAATTTTTTTTTTTTGGTCGCTAAAACTTAACATTTTCTGACAAAATTGTTTGGTCGCCAACGAGTAACCATAAAAATATCACCGTTATTTGGCAACTAAATTTGTTCGGTCATTGTCTGTCAGCACATTTAGATATCAAAACGATATCGCTTTGATAGCTGCGACTAAATTGTATTAGTCACTAAAAGATTACACTCTTCTGCCCAATTTTTCACCCTTCCGCCTATATTTTTGGCGACTAATATTTTAAATTGGCGAAAAATCACTTTTCTGCAACAAAATTACTTTAGTCGGTAATAATATGAACTTTTAGCTACGAAATTAACAGGTCAGAGAGCTGTATGTGTGAGATGTGAATAACAGATAGGAGTGAGATGAAAACCCTACCTATGAGTGAGTGTTTGTGAGAGAGAGAGAGAGAGAGAGAGAGAGAGAGAGAGAGAGAGAGAGAGAGATGTGAATACGAACGAATTAGCTAGAGCTTTGTTTCAAAAAAGAAAAGACAAAGCAAATTAATTAGAGAAGAGATACTACAAGAAAATGCACCTACGGCGACCAAATTGGCGACTAAAAAAATTTTTAGTCGCTAAAAGTATAGGTTTTGGCGATTAAAACAACCTTACTAGTCAAAAGTAAAACTTTTTGGTGACTAAAAAAATTTAGTAGCCAAAAGTATAGGAAGTAAAACTTTTTGGTGACTAAAAAAATTTAGTAGCCAAAAGTATAGGTTTTGGCGACTGAAAATCAGTTTAGTCGCCAATTATCGACTTTTAGCTACTAAAATATTTAGTAGCCGAATGGAAAATAAAAAAATGATTTTTTTCTCTTTGGCGACTAAACTTTGGTCGCCAAAAATGTCCTTTTAGCGACAAAAAAAGATTTTAGTCGCCGAATATTGACTTTTCGCTACTAAAATATTTAGTAGCCGAATGGAAAATAAAAAAATTATTTTTCCTCTTTGGCGACTAAATTTTAGTCGCCAAAAACTTACTTTTAGCGACAAAAAGAAATCTAGTCGCCGTATATTGATTTTTAGCTACTAAAATATTTAGTCACTGAATGAAAAATAAAAAAATTATTTTTTCTCTTTGGCGACTAAAGTTTTAGTCGCCAAAAACTTACTTTCAGCGACAAAAAATTATTTTAGTTGCCAAAATAATTTTTTTTTTTTTCAATTTTTGGTAACCTATCTTCAGCGACTAAAATTTAGTCGCGGATGTGTTCAAATTTTTCTGGGAAATATTTCATATTGGCGCCTAAATTTTCCCCAAATCTATTACTTCTTCAAGACCTGCTCGCTTCTCTTGTCGTTCTTCCGTCTCTCGCTCAACCGCTTGTCAAGGCTCGATATCGTGGTTCAAGATCCACATCGTGAAGGACCACGACATGAAGGAGAGGTCAGTGCTTGGAAGTTGAGAGGCTAGGGTTGAGTGCGTGATTATGGGAGTCGAGGGTTTGGTGCGATCAAGAGAGGTAACAATGGAAGGCTCGAGAGTGTTAGCAATTATCGTGTTAAATCCGTGTGTTTGTCCTGTGGTGGTTGTGAGGTATCCGGATGAGAAGGATGGTGGTAATGCGCCTCAAGTGTTTGTGGCGTCTGCGGCGGAGGATGAGGATGATACGAAGTTCCATGATGCCTCGGATGATCGCAAAAGTTAGGGTTTTTCATCTCTGCTTAGGATGTTTTACATTCCAATTGAATCTAAATGCTACAATTGACAGCGTTGCTTTCAAGGTTATGTGATTATGGTGCTGTAAAAGTATGAGCAATAGGTGTTCGATGATATGCTTTAAACACTAGATTTAAACCAAAGCTCATTTGAGCTGAAAATTTTCAAATTTCAGTCAAAACACCGAAAAATGAGAAGACAAACCAAAATTTTTCATGTAATTTTTTTTTTAATAAACATTTTATGTTAAACTAAACCTAGAATGTTTGGTTGAGTCTTCAAAAATTATGTTTTGAATTTTTTTAAAGTAAAAAACTAGTTGGACAAAAATAAACATGAATTTTTATTTTTTTTTCACCAACTAGCTTTTTAGATTCTAAAAAGTTAATCAAACAAACCAACATGGAACACATATTTTAAAGCCAATAAGTAGACTTTACTACTATTTCATTAACGATTTAGATTGTCGTATGAAATTGAATCATGTTGACTTAAATTAGATATTTTAGAGATTAAATTAACAAAATTAATGCTCAGAGGACTAATGTTGCATCTTCATATATGCTCAAATTAGACTTAATGTTGCATCTTCTATATGCATTGCGATATGGGAGTTGTGCTTGATGATTTTCATCCTACTTGCAGACTGATACATCCCTGGCTATAGAGGCTATATTCATGAAAAGATGGGAATTTGATAGTATAGAACAAGCTGCAAAATGCATATCTTCATGGCTTTCAGGAACACACCATGAACAGCTTCTCTTGAAAGGATATTTGGAATCTGTTGTGTTGTTTTTTTATGAGATGGCCTTATTTTATTGATGCTCTATTTTTTTTTTTTTTTTTTTTTTTTTGGTATGAGATGCTTTATCCACCATGTGTTTGCAAATATCTTTGACGAAGAGATTGAGATGTTTTGGCTTCCATCTATTGTTCACCATGTGTTTGATAATATGCCTAAACCAACTTGAAAAAAAAAAAAACTCAGCAAACAACTACAGCTTAGGTCTTGCAAAGGAAAATTAAGAGTTTTTAATTAGACTATATTATTGTTTTTGTGTTCTTCTTGAATTTTTTCCGAGCAAAACAAACTGGAGTTTACACTCTATCTGTTAATGGGCCCTTACTGAAGGCTAAATTTCTTAGAAGTGGATTCTGGGGATTCAGTGGAATCATGGGTGCTAGGATTAATGTGAGTCATCAACTACACGTGCAACAGTGCAAGAAGGTGCATTGTAATTTCAGTTTATCTTCCAATGGTAACGGTAGTATGGCAGAGAATTTCAATGAGAATGATGAAGATTATGTCAACTCCAGTGTAGTTGAAGCATTGTGTTTTGTCATTTTGCTTTCTATTAGAGCACAGAACATGGAAACATCAATCTGTTACATCTGAGAGTATCCGTATATTGTCGTTTCGCTTCTTGCCAAAAAATGAGAAATGTAAACACAAATGTTCCTTTAAGCATCCTTTTGTGCCATTTTTCCTTTATTCAATTTGGAGGAATAGAACACATACATCTCAACACCCCTCTTTATATACTTTGCAACCTAGCCTTAGTAGCTTACTTTTTTTTTCCCCTCTTTATCTACATATACTGTTATGTGAAGCCCATTTAGTTTGAACACCGTTTTGAAGCTTTGTCACACTTTTTCTCATCCCTAAATTGTTCCCATGTTACTGCCAATTTAATTTTTTTTATAACTTTTTAAGCTTTTAATAACACACCTTCTTGTGCAACATGCATGTTTCTACAGTTATGGATCCCTTATAGTATTATTGTCAATGGATGATGACTATCATCATGTTGTCCGAAATTCTATAGCTCTAAGCAGTGTGCTGTTGGGCTATTTACTTCTTCACTACTTGCTAAAGTTTGTAAATTGTAGTTATATGCATCTGGAAAACGTGGGAAAAATTATTACTCCGTTCTTGTCAAGGGCGGGGAGAAGTTAGATGAGGTGTGAAGTATATCTACTTATAAAGTGAATTTGTTTTCTAAATGTTTGTATTTCTTACAATTTTTGTAATAATTACAGTAGTTCCAGAGTAACTTTTTCCTTTTTATCATTTTAATATATGTGATAGCGTAAGTGTCTTTCCATCTTGCATTTGTAGAAAATATACCGTATCAAGCTTCCAGGCTCGCCAATAGAGATTGGTGAAGGGAAACCTGCAAATCAAAATCATGCTATTATTTTCACTCGTGGAGAGGCTCTGCGGACCATAGACATGAATCAGGTAAGTTTAATTTTGTCCCCTTAACTTGAAAAAACATTTCCAACTGACTTACTGTTTATCTTCAGGATAACTACCTTGAAGAAGCTTTCAAAATGAGAAATGTATTGGAGGAACTTCTGAAAATTCATCATGGGCGGCAAAAACCAACAATATTGGGTCTAAGGGAGCATATTTTTACTAGAAGGTTGGGCTATCATGTTTATGTATATAAAACTTATCTTGATGATTGATTGCCAGGGTTAAACAAATCAGCAAGCAGAGAAAGTGTGTAGAATAATGGTAATGTATATACTACTCTTATTTGGTTGTTCTGATTTACAGTGTTTCATCACTTGCCTGGTTCATGTCCAATCAGGAGACAAGTTTTGTGACAACGAATTTTGGCGAACTCTCTAAGGTAAGTTCCCTTCCTCCTCCCTGCCTGCATACCTAAAAAAGTTCACTGTGTATTTATAAATAATGCTCTAATTAGTTTAATGTGACGATTAGTAATTCAATTTTAAATTTCAGGTCGGTTGCTATTTCTATACGTTATTGTTCTTATATTAATTGTTGTTCTTTTGAGAGAGGCTATGGAGATTTCATGCGGAAAGCTAGTGTTTAACTTATAAAATCTGGACTTGGATCTTGCAGAAAATATGTTTTTTTGGAGCTTAAAGACATATATTTTATAACCGTTATATATGCCTAAGTTGAATGCTTCCGCTATCCCAAAATGACTTTTATCTTTGAAAGGACTTTCTCTCAGTAGATGCAACAATTGCTTTCACACGTTATCCTTTTAATATTAGTTTTCAACACTATCACTGTTAATTTGAGAGTTGAGAAGAGAAAATATAATCAGTTGTATTCAATATTCTTATTTATGAAGACCATATTACACTCCTTATATAGGAGAGAACAAGAGCTACTATTTGTGCCACTAAGAGCCACTATCACCACTAAGAGCCACTATCTATATCCTTACATATTGTATACATCCACTACATCCACTATCTAGATCACTAACAATACATTACATATAATATACTAACAGCCCCCCTCAAACTCAAGGAGGATAGGTACTAACCAACTTGAGTTTGTAGAGAGTAACAAAGCAGGAAAATAATCTGACAAATAAAATAAAATAGGATAGGAGACAATGTATGGTAGTGTCAGACCGCTAGAAGAGAGGGCTTTTCTGAGGTCATGTCGGACCGCTAGAAGAAAGGCTTTCTGAGGTCATGTCGGACCGGTGTAGAAGACAGATTCTGTGGTCATGTCGGACCGCTAGAAGACAACGATTCTGGGTCATGTCGGACCGGTGTAGAAGACAGTTTATGGGGTCATGTCGGACCGTTATAGAAGACACTGTGTGGTCGTGTCAGACCGTTTTAGAAGCTTTGGTGGGGCACCAAGAGGGCGACTTAGGGAGTGCGCCATGAGGTGGCTTGGGTGGTTCGCATGGTGTGTAACCATGCTCACCATGATATAGGTAGAATACCCCCCCTCAAACTCAAAGAGGTTTGAAGATAGAAACCTATTTGAGGTGGAAACAAAAGGATGAATAAAGTGGAGCAAAACAGCGCAACACAGAAGGAAGGTGGGAAAAAAATATATATATATATAGATATATATATTTTTGGTGTTTGGTTGTCGGGTTTTTTTTTTTTTTTTTTGGTGAAACTTGCCCATGGGTTTGGTGTGGTGGGTATGTAGTGGAATGGGGAGGGAGTGGGATGGTGGGTTGCATGACATAAAATAATAAGATGGTAGGTGGTGGATGAGGAAGAGTGAGAGAGAGAGTGGGTGTGACATGACAACTCTTGTTGAAGAGAGAGAGAGAGAGCACATGCAGTGGGTTATATATAATTAAGAGCTGGTGGGTTATTGTATTGGAGAGTGGACGGGAGAATTATTTTATTAGAGTGGGAGAAAGATAATGAAAAACAATGTGGGGTGGCCAAGTTGGTGGGTTGGATGAAGAGAGAAAAAGCTTTGATGCAGGCATGATTCAGGCACGTGGATGGGTGAGGGACTGAGTGGCAGGCAGCAGCAACCATGTTTAGGAGGGATGGAAAGTGGGTATTTTGGTTTGTGTAAAAGTTGACATAGGATGAATCCAGACATGCAATCCCGTAGGAGAGTCAGAGAGAGTGGGAGTAGAGAGCTCCAATGGGGACGATGGAGGAGACGTAGAGGTCTTTGGGTCTTTCATCATCGTCTCCAGATTCACACCGATTCGTCTCAGATTTTCAGCAAAGGCTGAAGCTCAAAAGCTGCCGCTGCCGCTGCGGCCGCAGAGGCGGAGTCAGAGAAGTCGAGGTCTAGGTCGAGCGGCGGCGGGACACGGCGGCGGGATGGAGATAGGTACGGGACTGAGGGGTACTGGCAGCTGGCGGAGGCAATAGAGAGCCTGGGAGAGATTTATGAGAGAGTGGAGGAGTCTAAGCAGAGGCAGATGATAAAGTTGGAGAAACAGAGGATACAGTTTGCAAAGGATTTGGAGATCCAGAGAATGAAGCTTTTCATGGATTCGCAGATACAGATCGAAAAGATGAAGCGAGCAAGGGGAACTTCAGAAGCTGACAGCTATTTATAGACTCCTGGATTGGTTTTGTATATGGGCGATGAAGTTGTCGAGCAGTCGAGCAATGCGAAGGTGTTGTCGTCGTGGAAGCTGAAGGGAGTGTCTCAATGAGGTCAAGCCTTTGCTGGTCAGGTGCAAGATCAAAGTTGACATGGAAGGGTCTGTGATGTAGAGGACTTGGTTTGTGTAGTCAATGGAGGTTCTGAGTGGTAGCAGCCAGTGTGGGTTGAGAAGGTGAGTTGGTCCTGGCTGCAAGTTATGTGAGTTTGGAACCTCGGATCGCCACATCCAGGGCCTGTGCCAAATGGGTATTTGATGGGTAGTTTGCCACAGGTTCTTTGGCAGGTTTGGCTTTGGATTAAGTAGGGGAAGAGTGTGAGAGAAATAAAGAAAAGAAGAGTCATGGAACAATGCTTGAGCTTCATGTTTAAGAGAGAGAGAGAGAGAGGTCCGATAATGAGGGCTGAGATCCGGCTGGCGGCCAAGGCGAGGCTGCCGCCCGCCGGTGAAGCGAAATTATGAGGTTCTTAACCTAGCTCTGATACCATGTTAATTTGAGAGTTGAGAAGAGAAAATATAATCAGTTGTATTCAATATTCTTATTTATGAAGAGCATATTACACTCCTTATATAAGAGAGAACAAGAGCTACTATTTGTGCTACTAAGAGCCACTATCACCACTAAGAACCACTATCTATACCCTTACATATTGTATACATCCACTAAATCCACTATCTAGATCACTAACAATACATTACATATAATATACTAACAATCACAATGTTTTCTTCTCTTTTGGTAGTAGGTACTATTACTTTTGCCATGGTTTCATCTACTGATTACATTAATAGTTTACACCCTATTTAGTCTATTCTGCTCTTAGAACTCCTTTCTTTAACCCATTGAAGCTTCTAACTTGAATGAGTTGAATCAAATAAAGGGCAATAAAGTAATGAAGAGGGGCAAAAAGAAAGTAGAAGAGGAAAAGTGTTGGAAGCAGTTTGGTTTCTTAGACAGATTGCTTTGATACCATGTCAGTATTCTCCAAAAAAGAAAGAGAAGAGTATAGAAAAGAGAAAGAGAATAGAAATGAAAGAGATAAGATAACTCAAGTAGATTTCTATAGAATGTTAACTCAAATAGTAGTCAAAAAAATAGTAGTCAAAAAAATATTATCTTCAATTAAAAACAAAAGCAAAACCTATAATAGGCTTAAAGTCATATTTTACATACTTTTTAATAAGCTGGATGGAGTTACATAAGAGATTAAAAAATATCATGGAACCCATTAGTGGACATAATATTATTATATCTTTTAGTTCTTCAAAAGATGGCAAACTTTTAATATAATTGTGTAAATCTTTTCAGGATATAATTCGACTTTACGTGGAGGATACGTAATGCATCATGAATACATACAAGTAGGCAAGGGGCGTGATGTTGGAATGAATCAGATATCTCTTTTTGAGGCTCAAGTTGCAAATGGAAATGGAGAGCAGACACTTAGCTGTGATGTTTATCGGCTTGGACGCCGGTTTGATTTCTATAGAATGTTGTCATTCTATTTTATGACAGTTGGTTTTTACTTTAGTAGCATGGTATGTTAATCAAGCTAATTTTCTTGAATTAAGTGATGTCTCCTAATCAGATGAAAATTTCCAACTATTCACAGATAAGTATGATCATGTTGCCGTTGCAAATTATGTGACTAGGTTGCCTTAGTTATGGTAAGGACGGTCCTTCTTGAGGGACTAGGTGATGCTAAGTGGGAATTTGAACCCTCAGTTGGGAAGTGATTTTTAAGTTGACTAGTAAAAAAAAATGGAAAAATAAAAAGAAAATAAAAAAGGAAAAAACTAAATGTGCATGCATGTGAGTACAGGGGTTTTGTGGGGTGGGGGGTAAACTCTGGACAATTTTGCTCATAGACGTCATTTGTTTCGAGATGGTCTCTATTTAGACAGTTCATGGAGAAAAATTAAGAAATACATTTAATTTATTACTACCAGTAGTAGTACTTGGGTATTCTAATTTTGTACTTGTTCATGAGCAATGCTATTGGCCATACCTTGAAGCTGGTTGTACTACTACTTCTCTTATGGGAGGTGGTAGTTCTTATAGTTTTCATTGTGTATTTGTGCATACCCAGGAATTCTGGTTATATTCAGTACATGAATATATGTCTAAAGTTTGAAACAATGGTCCTGTCACTACAAAAAAAAAAAAGTTATCGATTGTCCAAATATGAGGTAATTCGAATCCAATTAGACTAGGCTGAACTGGGCACGAAATACCCTAAATTATCAACCAAAAAGAAAAAAAAAATTACTAAACAAAACTATTAGGTGAGATTAATTAGATGAATATTTTTTGCCGTTTTTACTTTGTTATAAGTTGTATATTCAATAATTTAGAAAGAACTCTGTTCAGTTCCACTTCATATATTGCTTTTGACTTTGAATATTACCATCCAAGGCAAGGCTCATCATGCTAAAAATATTACACTACAAAAAACATAAAATAATAAAATCATGCATATCCATACATATCATCATATGTGCCTCCTATCCATATATGCATGCCTCGATCAATATTTTATATCATTTAGTAATTAATATTTCTTATATTTTTTTAAAAAATATTAATAAAAGTGATGAACTTTACTCTCTAGACTAAAAAATAACTATCAAATTCAAGAGTGCTTCTTTACAGGGCTTCAGTTGCTTGGATAGGGTATGAGGTATGCTTCTAATGAGTACTCTACTTCTAATTTTGATGTGCAATAACATTGGTCTAATTTTGTTTATTAAAATTCATTTTCATTTTCATTTTCATAAATAGACAAAAGCAGAAATCCCAACTATGTGGAGAAGATTACTTGAGTGCTTAATTATTATGTTATGCTTAAAGTGTTCCTCAGTGCCTCATTAATAATAAAATTAGTTTGACATGGACAATGGATATATTTGTTTCTGCCTCTTTGTGCACTTTATCACGAAGGTGCAGAATTTCTTCCTCGTGGAGAGCATTTTCATATTTCATAGCAAGTGTTGGAAAATTTTACACACCTCACCCACTTTATGCCAAATCTTGACAAACTATTTTGCCCACTTTATGAGGATCCTTGCTCTACTAGTGTATGTAGTGAATTAATTATTTATAAATAGTAAGTCGGCACAATGTGAGTCATGTGACATAATTCATAATCTACAAAAAGTGTCAATACAAGAAATAAAAAACAAATAAAAAAATTTAGTCAAGAATATAAATCATAAGGATAAATAGTTGATAAAAGAATAAATTTCATTTACCAAATTTTTATTGGCACTATCTATTAATTAGCGATTAATGCCACAAAAAGGAATAGGTATGTCATATTCTGCCGTTATAAAATCACTTTTAGGCCACTTTTGTGCGCTCCATTTTTCCACAAACGTAAATAAGGACTGGCAATAAACCTGCATTTCCCCGTTTGACAATCAGAAATGCTAAATGCACAGAAAAAATAACACATAAAAGGTACTGTGTGGCATAAATTCATCATACAAAAAAAATCCCAACTACACTATGCTTTCTGTGCATTTTCTATGTTATGTTTCTGTGCACCTAGTATTGTTGTTTTTACATTTACACCGGTCATGCGACACATATTACTTAGATAATTAAATATGGATTTGGGATTAGTATGGTAATCGGGAATTATTTAATGAGCTTGTACCTGGTATGCTCCAACAAGATGTACAACAATTGCAATGTTGGCTATGTCAAGTAGCCAATAGGGGTTGTAGAATCCAAAACCAGTTAGAAGATTTCTCGGAGCATAAAATATGTGAGTATAAAATTTTTGTTGTATCTAAGGGGGAGAAAATGCAAAACAGCCCCCGAACTACCGTACAAACGTCACAACCAGTTTCCTCACGTCAAATAAGACCTGCGACAACAGACGGAATGTCGTTAGCACGTGTAGGTTAAGAGTTAGAGCCGAAAACGGCTTAAACTTAACTGAAAAAGGCGTTGAGGGGGCGAAAATGAAAAACTGCCCCCGAACCTCTATGTGGCCAACATGGGCAACTTCCCCAGGCCAAATAAGACTTGTGACAATTGATGGAATGTTATTCGGACCTATAGGTTGAGATTTAGAGACGAATACGCCCAAAACTTAGTTGAAAAAAGGCGTTTCGGAGGCGAAAATTCAAAACAGCCCCCGAACTGCCATGTGGCTGAAACGAACAGTTTCCCCTTGCCAAATATGACTTGTGACAATTGACGGAATGTTATTCGGACCCTTAGGTTGGGATTTAGAGACGAATACGCCCAAAACTTAGTTGAAAAAGGCGTTTCGGGGGCGAAAATTGAAAACAGCTCCCGAACCTCCGTGTGGCCAACAAGCAGCTTCTCCAGGCCAAATAGGACTTGTGGCAACTGATGGAATGTTATTTGGACCTATAGGTTGGGATTTAGAGACGAATACGCCCAAAACTTAGTCGAAAAAGGGCGTTTCGGGGACGAAAATTCAAAACAACCCCCAAACCTCTGTGTGGCCGACACGGGCAGCTTCCCTATGCCAAATATGACTTGTGACAACTGAAGGAATGTTATTCCGACCCATAGATTGGGATTTAGAGCCGAATACGTCCAAAACTTAGTTGAAAAAGGGCGTTTCGGGGACGAAAATTCAAAACAGCCCCCGAACCGTCGTGTGGCTGAAATGAACAGTTTTTTTATGCCAAATATGACTTGTGACAACTGACGGAATGTTATTCGGACCCGTAGGTTGGGATTTAGAGACGGATACGCCCAAAACTTAGTCGAAAAAGGGCATTTCGGAGGTAAAAATTCTAAACAGCCCCTGAACCTCCATGTGGCCGACACAGGCAGCTTCCCTATGCCAAATATGACTTGTAATAACCGACGGAATATTATTCGGACCCGTAGGTTGGGATTTAGAGACGAATAAGCCCAAAACTTAGTCGAAAAAGGGCGTTTCAGGGGCGAAAATTCAAAACAGCTCCCGAACCTCCGTGTGGTCAACACGGGTAGCTTCCCTAGGCCAAATATGACTTGTGACAACTGATGGAATGTTATTCGGACCTATAGGTTGGGATTTAGAGACGAATACGCCCAAAACTTAGTCGAAAAAGGGCGTTTCAAGGACAAAAGTTCAAAACAGCCCCCGAACCTCTGTGTGGCCAACACGGGCAGCTTCCCCATGCCAAATATGACTTGTGACAACTGACGGAATGTTATTCGGACCCATCGATTGGGATTTAGAGTCAAATACGCCCAAAACTTAGTCAAAAAAGGGTGTTTCGGGGGCGAAAATTCAAAACAGCCCCCAAATTGCCATGTGGCTGAAATGAACAGTTTCTCCATGCCAAATATGACTTGTGACAATTGACGGAATGTTATTCGGACCCTTAGGTTGGGATTTAGAGACGAATACGCCCAAAACTTAGTCGAATAAAGGCGTTTCGAGGGCGAAAATTGAAAACATCTCTCGAATCTCCGTATGGCCAACACGAGCAGCTTCCCCAGGCCAAATAGGATTTGTGACAACTGATGGAATGACTCAGAAAATATGAGGAAGAAGAACTCAGAAAATATGAGGAAGAAGGAATATATTTCTTGTTATATTCAAAACTTCTTATCTTACATGACCAAATGACACTCCTTATATAGGAGATATTACAAACATCATTATAACCCATTATATGCCACTTACATATTATATATTACCACTATCTACCACTATCATATTATATACATGCCACTATCTACCACCAACACCACTATCATATTCTATACATGCCACTATCTACCACCAACACCACTATCATATTATATACATGCCACTATCTTATTATTAACACAAATTTCCAGCACTCCCCCTCAAGCTGGTTTGAAGATATCTTCCATAGCCAGCTTGCTAGTCAGCTTATCAAATTGCTTCTTGTGTAGTCCCTTCGTTAGCACATCAACTAATTGTTCACCTGTTGGAAGGTAGGTCATACAGATTATGCCAGCATTGATTTTCTCCTTGATGAAATGTTTATCCACTTCTATATGTTTTGTGCGATCATGTAGAACTGGATTATGAGCTATAGATATAGCTGCTTTGTTGTCACAATAGACCTTCATAGGTGTCGGGTGAGAAAGCTTTAATTCTTCAAGAATTATTTTAATCCACTTTTCAACAGCTCTGAACTCTGCTTCTGCACTATTTCTAGCTACCACATTCTGTTTTTTACTCCGCCATGTAACTAGGTTCCCACCTACAAAGGAGCAGTATCCGGATGTTGATCTCCTGTCTGTAACACTTCCTGCCCAGTCTGCATCTGTGTATACTTCAACTTGAAGATGTCCATGTTTCTTGAACAGTAAGCCTCTCCCTGGAGTTCCTTTCAAATATCTTAAGATCTTATAAACGGCCTCAAAGTGCTCTGCCCCTGGTGAGTGCATGAACTGACTTACCATGCTGACTGCAAAGGCAATATCAAGCCGCGTATGAGACAAGTAAATCAATTTCCCTACAAGTCGCTGATATTGTTCCCTCTCTTTGACTTCTTGACCTTAGCGACTTGTAACTTCAAGTTAGGCTCGATCGGAGTCTCCACCATCTTACAACCAAGCATACCTGTTTCTCTAAGGAGATCAAGAACATATTTTCTCTGATTAACGAATATACCTTCCTTGGATCTTGCAAATTCTATTCCGAGGAAATACTTGAGGGCTCCCAGATCCTTAATGTGAAATTCTTTTGCGAGTTTCTCTTTGAGGGCTGCTAACTCTGCTTTATCATTACCAGTTAAAATGATGTCATCAACATAAACAATCAAAATTGCAATTTTACTGTCTTTTGAATCTTTATAAAATATTGTGTGATCTGCTTGACTCTGCGAGAAGCCACAACTGATAACTGCCTTCCCAAAGCGTTCAAACCACGCTCTTGGTGATTGTTTGAGTCCGTATAATGACTTGTTCAATCTGCATACTCTGTCGCTTCCAAGTCTCTGCCAAATCCCGGTAGGCTCATGAACACCTCCTCTTCAAGATCACCATTGAGAAATGCATTTTTAATGTCAAGTTGATGTAGAGGCCAATCTAAATTTACTGCAAGAGATAACAGTACTCTGATGGAATTTATTTTAGCAACAGGAGCAAACGTCTCCTGATAGTCGATCCCATAAGTTTGAGTGAAGCCTTTCGCCACCAGTCTCGCCTTGTATCTCTCAACGCTTCCATCTGCGTTACATTTTATCGTAAACACCCATTTACACCCAACTGTTTTCTTGTCTTTGGGTAGATCAACTATCTCCCAAGTACCACTTCTCCTTAAAGCATTCATCTCCTCCATGACTACTAATTTCCAATTCGGATCATCCAATGCTTCCTGTATATCCCTTGGAACAAACAAGTGTGAAATCCTAGATGTGAAAGCTCTATGGTTTTTAGACAGTCTTTGATAGGAGAGGTAATTTGCAATAGGATGTTTAATGCAATTTTGGACACCTTTCCTAATTGCTATAGGAACATCAAGGTCGGAAATAGAAGGAATAGGATTACCTAAAATTTCGATGCCAGAACTTGGGTGGACATTCGGGTCATTAGGATGGACATTCGGATCATTATTCCTCAGATGAAATCGCTTCCTAGTATAAACCTGAAGCTCAGAATTTAGATCATTTTGTAGTACTTCTCTCCCTAAACAAGAATCTTCTTGACTAGGCACCATAGAACTTGGTTCTCCTAAGTAATCATTATCAGACAGATGTGGTTTTTGTGTAGGATAAATGACATTGGGGAGCGGGATAGAAATATCCCAAAAATGGTCTTCTACTCCACTTGTCTCCCCCTGAAGAGAAGTGTTGGGGAAATAGGATTTTGTTTCCACAAATGACACATCCATACTCACATGAAATTTCTTGGTTTGAGGATCGAAACACTTATACCCCTTTTTGTTTGAGGAATAACCCAAAAAAACACATTTTATAGCACGAGGGTCAAGTTTTGAACGAAATTGGCTGGGAACATGAACATAGGCAGTACATCTAAAAATTTTGGCGGGTAAATCAGAAAACAACCTTGTGTCAGGAAAAAAAGTTTTGAGACAATCAAAAGGTGTTTTGTATGTCAACACCTTTGTAGGCATCCTGTTTATCAAATAAGAGGCTGTTAAAATTGCTTCACCCCATAAATATTTAGGAACATGCATGTAAAACATTACAGCACGTGCTACTTCAAGTAAATGTTTATTTTTTCGTTCTGCAATGCCATTTTGTTGAGGGGTATCCCGACATGTAGATTGATGAAAAATCCCATTTTTTTTCCAAAAACTCACCCAACTGCTCATTGAAATATTCTGTTCCATTATCAGAATGTAAAATACCAATTTTGGTTTGAAATTGGTTTTCAATCATATTGTAAAAATTTGTGAATAAATTTTTCACGTCAGATTTTTTATTCATCAAATAAATCCAACATAAGCGGGTATGGTCATCAATAAATGTAACAAACCATCTTTTACCAGAAAGAGTAGTGATTTTAGAAGGGCCCCAAACATCACTATGAATCAAATAAAAAGGTTTGGAAGCCTGGTAAGGTTTTGGCAAATAAGTAGAGCGATGAAATTTTGTAAAAATGCAACTTTCACAATGAAAAGAAGAACAATCAATCCCTTTAAATAATTCTGGAAATAAATGTTTCAGATAAAGAAAACTAGGATGTCCTAGCCTATAGTGCCATAGCATTATTTTTTCTCGAACAGAGATTGAACTAGTACTATGAAAGTTCTGAACTTTTTTATTACTAACATGTACTTCATCAAAGTAGTAAAGACCTTCAAGCATCTTAGCACGCCCAATCAATATCCCCGAGTTCTGGTCCTGAAATTCACAATGGGATTCAAAAAATGTAACACGACAATTAGAATCCTTAGATAGTTTACTGACAGACAAAAGGTTACAGGCTAAGTTGGGGACGTGAAGAACAGCATTGAGATTAATTTTCTCAGTTAGTTTAATAAATCCTTTTCCTGCAATAGGTGAAAAACTACCATCGACTATTCTGATTTTGTCATGACCAGAACAAGGGAAATATGTACTAAATAAATGGAAAAAACTAGTCATGTGATCGGAGGCACCAGAATCTATGATCCACGGAGAGAAGTTTAGGCAAGAGAAGGCTTTAGGATTTCTACCTGTTTGTGCCAAAAAAACACTAGGAGTACCGGATGAGGAGTTGGATTTTATCAGCTTTAAGAGTTGATCAATCTGCTCTTTGTTGAAGGGACCTGAATCGGCTTCATTAGCAGTAGGAAAGCCATGATTTTTCTCTCCTTGTTTGCTGCTTTTCCAGTTGACAGGTTTGCCATGGATCTTCCAACACGTTTCGCGTGTATGGCGAGGCTTGTTGCAAAAATCACACCGCACTGCGGGCTTATCATCAAACTCATGCTGTAATTTGCAGCCTTGTTGGCCGCAGCATCGCTAATTAAAGCAGAAATTTCAATTGACTCACCAGTACCTTTTTTCTTAAGCATGACGCTCATTCGGCTCTCTTCTCTTCTGACTTCGGCAAATACTTCGCCAATGGATGGGAGAGGAGGTCTGCCAATAATTCTTCCTCGCACTTCATCGAACTCAATGTTGAGGCCGGCAAGAAACTTGTAAATACAGCTGTCTTCCACAGTTTTCTTGTGGTGGTTGCAATCGTTAACCGATTTCCATTTGTATGTGTTGAAGATGTCAAGATCCTGCCACAACCTTTTCAACGAATTGAAATTTTTGGTGACAGAATCATCTCCTTGACGAATCTCTCCCAACTTCAAAGTTAATTCGAAAACTTGAGATTGATTTCCTAGGTCAGAATACATCTGACTAACATTATCCCACAACTCTTGTGCAGTAGTATAGCACATGTAATTAGAGCTTATATCCTCCTCCATGGAATTGACCAACCATGTCATAACCATGGAGTTTTCAGCGTCCCAACTGTCGAACAGCGGATCATTAACAGCAGGAGCCTTCTTGTCACCAGTGATGTAACCGATCTTTCCTTGTCTACGGATATACATCCGGACAGATTGTGACTAGCGGAGAAAATTATCACCATTTAGGCGGATGGTGGTGATTTGGACAGAGTGAGAGTTGGACGTTTTCACTGGAATGGCAGCGGCAGGGGTTAAAGTGGTTTCGGACGTGACTTCCGACATGGCTATGACGGTTTTAGGGCTGCTGTGTTGTTTGTTGCTCTGATACCAACTCAGAAAATATGAGGAAGAAGAACTCAGAAAATATGAGGAAGAAGGAATATATTTTTTGTTATATTCAAAACTTCTTATCTTACAAGACCAAATGACACTCCTTATATAGGAGATATTACAAACATCATTATAACCCATTATATGCCACTTACATATTATATATTACCACTATCTACCACTATCACATTATATACATGCCACTATCTACCACCAACACCACTATCATATTCTATACATGCCACTATCTACCACCAACACCACTATCATATTATATACATGCCACTATCTTATTATTAACACAAATTTCCAGCAGAATGTTATTCGGACCTATAGGTTGGGATTTAGAGACGAATACGCCCAAAACTTAGTCGAAAAAGGGCGTTTCGGGGATGAAAATTCAAAACAGCCCCCGAACCTCTGTGTGGCCGACACGGGCAGCTTCCCCATGCCAAATATGATTTGTGACAACTGATGGAATGTTATTCTGACCCGTAGATTGGGATTTAGAGCCGAATACGCCCAAAACTTAGTCGAAAAAGGGCGTTTCAGGGACAAAAATTCAAAACAGCCCCCGAACCGTCGTGTGACTGAAACGAACAGTTTTCCCATGCCAAATATGACTTGTGACAACTGACGGAATGTTATTCGGACTCGTAGGTTGGGATTTAGAGACGGATACGCCCAAAACTTAGTCGAAAAAGGGCGTTTCGGGGGCGAAAATTCTAAACAGCCCCCGAACCTCCGTGTGGCCGACACGGGCAGCTTCCCTATGCCAAATATGACTTGTGATAACCAGCGGAATGTTATTCGGACCCGTAGGTTGGGATTTAGAGACGAATACGCCCAAAACTTAGTCGAAAAAAGGCGTTTCGGGGGCGAAACTTCAAAACAGCTCCCGAACCTCCATCTGACTCTCACGGGCAACTTTCCCATTACAAATAGGACTTGTGACAACTGATGGAATGTATTGGAGATGTATAGTAATGGAAAATTATGGGAAAAATATTCAGAAATCAATATGAACTCAGTTTACGCCTTGTTTTAAACTTGCTAATTTTTTGAACGTACACACGTGTGTTATTATTTTTATCACATGTTCTAATATCCTCTCTGAAATGGCACTGACATACATTAATAAGCACCGATGGTTTTATATCCAATCTAATGATTCAAATGCCTTTTGCAAACAAATAATGAGGAAGTTGGTAAAAAGAATACTTTCTATTCACATTGGGCTTTGATATTGGTTTAGCCACAGAATTTGGATACATGTTGCATACGAAAAGAAGACTGTTACATTAGCTGTATGTTACTAATGAAAGATTTAGTAATAATTGTTCTTCATTTAATAATGTTCCTTATAATAAAAGACTTTAGAAAGACTGTACAATGACTGATAATTGATTCATCATGGAAGGTTGCTTCTCACTTATTTTTATTTGTCACTTGTTCCCAAATGCATTCATGAAGTTGGGCATTTTTGGGTCAAATTCTAATGTTTTTTTTTTTTTTTTTTTTTTTTTTTTTTTTTTTTTTTTTTTGTAGATGACTTCGTTGCGTGGACTTGCAGAGATATTTTGGTGTATGGAGAAGAAATTATACTTTTGTATAGAAGTAATATAATACTTTTGTCGTCTCCAGCTTTTGTGCAGTTAACTATTCCTGATACAAAAAACTATTGGCAGCAAACAAATAATTATTGGCACGGTAGATAGATCACCTTTTAACGCCGTACAGATATATGATTTTTTGTCGTGGTACATAGATGTATTTTTGGCTTGGTACATACATCACCTTTTGTCGTGGTACAAATTACGATGGTAATTTGTACCATGCTAAATGGTCATTTCACATGGTATAGTAAATGTGATTTTTTTATACGGAGGGCTTTACTTTTTGTATGATTGTATATGTTGTATGGATCTATTATTTTAGTTTGGACAATAGTTCGTTTGTATGTACTTGGACAATTAAAGTAATTTATTTTTTGTATACGAATACAGATTGTGGAATGATTGATAATTTATGTATCATTTTATTTAGATACGTATTACAGGTTGAATGGAATACAGACAGGTTATGGACACATTATAATATTAGCAATAAAACATAATATCATATTTTTGCTGACTAAACATTTTGTAGCCAATAAAAAGGGGGAAAAAAAAAAAATAAACAAACAAAGATTTGGCTACTAAAAATTTTGTAGCCAAAAGAAAATCAAACATTTGGCTACTAAATTTTTTGTAGGCAAAAGAATAACAACCATTTGGCTACTAAATATTTTGTAGCTAAAAGAAAATCAAACCTTTGGCTACTAAAAGTTTTGTAGCCAAAAGAAAATCAAACATTTGGCACCTAAAATATTTTGTAGCTAAAAACAGAAGTTGAAGAATAAATATGACTTTTCGCGACTAAAAATTTGGTAGCCAAAAATGTCGTAGTTTAGGCGACTAAATTTTTAGTAGCAAAAAATGTTGAAGTTTGGGCGACTAAATTTTTAGTAGCCAAAAGAAATAGTATTTGGCGACTAAAATTTTAGTAGCCAAAAAAGATTGACTTTAGGCGACTAAAATTTTAGTAGCCAAAACACTAGTATTTGCTTTTGGCAACTAAAAAATTTAGTAGCTAAAATTTTTTCGGCCACTAAATAATTGGCTTTTGGCGACAAAAAAATTGGTCAGCAAAAATGTATTATTTAATTAATTTTCAAACCTATTGGCGACTAAATATTTAGTCACCAAATGAATACATTTGGCGACTAAATTAGCTTTACTCGGCAATTACATTTCCCGACTACTCTTTGGCTACTAACTTTCCGACCAAAAAATTTAGTCGCTAAAGACTATAGGCGACTAAAATATGACTTTTGGTGACTAAAAATTTAGTCACCAAAAGTGAAAATTCTTGTAGTGACCTGTATGTGTTTAGCAAATTCAATCTTGGTGGGTGTTTCAAAAAGTTGTGGCTATCTCAATCATGTAGAAGAGGCACGAATATGGGAATAATTATTTGTATAAAAATTAAATTGAAAAAATATATACAATCACACCTGGAATTGTGATTAAAATAAATATATATAATCACACTTATTTAAAACGTGTGATTAAAAAAAATATTATCTCACTATTAAGTGTGATTAAAAAATTATTAATATATATATAATCACACTTAATTGAAAAGTGATCCAAAAAATAAATATTATCATACTTAATCAAATCAAGTGTGATTAAAATATCAATCTAATTTTTTTTATCACACTTTCAATAAAAGTGAGATATTTTTATTTGTCAAAGTGTGATCTTTAACTGTTTTTGTAGTAGTGAGTTTTGAGTTCTATGTTTGGTTATGAGTTTTAAAAATAATTTTTGAATTAAATTTTGAATAATTTTAAATTGTGTATTTAGTTATGAGTTTTGAAAATTATTGATTGAAATTATGATTTCAAAACATAACCAAACGCAACCAAAGTCTTTAACAAAGGCACCGTTTGGGAAGGTGAGTTGGAAGCTTTTTTGGCTATTTTAGCCACAAAAGACAAAATAGGCTATTTTAGCCACAGCAAACAAAACATCATATTTAATCCATAATCATTACACTCTTCTCTTACAAAGAAAGTCAAAAAAGCCAAAAAGTTCTTCCCAAACAAAACTTTTTAGCCCAGGTTAAAATAGCTAAAAAAGCCAAAAAAACTAAAAAGCCAACCCACTTCTCAAACGACACCAAAGTATTTTTTTAGGCTTACTACAATAAAAAAGGTCACATTTTTTTTTTAAACACTATGGCGCTGTTTGGGAAGCACGAACTGAGGCTATTATAGCCTCATTTGAGAAAAAAGCCCAAAAGCAGCACTGTTCACAGGTTTTCAAAAAAAAAAAAAAAAAATTAGGCTGTAGCCCGGACAGTGTAGGCTGTACCATTTTTAGGCTGTACCATTTTACCCCTTCACATCATTTTAAAAAATTATAATTCAGGGATAAATTTGTCATTTTAAATTCAAACATCATTTCAACACACTTTCCAATACAACAACTCAACTAAAAATTCATCTCATCTTTCCAAACACAAAACTAAAATAACCTACTAAAATAGTCAAAAAATCAAATAGCCTACTAAAATAGTCACTTTCCAAACGAGGCCTATATCACTAAAATGGTTTCCATGTGGTCATGATAGTGGTGGAATATTTGACAAAATCAAATCTCGTGTACTTTGACAAATTTTGTCTGAAGATTTTGGAAACTATTGAAAGGAATTTATTTATTTATGAAGGTATAAGTAAAAATGAAAAAATGACTTTAATTTAAGAATTTGACACACTATTAGAGTTTTGAACTAACTTAAATAATCTCATTTGATAATACATCAAAGAGTGTTCATGTCTTTAGGGTTTAGTGGCTAGTGTTTCAAATTACTCTCCCCAATTTAGCTCCATTAATAGACACTATTAAATTAGTGAGGTGGAAACTTACTTAAAAATTACACTTTTAAAATATGTAACCTATGTCATTTAAATACCTAAAATTATATAAAAAAAACTCTTTAATTGAACGGCATCTATGAATGAAATTTAGGGAACCAATATAAGAGAGACTTACGTGTAGATCCTGATAAATAGACTTATTATTCAATATGTTTTTATGATAATTAACGATATTTTTCATTAAACACTATTAAAAAAAAGGTCACTAATTATTAATTTTCAACGACAATTTAAAAATTATCATAAAAAATGTCACTAATTATAATTTTAAGTGACAGTTTAAAAAAATCGTTACAAAAAAGTCACTAATTTACAACTTTCAGTGACAGTTTAAAAAATTCGTTATAGAAAAACGTCACTAATTATAAGTTTTAACGACAATGTATAAAAATCGTGACAAAAAAGTTACTAATTATCAAATTTTAGCGACAAATGTAAAAAATCGTTACAAAAATATTATTTTTAATCATGATTTTATTAGGACTTATTTTTAGTAGGATAGTGGGTGTTTGGAAAGTTGTTATTTTAGTAGGCTATTTTAGTTTTAGGCTATTTTAATAGGCCAAAATTTTTGTATTTGGGAAGATAATTTAATTTTTTTGTAGTTGGATGTGATGTTTGTGAGAGAAAAAGTAAAATGATTATAGGTTTGATGTGACATTTTATCTTATTGGCTATTTTAGCCTATTTTAACTTTTTGTAAATTTTAGCGCAAAATGCAAAAAATAGCCTTTGCTTTACCTTAATTAGAATTAAATCTAACTATTAATATCTATTAGTAGTTTACCTAAAATATAATTGATTATTTTTTTAATAGCTGATTGTCTAATTTACGTAATTATCTTGATTAGCGGCGGAGTTAGGAATTTAGGCCAATTTGGCATCTACTAAATAATACAAAAAGTTAAAAAGTCACTATCCTATTTAAGTCACATCATCTTATTTAAATCACATCACCTCTCTAACACATCACATCAAACTCAACCCATATAAGCTAATAAGTCAAAAAGTGCATTTTTTTAGAACATTCCAAACCAACCCTTAATATAAGGGACACCTATTAATTATAATCTCAAAATTTTTCTTCCCAAATAATATAATAATAATTTTTTGAACTAATATTAAATATTAAAAATTAATATTAATTACAAAAAGTTTTTAATTTTAAATTTTTATAATTGACCCCGACGAGTTTTTATCTTTTGAAATCTTTTCATGATAGCATCATTGTCAATGCCATCAAAAATATCTCTCTCAATGTAGACAGCCAAGCTATCATTCATCCATTCATCACCTATTCGGTTACGCAACCGATTCTTCACAATATTCATAGCTGAATTTGGTCTCGATCATTAGTATTATAGTCTATAATCTGAGGTTGTAGTTCTGGATCTACAGAAAGGTCTACTAGGTTGATTTTTATGCAACTTTGTTTTGCAGAAGAATAATTATCATCTTCTTCTTGAGAAAGAGATGATTACAATTTTGATGTTCTTTTGAAATATTTCTCTATGACTATTTGAAAAAACTAAAAATCAAAATAAAGATTCATAATCAAAATCACAAACCTCCACAAATCAAAATCTCCAATTTTAAATCAAAAAATTTAAATTTAGCACAAATTACAACAAATCAAAAAATTTTAATTTTAGCACAAATTATAACAAATCAAAATCTCTAATTTTAGCACAAATCAAATCCCTAATTTTAGCACAAATAACAACAAACCAAAATCTTCAATTTTAATATAAATCACCACCAATTAAGATTTATAATTTTAGCATATCAAAATCTCTTATTTTAACATAAATAATAACAAATAAAATTTTTTTACAATTAATACTCATAATTTTTATTTAAAAATAAAACGAAATAAATAAAGTTACTTGTATATAATGAAGAGAAGATATCAAAGTTGTAGTGTGGTTCTAAATCTATATTGTGTGATCTTAATCTGATGAATCGTGAGTCGATAAATTACAAAACAATAAAAAAAGACAAAGAAAATAGAAAAAATACGAAGATACTTAGGCCAAGTTTGATTAAACTAAAAAGTGTATTTATTTCATCTTTTTATTTTTTTTGGATCACATCAATCAACATCTCCTCTCTACTTTTTCTATACATAATATAAAAAAAATTAAAAAATATACTTATTTAATCTTCTCAAACTTGACCTTAATTAATATTGTGAATAAATAAAAAAATAAAAACTTTCATACATTTTTAGAGTTTTAAAATTTTAATCTTACCGCAATAACTGTTGTGTGCACTCCAAAAAAAAAAAAAAAAAAAAAAATACATTGTGTATCTATGTTTGATTAGAATTGAGATTTTTTTTAAAAAAAAAAAAAAAACGTGGGTGCATGCGGTGTGTATGTGTCAGTGCGTTTATATATGTATAAAAAAGGACATTGTAAGTAGGTATAAGCATGACCCCACCCAAAATAAATAAATAAATAAATAAAATTAAAAAGTCAGGCGCCACGTGACCCTCGCCCCCAACGTCCGTTATTGATATTTGAAAAGTGTCAATTGAACCCAACCAAAAGTGTCAATTGAAACCCGCCCCCCCCCCCCCCCCCCAAAAAAAATAAATAAATAAAAACAAACTAGTGAGTACTTTACGCAAGCATTACGTGTCTTACTTTTATTCCTCCATTATTGTCTGCCATTAGATATTAGGAGGAAGCTCCCCCCCCCCCAAAAAAACAAAAAAAATAAGGCTTTTTAAGTGTGACCCACAAAAGCAAAAGGTGTAAGTGGGTACGTGCCACTCACACAAAAAAGGTGAGAAGCAGAAGGTGTAAGTGTAAGGTGTAAGTGTAAGTGGAAGGTATAAATGAAATGTATAAGTTGCACACCATGTGCCACTTACACAAAAGGTGTAAGTGCAAGGTAAAAAATGTGTAAGTGTAAGGTGTAAGTGAACACAAAAAGGTGTAAGGTGTAAGTTGCACACTATAGCATTACCCAAAAAATAAAAACAAACCAGTGAGCACTTTACACAAGCATTACGTGTCTTACTTTTACTCCTCCATTATTGTCTGCCATTGGATATTAGGAGGAAGCTGGACGGAAACAACAATGCTAGAAACAGAGAGGAGAGCGATGAGAAGGAAAGAAAATCTAAGGATTGGTTTGATATAAATTAAATAATATAAAAAATTAAAAAGTTATTATTTTATTTAAATCATATTATTTCTCTAACACATTATATCAAATTCAACTTAAACTCAACCCATATAAGTTAATAAGTCAAAAAGTGTACTTTTTTTGAACATTCCAAACTAACTCTAAATTTGGTTAGGATGAAAATGATAGGGAGTAAAGGAAATGATTTTTTTTTTTAGTATAAAAATAGTGAAAATTATAATATATATAAATTTTTTTTTTAATTTTTCTATACAATTCGTGATAGTATATGGTAATTAAGCTTTTAATTACTTGTAAAAAACACTTGAAAGTTTAAATTTAATAAAAGTAATTAATTATAATTAGAATTATTAATTTTTTTTCTTGTGGGTGTTGATTTCTGACCTTACAATCAAATAGATCTCTCTGCCAGTTGGAGAGCATACGGCAGAATAGATTAAACCAAATATCTGCACACAAAAAAATAAGAAATATTGTACGGGAAAGAAATACACCTTCTCGTATAATCCTGTTGATCAAGTTCGCGTTCCTCCGTACGACGTCGCTTTACCACCTGAAAACACAAACGTGAGCTAGCCGGCGGGTGTGTGCCGGAAACCTCTCCGATGCCTAAGTCAGAAAGCTTGACCAATAGACAAAATCTCTGTGTATTCAAAAAACAAAGTTATGTTACCTCTCCAAATGTGATATAGGTGAGCTTTTTATAAGTTTCGTGTGGCACAATCCTACTAGGACTCTTATTCCTCCATGTAGAGTCCTCCTAGAACTCATACTACTGAGAGATAATGCTTCTCTCAACACCCCCCTCACTGCTTGAACCAAGTGAGATGGTTTTACCATGGCCAAACTCCAATATGACCGAAGTAAACGTTAGTTCGGCCCTTACTTTCCATTCTCTTACCTCGGCTTTCCCCATACTAAGACCGAGCTAACCATAAGAGAGTTGAGCCGAACTATCTGCAGAACCAAGTCCTCTTTAGCGCACCTCGGTTTCCATGTGCTACGACCGAACTAATCACTAAAGACTGAACTAACAGTCTCCTTGGCTCCTGCTTTCCTTTCTCCTACCCCGGTCTCATGTGTAAAGGCCGAGCTATCCATAGAAAAACTAAGCCGAGCTAGCCTATGATCAGGTCCCAGAACGAGCTCAACATAACTCGGTTCCAATCAATGCAACCGAGATAACAAACAATAGACGCCGGACCAAGCCTCCTTACGTCGGCACCGGCCTTTTACTTCGGTCTAGACTGCCGTACGGCCCATCTTTCTTAGCCTTCTCAAAACAGCCCAAAGAGCGGCCCACTATCCTAGCTCGGCCCAATTTATCTGTATAAATTACCCTCTCAAATATCATGGTGACTCGTCTAACCAAGACATTTTGACGGTCAAGTCAGCAAACTTATCTCTCAAGGATATAGGCACAAGTAAAACAATTATCAATAAAAAAATACCTTAGACCCACAAGGATGTCTTATTTTTATAGCTAGCGGTGCCCGCGTCCCGTAGAAATCTTACGTCATAGGACTCTATCCTTTATAAGGATATCATTTATCTAAGACTCTTCTTATTTAGATTAGGATCAACTCTCTTAAGAGTCTAACGTTGGACTCTTGTCCTCTATCTGCATATATCGGATTCCAATATAATTGCACAATACCTCAGCATCCCTAGGTTCCTCACATGGCATCTCAACACCCCTAGGTTCCCCGCGTGGTACCTCGGCCAACAACCTAGGCCATGTGAACAACCCTAAAAATATGTCCCACAATAATTAAATTCATAGAAGAAATATATTTTATTTTTTAGACGCTTTTGAAAAAAAAAAAGAAGAAGACAAATTACCCTTGTAATCCTAGTAGTTTGTTTGTGTCAATTTAGATTATTGTAATTTTAATTGTATCAATTTTTTTCTTTAATCTTTTACATTGTATCAATTCGTCCAATTGATAACCTTTAAAAAATTGGATTGAAAACAAAGGACAAAATAATTTTCTTTACTCTTGTCAATGAGATCGAAAAGTTGTGGTCTAATTTAAAATGGCCCATTAAAATTTTGAATGAACTATTTTGTTTTTATTTCAATCTAATTTCTTAGATGTTTCAGAATTGCATAAACCAAATTGATACAAGAAACAAATTATAGGGATAAAAAGTATACTTTGTCCAAAAATAATAGTTTAATTTTGGATAAATTACATTTTGCCCCCCTAAAGGTTCACCCATTTTCTTTTTTGACCCTTTAAGTTTTATTTTTTCCACTTTGGCCCTTCATATTTGCAATCTTTCAGACTAACTTACATCCAAAAAACTCACAGAATCTACCATATCACCAACACATCAGCTCCATAGTGTAAAAAATTCAATAAAGATGCAAAAAATGAAAAATAGAAATTTTTTTTTTTTAAAAAAAAAATAGTCTTTAGTGAACTTTTTTTCAAATTTATTCATAAACATTATTACATTATAGATGCATCTAGATTAGATGCACCTAATAATAAACAGAAATTTAACTAAAAAAATAAAAAAAAAGTTTACTAAAGATGAAAAAATAAAAATATATTGACTCAAACACCTGTATTGACAATTCTGAAATGAAAAGTTTACTATCGTTTTTTTTTTTTTTCATCTTTAGTGAACTTTTTTCTTTTTTTAGTTAAATTTGTTTTTATTTTTTAGGTTCATTTAAGCTAGATGCATCTATAATGTAATAATGTTTATGAATAAATTTGAAAAAAGTTCACTAAAGACAAAAAAAATTCTATTTTTTTTTTGTTTTCTATTTTCATTTTTTGCATCTTTAGTGAATTTTTTACATCACACGTGGAGCTAATGTTTTGGTGATGTGGCAGATTTTTTTAGTTTTTTGGTTGGAAGTTAGTCTAGGAGTAAAGTGGGAATGATTGCAAACATGAAGGGATTTTTAAACTCAATTTGGAGCCAAAAATCTGTTGATATTTGCTGATGTAGCATGTTTGGCAGCTACTATTCAACCTGCCAAACTTGATAACAGAAATGACATCTGCTATCTTTGGCAAGTAGAATAGCAGGCCATTGGAGACCTTCTTTTTCTCACTCTTGCTAAATTATAGCTTTGGCAGGTCGTTTGACAGCTCCATTGGAGATGCCCTTATCTACCATTCTTCAAACCCAAACCAAAACCAAACCTAAACCTTTATCAATCTCCACAAAACCGTTCTCTCATTGATTGTGACCTCCTCCCCAATTCACAAGCATTGTAAACTCCTCAAATTGCAACCCACACCACTTATTTCCTTAGATCACAATTGTCGCTACATCTCTTTTCAAATTGTCACAACCACAACCTTCATCTTTAGATTAAGATTTCCATCCACCAGCATCTTAGATGGCATGTGTTGGCAGGCGGTTGTTACCAAGTTTTTAGATTATCATATCAATCGATTGGCAGAGGTTGTGTTAAGGAAAAAACTTCAAGTATTAGAGAGAAAAAAATAAGGGGTTCGATCTTTGTCGATGCTAGTAGAAATGGGTTAGGGAGGTGGTGAGGGATCCATTGATGGTATGGTTTAAGGGAAGAGAGATGAGGGCAGTGAAGTTGGTGAAGACATGTTAGTGGGTCTGTGTTTTGTGTTAAACAACTGATCTAATTTGTGGTATGAAACTAGAAGGATGTAAATTCCCCTGCCTTGTTTCACCAACCTTTCTGAGCCTTTAATAATTTGTTTATCAACATAGTAAATTAAAGATCTTTCTCTTCAATAGTTTTGGTGAGTTTTTCAATGGCTTGAGCCATGGTCGTAAGTTGCTCCTGTGGAGACATAATTTTTGAATGAAAACATGTGGCCGAGATGGCACCGAAGTGCCAGCCGAGGTGCCACGTGTCCTGGTCATGACACTAAGATGATCTTGTCGAGGCCGAGGTTATCTGCGAAGATACCAGAATTCGGGATAAGCGGATAAGGGACAAGAGTCCTAAAATGAAAGGGGACTTCAGTTTGGATAAAGATAAGTCTCTTAGAGAGTTTATCCCAATCTAATTGGGAGTCCAGGATTAGCATTGAGCCAGAGTCCATTGAAGCTAGGCTTCTACTGGGATTAGGTTAGTGTTGGCTATAAAAGAGAGGCACCATCGTGGGCCTAAGGTACGCTTTTTATATTCTGAATAGAGAGTTAAACACTTTTGCTATCTTTGAGAGATAACTGACTTGATTGTCGGAGTGCCACCGGGTGGACGAACTACCGCCGGAATCTTATCTTTTTGTTAACAGGTCGTTCGGGCTTGATCTATTCTGCCGGTGTTCTCCAACTGAGTACTTGTTTGGTAGTGTGGTCGAAAATTGACACACACAATTTAGCGCCGTTTGTGGGAATGATAGAAGAATAGATGGCCAACAACGGACGGAAAGAAATGGTTGGGGACAACATCCCTACTGGGAGTGGTAAACATATTGACCTTGACGTCGAGGAAGATAATTGTAACGAAAAAACTCAGGATTCGAATCCCAGAGAGAAAGACGTCACCAATGAAGGCGACGTACCAAAGAAATCAGACCGTAGCGGGTATTATAACGAGGACGACCTCCAGGTATGGAAAGATAGATGCCTGCGAAGGGACAAAGAGATGAAGGGAATGGCAGACAAATTGGCGGACCTGTAAACTGTCGTCAATTTCATGATGTAGAACAACGTCATGCAGCCACCGTTCCCATTACAAGATACGCCGATTCCAGCGGCCAAGAACAATACCTAGAAGGGAGGGCAGAAAACAGTCCCAGTAGCCCCCCAGCACACCAGGACCAAGGAACACTCTCACTGGCCTTCAAGAGAGGTTGGGCGAGGAGAGCCAATGAAGGGAGATTCACGGAGGACGCATCAGACAAAAGAAGTTGGCCCTAAAGAACATCAGCATGTTTAAATGAAGGAACTCTGTTTCGACGCAACTAATAGAGAGAGGTCCAAGATGACTTACAATGACACCGGAAGCAGCGCATCGAAAAGGCAGAAATCCAGAGATAGCCGAGCTCCAAGACGGACCAAGGAGGATTTGAGGGATTACCTCCAGAGGAAGCAACAAAATGCCGAGGTAACCTCCCCGGTTAAGCCGAGAATGCTGTTCTCAGTGGAGTTGGACAAATTCGAGGCCCCGAAAAGGTTCAGTATGCCAAGGTTCCAGATATACGACTGTAAGTCGGACCTTAACTTTCATATCGACTTGTACCTAAACTTGATAGCACTATACACCGGGAACGAGCCGTTGCTTTGCAAGGTGTTCCCCTTGTCTTTTGGGGAAATAGCATCGGATTGGTTTCACAAGTTGCTGAAAGGAACTGTGAAAACCTAGGAAGGCCTAGCCAAGATGTTCGTGGCTAGGTTTGTGACAAACAAACTACAGCCATTAAGGGTGGACTCCGTGATGGCTCTGAGAATCAGCGAGGATGAAAGCCTTAGGGCTTATGCCAAAAGGTACTATGAGGTATTCAACTGGATACTAGGATGCAACCAAGAGGTGGCGGTCGTGTCCTTTAAGAACGACCTGAAAGATGATTGTTTACTTTGAAAATCATTAGCAAAGACACTGCCAAAAAGCATGGAGGAACTGATGACCAAAATTGAGAAGTATGTGAGGGCCGCGGAAGACACGCCGGGGACAAAGGCGTTGAAACAAGAGAAGGGAAATGACTCGCCAAAGTGAGGCCGAGATAATGGCGAATACAATAAACCAGAAACAGAACTAAGGGCTGCACAGGCAGTCACAACTGTATTCCGAATCCCAATTTACAAAGTCCTGGAGAAAATTCGAAATCAGCCTTATTACAGAGCATCAGTAAGGGCTCCTGGCGAATTTATGAGAAGAAGCCTTGGCAAGCACTATGCCTACCACAACGAGGATGGGCATCTGACTTAGGGGTGTAGAGCCCTGAAAACATATCTGGAAGACCTGGTAAGACAATGTCATTTAAGGGACCTTATAGACGAGGCCAGGACAAGGGAAGAGCAAGCGAGACTGCCTCAGGCACCGGCAGCACCACCTCCTCCAACACTACAACTGTAGGCAGGCGGACCTCGGGTGATCAATGTGATTCACTCGAAGGTCAATGAGAATGAAATACGTGGGGAGACTCAGAAAGTAAAACACTTGCAACATGTGTACCAGGTCAGGCATAAAAACCTAGGGCAGACGAGTGCCAGGGACCAGTGGTGTCCTTTACTGAGGAAGACCTGAAGATAGTGCAGCATCCACACAACGATGCCTTGGTAATATCCCTCCAGATTGGAGAATGCCAAGTGAAGCGCATCTTAATTGACTAGGGCAGCTCTTGCGACATCATGTATGTCAGGTGTTACAAGGAGCTTGGCCTTCACCAAGATGAACTGGAACAATCCAATGGTCCGATGGTCGGGTTCAATAGAACGCCGACATGGCCCTTGGGAGCAGTTAGTTTGGAGGTGCAGACTGGCACTAAGAAGGTAAAAACTGTGTTCACAGTAATTGATACTCCCTCCCCTTATAATGCTATCTTGGGAAGGCCATGGCTGTATGCAACAGGGGCTGTTCCTTCAACATTGCACCAGTTGTTGTGATTCTCAACAGAACATGGAATTGAGGAGGTCAGAGGGGATCAAGTACAGGCAAAGAATTGATCCATGGCAACAATGAAATCCACCTGCAACATACGAGAAGAAGAACCAGCAGAGATTGAAGATGAGGACATGGAAGTCTTGGAGGACGTCGGCAAAGAGCCAGCCAAGAAGAGTGAGGAAGCCCTGAAGAAAATCCTTGTCCAGCAAGGGGATGAAGAGCGATTCTTCCTTCTCGGCTCGGGCTTGGCTAAAGAAGAGGAAAAAGAGCTAGAGGCGTTCTTGAGAGCAAACATTAAGGTGTTTGCTTGGACGCCATACGAGATGTTTGGCATTGATCCCGAGGTCACTTGCCATAGACTGAATGTGGATAGGTTGGCTAAACCTGTCATCCAACGAGCAAGAAGGCTAATGTTGATGCATGTTGAGGCAATAGAAAAGGAAGTGGATAAACTTCTTGAGGCTAGGGCCATTCGAGAGGTAAACTACCCAACATGGCTATCAAACACGACCGTTGTTAAAAAAAAGAATGGGAAGTGGAGGGTCTGTGTGGACTTCACCAGCCTGAACAAGGCTTGTCCCAAAGACAGTTTCCCACTACCCAAGATTGACCAATTGATGGATGCCACTTCAGGGTATGGAAGGATGAGCTTCGTGGATGCATACAGGGGGTACCATCAAATAGCTATGTACCCCCAAGATGAGGAGAAGACGTCATTCATCACCCCAAAAGGGCTATATTGCTACAAAGTGATGCCTTTTGGGTTAAAAAATACAAGAGCAACTTACCAGAGATTGGTGACCAAGATGTTTAGGCATCTAATAGGCAGAACATCGGAGGTATACATAGATGACATGGTCATGAAGACCAAGGAAGCTGAAGATCATCTGGCCGACCTAAAGACAATTTTTGACATCCTTAGAACATATCGGCTCCAACTCAATGCATCAAAGTGCGCATTTGGAGTCGAGTCCGATAAGTTCCTAGAATATTTGGTTACCAGAAGGGGCATCGAGGCTAGCCCCAATCAAATCAAGGCCATTTTGGAGTTGGAGAGCCCAACATCGGCAAAGCAAGTGCAGATGTTGACTGGAAGGGTTGCAGCTCTGAATAGATTCATCAGTAGAAGTTCTGACAAATGTAAACCTTTCTTTAGCTTAGTAAAGAAAGCCACAGACTTCTTATGGACAGAAGAGTACGAAGTCGCCTTGGACGACTTGAAGAAGTATTTGACCACAACTCCAGTTCTCTCAAAGCCAGTACCGAGAGAGGAGCTGTTCTTGTACTTGGCATTTTCAGAACATGCATTGAGTGCAGTAATAATCAGAGAGGAAAAGGAAGAGCAAAGGGCAGTTTACTATGTGAGTAAGACCCTAGCAGATGCAGAGACCAGATATCTACCCTTGGAGAAGTTAACACTGGCTTTAGTAATGGTTTCCAAGAAGCTAAATCATTATTTTCAAGTCCACAAAATTGTGTTGTTAACTGAACATCCCTTGAAATCTCTGTTGCAGTAGGGAGATCTGATGGACAGAATAGCTAGATGGGCAGTGGTGCTGGGCCAATATGACCTGGAATTTAGACCTAGAACAGCAATCAAAAGCCAAGTTTTGGTCGACTTCATGGCCGAGTTCACACCAGGCTCTATCATATATCGGGCTTTGTTGAGCCGAGGTCCAGGTGAACAAAGAGAAACTCAGTTGGGGATAGCCAAACAGAAAAAAGAAGAGAAACCTAGGCCATGCAGTATTTACATCGGTGACTCATTTACATAGTTTGTTGACAGGAGTTCAAAACGACAAGGAGTGGGGGCAGGAGTAGTGCTAGTATCGCCAGATAGGCAGGTACTGGAACAATCCATTTGTTTGGGGTTTAGAGCCTTAAACAATGAAGCTGAGTATGAAGCACTGATCGCAGGGTTGAAATTGGTAGCAGCAATGGAAGCTTATGAGGTAATAGTCTTTTGTGACTCCCAACTTATTGTCAACCAGGCAACATGCGAATACGCAGCTCGAGATGAAAGGATGTCGACCTATGTAAAGGAGGTGGGCAAACTAGTGGCCTTATTCCAGAATTGCTGACTGCAGCAGGTTAGCCGAGATGACAACAGCCATGCTGATGCTCTGGCCAACCTGGCTAGTGCAATGAAACCTGGAGAGGCAAGGACGATGATGGTGGACTACTTGTCAGGTCTAAGCATAGAACCACTGAACATAGAGCATGAAGCAATGTGTGTGGAGATAGGACCAAGCTGGATGGATGCAATAATAGCATTCCTTAAAGAGGAAAAACTGCTAGATGATCATAAAGAAGCACACAAGATCAAATTGAAGTTGGCAAGATTTAGTCTCATAGCAGAGGGGCATCTCTACAAAAGGTCTTTTACTAGTCCCCTTTTGAGGTATGTGCATCCTTTACTTATTGAAGACTTCTTGTATGAGATACATGAAGGAGTATGTGGAAGCCACACTGGGGTAGGTCATTTGTTCACAGGGCCATTACTCAGGAGTATTGGTGGCCCTATATGCAAAAAGATACTGAAGCTTATGTCAAGAAGTGTGAAAAGTGCCAGAGATTTGCACCTTTGATACATCAACCAACAACAGACTTAAACCCAGTGTCCAGCCTTTGACCATTTGCCCAATGGGGCATGGATCTTGTTGAACAACTGCCTCAAGCAACTGGACAAATGAAGTACTTGCTAGTGGCAACAGATTACTTCACCAAGTGGGTTGAAGCTGAACCCCTTGCAAAGATTCAGGACATTGATGTCAAGAACTTCATATGGAAGAACATCATCGCCAGATTTGGGATCCCAAGAGGAATAATTACAGACAATGGTACACAATTTGACAGTAAGCTAATCAAGAGCTTCTGTGTAAAGTACAAGATCAAGAATTATTACTTTACTCTAAGCTTTCCTTAGAGTAATGGTCAAGCAGAAGCATCCAATAAGGTCATCTTGGATGGGATCAAGAAGAGGCTGGAAGCAGCAAAGGGAAAGTGGGTGGATGAGTTGCCCAGTGTACTCTGAGCATATCGAACTACGCCAAGAAGATCAACTGGGGAATCCCCATTTGCCATGGCTTTTGGCACAGAGATAGTAATCCCATTAGAGGTCGGCATCCCAAGGATCAGAACCTAGGGAGTGGAGAATGGGACTAATGATGCATTCTTAGCCCGAGATCTGGACCTACTAGAAGAAAGAAGGGAGAAAGAAGCAATTCAGCTGGGGGCATACCAGTAGTAGCTTGCCAAGGCTTACAACAGAAAGGTTAACCCACGAGAGTTCCAAGTTGGAGACCTCGTTCTAAGAAAGGTTGTCGGCAACAAGAAGGATCCCAGAGAGGGAAAGCTTGGCCCAAACTGGGAGGGACCTTATAGAATCATCTCGGTCCTGGGTAATGGGGCATATCAGCTTGAAGACAGTGAAGGCAAAGAGTTGCCAAGACCCTGGAATACTTGCAATCTAAAATTTTTCTATAATTAGATTTTTTGTTCTTGTTATTAGCAATAATAATAAAGTCTTAGCTTGATTTTGCAACTTGTGTAGTATGATTGACCAGTAACTTAGCGATGTTTCTGATTGAAATATGACGAATAACTTAGACTTATTATATGGTAGAGTTTCTACTTGCATATAATAGAGTTAAACTAAGTTGGCGATGTTTCTGATTGAAAAATGACGAATAACTTAGACTTATTATATGGCAGAGTTTCTTTTTGCATATAATAGAGTTGAACTAAGTTGAATTAACCTATAACAGTTAAATTAACAGGGCGACCGAGGTTGATAACCTCGGCCAGCTCCTGTTTGAATCTGATCTCGGCGACAAGATCAATGCCACATACTTAATGAGAACCTAAGTGGAACTTAAGTTCACATTAGGGGCATAAGGCTGGAAGAATGATGCTTGGGAGTTGGAATTTACACACTAAAGTTGGTTTAACACTTGTTGAAATTTTGAGAAGAATTTACAAGTTGAAGTTAAGCCGGGGTCATTGGTTTAAACACGTGTCAAAAATTTAAAGAACAATTTACAAGTTAAGCCAAAGTTGTATCTATGCATTTGCCGAGATTACCATACCACCAAGATTTGGAAAATAGTAGAAGACATAAGTCTTGACAAACAAAAAGTAAGGTACCAACACTTGTGAAAATATTTTCAAGTGTTAAGCCAAGGCCAAGATAAATAGTAGGGGGGGTATATCTGAGGTACTTTTCCCCGAGGAGATTGCACAGTTAAGGTGTACTTCAAAGACATGCAAATTATTCTAAGTATAGAATCATACAAGACAGTAAAAGGAAGACAAACATACAATCACATTGAAAGAAGAAAGTTATACTTACATTCAGATAAGGAAGTTCAAATACAAAAAGGCACTTTGGCCTGATATTGGAGATTACTAGTTCAGAATAGACAATGGCACATCGGCCAAATAACAGCTTACATAAGCAGAGTACAAAGAAAAAAGATTATAACTCGGCATTGGCAGCGGCCTGTGTCTCGCCCCCAAAAGACAGTTGTGAAGACTTCTCGATAACCTTCTCAGCCTCGAGCTCGGTGTCGATCTCTTGTAAAGTTTGATCGATACTCCTATCGGCTATTGGAACCTTGGAGTTTGTCTTCTGGGGAGAGGCATCCTTTGAGGCCTCATCCTGAGTCAAGTCCAAGACTTGCTCATTCAGAGTTGGGGACTTGGCCCTAGCAGCTTTTACCGTCTTCTCGGCCTCAGCTTCTTCCTCGGACTCAACCTCATCCTCAGATTGGCTTGGAGTTGGGGGGAACGGCATGACGATGCAACTATTTTCTCAAAGAGGCGAGTCCTTGAGGACGGCCAACTCCTTCAGGGCAGCCATCCAACCAAGGGTATAGCCCTTGTTGCATGCCTGTCTGACTTGTTTCTTGTAATCTTCTTTGACGTCGGCCGCCCCCTCGGCTTACGCCTTTTCGTCCGCCGCTTTGATCTTAGCCTCTTTTGTTGCCAGGGCATCTTGAAGCTCTTTTTGGGCCTCGACCATCTTTGCCTCGGCCTCTTTCTTTTCGGCCACAAGGACCTTAACAATGGCCTCGGCAGCATCAGTCTTTTCCTCGGCCTCGTCCTGAGCCTTCTTGGCTACCTCGGCATGATCTGTCAAGGTCTTCATCTTTGCCTCGGCCTTGTTGATGGTCTTTTGCAAGCCAGCAGCCTCCCTAGCCTTGTTGGCCAACTCCTTCTTGATGGCAAAGGCTTGCATCGCAAAGGAGTGGCCATGCTGGATCGCCAAGAAGAAATAGAAAAAACAAGTTAGTAAAACTCTCTAAGTATGAAATAGCATAAAATGAAAAAGTACCAAGTGTTAAGGGCTTACCTGTACGGAGCGCTGCAACATCAAAACAAAGTTTTCGTACTCACTCATTTCGGTGTTGCGATTGAGATCATTGGGAAGGAGCAAGGCGGTAGAGAAGGCAACGCCAACTTCAATGTCGTCGGCACTATCACTAGCTCTGATCGACTTGTCTTTAATTGTAATTGGGGAAGCCTAGGGGGCATCAGACTTTACAGAGCCCGAGGTTGTTTTTGACTCGGACCTCAGTCTCTTTGACCTGGTTGATTCGGAGGGTGCGGCCTCAGCGAGCTTCTTCTTGGCGACAGAGGAGCTCTTCTCGCCCGCGGCCAATTTTGAGATCGGTAAGGTGTCCTCAGTGTCGATTTGAGTCACTGTTGCCTTGGGTTGGGTTTTCTTCAACCTTTTTGGTTTCAGATTTGGCTAAGACTGGGATGGTGTTGGTTGCATGGTGATAGTGTTGGGGATGTTGGCAATAAGGTCGTTTGCTATAGCCTTCTTACGACCCATCTCGGCAACGGCTATAGTTCGACGTCGGCGTCTACATTGAGAATGAGGGATTAGTTGTGGAGCGGAGGTTCATGGCTGCTCTGCTAGATCAGATGTTGATCCTTGGTCAAGCCTTGACGATTCAGCTTGTGGAGTTGTAGCTGACGGAGGGGACTTGCTCTTGTTTTTTCTTGGGATGTTGGGAAGTACAGATCTGTAAGTCGGGATGAAATTCAGAAGTAGAGGAGCCTTGCATTGGTTAACAGGCAAGTTCAACAGCTTCTTAAAGTCCTTACTGGGAAAGAAGGACTTACGAAAATCCTTAGGTGGTTGAGGGAGAGCTGCAAAGACAAAACGAATGGACATTAGCACATACAAAAATATCAAAGTAAGAAAGACTTGAAAACAAGAAAAGGTGACACTTGGCTCTTACCATCTCCCTCTCTGAAAATCGTTCGGCTTAGGGGATAGAGGTGAAGGTCATCATCTGGTAGAAACTCCTAATTGCCCGAGATGATGAAGTAATCATCTCTAGCACCCTTGTTTGAGTCTGGGAGGTCGACAACGAGTTTGTATTTTGTCGACCTCTGCTTAAGGTAGTAGATGTAACCTTTCTCTGACTTAAGGCCACACATGGTGTAGCAATACTGGATGTCGGCAAGGGTAACCCTAGTGTTCTCTCTTTTGGCTAAGGCAATTATGCCATTGTTAACTTGGTAAGAGTTAATGGCAAGCTGCATTGGGTTCAGTTTGTAGTAGTGTAGAACTTATTGGAAAAGGATGTCAAGTGGGAGTCTAAGTCCACACTCTAGAAAGGCTATCACTAGGAAAGGCATGGAATCTATTGTGGGCATGATGGAGTCGTCCTTCCCAGCCAACCTAAGATAAATGTCGGTAGGGATGGCAAACTCTTGCCTAAAGTATTCCAACTTAGTTGGGATATTTACTCTCCACCTAAACATACCCATAATGTCGGCTAAATGGGGAAGGTGTTGACTTTAGAAGAAAGTGTTTTTTAGGGTTTTAAGGACCTCAGCTTAAACTCAAAACGGATGCTAGGGCAAGGGTTTTTGAGGATCTGAAGGGAATTTGTTTCAATTCTTCCTAAAAACTGTAAGTTCTAAAGGTAAATCCCAAAAACCTAAGTCTATGGAAACAAAAATTGAAGGCAAGATTCTGGAAAACACACAAAACAAAAACAAGAATATGATTCAGACTCAAGAAAACGTGCAAGAACTCAAAGAACACTGAGTACAGTTTTTACAAGTGAACAAGGCCAAGAACAGTGGCAAAATCAGCAAGTGTATGAACAATGTATATATAAAGGTCATGGATCAAAAGCATATCGAATAAACATGCAAATGATGAAGTTTAAATCACAGACAGAGATTGAAGAACATGAATGTGTTCATCATGGCAAATAAGCAGAGGCACTAAAGTATGAAACTAAAGATGGGGAAAAAAGGAGTAACTCACCGCAGAAAAAGAAGCCGGAGTGAGGTATGCCGGAGTCAGATGGTGGCCGTAAGTAGAGAAGAACAACAAAAACTTTGCCGGAGGAGGTGAACGGAGTAGTTGCAGAGCTTGAGAGCTTGAAACAATGGAGAAATTGAGAAAGTTAGAGAGATAGAGAGTTTGAATGAAAATAATGGTGAAGAAGTGAAAAGACGGAGAGAGGGAGGATTTTTGATCAAACACACAAAATGGTGGCAAAATTACAATTAATGAGCCTAAGACGATGTGCTTGTCAGACAGCATACGCAGGTGCAATGCGACTTAATGGCACGTGTCAGGCATGGCTCAGTAGGGAAAAGACGCGTGGCAAAAACGGTTGAAATACTGTGCGTGACAGCTCATACGCGTGTTGAAGCTCTTGGAGTTCTTGATTTAATGGAGCAAGACCTCGGCTAGGGGGACGATCTCGGCTGGGAAATTTGAACAAATTTGGTTATTGGTTCTGAAACATTGATATTGAGCCGACGAATGATGACCTCGGTAATGAAGGACAAGGCAAGCTTAGTCGACGTGCTAAATGGAAGAAACGATATAGGTTCCATCACTTCAAGATACCGAGGTAATAGAACCTAGGGGGCAGTTGTGGGGACATAATTTTCGAATGACAACACGTGGCCGAGGTGGCATCGAAGTGCTAGCCGAGGTGCCACGTGTCCTAGTCATGACGTTGATATGATCTTGTCAAGGCCGAGGTTATCTGCGAAGATACCAGAATCTGGGATAAGCGGATAAGGGACAAGAGTCCTAGAATGAAAGAGGACTTCAGTTTGGAGAAAGATAAGACTCTTAGAGAGTTTATCCCAATCTAACTGGGAGTCCAGGATTAGCATTGAGCCAGAGTCCATTGAAGCTAGGCTTCTAATGGGATTAGGTCAGTGTTGCCTATAAAAGAGAGGCACCCTCGTGGGTCTAAGGTATGCTTTTTGTATTCTGAATAGTGAGTTAAGAACTTTTGCTATCTTTGAGAGATAACTGACTTGATCGTTAGAGTGCCCCGGGTGGACGAACCACCGCCGGAATCTTATCTTTTTGTTGACAGGTCATTCGGGCTTAATCTATTCTGCTGGTGTTCTCCAGTTGAGTACCTGTTTGGCAATGTGGTCAGAAATTGACACACACAACTCCTATATAGAAGCCGTACCAACGGTTGTGAATTGCAAGTCATTACGACAGGTTGTTGGAAGCGAGTCTCCTAAAATGGAAATTATTCCCTTTGTATTTCTTTGCCTCTAACATGGAAAAAATAGCAAGGTGTCAGGACTTGTCATTCACTATCTTCGTTGGATTGACATATGATGTAATCCTTCGGTTGCAAGTTTAATGGTAGCATTGGTCTTGTTACGAGTCATGAGACCCATAGAGGTGTTGTTGCTGCTTGTTGCAATAGTTATGTTTTTACTAGAGTTATTATCAACCTGAGCAATCTTCTAGGAAGCCTTTACGTCTAATCAAACAAGATTCTGGGAGCTTAAGTTAAGACAAAGAGATAAGAGATAGAGATGTCCCATTGAGAGTGCCAAAAATTTGTGCACACAAGTTTTATGACCAGCAATAACGAACAAGAAAAGTAGTGTTGTTGGCTTGAAAGTGAGTGGAAGAATCATCATGTTATTGAAGCATATGTTGATCTTCCACAAGAGCTTTGAAGAGAGCCTTGGGTGAAGGCTTGAGGAATGTTTGTGAACTCTTGGCCAAAGGTGCTTGAGAAACGTTGCAGAGAAATGACTAAAATGTCATCTCTTCTACAAAGGGGACCTCTATTTATAAGCTCCAACGAAAGAGTGTTAATTTTGAAAACCCCTTAAATTTAGTGGCGGACGCAACAGGTGGCTAGGAGGAGGCTACTAGCCTTGCATCCATTTCCAATACTTGCCATATATTGTTGTTGAACCCATAATTTGTTAAGAGTTAGCCCTTCTAACCCTTAATGCTTTTTATTTTTTATTTTATCCAAGCATTTAATAACTAGAGTCACGCTATTACATAAATTTTAGTCTAAATTGATGTTTGTTATCAATTGTTACTGTTTTGATTATAAGAAGGTAGTTAAAAAATTATTAAATTAAAATTAGTTATAATTCATTATGAGTCTGATCATGTCTCAAAGTGGTATTTATTGTGAGTCATTATAGTAACTTTCCAACCCAAATGACCTTCTACAGTATCTTTGTCTTTGGAGTATCTTTGGTTTCTTATTTCTTTGGTGTATGTTCTTTGGAGTATGCTACTGGCATTTGGAGCAGCTGATGTATGCTTGAGCATGGTGGGAGGGAAAACTCAGATGAAAAGGCTCAGATGAAAAGGCTACAAGCTCAGAGGCCTCCTACCAGCATTGGAGGAGGTTGCTCTGTCTTGGTTGAGGTAGATTGCTGCTGTAGGAGGCTGCTCTGTCTTGGTTGAGGTAGATTGCTGCTGCTGGTGTAGTGCAGATAATAGTGTTGGTCTGGTAGTGTTGGTCTGCTGCTGGTCTGGTAGTGTTTTGGCTGCTGCATTGGTTGATTTGTTGGAGCTTTTGTTGGTTGTTTGTTGCTTTTGTTTTTCCCTGTTTCTTTTTTTGGTTGCTTCTGATTGGTTTCTCACCAATCTTGGGCTAGTGCTAGCATATGATTGTGCTTCCTTTGCGGTGCCAACCCAGTTGGGATCGTTAAGGTTAGCTATGATGCTTAGTGCACTCCCCCGCTTTGTTGATGTAATGTATGCATGTTTTGCGCTTTATATCAATAAAGTTTTTTGCTGATAAAAAAAAAAAAAAATAGTTTTGGTTTTATATTTTTGTACAATGTGTAAATGAAGTTTATAATTTTGTTTTAATTTTTTTTATCTGTTTTTGTAAATGTCTATTGACTAAAAATATTATTTGTAAATAAAATGATAATATTTAATTTTTATACTTGTAAAAATAAATATTTTAATACAATATATGTAAAATAAACTTTTGTAAAAATGTAATAAAATAAAAGTTAGGAACAATTACAAAAAAATCTCAGGGTTTAAGTCTTCTAACAAAATAACCTTGAGTTTTTAATTTTATCAATTTAAACCCTAATCTTTTGATTTGTTTTCAATCTAAAACATTAGCCTATTTTTATTAAGTAAAATCGACAAAAAAAAAAAGAAAGTATTTTAATTATTAAACTCAATATAGATATAAATAAAATGTCCAAAATATCATTTTTCATTAAGTTTAATGATTAAAATACACATTTTTCTATCGATTGTATTTAATGAAAATAGACAAATGGTTTATATTGAAAACAAATCAAATGTTTAAGTTTTAAATTGACAAAATTAAAAATTCATAGTTTATTTTGTTACAATGGTCAAATTCTAAATTTTTTTTAGACAAAATTCATTTTACTCCCTTATAATTTATCCTCATGCCACTTTCTTTTTTCTTTTTTTATCAGCAAAAAAAGAACTTTATTGATGACGAAAACATACAATTACATATGAGAAGAACATCAATAAAGAAGTGGAAGAGCAGAAGTGCGTCATAGCTAACAAACCCAATCTCAACTAGGTTGGCACCGAGAAGATAGCTCAATCATCTGCAAGCTCAACCACAAAGGGATGGTGAGAAACCATGCCCATCAAGAAAATAAAAAAGAAGCCCCCCAGAAACTCAACCCCCAACTACCAAGAAATCAACCCCAGCAATAGCCTTACGCTACACAATTCAGTCATCTATGCAAAATCTAACCTGTTCTACACCAGCTCCAAACCATAGAGCTTCCAGCATCAACAGAAACCACTTTAATCTAAGGGCACCTCAAATTATCTGCCCAGACCAGAACAACCTCATACAATAGCAGGCCAAACAAAGAACAAGCATCCGAACCCATCAATACATCAAGAACATATAGCAGACAAACCAACAACTTACAAAGAAGAGACAATCTTAGACCAAAGATACATCGCCAGACCTCCCAAACCATACCACCTCACCGCGGATCATCCAATAAGCAAGACACCAAGCAGCATCAAAGAACCGCCCACAAACCAAGAATAAAGATCCCAATGCTCCATAGCCTTGAGTCAGGCAATACCCCACTTCTCAGCAGCAATCACCCATGCACATTTCCACCGATGCAAACTCTAATTTGATTCATGTTAAAAATAAAATCATTAACCGAAAACAGGGCTAGTTTAGGTGATGTCTTTGCCCATATAGCAACTTTAATCTTGATCAACTCAATGACTTCATCAAGGCTAGGATTTGAGTTCTTGAATTTACACTCATTTATGAGCTTCCAAATAGACCACAACACTGCTAGAAGTATACTTTTCCATATCACTTTCTTTGATTTCCTAACTTTGGTTCCATTCCACCAGAGTAATACATTTTCCACTGTATCCGGCAATGCCCCAAAAAATCCCGAGCACTTTAGCATAGCAGCCCAGATATGACAAGAAAAATGACACAAAAGAAGGACATGACAAGAAGATTCAAGCTCAAATTTGCAAAGAATGCATTTAATATCTGAATTGCTACTTAAGACTCCAATTTTCTGCAGAAACTCAGTACATTTAATTCTACTTTTCCAAGCCAACCATCTAAAGAATTGGACTTTGGGTGCAATAGGCTTAAACCACACCAACCTGCTACCCTTAACTGAAGAACCAAAATTATCAGAACAAAATTTATACACAGAAGAAGTGGAAAACACTCCTGAGGATGCCGCAGCCCAACCAGGTACATCAGCAAAACTAGGTCTGAGAGAAGGAGCTGCTGCTAGAAGATTGATCAATCTTGATACTTCCAACTCCTCCCACTCATACAAAACCCTTCTAAAAGGTATCACCCATTCTAATGAACTTCCTTTTAAATCAGAGTAATGCATAACAGACCCTTCCTTAGTTTAAGCAAGACTGAATAGACTAGAAAATTCTCTCTTGAGACATACATTCCCACACCTCTTATCATACCAGAATCTGGTTCTAGATCCATCTCCAACTTGAATCTGAAAGTTCTGCTCAAAAAACTCAACCAAATCCCATCTCTAAACAGCAATAACAATGATGTCCTTCCAAATGCTAGAATATCTACTACTGAGATTAAAATTAGGACTCCACTTGTCAATCTTAATTCTATATTTACTACAACTTACTCTCCTCCAAAGAGCACCTGCTTGAAGGCCAAATCTCCACCACCATTTGATGAGTAAACAATAGTTCACCTCCCTGATTCTCTTAATCCCCAACCCACCTTGATCAATCCTTTTAGTGATCTCCACCCATTTCACTATATGAATTTTCCTTTTCAGATCAGAGCCACCCCATAAGAAAGATGCTTGAAGCCTTTCAATCTCCTTAGCTAGTCCCTCTGGCATTCTAAACAGTGAAAAATAGTATACAAGCAAGCTAGACACAACTGCTTTGATTAATGTTAGCCTACCTGCAAATGATAGGAGCTTCCTCTTCCACACAGCAAGTCTGGATCTAACATTTTCCAATACAGGTTGCCATGTTGCTTTCCTTCTAGGATTGGCCCCAAGAGGTAACCCAAGATACTTGATGGGCAAATTCTAGACAATAAAATTTAATAGAGAAGCAAAGTTTGCTAGATTATCATTAGATATACCAACACCGCACGCCATACTTTTGTGATTGTTAATTTTCAAGCCAGATAATATCTCAAAGCACCATAGAATCCTCTTTAATTTCATTACTTCATCCTCTTCAGCTTCGTAAAATAGAATTGAGTCATCAGCAAATTGTAAGTGAGAAATTAAAACATCATTGGATCCAACCTTTACACCTTTAATCAAACCCATATACAGAGTCCTTGATAATAAGATGTTCAATCCTTTAGCCACTATAGTAAAAAAGAAAAGGGACAAGGGGTCACCTTGCCTTAGACCTCTCTGAGGGCAGAACTCCTCAGTTGGCGAACCATTGACGAGGATAGATAATTTCACAGTGGTCACACACTCCTTAATCCAAGAGATCCATTTGTGCCCAAATCCAAAATTTGAAAGCATGGAGAATAGAAATTCCCAATTGACAGCATCATAGGCTTTTTGGAAATCCAATTTAATGATTAACCCCTTTTTCCTTGTTTTCTTCCAACAGTCCACTACCTCATTGGCAATCAAGACTCCATCAAGTATATTTCTACCATCCAAAAATGTTGACTGTGCTTCACTGATAATTTCAGGTAAGACAGCCTTCAATCTACTAGTAAGTACCTTAGCTAGAATCTTATACAGTGAGCTCACTAGACTTATTGGTCTAAAGTCTGCTGGTTCCACAGAGTCTCTTTTTTTTGAAATCAAGGTTATGAAAGAGCTATTGATGCCTTTTACCAGACATTCATTTCTATGAAAATCCTTCATAAATTGAAGCACATCATTCTTCATAAGCTGCCAAAACTTTTGAAAATAAAATAAATTAAATCTGTCTGGTCCTAGAGCTTTGTTACCATCACACTCTTTGACAGCTGATGGGATTTCAAGTTCTGTAGACTCTGCCTCCAAACTATCAAACAAAGGACTATGGCTGACAAGTTTGAAATCCCCACCAAGTGTAGGTCTACATTGCCATGACTCCGAAAATTGCTTAACAAAATGAAGTTTCACTTTCTACCTCACCCTTGAGGGATCATCAACCACCTCTTCATTTTCAATAACCAAACTTATCATGTTCTTACTCTGCAATTTTCCATGACACGAAAAAATCTAGTATTTTTGTCCCCATTCAAAAGCCAGTTTAACCTAGATTTTTGTAACCAAAGCCTATCCACCATCCTGCTTAACTTCCAAACTTCCCCCCTCACCTCAACCCTCCTCATTTTTTCATCTTCATTTAGGTCTCTGTTTTCAACTTCCAAATCAAAGGCATGCAACTCAACCTCAGCTTGTTTCAGCTTGGTATGCACATTCCCAAACATTTCCAAATTCCACTGCTTGAGAGCTAGCTTCAAAGATTTTAGCTTAACTTGGAGCTTGTATCTAGCCCAACCCACTACATTTGCTTCATTCCACACTTTCTTCAAAAAAGGAGAGAAATCTGGATGCATAGTCCAAGCATTGATAAATCTAAATGGCCTAGGGCCCCAATCCCTCTCATCCTCTATCAGTAATATTGGATAGTGATAAGAAATTATAGTAGGTAAACCCCACAATTTTACTTTGAAATTCTCCAGCCATTCTGGATGAACCATAAACCTATCAATCCTACTCCATTTTCCACCATCATGGCCATTACACCAAGTGAACTTCCTTCCTAACAAATTTAGGTCTGTAACCTTACATCTATCAATGAAGTTATTAAAATCTCTCATACCTATGTCCCTTCTACAACACCCTCTTCTTTCACCCATGTTTCTAATTTCATTGAAGTCCCTCCCTAAACACCACGGTTTAGGAAACTCCCTCCTTAGCATGATCAAGCTGTCTCAGAGCTTGCCTCTAACCCCCACATCATTTGGTGCATAAATATTTATAATGACACACTCAAAAGTACAGAAAAGAGTACCTGAAAGCAGGATAAAGCTTCTACTGCTACAGCAGTCAACAAGTTGAAAAACCCCAGGGTCCCAGATGCACAAAAGATCCCCTGCAAGCCCATCTGAGTTTACAGCCATGTATTCTATTTTGTCTCTTGCCCATAATGATCGAACCACATCATCAGACTCAACGGCCTTCTTGGTCTCCTGAAAGAAAACAATATTAATTTTCTTCTCTCTGATTATTTTTCTAATCATCCCCCTCTTCTCTTGCCTTCCAAGACCCCTAATGTTCCAAGATAGTATTTTCATAATAACCTATAGTAATACACCCAAGAGACCCCAACTATGTGCCATTTACACAGCATCAACAACCCTCCCTGCTACCTTTTCCTTATCTTGTAATTTCATCTCAACAATTCTCCTTGCCACCTCATTTTCCTTCCCTTTATAATTGATACGCAATAATTTCCCCATTTCCATTGTTGCTTGAGTTTTATTGAGAATGCGTCTACCACCACCAGCCCCATCCTCAATTGATGCAAAAAGGGAAAGTGATGCAACTACAGCTTTAAAAATCACACTTTTTTTGATGGGCTTGCTAGAGGAAGCACCATTATGACCATATCCTTTGGCTAAATCAAAGATTGGACCATCCTTCAATTTAAGTGAGTCCTTCCTCCATACCTAACCTTCTTCTTCCCTTTATTCTTCTTTGAACTGGGTGTAAAGCTTTTGGTTCCAGCAGTTCCTCTCATTGGCTTAACTTGGGTCACTCCTCCTTCTCTAGAACCTAACTCAACAGGCCTAGTGGATTAAAAAAGTTCTACTTCATTTGATCTACTACCTCCATAAGTTGGCCCAGCAAGTTGTTCCTTTGAATGGGCTTGGCCCAACTTAACTTCTAAATTTATACCAAGCCCTATAATACCTGGCCTCTGTTACAATGTGATCATCCACCTTCTGACACCCAACAAAGGACCTGTTGATGTTATTTCCCAGCATAATCAATGAATTGTATGCTTTTCCCTCGATTGCAGTGTCTTCTCCACTCTTAGTCTCTTCAACTTCCATATCACTTTTCCAGCACTGCTCTTTTTCCACCTCATACCTCCTCATTCTGTCATGTGGATCTTCTATCAGTACCACTTCATATCCATGCTCCAAGTCATTAAGTGAGTCATAATCTCTTTCACCTTCTTCCTTATCCTTGCCATGCTGGTTAACACTGTTTTGTTCTTCCAAATTTGTGAAACTTTGATCAATCGCCTTATCTGTTGTTTTGCTGCACTTACAATGATCCTCCAACACCCTTACTAGATAGGAGTAACCATTACACTCCAAATTAAGAACCAGATTAATCGGTTCCATATATTTTGTGGCAATACGAACTTTGCAGCAAGCAAAGGATGCTGGATGACCTATATTACCTTCAATATTCACCACGTCCCCTCAAATGCGTCCAATCTTGGTTATGGTATCACAACTCCAAAGATTGAGAGGTATGCCATGGCAACTGAGCCATTCATATCTCTCTTGAGCAAGTATACAACCTGGCTTCCATTCAGTTATGAACTCACACCGATCTTTTAACCATTCATTAATCACCTGCATCTGCTTAACCTTGTCTTCTGCTGAACCAAAGGTTAACACAACATTTCAACCACCTCATTCCCTAATCAATACACACTACAACAAAAATAGTCTTTAGACACGAAAACTAATGACGAAATTTTTTTTTTGTCACGAAATATGTATCTTTTAATGACGAAAACCATATTTCGTCTCCAAATATACCATTTTTGGAGACAAAAATAAAATTTCGTCACCAATCTAAATCATAATAAAAAACATAGGTGACGAAATTATATTTCGTCATTATTTATATTTTTTTTGTCACCAAATATTTTCCCGCTAATATTTTCGGAGGGCGCCAAAATTAATAGACTTTTGGTGACGAAAAAATTGGTCACCAATTATAAAATTATTAATGACGAATATATTTTTGTCACCAATAATTTTTAATATTTTAATATCATTTAGTGACAAAACTCTTTTTGTGGCCAGTATTTTTATCTTTGGTGAAGAAATAATTTTGTCACCAAAACATAATTTAGTCACTAAATATTTTAGGGGGGAAATAAAAATGAAAAAAGATAAAAAAAACTATGTCGTTTTGAAATTCTTAAATCAAAAATATGTTTCCTGAGCCTTGAGCTTCCCTCATTGTTGCCCCCTTCCTTAATAAAAAAAACGTTTCATGTTTCCTTGAGCTTCCGATCGGTTCATCAAGCCCTACCCACCATCTCCTCACTTCGTCCCCTGGGTTTGCCGCTCTTCATCGTAGCCTCTGCCTTGAACTTACCAGGTTAGTGTCTCTCTCTCTCTCTCTCTCTCTCAATCTTTCTCTCTGTTCATGTTTATATATAATCGATCGATTGACCTTCCGTTTTCATCGTTGCAACTCCTCACTTCCGATAGGTTCATCAAACCCTTTCGGCTCTGCCGTTGTGCTTACCAGGTCTCTCTCTCTCTCTCTCTCTCTCTCTCTCTCTCTCTCTTTCTTTCTCTCTCTCTCTATATATATATATATCAATATACAACAATTTTTTTTTGGATCCCTCTAATCAGTCTTGTTTCATCGAATGCTCTCTGCAATTTGTCAACTCACTACCCTCATTTCTATTTCTAGTGAATAATCCATATCTATGTCTATATCTATAACTCTATCATTTTATTTTCATACATACTTTCTGATTTTTTTTCTTTTTAATCTCTATCATTTGATTTTCATACATAGACTTTTTGATTGATTTGCAATCGATCTGTGCTTCTCTCTTACTTTTCTTTTATACCCTTGTGTTTGTATATTTATTTCTAATGCAAGATTGTTTCTTTTTTTTAAGCACCAAAATAAAAATTTTAAGTGCCAAACACCAAAAAATTAAAAAAAAAAGAAGAAAGAAATAATCAAAGGCTTTGGCTTATGTCCAGTCCTTAATCGGATTGGACCGTGCTGTTGGGCCCATGGGGGCCTACTACGGGTCCCGTTTTGATAATCTGAACCGTTCAATGTGTAGAACTCGTCGAGTACTATATGCCTGTAAAAAATCACGTTGATCGGATATCGATAGCTATGTGATCAAAACATACTTACTTTTTTTGCACATCGTAAATACTTTTCCAACCATGGTGTGTCTATTGCGTAGGCCGTAAATGGTAATAATGATAATTTTTTTATGGCTTGCAATGCACGCCGTAAATAATAAAAGTTTCCACGACGTGCATATGACATGCCGTTAATACATCAATTGCACACGACGCACATACGCCAGCTGTGAAAAGTGAATACTTTTCACGGCATACAGAACGTCTGCCGTTAAAAGTATTATTTTTTTACGACACACAATGCATGTCGTGAATTATATGATTTAAAAAACAAACAAAAAAAGCGCTAATATGAAATTTGGGACGCCAATCACCAAAAAATATTTATATATATATACTATAAATTTTTTTTTTCCAAAATAACTATTTTGCGTTCCTCTAATCAGAATAGAATACCAAAAAATTTTAAAAAAAATAAAATCACAGGCCCTAGCTCTTCAGCCCACCCAAAAAAAATAAAATAAAATAAAATAAAAAATAAAAAATAAAAAATTCAAAATACAAAATACAAGGCTTTGGCTTCTAATGAAAATAAACCCAGAAGGTTTCATCAAACGGGAGAATAGAATGGGCTTCCATTCAAAAGATGGGTTAGAGAGAGAAGCTCTCTAGAAAACGTTGTCTTCTAGGGTTTCAATTGCTCATTGATTTCCTGATGTCTGTAGGTATTGTTACCATTGATGATGAAAATTTGGGGGTTTTTTACTCAGAATTGTTTGGGCAATCTAGGGCATGAAAACTGTGCGTGTGAAGCACTGTGTGCGTCTGCGATTAAGATAGTGGAACATTCTGGTTCCCCTTCTAAATAGATGGAAGAAATCAGAGAGAGATTGAATGTGATGGAAGCAAATATTACCGGGGTAAATCAGGAGAAGGGTTCGTCTCATTGAAGAAGGGTTACCTGGTACATTGCTTCCTCCTCTCCTTCCTCTTATCTTTGTTGATTTCTATTATAGTGATCACTCATTATTTCTTTTGTTTTGCTTTCGATTTCTATTTCGATTTTGATCATCTCATCTCATCGATTTCGATTTCATCTCTCTATTGCAGATTATCTTTCTTTTTATGGTAAACTGCTGTTGTTGCTTCTCTCTCTCTCTCTCTCTCTCTCTCTCTCTCTCTCTCTCTCTCAGATTATATATTTTGGTTTTTTATTTTTTATTTATAGATTTTTTTTTTTTTTGGTGTGTGTGTGTGTGAATGCATCTTGATGCAGTAATAACTAGGATTTTGGCTGATTTTCCAAGACTCCTAATGGCTGACATGGTGGCCATATTTTGAAGTTGGTCCAAATTTTATAACCATACCATCTTAAAATTGAAGCAACTGACAGACATGTCAACCCTCTTAGCGCCCATCCCACTGTTTCCACTATTACAAGTTCAAACTACTCTCCAGTTAATTCCTCTGAAGGGATTTGATAATCTCCATTCTGAAACTGAGTGAGCAAATCTGCCATTGCTCGTCTTTTGATCGCCTTAGGAATTTTTCAGGCAATGTCAAATTTTTCCAAAGAAAGGAGCCATAGGGTTGTACGAGCAATTAATTCGGGTTTGGTGAGTAAATAACAAACATGCGCGCACTTTGTCATTGCATACAGAGGATAGGCCCAAAGGTAGTGTCTTAGCTTTTGAGCGACAAACACCAATGCTAAACAATGTCTTTTAATGGTAGAATACTCTCCTTTATGTGTATGATGATTGCTTGTCTTTGTTTCTCTTTGTTGTCTTTGGCTGGTTATGTTTGTGTATCTATGTTTGCTTAGGTATCTCTATATATCTCTACTTTGTTTCTATTGTCCCGTAGAGAAGAAAACTATATACATGTTATTTATGCCTCTTAGGTGTTTGATAAAATGCTGAGTGGTTGGATCTTAGTATATTATATTGTTTTCTTGTGAGCTTTTCTTAAATATGTCTATGTATATATAAAGTAAATGACTATTTGAAAGTTATCATGTTATATGTGAGAAATCACCAAGGAGATGAAAAGTTTGGTGAAATAAAAATGTTATATATAACATCCCTTACAACACAAAAAAAATAAAAAATAAAAATTGGATTGTTTTTTTTTTTAAAGAAAAAAAAAATTGGTTATTTAAAAATAAATTAAAAATTAAAAAACGAATTGTAGAATGTATGCTAAAATGACGATAACATTGGCTACAAGTAGATGTCAATACATTCATAAAGACAACTTACTTTTAATGTAACACAATTTTACTCCCATGTGATATATATTTCATAGCTCCATCTTGGATGTCCCTAAATTATTCTCCATTTTCAGAAGTCAATGGATAGTTTTACTAAATTTCCCTCAATGTCTTTCTAAAATTAGTACTAGTTGGCCAGAGATAATGCCAATCCATGTAAGGGTAAAATTGAAACCTGCAATGTAAACACATTAAATGAACTTCACTCAAACATTGTGCTTATTTCCAGTGTATTATAATTTTGGGTTATGGCATGTAAAATTACAAATTTAGCTTGTTTCTTTACTTTGATTGTATTAATAAAAAAGCTTGTTTAAACAAAAACTTCTCAAAGAGAACTTATGTGAAATTAAGTGTACAAAGAAGAGTGTGTATATATGTTTTATGTATAAAATGTTCCTAGGGGTTGTCATGTTGGAAACCCATGCTTTCTTAGATGTCCCTAAATGATTCTCTATTTTCAAAAAAGAAGTGAATAGTATTACTCAATTTCCCTCAATTTCCCTCAATTTCTATTGCTGTAAAATTAGTACAACTTGGCTACTAGAGGTGATGCAAAGCCACTAAATGATAAAATGGAGACCTATAATTGTGAGAATTCTATCAATGGTTTTTACTTAAATATTGTGCTTTTTAAATTGGACTATATTGGGTATAATTTTGCAAACTACAAATTTGACTTTTTAAAATTAAACTTGTCAAATAGAAGTAAAAATTAAAAAAAAAAAAGTTTTCCAAGACTCCCATGACTTCCTTTTCAGTAAACTGCCTCTCCAAGCCAAGTCATCAAGACGAGGCCTTTTATGATTGGTCTCAGCATAAAGCCTCTCATAAAACTGAATCACTTCGCTCTTAATCCCCTCCCTCCTCTCCACCCCATTAATTTCTAAACTTTTACATAGTTTTGTGTCCTATGGGTGTTAGTCAATTTGTGAAAGAACTGAATATTCCTGTCATAAATCCCTTGCCTTCTGCCTCCATCTAATTTCTTCCATATGAACAATGTGTCCTAACTCCATTTTGACTTATTCCCTTCCTACTCATTATTTAAAAACTTATGTCTCAATACCAATACAAAGGGATAGGGAGAAAACTGATATAGTGAATGACTTTCCATGACTGGTATAGTCAAAAATTATAGTGAATGACTAGCTTCAAGGTAAAATGTTTTATATATGTTGATTGTCAAAAATTAAGTTTCTTCTTAATAATGTTATCTTTTCTTATTTTTATTGGTGTTTCAATTGTGTAGGAACAATCATTAGCTAATGTGAATAATATGATGCAAATGAAGACAAAACATCGATGTGGATCAAAATCAATCATGGTCAGGGTATACAGCTCGGTGCGTTCTTCTAATTTATTTTATTGGATTTGTAGGCTTTGTTAGTATATTATGTTTCTATGTTAATTTAGTACAAATTTCTTAACCAACTAGGGTAGAATAAAAAAAAACTGACATTTAGGGGCGAAAGGTTACGGGAAAATAGTGAAATATGCACGTATAGATCCAAGAAACATCACAAACACCTTGAGACGGAGCAACATAAGTTGTGCAAACATACGAAAGAAGCGCGTGGCTCCCAATTTGAAAACTACCTTGAAATTTGCACTATTTCAACACGTAGGCATGAAACTAAGTAAAAAAATGAACTTTTCCAACGCGTAAGCTTGAAAATAGGCCATCAGAGGGCTAAATCGTGTAACAGCCATGAGACGGCCCGAGTAACACCTCAAACATCTCGGGAGGGACCAAAGTAAGTTAGGGAAACTTACGAAATTAGTACGGGACTCCCGGTTCGAAAACTAAGTCCAAAACTGCACTTTTTCACACTTAAACTTCAAAATAGGCCATCGGAGGGCTAAATCGTGTAACAGCCACGAGATGGCTTGGGTAACACCTCAAACACCTCGGGAGGGACCAATGTAAGTTGTGAAAACTTACGGAACTACCACGGGACTCTCGGTTTGAAAACTAAGTCTAAAAATGCATTTTTTCACATTTAAGCTTGAAAATAGGCCATCGGAGGCCAAAATTGTGCAACAGTCACGAGACGGCCCGGGAAACACCTCAAACACCTCGGGATAGACCAATGTGAGTTGTGAAAACTTACGGAACTAGCACGGGACTCCCAGTTTGAAAATTAAGTTTAAAAATGCACTTTTTTACACTTGAGCTTCAAAAATAGGCCTTCAGGGGCCAAAATCGTGCAACAGCCATGAGACGGCCCGGGAAACATCTCAAACACCTCGGGATGGACAAATGTGAGTTGTGGAAACTTACGAAACTAGCACGGGACTCTCGGTTTGAAAACTAAGTCCAAAAATGCACTTTTTCACACTTAAGCTTGAAAATAGACCTTCGGGAGCCAAAATCGTGCAACAGCCACAAGACGGCCCGGGAAACACCTCAAACACCTCGGGATGGACCAATGTGAGTTGTGGAAACTTACGGAACTAGTACGGGACTCTCGGTTTGAAAACTAAGTCCAAAAATACACTTTTCTACACTTAAACTTGAAAATAGTCATTCGGGGTCAAAATCGTGCAACAGCCACGAGACGGCCCGGGAAACACCTAGGGAGGGACCAATGTGAGTTATGGAAACTAACGAAATTAGCACGGGACTCCCGGTTTGAAAACTAAGTCCAAAAATACACTTTTTCACACTTAAGCTTCAAAAATAGGCCTTTGGGGGCCAAAATCGTGCAACAGCCACGAGACGGCGCTGGAAACACCTCGGGATGGACCAATGTGAGTTATGGAAACTTACGGAACTAGCACGGAACTCCTGGTTTGAAAACTAAGTCCAAAAATTCACTTTTTCACACTTAAGCTTGAAAATAGGTCTTCGGGGGGCCAAAATCGTGCAACAGCCACGAGACGGTCAGGGAAACACCTCAAACACCTCGGGATGGACCAATGTGAGTTGTGGAAACTTATGGAACTAGCACGGCACTCCTAGTTTGAAAACTAAGTCAAAAAATGCATGTTAAATTGTATATGTTATGGATAAGATAATAATTGTCTAACCGACAATTTTTTTTTTTTTGTGTTTCATGTTTTTGTAGATTCGAGATTTGATATGGACGTGTTTGGTAATTTGAAGGACCGATGGTAGCTCATTTTGTGTTTTTGTTCATATTACCTTACATGTATTTTGGTTGTGTTGTAAATTTTATATTTTTGTTAGTATTACGGGGCCTGTTTGGTAATCCGCCCTTGATATTTTATTTTTGTTGATATTAGTAGACATGTTTTTTGTTGGATATTAGGAGATGTGTTTGGTAATCTGCATACGGTTGATATTATATTTTTGTGGATATTAGTAGACGTTTTTTGTGGATATTAGGAGACATGTTTATAATCCGCATGCAGTTCATTTTGTATTTTTGTGGATAGTGCTAAAATTCAATTGTGATGTTTGTGAAAATGAACAAATTTTTGTATTGATTTGTAATAGATATTTTATTGAACAGGTTATTGAAATACGCAGGGAATTGTTACCGGAAAGAAAAAAAATTCGAAAGAAAATAATACTTCTATTTTCAAAATTTTTAATTTTTATTAGTGACAAAATAAAAAAAGTCGCTATTAGTTTTCAAAAAACATGACGAATAATTTTGTCACTAATGATATAGTACGAAACAAATAATTTCGTCACATTTGCTGAATATTTCGTTGCTAAATTGAAATATTTGGCGACAAAATATTTTTTGTCATTGAATAATTCTTTTTTGCTCATTTTAGTGACGAATTTTTTTGTCACCTTAATCCATATCATTGGTGAGGAAAACTTTCGTCACTAAAATATATTTGGTGACGAAATATTTCGTCACAAAAAACAATTAAAATAAAATATTATTTAGTTTTGGTGACAAAATTGGTGTTTTAGAGGACGAAAAATTCCACATTTGGAGACGAAACATTTCGTCGCCAAAAATGAAAAATAGGTAATGGCTGTTTTTTTAAATCGTCACCAGGTACTTTTTGTGACGACCTATAGGCCACGAACGTGGTGACAAATTTTTTTCGTCACAGATCACTTTAGTGATGAAATTTTGATGTTTGGAGACAAAATCAGTCTGTCACCGAAGGCCTTTTTTGTTATAGTGACATTCTTGATCTCTCTTGCTTCCATCTCCTCCTTCACACTAAGATTAGCAAACTCTGGTTTCAGTCGAATGACCAAACTTTCATAACGCCACCCATTGCCAATCTCTTTGGCTTTGATACTAATGATTTTTCTTTCATCGTATTCCTTCCCTTTCACCATATTAGCGTATGTCCTCAACTGACCATTTGAGCCTTCATTCTTCCTCCTGGTAGAACTAGGTACACTGTTTCAAATTATCTGGACATGCGTTGGATTTTTCACCACAACGTTGGTGTAGACAAGCCCGCGGGGGGACCTCGCTACAGGTCGGACTCGATTTTGTGTCACGGTTCTTAATCTTGAACCAAAGAGTCCAAATCCGGCAAATCGTTTTGAGAAAACAGATTTTTGAAAGAAGTGCCAAACATGGACTGCTTTGCTAGATACAGAGTCGCCACCTAAATATTTTATTTTTGGGAAATTTAGGAAACCCTGACTCTTTTGCCTAAGGCCACGTGTCCGTCATCACCAAAGTTGCCTCGGCTCGGGAACTTGGGTACGATTGGAGAATGTCACTTCGTAAGCACCCCCGCTCGCCCGATCAAAGATCGGCCTCTACTAACCATGATATCTAGTTTTGAAAACTTTGTGTGCTCTGATTCCGATTATTAGCCTAGATTTACTATGTGATGTGCACAACATACAAGTATAGACTGGATCGCCTGAATTGGAACAAAACATTTCATGTTTGTTTGTTTGAAAATGGTTTGATGGTGCTACCCGCAGGTAGGCTAAGACGTGGATTTGCCACCCTCAGGTGGGCTTGGAAAACATATTTTTGCCACTATCTAGTGGGCTTAAAACAAATAGTTGATGATTTGTTTCAATCTAAACAACCCAACCTTCACCCACAGGCATTCAAGCAGTTATATCACATAAGCAGTTAGCCTCATGGTAAGCATGCTATTCATGGCAGTCACTCACATGCATGCAAGGATGCTAAAGCATAAAACTCACCGAGTACTCCAAGCCAAAACAGAAACCGATTAGAAATCCATGCATGATCCTAAGTATACAGAAATGCCTAATGCAACACATGCAAAAATGCAACTATAGCAGGCTCGGCTATTCTAAACATGGCATATGAGATGCTACAGCTATCATGTATTCAACATGGAATTGAAATACAAATGCAGTTAGTATGATGCGCCGAGCCCGGTACATGCAAAATAGATGAATGAATGCAACATGCTATCATACTGTATGCTAATTGAAACATGCCCTAATCTAACCATCATAAGCTGATAAATAAAAGGGAAGAAAGACGCGGGGTTGGAAGACATACATCACACACACGCACGCTTATTACAATTATGCCCTCACATAGAGGGTCCGAAAGAATAATATACAGTCCCGAATAGTATAGTCCAAATAAATAATACAGTCCAAATATATACAAAATCCTAATTAATTAACAAATTAACTAAGAAAACAATAAACTGGCATGCAAGCCAGGGACTGCCTTGACTCATCTTCAAATGATGAATGATGCATATCCGGGTTGCCTTTGCGCGGAAATCCACTGTGATGCCCTAATTAGTCTCTGTTTTGCAATAATTTTTGGAAAGCGCACCAAGCCCCGGAAGACTGCTGATTCTTGATTTGCTGCAACAGAGAACAGGAAAGGGGCATGGCAATGTATTTTCACATATGTATGCATGCCTCAATCCTCGTGCCACCAATCACGCATATCGATGCATGATGGCCGAGGAGTCGAATTGCACAATTCAATATGGAATGAATGCATAGGAAAATACAACTAAGACCTAACTCCATCATGGACAATTTGGAGTGTCGGTGACCGGGGAATTGAGACACGTTTCGTCACTCGGAGTACGAAACGTCCCTCGTTTCCCGTGCTCAGGCTAACTCCTATCCCAAACACAATGCAATATGCATGATATGCATGAATGCAAACTAAGATACAGCCTAACATGCACAATGCTATAAAATGGCATACACGATGCACGAGGTAACATGGCATACACAATGCACTAACATACAACCTAGCATACACAATGCTATGAAACGAAATGGCATACACAATGCATAATGGACTTACACCAACATAAGTGGGCCTCAGCCACATTCACATAAGAGGCCATTAGGTGAAAATGAGACACTCGAGATGCGTGCACGCGTGCACGCAAACCGAGGACCGACCCTAAGGCACGAAATGCCACTCTTAACAAGACATGGCAAAGCATGAAATATGGCATACTAGCGTGCGAATTTCAGAGGCAATAAGTGATGCAAAACAGCCCCAAAAGATGGCAAAATGACACCCGATGCATGAAATGAATCCCGAAACATGAAATTAGGCGCATGGAATGACCTATGGCTACGCAAAGCATGCGTTATTTGAACATGAAGTGTGAAGAAAGAATCAAGGCAGCCCCAAAAAAAGCATATTAACAGTTTTAAACAAGGCCAAACAGTGAACACAAATGGGGCTAAGCTAGCATGCAAAAATGGCCCCGAAAGCGAGATAATGAAGCAAGTAGCAGCTACTGACCTCAAACAGAGAAGGGACCTTCTACAATGTTTAAGAGGGGCCCAAAATATGGTATTTTACAGTTTACAACAGACCACAAAAACAAACACAAGTATGGCTAAACTCTCATGCAAGAAATGGGTCAAAAGAGGGACAAAGAAGGAAGTGATGGCTTCCGGCCCCAAACAGATGAGGGCCCTTCAACAATGTTGAAGAGGGGCCAAAAAAATGGCATTTTACAGTTGATGACCAAACCCAAATCAGTGCACAAGCATGCTCAAAATACTATGCAAAATAAGGCCAAAAAGAGAGCTATTACACAAAGTAGAAAAAGGATGCCTCAAACAGTAAAATACCCTTAATTAAACATGAAGAGAGGGTCAAAATAAGGCCATTTATAGTTCGGACCAGAGCCCAAAAACAGAAGCACAGGAGGCTAACTGATCATGCAAAAATAGGGCCAAAAGAGGGATACAAAGGCAAGTGACAAAAGGATGCCCCAAACAGTGATGAGCCCTTCAAAAATGTTGAATAAGGGCTAAAAAAAAAACCACTTTACAGTTTATGACAGAGCTCAAAACATTTTATACATAGGCCAAAAATACTACACAAGAAATAGGCATACAAGAGAGGTAAAGAAGCAAGAGTAAAAAAGAAGCCTCAAACTGTGAGAGGCTCTTAATCAAACATGAAAAATGGATCAAAATAAGCCTATTTATAGTTAGGGTCGGAGCCCAAATATGCAAGCACAAAGAGCTAAGATATAGATCAAAAAAATGCACCAAAGAGGGAGAAAGAGACTTACCCTTGAAGACTCAACTTCCAGCTGCTTTTGGCCCAAGTTTGGGTGCTCCTAAGCTCTGAAGAACAACCTCAAGCTGTTGGAATGGAGGATGGAAGGGTGGGGCTATGGGTTGTAGAGTGAAGGATGTAGGATTTGGAAGGTTTTGGTGCTTGAAGTGAGGGAAAGAGAGAGATGTAATGCAAGGCTCAAAGCAAAATTTTCTAACCCTTGAAAATGAAACTGGAGCTCTGGTTATATAGGCAAAAGATGGGGGAGAAATGGGGGGGAAATGAATTCAAATTTCCCCCCAAAACTGCAGCCTCCCGGATACAAAATCTAGGGGGAAAATGAGGGCAGATTTGTAATGTACCAACCCTGAGGATCATGGCTGGCCAGCTTGCTAGGGTTTAGGTGGTCGGCCGGCTCTCCCCATGGCCGGCCGGCCAAGGGTCAAAAGGGTCAAGTGGCATTAGTGGCCGGCCACCACAAATTGGTGGCCTCCCATGTGTGCTCAACACAACCATGTGGTCAAAAACTGGAGACAGTGAACCAGGAGAGAGAACATGCCATTTTTTGGAGGGTTCAAAAGGGTCCATGACAATTACTGGCCGGCCATGTGATATTGGTGGCCTCCCAGGTGTCTACAACACAAATATGTGGTTTTGGGCAAGAAAAAGTGGCCTTAGGGTGGTCAACATTGGCTTTCGAGTGAGAAAAACGGGCGACGGAGGGTGATGAAGGAATATAACTGGTTGCTGAAACAATTACTGGCCTCCCACCCTTCTATGACCTTCCCAACAATGAAACAGAGGTCCCTGCAAAAAATGAACTCAAACCGATGCAAAATAAAGGTTCGGGGGCCGAAACGCGCAGTCCGGGGCCTCGAAAACTGATAGTTAGGCACCGGGAGTGGTGTTCGACCACGAAGTTGGTCTCTTGGACCACAGTGTCCCTCAAAAGGGAGTAAATAAGATGCATGCCAAAACCGGAGCAAACGGAGGTGGTTAGGCAGTCCCGAATCGAGGCACTCGGCCTGACGGCTTCGAAAATCGGGAACCGGGCTCCGAAATAGGAAAAATGGCCTATGACCACGAAACATAGCCTACGGCCATTGAGAGATGATCTACGGGACCTCTCCCTCCCTTCTGGAAGAGAAACAGAGAAAACTGATCCTGGTTCGCAAACCGAGGCAAAGTATGAAAGAATCCAGAAGTTTGGAGGCAAGGCTCGCAGCCAAGACTCTGAAACCTCTGAACGAGCACGATATGCAACATCACCAAGTGCTCAATCGGTGACGTCTGAGTCTTAAGGTCGGTCAAAAATGGGGTGTCTACAGTTGCCCCTCTTTGACAGAACTCGAAAGTCATAAGTGACGAGAGTAAATGCTAAAGCCCAGAGACGACCCATTTTTGACAAGGCCGAAGACTTAGACAAACAGGTGAGACAAACAGAGATGTGCCCGCAGGCAGGGGGCAAAATGCAAAATGGTATGCACAAGGCCAGATGTGATTTGATGATCATGCAAATGCAGCAAGCTGTAATGAAGCAAGTATTCGCAAATAGATGCAACAGTTTTAAGCAAGAATGCAAAGCAACAACTACATTTTATGCAATTAGGAATGCGGAGAATTATTCGATTCTCGTCGCGTCTCACACGGAGAAGATACGATACCTGCGCGATTCGTCTGGTTGCACCAGCTTCAAATGAACCGTACATACAATATTGTGCCTGCAAAAGAAGGAAACTCAACAAGCACAACAAATCTGACAACATATGTTCAATGTGATCTTGAATACAGACAAATGCAGTGCCGGTAGAAAGGTGCATCACAATACGGGGAGAACGCGCGTGGCGACGTGAGTTTGAGCACGGAGGCTTGGTGACATCGAAGAGATGTGCATAACAATGCAAGTACGCGCATGAGAATGCCAGTTGTGTGCACAACAATGCAGAACAAGCGTAAATCAGGATGCGTGTTTGTCATAAAACGGCGAGCAAGGAAATGTGCGTTTCGGCGAGGGCAACTCGATCGCGGCTTCCGGTTCACCTCTCGGAGAGGTTACAACATGTTCAAAAAGGATACACCTTGATTTTGATGAGTAATGATGAGACACACGTCAGAAGTTGAAGCTGAAGTTCCAGCGGAGCAATTTCGCGACGGAAAGTGCACTTTTCTTGTACTTTTTCAGGTCCTGGGGACTCCAATCCTTCTCAAAATTTGCAGAGACCTTGGGGGGCATGTGGGGAACACCACCGGCCAAATCCATTCCCAAGGGGAGGCCACCGGCCACTTTTTGAAAAGAGGATGGCCGGCCTGCCAGAAAAAGTGGCCGGCCGGCCACTTTGCCAAATCCGTGGGTATTTTTGTCTTTTCACCCTCTTTTCTTTAAAACCATTTGGCCAAACACTTTGAGCTCACAAGTGCAACTCCAAAAATACTTCCTCTACCTTCCCAAACCATTTTCTCTCTCAGATCTGAGCTCTATATGCGTTTTCCAACGCCTCACGCAAGTTGTTTTCGCAAAATCTTTCAGTTTTAAGCACTTTGAACCGATTAAATTTTGATTTCGATGCCTCTTTTCTCATTTTCGCCACTTGAGGTGAGTTTATCTCAACATTTGGAAGATTTTCTCGGGAGTTGACTTTTGTTGACTTTTTCATTTCCCGAGAGTTGACTTTTGTTGACTTTTTCCAATTTTGGCTCATTTTTACCCTTTTTGCAGATTTTTTGAAATGGCTGGTCATTTCCTCCACGGTGGAGGTCCTGCGGATGCCGGAGGTGATCCCGATATCATGGCTCTGCCTCCGAGGGTTCGACCCTTCATACCCGAGAGGTACGACCCACCGGCATATATTCTTCTGCGAGCTGTTTTCTATCATTTCACTGACTTTGATGAGCGCGCGCCCGGGGATCTGCTTCTGTGGGAGCCAGAGTATCACCTCTCCCATGAGGCCCGAGAGGTATTTACTTTGTTTTTACCTTTTCTGCAACACATCATGCATTTTTCATGCATTCTGTTTGCATCCTGAACACACGGTTCAATCACTTGAATTTCTGAACACTCAGCCCATAAATTGATTGTGAACACACGGCACACACTGGTTGAGAATTGAACACACGGCCCAAGCACTGATTTTCTGAGAACACAGCCCGAATTGAAGGTGAACACGCAGCACACACTAATTGAGAGTTTGAACACGCAGCCCAAACACTGATTTTCTAAACACACAGTCCGAATTGAAGGTGAACACGCAGCACACACTGATTGAGAGTTGAACACGCAGCCCAAACACTGATTTTCTGAACACACAGTTCGAATTGAAGGTGAACACACGGCACACACTGATTGAGAGTTGAACACACAGCCCAAACACTGATTTTCTAAACACACAGTCCGAATTGAAGGTGAACACGCAGCACACACTGATTGAGAGTTGAACACGCAGCCCAAACACTGATTTTCTGAACACACAGCTCAAATTGAAGGTGAACACACGGCACACACTGATTGAGAGTTGAACACGCAGCCCAAACACTGATTTTCTGAACAAACAGCTCAAATTGAAGGTGAACACACGGCACACACTGATTGAGAGTTGAACACGCAGTCCAAACACTGATTTTCTGAACACACAGTCCAAATTGAAGGCGAACACACGGTACACACTGATTGAGAGTTGAACACGCAGCCCAATCACTGATTTTCTAAACACACAGCTCAAATTGAAGGTGAACACATGGCACATACTGATTGAGAGTTGAACATGTAGCCCAAACACTGATTTTCTGAACACACAGTTCAAATTGAAGGCGAACACACGGCACACACTGATTGAGAGTTGAACACGCAGCCCAAACACTGATTTTCTGAACACACAGTTCGAATTGAAGGTGAACACATAGCACACACTGATTGAGAGTTTGAACACACAGTCCGAATTGAAGGTGAACACGCAGCACACACTGATTGAGAGTTGAACACGCAGCCCAAACACTGATTTTCTGAACACACAGTCTGAATTGAAGGTGAACACACGGCACACACTGATTGAGAGTTGAACACGTAGTCCAATCACTAATTTTCTGAACACACAGTTTGAATTGAAGGTGAACACACGGTACACACTGATTGAGAGTTGAACACGCAGCCCAATCACTGATTTTCTGAACACACAATTCGAATTGAAGGTGAACACACGGCACACACTGATTGAGAATTGAACACACAGCCCAAACACTGATTTTCTAAACACACAGTTCATAAATTGAAGGTGAACACACAGCACACACTTACTTTACTTTGCACGCAGCCTACTGATTTTATTTGCACGCAGTTCATTCATTTCATTTGCACACAGCTCATTCATTTTGTGCTGAAACATGTATTCATTCTGAATGCAGGTGACTTCTCGCACCGTGCGGGGATATGGCTCCACCGTAGCTAGAGATTGGTACGCCGAGCTCCCAGAAGCTGTCCGGGATTTGGTTGATTTGGCAGGGTTTGGGCCCTTCTGTACTGGGCTTTCTCGTTGTCCCGCTAGGAGGACGTTGATGGCAGCTTTGGTAGAGAGGTGGTGGGACACTACCAACTCCTTTCATTTTTCCGCCACGGGGGACTTGACTATGACCCCACTCGACTTTGCCGTATTGACTGGCCTCGACGTGGGAGGTTGGCCCATCCCTTACGACGAGGATATGGGTCAGTGGGAGGCCGCCTGGATATATTTACTGGGGGCTTGCCCACCTGTTGATAGATCTTCGGGCAGAGTCCGATACACCTGGTTCTCTTCCCATTTTTGGAGGATGGAGATGGAGCAGGACTCTGAGGAAGCGGACAAGATGCCGTGGTTTTCTGATGTTCCTCTTCGGGACTACTTTGTTTTCCGACAGGGGGAACACTGTTGGGCTATATCTGTTGAGTGCTTTGGTGGACCTATCACAGGTCAGACGGTACGATTGGGGTGGCGCCGGCTTGGCTACTCTTTACTGCTGCATGAGTGCGACCTCCCGTGGATGGGGGGACTTACTTGGCGGTTATTGGAGAGCCTGGGAGGTACTTTCTGCCCTCTTGATTTACATTTCTGCTCCTCATTACTTGTACATTGCACACACGGTGCACTCTACACTCTGTATTTTGCCCTCAGCACTTTGCATTTACATTCTGCACTGTTTTCCACAGCTATGGGTCTATGTGTATTTCCCGACATTAGCCCCGGAGTTGGTGGTAGAGGAGCCCCTCGTGACCCCGTATTCACTTGTGTTTGAGGGTCAGCACCGACCGAGACCTCGGGAGTCTCTCCTTTATCTACGGCAGTATTTCGACACGATGCGGTCGATGGAGGTATTTCAGAATCCTCAGTCCTTTCTGTTTTCATCTTTGATTTGTCTTGTACTTTCTGATTTCTGATTGGTTTATGCATCGGTTATCCACAGATTACATGGCAGCCCTGGGCGCCCTTAGGTGAAGGTCTCCGATACCAGTTTGCCGGAGGGCGGGATGCCTCCCAGTACAAGATCCTATTCGAAGGGCCAGTTGGTAGGGCCTGGTTCCTGGGGGAGCACTTCTTGCGTCAGGTGTGGGGCTATACTTCTCAAGATCCTCCCTCAGTACCCCCAGTTAGTATGCAGACTGTTGATAGGCTCTCTTCCCGAGATGTTGTTGATGCTATGCTGGGCATTGATGCCTTACTTTATCTTGAGGATGGGGATTATGCTACTTATCGTCACATATACCTGATGCCTCCATTGACGAGAGTCCGTACTCCGATGATGAGGCCTGCTGGCATGCCATCTTCGAGCCAGGCCCAGGCTCGGGCTGCAGACGCTCCTTCCACCAGCAGGGCTGGTACATCCAGAGGCGGGAGCAGATTTATTCCCCCGATTCCCCTGACTTATCATCATCCTGGATGGCCGAATATGCCGACTGAGCTGATGGGGTGGCAATATGGGACTACCTCTCCGATTCCAATCCCGATAGAGCCTCTAGTGCTTGGCCACCGCTACGTCAGAGACCCCGACTCACCACCGGTATGTTTTACAGCTTTGATTCATCACTCAGATATTTGAATGTTCATTCCTTTACTGATACCTTTGCCTTTGCATCTGCAGCCTCCTGTTGAGTACATGGATCAGGTGCTCGAGATGGTAGCCTCACTTGAGGGGATGGTCCTGCGGAGGGAGGCGCAGTTGTCCATCATGGGCTTCCAGGTACCCTTTAGTTTTCTAGCACTGTATCTTCTGATCACATGCTAATTTTGGACATTTTACTGCATTAATAGGCTACTTGTGTAGAGCACATCTGACACACACCACATTTATGCATTATTCCTGCGTACATCCACTCTGTGTAGCTTGCTTGCATTTGTATTTGATATACATGTTTTGGCTAATGTATTCAAACTGCATTTGTCATTTTCAGATGCCTCCTGTATATGCTCAGCCGCAGGCCGGGCCACCTGGGCCTTCTCGGGGAGGTGGACCATCTGGGTCTTTTCGAGGAGCTGGGCCATCTGGACCTTTTCGAGGAGCTGGGCCATCTAGGCCTTTTCGGGGAGCTCGAAGAGAGGGGTCGTCTCGCAGACGCATGGCACACATTATAGAGGCGGAGCCCGATGAGGATGAGGAGGAGGATGTTGCAGATCGTCAGTCAGCGACATCTGCTGACAGAGATGAGTGATCCGGCCTTGGTTCCGGGAGTGGAGGTGAGGCTGAGGGGGACCCCGAGGACGACGGCTCTGATTCGGATGATGATGATAACGATGGTGGCGTGGAGTCCATTCCGCAGAAGAGGACGAAGAGGGCCTCTTATTCCTGCTCTTGATAGCACAGATGCGGCTATTCCCCGTTTTATTTACCTTTTTGCTAGTAGTTGTAGCACATTGTACATTATTAGGCAGTTTTTATTTTTTGTAAAACTTGCGCTCTTGTTTGCAAAATGTTGTAACAAACACAGCATGATGGAATGAAACAGCTTTTGAAAAAGTGCTGTATTTTAAACTCTTAGCATCATATCGCATCATTTTGCATCATAATGAGATTGAATGGAGATGTGCATTGTGCATTTGCCCAGTCAGGTAGTGAACCAATGCAATAACTTAACTTACTAAGATATAACAAAACCTCAGCAAGTTTACAACTCGATAAGCAAAACACAACAGTGTTGACAACTCAATAAACAAGACTCAAACAAATATTGCGTAAACAAAGAGTAACAACTCAAAACACGAAACACGACAGCTCGACAAACAACTCGATAAGCAAAACGACAACTCGATAAGCAAAACAGGGCCAGCCATTGCATTAAGGACAACTCGATAAGCAAAACAGGGCCAGCCATTGCATTAAGGACAACTCGATAAGCAAAACGACAACTCGATAAGCAAAACAGGAACGCATTCGAAATAGAGGGAAATGGAGGCCTTCGACACACCCGTTGCATGGAATTGCTTGAAACTTTCTCCTGGAGGGTAAAACAGGGCCAAGGACACACATTGGAGCATGGCCGGCCACTTTTGGGAGCCGGCCGGCCAGCTTTATTGCACAGGGGGAGCCACCGGCCAAGTTTTGAAAAATGAAATGGCTGGCCTGCCAGAAAAGGTGGCCGATCGGCCACTTAATCCAGCAACCATCAAATTTTTGACACGTGTCCCCCGAATAGTGTTTTCTCCTCTTTAAAAGCCTTGGCTCCGTGGTTCATTCAATTCATCTTAGTTTTGCACAAAATGGAGGCGTTTCTCGTCGAAAATCTCACATCTTGGATTACTTCTCTAGATGGCTCGAAAAAGTTGAACTTCTGGGGCTTCGGGTTGAATGCACTATTCATGCTGAGCCGTACTCCGCTGCACCTTCCTTTCCTCTATGCTGTGGCGAGGTTTTGGAACCCGGTGACGCATGTCTTTAGCTTCAGCGGGCAAGAGGTATGTCCAACCTTTGAAGATTTTCAAGTTTTGATGGAATCTGAATGTCATGAAGAGATCTTGCCCCGATTCCGCTTTGGCCACGCCCAAGCTTTAGGGCGGATGTGTGGACTTACTGCGCATGATGCCCAGTCTCTGATTTGTAATGGGGAACTGGATATCCTCGGTTTAATCCATCCGTTTTCTGGTGCCGGTGACCGCGGCGACCACCATTGGCAAGGTTTCCGACAACATGCCCTCTGCTTGTGCATGCTATCTCACCTCCTGTTCGCCCCGGGCCTGGGTGGACCCAACATCCGTTTGATTGAAGTTGCTCAGGGCTTGAAGGAAGGAAAGAGCTGCATGGCCATGACCTTGGCCGAGACACTGATGGGCTTGGACGCTTTCCACCGTCAGGAGACGACCAGATTTGCGGGGAGTCCACTACTGCTGCAGGTAATGTTTCCCACCCAATCTCACATATGTATTTGCTCACATCACTCGGCCCTTAGGCTTAGTTTTTCTCACAAAACCCTTGTCTCACTGTTCTCTCATCGCACGTCTCTCTATTCTTTATTCTCTCATTTTTCATCCCTCCCCAGGTATGGTTGATGGATAAATTGTAGGTTGTGGACTCTTGCCCTGCCTACTCAGCCCACGGCTACTTCTTTCAGCAACGCCTGGTTAATGCACTTGATGAGGGATGGTGGTTCAACTGGATGTGCAATTTGTCTGCGGATCGCATTGCTTGGCGCTGTCCTTGGCTCAATCTTCCGACAATGAGCTATAGCATGTTCCGGCAGACTGGGATCTAGTTGATTGGTCTGACCCACTGCGTGTTCTACTTTCTGTTCCGATTCCTGTGCCAGTTCGGTCATGATCAGACTTGCTCGCCAGAAGGGATCGAGTACCCGGCTACTTTCCTGGTTCGAGGCGCACAGCTTGCCCGATATGCCATAGCATGGAGGACTAGAGAGCTCCTGGCCCCCGCTCCCACTTTCAATTGCATTTTGTCTGATGAGTGCTGGGATTGGCTCAATGAAGAGGCACAGATCGGGCCTAGCTTGGCATCAGAGGCTTCGACTAGCTCTAGGAGGGGGCGCAGGGACACCTGACTTGACTATGCCCCGGATTTATTGCTTTATTAGTACTTTCAAGTTTTCTTTATGAGTGTAATAAAAAAGCAACTCCAATTGTATGCAAGAGCAAGAGAACTCTGTTTTGAAATCAATGAAATTGAAGGTTGTGGTACTGAAAATTTTCCGCTTTGGTCCAAAAATGGTCTTAGTTGTAAAAGATTAATTTGAACAAAGTCAACTTTTATTAAAACTTTTCAAAACTATTTTCGATATGGATCAGAATTGGACATGCCTGAGATCTGTCACTGAGATGCACAACCCCAGATCCTAGCAACTGGAAAGTTGCCCCTAGTCTGAATGGTACTGTGGCACTGTGTGGCAATGGAAAGTTGCCCCTAGTCTGAATAGCACTGTACTGGAGGTCACGGCGAATGCTGATGGAAAAAGATGACTGAGATGATCAAAATGGACAAAGTTGATCAGGGAAAAGTTTATGGCTGAACTTCAGGGTGAAGTTGCCTACATATCCCAAAGATGGGAATCAAGCCTTACGTAGTTCAGGCTAAGGTTCGCTCGGGTATTTTCACTCTCCTTTTGCGCTCTAACTTTTGCCAAGGCCGCTCTTTGCGGGTTTTCAACCTTGCGAGCTCAGTTTTTGTGATTTCAAATTTTTTGTGCTCTGAGTTTTTCCTAGGTCGCCCTTTCGGATTTTCGGCCTACCGAGCCTCTCAAGGGTAATATTTCTTCAACTTGTCCAAGTTGATCGGTTGGGAGAACTCCAAGCCATCTAGATCCATCAGAACCACAGCTCCACCTGACCAGATTAACTTGATGATGTAGGGACCAGTCCAATTGGGTCTGAACTTGCCCCTTGGGTCGTGGATGGGAGCTCGGTTGTCCTTGAGCGCCAAATCTCCTTCTTTTAAATTCCTGGACTTAACCTTCTTGTTGAAAGCCCGGGCAATTCTGTGTTGATAACCTTGGACGTGGTACAGTGCTTTCAGCCTTCTCTCGTCAAAGAGCATGAGTGCCTCAAATCTGCTTTGTTGCCAATCCGCTTTGGCTATTTGACACTCAGCCAATACTCGTAACGACGGGACCTCAATCTCAATAGGTAGAACGGCCTCCATCCCATAAACCAATGAATACGGAGTCGCCCCAGTAGAAGTTCTGATTGACGTCCGGTAGCCCCACAGAGCAAACGGCAGCTTATCTGGCTAGTCCCGGTAGGTTTCCACCATCTTCTGCAGTATGTGCTTGATATTCTTGTTGGCGGCCTCAACCGCTCTGTTGGTCTGCGGCCGATAGGTAGACGACTTATGAAAAGCCACATTGTATTTTTCCAACAAGTCAATCACTCCTTTTTGAAGTGGGAACCATTGTCTGAAATAATCTCGTTTGGGACTCCGTAGCGACAGATGATGTCGTTTCTGATAAACTTTGTAACGTGCGAAGCCTTCAACACTGCATAAGATTGGGCTTCGACCCACTTTGTGAAATAATCTATCGCTACCAAGATGAACTCATGCCTATTCGACCCCTTCGGAGTGACGGTCCCGATCACATCAATTCCCCAGACTGAAAATGGCCATGGCAAAGTCATGTTGTACAGCTTTGATGGCGGAATGTTCATGCGATTTGCATGGATTTGACACTTGTGGCATTGCCGAACAAAGCTGATACAATCCTCCTCCATGGTGGACCAGTAGTAACTTTGTCTGAGGATCTTCCGTGCCAGCATTACTCCATTCATATGTGCGCCGCATTCCCCTCCATGGATGGCTTCCATCAGACGCTTTGACTCTTCGGCATCAACACACAACTTATGCATTCCCAGATGACCCCTTTTATACAGTTTACCCCCACAGATGATGAACTGAACGACCATTCTTCTGATTGCCCTTTTGTCTTTGGCATTTACCCCTGGCGGGTATGCTTTCTTCTCCAAGAAATTCCAGATGTCATAATACCAGGGGTTTTCGTCCTGAACTTCATCTATAGCAGCAATTGACTCGTAGGCAGGTGCAAATTTCTGGTCAATGATGACTGGACGCATCCGGACCCCACACGGAATGTCTATCATAGAAGATAGAGTTGCTAAAGAATCTGCGAACCTGTTGTTCTCTCTTAGTAGATGAGTAAAACTTAGCTTTTCAAACCGAGGAATCAGCAAGTCCAAGGTCTGGTGATACATCATAATCTTTTCCTCTTTCACTTTCCAGTCTCCTTTTGCTTGAGACACAACAAGGTTCGAGTCCCCGTTGACGTCCAACCGTCTTGCCCCTAGTTCTAGGGCTGCTTCTAGACCAGCAATGCATGCCTCATATTCTGCTTCGTTGTTCGAGACTTTGAATCGGAGTTTGAAGGCTAGAGGGATACGGGAATTGTCGGGTGCTATCAGCAACACTCCTATCCCATATCCGTATTGATTTGACGCTCCGTCAAAGTACATCATCCAAGTTTCGTCGTCGATATGCAAAATGGCCTTATCTGGAAATAAGTACTCGACTGCTTCACCCCCTTCTACTGGATGGTCGGCAAAGAACTCTGCCACTGCTCTTCCCTTGACTAACTTGCGTGTTACATACTTCAGATCAAATTCGGAGAGCAACAGCAACCAACGAGCTAGCCTACCCGTAAGTGCTGGTTTCTCGAAAAGATATTTGATGGGATCAAGTCGTGAAACCAACATTACAGAGTGAGCCAACAGGTAGTGCCGCAGCTTCCTGGTAGCCCATACCAAAGCTAAGCAAGCCTTCTCCAGCGGAGTGTAGCGGGTTTCATACTCTAGCATCTTCTTGCTCAGATAGTAGATGGCTCTCTCCACCTTGTCCTCTAATTCTTGCGCAAGCATACAACCCATTGTAGTCTCAGTCACTGACAGATACAAAATCAATGGTTTCCCCGGTTCTGGCGGTGACAGCATGGGCTGGTTCTGTAAATATTCCTTTATCTGTTCAAACGCAGCTTGACATCGGCCGTCCCATTGGAACTTCTTTCCTTTCTTGAGGAGACCAAAAATTGGTTCACAAGTCAAGGTTAATTTTGAGATAAACCGTCTTATGAATTGCACTTTACCCAGAAAGCCTCGCACCTCCTTTTCAGTCCTTGGTGGTGGCATTTCTAAGATGGCCTTGATTTGGGAAGGATCGACCTCGATGCCCCTTTGTGTAATTAGAAACCCCAGCATTTTTCCTGCTGTAACACCGAATGTACATTTCTGGGGATTTAGCCGTAACCGGAATTCTCTGATCCTTTGGAAGAACTTTTGCAAGGCGGTGTAGTGGCCCTCTCTTTCTTTGGACTTGACAATCATGTCGTCCATGTACACATCAACCTCTTTGTGGATCATGTCGTGCAATATTGTGGTCACGGCCCGTTGATAAGTAGCTCCAGCGTTCTTCAACCCAAACAGTATTACTCTGTAGCAGTACGTCCCCCACGGGGTAGTGAATGCAGTCTTCTCCCGGTCTTCGGGTGCCATCACTATTTGGTTGTACCCTGAGAAGCCATCCATGAATGAGAGCAAAGCATGCCCTGCTGTGAAATCCACCAACTCATTGATGTGCGGTAAGGGAAAATCGTCCTTTGGACTAGCTCTGTTCAAATCCCTGAAATCTACGCACACCCGGATCCTGCCATCCTTCTTCGGCACCAGAACAATGTTGGCCAACCAAGTTGGGTATTCGGATACCAGCAGGAAGCCTGCGTCGATTTGCTTGGTGACCTCTTCCTTAATCTTAAGAGCCCAGTCCGGGCGAATCCTCCTGAGTTTCTGCTTGACAGGTCGGGCCTCGGGGTCAAGGGGGATCCGATGCTATACAATCTCAGGATCGATTCCAGGTATGTCTTCGTAGGACCATGTGAAAACATCTTTGAAATGTTTTAATAAAGCGACTAAGCGCTCGCGCTCCTCCGAAAACAACGTGGACCCGATCTGGACCAGCCGCGGGTCTTCCTCAGTACCAATATTCACGGTAGTGATTTCATCCATTAAGGGTTTGACAAATCTCTCCTGCTCATGCTCAATTAAACGTTGCAAAACCGGAGGAATTTCATCCTCGTCGTTTTTCTGAAAGTTTTGAAAGTCTGAATTAATGCAATAAATCAAGGGCACAGAAAAGTACTCAGAAACCACAGTTACTTGATTCTCATTAAGCACATCCAAATCGTCCGAATTCTCGGTTACAACAGACTCAAATGAGAAAGGAAAAGACGACCTGGACAAAACTGTGGTATCCGGGTTATCATCCCGGGATTACGGACTCGGACTTCGGTCGAGTGGAACACGATTCCGACTCACAAGACTCGGTGGAATCAGATTCCGGCTCACTATCTGACCCGGTGCTGCTGGACAAAAATCCCTCATCGTATTGCCAAGTGAGAGAGGGTGCGATAGATGCATCCAAGATAGTTGCTGGCAGGCCCGCAGCCGTTTCATCCCCAATCATGGATACCGAGAAGTTATCCCCCAAGTACTTATGGTCGATCGGAGGATCTGAAAGTAGACATGCCAATGCTACCCCCATTTCAATTTTAGCGCCCTCGGCATCCCCTACTTTATACTGCTCAACCTCAGCTGATGGGTCTGTCTGCTCGGTGGCAACGTCATCCCCAGATAGTTGCAGGTCGAAAAAGATCTCGAAACCTGGCACGCGCTTCTTCTCCGCCTTTAGCCACGGCTCTAGGAAGTCGCAAAATGAAAAGTCCTCCCCCTCCCGGACGAAGCGTCTGTTCAGGGTACCCTGGATGGGCCTATGCATTAATTCAAAAGGCTTCCCAGCCTGCTTTGCTTTGGTTCTTCTGGCCATTTCCTTTCCCTTCCTCACCCAGTCCTCTTTAGTGGGCAGATAACCCACACCAAAGGTATGGGGGGTTGTGTGGCACTTCGGCCAATGCTGCGATGCCTTTCCGGCCGTTCCTTCCCAATCCCATCCCAGGGATGTGTTGTAGCTTATTCATGAGGTAGACGGATTGAGCACTGACGTACACTCCCTCATTCACAGCCATGATATTCTGCACCACTCGGGCCTTAGCCAAAGTGAACCCTGATAAGAACACATCCTCTGTGCCATGCTCGATTTCCAAGACTAGTGTGGACACTTCTGGCGGCGGATGGATTGACGAATTCCCGAAGACAATAGCTACCCCCTTCCCGTGAGGGTACTTCAACATCTGATGTATAGTGGAAGAGACTGCCTTCACTTGGTGCAACCACGGCCGCCCCAAGAGTAGATTGAAGGTTGCGGGAACGTCCAAGACATGAAATTCAATGTTGTATTGTCCTGGACCAACCTGGGTTTGAATTTTGACAATTCCCATTACTTCCCTGCTAGTATTATCATATGCTCTGATCACTTGAGTAGTCGGCATGAAGTCCGCGGGCTTCAACCCGATTGCATACGCTGTTCTGGCTGGACAGACATTGATGGCGGACCCGGTATCAACAAGTACCACCGGTATCCACTTATCTCTACATTCCACGAAAACGTAGAGGGGTTTGTTATGATTTGTGCCCTCAAGCGGTAGTTCTTTGTCTGAAAAGATTAATGCCGGGGAACCTCCTCCCGGAAAGACCAGCCCAACCAGCTGGTCTGGTGTAGTATCTATAGAGAGTTTGGCCTTGTCCATAGCAGATAGGACGGCCTGTCTGTGCACCCGTGATGCCATAAGCAGTGCCCAGATGGAGATGTCTGCTTGTATCTTCTTCAATTGTTTGAGCACAGCTTCTTCTTCAATCTGCTTCTCCCTCTGTTTCTCGGCTTCCTTGTCTTTCCCAGATGCCTCAGGTTGGTCTAAGTGCGGGGGCTTGAAATACCGCCCACTTCTTGTCATATGAGCGACCTCATCAATATACCAGGTATCATCTGGTTAATTATTCCCCCAATCCTCATCTGTGTGGGCAAGACATAAATCATCATCTTTCTACCACATTCCGTCAACAGCCGATAGACGACAGACACCTGTCCGGCTCCGGTATAATCGTACTCGCAGTACCTTCAGTCCATATGCTCGCAGCATTTTCTGTTCTTGTGCACACAGCACCTTCGACCCCCACATGGGCCTTAGCTTTTCTGATTCTCTCAGAATTCTCAAATCTTTGTTGTTCCAACTGTGTCAGTACAGCTGGTTGTTCAATATTCCTTGGATGTACAATGCCCAAGTTCTGAGCGAAATTCTTAGTGCCGGCGCTCTCCGGCGATGTATTCTGACTCTCGGCCCTTCCGGCCACCACTGATACTCTCGCCCCTACCGGGCTCTGTTCTGGTTGAAATTCTATAACGTCTGGTTGATCATCTAACCATCCGGTAGCTTCTGCCGACTCCTTATACTCAAACCAGTTGATTGTCGTATCCCCTGATTCTTGGTCATTGAAGAACTGGAGGTTGGCAAAGTCCTCTCCTACAACTGTTAGGTCATCCATTCCCCGTTCAAATCTGTCCCCCTAAATTACACATAATTCTGCTATTTCTGGCAGCCCTACACTCAGCTCAGACTGGCTCACTGACTGGATGTATTCACTTGCATCGTAGGCTCCTTCAGCGAGATTCCCAAACTGTTCAACCCCAGACTCAACAATTCCATTTTCCTCTGAAACCTGCCATGTCCCGTCTTCGGTGGTCACCACCATTGGCTTAGATCGGGTTGTGGAGATGTCCATCATGCACAAGTCAGTGCAAACAGGAAGGATCACCTCCGGCTTAGGTAGGTGGGATGGGGTGATATAGATACTAGGATCGTAAGACATGACCCCAGTTTGGATGAAATTGATTCTGTTGGGGGGAGGAGCTTGGTTATGTGGTGGGAGAGGATTTGTTGTGACGTTGGGTTTTTCGGGAGGCGCGATCACCTGCTTGTCAATAAGATCCTGGATCTCATGACGCAATCTAAAACAACGGTCGGTGTCGTGACCCGTCTTTGTTAGTGATCTGTATGATATTTTGCCGGGTCATGAGAGGGAGGGAGTGGATTTGGCAGTGGCCTTGGCTCTAGGGGCGTCAAATGCTTCTTCCTGATTAATACCCCTAGAGCTTTGGACAGGGGCATATATAGGAGTGTGAAGGTTCTTTGGCCTCTGGGTTGATATTTGGTGTTTTGGGTATTGCTTCCAGATGCGCCAGAGAAAGGCGTGGCTGCCATGGGTCTCGGAAGGGGAAGGGGGATGGTGATGACCATGCTCACCTCTGAAGCTCGTGCAGTTGCGGCGCCACTCGGGCCTGCGTTGTTATTACGGTTGAAAGTCCTCCTAGGTTGCTCCCTATCCTGGTCGATCAGACCTTACTTCATTGTATCCTCGATCTGTACCCCCATCTCGCGTAAATCTGAGAAGGTGGGGAAGGGGAGTACAATCATCTTCCGCATCAATTTCGGTTGGAGATTGCGCACAATCATCCTGATTTGGTCTTTATCAGTGGGCCTCAAAGTCATCATCGATGCCTTCGCCCTCCATCGAGTTAGAAAATCTGAGAAAGTTTCTTTGGGCTCCTGCTTCGTCGTTTCGAGATCACGAGTTGTGACCTCGATCTGGGTATTGTACGAGTACTGTGCGACAAAGGCCTCAGCCATTTCATCCCAACTTCTTTTTACTTCATCCTCCAACTTCGCATACCAGATGGCGGCCACACCCGACAGGGTTCGGCCGAACAGCGAAAGCTTTTATGGTCGAGTTAGGCCCATTGGCCGCAGTATGTCTGAGAATAACCGGAGGTGGACCATGGGATCCCCGGATCCATCGAAACGATCAATCTGCGGCATCTTGAATCTGTCTGGCAATGTTACGGCCACATCGGTATATCTATCTTTGATATTTGGAATAGCCTTTACTCCTTGTGATTTCTTGAAAAGCTTCTCAAGCTTGCTCAGTTTCAGAGCTGTATGGTCTATTTCGAACTCGAAGGGCGAGTCCGGGTGGTTGGGTGTATGGGTCTTGGACAGTTGAGGCGGAAGCAGGGGCGGAGCTGGCCCCGTTGGAAGGTTTGTGTCCTCTTGGATGTTCTGGACGTTGGGTAAGGTGTTCTGGGTGTTTGGTTGAGCATTCTGGACAGTAGGTGCCGGCTCGGGTAATGGGGCCCCTGGTGGAGGAGGAACTTGATGTGAGATGATTACGTATTTTCTTTGTTGCGGTTTGGTGATCGGCTCGCTTTCTTTGGGCCATGATCGCTTTCTTTGTTTGGAGAACTCCGCTTGACGGGCAGCATCCTCCTGCATTTGTCTCATGCTCTCCTGCATTTGGCGCATCAGGGCTTCCATCCCCGATGTATTTTGCTGATCCATCCGACTGACCGGTATGTCTATTTCTATAGCAACAATTGAGACCTTAGTCCTACTGCCCTCTGATGGAGTAACCCACTGTTCTGGCAACCTCTGTTCAGATACACTGCGCTTCCTTGGCCTTCTCCTAACAACAGGGGGTAGAGAATAGAACACTGGATGTCCGTCAACCAGATCCTCAGATCGATTGAGCCGACGACCTCTTGTCCAAAGTGCTTGGGGAATATCTACTGGGTCGGGAGCAATTGTGCTAAAACTGCCCTAGCAAAAAGATAAATAAAGCGAAAAGGAAATAAATAACGGATAAATGAAGCGGCATAATGACTTAAAATAAATACACAACACACAGTCGGGCATACAACACACGGTTGATAAGCTGAATATACACTATCCTCAAATACTGATCACTGTCCCTGAATCACTGTTCCCCAAAGACTGAATCGGATACCCGCAGATAACTGATTCTCAAACATTGATTGATGCCCGTAAGCCTGATGCCCAAACTCATAAACTGATACATGCATTCCTGACGCACTCTAAAAGCACATAACAAATAAGTGAGAGCCAAAACACCCCTATGTTGGGGTAGGGTTTCCCTGTCCTATTTTGTCAGGAACTAGGGTTTCACTACGCACGCAGCGGTTTCAAACAACCTATATCGGGTAAGCAACCTGTCCTAGTTTGGAATGGTCACTACGAATTTCGATATGCACTAGGTCGAATGGTCAAAAAGGGTGCCCCGGTAAAACCGAGGTTTGTGTTCCCCATCTTGGCGAGCCTATAACGATCGACCTTATGGTCATGCCTTGACAAGACAAGCCTCCGGCAAACCGTTCAGGAATAGCAGATGGCAAACACGGTGTCCTAGGCGCACCAATGCAAATGCAATGCAAAGAAACACACAAGTGTAAACAAAACAAGATATCACGAGTTCAAGTCAAGTTCTCTAAATCCCCGGCGAGGCGCGGCTATGAGACATAGCTGCGGGGGACCTACTTCTGACTCGGACTCGATTTTGTGTCACGGTTCTTAATCTTGAACCAAATAGTCCAAATCCGGCAAATCGTTTTGAGAAAACAGATTTTTGAAAGAAGTGCCAAACATGGACTGCTTTGCCAGATACAGAGTCGCCACCTAAATATTTTATTTTTGGGAAATTTAGGAAACCCTGACTCTTTTGCCTAAGGCCACGTGTCCGTCATCACCAAAGTTGCCTCGGCTCGGGAACTTGGATACGATTGGGGAAGGTCACTTCGTGAGCACCCCCGCTTGCCCGATCAAAGATCGGCCTCTACTAACCATGATATCTAGTTTTGAAAACTTTGTGTGCTCTTATTCCGGTTATTAGCCTAGATTTACTATGTGATGCGCACAACATACAAGTATAGACTGGGTCGCCTGAATTGGAACAAAACATTTCATGTTTGTTTGTTTGAAAATGGTTTGATGGTGCTACCCGCAGGTAGGCTAAGACGTGGATTTGCCACCCTCAGGTGGGCTTAGAAAACATGTTTTTGCCACTATCTATTGGGCTTAAAACAAACAGTTGATGATTTGTTCCAATCTAAATAACCCAATCTTCACCCACAGGCATTTAAACAGTTATATCATATAACCAGTTAGCCTCATGGTAAGCATGCTATTCATGGCAGTCACTCACACGCATGCAAGGATGCTAAAGCATAAAACTCACCGAGTACTCCAAGCCAAAACAGAAACCGATTAGAAATCTATGCATGATCCTAAGTATACAGAAATGCCTAATGCAACACATGCAAAAATGCAACTATAGCAGGCTCGGCTATTCTAAACATGGCATATGAGATGCTACAGCTATCATGTATTCAACTTGGAATTGAAATAGAAATGCAGTTAGTATGATGCGCCGAGCCCGGTGCATGCAAAACAAATGAATGAATGCAACATGCTATCATACTGTATGCTAATTGAAACATGCCCTAATCTAACCATCATAAGCTGGTAAATAAAAGGGAAGAAAGACGTGGGGTTGGAAGACATACATCACACACACGCACGCTTATTACAATTATGCCCTCACACAGAGGGTCCGAAAGAATAATATACAGTCCCGAACAGTACAGTCCAAATAAATAATACAGTCCAAATATGTACAAAATCCTAATTAATTAACAAATTAACTAAGAAAATAATAAACTGGCATGCAAGTTAGGAACTGCCTTGACTCCTCTTCAGATTATGAATGATGCATATCCGGGTTGCTTTTGCACGGAAATCCACTGTGATGCCCCAATTAGCCTTTGTTTTGCAATAATTTTCGGAAAGCGTGCCAAGCCCCGGAAGACTACTGATTCTTGATTTGCTGCAACAGAGAGCAGGAAAGGGGCATGGCAATGTATTTTCACATATGTATGCATGCCTCGATCCTCGTGCCATCAATCACGCATATCGATGCATGATGGCCGAGGAGTCGAATTGCACAATTCAATATGGAATGAATGCACAGGAAAATACAACTAAGACCTAACTCCATCATGGACAATCCGAATTAATGGGTGGCCAGGAATTGAGACACGTTAAAATCCTTCACCGAGTACGAAACATCCCTCGTTTCCCGTGCTCAGGCTAACTCCTATCCCAAACACAGTGCAATATCCATGATATGCATGAATGCAAACTAAGATACAACCTAACATGCACAATGCTATAAAATGGCATACACGATGCACGAGGTAACACGGCATACACAATGCACTAACATACAACCTAGCATACACAATGCTATGAAACGAAATGGCATACACAATGCATAATGGACTTACACCAACATAAGTGGGTCTCAGCCACACTCACATAAGAGGCCATTAGGTGAAAATGAGACACTCGAGATACGTGCACGCGTGCACGCAAACCGAGGACCGACCCTAAGGCACGAAATGCCACTCTTAACAAGACATGGCAAAGCATGGAATATGGCATACTAGTGTGCGAATTTCAGAGGCAATAAGTGATGCAAAACAGCCCCAAAAGATGGCAAAATGACACCCGATGCATGAAATGAATCCCGAAACATGAAATTAGGCGCATGGAATGACCTATGGCTATGCAAATCATGCATTATTTGAACATGAAGTGTGAAGAAAGAATCAAGGCAGCCCCAAAAAAAGAATATTTATAGTTTTAAACAAGGCCAAATAGTGAACACAAATGGGGCTAAGCTAGCATGCAAAAATGGCCCCGAAAGCGAGATAATGAAGCAAGTAGCAGCTTCTGACCTCAAACAGAGAAGGGACCTTCTACGATGTTTTAGAGGGGCCCAAAATATGGTGTTTTACAGTTTACAACAGACCACAAAAACAAACACAAGTATGGCTAAACTCTCATGCAAGAAATGGGCCAAAAGAGGGACAAAGAAGGAAGTGATGTCTTCCGGCCCCAAACAGATGAGGGCCCTTCAACAATATTGAAGAGGGGCCCAAAAAATGGAATTTTACAGTTGATGACCAAACCCAAATCAGTGCACAAGCATGCTCAAAATACTATGCAAAATAAGGCCAAAAATAGAGCTATTACACAAAGTAGAAAAAGGATGCCTCAAACAGTAAAATACCCTTAATTAAACATGAAGAGAGGGTCAAAATAAGGCCATTTATAGTTCGGACCAGAGCCCAAAAACAGAAGCACAGGAGGCTAACTGATCATGCAAAAATAGGGCCAAAAGAGGGATACAAAGGCAAGTGACAAAAGGATGCCCCAAACAGTGATGAGCCCTTCAACAATGTTTAAGAAGGGATAAAAAAAAACCACTTTACAGTTTATGACAGAGCTCAAAACAGTTTATACATAGGCCAAAAATACTACACAAGAAATAGGCATACAAGAGAGGTAAAGAAGCAAGTGTAAAAAAGAAGCCTCAAACTGTGAGAGGCCCTTAATCAAACATACAAAATGGCTCAAAATAAACCTATTTATAGTTATGGTCGGAGCCCAAATATGCAAGCACAAAGAGCTAAGATATAGATCAAAAAAATGCACCAAAGAGGGAGAAAGAGACTTACCCTTGAAGACTCAACTTCCAGCTGCTTTTGGCCCAAGTTTGGGTGCTCCTAAGCTCTGAAGAACAACCTCAAGCTGTTGGAATGGAGGATGGAAGGGTGGGGCTATGGGTTGTAGAGTAAAGGATGTAGGATTTGGGAGGTTTTGGTGCTTGAAGTGAGGGAAAGAGAGAGATGTAATGCAAGACTCAAAGCAAAAATTTCTAACCTTTGAAAATGCAGCTGGAGCTCTCGTTATATAGGCAAAAGAGGGGGGAGAAATGGGGGGAAAATGAATTCAAATTTCCCTCCAAAACTGTAGCCTCCTAGATACAAAATCTGGGGAGAAAAGGAGGGTAGATTTGTAATGTACCAACCTTGAGGATCATGGCTGGCTAGCTTGCTAGGGTTTAAGTGGCCAACCGGCTCTCTCCATGGCCGGCCGGCCAAGGGTCAAAAGGGTCAAGTGGCATTAGTGGCTGGCCACCACAAATTGGTGGCCTCCCATGTGTGCTCAACACAGCTATGTGGTCAAAAACTAGAGACAGTGAACCAGGAGAGAGAACAAGCCATTTTTTGGAGGGGTTCAAAAGGGTCAATGACAATTACTGGCCGGCCATGTGATATTGGTGGCCTCCCAGGTGTCTACAACACAAATATGTGGTTTTGGGCAAGAAAAAGTGGCCTTAGGGTGGTCAACATTGGCTTTCGAGTGAGAAAAACGGGCGACGGAGGGCGATGAAGGAATATAACTGGTTGCTGAAACAATTACTGGCCTCCCACCCTTCTACGACCTTCCCAACAGTGAAACAGAGGTCCCTGCAAAAAATGAACTCAAACCGATGCAAAATAAAGGTTCGGGGGCCGAAACGCGCAGTCTGGGGCCCCGAAAACTGACAGTTAGGCACCGGGAGTGGTGTTCGACCATGAAGTTGGTCTCTCGGACCACAGTGTCCCTCAAAAGGGAGTAAATAAGATGCATGCCAAAACCGAAGCAAACGGAGGTGGTTAGGCGGTCCCGAACCGAGGCACTCGGCCTGTCGGCTCCGAAAATCGAGAACCGGGCTCCGAAATGGGAAAAATGGCCTATGACCACGAAACGTAGCCTACAGCCACTGAGAGATGATCTATGGGACCTCTCCCTCCCTTCTGGAAGAGAAATAGAGAAAATTGAGCCTGGTTCGCAAACTGAGGCAAAGTATGAAAGAATCCAGAAGTCTGGAGGCAAGGCTCGCAGCCGAGACTCTGAAACCTCTGAACGAGCACGATATGCAACATCACCAAGTGCTCAATCGGTGACGTCTGAGTCTTAAGGTCGGTCAAAAATGGGGTGTCTACAGTTGGCTTTCCCATACTCTATATCTTTGACTGCCAAAGCTTTATCATCAATCCAAAGCCCATTAGCTTTTTGAACTGCTACTCTTGCTGCAATCAGACAATCATATATGACAAAACCAAATCGTGAGTTTGACATTTTCCTTCTCTTGTTGGGAATAAACACATCTTTCACTACTCCAAATTTGGTAAAGAGCTGAAACAGTCCTTTAGGATCCATCATGTGTGGTAAGTTATCCACGAACAAAGTAAACAACCTCCTCCTTGCTTCCCTCTTTTGCATTGCTTGCCTACCCCTTCGATTCACGATAGGAATCCACCCTCAACTCTGGTCCATTTTTGTTTATCCCCATACCACTTTACCGCCTGTGATTCAAATATAGACAAAACTCCCTTATGGTTTTGGATATATAACGGAGTTTATTTTAAGAAAAAAAGGGAATTGCTTCGATTTTTTTATTTTAAGAAAAAAATGGACGCACTGTGCAGATTCAATCCCCAGGCAAAAGACTAAGGCCACCAGAAGGTGAAAGACATGTTCAGAGAAATTCTTTGTCTCCATTACAACATTAACACAAGCACGAATAAGAATTTAATGGTTCTAAACCAAAATTAAATGTAAATGGTTAGAGGACAAGGGGAAGCAGAGAAGGGAAGGTATGGCAGAGAGTGCTGGTTATGGTTAGGGTTAGGGTTAGGGTTAGGGTTAGGGTTGGGGTTTGGGTTTGGGTTTGGGTTTGTTTAGAGGTAGGAGATGAAGATAAAATATGAAGATAAGGATAAAAAGATTTGTCATTTTTATTCTACTTTAATCTTTTTTTAAAAACATGTCAACTCTCAAACTCAGCGCGTATCCTATACGTTCCGTCAAATAAGACAGGAAATTTAACAATTACAATTCAGTTCAAAATGACAGAGGAGTCATTTGTATATATTTGAATTATATAAGGTTAAATTACTCCAAGATAAACCACAAGGGGGTAAAGTGAATTTATCCTCTTTTTTTTTTTTCTTTGTAATTTCACCCTAAAATTTATAATCAATTTATAATTATATAAATTTTTGCCCCCTCTTTACAAAATTTCTTATTTTTAGTTTTATTTTTTGGAAAAGAAGAAATTGTCTCTTGTTTTACGAAAAGTATTTAAATTTGAATTTTCCATTATTGCTGAATTGTTGAGAATTTTTGACTAGTGTCCTTTTGAGACGCACAACTTTAGGTTGAACCAGATGTTTAACTTGATTGTCAATGCAAGTTGACATTTTTCTTCTAGTATAGCCTATAATTTAAAATGAATTAAGCCTCATAGTTTTGGTGGGATAAGAGTATAGTTTTTGCATACTATCCCAAAAAAGAAGGTAAGCTTGGAGAAGTATGTTAAGCTGGTGCTCAAGAGGTTGAACATGAAGAATGCTAAGTTTTTTTACGTGAAAATTTTATTAAAAACATGAAATTAAAGGTATAGAAATATGACATGCATCATAGTTGGGGACAACACTGGTGGTTGGTATTGACACAATATTGCTATCATCTGTGTTGAACTATTGTTATAGACAGTGTCAAATGAGCGGGAAAAAAATTCTAATATACACTACTAGATAAAGAGGGATTCAACAAAGTGATGAGCAACGACCTTGTATTTATATATCTGTGAAACAAACACTGTTAGTGCTTGCCAAATCGGTGGATGCTAGTTAGAGACCACTCAAATGGTTCGATCAGCAAGATTGTTGGATAGATACTACAACATATAAGAGTTTTAGAAATTAAATTTTTTGGTTTTAAAAATGAAAATTTTGTTGCAAAAGGCATTTAGGAACCAATTTCTATCATCGAGAGCATAGTCGCTAAAAGGTTGTCCCGAAAAGTAAAAAATAAGGTTTTTAGCGACAAAATTTTAAAAATGTCATTAATAAATACACTTTTAGGGATAAAATAATTTGGTCTCAAAATGGTTTATTTTTTGAGACAAAAAATTTGGTTCTAAAAAGATAATAATTCATCACTAATGTCCAATTTCTGTTACTAAAAATATAATGACACTTTTTGTAACAAAAATATTTGGTCCCTAAAAAATAATTTTATCCTTAAATTTTGACCTCTAAAATCTTAATATTTTGTAGTGAGAGAAAGGAGATCTCAAATTCAGAAAGCCTTGGGTAGAGTTTAGGTCTCCCTTTCCCTTATGGAGTGCTCCCATTTTTTTATTGTTCTAGACGTAGTGCACTAATTGGATTGGGCCTATTATAATAGTTTAACTGGATCATTTTATGCGAAAGAATTTTTAACGAGGGAATGACTGAAAAATCCTATGGGAAAATTACTATGTAGTCCTATGTAGGGGATCTATTTCCCTTCTAATCCCAATATATTTTTAATAGATTAATAGGTCCACAGTTTTTAAGTTTTATATCCAGAGGTCCCGTTTTTTATTTTCGTATTTTGTAAATGATTGTATTACCCTTTGTTTTGAGATCTATATATACGTGAAAAATCAAATTTTTGCTCTGTTCAAAAAAGAAAATCAAGTCTTAGTCTCTGCGATCTCGATTTTTCTTCGTTATGGCGATCTCATTGTGCTGTGTGGTTGATCTCATTGTGCTGTGAGGTGGATCTGGTTGTGCGATCTGAATCTCTGTGTATAGGCAATCTCTGCGTACGTTCTCTCTCTCTCTCTCTCTCTCTCTCTCTCTCTCTCTCTGGTTTATATATGTCGATACATATATCTATGTGTATGTATGTATCTGTCGATACATACATATACATATATATATATATATATCTGTGTGTGTATACATATATGTATGTATATATAGATAAGCAAATTTGCGTGATATCTGGTTTGTGTTTGGCAATGTTGTTTTAGTTCTTTGTTTTGTGATAAATTTTCTTTGTTTGATATTTATTTTATTTGATTTTTGTATGTGATATAGTGTAATGATTTTGATTTTGTTGATTTTGTTTGTTGTATAGTGTAATGTGTTTTGAAGTTGTAGTTTGGAATTGTGAATTCTGGTGTTTTGATACTAATATGTTGTAAGTGTATAATTTTGCAGTTTGGAATTGTGAATTGTGCAGTGTTGGTACTGATATGTTGTAACTGTATAATTTTGTAGTTTGGAATCTGTGAACAATTGTTTGTTGGTTTGTGATTTTGTAGTATGGAGGGTTGTTTCATGTTACTGTGCAAATACAGTAATTGTTGTGCTGCTATTAAGATTAGTGAGGAATGTAGTTATGATGAAGTTGTTGAGAAAACATGTGCGAAGTTCAAGGAGTTGAGTGTTGGAAACTTTTGTTTGTTTTTCTCTATTGCTGGATATTCTAATTGTATTGTTGAATGTGATGATGATTTGTGGAATATGCTGTCAATAGTAGGTGGTAGTGATTGTCATGTTGTTGATGTTGTTGTGGGTGATAAAAGAATTTTGGAGGTTGATGATGGTAATTTTTGTAGGATTGATTCTGTAATTGGTGAGAGTTCTTTGGTTAACGATTGTGATATTTTGGTGGTTTGTTGCCTAGTTTTTATCCAGAACCAGAGAGAGTTTTGTTGTCTACTAGTTGGAAGGGGATTATACATAGTGTTGGTCAAGAATTCGAAGGTGGAGTGCCGGCGTTCCACATTGCATTGGCTAAGTATGCAGTTGAGTGTGGTTTTGCAGTGAATTATTTGAAGAATGATGCAACAAAAGTAACTGCTGAATGTATGATGAAGTCATCTACGGGTTGTAAATGGTTTGTGCATGGAAGGGTGTTGATGAATTCCGGTATTTTTTTTATAATGAAGTTGGATAATGTGCATACTTGTGGGGTTGTGGCTTGTAGATCTTGTAGCAAAATGGTTGGTTCTAGACTTGTGTCTGATATTGTGCAAAATGATATTAGTGATAATCCGTTGACTCGTCCTATTGAAGTTAAAAAAAAGTTAAAGAAGCAATATGGTATAGATGTTTCTTATCGGGTTGCATGGTTAGGAGTTGAGAAGGCAAGAGGTGGGTTGTTTGGTGATTTTGCAACTTCTTTTGACCAACTTCGATGGTACCTTGAGACGGCTATGAGAACGAATCCGGGAAGTGTGTTTGAATTAGATGTGGATGAAGGTAGTGGGTGTTTTCGGAGGTTGTTTGTGGCATTTCATGGATGTTTGTATGGCTTTCAATTTTGTCATCCATTGTTGTTTGTTGATGGTACATTCTTGAAGGGGCGTTACAAGGGGCATTTGCTTGTAGCAACATCAAATGATGGTAATCAAGGTATGTATTTATTTGCAGTTAGTATAGGTTTGGTTTGTCTGTGTGTTATTGTATTGTGAGTCTGCTAATTTTTGTAATTTGATGTTATGTTGTTTGCAGGTCTGTTTCCTTTGGCTTTTGCGATTGTTGACGCTGAAAATCAAGATAATTGGATGTGGTTCTTGAGTCAGTTGTTAAAGGGTGTTGGTTTAGGCCAGAGAATGACCTTTGTGTCGGATCGTCAACATGGATTGCTAGACGCTCTTTCAGTGGTTTTTCCCAATGCACATCATGCATATTGCTTGAATCATTTGAAGAGAAATTTGATTGACAAATTGGTGAGACTTCGTACTAACTATAAGCTGAGTTTGACGAAAATATTAGTTAAATGTGCTTATGTGCCAACGGTTGATTCTTTCCAACATTATATAGAGAAATTGAGGCGTATTGTTGGGAATGGTAGAGTTGATAGTATGTTAGATAGTTTGCAAAATGATAAGTGAGTGAATGCATTTTTTAGAGGGAAACGATATGGTGAGATGTCATCTAATGCTGCCGAGTCTTACAATAATTGGATTGGTAGGGCCCGTGAGTTGCCTATTACTTGTATGGTTGATATGATTATGGTTCAAATCATGACTCAATTGTCGAATAGAAGAGCTGAATCTAAAAGATGGACTACGAAATTGTGTCCTGTTATGGAAAAGAAGTTGGTGGACTCTTTGGAGCTAGCTAAGTCTTGGGATGGGATTGTTGCTAGTGATACTGTGCTTGAGGTTCATTCTTCTATTTCTTTTTATGTTGATATTGGTAGACATACTTGTTCTTGCCATGAATGGCAATTGAATTGTTTTCCTTGTTGTCATGTTGTGCATGCTTTGCGTAGTAGTGGTAGAGATGTGTATGATTTCATTGATCCCTTTTTTCATGTAGATTGTTTTAGAGAGTCATACAAGGAATCTGTTTATCCAGTGCCTTCAAGTGAGAGATTTGACTTTGATGGTGCCAGTAGTTCGATTATCAAACCTCCTATAATGAAGAAGCAGCTCGGGCGAAACAAGAAGAAGATGATACCTTCTAAGGGTGAGAATGTGAAGCAAATCAAGTGTGGGAGGTGCTTGAAATATGGGAATCACAATAAGAAGACGTGCAAGGCTGCCATTTGAGGCCACAGTCTATTCTTTTGGATTTGTATTTAAATTTAAGGAATTATGATAATAAAAAATGTGATACTTGGTATTATGGAAGTAATGAATAAAGTTGGTTGAATTGTTTTTTGTTTTTTGATGTGTTTTTTAGTTATTGAAGTTGTTTTGTAACTGTTTTGTTTTGTTTTTTATTGTTATTTTTTTTTTGTGGGTTTGGTTGGTTTTATTTTTATGGAATGCACAGAAGGTTGTTGAAAATTTCTTATTGAAACTGTATAATATTGAAATGCAGTTTTACTACATGATTCATTTATTTCATATTTTATAGCGAGAAAACTGTAAAATTTTGCAGTTTTATTTTCAATTTTGAAATGTAGTTCATCTATTTGTTGAGTCATGAAATTGGATACATAATTGTGTATCATAAATTTTGTTTGAGTAATGAAACTGTATAAATTTACAGTTTGAAGAATTATAAGAAACAACCTGATGAAATTGCATAATTTTGCAGTTTTAAGAATTATTAGAAACAACCTGATGAAACTACATAATTTTACAGTTTGAAGAATTATTAGAAACAACTTTCACTATATGGAAATATATGCAACCACAAACAAGTACATAAACAATCAGATGTACAAGCACAATAATAATAACAAGAAGAAGAGCAACAACAACATCAATGACAACAATCATTTTCACCATAATAACTAGAAGAAGATCATTCCCAAAAGTATATAAAGTACTTGTCACATGTTAAAAAAAAAGAAAAAAAGTACAAAGATATGTTCACTTGAATATTTGTATTGCCAAGAAGTTTGTTCATTATTTCTATGATTTGGTATGTTTTGTCAACATTTAGTAGTGCTCGAGTTGCCAAGATCAGATTTCATCATTGAGGAATTGGCTAATGATTTCTGCTCGAAATTTGACCCACTCAGTTGGTCGAAGTGATTTCTACACAGGTTGCCAGTTGATATATTGGTTGATAATATTGCAGACGGCGATTGCACAATCATTCCTGCAAAGTTTTAGATGAAGTTAATTAGTTAGGTAAAACTGCAAAATTTAGCATATTGGAAGATTAGTTTATTGATTTTGTATCTTACGAGTGTAAGGTTTGTTGTGGGCATTCCTCAATTGATGCAATTACTGTTTCGCACTCTTGAGATGATAACATGTTTTCTTGATTGTTGAGTAATGCTTTATTCCATCTGAGTTGATGTTGTTGCTAGAAAATAGTTAGTGGGTGTTTTTGTTAGTTATAGTGATAGGTTGAGATGTTTTTAAAGGAATGGAACTAAGTAGGAAATTTTATTTAACTTACAATTTCTTTTGCAATTTCAAAGTGCTTGTTGTGACAATCTTTTGCTGGTCTCAAAGAGTCATAGTGTCTCCATATCCCATCAGCATTGTCAAAGACCACAATTGGCCAATGGTTGTCGTGGTTGATTGGGAAATGGATATATCTGTTTTTCATTACTTCTGGAAAATGGCTGTCCATCATTTTTTCTCTTAGTGCTTGATCTTGGTTTTGTAGTGGAGTCTGTAAGTTATATATATGTTTGAAATATGTTATAAAACTATGTAGTAAGACATGTTAAGAAAGTAGAAAATTTTGCAGTTGAAATGTATGTTAAGTTTTGCTTACATCGATGAGTCTTGAGAAAACATAAGATCTTCCCGCATATGGATTTCTTACAAAGGCTAGATCATTTTTCTCAAATTCTTCAATGGTTGGTTGGAGTGCCAATTGCTTTTCTGAGAAGGCATCAATGACCTGAAACATGTTATATATGAGAATGTGTTAGGTTTGTGGAATAAGTTATTGGATATGAACAGAAACTGTAAAATTGTATAGTTGGAGACCTACATTCCCATATAAGGGTTCCCTGTTGGTCAATCTGCATATATCTGAAAAGTATACGCAATTTTCATCTTCGCTGCCAAACCAGACACAAGCACTTGATTGTGTGTTGCTGATGAGTTGAATTTGGTCTTGGTCTTTTTTGGATAGGCTATGCCAAACCTTGTTTGTTTTGTGGCAAGAAATGGCGAGTGGCTTGTTTTGGATTGATTCTTCCTTGAAATCATCATCACTTTCCAATACTTGAAGTTGTGTCTTCTTTTGATTGGCATGCTCTTTTGGGTTGGTTTCAGCAGTAACTGCTTTCTCTTGGCCAATATCTTCTTGCATCTTTTCTTTTTGCTGTTGTTTTGCTTCATGAGCAACCTCTTTTTGCTCAGGTTCAATAGCAGGTTCTGTCTCTGTTTTGATTTCTTCTTTTTTCTTTTCATTCTTCTTATTTTTTTCTTCATCGGTACCCTTTGTTGGTTTGGGTACATCAGCAATAGTTTTTGTCTTGTTCCTTGTATCTTCTTTGGCTTTTGTCATTGATTAGTATTCAAAATCTGGGTCATGTGCTTGTTTTCTTGACTTTTGTTTGATTCTCTTAACCATTGATCTTTGTTGGGGACTGCCAGTTTTTTTGGTGGACATTTCCTTTAATTGATCTTCTTTTTTACGTAATTCAGCCATGAATTTTTGTTCCATATCTTGCATTTGTACTCTCATGGCTGATATGAGCTTGTCCTTGTTGTCATCTTTGGTTGGTGTTTGTGGTTGATCATGACCTATAAAAATGTTGGATTGTGTTTTGGTTAGTTTAATTAAATTTTGCAGTTTGCTTTAGCATTAGACAATAGTTTACCTTGTGCATGAAATATGTCAGATTTCTCTTGGAGTTCTTCTTGTTGGTTTGTCAGTTCTTGTTCATTGACTTGTTGTTGTTGGTTTGTTTGTTGTTCTTTTTGTTCTTGTTGTTGGTCTTCTTCTTCATCAGTGTCTTTTGGTTGATCACCTTTTGCTTCATGTTTTTCTTCTGCTTTATCAATGTCTTGTTGTTCATCAGGTTCTTCTTCTTCTTCTTCTTCTTCTTCTTCTTCTTCTTTAGTTTCTTCTTCATCAACATCTTCTTCATTAGTCACTTGTTTTTTTCTTCATCACTCTCTTTTTCTTGTTCATCACTTTCTGGTTCTTCTTGTGGTTTTTGCTTTCTTTTTTTTTTGTTGTTCTTCTTGTTCTGATTCTGATTGATGTTCTTCTTTGAGAAAGTCATCCTTATCACTGTCTAGAAGTCTTTTTTTTTTTTTTTTTTTACTTTTGTTTTCTTTTTTTGCTTATTGTCCTTTTTGTGGTCATGTTTTTTTGCTGAAAAGTCTGTTGATGTGGTTTGATTGATATGCAATAACTGTATTTCTTGTTCAGTAGGGGTTAAGGCACTTTGGTTAACCTGCATTGGAACAATGTGGCATATATGAGTAATACTGTAAAATTGGTCAGTTTCATGAGATGAGTTGTACTGTGACTAATGTAGGTTCAGTTTCGAAATATGTTGCTTGAAACTGAAAAATTATACAGTTTCATAATATGAGTGATGTGAAATAGATTTGTGCGTTTAAACTGTAAACTTTTGCAGTTTCATAACATGAGTGATGTTAAATAAGCGTGTGCTTTGAAACTGCAAACTTTTACTGTTTCATAATATGATTTGTACTGTGAATAATGTGAGTCAAGTGTTGAACATATGTTGTTTGAAACTAAAGAATTTGACAGTTTCATAACACGATTTTTACTATAATGACTGTGAAAGGAGTGTTTGAATAGATTTGTGCTATGATAGTATAGAAGAGTTTGAATACCTTTTCAAAGTGAGCAAGGCTGATGTGTTTCCACTTGGAGTACATTTTGCCAAGGTTCCATTTCATAAACCTTGGGAAGCTTTCTTTGTTGGATGGTCGGAGGAGTTTACTGTGCTCACAATACCAGTACTGTAAAAAAAAAAAAATTGAAATATGTTAGATAGTTAGAAATAGGTGGATGTTTGATATTTTTGTGTGAAGTAGTTGAGTAATGTGTTTACCAAGAGTAACATGACGCATCCAGTGACATGCCTTGGGTTGTTGTTTGCATTTGCCATTGAATTCATTAGTGTGTCTTTTATTGCCTCAACCCAATTGTACTTCTTGATGTTGTTGAGATTGTCAACATAGTTAAGGAAACTCCAACTGAGTGTATGGCCTGTTGTAGGCATGAGAAGTTTCAAGCACAAGTAAAGGGTGATGACCCTTGCAAGATCTTGACCATCATTGGTTGATTTTCCTTTTTTTGTTTGTTGAAACATTTTGGTCAAAGACTTGCCATCCAATCTCTTTACTGATTTGCATCTTCGTTTGTAAAATAGAAGCTCAAAATCCTTTGGTCTTGCATAGGATTTGGTGGTGATGTTGTCTTCTCCACAGTCGATACCAAAAATGAGCTTGACATCACTGTTTCTGAGTTTCATTTCCTTTTTGCCAAGTATAAATGCTCTTTTTCTTTTGTTGTAGAGTGTTATCATTTCTGCTACAATGGAATTGTAGCATCTGCACCAAGAGGCCTTCAGTTGTGTTGAGGAGAGAGCATTTATAATGGGCCAAAAAGGGATTTTTTCCAGCTTTGTCTGTTGGGCTTTTGTGAATTTGACCCCCTTCAACAGTTTGATTACTGTTCCGATGTTGGAACGGTAATTAAATTGTTGGACTCTCTTTGCAGGGACTGTTGCTTTTTTCCCTTTTAATGCCTTGGTTTTTGTTATGGGAGTTGATTGGCTTTCTTGGAGCTTTCTTTTTTTGGTTGGAGGAGCTTCTTGTTTTTTTGTTGGTTTTCTTTTGTTTGTTTTTGTTGTGGTTGGAGGTGTGGTTGGTGTTTGTTGTGTGGGTGGGGTCTGTGGTGTAGTTCTTGGGTTTTTTCCTGTAGGTAGTGTGGTTGTTTTGTGGGTTTTTTGGTGGGATCTGTGGTGTTTGGATGTTTTTGGTTGTGGTGGTTGGGTTTTTTGTGAAGGGGGAGATGTTGGTGGCATTTCAGTGGATACATGAGACGGACTTTCAAAAAGGGAGATACTTAAATCCCTGATTGAATTTTTGGGCATATGGGTTTGTTTTTTCCAATATCTTCCAACATCTATTTCTGAAAAAATGAAAGTGACAGCAGGGTATGAGTAATATAGTGACAAAACTGTATAATTTTGAAGTTTTATATGCAGTTTAATATGAAGTTATATGTATTTGTTGGTATGATTCTAAATCAGATAATTTGTGATTTGATTTGCACTTTATAATAAGTTACCTATTTGTTTTGAGTAGTGATTAAACTGTGTAATTTTGCAGTTTCATTTGCAGTTTGAATAAATTTAGATATGTTACTTGTAGAGTGATGAAATGAAACTGTATGATGTTGCAGTTTTTGTAAACAGTATCAACAATAGGAACAGCCCATTGTATTTTGTAAACAGCAGCAATAACAACGAGAAGATTAAGTATTCAAAAATAACAACAATAAGAAAAGGCAATATTGAACAATAAGAATAAGAATAAGGTGTTGAATGTGTAAAAACAGTGGATTAGAATGTTTAAAAACAGGGGACTAGAATGTTGTAAAACAGGGGATTATACATGAAAGAGGGTTTATACATTTTGAAGTATGTAAAATGTATATATACGAAATATGAAAGAATAATGTACAAATTTGAATGAAAAATAATGAATAGGTGAAGAGAGATGTTACTTTTTTTCCCTATTTCTGTGAATCAGAAGTCAGGAACTATGAAATTTCTTCAGAGTGGTGATGGTTCTTCGTGTTGTTGAGAGTCGCCGATTGGAGAATATGAACGGCTTGGTGTTGTGTTGAAAATGAACGGTTTCGTTTTGTGGTTAGGGTAGGGTTTCAGAGGGAATGGAGTCGAACGGAGAAGAGATGGAGGATTGAAAATTTGATTTCGAGCGGCAGATATGTGACAGTGTACTGATCAGACTGAGATGATCATGGGTGATGGTTGCGCGCGTGTAAATTGGATGATACATTGTGGGTATTTTCGTCTTATTGATAATTTGAGGACTTAATGGAGTATTAAATTTGTTTTGGGCCTAAATGGGGGTATGATATGTTGGGTTTGGACCTTTGGATCAGTTCCCCAAATCCTATTAAGAAGACGGATGTACTATGTCCTCTTGATTTTTTGGTGCACTAAAAAGTTGTGTTCACTTTTAATTGTTATCACAAAATTCTTTTTATTTTTTTGGTGGCATTTTTATAAAAAGTGTCACTAATTCTTATTTTTAATGATAGTTTAAAAAATTCATCATAGAAAAATGTTATTAATGGTCATTTTTTAGTGATAGATTTAGAAACTCGTCACAGTAAAACACCACTAATTGTCGCCTTTTAGTGACTGACTTAAAAAGTGCCATTAATTGTCAACTTTTAGCAACACGTTTAAAAAGAAAAATGCTTCAGGCCTCGAGCGCTTCAGCCGCAAATGGCGCGAATTTGTTTTCACCGGTCGACCGAACGAATGACCGGGTGAAACACTTGTCTACCGCGATTGTCGCCTTGTCGACCGCGACTTATCAACCTCTTTGCCGGACGACCAGCCAGACAACCGGTAAGACAAAATTCGAGCCATTCAAGCCCAGATCAAATTTGAGGTACGTAACATTGCTCGTTTAAAAAAGTCACTGATTATTTTTAGGACTTTTTAGTTTATACAAACACTTATGTTACTTAATGGTGCACAAGTAACAAGACTCGTGAGTAATTAATAATTTTTTTATTTGGTTTAATTTTTTAAAATTAATTTGATGAAAACATAAAAAATAAAAACGCTCATTATTTTCATAAACTTTCTCTTTTTTGAAAATAACTAATTTTTTTTTAAAAAAATTTCAAAATTTATTTTTATCAAACAAATTTATAATTTTTCATAACACAACCACTCAAAGTCAACCAAATCAAAACCACCTACCCTATTTCATTTTGAATTTTCAAAAATAATTTTCTGAGTTTTTAATTCATATTTTTATATTTTTAATAATTTTTTAAAATGTATTAATCAATTTTTTTTAATTTCTAGATCCACTGAATATTAATATACTTAAAAAGTAAAAAAAATTACATAATTTTTTTTAAAAAAAATTCATTGAATACAACAGAATACAAAAATGTATTGAATTTTCTTATTTTTTTGAATTTGGTGAATTTTTTAAAAAATAATTTCACAAATATTGTAATTTTTAAGCGTATTTAGATTAAATGTATCTATAAAATTTTAAAAAATATATATATATATTGCGTAAAATATTAAAAAAATCTCTAAAAATATAAAAATATATATATATATATATATGGAAAACAAAAAACTCAATTTTTTTTTTTGGAAATGTGGACTCAATTTTCTAGAACAAACATGGTAACTGTCTTTTTTTTTTTTTTGGTTAGGGTAGGGGAAAATTACAAATCAGAGGTAACTTTGTTAAATATTTACTAGTTTATGAAAGAAATTATAATTTTAATTAGGGTAAATTACAAATAAACTTTTTGAGATTTGTTTAAAATACAAATCGTCTCTTGTGGTTTTGAAAATTATATTTCACTCTCTGAGATTTTTAATTTCATAACAAATGGTCAATTTTATTAATAAATCATCAAATTAATTAACTATTTTTAATGATGTCAGAAATGTATTTTAATTAAAAATTCAAAAAAAAATTATTATTGTATAAGAGAACAATTAATAATTTTACTTTTTTAGTTAATTTTGTTATATATATATATATATTTTTTTACAATGGGGGTATTTATAATTTTCCAAATCACAATAGACAATCCATATTTTAATCAAACCTCATGAGGTGTATTTGTAATTTACCCAATTATTAAAGTTGATAAAATTTTCTACAAATTTTATAATTATTTTTCAAAATATACACTGATTTGCAATTTTTTCCCCCTCTGAACTGTCTATTTGTTAAAACAAGGGTTAATTACAGTTTAACCTCCTCTAGTTTGGCTCGAAAACATATTACTCCCCACCATTCAAAAATATGCACATAACTCCATTATAATTTGGAGTTAAGTATAAAACTAGTAGAATTCGTTAAACCTAACCGTGCGTATTAGTCAAGGGTTGTGAGGCACGTGGAAATTATACTCCAATAGAAGTTTGGGAGTAAAATTACTATATAATGCTTATTAAAACATTTTCCCACTTTTTTTTTTTCTATTTTCTTCCTCAACCCTCACCATTCATTTCTACACTCAACAACCACCACTAGATTCTCTTTTACATCCACTTCCACCAGCATCAAGCCATCATAATTGAATCAATTGTTGAAATAATCTTTTATCTAAAATAAATAAATTGAATCAAATCAAACAAATAAAATAAATTACTTACCAAATTTATTTTACCGAACCGAGTAAATAATTAAAAGATCAAGTCGAGTGTGTGACACTCTGTCTTTAAGACAGATTCGTCCCGCTATGATGCTTACGGATAAATGGCGTCTATCTCCCAGGATACAATGATCTTCACAAATTGTAGTAGTATTCCAAACAATTTGTTCGGCGAACAAAACCTGTGTTCTTACTCTCTGAATTTTTCCTAAAATAATATGAAGATTATATCATACAAGAGAGCAAAACTATAAAGAAAATGAAGAATTTCGGATATCCCCAAATCTGCTAGAATGCCATGTATTTATAGGGCCAATGGTGACTATTCAAAAATTCTGAACAGGTATGCAAACTGCCGAACATGTACAGTAATGAAACTGAACATATAGTTTTGAATTTTGAACAAATTTGTTAACTGCAGCAGTTAAAAAACCGCTGGGCAATTTTCTTGAATTGTTTGAACAGTTTTGAACTTGTTGAGATTGGACCAGTGGAGGTTTGTTTGGATTGAAAAATTTTGGTGCAAAATTAAATTAATTTCGTTCTGAAATTCAAATAAATTTTGTTCAAAAAATTAATGTTAGAGCTGACCAGACCCACAACCCACACCCACGTTCGGCACGGCTCAGCTTGGCCGGCCGATCGGACGGACGAACGGCAGCGGCACACTCGTGTGTGGTGGTTTGGGCTAAGGTTCACTTTATGCATAACTTCTCCCTTGCGGTGCCTCTTGGGGCCCAACCCAAGGTTGTACACTTAGAGCTTGTATACTCACAAAAGCTCTCTTAAAGTTTCAATGTAGGACAACCCATTTCAAGGAAACCCATATTTAATTCTTTAAATGTCCATTTCACGAACCCGAAAACGACGTCAAGTTCCCATTCACTCATAAATGGTTTTGACAAACTGTCTTTGCCGTGTGACTTGCCATGCAGCAAGGAACACAACACCTCTTTGAATCCACCTCAAAAGACGTGTGGACCCCATACAATTTTGGGCTCAAAGTTGGCCCAAAATAAGCCTATAAAAAAACCAATTTTCTAACAACCCCCCACATGAATAGAATTTGACGTAGAGAAAATGCAACAACATGATCTAATTACACAGAGTACTGAAATTGGAAATATTCTGCAAAGGATAGGTAATTTTTAGCTTTGAACCTTCCCTTGTGAGACACTATCGGATTTACTAGCTAACCAGTGAACATGATGTCTTGAACTGTTCGGCCATTTCTGTAAACCAAGACAATAGAACTCACACAGTATATCTTCAGACACAGTTTAATTAGTTCTCATTATTGTCTTCATTTTGGCCTTGAACAACTTGGTCTTTCATTAGTGCTTTAAAGAATTGTAGCCCTTCAGAAATCTCATAGAACCGGCCCAATTCACACTCACATAGATGATTCTTATGAAGAGTATCATGCCATACTCCACTAGGTTTACCTAGATATAAGAATCATTAAAACTTTACTTAACCTAAAATGCTACAGACATCACTATTTCATCATAGACATGGGTAGGAGTTTGACTCCCCAGTGATCCTTATGAGTCATACATAACTCGATTATCCCTTTGAACCTAGATCTTGGGATCTTTAGTCAATTAGGTTGGGTTGCCGTTGTGGTAACTCTTATTTAATAGGGTTAAGTTCCATTCCCCTCGATGAATTTTCAATTAACTCTCTTGTTAACCATTTGGTTAGTGGATCCGCTATGTTGTTCTTAGATTTCACATATTTAATGGAAATAATTCCATTAGAGAGTAGTTGTCTCACGGTGTTATGTCGACGACGAATGTGTCGCGACTTACCATTATACATATGACTATGTACTCTACCAATTGTTGATTAACTATCACAATGTATGCATATAGCAGGCACCGGTTTTGGTCACATTGGAACATCTTCAAGGAAGTGGTGAAGCCATTCTGCCTCTTCCCCAGCTTTATCTAAAGCTATGAATTCTGATTCCATAGTAGACCTAGCAATCCAAGTCTGTTTGAAAGATTTCTAAGATACAACCGCACCACTAAGAGTAAAGGCATACCCACTGATGGATTTTGAGTCTCTAGTATCTGATATCCAATTTGCATCACAGTATCCTTCAACTACTGCTAGATATCTAGTATAATTCAGCCCAATGTTACAAGTAAATCGAAGATATCTTAGAACTCTTATAATTGCTTTCCAGTGTTCTACTCCTGGATTACTCGTATATCTACTTAATTTACTTACTACATAAGCTACAGCTGGGCGAGTGCAATTCATCAAGTACATTAAGCTTCCAGTAATTTAGGCATACTCTAATTGAGAAATACTTTCCTGTACATTCTTAGAAAGAAACAAATTAACATCCACATGTGTTCTAGCAAGATGATCATCATCTTTGCTAAATTTGTCAAATATTTTCTCAATGTAATGAGATTGTGACAAAGCATAACCTTCTGATGTTTTGGTAATTTTCATACCAAGAATTACATCAGCATCCCCATGTCTTTTATGTCAAAATGTTTATTCAACATTTTCTTGGTAGTTTTAATCATTTCATTATTATTACCTATGATGAGCATATCATCCACATAAAGACATACAATAACATAACCTTTGTCTGTGTTTTTAATATAAACACATTTGTCACACTCATTAATTTTAAATCCATTTGACATCATTGCCTTATCAAATTTCCCATGCCATTACTTTGGCGCTTGTTTTAAACCATATAATGATTTAACCAATTTACATACTTTCTTTTCTTTTCCTGGAACAGAAAATCCTTCTGGTTGTTCCATGTAAATTTTTTTATCTAACTCACCATTTAAGAAAGCAGTTTTCACATCCATTTGATGAATTTCTAGATTATACAAAGATGCAATGGCAATTAGCATTCTAATGGATGTTATTATAGTAACTGGTGAGTATGTGTCAAAGTAATCAAGACCTTTTTTTTTTGTCTAATACCTTTGACTACAAGTCTTGCTTTGTATTTGTCAATTGATCCATCCACTTTTATTTTTCTTTTGAAAATCCACTTATATCCAAGAGGTTTACACCCTGGTGGTAAATCCACCAATTTCTAAGTGTAATTTTGCAGGATGGATTCAACTTCACTGTTTACAGCCTCTTTCCATAAAGGAGCTTCAGGACTGGACATAGCTTCTTTAAAAGTTAAAGGCCCATTTTCTAACAAAAATGTTAGAAAATCTAGACCAAAAGATTTTGAGATTCTAGCATGTTTACTACGCCTAGGTTCCTCTTCATCAATTTGATCTTGATCTTGCTCTTGTTCTTGATCTTGTTCTTGATCATTGCTAGTAATAGTATCAAAAGATCTTTTTTTATTACTAGTCTCTTGTCCAATCTTATTCGAAAACATATGTTCAAAGAAAGATGCATTCTGAGATTCAATAATAGTGTTTACATCCATTTCGAAATGTTCTAATTTATGAATCAAAAACCAATGTGCACTACTATTCTTGGCATAACCAATGAAAATACAATCAACGGTTTTAGGACCTATCTTAGTCTTTTTAGGGCTAGAAATAGCCACTTTAGCCAAACACCCCTACACTTTTAAGTATTTGTAGGATGATACTCTCCCATGTTATAATTCATAAGGTGTTTGATTCACTTTCTTTCGGCGTACTTTATTAAGTATATAATTAACAGAAAGTATTGCTTCCCTCCACAAGTTTTGAGGTAATCCAGAATTTATCAACATGGCATTCATCATCTCTTTTAAAATCCTATTTTTCCTTTCAACAATTTCATTTTGCTGAGGTGAGTAAGGAGCGGTGGTTTGATGAATTATTCCATGTTCTTTACAAAACTCACCAAAAGGTGATTCATATTCACCACCTCTATCACTTCTAAGTTTCTTAATTTTCTTACCAAGTTGATTTTCAACTTCATTCTTATATTGAATGAAAGTTTTCAAAACTTCATCCTTTGTTCGAATTAAGTAAACATAACTATATCTAGTATAGTCATCTATGAAAGTGATAACATATTTTTTCCTACCTCTAGTTTGAATTGATTTAAAATCACAAATGTCACTATGAATTAATTCAAGTGGTTCCGTACTTCTTTCAATTGAATGAAAATGAGTTTTGGACAATTTTGTCTCAACACAAATTTCACATTTATGATTTAAATCAATATCAAATTTAGGTAAACATTCCATATTAATTAATCTACGCAAAGATCCATAATTAACATGTCTAAGTCTACCATGCCATAAATTTGAAGACTCAAGCAAGTAAGAAGAAGATGTATTTTTATTAATAACAGAGGGTACAACAGTCATTACATTCATTTTAAAAAGGCCATCAGACATATAACCTTTTCCTACATACATCCTGTTTTTGGTAATTACAAATTTGTCACTTTAAAAAACTAGCCTAAACCCATTTTTACTTAACAAAGATTCGGAAACAAGGTTCTTGTGAATGTCCGGTACATGTAGCACATTGTTGAGAGTGAGTTTCTTTCCAGATGTCATTTTCAGAATAATCTTTCCTTGTCCTTCAACTTTAGAAGTTGAGGAGTTGCCCATAAAAAGTTATTCACCGTTGTCCACTATAGAATAAGATGTGAACATGTTTTTGTTGGCACAGATATAGCGAATAGCACCAGTGTCCACCCACCGTTCTTTAGGATTTCTGACAAAGTTTGCCTCAGAAACAACTGCAGAAAGATTTATCTCATCAACGGCAATCTTTGGCCCGATGTCCCTCTTTGTCGCAGATGTAACACTTGCCATTAAACTTGTACTTTTTAGTTCCCCCCCCCCTCTCCTTTAGAGCCTTGTGATGAACTTTCTCCAAAAAACTTCTATTTCTTTGCTTTTGAAGCATGTTTCACTACATTTGCCTTAGACTCCATTGGATGCTTACCAGCCCACTTCTATGAATTACGGTTGTCCTCCTGAATCCTGAAATGCACAATTAATTCCTCCAAAGACATTTCTTTGCGCTTGTGTTTGAGGTAGTTCTTGAATTCCTTCCAGCCTTGTGGTAATTTTTCAATTAAGGCAGTAACTTGGAAGGATTCACTGAGAGACATGCCTTCTGTGTGAATGTTATACAGGACGAGTTGGAGATCTTTGAACTTGGCTAATCATAGTCTTAGAATCAACCATTACAAAGTTCATGAATTTGACAACCACAAATTTCTTTGAGCCAGCATCTTCTGGTTTGTATTTTTTCTCTAAAGACTCCTAAAGTTCCTTTGCTGTCTTGATAAGACTATAGACGTTGTATAATGTGTTGTCAAGTCCGTTCAAGATGTAGTTCCGGCAAAGGAAATCAGCATGTTTCTAGGCATCGATCACAGCAACCACTTGCCAGTTTGTTTTATCCTCGTTCAGAGTAGGAGCATTCTCATAGAGAAAACGAGCCATGTTCAGAGTTGTAAGTTAGAACAACATTTTCTGTTGCCATCTTTTAAATTTAGTTCTTGAGAATTTCTCTGGCTTCTCACCGTGATTAACTAGCACAGTCACAACAGGACGGGTTGGAGCAATTGCAGCCCCTACACTAGTACTTGTTTGAGTATTAGTTTGACCAATTTCAGTAGTCATGAATTCTAAATTTTAAAATAAAATTATAATTAGAATTTTATACTACACAGAAAATTAAAACCAAAACCACATAATTAAATTCTGTAAAAATAAAAGAAACAACAATTGTAACTTTTATTTTCAATTAATTTGGAAATAAAATAAAATTTTATTTAACCAAATTAATTCTACACAAAAAATTAAATTTCTGTAACACTTCAATAATTAAAATACTGAAACAGAATTTTAATTAATGAACACTCAGAAATTATTTCTAAAAACCAAAATTAATTTCTGACAAATTTCACAAATAAATATTCTAAATTGTTAATTACACCAGTATATTACTACTAGTTGTCAAAGAAAATAGACTGTATATTACTACTATCTGTCAATAGTATATTACTGCTATTTGTTTTTCCAACCAGAATATTATTTTGTAAAACCATAGAAAATAATTTTTGTAAGAAGAAGAAAGAGAAAAGGAAACAAACGAAAAATTCTGTAACTAGAATAATTCGAATCTGTCTTAAGATCTTCTGTGTAAAATAAATAAATTGAAACAAATCAAACAAATAAAATAAATTACTTACCGAATTTTTTTTACTGAACTGAATAAATAATTAAAAGATCAAGTCAAGTATGTGACACTCTGTCCTTAAGACAGATTCGCCCCGCTACGGTACTTACAGATAAGTGGCGTCTATCTCCCAGGATACCATGATCTTCACAAATTGTAGTAGCACTCCAAACAATTTGTTCAGCGAACAAAACCTGTGTTCTTATTCTCTAATTTTTTCCTAAAATAATATGAAGATTATATCATGCAAGAGAGAAAAAACTAGAAGGAAAATGAAGAATTTCGAATATCCCCAATTCTGCTATAATGCCATGTATTTATAGGGCCAATGGTGACTATTCAAAAATTCTAAACAGGTATGCAAACTGCCGAATAGGTATAGTTATGAAACTGAATAGATAGTTTGAATTTTGAACAAATTTGTTAACTGCAGCAATTAAAAAACCGCTGGGTAGTTTTCCTGAACTGTTTGAACAGTTTTGAACCTGTTGAGATTGGACCGATGGAGGTTTGTTTGGACTGAAAAATTTTCACGCAAAATTAAATTAAATTCATTCTAAAATTCATATAAATTTTGTCCAAAAAATTAATGTTAGAACTGACCCGACCCATAATCCACACCCGCGCTCGGCTCGGCACGGCTCAACTTAGCTGGCTAATCGGATGGACGATGGCGGTGGCATGCGTGTGTGTCGTGGTTTGGGCTAAGGTTCACTTTGTCCATAACTCCTCCCTTCTACAAACTTGGAGTGCCCTTTGGGGCCCAACCCAACGTTGTACACTTAGAGCTTATATACTCACAAAAGCCCTCTTAAAGTTTCAATGTGGGACAACCCATTTCAAGGAAATCCACATTTAATTTTTAAATGTCCATTCCATGAACCCGAAAACGACGTCAAGTTCCCATTCACTCATAAATGGTTTCGACGAACCGTTTTTACCGTGTGACTTGTCATGCGGCAAGAAACATGCCACCTCTTCGGACCCACCTCAAACGACGTGTGGACCCCATACAATTTTGGGTTCAATGTTGGCCCAAAATAAGCCTATAAAAAACCAATTTTCCAACATCAATCACCAAGCACCATTCAGTGTTGGATGGAAAACATAGGTAAAGTTGGCCATTCTATGTAAAATCAATTGCAATGCTACGAAACCTTAACTGTGTTGAACAAATTTAAGGTGAGGAAAACCCAGAATTGTGGTTGTGAATAAGTATCATGAGGCTATCATTTAGATATACTAATTAAAAATGGAAAACACATGCAAATGAGTACTAATAGGCATATTAAGATTAGTTATTTATTCCTGCATATTTGTTAATGTTGAATGGTTACTTAGCAGCCCTTAAAACTCATTTTTCCAAATACAGTGTAGTAATACAATAGATTGAAATTGATATGTATAATCTTCCATTGAAACTAATATAAAAGACATGGATTTATTTCAACTAGCAACCACTAAACAGCTACTAATGGTTACTATGGTGGGTAAAAATTTAACCACTTTAACTGCGATGGCAGTCCGGTGTGAACACAGTTGAATTTTACCTAAAACACTTAAGAAAATATAAAGAACTCGACTGGTCGGCAGCCAAAGGACTCTCTGATGCTTAAGTTAGTAAACTTGAAAGCTATGGAGCAAAAAAATATAATAATAGGAGCAGTTCAAAGCGGTGTTAATTAATTGTCTACCTTTTTTCTCACTTGGTATGGCTTTATATAGCTTTCAAAATGACTATTGGAGTTAGTTCCACTTCCCCTGTCACTCCTTACATTCAACTTACTTTTTGTGGGATCATGTTCTACTATCGTGAATTTTTAGGAGTGGTTGGCCTTTAAAGTAAGGACCAAGCTTTGACCAAGTCTACCTTTGAGAGCTATGACTTATGGACCTAGCCTTCTAGCCTGGACCCTTGGACTTGGTCCTCTGGTCCTGCACCTCTGGTTCTAGACCCGTATGTCCGAATCTAGACTTCTAGTCCTGCACCTCTAGTTCTGGACCCACATGTTTGGACCTGGACTTCTGGTTCTGGTCCCCTGGTCTCCTCTGGTCCTCTAATCCTGGACCTCTGGTCCTAGACCCTTAGACTCTTCTGGTCCTAGACCTCTGGACCTGGTCCTCTGGTCCTAGACCTGCATGTCCAAACCTGGACATCTAGTCTTGGTCCCCCAGTCCTATAGACTTTCTATTTAGCTCGTTGGAGTGTATCCTGCTCAGATTCTGTACATTTTCTGCTCGAAATGAAACTCTTTATTTTTGCCTCCGACAATTGCCCCCCAACTTTGAATTTTCCTAGCCCAATCGTAGAGGAAAGTCGGAGTTTATCCAAGGCAAAACTACCCATATTGTCACACCCCAGATTTACAAGGCCCAGCTCACGTGAATAAACCACCAAACGAAGAACAACAGATAACAACTCTCATGCGAATGAATATAATATAATCACACAATGCATGTGTTTATTCGATTTTATATATTCCTAGATACAACATCTAAGTCGAATAGATGTTTTGCAACTACAACATGCACAGATGTTATAAAATCAAATTAAACGCCCTAAGGCTTACATCATGCACAAGGGTGTAATCCTTACAAGAATGACACACGGCCAATAAATAACATAAATGGCCTTTGATTTACAAATAACAGAACCACCCTACACGATTCCGAACACAACTTCACGTCTCAGTCTACATCCACACATGTACACCTGAAAAATATTTTCAACCACTTAGGGTGAGCATAAAGCCTAGTAGAGAATATTTCAAAAAACTAAACATGCCCCACCAGCATAAATGATTATGATGCAATATATATATATACAATATGCCCAAATGCATTTTCAAATCCATCAGATTTCTCAATAAAATCTTTTATCTCTAATTACCAAAACCTTACATTTAATCAAAATGTTTTTCGAGTCCAAAACATCAGTTTGATATAAAATTCCTTTTCAAAAATCAATCCCGGTACCTCAATACCAACTAGCAAATACCTTGCTAAATCAAATGCGAATACATCGCTAGATAGCAACAAATACATTGTTAAAATCATTTTCCAAACATCTTATTCCAAACCAACATAATAGTAAATAAAATGGGTAAATCTTCAAAACAAATACAACCTTTCACGGAAATTTTGTATGCAGGAAGCCGTAAACCGGTGCCCATGTAAATGTAGTCTATACAAGCGCTATTATTGTCATTTTACGGATATTTTGTCCATGGGATCGACACCCATATATAAGCGCGATTTTTAGGACTTTTACCATGGACACTCAAGCCAACTTATATTAATGAGATAATACTTACTTCCTAGATTCACCATTTTATTTACTCTTTTCAATAGGACAATACATGTAACTTAAAATATTATTTTTCTAAAACAATGTATATGTTCCAAAACATAGTGTGAGAATTTCCAAAAACTCTTTCTAAAACATACAGTTTCAATTTCCAAAATCCATTACATGCTCCATGATATGAATGATTTCAAATTACCTAATCCACATGCAATTTCTAACATACGTTAATGTTATCTTCCATTGATAGCTAAAACAGCTATCTCTAATGAAATAATCAAAAAGATATCAATATAAATATATTTTCCAAAAGGGCAACAACAACCATTTTCAAAATCCCACAACCATTTTCTTCCCATCCCTTACAGACCAACATCATTTTTCATTATTTTCCAACATAAGCCAAAACCCATGGTTTTAGAACAAAAACTCATTTTCTTTCAAAATCACTTTTGAGTAAAAGAAAGCCACCATGTCAATATATCTTAACCACCAATACAAAAATCATAACCTTGTTCAAGAACTCATTTGAAAAATCTCTCTTTTACATTTCAAATCCAAACCCTAAGTTTAACCCAAAACACCCAAATCCATAGATCTTTTGAAATAATAAATAACTAGGGTAACAATCATACCAAATGACTACCAATTATAAATAACAAAATATGCCACAAATATGCTACCGAATAGGCCCTACCTCTTGAAGCGAAGAGGAGAACTCTAAAAAACTCAAAGTCAATGAAACCCCGAAACTCTTGGATCAAAAGAAACGTATTGATGAGATCTACAACCTTTCTCAAAGAATCAAGGTGAAAAGATACCTCTACGTGAGTAGATCTAGAGATCTAAGCAAGAAAAGTTGAGTTTCTAAGAGAGAGTGGGAAATTCACGATTTAAAGGGAGGAGAGAGAGAGAGAGAGAGAGAGAGAGAGAGAGAGAGAAAGAGAAGAAAAAGTGAAAAAGAAAAGTATGTTTGGGGTCTATTTATAGTGGTAGAATAATAGCTCTAAAGTCAAATAAAAGAATAAGTCAAACCCCCAAAAACCTAGGTCCAAAACCGAACCAAAACTTTTGAAAATAACTCACAGGGGTTGACCCTCAAGACAGTAGTGTCAACTCTCAAGAAAAAAAAGCTGAAACACTAATGTGTGCAGCAGACAAAGGTTAACCCTAAGAAGCAGTGGTGTCGACCCTATATTTTAGTAGCAACACCTAGAACACAACAGTAGACAAAGGCCGACCTTGAGACCCGTGGTGTCGACCCTACAAACCAGCAAAGATACTAAGAGCAAGGTAGCAAGGTGGTGTCGACCCCCAAGAAGACTAGTGTTGACACTAGAACAAAATTTTCAAGTTCCCAAAGAATTTTTCAACGAAAACAAGTGCGAACAAACAATCCCAACAAGTCTAAACCAAATTGTACTCCTTCAAAACCAAGATACAACAACTCCAAGGACTCCTAAAAATGAAAGTAAAGGAATTAAATACACTCTCCAATAGCTTAAAGGACACAAGTGCTACACATACTATGGTAGAAAAGTTCATCTATTGATTAGCAAACTTTCTTATACTTAAGTAATTTAAGTGAAAGAATATAACTACAATCCGAGTTGGATTGTTTAACTTTCTTGTACTTAGCAAAGAACATAACTACAATCCGAGCTGCATTGTCTAATCTTGTACTTGGGAAATTGTTAGAAATTGCACCTAAGTGAAAGAGCATAACTACAACCCGAATTGGACTGTCTAACTTTCTTGTAATTTTTAGAAATTAGACCTAAGTGAAAGAACATAACTATAATCCGAGTTGGATTGTCCAACTTTCTTGTACTTCAGGAATTATTGGAAATTAGACCTAAGTGAAAGAACATAACTACAATCCAAGATGGATTGTCCAACTTTCTTGTACTTAGGATGTGTTTGATTGGACAGACTGGATAAGGAAGGATTAGAATCCATTGGACTTGAATCCTTAGACTGTGAATCCCCCAGACTATTTGGTTGGATTAGATGTATATCTCATGTTTGTTTTCTAAAGGGATTAGATGTCTGGAAACGACTATTTTTAGTGAATCCAATGTTTGGTTGGACGGACTGGATAAGGATAAATGTTCAAAAGATTATTTTACCCTTGTAATTTATAATTTATATTTTTTTATTTAAGATATAATTTTAAATTAACAATACTAAAAAAATAATTTTATTTAATATATAAATTTAATTTTTTAACAACACTAAAAAAATTTTATTTATAAGGCCATAATTTATAATTTATTATTTTTAATTAATTTATAATTTATAATTTATATTTAATATATAATTTTAAATTAACAACACTAAAAAAATAATTTATAAACGTTCAAAAGACTATTTTACCATTTTCCAATTGTTCACTAAGTAATAGTATGAGGGTAAAAAGGACATTTCACACATTAGTCCCATGGGATACCAATCCCATGGAAATAATCCCCCCCTTCTCCCCCCAGGATTGTTGAGTCCCTCATATAAGGGATATGGAGTCCGGCCGGACTCCATGTTTGGCGAACTAAAATTAAAACCAAACGATGGACATCCCCCTCTATTGGATAAGTAATCCGAACAGTAAATAATCTCCACGCTAATCCGGCGAATCAAACGCACCCTTGGGAAATTACTAGAAATTGCACCTAAGTGAAAAAACATAACTACAATACGAACTGGATTGTCCAACTTTCTCGTACTTAGGGAATTACAAAAAAATTGCAGCTAAGTGAAAAAACATAACTACAATACGAGCTGGATTGTCAAACTTTCTCGTACTTAGGGAATTACAAAAAAATTGCACCTAAGTGAAATAATATAACTACAATCCGAGCTGGATTGTCTAACTCTCTTCCCTTTAAACCAATAGTTGTTCACAAATTTTTTGATTTTCCTCTAGCTTGTTGTACTCGTCAATCCAAATTAATAGATTAGTAACTCCTCTGGCTGGTTTCTTGGAAAGAGACTACAATAACTTATCTTCTTGTGACAAGCCATTCTTAAATGTGGTGACTGCTACTTATTTTGAACAGTCCTTCTCAACTTCATAAAAGGTCTCCCAGTAAAGTTGGGAATACTACTTGAGGGTTTGGTCAAGAGATTTTTGGAAGGCGAGCAAAGTGTTCACCTCCTTAGCTCGCTTGACATTGATCACAAAGCGCTTCACATAACTCTTTGACAACTATTGCCAATTGTCAATAGACCCTTCATGAAGCTTGTCAAACCATTGGTTGGCTGCTTTCCTGTGATAACCGTCTCCTTGATTAATTATGCTAATTATATGATTTGCATTGATTATGTGTTTATGCGTTAATATGTGCCACGTGTGATTTGAATTGTGTTATTGTTAACAGATGTGTATAGGATATTAATTGAACCTGTCTGAATCAATAATTTATACAAGGTTAAAATTAATTGTTTGGATAGGTAATTAGAGCCTAATTCACATTAGTATGATTAAATTTAGTTTAATTTAAATTAGATTATGATGAGAATTGATTTAATTTCAGTGAATTTGGTGTAATTAAAGTCAATGTAATTTATTAATTTAAACTTATAACTAATTGAGGTTTAGGAAAAATTAGTGAACTGATTATACTACCTAAGCCTATTCATGAACTAAATAGGAAAATGAGAAGTTAGTGGGCTTTGTTGGAGAATATATAACTTGAGAGAGAGAGAGCCTGTTCATCAACTAAATAGGAAAATAAGAAGTTAGTGGGTTTTGTTGGAGAATATACAACTTGAGAGAGAGAGAGAGAGAGAGAGAGAGAGAGAGAGAGAGAGAGAGAGAGCTCAAGAAAATGAATAAAGAAGAACAATGAAGAAGTGAGGCTAATCTTCTAAATTCATCAACTCAAGGTAGGAATTCTCTTCTAATTTCATGAATTTGACTAGTTTCATTCATAAGTTCATGGAATCTAAGTTTAATTAAGAAGAATTCAAGCTCAATTGGTAGTTTTATGGAGTAATTTGAAGTAAAATATATGTATGAACAAGATAAGGAAGAAATTGTAAGACGCATGACATAATTTCATAAAATTCTTGTTCACATACTTGATTTCTTGCATGGGTCTTAAGAATTGAGGAGGAAACTTTATGAATCTAAAAGTTGGAACCCAAATATACACATTATATGATTTTACAAACAATTGGAAGAATTGAAGAAATTAGCTCACTAATTTACCATGCTATAGATACTCTATTTTTGACCGTCCTTAAGACTTAGGTGCCGCACTTTGAACACTCGATGATAGAAAGTTATGCTGCACAATCATTCAAATTCTTCAGCAAAAGGCTTCGGTTTTTGAGCTTTTAATCCAAACCTTACATCCCATTTTGACCAAAACTATTTTAGACTTGAAAACCCTCTTTTCAAAATATTTTTCCCAATGCTTCTACGATGTTCTGAGGCTCGCATTTTTATTAAAATATTGTACTTTTTAGTAAACTGAGTAAGGACAAAGTGGAAATAAATGGAAGGGAGGTGAACTCTTTGAAAAATATTTAAAACATCTTATTTATAGATTTGGAGTTGATGGAAATAGGAGGGGTTGAAAGAAAACTAATTTAGGAAAAGGTTGAACATTAAACTGTTAAGAAAGAAATGAACAACCTTTACTAAATTAGGCATATCTTTTTGTACAATTAGCATTTAGATGTGAGGCCACCACCATTGGAAAGTAGACTTCTGGGGCTTCAATTTAGACTCAAGAATCACCTAAAATAGAGTCTGGATGAGGGAGATATACCCGTTTGAAGTCGAGCTTGAGAGCAGTTTTTTTGGACTGGCATACCACTTTTTTGTGGCCAGCCATACAAGTCATTGGTTGGCCGGCCAGGTGTCCCGGCAGGTAGATATTTACAGCCAGCTGTCAACCTCCCCCAGGTGCATACCTTGCATCAGCTATCTCTATACAGATATTTTTGACAGGAGAAACTGTTTTTCTATAAATACAAGCCCACCCCTCTTGATTTTAGGTTAGAAAATTTTGTCAAAGCTCAAAAACTTACCAAATACTCTCCTTCTCTATCTTGAAACATACATACACTATACATACACTTCCTAAACCCAAAATTTGAGGCTCCTTGCCGAGGTTCTTGAGCCAAAATTTTAGCCTTTGAGAGTGAACATCTTGTGATTTGTGAACAAAAGAGTGTCTTCTCTTCAAAGGTATAACTTTTGCCATCTTTTCCCTACTCTTCACTCTTCTTTTTCTTGGTCTTTATACTCTGTTTTGGACTATTTTTGTGGGCTAAAACTTGTGATTTAAAAGCTACCCAAAGTGGAGGGGTTAACCACCCTTTCTTACACCTCATTACATAGCTTTTATCCTTGTGTTTCCCACTTGTTTTCCAAATTTTAGCAACTGATTTTTAGAGTTTTTAGAGGCTAAAACATGTGGTTTTAAGGTCCAAAAAGTGGAGGGGTTAGCCACCCTTTCTTAGGCTTGCTTGTTAGCTTTATTCTTTTCGTTTTTGTTTACTATTTTCCACTCTTTTAAAACTAATTTCAGCACAGTTTTGTGCTATTTTGGGATTGTTTTAATTGTTTAGTTAGTTTATGCTTTGAATATCATGCTTGTGTTGTGGTAAGTCCTCATAGGTTTGGTAGTTTAGGCCTTAGACACCAACCTATTTGACTTGATAGCTTTTACTTCATAGTTTTCACATATATACTCACACTTGTAATAATTATCTCTGCAACCTCCCTTCTTTCTTGGTTTTCTTTGTTTAAGAGTTGTTTCAAACAATGGATTGTTGTTTAAGGCATGAGAAAGAGACCTTCCATGCTTAATGGTTTAATCTCTTCGGAAGTTCATTACCAAGGCATTACATCTCTCTCATGCTAAGGACAACTTCTTATTTAACACTTCTCTTCATTAGTGGACATAACTATCACTTTTGGACAAAAATGAATAAAGAAAGGTAATAAAAAAGGCTAATAAAAATGGAACTAAAAGTGGTGAAAGATAATAAAATCAAGTCGGGTTTAATCGGACGTTAATTGAACCCATTGCGTCTTGACTCATTCTGTACTCCTTAGTGACGCTCAATGATCCAAGAAGCAATGTCCACCCCTTTCTTTGAGGAAACTCCACGATAAGGAGAAGGTGTTGTTGGTCTTTTCTTTCCAGTTATTGATTTCTTGTCCTATTGGTTCATCAATCATCACGCAACAACCTTGCATTAATTGATGGTTTGTGGATCAAGTCTGCTCGTCCCTTGATCAATTCTATGATAGGGAGAGGCAGAGAGGACCAAAAATCCCTTGGAAACACTCTGTTTTTGCTCTGTTTCCATTCTATTATAGCAAGGCAGTACCTAAAATCAGTGACCGGCCGGCCACCTCTCCATCCGGACGACCACTTTTCAAGGCCGATCGGCCACCTCTTGTTGACTAGCCAGTGGTATTTTTCTTGCAAAACAGAGCAAAAGCTGAGGCAAAAATAGAATAATTTTCTAACTAAAAACATAACAAAATCTGTCAGCGAAACAAAGGAGTTTCCTGGAGGATGTTTTCGGTCGCACGTGTGATCCTTCGACTCCTGTTCGAGTTCATCAGTTTGTAGCCTTTTAGATTAATTAACGTGTTGTAAATTGATTAACTAGTTAACTTCCTTTGAATTTGTAATAGCTAGTTAATTTAGTTAATTAATTTGGCGTTGTAATAATTAGTTACTTAGGACATTCATTCGAACCCTCTTATGTGAGGGCCAATCGGTATGCACTTGTAATATTTGTATGTCTTCCAACCCCTATTTCTTCCTCTCTTTTATTTACTGGCTTATGATGATTGCATTCATATTTTGATTTCATATCATTACCATGTGTAAATATCAATTTTTGCATACATCGGGTTCAGTTTATCAATCTAACAATATCGTCATTTCTAACTTACTTGAATACGTGTGCTATCACATGTTTTGAGTTGAGTCACATGTCATGTTACAAATCGAACCTTGTAGTTGCATTTTGTATGTATTGCATTAGTCACTTGCATAGTAGAGCATGCATTTTTCAAATGATTTTATTTCTCTTGGCTTGCCTCGGTTGAGTACTAGGCGAGCACTTTTGCTTTAGCATATTACATATATGTTTGCGTTGCCATATCAAGCATATTACCGTGAGTGTCATGACCCGAACCTGCCCCTTATGGATTAAGGTCATAACCAGCCAATAATCAAGAGATTACCTACGACCTCAAACCTGATTAAAACATATTTCATCAGAGTTAAGGGGCCAAAACGGAAGCAAACTTAGAATTTTTGTCCATAAAGCTGTGCTTAGATGGCACATCAAACATTTCACATATGCTCACTAATAACTCATATCAAGTAAATAACATATGATTTTACACATACAAGATCATTCAAGTCATAGCCAACCAAACCCAAAAGCTTATGTACATAGTGATACGACATTTTCACTAAAATAATAAAAGAGTAAACAAAAAGAAACAAAATGGCGTCTCGTACGTGAGACATTCAGGATGACTCCACAAAACTTGACTTTCCTCACACATTTCACCAAGATTGGGTTTGGATATCTCTTTGCTTACTTACATACACATGAATGAGAGTGAGCGAAAGTCCAGTGAATAATATCAAATAAAGAAGGTATATGTATGAAATTCGAAATAGATATATCAAACGGCCTTAGGCCTATTCAGTCATGTCAAACGGCATTTGGCCCAATCATTCATGTCCAACGGCCTTTGGCCCAATTCATTCATATCCAACAACCCTTGGCCCAATTCAACCATATCCAACAGCCTTTGGCTTAATTCAATCATACCCAACGGCCTTTAGCCCAATTCAATCATACCCAACGGCCTTTGGCCCAAACTCAACCATATCCAACGGCCTTTGGCCCTATTCAATCATATGGCATAATGATTATTTGTCCATAATTCATATTAACAAACTTATGCAACTCAAATAGGAGTAAGTAATTAGACAAATAGCATACTTCAAAATATCCTTACTAAGATATTACTCACAGTGATCTGCTGGATGAGTTGCCCTTGTGCTTGATCCTACACATTTCATAAACATAATGGGTCACAAACAATTCAATCTGTTCTTAATTCATATATCTTTCTTAGGCTTCTTCCTTATCTTCTTAACTCATTGGTAGTGTTCAATGCATGCCTAACAATGCTTAGAAATGAAAGAGAGCGGAAAATGAAACACAAATCAACTTTTTAAAATTTCTGAAACAGGGCTCCCCGTTCGAGCGCGCTTTCTATCGCTTGAGTGGACCTCGTTTGGTTTGCAAAAGTACTGGTTGTCTCATTTTTACGCTCGAGCGTGACTTCGGACGCTCGAGCTGTGAGTCAAAACACGTGGCTGGGCGCTCGAGCGTAACTCTTCCTCGCTCGAGCGGACATCAATGTCTGCAAAACTTCTGGGAACTAACATTTCACGCTCGAGTGGCGCTTTCCCTGCTCGAGGGGACATGCCAAATTCTGAAATTTCCTAAACTATTCTTGAAGCTCAAACTTGTATTCAAATTGATATAGCTTGCATAATATGGTCCATAACTCACATGTACATCCTCTAACATGATGTAAATAAATTTACAGCATCATAAAGCTCAATTCCCGTGAATCATTTACATGCACACACAATTCATACCAAACCCATCTTCAATACTTCAATTTTATGCAACTAAAGTTTGTACCTTCATGAATTGTGCTTGCATGTGGAATATAATTTCCATTCTTAACTTCGATGATATAAAAGATGATCAAAAGCATGAACTTTAATCAAAATTCAACATGGATCATATATTTCATGCTCAAATATGCAAATTCATGGAAATCTCTTGCAAGCATGCTTATAATGATTTCATAATCATCAAATTCAACTCAATTCATGTTCTTGATCATAATTCATCATTGAGCTCCCATAATTTACAATTCAAACTCATGAATTCATGTCTAATTACTCACCTAGAAGCTCAAATCTTCCAAATTATAGTTAATTCTTGAGTTAATCTTCAAGATCTCCAAGCTTCTTGACCATAGCTTCAATTTTTGTTCCCTCTCTCTCTATAATCGGTTTTCCCCCCTCTCTCTCTAGAGAGCTAATTCAGATTTTGAGCTCACTCAAAAATGAGCATGAGTGCAATTAGGCCTTTATATATGTTTGCCTAATCAAATTTGATTAAGGCTAATTAATAATGGTCTAATTTAATAGTTCTGAATCTAATTATTTTGATCCAAATAAATTTTCAATTAAACTTCATTGTAGGCTCTAAAAATTTTGCTAATCACAACAGCGTAGTCGATTTCGGTTTCTGTGGCCAATAAGGCCTTCAATTTAAAATCTAAAGTAGAAAATCAAATAGATTTTCCTACGGTGAACAGATAGAAATACAAAGACACATATAATCATGAAATTATCACTCAAAATCATACCAAGCATATAATCACAATCAGAATTAAGATCAATTAGCATAACGCGGAACAGGGTTATCACAATCTTTCCCCCTTTAGAAAGTTTGGTCCTCCAAACTTATTTTACCTTCATTTGGAAACAAGTGTGGATAGGGTAGTCGCATCTCATCCACTTTTTCCCATGTAGCGTCCGTCCCATAGTGTTCTTTCCATTCTACTTTCACTATCGGGATGGACTTGCTTCTCAACTGTTTCACTTGCAGGCCAATGATTCGTTCTGGCCATTCTGCGTATTTTATATTTTTATCAAGAGCTATCCGGTGATAATCAATCACATGAAACGGATCTCGAAGATAACCCCTCAACATTGATACGTGGAATACATTGTGCATTTGATCGAATCCTGGTGGCAAAGCAACTCGATAGGTAATTGGGCCAAGCCTTTCCAGAATTTAAAACGGCCCAATGTAACGGGGTGACAATTTACCCCTCTTTCCAAACCTTACTTGGCTCTTCATCGGAGTCACACGAATAAACACATGGTCGCCAACCTCATACCCAAGAGGTCTTCTTTGAACATCTGCATAATTCTTTTGTCGACTCTGAGCGGTTTGGAGTCTTTATTGAATAATTTTGATCTTCTCAGAAGTGTCTTGCACAATTTCAGGCCCAAGTAGAGCTCTATTTCCGACTTCTGTCCAACAAATTGGTGATCTACACTTTCTACCATACAAAGCCTCGTATGGTGCCATGCTGATATTGGAGTGGACGCTGTTATTGTATGCAAACTCTACTAGTAATAAATAATCTTCCCAACTCCGATGAAAATCTAAAGCACACATTTTGAGCATGTCTTCTAAGATCTATATGTTCTGTTCTGATTGCCCATCTATTTGTGGATGGAATGCAATATTGAATCTCAATTCTGTTCCCATTACTTTTTGTAGGCTTTTCCACAATCTAGATACAAATTTCAGATCTCTATCTGACACAATAGATACTGGAACTAAGTGTAAACGAACAATCTCATCAACATATATAGTAGCTAGTCTATAAGCATCAAATGTAGTTTTAACAAGTAAAAAATGTACAGATTTAGTCAGTCTAACAACTATAACCCAAATAGAGTCCATACCTCGGGAAGTTTGAGGTAGACCAACAACGAAATCCATGGTTACATGCTCCCATTTCCATTCTGGAATGGGGAGAGGTTGAAGTAGACTACCTGGTTTCTGATGTTCAGCGTTAACTTGCTGACATTGAAGGCACTTGGACACATACTCTGCAATTTATTTCTTCATTTTGGGCCACCAATAACTTTGTTTCAAATCCCGATACATTTTGTTATTACCCGGATGCATAGAAAATACTGTCTTATGAGCTTCAACGAGAATCTTCCTCTTTAACTCGGGAATGTTTGGAACACACAATCTGTCTTGGAATTTCAGCACCTCATTTACCACACTATATCCCGGTCTCAGATTCATTTCAAATTCATCAACTATCTTTTTAAGGAATTCATCCTCTTTCTGTTTCTGTTTAATCTCATCAATGATTGCTGGTTCAGCTGAAATGGCGGCTATCAATCTGCCTTGTTCACACAATACCACTTCAATCCCAAACTTCTCAAAATCTTGCAAGATCTCTTTCTGTTCAGTAAGTAAACAAGCCAAACTTCCCATCGATTTTCTGCTCAAGGCATCAACAACTGTATTGGCTTTCCCAGGGTGATACTGAATCTGAAGGTCATAGTATTTTATCAGTTCAAGCCACCTCCTCTGTTGCATATTCAACTCTTTCTAAGTGAAGAAGTACTTTAGACTCTTATGATTGTGTAAACTTCACATTTTGCCCCATACAAGTAATGCCGCCAGATTTTCAAAGCAAATACAACTGCAGCCAATTCTAAATCATGTGTTGGATAGTTTTTCTCATGTGGTCTCAACTGTCAAGAGGCGTAGGCAATCACCCTTCCATTTTACATTAATACACAACCCAAACCTTTATAAGATGTATCATTGAAAATCACAAATTTTTCCGTACCTAATGGTAATGTCAAAAATAGCGCAGTGGTCAGTCTCGTTTTCAGTTCATGAAAGGCAGATCCTCTTTCATCATTCCATTCAAATGGTTGCCCTTTGCGTGTTAGTTGGGTAAGAGGCATAGCTATTTTTGAAAAGTCTTTCACAAATCTTCTGTAGTACCCAGCTAAGCCCATGAAACTACGGACTTCTGTTACATTGGTTGGAGTAGGCCAATTGACAATTGCCTCTATCTTTTGCGGGTCTACTGAAATCCCCTCCTTGTTGATAACATGCCCTAAGAAAATAACTTCATCTAACCAAAATTTACATTTCTTTAGTTTGGAAAACAATTTCTTTTCTCTAAGCATTTGCAAAACAGTTCTCGAATGTTGTTCATGTTCAAGTCTATTCTTCGAGTATATTAAAATATCATCAATAAAAACCACAACAAATTCATCGAGGTAGGTCTTAAAAATTCAGTTCATTACGTCCATAAATGCTGCAAGAGCATTAGTCACCCCAAATGGCATAACAAGAAATTCGTAATGGCCATACCTTGTCCAAAACGTGATTTTCTCAACATTCTCTACTTTTACTTTCAGCTGGTGGTATCCGGATCTTAAATCAATTTTGGAAAACACTTTGATCCCTGCAACTGGTCAAACAAGTCATCAATACAAGGTAAGGGATATTTATTCTTTGTTGTCACCTTGTTCAGTTCTTGATAGTCAATACACAAGCGCAAGGTTCCATCTTTCTTTTTCACAAATAACACTGGTGCACCCCATGGTAAAGTACTAGGTCGAATAAACCCTTTGTCAAGCAGATCTTGCAACTGTTCTTTCAGTTCTTTCATTTCAGCAGTAACCATTCTCTAGGGAGTTTTAGAAATAGGCTGAGTGCCTGGTACAACTTCAATGGTGAACTCTGTTTCCCTGTTAACTAATTCTCCTGGAAATTCATCTGGGAATACATCTGGAAACTCGCTAACAATAGGGATACTACTCAATTCTACATTCACAATTTGTTCAGATAGCACACAACACAAATAACCCTGGCACCCTTTCCTGATTAATTTACATGCTTTCATTGCAGATATCAAGTAAGGTGGAGGCACTACCCCGTTACCCACAAACACAATTTCTTCTTCTTCTGGTGGTTTAAATACGACTCGTTTTGTTACACAATCAATGGTGGCACAATATTTAGTTAACCAATCCATGCCCAAAATTACATCAAAATGTCTAAAGTCCAAGGGTAACAAATCTACACACAGAATTGCATTCCCAATACGCATGTCACAAAATCGATACACAGATGCACATAACACAGATTCCCTAAATGTAGCAGATACACATAGCAAATATGACAATGATTCTAGAGGTCTACTCAGTCTAGATGCAAATGCACAAGTTACAAAAGAGTGTGTTGATCCGAAGTCAATTAATACAAAAACATCCTGATTACATATAGAGATAGTACTTGAGACAACGGTTTCGCCGTGTGTCGCCCGGAACAAGCACGAAAACTCTCCCTTGCCTTACGGCATCTCCAGTGGTAGTAGGTCTCATAGCATTTCCCAGTTTTGGGATCGATGCAGTAGAGCCAGTAGCTAACTTTCCATTGTTTTGATTGCAATCTCTAGCTATATGCCCTATTTTACCACATTTAAAGCAAGCTCTTGACACACGGTAACAAACTCCGCGATGCCTCTTATTACAAATATTGCACATTGGAGATGTATCTCGGGAAGAATTCGAAGTACTTGAGGAGCCCGTATTTTGCTTCTTTGAAAATTTCTTCTTCGAAAAGAAGCCTTGTCTTTTACTACACTTCCAGTTAGTTGTTGATTTGACCTGTCTGGCTATGTTAGCTTCTGATATTATGGACCAGTCCAGCACCTCAATGTAGGTTTCCAGCTTGAGAACATTTACCTTTTCTAAGATATCATCTCGAGTCCTCCTTCAAAATGTCTCGCCTTTTTGTAGTCGGTGTCGACCACATGTGGTGCAAATCTGACCAATTTAGTGAACTTGGCCTCATACTCAGTTGCTGTCATATTGGTTTGTTTAAGTTCCATAAATTTTGATACTTTCTAGTTACAGACACATTGTGGGAAATATTTATTGTAGAAAATCTCCAAAAATCGTGCCCAACCAATATCCTTATTGTTCTCACGCATTGACATCCACCATCTTCTTGCCTAATCTTCAAGAGTAAAAGTGGCTAGAAGTACCTTCTGTGTTTCTAAACAAGGAAACACTTTAAACAGTTTCTTTATGCCAAGGACCCATGCTTCAGCCTTTAACGGATCCAATCCCCAATGAAACTGTGGCGGTTTCATTTTTTTAAACACTTTGGTGAGAGCTATTGTTCGGTCATCATTCTGAAGGTCTTGGACAGGTGGTATTGGAGGAGGAGGTGGAGGATGTGGTTGTTGCCACTGTTGTTGTTGCCTCAGTGTTTCTGCCATTTCCTGAATCAACCTTTCCATCCTATCCATTATGGCAGTAGAGGACTCCTCTATTTCATCACCTCTTGTTCTCACCTTCTGATTAGACTTGCATTATTCCTTATATAAAAGATTCACAAGTATGCATATACCAAAGGGCATACATATTTAAATAATTCATGATGCAAGTAAATCAAAAACTTATAGCGCATAATAGATCACTTTGATACATTTAAGCATATTCTTAATGCCTTCAATTTCATACTTATCACATGAATACATCCTAAATCTTTTCTAGATGCTTATCGCTCATTTGGACAAGTGTGTGAGTTATTAACTAATGCTCTGATACCACTATGTCATGATCCAAACGGATTAAGGTCATAACCGCCCAATAATCAAAAGATTACCTACGGCCTCAAACCTGATTAAAACATATTTCATCAGAGTTAAGGGGCCAAAACGGAAGCAAACTTAGAATTTTTGTCTATAGAGCTGTACTTAGATGGCACATCAAACATTTCACATATGCTCACTAATAACTCATATCAAGTAAATAACATATGATTTTACACATGCAAGATCATTCAAGTCATAGCCAGCCAAACCCAAAAACTTATGTACATAGTGATACAACATTTTCACTAAAATAATAAAAGAGTAAGCTAAAAGAAACAAAAAGGTGTCTCGTGCGTGAGACATTCGGGCTGACTCCACAAAACTTGACTTTCCTCACACATTTCACCGAGATTGGGTTTGGACATCTCTTTGCTCACCTACATACACATGAGTCAAAGTGAGCAAAAGCCCAGTAAATAATATCAAATAAAGAAGGTACATGTATGAAATTCGAAATAGATATATCAAACGGCCTTAGGCCCATTCAGTCATGTCAAACGGCCTTTGGCCCAATCATTCATGTCCAACGGCCTTTGGCCCAATTCATTCATGTCCAACGGCCCTTGGCCCAATTCAATCATATCCAACAGCCTTTGGCCCAATTCAATCATACCCAATGGCCTTTAGCCCAATTCAATCATACCCAACGGCCTTTGGCCTAAACTCAATCATATCCAACGGCCTTTGGCCCTATTCAATCATATGGCATAACGATTATTTGTCCATAATTCAAATTAACAAACTTATGCAACTCAAATAGGAGTAAATAATTGGACAAATAGCATACTTCAAAATATCCTTACTAAGATATTATTTACAGTGATCTGCTGGATGAGTTGCCCTTGTGCTTGATCCTACACATTTCATAGACATAATGGGTCACAAACAATTCAATCTGTTCTTAATTCATATATCTTTCTTAGGCTTCTTCCTTATCTTCTTAACTCATTGGTAGTGTTCAATGCATGCCTAATAGTACTTAGAAATGAAAGAGAGCAGAAAATGAAACACAAATCAACTTTTTAAAATTTTTGAAACAGGGCTCTCCGCTCGAGCGGACCTCGTTTGGTCTGTAAAAGTACTGGTTGCCTTATTTTTATGCTCGAGCATGACTTCGGACGCTCAAGCTGTGAGTCAAAACACGTGGCTGGGAGCTCGAGCGTAACTCTTCCCCGCTCGAGCGGACATCAGCGTCTGCAAAACTTCTGGGAACTAACATTTCACGCTCGAGCGGCGCTTTCCCCGCTCAAAGGGACATGCCAAATTCTGAAATTTCTAGAACTGTTCTTGAAGCTCAAACTTGTATTCAAATTGATGTAGCTTGCGTAATATGGTCCATAACTCACATGTACATCCTCTAACATGATGTAAATACTAAATTTACAACATCATGAAGCTCAATTCCCATGAATCATTTACATGCATACACAATTCATACCAAACCCATCTTCAATACTTTAATTTTATGCAACTAAAGTTTGTACCTTCATGAATTGTGCTTGCATGTGGAATATAATTTCCATTCTTAACTTCGATGATATAAAAGATGATCAAAAGCATGAACTTTAATCAAAATTCAACATGGATCATATATTTCATGCTCAAATATACAAATTCATGGCAATCTCTTACAAGCATGCTTATAATGATTTCATAATCATCAAATTCAACTCAATTCATGTTCTTGATCATAATTCATCTTTGAGCTCCCAGAATTTACAATTCAAACTCATGAATTCATGTCTAATTACTCACCTAGAAGCTCAAATCTTCCAAATTATAGTTAATTCTTGAGTTAATCTTTAAGATCTCCAAGCTTCTTGATCATAGCTTCAATTTGTGTTCCCTCTCTCTCTACAATCGGTTTTCCCCTCTCTCTCTAGAGAGCTAATTCAAATTTTGAGCTCACTAAAAAATGAGCATGAGTGCAATTTGGCCTTTATATATGTTTGCCTAATCAAATTTGATTAAGGCTAATTAATAATGGTCTAATTTAATCGTTCTGAATCTAATTATTTTGATCCAAATAAATTTTCAATTAAACTTCACCGTTGGCTCTAAAAATTTCGCTAATCACAGCGGCGTAGTTGATTTCGGTTTCTGTGGCCGATAAGGCCTTCAATTTAAAATCTGAAGTAGAAAATCAAATAGATTTTCCTACGGTGAATAGATAGAAAGACAAGGACACATATAATCATGTAATTATCACTCAAAACCATACCAAGCATATAATCACAATCAGAATAAAGATCAATTTGCGTAACGCGGAACAGGGTTATCACAATAAGGCTACATACTTATTTGATATATCTCTTGAATGCCTATGGATGAAGGCTTTTTATCTCAAGTTGGAATGATTTGATTAATATACATATGAGCTTATTTATTCAAGTAGCAAATATTTAAAACATGTTTTCAAAACAAACATGAAATCGAAACATTCCAATGTGAGTGACTTAGTATGTACTTATTTACTTCACATACTAAATTAGCATTAATAATCAGAACAAGAGCATATAATGTATATAAAAATCACATTATAATTAGTAGAGGTCGATCTTTGATCGGGTGAGCTGGGTGCTCAATTCATGACCTTTCCCTCTCACACATGAGTTCCTCAGTCGAGACACTTTGGTGATGATAGACAAGTGGCCTTTGGCACGAGTCACAAGTTTCCTAAATTTCCCAAAAATATTTAGGTGGCGACTCTAAAATCTGGCAATGCAGTCCGTTTTTGGCATCTCTGATGATAAATGAATTTTCTAAGATTTGTCGAATTTGAACTCTCATTTGTTTAATCTATTTCACATTACACTTGTAAAACCATATTCAAAACCATGGGAGTCTGAACTGTAGGACTATCGTATCCGAGGAGTCTAAACCCCTCCGAGAAGCATGAAAATCAAGCTACACACACATGGCATTAATTCACGAGATTCATGCTCAAACACTTGTTTTCTTGCATGGTTTCTATGGCTTTTAAGGATTTCAAAGGAATTTCCTCATGGATTTTAAAGTTGAAGCTTCCAACTACATGTTTTATGTTTTTATAATTTAATTGAAATTTTGAGCTTTTAATTAGTAAATTGGGTTTGTTTTTCAAGTTGTGATTTGTGTTTGAAGTTGGAAATTCATGTCCATATTTTTATATTTTCATGCATCATTTATAGGTTTTGTAAAGAATTTTCCATGAAAGATGAATTTGGAACTCTCAACCATGTGTTTTATGGTTTTAGCCTATAACTCAAGAAATTTGTATTATAATTAAGAATTTGAGTTTTGTTTCAAGGTTATGATTTGAATTTGAAGATAGAAATGTTAAATTCAAGTTGTTTATAAGAGTTTTGGGTGTTGAAATGCATGAAATTGATGTTGGTTTTGTAAAAGAGTGAGTTTCAATTCAAAGACAATTTTCAGATTTGAGGAAACCCAGAACCGTACGTCCAGTTAGGAGCCCTGAACATGCGGAAAACAGAACACAGCAAGGCTCCAACACTGTTTTAATTGCACGTTCGGAGCGCATGTGCGATGGTAGTTTCGCACGTGCGGCCTGGTTTTCCGCACGTGCGATTTTCACGCTGATTTCCATTTCATTTTATCTTTGTTTTCTGGCTTTCAAGCCTTCATTTGCATGGTTTTCACATGAATTTTAAATTCATATGCATACCATGAACACAAAATAAATTAAAGAACGAATAGGAATGATTTAACGAATAAGTAATCGAATGAATCGAATAGGTTTAAGAACCGACTGAATGAATCGATTGTGTCTTGAGACATTGTGCTTGAATGTATTTGTGTAGGTTAGAAGCCGCATTGTGATCACGCTATTTGGGGAGCCAACTGTGAGTAACAACCTTGTAAAGATATGTTTGAATTATAAATATTTTCTAACTTATAATATGCTCTGTTTCTGAAATAATGATTGTCCTATTTATGAAATGTATTCGTGGCATTCTTAGCATCTATTACTGTTACTGTTACTGCTACCGTTACAAAGATCTCTGTCAATTCCAAATCTTGGAACTACCGTTTACTGCATTGATGGCCATCAAATATGATTGTTCAGTCTTCTAAGACCTACTGTACTGTTCTACTAATTGATGTAACCACGTATGACTACTATGATTACAATATGATTTTGATATATTAAGAGATACTGATTTGAGAAACTGATTCACTGATGAAAATTGACGGTTTTAATCACTGTAAGGACATCATTCATTACCCCTTTACACCGTTGTTATTTACTGGACTCTAGCTCATTGTTTTATATATGTATGTAGGTGATCAAGTGCAGGAGCGGACTTAGTGGTGTCAACTTAAACTCTGTTTTGTCAAGCCAACTTCTATGCCTCACTTTGAGGTTCCAAGCAGATAAATTTTAAGGCTTCATGGGTAGTTTAGAATTCAACCTTTTGTATTTGTGATCAAGTGTTATGAACAAGTGGTATGAATATTTTTTGTTAATCATATTGTTTAATTTTGATGATGTCTAAAATATTATTTGAAAATTTTGAATTTTTAAATATACACAAAATATTATCTATTTAAAATATATATTGCATGATACATTTGTTAAATATTATTTAAATGAAAAATATTTTTGAAAACTTTTCTATTCACTATTTGAAAATTTAAGCTGATCACTATTCATCTTTTGACATATTTGATTGGTTGTCTTATTTTGATAAATTTGATATTAATGAGATGTCTTCTTTTGACAAAAGTGATATATCCACATGGAGTGGTATGTTATATTTATTTTAAAATCTCTACAACATATATAGAAATTTAAAAATGGTATATATGTTCAGATCTATCATAAATATTACTTAAAGAGATTTTACTATGTATGCAAATGTTTGATTAGAATATTATATATAATGCAAACAATATAAATAAGATACATCACGTGAGCAATTAGATTTTTTACACTACATTGAGTATATCATGTCACACACACACACACACACACACACACACACACACACACACACACATTATAATAAAACAAGAAAAAGACGGAGCAAATCATTTGCTTGTTTGAATTCAAAGTTGTAAATATTATATATATATATATATTATAATAAAATAAGAAAAAGATAGAGCAAATCATTTGCTTATTTGAATTCAAAGTTGTAAATATTGTATTATATTATTATAATAAAACAAGAAGAAAAAGACAGAGCAAATCATTTGCTTATTTGAATTCAAAGTTGTGAATATTGTATTATATGATTTTGGTGAAATTGCCTAAAAGAGAAAAACGGTGGCTCCATGTTTGAAAAAAGGAAAAAGTTAGTTTTACTTTTATCATTTTTTCAAACATTATCATTTGCTGTCTATTTGAAATCAAAGAGTGTGCCTATGTAATCCATGACGTCAGCAAGGAATGTCCTACTTCCAACGGATATATTTTTGGGTATAAATAGAAGTGTTGTGTGTGGAGAAAAATTAAGAACTTGAAGGGAAAAAATTTCTGTGTGCTCCAAAATTTTGAGTATATTGTATTCTACTCTTTCACTTTCAGATCTAACTGTAGCATTTGTTCTTACACTTTCATATATACTCTTTGTGAGAGAATTATGGTAAAAGAGGGTTTAAGTACCACTTATTTTTATTCATTATTTTTGTAAGAGATTTTTGTAAGGATAAGGCATTTATTATTGAGTGAGGCTCAATAGATAAGAGTAAGTCCTGTGTAAAATCCATAAGCATGGTAAAGACTTGGTGGTTTATTAGTTCAGATTGATAGTAAAGAAATTCTCAAGGAGGTTCCTTGGGGAGTGGACGCAGGCCTAGCGTGCCGAACCACTATAAATCTCAGTTCTTGATTTTCTCTCCCTATCTCTCTTACTTTTATATTGATAATTATTATTCTATTTTTTATTTGTTAAAATTCTGAATATTGTGTTTATAAGTTTTAATATTGTAAAAAAATTTAATAACCCAATTCACCTCCCTCTTGGGTTGCCTACCTGGGGTAACAATTGGTATTAGATCCTAGACTCTAGTTTGTGTGACTTAACCGTCTTAGAGTAGATCATGGCAACCCCTAGTTATTCCTTACTTGAGAGACAAGTATCCAATAGGCCACCACTGTTTAGCGGCACAAATTTTAGCTATTGGAAAACTAGGATAACCATACATGTTCAGTCTAATGATTATGAATGCTGAAAAATTATTTGCAATGGTCCAAAAATTCCTACCAAAACCATAGATGGCCTTAAGGTACCAAAACCTGAAGATGAGTGGAATGAATAAGATACTAGAATGGCCCAAATTAATGTCAGAGCCACAAACATGTTGTATTGCGCCCTAGATGCCAACGAATTCAATAGAATTTCCACATGTAAAACCACAAAAGAAATTTGGGATAAGCTTATAGTGACTTATGAGGGAACCAAACAAGTTAAAGAATCTAGAGTCAGTTTGCTAGTCCATAGTTATGAACTCTTTAAAATGAAGCCTGATGAAACTATTCCTCAAATGTTTACTCGCTTTACTCATATTATTAATGGTTTAACTTCTCTTGGCAAAATATGTGCTAATGCTGAAATTGTAAGAAAAGTGCTTAGGTCATTGTCAAAAAGTTGGGAGACAAAAGTCATTTCCATTACCGAAGCCAAGGATTTATCAAAGCTAAGTCTAGATGAGTTAATGGGATCTCTCTTAACTCATGAGCTCATAATGCAAGAAGGAAAAGAAGAGGAGGAAAACAACAAGAAGAAATGAATAGCCTTCAAATCCACCTCGAAACATCAAAAGGATGAGGAAGATGATTCGGATGATGATGAGGAAATGGCATTCATCACTAGGAAATTCAAAAGGTTTGTGAAAAAGAAACTAGGTGTGCGAAAAATTTTCAGAAAAGATTTCAACAATAGGGATTTTTAAATGGGAGAAAATCACAAAAAATCAAAAGTTACCTACGACGAATGCAACAAACCTGGACACTACAAATCAAAATGTCCGGAACTTAAGAAACAATTCAAGAAAGACAAGAAGAAAGCCATGATTGCAGCATGGGGAGAAGATAGCAATGACAACGACTTAGAAACCAAAGTTTGCAAAAATGAGGTTGCTAACCTATGCTTAATTTCACTTGGAAATGAAGATGAGGTAAATAACGAATCTTTTACGTTTGATGAATTACAATCAGCTTTTGATAAATTACATGCTAAATTTATGAAACTTAGTTTGAAAAGTAACTGTCAAAAGAAAGTGAATCCTTAACTTCTAAGATAAATATTTTTGAAAATGAAGCCATGAAAATGAAAAAGGAAAATGAGATTTTAACTCGAAAAAAGTTTTCAATTTCTCAGAAAAAATTAGTCGTATTATAAGACGAAAATAAGTCTTTAAAAAATGAGCAAATTGTTTTGAAAGAAAATATTGAAGACTTGAAAAATACTCTTTCAAAATTCACTCAAGGTAGAGAGACTTTAGATAAAATTCTTAAAAATCAAAATCATACTTTTGATAGAGCCAAAATTGGATATAAACCTTTTTCAAAAGTAAAAACTACCAAAAATGATTTTGTGCATGCATCTTCTAGTCACTCTCATCTCACATGTCATTTTTGTGGTACAAAAGGTCATGTTTCACCTTCATGTCCTGTTAAGAGAAATCATTTTGCTAAAATAAAAAAGATATGGGTCCCTAAAGAAATTTCAAAAGTGTCAAATTCTAACGTTTATGGATCCAAGAAAATGTGGGTACCAATAAAAAAATCAAATTTTTGTAGGTATGTTTCAAGATAAAATTCAGTAATGATAGATGGTATCTCGACAGTGCATGTTTGAGGCACATGACTGGAAATAAAGCTATGTTCAATACACTCCAACCAAAGGATGGCAGATATGTGACTTTTGGCGACAATAGAAAGGGTAAAATCATTAGTATAGGTAGTATTGGTAAAAATCCTTCTCTTATTATTGAAAATGTTTTACTTGTTGAAGGTTTAAAACATAACTTGCTTAACATTAGTCAATTATGTGATATAGGATATAGAGTTATTTTTGACAAAACTCATTGCACTATTGAGAACACCCTAGAAAACAAAACTTTATTTATAGATTATAGACATGAGAATATATATGTGTTTGATTTGCATAATTTGTTTTCTCATTTTAATAGTAAATGTTTATCTGCTATAACTGATAATGGTTGGCTTTGGCATAGAAGATTAGGACATGCTCATTTTGATTTAATTTCCAAACTTTGAAAAAATGAGTTAGTCATTGGTTTACCAAAAATTGGTTTTGAAAAAGACAAACTTTGTGATGCATGTCAATTTGGAAAACAAACTAAAATTTCTTTTAAATTCAAAAATATCGTTTCAACTATTAAATCACTTCAACTTTTGCATATTGATTTATTCGAACCATCTAGAACATTAAGTTTAGGAGGAAAATCATATACTTTTGTTTGTGTTGATAATTATACTAGATATACATGGGTATTATTTTTAGTACACAAAAATGAAGCTTTTTATAATTTCTCAAGAATTTGTAAAAGAATTCAAAATGACAAAAAAATCTTAATATTTGTAGTATTAGAAGTGATCATGGTAAAGATTTTGAAAATGATGATTTTATTATGTTTTGTGATGAGTTTGGAATTGATCATAACTTTTCTGCCCCTAGAACTCCTAGACAAAATGGTATTGTTGAAAGAAAAAATAGAACTCTTGAAGAAATGGCCCATACTATGTTTTGTAAAAATAATTTGCCTAAATATTTTTCGGCGGAAGCCATTAACACTGCATGCTATGTTGTAAACCGAGCTATGATTAGACCTATTCTTAAAAAAACCCCTTATGAAATTTTGAAAGGTAGAAAAACTAATATTAGTCACTTGCGTGCATTTGGTTGTAAATGCTTTATATTGAATAACAATAGAGATAACTTAGGAAAATTTGATGTTAAATCGGATGAAGCTATATTTCTTGGTTATTCAATTTCCAGTAAAGCTTTAGAGTATTCAATAAAAGAACTCTACTTGTTGAAGAATCTGTGCATGTTGTTTTTGATGAATCTAACAACATTATTTCCAAGAATCTCATAAGTAATGATATTGTAGAAAATCAACCAAGCATGGAGAGCATTTACATAAAAGAAAATGAATAAAATCCATTACGCGAACATGAAGAAGAAATGACAATGGAGAAACTTCAAGAAATATATGCTCTTCCAGAAAACAACTTAAATCTACCAAAAGAATGGAAGTATGCTCATGGCCACCCAAAGACCTCATCATAGGTGATGCGGCAGAAGGTATAAAAACTCGTTCCTCTATTAAAAATGTTTGTGGTAATTTAGCGTTTGTTTCAGAAATTGAACCAAAATCATTTTTAGAAGCGCCAAAAACTGTAGATAAAACGACAATCATTTTGAGTTCGAGTCAAGTTCTCTAAAGTCTCCAGTAGAGTCGCCAGAAACTGTAGACCCGACTTTCTTCGCGCACCCCCCTTTCGGAGAGGCGCGAATTGGTCTTACTATAGTTTGAACTCTTGTCACAGTTCTGAATCTAATCTCATAAAGTGCAATGTGAGACTGATAAACACCAAAGAGTCTAAATCTGGCAATTGGTTTTGAAAATCAATTTTGAATGAAAAGCGCCAAACATGGACTACTTTGCCAGATCACAGAGTTGCCACCTAAATATTTTATTTTTGGGAAATTTAGAAAACCCTGACTCGTGCCAAAGGCCATGTGTCCGTCATCACCAAAGTTGCATTCGCTCGGGAACTTGGGTACAATAGGGGAAGGTCATGCAATGAGCACCCCCGCTCGCCCGATCAAAGGATCGACCTCTACTACCATGATATGTTGTTATATAAACACATGTGTTCTTATTCCGGTTATTAATCTAATTTTACTATGTGATGCGCACAGCGTACAAGTATAGACTCAATCATGAAAATTAAAACAAAACAGCTCATGTTTGTTTTTGAAAATGGTTTGAAAGTGCTACTCACAAGTAGGCTAAAGCGCGAATTTGCCACCCTCAAGTGGGCTTAAAACATGATTTTGCCATTTCGCAAAGTGGGCTTAAAAACTCACAATCATCGAGTTGTTCCAATTCAGGCAATTTAGCCTTCACCCACAGGCATTCATGCAGTTAAGCATTTGAGCAAATAGCCTCATGGCAAGCATGCTATTATGGCAATACTCACACTCATGCAAGTATGCTAAAGTGTAACACTTACAGTGTACTCCAAGCCAAAACAAAAGCTAGTTAGAAACAATGCATGATCCTAACTATACAGGATGCCTAATGTGACACATGCAATAATGCGATCAAATAGGATCGGCTATCTAAGATGGCATATGAATGCAACATTTGATAACATGCTTTAGAACACGTATTCAAATAAGTATTGAAATGCAATGCAGTTTGAATGATGCGCCAAGCCCAGTGCATACAATACAAATGAATGAATGCAAACATGCAAAGCATAAGGTATGCTAATTGAAAAATGCTCTAAAACTAGCCAACGAAACAGGTTAAGTAAAAGGGAGAAAGAAGTGGGGTTGGAAGACATGCACACACACACGCATGCTTATTACAACAATACGCCCTCGTAAAGGAGGGTTCGAATGAGCTAAGCTAATCTAAGCCAAGCTAAGCCAACTAATCTAATTAAACTAATTAGACTAATTATTACACAACAAACGAATAACTAGCAAACTACTTACTAATTATTACAACACTTTAACTAATCAACAAATTAATTAAATTACAAATCAAATGATAGCTAGCAAGTAAACCACTAAACTACGCTGCCTCAGCTCTGTTTGAAGAAGATGTATGCATGCATTCGGTTTCTTGCCCCGAAACGCCTTTCGATTTGCTCTTGAGAGGCTCTGTTTGCAATGTGTCTCCAAGACCTTTCTGTTCCACCTTACCAAATCATTGCTGGGGAGTGCAATAGTGGCCTGCCGGCCATGGGAAGCTGCTACTGGCCATCTGCCAGCCAAGGATGAAGCAGTGCTGGCCATCAGTGAGGCACTGCCGGCTACTGGTGTGCTGCATCACCATTCTGCAATAGAGCACAAACTAGAGGAAAATGGAGGGTCTCCTAAGGGTATGTATGTATTGTGCCACTCCTTATCATCTCAAAATATCAAGGGAGAGGCACCATTGAATCCAAGACCACCAATCAAGCATTTTGAGTGCATGATGGCCAAAGATCTAGCTTGTACACATTCGATAAATGCAAAACAAACAAGACTCTAGGACCACTACCTTATCATGGATGATCAAAGGCAATGGAGACAAAGGGAATTGGCTCATTTTCATCACTTTGAGTTTGAAATGGGTCAATCCACCTTGTGTTCAATATGACGTCTGATTGAACACAATGCAATGCAAACAACAATGCTTATCTTAGCATGTTTTTCTTGGTTCATTTTAATTACTCATTTTAGCATTGCCAAACCATTCATTAACCAATTTGTCCAATGTGGAAGTCCTCTAATGAGAAAGAGGTAAATCAAAAAGATGACTTAAGACGTGAGAGAAACCATGCCTTTGACTAGGAAGAACCCTCAAAAGAGGGTTAAAGCCATTTAAGCATAAGCCTAAATCTCAAGCTTAAACACAAATTTAAGACCAACCAACCCTCAAAACAAATCAAAGGCGAAGAAATGAGGCAAATGGCAGATATTTCAGTGCTGATATGGCATGAAAAACAAAACTCTAACATGCAAGCAACTCATGTACAACATGTTAGAAGACTTAAGCATTAAAACTAGTGAAGAGCTTTACACTAGAACCATGCATAACAAATCTCATATGGCCAAAACATGCTAAGATAAAAGCTCAAAAGACTAGGAGAACATGCACACATGTTAGCCCATAAGCAAGGCATAATACACAACCCTCAAAAGCAATAAAGAAGTGAAGTATGTGAGAGTATGACAGAGGTATATGCTCTGAAATCACATGCTAAATGATGCCATATCATGCAAACAACTCAAGCAAACCATGTTAGAGACCTTGAAACTCAAAGCTAGTCAAGGTCATTTACACTACAGCTATACAAAGCAAAGCACATATGACCGAGACCACTCAAAACAAAGTTAAAACATGCTAAAAACATGAGTAAAAACATGTTGAAATGGAGCTAACACACGCTAAAATGATAAGCTCACTCATTAAGCAAGTTAAACTAGCAAGTATGATTACACTACAAGTGTAAGAAGCAAACAAGAGGTGCTCCAACCATCCCAAAATAGAGTTATAACATGTTGAAATAAGGCCAAAAACATGCTTAGATCAGGCCATGAGATGGTAGAAAGACATGCTCAACTAGTAGGCCGTCAACACATGCAAACAAGACATGAGGAGAGGGGAACACCCCCTCCTATTTGGGACCTCAAAACCAACTTTCTAACACTGAAATTTCCCTAGAATTCAGTGGTTAAAATGCCAAAAAATATTTGTTTTAAAGGCTTTAAAAGATGGCACAAAGCTTGGCAAACAAGCTACAAAAGAGCGTGGACCACCCCTAACTCCAAAAGGGCCTCAAGCTACCATTTTTAACACTTAAAAATAGAGGTTTTTGTAGTTGACAACTAGGCCAAAATAGCATGCAAAGGTGGCCCAAACTAGCAAATAAATAAAGCTTTAAAGAGGGTAAAGCCTTACCCTTGAAGCACAACAACTATCAGCACAATTTCTGAGCCAAAACCAACTTTAGGAACTCCAAACAAGCCTTAAGGAACCTCAGCTCCAAGATAGGGGTATCTGATCAAGGGTCTCTTTGCAAATATGTGAAGAAAATACACTTTAAGCACAATATAAAGAGAGAGACAGAGAGAGACAGAGAGAAAGAGAGATAAATCTAGAGAGAGAGTGAAATTTTGCTTCCCAAAATTCTGAACCCTCTAAAAGTGAGAGGGTCCTCCCCTTATATAAAGGGTCAAGCCAAAAGCTTGGCTTCAATCTCTCCATACACATGTATAGAGGATACATTCAGTGCTCAGCAGCTGGCTCAAAAGATCTAAAAATATCCAAAAAAGGAGAAAATTGGCCGTCGGCCACCTCCCCTAGCCGACCGACCACTTCAAGTGGTCGGCAAGGCCTTTTCCCCTCCCCAGGCAAAAGGCATCAAGGTTTGGCCCAAAAACAAGGCCAAAACACAGAGTGTTAAGAGGCTCAAAGACAAGGCACTCAGCCGAGAACTTCAGACACTCAAAACGAGCGCAAACATGCACAATCATCGCACGCACAAACGATGACGTCTGAGTCTTAAGGTCGGTCAAACGTGGGGTGTCTACAGTTGCCCCTCTTTGACAGAACTCGGAAGTCATGAAATGACGAGAGTGAATGTCAAAGCCTAGAGACAACCCATTTTTGACAAGGCCGAAGACTTAGACAAACAGGCATGATAACAAAATAGATGCGCCCGCAGGCAGGGGCAAAATGCAAGTGACATGCACAATGCAGAACATAACTTATGATCATGCAATGAGGGTTGTAATGAAACATCTAGATGCAAATGTCATGCAAAGAAATGTTACAGCAAACTAGTACATAAGCAGGTTAACACAAACCAAACTACATTTCATGCAGAAAGGATGTAAGGAAATTATGCAAGCTTAACTACGCCTCACGTAGGAAAGGCGAAGAAACACAACCGTCGGGCGCACCCAGTGTAGCAAACAAGATCCCAACGCGTGGCACACGCAAGGAAAGAAGTGGTGTGAATCCTAAGGACACACCCTAGGTTCCAAATTAACAAAAGCAAATAATAACAATTGAAACACATCCAACTATTATGCAATCAAAACAGAGAGCGGTATAAGCATTGAAGTTCATCTAAATGTATGTAACCAAAGCATCCTAACGCGCCACACGTGAGAGGGAAAAGGGAGCGGTGTAAACACCGGAGGGTGGTATAAACATCAAAACATGTTCCAATGTTTCTAACCAAAGGAGAGGTATAAGCATCGGACACACGATCCAAACGCTACTAACCAAAGCAAGGTATAAGTATCGGGCACACGTCCCAAACACTTCTAACTGGAGGGGTGGTATAAGCGTCAGACACACGGTCCAAATGCTTCTAACTAGAGGGAAATAAACATCGAGCACACGACCCAAGTATTTTTAACCAAAGCAAGGTATAAGTGTCAGGCACACGTCCCAAACACTTTTAACTAGAGGGGTGGTATAAACACCGGGCATACCCAAGTGTTTCTAACCAAGGGAGTATAGATATTGGGCACACGACCCAATGTCTCCAACCAACGAGATGGTATAAGCGTCGGACACACGATTCAAACGCTTCTCACCAAAGCAAGGAGATATAAGCGTTGGGTACACGCCCCAAATGCTTCTAGCCAAAGCAAGGAGGTATAAGCGTCGGGCACACGGTCCAAATGCTTCCAACCAAAGGAAGTTGTTGGTGTAAACACCGGGCGTACCCGAATGTTTCTAACCAACGAGGTATGGTGTAAGCATCGAGCGTACCTGAATACTTCTAACCAAAACAAGGTGTGGTGTAAACACCGAGCGTACCCAAATGTTTCTAACCAAAGCAAGGTGCGGTGTAAACACCGGGCGTACCCGAATGCTTCTAACCAAAGCAAGGTGTTCAAAGGACAGGGATTATCTTACTCAGAATTCCCTTGAATGAACCGTACATACAAGATCGTGCCTGCACAAGGAAGCAACTTTGACAAGTACAATACGATAGGAATGCATGTTCTATGCAAGATGGACAACATGTTCTATGCGAACGTGAAAGGTAGGGTTCTATGCAAATATAAGAGCATGCACAATGCAATACCATGCAACCTATATATTTTATGCAAACATGAGAGTATGTTTCATACAATGCAACACGGCACACGTATTCTGTGTAAAATGACAACAATGCATTATTCAATACAACGTCAATAGCATGTTCAATGCGAAACATCAAATAAAAAAATGCGCGTCTTAACAAGAGCGACTCAGTTGTAACCTCCGAGTTAGCTCTCGGAGCAGTTACAATGTATTTCAATAACGATGAGTCACGCATCGAAGACATGAGTTTGAACTTTCGCAGAGACACTTTGAGTTGAAAAGTGGACTCTTTTTGCACTTTCTTGAGAACCAAGGACCCAACACAGTCTAAAAACACATAGGGGGGATGTTGGGCACCTGTCGGCCACCATAAAGCATTGGCGGCCACTTGCCACATTTGCTGGCCACTTAAGTGGCCGGTCCGCTAGTTACAACAGATTCAGGGCAATTCGGTCCATTTACATGGAGGACTTTAAAATCACAACCCCAAATCACTTTTTTTCACACATCCAAAGCTGAAATCCCTTCCTCTTTGTCTCTAGACCCCTTTTCCTCCCAGATCTATGCTCCACATGCATTTTCCAATGCCCCTTGCGAAATTGATTCGCTAAAACCTTTTGGTTCTCTTTGTTTTGAACCGATCAAAACTAGTTTTCGGAGCCTTTTCCTCCATATTCACCATTTGAGGTATGTTTTCCACGAGTTTGGCGCCCTTTCCTGGGCTTTGACTTTCTTTGACTTTTTCTCTTTTCGAGAGTTGACTTTTGTTGACTTTTTGGCATTTTTGCCCATTTTGCTCATTTTTGCCTACTTTTCACCTTCTTTTTAGATGGCAGACGATGCGCCACACGATGGGGTTTCTCTGAGGATAAAGGAGGTGCCTGAGCATATACCGTTATCGCTGAGAGTCCGGCCATTCGACCCACCGACGTACTATCCTGAGGCACATGTACTACCACCTAGCACAGTACGCCACTTCACTGGATTTGCGCGGCGTGCACCTGCAGACCTACTGCTATGGGAGCTAGAGTCCCATCTGTCTCACAATGCCACTAAGGTACACATGGCACTCTTACAGTTTCTGCGATGTGCTTTACATTTCTTGCATAGCTCGCATTTTTGCTTTGTATTTCATCTGCTCATTCTGAACACTTTCACACACTGTACTTCTGCTCATTCTGAACACATGTATACACTGTATTTCTGCTCATTCTGAACATATTCACATATTGTATTTCTGCCCATTCTAAACACGTGTATATTGTATTTCTGCTCACCTACACAGGTTGACTCCCATTTTACTCGCGTGTATGGGTCCACCACGGTGAGGGAATGGTATATGGACCTCCCTGATGGCATTCGGCAGATTGTTGACGAGGCAGGATTTGGCCTATTCTGCATGGGGCTCTCGCGTCTCATGGCGAGCAGGACCCTGTTAGGAGCACTGGTAGAGAGATTGTAGGACACCACCAACTCCTTCCATTTCTCTACCACCGGAGACATGACCATGACCCCGTATGACTTTGCCATGCTGACAAGCCTTGAGGTAGGAGGCCAGCCGATCCCATACGACTTTGACATGGGCGAGTGGAAGGTTGCTTCGACCTATCTGTTAGGAGCTCACCCACCTATTTTTCGCTCATCAAGCTTGGTCCGGTACACCTGGTTTGCAGACCACTTCAGAGGATGAGAGCCCATGATGATTGAGGCTATAGAGCAGTACGCCCGAGGCTTTCTCATGTTCCTCTTCGGCACTACCTTGTTCACCGACAGGGCGAACATAGTTGGGCTATACCTTCTGAGCGCCTTAGTGAACCTATCTCAGGTGTGACACTATGATTAGGGAGGCGCCGGCCTTACTACCCTCTACTGTTATATGAGCTCGACCTCCCGCAGGAGCGGGAACAGAGTGAGCGGCTACTGGAGAGCCTGGGAGGTATGCTTTACGCTTTCTACTATGCTTTCTGCTTTGCATTTTCTGTATACTGTACACTACACACTACACACACGGTCTTATTTTTACTCTACACTTGTACTTTCTATATATTGTGCCACACTTTGTTTTCTGCATTTTTTGTACTCTGGATTCTCTGAACATTGCACACATACTCTGCTTTCCGCATTATTTGTGTTTTCCTGTATTCTCACTATAGCCCTCTTGCTTTTCACAGTTGTGGGTATATGCCTATTTCCCGACACTTGCTCTTGAACCGGAGGTTGAGACGCCTCTTGAGGTACCCTACTCACATCGGTATGATGGTCGGTGCCAGCCGAGGCCCCGAGAGACCCTCCCATATCTGCACTAGTACTTTGACACCGTGAGGACGGTAGAGGTAATTCAAAACTCACAGTTCTTCTTACTTTCAGCTTCAATTCATTTTGCATATCCAATGGCAACTAATTAGTTCATACACTTTGATGTCTGCAGGTCACATGGCAGCCTTGGGCAGTGATGCCAGAGTTTGCCCTATTTCATTTTGCCGGAGCTTGGGGCGCCTCCCGATATCGGCTTGTGCTCGAGGGACGCGTGGGCTGAGCCTACTTTTTGGGTAAGCACTTCATGCGCCAGACATTGGGCTTGCCATTACAGTCAGTTCATTTGCCACATCCACCGTCTATGCGGAGCACAAAGAGTCTCTCCCCTCAGGAGCTTACTAACGTCATACGAGGCACAGATGTAGACCGGTTCATTAGAGAGGGAAACTACACGACCTACATCCAGGCATACCTCATGCCTCCATTGGCAGGCGTTCGTGCTCCCACAGGGAGGACAACTGATATTGCTTCGTTGAGAAAGGCTCGGACAGTAGGCGCTCCTTCGACGAGCAGGGCCCGAGCAGCAGATGCCCTTCGACGAGAAGGGCTCGGGCACCGAGGGGTGAGACTAGAGGGATGCCTTCTACTAGGCAGTGTGTTGGATGGCCGGATCCCCCGACTGAGCTGACAGGTTGGCGGTATGGTGGGGTACCTTATCAAATTCCACTCGAGCCCCCGTTGCCTGATCGCCGATACGTCAGGACACCTGGTTCACCACCAGTATACTTTATAGTCTTTTATTTATTTCAGTTTCACTCAGATTCTTATTCATTCATGCACTCATGATTTCAACTTGCATTTGCAGCCCTCCATAGAGTATGTAGAGGAGTTACTTGAGGTGATGGCCTCATTTGAGGGCATGATCTTGCGGAGAGAGATGATGCTGAGCTCCCACAGCATTCCGGTACTCTTTAGTTTTCTTGCATTTATGATGCTTCTGCTGATATACTAAAAATGAACATTGCATGTATAGATCACATCTGACACGACGCACTGCATACACATACTGTATCTGATTTCTGCATATACTCTACATATCGCACTTGCACTTGATACTTGCTGATAAATTCAAATTGCCTTTTCAGGTCACACCCTTACAGCCAGGACCCTCAGAGCCTTCTCGAGCGGCAGAGAGAGAGATTCCAGCACACAGCCAAGGGAAACGTCGGGAGCCTGTCATGCACAATGACGATAGCGAGTCCAGCAAGGAGGAGGAGCTAGCGAGTCCTCAGTCAAAGCCATCCGAGGGTGGAGGCGACGACACCGGCTCGAGTTTTGAGGGTGGTGATGATGACACTGGCTCGGGTTCTGAGGGTGGTGATGATGCTAAGGAGGGCTCCGAGGATGGGAGCGAAGGCGGCTCTGGTTTAGGCTCTGACACAGTTTCGGGTGGTGGCGTCGATGGTGATGGTGCAGAGTCTGCTCAGCCGAGGAAGAGGATGAAGAGAGCTTCTCAATCCTGAGCTGGGTGGCACCGATTCAGATGCTTTCGCTTTATTTTTTCTTTTTTCTAGTAGTATTAGCTCATTACACAGTCTTAGGCAGTTTTATTTTCTTAAAACTTGTACTTTTGTAAAAAGAAACCATGATGGAATGAAAACAGCTTTTTGTTTAAAAAAGTGTTGCATTTTATATTCTGAGCATCGTATAACATCGCACAGCATGAAAATGAGATTGATTTTTGAAAATTGCGCATTCAAATTGCATTGTCTTAATCAGGTAGTGAACCAACTAACAACTGAAAGGACAAAACAACTCAATAAACAACACAGGGCCTTGACAGGCCAAACAATGTAATTACAACTCGATAAGCAAATTGCAACAACTCGATATGCAAAACAACAACTCGATGAATGAAACAAATACAACTCAATAAGTAAATAACAACAACGCGGTAAACAAATTGAATTGAAACAACTACACAAAACTAAACAAAAGAACCAGACGTATCCAGGGTAGAATTGTGCATAGGTTCTCAGCATGCTCATCACACAGGAAGACCAAAAACACTCTGCTGGAGACAAACAGAGGCTGTCGGCCACTTGAACTGGCCGGTCGGCCAGAAATTTTGAAAATCCCTAGATTGCTGCCACTTGTCCTCCACTCAGTGCCTTATCTTCTACAAAAGCTCCAGCTTCGTGGTTTCTTCATTTCAGCTCCATTTTTGCCCCAAATGGAACCGTTCTTCATCAAAAAAACTCTCCAATTGGATTGCAAACTTGGATGGCATGGAAAAGTTAAATTTTTGAGGTTTTGGGCTAAACGCACTATTCCCGCTGAGCTACACTCCACTGTGTTTTCAATTCCTCCATGACACAGCGACATGTTGGGATCCGATTACACATGTTTTTAACTTTGGCGGACAAGAGATATGTCCCACAATCGAAGCATTCCAAGCTTTGATGGAATCTTGGCACGACGAGGAAATCTTGCCCCAGTCTCGCTTTGGCCACATCCAAGCTTTAGAATGATACCCGAGCTTTGGTTCATAACGGGGAGTTGGACATCCCCAATCTTATTTATCGGTTTTCCGACGCCGGCAACCGCGGGGACCACTTTTGGCAAAGTTTTCAGCAGCGTGCCCTCTACTTGTGTATGTTGGCCCATTTTCTACTTGTCCCTGGCTTTGGAGGGTCTAGCATTCGCTTGATCGAAGTTGCCCAAGGCTTGAAAGAAGGCGGAAGCTGCATTGCGTTGACACTTACCGAAACTTTGATGGGCTTGGACGCTTTCCATTGTCGGGAGACAACCAAGTTTACAGGAAGTCCACTACTGCTGCAAGTAATGTTTTCCACCCTTCTTACATATGTTTCTCACATTACTCGGCCCTCGGGCTCAGTTTTTCTCTCAAAACCATTTTCTTACTTTTCTCTCCACGTACACCTCTCTATTCTTTAATCTATCTTATTTTTCATCCCTCCCCAGGTTTGGCTCGTGGAGAAGTTGAAAGTAGTGGACTCTTGCCCAGCATATTTAGCGCGTGGCTATTTCTTTTGCCCTCAGCTAGTTGATTTTCCGAACGAGGGATGGTGGTGCCACTGGATGTGCAGCAGGTCTGCTGTTGACATCGCTTAGCGTTGCCCCTGGTTTGACCTACCTGCGATGAGCTACAGCATGTCCCGGCAGCCCGGCATTCAGTTGGTTGGCTTGACGCATTGCGTCTTCTATTTTCCATTTCAGTTCCGATGTCAGTTTGGCCACGACTAGACTTGCTCGGAAGAAGGGATAGAGTACCCTACTTCATTTTTTATTCGAGGCCCACAGCTAGCTCAGTATTCCACTGCATGGAGAACAAGAGAACTTCTGGCCCCCGCTTCCAGTTTCTATTGTGCCCTTTCTGGCAAATACATAGCTTGGCTTGAAGATGAGGCACAAACTAGTCCTTCTTTGGCATCTGAGGCTTCCACAAGCTCTAGGAGGGGACGCAGGAACACCTGACTATGCCCCAAGTTTATTGCTTTAATGTATACTTTCAAGTTTTCTTTTTGAATGTAGTGAAAAACAACTTCAATTTGTATCAAGAGTCGAAGAACTCTGTTTTCAAATCAATGAAATTGAAGGTTGTTGGTACTGAAAATTTTTCGTTTGGTCAAAAAATGGTCTAAGTTGTAAAAAGATTAATTTGAACAAAATTAACTTTTATTCAAACTTTTCAAAACCATTTTCGATATAGGTCACAACTGGATACGCCTGAGATCTATCACTGAGATGTACAACCCCGGATCCCACAACTGGAAAGTTGCCCCTTGTCTGAATAGCACTACACTAGAGATCACAACCGAACTCTTGAACATAGAAAAGACAAAAATGGCCAAAACAATCACACGGACACAGTTGATTTAGAAGTGTTTATGGCTGGACTTTAGAATGAAGTTGCCTACGTATCCCGAAGATGGGAATCAAGCCTTACGTAGTTCAGTTCAGGTTTACTCGTGTATTAACACTCTTCTTTTGCGCTCTAACTTTTGCCAAGGCCGCCCTTTTTGGGTTTTCAACCTTGCAAGCTCAGTTTTTCTTTTTTCAAATTTTTGTGCTCTAACTTTTGTCTAGTTCGCCCTTTCGGGTTTTCTGCCTAACAAGCCACTCCGGGATAGTATTTCTTCAACTTGTCTATGTTGATCGGTTGGGAGAACTCAAGGCCATCTAAATCCATTAGAATGACAGCTCTACCTGACCAGATAGATTTGATGATGTAAGGACTAGCCCAATTGGGACTGAACTTGCCCCTAGGGTCGTGGATGGGAACTCCGTTGTCTTTGAGCACCAAATCTCCTTCTTTCATATTCCTAGACTTAACCTTCTTGTTGAAAGCCCTGGCAATCCTTTGTTGATAACCTTGAATGTGGTACAGTGCTTTCAGCCTTCTTTCATCGAACAACATGAGTTCTTCAAACCTACTCTGCTGCCAATCTGCTTCCACTATCTAGCATTCGGCCATAACCCGCAATGACGGAACCTTAACTTCGATCAGCAGAACAGCCTTCATCCTATAAACCAAGGAATACGAAGTTGCACCAGTAGAAGTCTGAATCAATGTTCTGTAGCCCCAGAGAGCAAATGGCAGCTTATCTGGCTAGTCCCTATACATTTCCACCATCTTCTGCAGAATGTGCTTGATGTTCTTGTTGGTGGCCTCAACTGCTCCGTTGGTTTGCGGCCTATATGTGGTTGACTTATGAAAAGCCACGTTGTACTTCTCCAATAAGTCGATCACTTCCTTCTTGAAGTGGGAACCATTATCCGAAATAATCTCATTCGGGACCCTATACCGGCAGATAATGTTATTCCTAATGAACTTAGCTACGTGTGATGCTTTCAGCACTGCGTAGGATTGGGCCTTGACCCACTTTGTAAAGTAGTCTATCGCCACCAGAATGTACTCATGCACATTCGACCCCTTCAGAGTAACTGCCCCAATCACATCAATCCCCCAGACTAAAAATGGCCATGGCAAAGTCATGTTGTACAGCTTCAACGGCGGAATGTTCATGTGATTTGCATGGATCTGGCATTTGTGGCATTGCCGAACAAAACCAATATAATCCTCCTCCATGGTTGACCAGCAGTAACCCTATATGAGAATCTTCCGAGCTAGCATCACCTCACTCATGTGCGCTCCGCACTCTCCTCCTTGGATGGCCTCCATCAGGCGCTTGGACTCTTCAGCATCAACACACAATTTATACATTCCCAGATGACCCCATTTGTATAATTTTCCCCCGCAGATGATAAACTGAGCAGCCATTCGCCGTATCACCCTCTTGTCTTTGGCAATTGGCCCTGGTGGATAAGCCTTCTTTTCCAAGAAGTTTCAGATGTCTTGATACTAGGGATTTTGATCTTGTACTTCATCTATCGTGGCAATCAGCTCGTAGGCCAGCACATACCTATGTTCAATAATAATTGGACACATCCGGACTCCCAAAGGGATGTCTATCATAGAAGATAGAGTTGATAAGGCGTCAGCGAACCTGTTGCTCTCTTTCAATATATGGGTGAAGGTTAACTTCTCAAACCTGGGAATTAGAACGTCCAAGGTTTGGTGATAGATTTTCATCTTTTCTTCCTTAACCTTCCAGTTTCTTTTCGCTTGAGACACAACCAGGTTCGAGTCCCCAATGACGTCCAACCGTTTTGCCCCTAGTTCTAGGGCAGCTTCCAAGCCAACGATACATGCCTCATACTCTGCTTCATTGTTCGATACTTGGAACCGAAGTTTGAAAGCTAAGGGTATGTGGGAATTGTCGAGCACTATCAGCAACACCCCTATCCCATACCCGTACTGGTTAGACACTCTGTCAAAGTACATAGTCCAAACCTCTTCTTAAAGCTGCAGAATGGCCTCATCTGGGAACAAATAGTCTACTGCTTCATCTCTCTCCACTAAGTGATCGGCTAGGAACTCTGCTACCGCTCTCCCTTTCATAGACTTGCGCGTCATGTACTTTAAATCAAATTTGGAGAGAAGAAGCAACCAACGGGCTAGCCTACCCTTAAGTGCTGGTTTCTCGAAGAGATATTTGATGGGATCTAATCTCGAAACCAGTATTATAGAGTGAGCTAACAAGTAGTGCCTCAACTTCCTGGTAGCCCATACCAAGGCCAAACAAGCCTTCTCAAGCGAGGTGTAACAGGTCTCATATTCCAGCATTTTCTTGCTCAGGTAATAGATAGCCTTCTCCACTTTGTCCTCAGACTCCTGTGCAAGCATGCAGCCCATTGTCATGTCGGTTACTGACAGATACAATATCAACGGTTTCCCCGGCTCTGGCGATGACAACACGGGTGGGTTCTATAGATACTAGTTGATCTGCTCGAAAGTAACTTGGCATCGGTCGTCCCACTAGAATTTCTTTCCTTTCTTCAGGAGACCAAATAGTGGTTCACAAGTCAAGGTTAATTTTGCAATAAACCGTCTTATGAATTGCACTTTACCCCGAAAGCCTCGTACCTCCTTTTCAGTCCTTGGTGGTGGCATTTCTAAGATGGCCTCAATCTTAGAAGGATCGACCTCGATACCCCTTTGTATAATTAAGAACCCCAACATTTTCCCTACTGTGACACCAAAAGTACATTTCTGAGGATTCAGTCGCAACCGATACTCTCTGATCTGTTGGAAAAATTTCTTCAAGGTGGTGTAGTGGCCCTCTCTTCCCTTGGACTTGACAATTATGTCGTCCACATACACCTCAACTTCTTTGTGGATCATGTCGTGTAAGATCATGGTAGTGAAGGCAGTCTTCTCCCTATCTTCGGGTGCTATCAAAATCTGGTTGTAGCCAAAAAACTCATCCATAAACGAGAGTAGCGCATGCGCCGCAGTGAAGTCCACCAATTTGTCGATGTGTGGCAAAGGAAAGTCGTCCTTTCGACTAGCTTTGTTCAGATCTCTGAAGTCCACACATACCTGAATTCTGTCGTCTTTCTTCAGCAGCGGAACGATGTTGGCCAACCAAGTAGGATACTCATATACTAATAGGAACCCTGCATCAATCTGCTTGGTGACCTCTTCTTTGATTTTCAGAGCCCAATCTGGGCAGATCCTTCGAAGCTTCTATTTAACAAGTCGGGCCTCTAGGTCAAGAGGGATCTGGTGCTGTAGAATCTCAAGATTGATTCCAGGCATGTCTTCGTAGGACCACACAAAAACATCTTTGAAATCTTTTAATAAAGCGACTAAGCACTCGCGTTCCTCCGAAGACAACGTGGACCCAATCTGGACCAACCGTGGATCCTTCTCAGTACCAACATTAATTGAGGTGATTTCATCAACCAAAGGTTTTACAAACCTCTCCTGCTCTCAGTCAATCAAATGCATAAAAACCGGAGGAATTTCTTCCTTATCGTTTTCATCAAAATTTTGAAAGTCCTGATTAATGCAATAAACGAGCGGCACAGAAAAGTACTCAAAAGCCACAGTGGTACCATTCTCATTAATAACTTCTAGATCATCTGATTCTTCGGTTATAACCGACTCAAAGGAAAATGAAAAAGACAACCTGGACAACACAATGACATCCGAGTTATCACCCCCAGGAATACCAGACTCTGACTCAGAAGAATTGAAATCTAATTCCGACTCCACAAACTCCGTGGAATTAGACTCTGGTTCACTACCTGACCCAGAACTGCTAGATAAAAAGCCTTCCTCGTATTGCCATATGAGGGAGGGTGTGATGGATGCATCCAGAATGCCGGAAGAAGGGCCCACAACCGAGTTATCTCTAATCATGGAAACTGAGAAATCATCCCCTGAGCACTCTGGTAAGATCTAAGGATCCAAAAGGAGACAGGCCAGCGCTGATCCCAGTTCAAGTTCTGTGCTATCGGATGATCCTCTTTGCACTGCTTAGCCACAGCTGGTGTGTTAGTCTGCTCTTTGGCAACTTCATCCCCTGGCAACTGTAAGTCAAAAAAGATCTCAAAACACAGCAAGCGCCGCCTCTGTGAATTCAGCCATGGTTCTGGAAAGCCACAAAACGGGAAATCTTTCCCCTCCCGGACAAAGCGTCCGTTCAAGGTCCCTTGGATAGGTCTATGCACTAACTCATAGTGCCTTCCAGCTTGTTTAGCTCTGGCTCTTCTAGCCATCTCCCTTCCTTTTCTTACCCAATCCTCTTTAGTAGGTGTATAACCTAGGCCAAAGGTATGGGGGCTGTGAGTCACTTCAGCCAATGCAGCGACGCCCTTCCGGTCACTCCTTCCCAATCCCCGGGCACATGTTGAAGCTTGTTCATGAGGTAAACAGATTGTGCACTGACATACAGCCCCTCATCAACAACTAGAATCTTTTGTACTACCTAAGCCTCAGCCAAGGTGAACCCATACAGGAAGACATCCTCCTCACCATGTGCAATTTCCAAGATTGGCGTAGTATCCTCTGGCGGCGGATGTATGGAAGAGTTCCCAAAAACAATTGCCACCCCTTTCCTGTGGGGGTACTTCAGCATCTAGTGTAGGGTGGAAGAGACAGCCTTCACTTGGTGCAGCCATGGCCGTCCAAGAAGTAAGTTGAAGGTGACTGGAACATCCAGAACATGAAATTCGATGTCCTGTTGGCCTAGGCCAACCTGAGTTTTGATCTGCATTGTCCCCATCACCTCCCGGCTGGTGTTGTCATAAGCCCATATCACCTGGGCTGTTGGTACGAAATCTGTGGGCTTCAACCCAATAGCGTAGGCCATTCGCGACGGACATACATTGATTATAGATCCCGTATCAACTAGGATAACCAGTATCCACTTTTCTTTACACTCCACAGAGATGTATAATGGTTTGTTGTGCTTGGAGCCCTCAGGCGGTAATTCTTTGTCTGTGAAGGTCAAAGTTAGTGAAGCGCCACCCGGGAACACCAATCCTACCAACTGTTCGGGGATTGTATCAATAGAAAGCTTAGCCTTGTCCATGGCTGATAGGACAGCTTGTCTATGCACCCGCGAGGCCATAAGCAGTCCCCAGATGGAGATGTCTGCTTGAATCTTTTTTAGCTGCTTCAGTACAGCTTCCTCCTCTAACAGTCTGTCCTTCTGCCTCTTAGCTACCTGGTCTTTCCCAAATGTCTCTGGCTGGTCCAGATGTGGGGGTTTAAAATACCGCCCACTCTGGGTCATATGGTCGACTTCTTCAGTATACCACGTATCATCCAGGAGACCCTATCCCCAATCTTCATCAGTATGGGCCAAACGTAAATCATCGTTTTCTCACCACATGCCCTCAGCAACCGATAAACAACAGTCCGGTTCCGCTGTAGTTGTCTCTGTGTGTACAACACATTCTGTCCCCACAGGACCCTTGGCTTTTCTAGCACTCTGATCAGTCTCGATCCTCTATTGTTCAAACTGCTGGAACGCGACCTCTCGTTCTGTGTCTGCTGTACAAATGCTGCCCGATTCTCGAGCAAAATTCTTCGTACCAGTGCTCTCCAGCAACTTCTCTTCACTGTTGACCGTTCCGGCCATTGTTGACATTCTTGTTTCTGATTGTCCCTCTTTCGGCTGAGACTCCTCAACAACATCGGGCTCATCACTAAGCCACCCTGTAGTGTCTGTTGACCCATTCATGTCAAACTAGTTGACGCTCACATCCCCTAGATCCTGGTCATCAAAGAACTGCAGATTAGCAATGTCCTCTTCCTGCAGATCCAGCCCCTGACTCAGCCCGTCTTCCTGGACCACATTCACCTCAGCCCCAGTTAGCAACTCTACCATTGGCTTGGCCTGATTTGTTGATACAATATAACTACACAGGTTGTATGCTTCCTCAGTTAAACTTTCAGATCTCTCAGGTTCTGAACCAACATTCCCATTCTCCTCTAAGGTCACCCCAGCTTTGTCTTCGACAGTCACCACCACTGGCTTAGATAGGGTGAATGACGTGCTCATCATGTACAAGTCTGTGCATTCCGGGATGAACAACGTCGGCTTAGGTAGGTGGGAGGAAGTGATGTAGACGCTAGGGTCGTACGGGACGACCACTGTTTGGATCAAGTTCACCTGCCTGGGTGAAGGAGGGGGTTAGTTATGTGGTGGAAGGGGGTTTGTAGTGACATTTGGCTTCTCAGAAGGCACAATCACCTTGTTGTCGATGAGATCTTGAATCTCATGGTGTAATCTGAAGCACTAGTCAGTATCATGCCCATGTTGTTGATGGAAGGCACAATACTTAACTGGGTTGTGTGTAGGAGGAAGGGGATTTGGCAATGGGCGCGGTTCCATGGGCTTCAAATGCCCTTTTCTCATCAGAACCCCCAAGGCTTTAGATAGAGACATGTAAAGCGGGGTGAAAACCCTCTGGCCCTAGGGTGGGTACTTTGCAGGTTGGGAGGTGGCTCCAAATGAGCCGGTGAAGGGTGTGGCTGTTTTTGAGGTGGTGGTGGTGACCACGTGTAACAAGCCCGCGGGGGGACCTCGCTACAGTTCGGACTCCCTTTTTTGTGTTGCGGTTCTAAATCTTGAACCAAAGAGTCCAACTCTGGCAAATCGTTTTGAAGAAAAACAGATTTTGAAAAAGTAGTGCCAAACATGGACTGCTTTGCCAGATTACAGAGTCGCCACCTAAATCTTTTAAAATGCGAAATTTAGGAAACCCTGACTCGGTGCCGAAGGCCACGTGTCCGTCATTACCAAAGTGGTCTTGGCTCGGGAGCTTGGGTACGATCGGGGAAGGTCAGCTATGAGCACCCCCTTTCGCCCAGTCCGAAGACCGGCCTCTACTAACCGTGATATCCGATTTTGAAAACATTACATGTTCTTATTCCGGTTATTAGCCTAGGTTACTATGTTATGCGCACAGCAAACAAGTATAGACCAAATCGCCTAAATCGGAACAAAGCATTGCATGTTTGTTTTGGAAAAATGGTTTGCTACTCGTAAGTAGGCTAAAATGCAAGTTTTGCCACCCTCAAGTGGGCTTTTATAAAAGAAGGTTTTGCCACTATCTACTGGGCTTAAAACTCACAGTTTCAATGCCTTGTCCCAATTTAGGTAATTCAACCTCCATCCACAGGCATTCAAGCAGTTATATCACATAAGCAGCTAGCCTCATGGTAATCATACTATTATGGCAACACTCACACACATGCAAGGATGCTAAAGCCTAAAAGCTCACCTAGTACTCCAAGCCAAAACAGAAGCTCATTAGAAATCCATGTATGGACCTAAGCATACTGAAATGTCTAATGCAACACATGCAAATATGTAATCTAGGCAGGCTCGGCTATCCTAATCATGGCATGTGAAGTGCTACAAGTAACACGTATTCAATTTGGAAATTGAAATACAATGCAGTTTGTATGATGTACCGAGCCCGGTGCATGTAAACATATGCATGATGCAAACATGCTATCATACTGTATGCTAATCGAGATATGCCCTATATCTAACCATCATAAGTGGATAAATAAAAGGGAAGAAAGACGTGGGGTTGGAAGACATACATCACACTCACCCACACTTATTACAATTATGCCCTCGCGCAGAGGGTCCAAAAGAATATACAGTCCGAATAATACAGTCCAAATACGGAATAAATAAATTATTACAGAAATTTCTAATTATCAAATTAAATCATATGTAAAAAGAAGGGGGCCTCAGCCCTGCCTCGGGATATGCGAATGATGCATGCTCGAATCCGACTTGCCCGAAAACCCGCGCCATGCACTACTACCCCTGTTTTCACTGTCCTGTCTTTCTGAAAACTACCAAAGTCCCAGGACATCTTCCAAATGAACTGCAGTATACCAACGGCTAGAGGAAATGACCACCGGCTGCTTAAATTGACCACCGGCTGCTCTGGAGGCTATCGGCTGAAAATATAGTGCCGGTCGGCACATTATACTGCCGGTCGGCAGAAAGTTCCTGCAGAGGACAGTTTGACAGCAGCAGCAGACCAGCAATACATGGCATGGTTTTTTAGGCATATGTAAGCATGGCCAATGCTTCCCTATCATGCTTGAAACTCAAGGGAGCATGACTCTTGGTTCTTGGGCCACCAATTATGCATGTTGGTGCATGATAGCCTAAGGAACCAAGGTTGCATTTTAATGTCAAAATGCATGCAAACACACAAATGAAACCAAGACCTTATCATGTGTCGGTCAAGGGCCTTGGTGACATGGGAATTAAGGTGTGTTTTGTCACTTGAGGTACAAACACCCCTCATTTCCCATACTTGGTTTGATACCCCAAACCAAAACATGGAATGCATGTATACAACAAGGCTCAACAATGCAACAATAATGCAAAAATGCAAGGCATACCAAATGCAATACAACATGACATTAAGTGTACAATACTAGATATGCAAAATACAAGGTGTAATGCAAACATGGACACTTAAGGCAATGGGAATGACATGGAGTAACACTTAATGAATCAATTAAGCAATCACCATGAGGCAATCATGCAATGGTGGATTTAACTAGAATGGGGCAGCCTTCAAATTTCCCCAAAACAGTGGCAAAACATGCCCAAAATGGTGACCAATACTCATGCAAACATGCAAGTCAAAATGGCCTAAGATTAGGGCACAAAAAGGGAGCATCCTTCCACCACTACTAAGACCAATCATGGCATGAATTATTTAAGGAAAAACAGAGTTCCATCATGCAAAAATACACCCACAAACCTTGACATGGCACCCCCAAAATGCATTAATCATGCGAGCATGCACAATACCCTCTTGGAAGCATAAGAGACCAACACTTCAAGACATGGAAGAGGTGATAGATGGAGACATATAGGCATGGAATAGGGACTGAAATGTGATCTAAAATGATGCCAAACCATAAGATCGAGGTAGGCTAAACTTGCTAGGGACTCACACACCCAAGGCTTGCAAGCCAACAAGCAAGATAACAACACCAAACATGCCAAACATGGTAAAAACAGTGGCTAATAGCCCTTACACATAGCAATATGATGCTAATGCCCTCATGGAATTATGCTAAAATATGCAAAGAACATGGCTTAGATGCATGGCATACTTTTAAGCATAAGAGAGCATTTCAAAGCAAGTATGAGAGACATGCTAAGGGCTACAAATCCGACCCAAAACAGAGGTATAACATATCATATGAACCACAAATATGCTCTGAAATGAAGCCAAAACCAAACAAGCATGCATGCTATCCATTAGGCCAAGAGTGAAGGCCAAAGAGGGACAAAGGGGAGAGGGGTATCCCTCCCCAATTTAAGACTTGAAACCACCTCCCTCACCACTGAAAACCCACTGGTTTTCAGTGGTGAGAAGGCCAAAAACACCAAGTTAAATAATGCTCAAAGGAAAGGCACTAAAAGGGCCAAAACAAGGCCTAAGAGGGTGAGTTCTTACTCAAATCAAAAGGTGACCTTAATGAATGTTCTTAAGCAAGTAAAAACAAGATTTTTTTATGTTATACACAAAGCTTAAAACACAAAGCAAGAGGGGTAGAAGTTAGTTGCAAGGATGGGGAAACTAAAGTAACAAGCTCACCCTTGAAGATCCTTTGAAGAACAGGTGGAGCAGCCCTCCTCTAGTGATCAAAATCAGTCCAAAATCACAACAAACAACCCTCCAAATCCCTCAATCTCGAAATAAGGTGTAATAGTGTGTGTAATGGTGCAAAAGTAAGGTAAAAGTGCACTATTTGGCCACAAAACACACACACAAGGATGAGAGAGAGTGAGATATAGAGAGAGAGAGAGTACAAGCTCTGGTTTTTGTGTTGGAAAATGGCTAACCCCTCAGCCAAGAAGACAAGGCCTCCTCTTATAGAGGAGGCAATCTTGTAAGCTTAGTAACTAAGCAAACAAGAGGCTCATCCCTCCATACACGTGTATGGAGGGGAAGAAAGTGGTAGACAGCTGCTTAAAAATATCTCAAAAAGCAACTGCACAGTAACCGGCCGGCAAAGAGTGTCATCTTGACAATATTTACTGCCGACCGGCACTAAAGAGTGCCGATCGGCACAATATAGTGCCGATGGCAACACCAACCAGCCGGTGGCCTCTAGCAAGTGCCGGTGGTGTGTGGGGATGCCTCAAAAGGCATTCCCTGCCCCTCCAAGGCAAAGCACAAGTGTTTGGTGCAAAACCAGACATAAAACAGTCGAGTTCGGAGATCCTGAGGCAAGGCGCGTGGCCGAGAACTCCGGGAACTCCAAACAAACACAAACATGGATAATCACCGAGTGTTCAAGCGGTGACGTCCAAGTCTTGAGGACGGTCAAAAATGGGGTGTCTACACCATGCCCACGTCAGAAGTCCTCGCAGCTGCATTGCTACTTGTAGCTACATTTGAACTATGAGTGAAGGCCCTCTTGGGCTGTTCTTTTTCCTAGTCGATCAGACCTTGCTTCATAGCATCTTCTATCTGTACCCCAATCTCGTGAAGATCAGCAAAGGTAGGAAGGGGTAAGACAATCATTTTCTACAACAGCTTCGGTTGCAGATTCCGCACGACCATCCTTATTTGGTCTTTCTCAGCTGGCTTGGTTGTCATCATGGAGGCCTTGGCCCTCCACTGAGTAACAAAGTCAGAGAAGCCCTCCTTCAGCTCTTGCCTGGTTGCCTCGAGATCACGAGTTGTGATCTCGATTTGAGTATTGTACGAATATTGAGCAATGAAGGCCTTGGCCATCTCCTTCCAATTTCTGTTCACTGAGTCCTCCAGTTTGGCGTACCAGATGGCCATAATACCCGACACGGTCTGACCAAATAGGGATAGCTTCTGCATTCTAATCAAGCCCATCGGACGCAAAATATCTGAAAACAGCCTCAAGTGGACCATAGGATCACCCGAGCCGTCGAAGCGGTCTATGTGAGGCATTTTCAATCTGTCTGGCAATGTCACCGCTAAATTTGTGTAGCTGTCCTCTATGTCTGGGATCGAGTTAACTCCCTAAGCTTGCTTAAACAGCTTTTCAAGCTTGCTCACTTTCAAAGCAGTAGGATTGACCTCAAACTCAAACGGTGCGTCTGTTGGGTAGGCCGGTGCTTTAGAGGTCTGAGGAGGGAGTGGCCCTACTGTCTGAGGTGGGACTAACCCTGTTAGGATGTCTATATTTTCCTGGACAATTGTTGTATCCCCGAGTATCGGAACCCTAGGTGGGGATGGGTGCAAAGCAGATGCTACTACTTGTTGTGGTTGTTATTGTAGTTGAAGCCTGGAAATCAACTCAGCTTGCTGGGCTACAACCTCTGTTTGACGAGCGGTGACCTTCGCTTGGCGAGCAGCGTCCCGCTGCATGCCTTTGATAATTTGCTGGAGTTGACGCATCATTTCTTTCATATTGATTGAAAAATGTTGATCTATCAGACTTTGTGTACTCTCTGAAATGGAAGCAGAAAACTGATTTTCACTGAGCACAGGTGACTGGCAAACTGGTGAATTATGTCGAACTCTCCTCCGTCTTGTGACCAGTGGAAGCGAAGCAAACACTGGTTGTCCACTCACAAGATCCCCAGATCGATAAAACCTTCTTACTCGGGTCTAGAGTGCTTGGGGGGTAACTGCCTCGTCGGAAGTAATGATGAAAATACTACCTTGCAAAACAGGAAATAAAAGAAACAAAAATCAGAAAAACGAACAACACCTCGGCTTAGATAAAGACAACACACAGTTGAACTCATAAGCTGGACATTCTGTACTCAACCATTGATTTCTGCCCCCAAATTTTCTCCCACAATACTGATACCCTCAAACACTGATGTCCTTAAACTGATACCCAAACTTCCAACTGATACATACATTCCTGTAGAGGCACACCCTAACAACACGTATCAAGCAAGTAAGAACCAAAACACCCCTATGGTGGGGTAGGGTTTCCCTGTCGTAGTTTCGTCAGGAGCTAGGGTTTCACTATGCACTCATGTAGTTTCAAACAATCCTGCATTCGGGTGAGTAACCTGTCCTAGTTTGGAACAATCTCTAAGGCTTCCGATATGCAACTAGGTCAAATGGTCAAAAAGGATGCCTCAGCAAGGCCACCTAATACCTCTCGCTCCTAACACTGAGAAGTGAAAGGAGGATCCAATGATATGGCGGTGATCCAGATCCAAGGTTTGTGTTCCCATTGTGGTAGAGCCCGCAACCGGTCAGCCTTATGGCACGCTTTTCCAAGCGAGCCTCCGGCAAACCGTTCAGGAATAGCATATGGCAAACATTGTGACTTAGGCGCACCAATGCAAATGCAATGCAAAGAAACACCTAAATGTAGATAAAATGACATATTGTGAGTTCGAGTCAAGTTCTCTAAAATCCCCAGCAGAGTCGCTAGAAACTGTAGACCGGACTTTCTTCACTCACCCTCCTTTCGGAGAGGCGCGAATTGGTCTTACTACAATTCGGACTCCTGTCATGATTCTGAATCTAATCTCACAAAGTGCAATGTGAGACTGATAAACACCAAAGAGTCCAAATCTGGCAATTGGTTTTGGAAAATCAATTTTGAATGAAAAAGCGCCAAACATGGACTGCTTTGCCAGATTACAGAGTCGCCGCCTAAATATTTTATTTTTGGAAAATTTAGGAAACCCTGACTCGTGCCAAAGGCTACGTGTCTGTCATCACCAAAGTTACCTCGACTTGGGAACTTGGGTACGAGAGGGGAAGGTCATGCAATGAGCACCCCCACTCACCCGATCAAATGATTGGCCCCTATTACCATGATATGTTGTCTTATAAACACATGTGTTCTTATTCCGGTTATTCATCTAATTTTACTATGTGATGCGCACAGCATACAAATATAGACTCGATCACAAGAATTGGAACAAAACAACTCATGTTTGTTTTTGAAAACGGTTTGAAAGTGCTACTCGCAAGTAGGCCAAAACACAAATTTGCCACCCACAAGTGGGCTTAAAACATTATTTTGCCACTTCGCAAAATGGGTTTAAAAACTCACAATCATCCAGTTATTCCAATTCAAGCAATCTAGCCTTCACTCACATGCATTCATGCAGTTAAGCATTTAAGCAAATAGCCTCATGGCAAGCATGCTATCATGGCAACACTCACACTCATGCAAGTATGCTAAAGCGTAACACTTATAGTGTACTCCAAGCCAAACCAAAAGTTAGTTAGAAACAATGCATGATCCTAACTATACAGGATGCCTAATGTAACACATGCAATAATGTGATCAAATAGGCTCGACTATCTTAGATGGCATATGAATACAACATTTGATAACATGCTTTAGAACACGTATTCAAATAAGTATTGAAATGCAATGCAGTTTGAATGATGCACCGAGCTCGGTGCATGCAATACAAATGAATGAATGCAAACACGCAAAGCATAAGGTATGCTAATTGAAAAAAGCCCTAAAACTAACCATCGAAAGCGGTTAAGTAAAAGGGAGAAAGAAGTGGGGTTAGAAGACATGCACACACACACGCACGCTTATTACAACAATACGCCCTCGCGAAGGAGGGTCCGAATGAGCTAAGCTAATCTAAGCTAAACTAAGCCAACTAATCTAATTAAACTAATTAAACTAATTATTACACAACAAACGAATAACTAACAAACTACTTACTAATTATTATAACACTTTAACTAATCAACAAATTAATTAAATTACAAATCAAATGCTAGCTAGCAAGTAAAGCACTAAACTACACTGCCTCAGCTCTATTTGAAGAAGTTGCATGCATGCATTCGGTTTCCCGTCCTGAAATGCCTTTCGGTTTGCTCTTGAGAGGCTCTGTTTGCAGGATGTCTCCAAGACCTTTATGTTCCACCTTACCAAATCACGACTGGGGAGTGCACCAGTGGCCTGCCGGCCATCTGCCAGCCACAGATGTGTACTACTGGCCAAGGATGAAGCAGTGCCGGCCATCAGTGAGGCACTGCCGACCACTGGTGTGTTGTATCATTATTCTGCAATAGAGCACAAACTAGAGGAAAAAGGAGGGTCTCCTAATGGTATGTATGTATTGTGCCACTCCTTATCATCTCAAAACATCAAGAAAGAGGCACCATTGAATCCAAAACCACCAATCAAGCATTTTGAGTGCATGATGGCCAAAGATCCAACTTGTACACATTCGATAAATGCAAAACAAACAAGACTCTAGGACCACTACCTTATCATGGATGATCAAAGGCAATGGAGACAAAGGGAATTGGCTCATTTTCATCACTTTGAGTATGAAATGGGCCAATCCACCTTGTGTTCAATATAATGTCCGATTGAGCACAATGCAATGCAAACAGCAATGCTTATCTTGGCATGTTTTACTTGGTTCATTTTAATTTCTCATTTTAGCATTACCAATCCATTCATTAACCAATTTGTCTAATGTGGAAGTCCTCTAATGAGAAAGAGGTCAATCAAAAAGATGACTTAAGACATGAGAGAAACCATGCCTTTGACTAGGAGAAACTCTCAAAAGGGGGTTAAAGCCATTTAAGCATAAGCCTCAATCTCAAGCTTAAACACAAATTTAAGACCGAACAACCCTCAAAACAAATCAAAAGTGAAGAAATGAGGGAGATGGAAGATATTTCAGTGCTGATATGGTATGAAAAACAAGACTCTAACATGTAAGCAACTCATGTACAACATGTTAGAAGACGTAAGCATTAAAACTAGTGAAAAGATTTACACTAGAACCATGCATAACGAATCTCATATGGCCAAACCATCCCTAGACAGACCTTAAACATGCCAACATAATGGTCTAAACATGCTGAGAAAGAAGCTCAAAAGACTCGGAGAACATGCACATATGTTAGCCCATAAGCAAGGCATCATGCACAACCCTCAAAAGCAATGAAGAAGTGAAGTATATGAGAGTATGACAGAGGTAGATGCTCTGAATCACATGCTAAATGATGTCATATCATGCAAACAACTCAAGCAAAGCATGTTAGAGGCCTTGACACTCAAAGCTAGTCAAGGCCATTTACACTACAGCTATACAAAGCAAAGCACATATGACCAAGACCACTCAAAACAGAGTTAAAGCATGCTAAAACATGAGCAAAAACATGCTGAGATGGAGCTAACACAACCTAAAATGATAGGCTCACTCATTAAGCAAGTTAAGCTAGTAAGCATGATTACACTACAAGTGTAAGTAGCAAACAAGAGGTGCTTCAACCAGCCCAAAACAGAGTTATAACATGTTGAAATAAGGCCAAAAACATGCTTAGATCAGGCCATGAGATGGTAGAAAAACATACTCAACTAGTAGGCCATCAATACATGCAAACAAGACATGAGGAGAGGGGAACACCCCCTCCTATTTGGGACCTCAAAACCAAGTTTCTACCATTGAAATTCCCTTGGAATTCAGTGGTTAAAAGGCCAAAAGAGAATTGTTTTAAAGGCTTTAAAAGATGGCACAAAGCTTGGCAAACAAGATACAAAAGAGGGTGGACCACCCCTAACTCCAAAAGGGCCTCAAACTACCATTTTTAACACTTAAAAATAGAGGTTTTTGTAGTTGACAACTAGGCCAAAATAGCATGCAAAGGTGGCCCAAACTAGCAAATAAATAAAGTTTTAAAAAGGGTAAAGCCTTACCCTTGAAGCACAACAACTATTAGCACAATTTTTGAGCCAAAACCAACTTTAGAAACTCCAAACAAGCCTTAAGGAAACTCAGCTCCAAGATAGGGGCATTTGATCGAGGGACTCTTTGCAAATATGTGAAGAAAACACACTTTAACCACAATAGAGAGAGAGAGAGAGAGAGAGAGAGAGAGAGTGAAATTTTGCTTCCCAAAATTCTAAACCCTCTAAAAGGGGGAAGGACCTCTCCTTATATAGAGGGTCAAGCCAAAAGCTTGGCTTCAATCCCTCCACGTGTATGAAGGATGCATTCAGTGCTCAGCAGCTGGCTCAAAAGATCTGAAAATATCTGAAAAATGAGAAAATTGGTCGTCGGCCACTTTAGGTGGCCGGCCGGTCACCTCCCTTAGCCGATCGACCACTCCAAGTGGCTGGCAAAGAGGACAAGTGGCCGGCAAGTGCTATAAGTGGCCGGCAAGGCCTTCCCCCTCCCCCCCCCCCCCCAAGCAAGATGCATCAACGTTTGGCCCAAAAACAAGGCCAAAACACAGACTGTTAAGAGGCTCAAAGATAAGGCACTCAGCCGAGAACTTCGGACACTCAAAACAAGCGTAAACATGCACAATCATCGCACGCACAAACGATGACATCTGAGTCTTAAGGTCGGTCAAAAATTGGGTGTCTACACCTCCATATCTCAATCTAATCCATACGCTACCATCTACCTACAACCCCAGCATATACATCACCCTAGCCCATTTACCCAAACCTGAGGTGTTCATTCCAGAAAACATGGACTTGCGTATGATGGATGCACTTGAACCCCAAACATCGTAAACCCACGAACCCACTGCTTCTGAGCTAATGAGCATGATTAAAGATCTTCAGAGAAGTGTAGCAGATCTAGCCTTTGTGATATTGGCTCCGTCATCGACCACATCACATACTAGGAATTTCATGTCAAAAGGCTCCCCAATCTTCGGACGGGCTGCATTTGAAGAAGGCCAATCCCTTGGCAAAATGGAGGTAAATGGCAAGAACAAGGTTGGGGCAGGCATTGGTCCTTGTGAACATCTTCAGTGGGCTGTTAAGGCTTTGAAAGTCGAAGGGTTGAACAAACAGCAAGTGCTCGCAGTTGTTGCAAAGACTGTGGATGACACTTTCGCCACTCAAGGTGAGAGCATTCTAAATCAAAGGGCATGCCCGAAAAAGGGATGTCATACCAAAAACGCCCTTTTTCAGCTCCAATCCTACACCTATAAGATATCATCAAACCCAGTCAGCACTTGCCAACCCCTCTGCCATTCCCTCCAGGAATAGTAACCGCACCTATAATCCCCTCTAGATGACCTTGTCCAAGGCTCTCCAAATCCTTATAGGACAAGACCATCTCAAACCCCTTGAGCCTCGGCCTCTTCCGGATCCCCTTCCAACCAAGCATAAAGCTGCCAAGTACTGCGCCTTCCATTAACAAACTGGCCATGACACTGACAATTGCTTTTGCCTTCGCCATGAAGTTCAAGATCTGATTGACAACGAGGTCATCGCCGCACCAGGCGCTACAAAGTCTATCAGCACTGGATCAATGAACTGGGGGGATAATGTGACTATGTGATCGGGGGATGAACCACCTGCTGATGGCGCTCATTTTTCTGATAACCCTGGTCTGTATTATGCTAATTAATCCTAATTATGATTGTGATTATGGGTTTGATATGATTTTGAGTGCCACTTATATGAATATATGTGGTTTTAAATTTCTATCTATTCACCGTTGTAGCAAGCCCGCGGGGGACCTCGGCTACAGTTCGGACTCTTTTTTTTGTTTGTTGCGGTTCTTAAATCTTGAACCAAAGAGTCCAACTCTGGCAAATCGTTTGAGAAAACAGATTTTTGAAAAAGTAGTGCCAAACATGGACTGCTTTGCCAGATTACAGAGTCGCCACCTAAATATTTTAAAATGGGAAATTTAGGAAACCCTGACTCGGTGCCGAAGGCCACGTGTCCGTCATCACCAAATGTCTCGGCTCAGGAGCTTGGGTACGATCGGGGAAGGTCAGCTATGAACACCCCCTTTCGCCTAGTCCGAAGACCGGCCTCTACTAACCGTGATATCCGTTTTTGAAAACTTTATGCGTTCTTATTCCGATTATTAGCCTAGAATTTACTACGTGATGCGCACAACACAAAAGTATAGACTAGATTGCCTAATTTGGAAATAAACATTGCATATCCGTTTTGTCTCGAAAAACGTGTTAGTTTTTGCTACTCGCAAGTAGGCTAAAATTCGGATTTCAACGAGTTGTTCCAACTCAGGCAATCCAACCTCCACCCACAGGCATTCAAACAGTTTATCATGTAAGCACTTAGTCGCATGGCAAGCATACTGTCATGGTAAACATTCACACGCGATATGCTAAAGCCATAAAACTTACATCGACTCGTGCCAAAAACAAGAAACTAGTTAGCAAACATGCATGACCTAGTTCATGTTAAGTGGCTAATGCGACACATACAGGAGTGTAATCTAAACATGCTCGGCTAACCCTAAACATGGCACATGAGATGCAACAACTATCACGTATTCAATTTGGAATTGAAAGTACGATGCGGTTTGCATGATGTGCCGAGCCCGATGTATGTAAACAAATGCATGAATGCACGCATGCATTGCATAAGATATGCTAAAATAAACATGCCCTAGTCCATTACCATAAACAGGTAAATAAAAGGGTTAGAAAGAAATGGGGGTTGGAAGACATACATCCACTCACGCACACTTATTACAATTTTGCCCTCGCTCGGAGGGACCAAAATAATAATACAAATTAATTAACTACGCAAGCTAATTAATTATTACAAATTAACTAAATTAATTAACAAATTAACTAAGTTAATTAAACAGTAAATCGCCTCGGGATGAGGGCTAAGCAAAAGGCCTTCGGATCGCTCGAATCAAGACTGTCGTGCAAGTGTGCCTCTGCTTTCCTCTGCTCTCCTTCGAAAATTCCCAAAATCCTCAAGCACCTCTCGAGCACTGGGAGTACCACCGTCAGCAGAGCACCACCGGCTGAAGGAGGAGGCCACCGGCACTGAATTCATTCATCGACTGCCGATTGACTCCGGCCGGCACAAAATTCCTGCAGAACACTCGCAACTCACAAAGAAGAGAGGAAACAACATGCAAGGCAATGCAATTCAAGCCATTTATGCACCAAACACACTCCCTATCATGTTATCGACTCAGGGGCATGTGCCTCGGTTCCGGACCACCAATCACGATTTTCATGCATGATGGCCCTAAGAACCAAGAATGCAACTTCACTTTCAAATGCATGCAAAACACATAGGCACAAAAGGGTGCCAAACCTCTATCAAACTCACTTCAAGAGGCTTGGCATGCATGTCAATGTGGTGCAATCCTAAGCATGTTATCTAGGATGCAAGATGGACAATGTGATACACTTATGCAAACATGCAAACAAGCACACAAGTCAAGCATGCAAACCACATGAGGGATGGACTTATACATGATCTAGGCAACTCAAATAGGCCTAAAGTCAGTGGCCAAGGAGCCTACAAAGGGAGACTAAACACACACACACACATGCACATGTTAAGGTACCAAACCCAAGGCATAAACAAGCAATATTCAAGCACACTTAAAGAGACCAAACGTGGACTAAAAGCATGCATTAAAAGCTCTGAAATTCATGTTAAACATGATGCCAAATCATGGGATAAAGCATGCCAAATAAAGCATGCAAATGGCCTTAGGCTAAGGCAAGCCAATAGGGCATTGAACTACACCTATGCAAGGCAATTATGGCATGCACTTAACAACTCAAAACAGATTTTTAGCATGTCAAACTAGGCCCAAAGGACCACTTAGATGGCATCTAAGGGACATGGAATCTAAGGCATACAATAAGGCCTAAACATGGAGCATATAACACAAGCTTAAGAAGTCACGAAGGAGCATGCAAGGTAAGCATACAAGCACACCAAATGGATTGAAATAGCATGCTAGGTGATTCCAAACCATCAAAACAATGCAAACAAAGGCATGCTACACATCCAAACTCTTAAGGCCAACAAGCCAAATGCAAAGGGGCTATATTAAACATGCTAAGATTGACCAAAATACTTATGGACAGACCTAAAACATGGAAATATAAGCACAAAATCTTCACAAATGCAAGCCTAAAACATGTTAAAGACTAAGGCATACTACCTAGGCATGTTAGAGCATAAAAGGGCATTACAAGGCAACCATCCTAAGCATGCATAGGAGACCAAAACCAACTTGAAGCCAAGTTAAAACATGGCATAATAAGCATGAAAAACAACTCAAACATGTTCAATACATGCTCAAGCATGGTGCTCTCTCAAGAGGTAAAACTTGCCCTTTTCAAGGACATCAAGGAGAGGGGGTGGCCCTCCCCTTTCTAGGACTTTATGGCACCATCTCCACCACTGAAATCCCTCAAGAATTCAGTGGTGGAGAGGCCCAAACACACAAGTCCCGGATCTCTCCAAAATAGCGCAAAAAGGGACCCTTTTCAAGGTCTAAAGGGGGTCAAACCTCCCCAAACCACAAAACACTCTTAATATACAATAAAGAGGGTCAAAAATCAGAAATTTTATGTGCCAAACACTAAGCCCAAAAACTGTTTTAAACCAAGTAAAAACAAGGTACAAAAATGGGAAAAAAGAGAACTAGTGGCTCACCCTTGTAGACCTCTTCACAAAGCTTGGTGTTGTGGCTTCTTTGAGCTCAAAATCAGCCAAGAATCACCAAAAACCAACCTCTAGAACCTCTGTGCCAAGAGAAAGGTGAAACACTAGGTGCTAGTGTGCAAAAGTAAGGCACAAAACACCTAGTTTAACAAGAGAAGGATAGATATAGGATAAATATATATTCTCTAACCTAAACCAGAGCTTGGTTTCTCTCTAAAATGGCTGAAACCTCTCAAGAATTTCCAACCTTAAGCCAAGAAGAAGAGCCTTCCTCTTATAGAACTTGTAAGACTTACAAGCTAGGCAAACAAGGGCTCATCCCTCCATACACGTGTATGGAGGGGAAGCCAATGGCACACAGCTGTCTGAAAATATCTCAGAAAGCAAGTGCACAGTGTCCGACCGGCAAAAAATGTCATTTTGACAAAATTGAGTGCCGACCGGCACAATATAGTGCCGGTGGCAACTATAGCCAGCCGGTGGCTTCTAGCCACAGCCGGTGGTGTGTGGGAATGCCTCACAAAGCATTCCCTGCCCCTCTAAGGCAAAACACAGGTGTCTGGTGCAAAACCGGACACAAAACGGCCAAGTTCGGAGGTCCTGAGGCAAGGCGCGCGAGCCGAGAACTCCGGGAACTCCAAACGAACACACACATGGATGATCACCGAGTGTTCAAACGGTGACGTCCGAGTCTTGAGGACGGTCAAAAATGGGGTGTCTATAGTTGCCCCTCTTTGACAGAACTCGAAAGTCATAATAATGACGGGAGTGAATGTCAAAGCCCAGAGACGACCCATTTTTGACAAGGCCGAAGACTTGGACAAACATACAAAACGCAAATGGTTGAACTCGCAAGCTGCCTACGTATCCCTTTAGGAATCAAACCAGCGTAGTTCAGGCGCAGGCATACAAGCCGCAGATAAGGTATGCGCCCGAAGGCAGGGGCAAAATGCAAGACAATGCAAAAAGGCCGAGCAAAACTTGTGATCATGCAAAGGAAGCTGTAATGAAGCACACATGCAACAGTTATAAGCTAGCATACACCAAACTACACTACCATGCAGAAAGGATGTAAGAGAATTATGCAATTCTCAATACATCTCACACGGAGGATACAATACCTGTGCGACTCGTCCGGTTGCCCCGGCCTCAAATGAGCCGTACATACAATATCGTGCCTGCAAAGAAAGTAAACTTAACAGGTACAATATTGTTAGTGTACATGCATGACATATGCAATGCGAATGCTAAATGATATGCAAAATGATATGCAATATATACAACAATAATGCAACTAATAATGCAATGCAATTGAAACTATATGCAATGCGAACTACATGCAGGGCAATTGAATCATGATTCAAACCGGAACGGTTCGAAACCGCACAAATGTCAAATAGATTGATGGAGGTAACAAGTCCGTCTCCCATAGAACGATGTCTGATCTATGAGTACTTCGCACGGACACAGGAACAAGTATTGGGTGGAATGACATAAGTAGGGAAACGGCCCGCTGGGGGGAGAATAATGATCCTAATGCCGGACGCAATAACTACACTACAATGTAATGGAAATGGATACAATGGATATGGCACGCGGGCCAAACCGTATTTTGCCTAGAAAAGGCATGTACGCATACAAACCATATCTAACACAGAAGCGGTGCCGCTACCCTCAAGGCTCGGACACAAAAGCTCGACAACTGTGTTTCGACACGAAAAATATGGGCACATACCAGACCAAGCTCAACAAGGAAAGGTGCAAGCCATAGATGGAGGTGATGCAATGGATGCATGCAAGCTACAATGCAATGGATATGGATACAATGGATATGGCACGCGGGCCAAACCGTATTTTGCCTAGGAAAGGCATGTACGCATACAAACCGTATCTAACACAGAAGCGGTGCCGCTACCCTCAAGGCTCGGACACAAAAGCTCGACAACTGTGTTTCGACACGAAAAATATGGGCACATACCAGACCAAGCTCAACAAGGAAAGGTGCAAGCCATAGATGGAGGTGATGCAATGGATGCATGCAAGCTACAATGCAATGGATATGGATACAATGGATACGGCACGCAGGCCAAACCGTATTTTGCCTAGGAAAGGCATGTCGCGATACAAACCGTATCTAACATGTAAGCGGTGCCGCTACCCTCAAGGCTCGGACACAAAAGCTCGACAACTGTGTTTCGACACAAAAAATATGGGCACATACCAGACCAAGCTCAACAAGGAAAGGTGCAAGCCATAGATGGAGGTGATGCAATGGATGCATGCAAGCTACAATGCACTATGCATTGGATGTTTTACAGAAAATGCATGACATATACACTATATTACAATGAAATGCAGGACAAATGCATGGGTTTTTTTTTAAATGCATGACATATGCAGTATTTACATGATGCATGACGATGCATGATGATGCAATGGCTACGATTGCAGCTTTCCCTATCTTACCAACAAGGCGATATACTAGGTCGGTTCAGTATCCAGAATTGAGGCGTAAACATGCCGCCTCAACCTATGGGGCTTCCATACAGATTTCAAGCCGAGGGTACACCCCCTGGGTATTTAAACCAGACTTTAGTCTCGGAAATTCCGAACCTTTGCGTTCTAGGCATAAGCCGTTCGAACTCTAGTCTTCACCGTCCCAGTTGGTCTTCTAGGAACTCACCGCGAACCCAGACAAGTGGCTTTACCAGACCACCGAAAGTTGTTCAGGCACGACAAACACCGAAGGAATTGCACCTTCAGAGGATTTAAGGTCTCCTAGACCGTGCGTGTTTAAGGTCTCGCCAGACCAGGGGGCAACGATTACACAACACTTTAAGTGAGTGTGATGCGAATGAGACACTCATGCGGATGCAAATGGGGCAAACGAGACGCGCGTGCAATGAGGTGCGCGTGCCTCAAAGGATGGAAAATGAAGTGCAATGAGGTACACGTGCCTCGAGACGCGATGAAATGCAAAATGAGGCACACATACCTCATTCGATGGAAAATGAAATGCAAAACGAGGCACACGTACCTCAAGATGCAATGAAATGCAAAATGAGGCACACATACCTCATTTGATGGAAAATGAAATGCAAAACGAGGCACACGTACCTCGAGATGCAATGAAATGCAAAATGAGGCACACATACCTCATTTGATGGAAAATGAAATGCAAGACGAGGCACACGTACCTCGAGATGCAATGAAATGCAAAATGAGGCACACATACCTCATTTGATGGAAAATGAAATGCAAAACGAGGCACACGTACCTCGAGATGCAATGATATGCAAAATGAGGCACACATACCTCATTTGATGGAAAATGAAATACAAAACGAGGCACACGTACCTCGAGATGCAATGAAATGCAAAATGAGGCACACATACCTCATTTGATGGAAAATGAAATGCAAAACGAGGCACACGTACCTCGAGATGCAATGAAATGCAAGTCCCAAGGGACGTGCAAGATGGCGCGATACAATGCGCCGGACAATGCGATGGATGCATGCAACGCACACGGGGTAACTTTTGAATCTTATAAAAGACAAAAGGATACAATCTTCGCTTGAATTTGAGCGTCACGCACAGTAGAGACGGTCTGAAGTCAAAACGGAGGCCGGTTGAGCATCGGGGATGCATTTTCTTGCACTTTATTGACCTATGGAGACCCAAGGCCCCTCATCTTGCCTAAAAACATCCTTGGGAGCACCACCGGCTGGGTGGGGTGGTCACAGAGGGCTCGAGCTCGCGGCAGGAGGGGAGTGCAGAGGGGACGAGGGACGGGCTGGCCTGCTCTGCCTACCATGTTGACTTATAGGGGGCAGAGTGGGGAGACCTACCAGATCCCTTTTGCTCCTCCTCCAGCTGGTCATGAGTTGGCCGGCATTCCCGACTTGCCTCCGGTATGTATTACTTTACTTCTGCATCTTGCATTGTTATTTCATTTCAGTTCATTCAAACATCCCACAGAATACTGATGCATTTAATACTTTTGCAGGCTTCCTCCGAGTATACCCGCTACCGTGAGTGAATCGTCCGATGGGGATCTTTGCAATGACTCGACGCTTTGGCCGTCTGACTGCCGGTATGTTCTTGACCACGCCTCAAATCATACTCTGTTCGCACAACTGCTACCGCACAAAAATCGATAAACTACTCACGGCTTTCGCCATACACCGACTTATACACCGCATCTTGCATCGATTCACTGCTCACAAAGATTCACACACCTGTACTCGCATTACTCAGCGCTCACGGCATTCACACACCGTACTCATACACCGCATTCGTGATCGATAAACCGCCACGGCATTCACACACCGTACTCATACACCGTGATTCAGACGATAAACCGCCACGCCATTCACACACTGCATCATACATCGCATATCAGATCGATAAACCGCCACGCGGCATTCACACACCGTACTCATACATCGTGCATTATGTCTCGATAAACCGCCACGGCATTCACACACCGTGCATTACATCAGACTGATAAACCGCTCACAGTTTCTTGATGTGTTTGTTCTTTGTATTTTCAGCCTCCTTTCCCGATCCCTCCAGTGAGTGGCGCTGCTCCAGCTGGGCCTCCCCTCTCTACTCGGGATGGCAGGATATTCCCTCGCACTAGAGGGGGACGTGGTCACGTGGGGAGCAGCTCACGAGCTCCAGTTCCAGGAGATGGTGAGTCGGAGGCGGGGACGGAGTCATTTGCGGAGGAGGCCGGGGACAGCTCGGGCTCGGGCTCCGACAGTGACAGCTCCGACGATGCTCCTGCGCTTTTGCCCAGGAAGAGGGCGAGGACCGATCCTCAGGCATGAGGCCTGCTGCTGATGATGATGATTTTGCTGCTTCTTTTCTTTATTTCTTTTCTTGTACTTTTCTCTTTTTGGTAGATAGAGTACTATGTACTGCCGCAGGCAGATTTTTTGCTTTCTTCAAAAGTTTGTACTCTGAAAGAGATTATATAAAACAAACTTTTTATCTGAAAAGTGTTATGTTTACATATCTCGTACTTTGCACTGCATTGCATCATATTACATCTCGATGTAACTGAAATTGTTTTGCTGCCTGGAAATTGGGCACTTGCACTGTAATAATCGGATAACCAACCAACTAAACAGCGACACAACACATGCGAACCACTGCTCAAACTGAACACAGCCCACATCCCGCTGGGGATTAATCTGCATACAGCCCATAACCCAACATTTGGTCCATTCCGCACACGGCAAACTTTGAACAAATGTTCAACTGACGAAAGGATCACGTCAAGTGTAATCGATCAAATTGAAACACACTCGGAATGTCCCAAATTTTTCATTTCTTCTCATACCTCGCATGGATGTAGAGAATGGCACGGCATTCTGAGCACAGACGATTTTGAGGTAAAGAGAGGCTTTTAACCTGGGTATCGAGCCTACAACTGGACACCGCCGGAGAACTCAAGTACAGAAAGTAAAAGGCACACGACCTAAACACAACGAGACACACTCGGAAAAGACTCAAAACTAAGTTGAGACTAACAAACCAAAAGACACGACACGGACGTGTTTGAAAACAAAAGATCTTGAGGAGCCAATTCTTCCGGGCAGGTTTCCCACCCTCTCTGATTTGTGATTCTCGCATCACTCGGCCCTCGAGCTCGGTTTTTCTCACAAGACCTTCTTCTCACTTTTCTCTCGGCTTACACCTCTCTATTCTTTATTCTCTCATTTTCCATCCCTCCCCTGAGTGGTTGATAGATGAATAGGAAGCGGCGGATTCATGCCCGATACAGCTAACTCGCGGCTATTTCTTCTGGTAGATAGGGCGCCTTTCTGGCAAATGTGTGCTGACGGTGGGGGGAAGACAGGATACCTGGCTCAACTGTGTCCCTAGTTCATTACTCTGACCATTCTTTGTTTTCTTTCTAAAACAGTTTTGATCAAAACGAACGCCAGATTAGCGTGCTTGGGCAATTTTTGATTTGAAAATCATGCAAGTCAGGTTGCAAGCACTGAAAGTTTTCCTTTTGGGTCCAAACATGGTCCAATTTTGGAAAATGGAATTGTTTTCGAGAAAATAGTCAACCTCAGTAAAAATTTTCAAAAACTATTTTTGCAAACGGTCAATGCTCAACGAGCACGGAACTCACCATCAAGATGCGCAACCTCGGATCGGAGGCAATTTGGAAAATTGCCCCTGGCTTAAAAGGGGGAGAGGAAGGGCAACGGAAAGTTGCCCCTAGTTTGGATGACGACTGAGGGCAACTTTGGCAATAGATGGCAACGGAAAGTTGCCCCTTGTTTGGATGATGCTGCGGCATGCCTATTGATGATTGAGCTCGACCGGGCTCTCAGGCACGGAGAGGACGAAGACAACCACAAACAATATATGGACACAGTCGCCTTGAAAGCGTTGGTGACTGGGTTCCAGAAGGAAGTTGATCACGTAGCTCCAATTGTTGCAACCGAGACATCGGATTCGGAGGAAGCATGGGTAATCAAAACCATTACATGGACTGAGACGCTATGGAAGCGTTGGGGGCTGGACTTCAGGATGAAGTTGCCTACGTATCCCAAACATGGGAATCAAGCCTTACGTAGTTCCGGTGTAAGGTACTCTCGGGTATTTTAACCTTCACTATTTTTAGGCTCTTACTTTTGCCAAGGCGCCCGATGCGGGTTTTCGACCTTGCGAGCTATATTCTTCTTTCTTTTCTTCTTTTTCTTTTGTATTTATTTTTTTTATTTCTTTTGCAATATATTTTTTTTTCTTTTCCTTTGCTCTAACTTTTGCCTGGACCGCCCTTCCGGGTTTTCGGCCCAGCAAGCCTCTCAAAGGGTAAAAGTGTAACAAATCCATGCCAAATGTTTTTGAGATTGACGCCTCCCCTTTCCTGGGAGAATGACGGTTGCGGTACTTTGCAGGAGAATCCATCCTGGTTGCTCCGATTATGATGCCTCTCGATCGAGGGCTGCTTCGAGTCTGGCCTCACGGGCCTCGCATTGATAGCTAACCATCGAACACTCTGGATGCTGGTCCATGCTTTGGAAAGGAGGGGTCGAGTCTTGAGGCTGAGAGCGATCCTAAGCCGCGCAATCTCAAGAGCGATCCCACACAGGTCTTTGCAAGACCGCACAAAACATTTTGTTTTTTGAAAGTTTTTAAGAAAGCGACAAATCGCTCGTCAGATGAAGATAGTCTTGAACCGATCTGGATCAGGCTAGGGTCCTTCTCAGTACTCACGCTGACAAGGATGATTTCATTCATTAAAAGTTTAGCACGCCTCTCTTTCTTTCAAAATGATCAGAACTTTGTAAAACCCGAGGAATTTCTTCCTCTTCGTTTTCACCGCAGTGCTTAAAAGGCTTCGAAAAACTTAGGTCAAAGCAATAATTTTTAAGGCACAAAAGAGCAGGCGGAATTTGTTGTCACCCCATTCGAATTCTCTGGCACAACTAGCCCAATACAATCAATAAACATGGAAACACGGTAGCCACGGCTGTTTCATTCAGGTTTCCCGGGTGTAAACTGGCTCCACAGCGGAGGCGGACCCAAAAAGAAAGCAAAAAAAAGTAATTGACAAAACAAAACGGTGCTTGAGGCAACAACCCCGAAGTCACCTAGTATTCTATACAAAAGAGGGATTGACTCATTACAATTAGACAGACCCTTAAGCAAAAGGACTGACTCAAGACAATGAGACAGACTCAAGACAAAACAAAAGACTGACTCGACACCCAAGTCAGAATGTGCAAGGCCAAGATTCACGGATGCCCAAAAATGCGTGCCAAATGCCACATCCAAAAATGTACCAAACACCGCTTGAGCGGTTCACCTTCGCTTATATACTTCGCAGATCTCAGATCTTCAAAATCCAACAACTGAGTGGTAACGGACTTTGCTGAAGTGGGAGGGAGGATAACTTCGTTATCAATCAAATCTTGCACCTCGTGCCGAAGACGGAAACAATTATCAGTGGCATGGCCAGTCTGTTGATGGTACGCACAGTACAGGGAAGCATCATGGGTATTAGGGAGATTCTTCGGGAGCGGCCGCGGCTCCAGGGGCTTAAGGTGTCCCCTTTCGGCAAGGATCTACAATGCCTTGGACAATGGCATATAGAGAGCATGAAAGACCCTGCGCCCTCGGGGCTGGTACTTTGGAGCACTCTTGCTAGATGCACTAGCAAACGGATCGGCGGGTGCGGCCTTGGATTTCTGATCCCTCCCGGAAGTGAGGCTGGAAGGGGAAAGAACTGTTTTGGCATGACGGGGCTTATCCCGATTCTCTGATTGACTGGAATTGCCCTCAGGCGGAGTGGGGAAAACGTCCTCCGCAGCTTTTGACATAACTGCGGATATCTGTTGTTTGTTCATTCCTCCGGCTTTCAAAGCCTCTACTGCCCACAGCAGTTGTTCAATAGGGTCGGCCTCGGCCTTCATCTTGCCTCTGTCTCTGGCCTCAGCCTGATCTAGAGCTTGGTTTAATGCATCGTTGCCATAGTTGGAGGCCATCTCCGGTTGGCTGAGTTCGATGACAATTCGACCCAACAGCGGGGGCTCTTGGGGTACGAAGCTTCCGGCATAGGGTGCAGCTGGTGGTGAAACTGACATTCCATAGGCGAGATCTGTCACAGACCTTTGGAGATCACCTATCATCCCCATTAGTTCGAAAGTAGTAGGCTCACGAGCCTGGTACAGTTGAGGAGCCCAAATTGGATGTGCGGCAGGCGACCTAGGCGGATGCGGTATGCTGACAGCAGTTTCATCCTGTGGGGTGACTTCCTGACTCAACGCGGCCGTCATGACCACAACCTCTTCTGAGTTCTGCGTCATGTTCAGTCCTGCCTCAGCAAGGAGAAGACACTAGCTGATCAAACCTCCGAGTCCCTGAACTGAAACGGAAAACAAGCAGCATTTCAGCCCCAAGCAGATCAAATACGGGTGTAGCCGGACAACTGCGCTCTACTACTGAACACTATTCCCCGGAGTCACTATCAAAACTGAACTGATACCCGCAGACACAGCTAATTCTCAACAACACTGATACCGGTGCCCTCGGGCCGGATACCCAAATCTTGCAAACTGATATGTTTGTTCCCTGTAGAGATACACTCTAAAAGCACATAGCAGGTAAAAAGAGAGCCAATGCACCCCTATGTTGGGGTAGGGTTTCCCTGTCCTATTTTGTCAGGAACTAGGGTTTCACTATGCATGCAGCGGTTTCAAACAACTTAGCATCGGGTAAGCAACCTGTCCTAGTTTGGAATGGTCACTATGGATTCCGAATATGCACTAGGTCGAATGGTCAAAAAGGGTGCCCCGGTAAAAACCGGGGTTTGTGTTCCCATACTGGCAGAGCCCGCAACCGGTCAGCCTTATGGACATGCCTTGACAAGACAAGCCTCCGGCAAACCGCTCAGGAATAGCAGATGGCCAACACGGTGTTCCTAGGCGCACCAATGCACATGCAATGCAAAGAGACACATAAATGAAGTCAAAACAGGATATCACGAGTTCGAGTCAAGCTCTCTAAACTCCCCAGCAGAGTCGCCAGAAACTGTAGCAAGCCCGCGGGGGACCTCGGCTACAGTTCGGACTCCTTTTTTTGTTTGTTGCGATTCTTAAATCTTGAACCAAAGAGTCCAACTCTGGCAAATCGTTTGAGAAAACAGATTTTTGAAAAAGTAGTGCCAAACATGGACTGCTTTGCCAGATTACAGAGTCGCCACCTAAATATTTTAAAATGGGAAATTTAGGAAACCCTGACTCGGTGCCGAAGGCCACGTGTCCGTCATCACCAAATGTCTCGGCTCGGGAGCTTGGGTACGATCGGGGAAGGTCAGCTATGAGCACCCCCTTTCGCCCGGTCCGAAGACCGGCCTCTACTAACCGTGATATCCGTTTTTGAAAACTTTATGCGTTCTTATTTCGATTATTAGCCTAGAATTTACTACGTGATGCGTACAACACAAAAGTATAGACTAGATTGCCTAATTTGGAAATAAACATTGCATATCCGTTTTGTCTCGAAAAACGTGTTAGTTTTTGCTACTCGCAAGTAGGCTAAAATTCGGATTTCAATGAGTTGTTCCAACTCAGGCAATCCAACCTCCACCCACAGGCATTCAAACAGTTTATCATGTAAGCACTTAGCCGCATGGCAAGCATACTGTCATGGTAAACATTCACACGCATGCGATATGCTAAAGCCATAAAAACTTACATCGTACTCCGTACAAAACAAAGAAACTAGTTAGCAAACATGCATGACCTAGTTCATGTTAAGTGGCTAATGCGACATACAAGAGTGTAATCTAAACATGCTCGGCTAACCCTAAACATGGCACATGAGATGCAACAACTATCACGTATTCAATTTGGAATTGAAAGTACGATGCGGTTTGCATGATGTGCCGAGCCCGATGTATGTAAACAAATGCATGAATGCACGCATGCATTGCATAAGGTATGCTAAAATAAACATGCCCTAGTCCATTACCATAAACAGGTAAATAAAAGGGTTAGAAAGAAATGGGGGTTGGAAGACATACATCCACTCACGCACACTTATTACAATTTTGCCCTCGCTCGGAGGAACCAAAATAATAATACAAATTAATTAACTACGCAAGCTAATTAATTATTACAAATTAACTAAATTAATTAACAAATTAACTAAGTTAATTAAACAGTAAATCGCCTCGGGATGAGGGCCAAAAGCAGCGCGCGCTCGGGACTGGCTCGGAACCGCACTGTCGTGCAAGTGTGCCTCTGTTTCCTCTGCTCTCCTCTTCAGAAAATTCCCAAAATCCCCGAAGCACCTCTCAGAGCACTGGGGAGTACCACCGGCTGGGGCAGAGCACCACCGGCTGAAGGAGGAGGCCACCGGCACTGAATTCATTCATCGGCTGCCGATTGACTCCGGCCGGCACAAAATTCCTGCAGAACCTGCAACTCACAACAGCAGAGGGAAACAACATGCAAGGCAATGCAATTCAAGCCATTTATGCACCAAACACACTCCCTATCATGTTACTGACTCAAGGGGGCATGTGCCTCGGTTCCTGGACCACCAATCGCGCATTTTCATGCATGATGGCCCTAAGAACCAAGAATGCAACTTCACTTTCAAATGCATGCAAAACACATAGGCACAAAAGGGTGCCAAACCTCTATCAAACTCACTTCAAGAGGCTTGGCATGCATGTCAATGTGGTGCAATCCTAAGCATGTTATCTAGGATGCAAGATGGACAATGTGATACACTTATGCAAACATGCAAACAAGCACACAAGTCAAGCATGCAAACCACATGAGGGATGGACTTATACATGATCTAGGCAACTCAAATAGGCCTAAAGTCAGTGGCCAAGGAGCCTACAAAGAGAGACTAAACACACACACACACACATGCACATGTTAAGGTACCAAACCCAAGGCATAAACAAGCAATATTCAAGCACACTTAAAGAGACCAAACGTGGACTAAAAGCATGCATTAAAAGCTCTGAAATTCATGTTAAACATGATGCCAAATCATGGGATAAAGCATGCCAAATAAAGCATGCAAATGGCCTTAGGCTAAGGCAAGCCAATAGGGCATTGAACTACACCTATGCAAGGCAATTATGGCATGCACTTAACAACTCAAAACAGATTTTTAGCATGTCAAACTAGGCCCAAAGGACCACTTAGATGGCATCTAAGGGACATGGAATCTAAGGCATGCAATAAGGCCTAAACATGGAGCATATAACACAAGCTTAAGAAGTCACGAAGGAGCATGCAAGGTAAGCATACAAGCACACCAAATGGACTGAAATAGCATGCTAGGTGATTCCAAACCATCAAAACAATGCAAACAAAGGCATGCTACACATCCAAACTCTTAAGGCCAGCAAGCCAAATGCAAAGGGGCTATATTAAACATGCTAAGATTGACCAAAATACTTATGGACAGACCTAAAACATGGAAATATAAGCACAAAATCTTCACAAATGCAAGCCTAAAACATGTTAAAGACTAAGGCATACTACCTAGGCATGTTAGAGCATAAAAGGGCATTACAAGGCAACCATGCTAAGCATGCATAGGAGACCAAAACCAACTTGAAACCAAGTTAAAACATGGCATAATAAGCATGAAAAACAACTCAAACATGTTCAATACATGCTCAAGCATAGTGCTCTCACAAGAGGTAAAACTTGCCCTTTTCAAGGACATCAAGGAGAGGGGGTGGCCCTCCCCTTTCTAGGACTTTATGGCACCATCTCCACCACTGAAATCCCTCAAGATTTTAGTGGTGGAGAGGCCCAAACACACAAGTCCCGGATCTCTCCAAAATAGTGCAAAAAAGGACCCTTTTCAAGGTCTAAAGGGGGTCAAACCTCCCCAAACCACAAAACACTCTTAATATACAATAAAGAGGGTCAAAAATCAGAACTTTTATGTGCCAAACACTAAGCCCAAAAACTGTTTTAAACCAAGTAAAAACAAGGTACAAAAATGGGAAAAAAGAGAACTAGTGGCTCACCCTTGTAGACCTCTTCACAAAGCTTGGTGTTGTGGCTTCTTTGAGCTCAAAATCAGCCAAGAATCACCAAAAACCAACCTCTAGAACCTCTATCCCAAGAGAAAGGTGAAACACTAGGTGCTAGTGTGCAAAAGTAAGGCACAAAACACCTAGTTTAACAAGAGAAGGATAGATATAGGATAGATATATATTCTCTAACCTAAACCAGAGCTTGGTTTCTCTCTAAAATGGCTGAAACCTCTCAAGAATTTCCAACCTTAAGCCAAGAAGAAGAGCCTTCCTCTTATAGAACTTGTAAGACTTACAAGCTAAGCAAACAAGAGCTCATCCCTCCATACACGTGTATAGAGGGGAAGCCAATGGCACACAACTGTCTGAAAATATCTCAGAAAGCAAGTGCACAGTGTCCGGCCGGCAAAAAATGTCATTTTGACAAAATTGAGTGCCGACCGGCACAAAATAGTGCCGACCGGCACAATATAGTGCCGGTGGCAACTACAGCCAGCCGGTGGCTTCTAGCCACAGCCGATGGTGTGTGGGAATGCCTCACAAAGCATTCCCTGCCCCTCTAAGGCAAAACACAGGTGTCTGGCGCAAAACCGAACACAAAACGGCCAAGTTCGGAGGTCCTGAGGCAAGGCGCGCCAGCCGAGAACTCCGGGAACTCCAAACGAACACACACATGGATGATCACCGAGTGTTCAAACGGTGACATCCGAGTCTTGAGGACGGTCAAAAATGGGGTGTCTACAACCGTAAGAAAATTTGTTTGATTATTTGCTTTAGAATTTAAATTGAAGGCCTTAATGGCCACGGAACCCAAAATTGATTATGCCATTGTGATTGGCGTAATTTTTAGAGCCTACAGTGAAATTTAATTAAAAACTGATTTGGAACGAGATAATTAGATTCAGAATGATTAATTAAGTGCTATTAATTAGCTATAATCAAATGTGATTAAGAGAGCCTATAAATGGGACAATATACACTCATCTTTTTCATTTTGTTGAACTCAAAATTGAAGTCACACTCTAGAGAGAGAGGGAGAGGCCGACTCTAGAGAGAGAAGAAGGAGAATTGTGTATTTGGCTCAAAGTTTGTGAAATTGGAAGGCTAGGCTCAAGATTTAACTTCAATTTGTGAGAATTGAAGCTCCTAGGTAAGTAATTAAGCAAAGATTTACAAGCTTAAGTTTGTAGTTTTGTGAATTCAAGGTTTGATGCTGATCAAGAACATAAATTGAAATGAAATTGAAGGATTTAAAGCTTATATGTACATGCATGCAAAGAATTGCTATGAATTTGCATATTTCAGCATGAATCATGTTAAACAAGGAGAATTGGGCACAAAATCTCCCATGCATGCATAATCTACATGAGTTTCATGATTATAAGTGCCATTTGTACTAGAATTGGAGTCAAAATTGACGTGCATGTTTGATTAATGGAGATATGAAGATTATATGAAGTTTGAATGCATGGGTTTCAACCATACAAAAGAAATGTTAATTAATTTGAGAGTATGATTATGGATTTTGAATAATTGGCCTCACATTGCTTACATCTTTATGCTATATATTATGTTTCCACATTTTTCGACCAAAAACATGAATATTGGACCTTTGAATGTCAAGGCTGCACTTGAAGAACAATTCTGGAAAACCCAGAAATTGGCATGTCCGCTCGAGCGGGGAAAGCGCCGCTCGAGCATGAAATGCTAGTTCCCAGAACTTTTGCAGACATGGGTGTCCGTTCGAGCGGGAAGATTCACGCTCAAGCGAGGAGCCATGTAGTGTGACCTTCAACTCGAGCGCCCAAATTCACGCTCGAGCGTAAAAATGAGGCAACTAGTATTTTTGCAGACCCACGAGGTCCGCTCGAGCGGCGGAACCCACGCTCGAGCGGGGACCCCTGTTTCAGAAAATTTGTAAAGGTGTTCTGTGTTTCATTTTCCGTTCTCTTTCACTTCTAAGTACTCTTAGGCATGCATTGAGCGTTATGAATGAATTAAAAGAATAAGAAAGAAGCCTAAGAGGGATGTATGAATTAAGAACGGATTGAATCAATTGTGACCCATATGTGTTATGTAATGTGTAGGGTCGAGCTCCAGGGTAAATCCACCGGCAGAACACTGTGAGTAATATCTTAGTAAAGATATTTGAAGTATGTTATTTGTCCAAATGCTTATTTCCATATCAGCCTTATAAGTTTGTTAAATTGAATTGAGGACAAATATTTGTTATGCCATATGGTTAGGCCAAAGGCCATTGGATACAATTGATTGGGCCGAAGGCCATTTGACATAAATGATTGGGCCAAAGGCCGTCAGATACCGTTTGATATGAATCATTGGGCCGAAGGCCATTTGACATGAATGATTGGGCCAAAGGCCGTCAGACATCGTTTGATATGAATCATTGGGCCAAAGGCCATTTGACATGAATGATGGGACCAAAGGTCGTTGGACATCAATGATTTGGGCTTGAGGTCATCTGTTAAGGAACGATGTGGGCCAGAGGCCGTTTGACATGTTCGGGCTTGAATCGCCTAATGTACTAAATAATGCACGAAATAAAATTCTAAATAGGCCCAAGGCCGTTTGATAAATATGAATCTCATTCGTGTACCTTCTTTATTTGATATTATTCACTGGGCTTTCACTCACGCTCATTCATGTGTATGTATGTGAGCCAAGGGATGTCTAAACTCAGCCTCGATGAAATATGTGAGAAACAGTCAAGGTTTCGAAGAGTCAGCCCAAACGTCTCACGCACGAGACTTGTCTTCTCCTTTTTTGTTCTTTTGATACAGTTTTGTTATACTGGCGAAAACATTGGATTACTTTTGTATATAAACTTTGGGTTTGACTGGCTTAGACTTGAATGATCCTGTATGTACAGAACTTTGTGTTATTATTCCTTTGATGTGAGTTATTAACATGTATATGTATAGATTGTTATGATGTGCCATGTCAGCACAACTCTATGGACAAAAGCTTTAAATTTGCTTCCGTTTGGCCACTTTACTCTGATGAGATATGTCTTGTTTGGTTTGAGGTCGTAGGTAATCCCTTGATTACTGGCCAGTTATGTCCTTAATCCCATGGGAGCTGGTTCGGGTCATGACAAAGTGGTATCAAAGCACGAGTTAATAACTCACACACTTGTCCAAAAGAGCAATAAGCATTTAGAAAAGATCTAGGATGCATTCATGTGATAAGTAGGAATTTGTAAACATTGAGACTGTGTTTAAATGCTCTGAAATAAATGATTATGTGCTATATGTTTATGATTTACTTGCATTGCGAATTATGTGAATATGTATGCTCTTTAGTATATGCATACTTGTGAAACTTTTGTATAGAGAATAATGTAAGTCTAATCAGATGGTGAGAATAAGAGGTGATGAAATAGAGGAGTCCTCTACTGCTAGAATGGATAGGATGGAAAGATTGATTCAGGAAATGGCAGAAACATTAAGGCAACAACAACAGTGGCAACAACAGTAGCAGCAATCACATCCTCCTCTTCCACCTCCGGCACCTCCTGTGCCAGACTTACAGAATGGTGACCGGATAATAGCTCTCACCAAAGAGTTTAAGAAAATGAAACCACCATAGTTTCATAGGAGATTAGATCTGTTAAAAGCCGAGGCGTGGGTTCTCAGCATTGAAAAGCTGTTTGAGGTGTTTCCTTGTTCAGAGACACAGAAAGTACTTTTAGCCACCTTTATGCTAGAAGATGAAGCAAGAAGATGGTGGATGTTAATGCGTGAGAATCATAAGGACATTGGATGGGCGAGATTCCTGGAAGTTTTCTACGATAAGTACTTCCCTCAGTGTGTCCGTGATAGGAAAGTATCGGAGTTCATGGGACTGAAACAAGACAATATGACAGTAGCCGAGTATGAGGCCAAATTTACTGAATTGGCCAGGTTTGCACCACATGTGATCGATGCCGACTATAAGAAAGCAAGGCATTTTGAAGGTGGGCTTCGAGATGACATTTTAGAAAGGGTGAATGTTCTCAAGCTGGAAACCTACATTGGGGTGCTAGACCGGGCCATAATATCATAAGCTAATATAGCTAGATAGGCCAAATCGACAACTGATTAGAACGGCAATAAAAGACAGAGCTTCTTCTCGAAGAAGAAATTTTCGAAGAAACAGAATACGGGCTCCTCGAGTACTTCGAACTCTTCCCGAGATACCTCTCCAATGTGCAATATTTGTAGCAAAAGGCACCGTGGAGTTTGTTATCACATGTCAGGGGCTTGTTTTAAATATGATAAAACGGGGCATATGGCCCGAGATTGCAATCAAAACAGTGGAAAGTTAGCTTCTAGCTCAACAGCGTCAATCCCAAAACCAAGGAATACTATGAGATCTACTACTACCGGAGATACCATGAGGCAAGGACGAGTTTTTGCGCTTGTTCCGGGCGATACACGGAATGCTGACACCGTTGTCTCAGGTATTACTCCTAGATGCAATCAGGATGCTTTTGTGTTAATTGACTCTGGATCAACGCACTCTTTCGTAACTTGTGCATTTGCATCTAGACTGAGTAGACCTCTAGAACCATTACCATATTTGCTATGTGTGTCTGCTCCATCCGGGGAATATGTATTGTGTGCATCTGTATATCGATTTTGTGACATGCATATTGGGAATGCTATTCTGTATGTAGACTTGTTGCCCTTGTACTTTAGACACTTCGATGTAATTCTGGGCATGGATTGGTTAACTAAATATTGTGCCACCATTGATTGTGTAACAAAACGGGTTGTGTTTAAACCACTGGAATAGGAAGAAATTGTGTTTCTGGGTAACGAGGTAGTGCCTCCACCTTATTTAATATCTGCAATGAAAGCATATAAATTCATCAGGAAGGGGTGCCAGGGTTACTTGTGTTGTGTGTTATCTGAACAAATTATGACTGATGAATTGAGTAGCATCCCTATTGCTAGTGAATTCCCAAATGTGTTTTGAAGTGAATTACCAGGAGAATTGGTGGACAGGGAGATAGAGTTTGCTATTGAAATTGTGCCAAGCACTCAGCCTATTTTTCAAACTCCCTACAGAATGGCTACTACTGAAATGAAAGAGTTGAAGGAACAGTTGCAAGATTTACTAGATAAAGGGTTTATTCGACCTAGTACTTCACCATGGGATGCACTTGTGAAGAAGAAGGATGGAACCTTGCGCTTGTGTATTGACTACCGAGAACTGAATAAGGTAACAGTAAAGAATAAATATCCTTTACCTCATATTGATGACCTGTTTGATCAGTTACAGGGATCACAAGTGTTTTCCAAAATTGATATGAGATCCGGGTATCACCAGTTGAAAGTGAAAGCAGAAGATGTTGAGAAAACTGCGTTTCGAACAAGGTATGGCTATTATGAATTTCTTGTTATGCCATTTGGGGTGACTAATGCTCCTGCGGCTTTTATGGACCTAATGAATCGAATTTTTAAGACCTACCTTGATGACTTTGTTGTGGTATTCATTGATGATATCCTAATATATTCAAATAATAGACTTGAACATGAACATCATTTGAGAACTGTCTTGCAAACACTTAGAGAAAAGAAATTATTTGCCAAACTAAAGAAATGTGAATTTTGGTCAGATGAAGTTATCTTTTTAGGACATGTTATCAACAAAGAGGGGATTTCAGTGGACCCACAGAAGATAGTGGCAATTGTGAATTGGCCTACACCGACAAATGTAACAAAGGTCCGCAGTTTCATGGGCTTAGCTGAGTACTACAGGAGATTTGTGAAAGACTTTTCGAGAATAGTTGTGCCTCTTACCGAACTGACACGCAAAGGGCAACCGTTTGAATGGAATGACGAAAGAGAGTCTGCCTTTCATGAACTAAAAATGAGATTGACCACTACACCATTTTTGACACTACCATCAGGTACGGAAAACTTTGTGATTTTCAGTGATGCATCTTATAAAGGTTTGGGTTGTGTGTTAATGTAGAATGGGAAAGTAATTGTATACGCCTCTCGACAATTGAGACCACATGAGAAAAACTACCCAACACATGATTTAGAATTGGCCGCAGTTGTATTTGCTTTAAAAATCTGGCGGCATTATTTGTATGGGGCAAAGTGTGAAGTCTACACAGATCACAAAAGTCTAAAATACTTCTTTACACAGAAAGAGTTAAATATGCGACAGAGAAGATGGCTCGAATTGATAAAAGATTATGACCTTGAGATTCAGTATCACCCTGGGAAAGCCAATATAGTTGCTGATGCCTTAAGCAAAAAATCAACGAGGAATTTGGCTTGCTTGCTTACCGAACAGAAAGAGATTTTGCAAGATTTTGAGAAGTCTAAGATTGAAGTGGTATTGTGTGAACAGGACGGATTGATAGCCGTCATTTCAGCCGAATTAGCAATCATTGAGGAGATTAAACAGAAACAAAAAGAGAATGAATTCCTCAAGAAAGTGTTTAATGAATTTGAGACAAGTCCGAAAGCAGAATTCAGCATTGAAAGCAAAGTGTTGAGATTTCAGAACCGAATGTGTGTCCCAGATATTCCGGAACAAAAGAAAAGAGTTCTAGATGAAGCTCACAAGTCAGTATTTGCTATACATCCAGGTAATAACAAAATGTATCGGGATTTGAAACAAAGCTATTGGTGGCCTAAAATGAAGAAAGAAATTGCAGAGTATGTGTCCAAATGTCTTCAATGTCAGCAAGTTAAAGCTGAACATCAAAAATCGGGCGGTCTACTTCAACCTCTCCCTATTCCAGAACGAAAGTGGGAACATGCGACTATGGACTTCGTTGTCGGTCTACCTCGAACTTCTCAAGGTATGGATTCCATTTGGGTTATAGTTGATAGACTGACTAAATCTACACATTTTCTGCCTGTTAAAACTACATTTGATGCTTATAAACTGGCTACTATATATGTTGATGAGATTGTCCGTTTACACGGAGTTCCGGTATCTATTGTGTCGGATAGAGATCCAAAATTTATATCTAAATTGTGGAAGAGTCTACAAAGAGCAATGGGAACAAAATTAAGATTCAGTACTGCATTCCATCCACAAACAGATGGGCAATCAGAACGAATCGTACAGACCTTAGAGGACATGCTCAGAATGTGTGCTTTAGATTCTCAAGGGAGATGGGAAGATTATTTGCCACTAGCAGAGTTTGCATACAATAACAATTTCCACTCCAGCATCGATATGGCACCATACGAGGCTTTATATGGTAGACGATGTAGATCGCTAATTTGTTGGACAGAAGTTGGGAATAGGGCTCTACTGGGGCCCGAAATTGTGCAAGATACTTCTGAGAAGATCAAAACTATTTAGCAAAGGCTCAAGACAGCTCAGAGACGGCAAAAGAACTATGCAGATGTTCGAAGAAGACCTCTTGAGTATGAGGTTGGTGACCACATGTTTATTCACGTGACCCCGATGAAAGGCCAAGAAAGATTTGGTAAGAAAGGAAAATTGTCGCCTCATTACATTGGGCCATTTCAGATTCTGGAAAAACTTGGTCCAGTTGCTTATAGAGTTGCTTTGCCACCGGGATTCGAGCAAATCCATAATGTGTTTCATGTGTCGATGTTGAGGGGTTATCTTTGGGATCCGTTTCATGTGATTGATTACCACCAGATAGCCCTCGATGAAAATATGGAATACGCGGAATGGCCGGAATGAATCATTGACCGGCAAGTGAAACAGTTAAAAAGCAAGTCCATCCCGATGGTGAAAGTGGAATGGAAAGAACACTATGGGACGGACGCTACATGGGAAAAAGAAGATGAAATGCGACTACGCTATCCGCATTTGTTTTCCGACAAAGGTAAAATAAGTTTGGAGGACCAAACTTCCTAAAGGGGGGAAAACTGTGATAACCTTGGTCCATATTATGCTAATTAATCCTAATTATGATTGTGATTATGTGTTTGATATGATTTTGAGTGTCATTTATATGAATATATGTGGTTTTGAATTTCTATCTGTTCACCGTAAGAAAATTTGTTTGATTATTTGCTTTAGAATTTAAATTGAAGGCCTTACCAGCCACAGAACCCGAAATTGATTATGCCATTGTGATTGGCGTAATTTTTAGAGCCTATGGTGAAATTTAATTGAAAACTGATTTGGAACAAGATAATTAGATTTAGAACGATTAATTAAGTGTTATTAATTACCTATAATCAAATGTGATTAAGAGAGCCTATAAATGGGACAATATACACTCATCTTTTTCATTTTGTTGAACTCAAAATTGAAGTCACACTCTAGAGAGAGAGGGAGAGGCCGGCTCTAGAGAGAGAAGAATGAGAATTGTGTATTTGGCTCAAAGTTTGTGAAATTGGAAGGCTAGGCTCAAGATTTAACTATAATTTGTGAGAATTGAAGCTCCTAGGTAAGTAATTAAGCAATGATTTACGAGCTTAAGTTTGTAGTTTTGTGAATTCAAGGTTTGATGCTGATCAAGAACATAAATTGAAATGAAATTGAAGGATTTAAAGCTTATATGTACATGCATGCAAAGAATTGCTATGAATTTGCATATTTCAGCATGAATCATGTTAAACAAGGAGAATTGGGCACAAAATCTCCCATGCATGCATAATCTACATGAGTTTCATGATTATAAGTGCCATTTGTACTAGAATTGGAGTCAAAATTGGCGTGCATGTTTGATTAATGGAGATATGAAGATTATATGAAGTTTGAATGCATGGGTTTCAACCATACAAGAGAAATGTTAATTAATTTGAGAGTATGATTATGGATTTTGAATAATTGGCCTCACATTGCTTACATCTTTATGCTATATATTGTGTTTCCACGTTTTTCGACCAAAAACATGAATATTGGACCTTTGAATGTCAAGGCTGCACTTGAAGAACAATTCTAGAAAACCCAGAAATTGGCATGTCCGCTCGAGCGGGGAAAGCGTCGCTCGAGCATGAAATGCTAGTTCCCAGAACTTTTGCAGACATGGGTGTCCGTTCGAACGGGAAGATTCACGCTCAAGCGGGGAGCCATGTAGTGTGACCTTCAGCTCGAGCGCCCGAATTCACGCTCGAGCGTAAAAATAAGGCAACCAGTAGTTTTGCAGACCCACGGGGTCCGCTCGAGCGGCGAAACCCACGCTCGAGCGAGGACCCCTGTTTCAGAAAATTTGTAAAGGTGTTCTGTTTTTCATTTTTCGTTCCCTTTCACTTCTAAGTACTCTTTGGCATGCATTGAGCGTTATGAATGAGTTAAAAGAATAAGAAAGAAGCCTAAGAGAAATATATGAATTAGGAACGGATTGAATCAATTGTGACCCATATGTGTTATATAATGTGTAGAGTCGAGCTCCAGGGCAAATCCACTGGCAGAACACTGTGAGTAATATCTTAGTAAAGATATTTGAAGTATGTTATTTGTCCAAATGCTTATTTCCATATCAGCCTTATAAATTTGTTAAATTGAATTGTGGACAAATATTTGTTATGCCATATGGTTGGGCCAAAGGCCGTTGGATACAATTGACTAGGCCGAAGGCCGTTTGACATGAATGATTGGGTCAAAGGCTGTCGGACACCGTTTGATATGAATCATTCGGCCAAAGGCCGTTGGACATCAATGATGGGGCCAAAGGCCGTTGGAGATCAATGATTTAGGCTTGAGGCCGTCTGTTAAGGAACAAAGTGAGCTAGAGGCCGTTTGACATGTTCGAGCTTGAATCGCCTAATGTACTAAATAATGCACAAAATAGAATTCTAAATGGGCCCAAGGCCATTTGATATATGTGAATCTCATTCGTATACCTTCTTTATTTGATATTATTCACTGGGCTTTCGCTCACGCTCATTCCTGTGTATGTAGGTGAGCGAAGGGATGTCCAAACTCAGCCTCGGTGAAATATGTGAGAAACAGTCAAGGTTTCGAAGAGTCAGCCCAAACGTCTCATGCACGAGACTTGTCTTCCCCTCTTTTGTTCTTTTGATATAGTTTTGCTATATTGGCGAAAACATTGGATTACTTTTGTATATAAACTTTGGGTTTGATTGACTTAGACTTGAATGATCCTGTATGTACAGAACTTTGTGTTATTATTCCTTTGATGTGAGTTATTAACATGTATATATATGGATTGTTATAATGTGCCATGTAAGCACAACTCTATGGACAAAAGCTTTAAATTTGCTTTCGTTTGGCCCCTTTACTCTGATGAGATATGTCTTGTTTGGTTTGAGGCCATAGGTAATCCCTTGATTACTGGCCGGTTATGACCTTAATCCCATGAAGAGGAGTTCAGGTCATGACAATTTTACTCCAAATGTGATGGATGGCACACACTGTTTTGAGCAATTTGAAAATGTTGTTTATTGTACATTCTGACTTGGGTTTTGAGTCAGTTCTGTTGTGTTGTATTGAGTCACTCTTGTTGTGTTAGAGTCAGGTGATTTCGGGGGTGTTACCTCAAACATCACTTTCTTGTTTTGTGTTTGTCTTTTCCACTCTTTCTTTTGAGTCTGTTTCTACCTTTAAGTCAGTTGAACCAGAAGTCTGAATGGGATGGCAGTAATTGATCAAAGTTGTGCCTTTTCTGTACCTTGAAAACATTGCATTGACCTAAGTTTTTCAAAACTTTTCTAACACTGTGATGAAAATAAAGAGGGAGGAATTCCTCAGGATTTGCAAAAATTTGATCAATTAAGAGAAAGAAAGGCATGCTAAGCCCTTAATGGCCCTGTTTGGTACAGCTTAATTTCAGCTTATTTCAGCTTTCAGCTTAATTTAAGCTATTTTGATGTGTTTGGTTTAGCTTAACAATACAGTTTATAGCTTTTTGTAAGTCAGAAATCAACTTATTCTTTGAGTGGGGCAGAAGAAGCTTAATTTATAAGTCAGAAATCAACTTATGTTCATAGTTATAAGTTATAAGCTGTTAAGGTATAATCTATAAGCACTTTCCCACAGCTCTACCAAACAGGGCCAATGAATGAGATCTTGTTTGTTAATGTGAGTACTGGGAAGGATCCTAACTTGATCTAGATTGGTTCTGCATTGTCTTCAGGGGGGCCTGAGCGACTAGTCTCTTTATTAAAAGATTTCAAAAAATATTTTGCGTGGTCCTACGAAGACATGCATGGAATCGCTCTCGAGATTGTACAACATAGGATCACTCTCGGCGTTGAGACTCGACCCCTTTGCTTTCAAACTTTGATTCAGAATGTTCAACGATCAACCAAAATATAAGGTTTGCATGGTCGGATTGGAAGCAGCTCTTGAACTAAGGGCAATAAGGTCAGATGTCATCAAAAGAAGCTTGCAAAGTTGGATAAGAAGCATCCCTTGAACTAGGGGCAAAAAAGTTCACATATGCTCGAAGATGCAAAGATGGGTCATTTCGCCAACCAATGAAGACTGGCAAGAAAGCCAAATCCCAGAATCTGAGAGAAGAGAAATTTTTGTTGAAAGACAATCGAGTTCCTATCCACAACACTAGGGGCAAATTCAGACCCCAATTAGATGGGCTCGTACATCATCAAGACTATTTAATCAGAAACAGCAGCCATTCTCCTGGATTCAGATGGCTTAGATATCATACGGCCAATCAACATGAACAAGTTAAACTTTTCTATCCTTAAGAGGCTCCCTGGGCCGAAAACCCAGAAGGGCGACTCGGGCAAAAATTAAAGCAAAAAAAAAAAGAACAAAATGAAAAAATGGAAACAAAAGAAAAAGAAAAGAGAAAAATAATGAAAAGAAAAGAAAAATAGCTTTGAAAGGGCTGTCTTGGCAAAAGTTAGAGCACAAAAGGATACTGTCAACACCCGAGTAAACCTCAGCCCAGAACTACGTACGGCCTGATTCCTATCTTTGGAATACGCAGGCAACTTCATCTTGAAGTTCGGCCCCAACCATTTTCAACCTGCTTGTCTCATCCATGTTGATTGGCTTACCCTTGTTCAACTTGGCTATTCTATCTATGTGCAAATTGGCTCATCTTCGTGCTCATCTTCATTCAAAATTGATTATCCTACTCTGTTAGAAGATCCAGCTGCGAGACAAATCAAGTTCAAATCTAAGGTGGTGCATCTCAAGAGTTAATTCCACGTCAGTTGAGCAGTGGCCATTTGCAAAAATAATTTTTGAGGATTTTTAATGAGGTTGACTAATTCTCTCAAAAATTATTCCATTTTTCCAAAACTGGACCATTTCTTGGACCCAAAAAAAGGAAATTTTTAGTGCTCATAACCTGACTTGCATGATTTCAAATCAAAAAATCGAACAAGCATGTTAATCAAATTCTCATGTTGGTCAAAATTGTTTTTGCAAAAAACCAAAAATAAAAATGGTCAAAATGATGAACTAGCGGCACAGTCGAGTCAGGGTTTCTATCTTTTCCTCATTTTCAATTCACTCGCCAGAAAGGGCATAACTGAAGCTAACAGCAGAGCGCTGAATGCTCTCTCATCCTCCAAGCAGTAAGGTATCAAGCCAAGTGCGAAGCACAAACTGGAATGGAGTAGGATATTCCACTCCCTCATCTAGACAGGTCTGATTACATCCAAACTGGCCAAAGGCAACATCAACTGATGTCAATTGCAGATCTGCTGCACATCCAATCAGATCACAACCCCTCTATGGGAGAAACTCACTAGATGTAAGCAAAAGAAAAAGAATTTAGCAGAATACCAGAGGCAAGAGCCCCCAACTTCCTGCTTATCCATCAACCACTCAGGGGAAGGATAAAATAAGAGAGATTAAAGAATAGAGAGATGTGCGTTGAGAGGAAAAGTAAGGAAAGGATTTTTCAGAGAAAATAAAGATTGAGTGCCAAAGTGATGTAAGAAACACAAATAAGAAAGGGTGGGAAACAATACTTGAAGAAGCTGTGGGCTCCCCGTGAACCAAGAAGACTCTCTCGCCATTGTAACACATCCAAGTGTTGTGTTTGTTGTTTTTGTTTGTCTCAATTCTTGTTTTGAGTCGTTTCAAGTGTAAATGCTTGTGTTTAGGTTGTTTTACTTTGTTGAGTCGTTTTGACTGTGGTCAGTCGTAGGCTCAATACCCAGTTAAGAACTCATTTCTCAATTTTAATTTCAAAAAATAAATCGTTTTGTGCTCAGAGTGCTGTGCCATTCTCCACATTTGTACAAAACAGGATTCTTTCTTTCATAAACTGCAAGGTTCAACCTAAGTCATGTGAGAACATTAGAATAAGGACCTATCTGAAGCTACATAGGTTCCGGACTGCAAAGCAAAAGAAAAGAGGAAAAATCGGAGCATCTGAGTTTGTTTCAACTTTAGTAATTTCCGAGATTGCATTCCAGATGCACTTTCTCAGGCCTTGTCTTTTCTCTGGAGTATGAGTGTACCTCTACCTCAAGCTCAAGCTCAGGCCTACTTCAAGCCAGAATGGCGATCAGAAGTGCTCTCCCTGAGTACCATTCCCTACCAGAGGCATCTGGTTGTGTTTGCAATGAGTTCCTAGGAGACTAACTGCGACGATGGAAACTAGAGTTCGAATGGCGATGCCTAGAGCACAAAGGTTTGGAATTTCTGAGACTAAAGTTTGGTTTAAATACCTAGGGGTATATCCTTAACTTGAAATCTGTATGGCAGCCCCATAGATTGAGATAACATGTGTGCACCTCAATTTTGCATACTGAACCAACCTAGTCTCACCCCATTGGAGAATAGGGAAAGTTGTGAATATGATCAGGAAGAAAAGCAGCATCCATGACTTCTACATGAAGAACCCTTGTCAGCATTTGAGGGCCTTTGAACTGTGAGTTGAAGGTAAAAAGTTCAAAGAACACAAAGGGAAGATCCCTGTCAGAGTAGAGCGGTTCATCGCCACTCACCCCATGAGGTGCTTGCTAAAGCACCGCTTTGTTTGTTTATTGCATTTCTCTAAGCATCATGCACTACATTCCTTGTAACATGTATCATATCATCGCACAGATTGCATTTATTTCCATCTTGTGTTATCTTGTATCATTTATCCTTTTACATTGAGTAGCGTTTAGGATCATTGTCCCCTAAGGCTTTCTCAGGACGCGTGGAACGCGCCCCTGATTGGTTTTTCTTAGGACCTCTTCTCATGATTTCAGCGTGGTTAGAGTGTCCCTTTCCTCACACGATTTCAACGTGTTTGAAATTTATCTCTAGAAACGTGGGACGCGCCCCTGAGTAGTTTTCTTAGGACCTTTTCTCACGATTTCAGCGTAATTAGAGTGTTCTTTTCCTCACACGATTTCAGCATATTTGGAATTTATCTCAGGACGCGTGGAACGCGTCCTTGAGTAGTTTTCTTAGGACCTCTTCTCACTATTTCAGCGTGGTTAGAGTGTTCTTTTCCTCACACAATTTCAGTGTGTTTGGAATTTATCTCAGGACATGTAGAACGCGTCCCTGAGTAGTTTTCATAGGACCTCTTCTCATGATTTCAGTGTTGTTAAAGTGTTCTTTTCCTCACACGATTTCAGCGTGTTTGGAATTTATATCAGGACACGTGGAACGCGTCCCTGAATGGTTTTCTTAGGACCTCTTCTCACGATTTCAGTGTTGTTAGAGTGTTCTTTTCCTCACACGATTTCAGTGTGTTTGGAATTTATCTCAAGACGCGTGGAACGCGCCCCTAAATGGTTTTCTCAGGACCTCTTCTCATGATTTCAGCGTGGTTTGAGTGTCCCTTTCCTCACACAATTTCAGCGTATTTGGGATTTGTTCTTTCTCCTCTCACGATTCCAGCGTGGTTGGAGTATGTCACCCTATTCAGCTACTACATTGTCCATGGAATTCATCGCATCATACCGTCCTTTCCATGTTAAGCTTAGTTTGGCATGTGCTCATACATTTCCCTCGTTAAAACATAGCTCTGTATGTGTATGCACCTATTCTGTGAGAATTGTGGTCTGAGAGTTTCGGCACCTCTTCTGTGTTAGACGTGGTCTGTTTTGTGTCCATGCCTTTTCTAGGCAAGATGGTTGTCCAATACCGTGGTTGTAAAGAAGAAGAATGGATCTTGGTGCATTTGTGTGGATTTTACGGACTTGAACAAAGCTTGTCCCAAGGATTATTTTCCCCTTCCTAGAATCGACCAACTCGTAGATGCAACGGCACATTATCAATGCATGAGCTTCTTGGACGCCTACAGAGGATATCACCAAATTGTCATGCATCTGGAGGATCAAGAAAAGACTGCATTCCTCACCCTAAAAGGAACCTATTGCTACAAGGTTATGCCTTTCAGGCTGAAGAATGCGGGGCAACTTACCAGAGATTGGTTACTGCCATGTTCAAGAAACAGCTCGGCCGCACCATGGAAGTATATATCGACGACATGGTGGTGAAATCCAAGGAAAAGCATGCCTATCTAGCCGATTTGGCAGAGACATTCAGTATTCTACGAAAGTACAATATGAAACTGAATGCCTCAAAGTGTGCATTTGGCGTCGGATTCGGCAAATTTCTCGACTACATTGTCAACCACCGCGAAATAGAGGCCAACCCGAGGCAGATCACAACAATTGTAGAACTTGGCTCTCCTCGGTCAGTCAAAGAAGTTCAGAAGCTGATAGGAATGGCCGCTGCACTCAACAGGTTTATCAGCGGCTCCACAGATCGCTGCCGACAATTCTTTCACACACTTCGGTAGGGAAAAGCTTTTGAATGGACCCCCGAGTGCCAGGCTGCTCTGGATAGCTTGAAAACTTACCTCCAATCAGTACCACTCTTGGCAACCCCTTCAGTAGGCGATCCTCTCATTTTGTATCTGGCAGTATCCGACCGGGCGATCAGCACCGTACTTTTAAGGGAAGAACTCGAGGAGCAACGACCAGTTTACTACATAAGCAAGGTAATGGTTGACGCCAAAACACGTTATCTACTATTGGAAAAGCTTATCCTTGCTCTCATGATGGCTGCAAGAAAACTGATACATTACTTTCAGGGCCATACCATAGGGGTACTAACACATTATTCCCTCCGATCAGTGCTCCGTAGCACAAAAGTATCAAGTCAAGTTTTGAAATGGGCTTTGGAACTCGGCCAGTATGATATCCAATTTTTTCTTAAAACTGCCATCAAGGGGCAAGTGCTCGCCGACTTTGTAGCCGAATTCAGGGGATGCCATGCCAACTTCGAGTCCAATCAAGTGCAACCTAAACCCAACTGGCAAATATATGTTGGAAACATTTGGCAAATGTACTGTGACGGGTCATCCAACCAACGTGGCAGTGGGGGCAGGCATAGTAATCATGACCCCTGAATGGGCAATAATCGAGTAGGTGGTCAAACTGGGTTTTGATGCATCAAATAATGAGGCCGAATACGAAGCATTGCTAACCGGTCTTCGTAATGCACTTCACCTTGGTGCACGGCGATTGCTTGTTTTCTGTGACTCAAAACTAGTCATCAACCAGTTGAAAGGAAAGTATGCAGCTAAAAATGACCGTATGGCAGCCTACATGAAAATAGTGAATTCCTTGTTCACGAAATTCAACCACCACGAATTGAATCAAATAACCCAAGATCAAAACACACATGCAGATGCCCTTGCTTGCCTAGCCTCTGCCATTAATTCAGAAGTCAAATGAACAATCGAAGTAGGATTTATCCCAGAGCCGAGCATCACCTCTTTTGAACTAGTTTAGATTAACATCATTGAACCAGGACCAAGTTGGATAGACCCCATCGCTGCATTCCTTTCCTTAAAACAACCCCCAATTGATAAGAAAGAAGCCCACAAACTGTGAAATACAGCCCTGTGACACTACTTGGATCCGCAGGGAAAGCTTTACAAAAAATATCTTTCTGGGTTGTACTTGGAATGCGTTCACCCAGATAAAGTTGAGGAACTCTTGGCCGAAATACATGAAGATAGTTGTGGTGCCCATTCTGAAGGACGCTCATTGGCCCACCGAGCCATAACTGTCACGAACGCTCATTGGCCCACCGAGCCATAACTGTCACGACCCAAACCCAGTACCCAAAGGCTTGGCGTCGCAACAAGATAAAAATAAAATAATTCAAATAATTTTGTAGTCGTAGTGCAAGCAGATAAATTAAATAAATTAAAATAAAATAATTGGGTAACAAATGTTTATTAAAAGGAAACAAACATAGTCATTTGGGCTTTATTGTATTACAAGAGTCCAATAAAAAAAAACAGATAGAAATCTTTTTTAAAAAAAGAAATAAGAAAAAACAACACAGTGATTCATTCCCCGTCTTGATCTCACTAAACCTCATCACCTGAAAGGTGTAACAGCTATAAGTACATAGCAGAGTGAGAAATAATATACTGTGAGTATATGGGCACAAAATAGCCGTGGATAGTTATTTAAGCTAAAACATTAACATAATTTAAGTTGCATAAATAAATTATTTAAGCAGCAGAAACTGAAATAAAAATTACTTAAATAACTATAACCACGATACAAAACAAAATAGAACAGAGGTCACTAGAGTGACAATCAAGACAGGGGTCAATGGATCCATGAAAAACAGAGGACCACAAAGTGCCCAAACAGGAGCTAATGGTTATTTAAGTCCCCCAAGGCATGGGACTCCCGTGGTGGTACTTACAGAAAATAATTGTTTACAAGATTATTGTCAAATACTTTCTAAAATTTAAACAAACATATCCATGGGTTTCAATTTAAGCAAATAGGGGTCAAAAAATAATCTACATAATTGAAAGATTAGTATAACTGCAAAACATAAATTATGTAAACTAAATTGTGGTAACTCAAAACATTCGTAAAATGTATTATGGTGACTTAAGACATATAGAAAACATATTATGGTAACTCAAGGTATAATATAACTCACCGCTAATATAAATTTATCCCTATTTTTCCTATGCTGCTGAACCTCCCGTGCTATTCCTCCTTCTACTCTTTTCGTTGATTGCCATCCTTGCTTCTACTATAATGCCCTATTTATATGCATCAATTCTTGGAGCTCAAGTTGATTGTGTGTTCTCATAAGGCGCCACCTGGCCTGTTCCTTGACTCTTACCTCACCAATTGTCCAAAGGTCATCTAATTCATTGGCTCTAGGAGATTAGGGTCGGCTTCTTATAATTCTAAGGGTTGTCCCCCTCTTTGGTAATCCAGAATGATCCCTAAAAATTTCATATGATTATAGGTTAGGTTCATGTCTAAAAACCTCACCACCAAACTATAAAACATCATTTACCACTTCCTAACTATTTAATATTAAAAATATGGTGTCCCACAATCTACCCCTTTAAACAAAGATTTCTAATATTTTAAAATTAATAACAGTTAACGTTGTAAATCACAGGCTTTTACTAAGCACTTTTGATATACCAAGGAACTGTATTTATTTATTTATTTATTTATTTATTATTATTATTATTATATATAAATACAATTATCGTAAAAAAATTCGGGTGTGACAATTCTCCTCTCCCTAAAAGAAGTTTGCCCCCAAACTTAACGTACCTTGGTTTTTGAAGAGGTGTGGGTATTTGGCTTGCATTTGGCTTTCAGTTTTCCATGTTGCTTCTTCAACACAATGGTTTCTCCATAAGACTTTTACAAGAGGTATGGTCTTGTTTCGAAGGACCTGATCACAACGATCGAGAATTTGAACCGGTTGTTCTTTATAAGAGAGGTCTTCTTGAACTTCCAAGTTCTCATAATCGACAACATGCTCTAGATCTCAAAAATATCGACGAAGCATCGAAACATGAAACACATTATGGACATTGGACAGTTCCGGTGGAAGTGCAAGGTGATATGCCACAGGACCAATCATTTCTAGTATCTCGAATGGCCCGATGTAACGTGGGTTTAACTTTCTTCGTTTTCCAAATCGGATAACCCCTCTTGTTGGTGAGATTCTTAGGAATACATGATCGCCTATTTGAAATTCTAAGTCTCGTCTCCGTGTATCTGTATAGCTTTTATGGCGGCTCTGGGCAGTGCGAATTCGCTGCTGGATGAGTTGAATTTTATCGCTCGTTATTTGTACAAGCTCGGAGTTTCCTGTCTCCAACTTCAGTCCAACACAGAGGTGATCGACATTTTCTTTCGTATAGTGCCTCATATGGTGCCATTCCAATGCTAGCATGATAGCTATTACTATAAGCGAATTCCACCAAGGGTAGGTGATCATCCCAATTACCCTTAAGGTCTAGCACACATACGCGTAACATGTCTTCCAAGGTCTGGATTATTCTTTCAGATTGCCCATTAGTTTGTGGGTGATAAGCCGTGCTAAACTTTAGAGTAGTTCCCAAAGCTTCTTACAATTTGTTCTAAAAGTGAGACACGAAACAGGGGTCTCTATCGGATACAATTGAAACTGAGATGCCATGCAAACGAATAATTTCCTTAATGTATAGCGTAGCGAACTTAGAAAGGGAGACATGATTCTGATTGGTAGAAAATGTGCCGACTTTGTCAATCGATCTACGCTAACCCATATTGCATCATTCTTCGAGACTGATTGCAGTAACCCAACCACGAAGTCCATAGTAATGTGCTCTCATTTCCATTCAAGAATAGGGAGTGGTTGCAACATTCCTGCCGGTCTCTGATGTTCTGCTTTAACCTATTGACAATGCAGGCATTTGGAGATGTGGCTAGCTATGTCTTTCTTCATTCCAGTCCACCAGAAGCGTTCCTTTAGATCGTGATACATCTTCGTATTGCCAGGGTAGATCGCAAACCTCGAGCTATGGGTTTATACCAATATCTTCTTCTTGAGTTCTGGAAGGTCGGGTACACAAATTCGATTCTGAAATTTCAGCATCCCATTGCTCATCGTAAAGTTAGGATCAGGCGTGTTTCTTTGCTCCTCGTACTTTTTCTTCAAAAGTTTGTCTTCGCATTGGCGTGCTCTAATTTCTTCAATCAACGCAGGTTCCACGATTATGTTGCCAAACAATCCATTGATCTTACGGGGAATGAGGGTACATGCCAAACCTTTGGTCATTTTTCGACTCAATGCGTCTACTACTACATTAGCTTTGTCGGGGTGGTGATGGATTTCCACATCGTAGTACTTCATAAATTCTAGCCATCGTCGTTGCCTCATATTCACTTCCTTCTATGTAAACAGATATTTGAGACTCTTGTGATCTATGTAAATTTTGCAGGTTACTCCATAGAGATAATGACGCCAGATTTTGAGGGCGAAGATTACCGCGGCTAATTCCAGATCGTCGGTCGGGTAGTTCTTCTCGTGGGTCTTTAGTTGACGTGAAGCATATGCAATGACCTTCCCATTTTGCATAAGAACACACCCCAAACCATTGTATGAGGCATCGCTATAGATTACGAACCCTTCTATTTCTGCGGGGAGTGCTAATATAGGAGTCGTCACGAGTCTGTTCTTCAATTCTTGGAAGCAACGTTCCTGCTTGTCCGTTCATTCAAAGGGTGTATTTTTCTAAGTTAGCTGGGTCAAGGGTGAAGCTATCTTCGAGAAATCTTGCACGAAGCGTCGGTAGTAGCCGGCTAGGCCCAAGAAGCTTCGAATCTCAGACACGTTAGTAGGTCGTGGCCAACCCACGATTGCTACAACCTTTTGGGGATCAACTGAGATGCCATCTTTGTTAATGACGTAACCGAGAAAGTGTACACTAATGATCCAAAAGTCGCATTTCTTCAACTTGGCATAAAGCTTGTGATCATGTAGTGTCTGTAGAACTCTTCGCAAGTGGTGCTTATGATCTTATGGTGATTTGGAGTATATGAGAATGTCGTCAATAAAGACAATGACAAACTCATCAAGATAGGGTTTGAACACTCGATTCATGAGGTCCATGCAAACCGTTGGAGCATTTGTGATGCCAAATGGCATGACGAGAAACTCGTAGTGCCCGTAACAGGTTCTGAAAGGAATTTTTTCAATGCTTTCCGTTTTGACTTTTAGTTGATGGTAGCCAGAATGCAAGTCAATTTTCGAGAAAACTTGAGTACCTTGTAGTTGATCGAACAAGTCATCAATTCGTGGAAGAGGGTATCGATTTTTTATGGTGACCTTGTTTAGCTCTCGGTAATCAATGCATAACCTCATCATGCCATCCTTTTCCTTTACAAATAGTACTGGAGCTCCCCAAGGTGAGGTACTAGGTCGAATGAAACCTTTGTCCAGTAGTTCCTAGAGTTGACTCTTTAGCTCTTTTAATTCTGTCATGGACATGCGGTAAGGAGCTTTTGAGATTGATTGTGTACCAGGTTGGGTTTCAATGGTGAATTCGATTTCTCGGTCAACCGGGGTGCCAGGTAGGCCTTCAAGAAATACACTCGGGAATTCTCGAACCACAGGGATTGCATCAAGTGTGGGGGCCTCTTGTTGGGTATTGATCACATAACAGATATAACTACAACAACCTTTTCTTAGAAGTCATTGGGTTGTCATGAAGGATATAACACATGGAGGGGGAGAGACTCCAGTTTCTTCAAAGACAAGCTCGAGTTGGTTTGGTTACCGGAGAAAGACCTTTTTGGCTTCACAATCAATAGAGGCATGGTTGGCAGCTAACCAATCTATTCCTCAGATCACATCAAAGGTACTACTGCAGAGGGGAATCAAATCTACGTGTAAAATTTTCCCTTTTAAGGATGCAATACAAGATTTGTACACATCAGCACTAAGGGCGAAGTTTTCAGAAAGAAAGACACAGATAGTATGTATCCTAAGGGTTCGGGTGTTGATGCCAACTTGGTAGCAAAGTGTGGTGTAACAAAAGAATGGGTTGAACCAGAGTCAAAGAGAACATGGGCTAAGTGACCACAAACAGAAAGTGTACATGTCACAACATTCTCAGTAACTTCCGGGTTTCCAAGCACCAGGGCGAAGGCTCTTCCTTGACATTTTTGGTCCCTCCTCACTCCTCCAAGTACCGCGGGTTTTCAGACTGGTTCAGAGGGGCCAGCTGTAGGACTGGAAAGCTTGGGACAATCTCTCAGCAAGTGGCCAACTTGGCCACATCTAAAGCATGCTCCCGTATCTCGACGGCATTGTCCCCAATGAGTCCTTTCACAGGTAGAGTAAGCTAGAATGGTGCCACCTCTGGGATTTGTAGGACCTTGATTGGTTGAACTGGTTGAATTGGTTGTGCTCGTATTTACCCTCTTGGGAGGCGCGACACCAGGTTTTCTATTATCTCTTTCCCAAAATCGCTTCCTCTGGCTTGGTTCCTCGGAGCGCAAGGCTTTAATCTCTTTTTCCGCAATGTATGCTCGATCTACCATCGCCGCATAGGTTGGTAGTTTCAAAACCTCCAACCTGTCCTTGATTTCAGCATCCAATCCTGCTTCAAATTTCGTGGCTTTTCGAGCTTCGAAAGGGATGACATATGTCGCAAATCGAGCCAGTTGCGTGAACTTGCTCTCGTATTCGGCCATTGTCATGGTTCCTTGCCTTAGATGTATGAATTCCGATGCCTTTTGTTCCCACAGCGAATCTAGAAAGTATTTTTCATAGAACACCTCCAAGAATCTGGCCCAAGTCACAATATCTTATTTCTCGAAGGTAAGAAGCCACCATTCTTGTGCATCATCTTTGAAGGTGAATGTGGCAAAAGTCACTTTCTGTCTTTCTGTGCAAGGTAGTGTGTGGAAAATTTTCTCCATATCTCTGACCCAAGCTTTTACCACTAGTATGTTTGGACCGCCGATAAACGTGGTGGGTTTCAGATCTTGAAATTATTTAATTATAGTCGGTTCTTCTCGTCTCTCTGGTGTCCCATTAGTTATGCTGGTTTGCAAGGCCTGCAAAAAGTTGGTTACTGTTCTTTCCGTGATTTACTCCATTGGGATGGTACTGCTGACTGATGATTCGATTTCATTTCCATCGTTGGCCATTACTACAAGGTAAAATGAAATAAGCGTGACATCACATTGATATAACTTTGATACAACGTCATATATAACATATTAGTTTTACTATAACATTAATATTACCACATTAATACCACATAAAACATCATATATACATCATTGTTACTATACATAAGGCATTAGTCCAATCATCAAGAGTTAATGTCTAACCCTACTGATAAAAAAATATATGGATTAGACTAATCATTGTCAGCTCCAAAAAAACAAAAAACAAAAAAAAGATCAGCGACATCTTTTGGTCATGCTCCTAGAATAGGTCTCTGAGCCCCCATGAAAACTGGCTCTAGAAGACTAGGCCATAGAATAGCCATGAGAACTCTTGTTGCACGAGGGACTCAAACTCCCATCCACTAAGCTCAATCCCAAAACAGCGCCAAACTACCTGGACCATGTAGACCGGTATACTGTGGTCATATCTCCAAAACTGCCACCCAATGAGCCTCATAGGCATCTCTAAGTGTATGTGGTACTATCAGTGTAGTCCAAAGCTGGGGTCTGGACAATGTGCTGTGGAGGAGGTGTAGTAGTGCGAATATGGCTGCTAGGGTATATATTCCCTCTCCTCTCGACAAAGCCTGGAGGTAAGGGAGCAACCAAGACATGCGGATGTACTAGTCCGACGATGTGCATTAGCCCAATGTATCTCTCTCGGGTGCTAGCCTGACTAACTCTCCAAAATAGGTAGTCCTCATCAGGGTAGGCCCGCAAATATACTGGCCTTCCCATGAGTCAGTCGAGGTCAGGGTCGATCTATCTGATAGTGCTTTCTGAGTCTTCCCATCCCTCTAATAAATTAGGGGCCAGATGCGCTCCCTGGGGCTCTAACCAAATCAATTCTTCCTGGTGTGCCATGTCCTACAACATATGAAAACTTAGCCTACCCAATATTTACTTAAATCATGTTGAACACAACATTTTATTTTTTATTTTTTTTATTATGACAATATATATATATATATATAAAATTCAACAATTATGATGTTGGGCCAAATATAATGTTTATTAATAGACACTCAAGGTTTTTTTTTTTGAAATAATTTTCAATTCAAATAACGTGAATTGCAAATAATGTGCATTATTGTACAGAAAATTTAAAAAACATGTACAATTTTTTTTAAAAAAAAAAAACATTGCTCTGATACCACTTTTGACATGACCCAAACCCGGTACTCAAAGGCTCGGCGTCGCAACAAAATAAAAATAAAATAATTGGGTACCAAATGTTTATTAAAAGGAAACAAACATAGTCATTTGGGCTTTATTGTATTACAAAAGTCCGATAAAAAAAAAACATATAGAAATCTTTAAAAAAAAAAAAAAAAAAACAACAACAACAACAACACAGTGATTCATTCCCCATCTTGATCCCGCAAAACCTCGTCACCTGAAAGAGGTAACAGCTATCAGCACAGAGCAGAGTGAGAAATATTGTACTATGAGTATAGAGGCATAAAATAGTCATGGATAGTTATTTAAGCTAAAACATTAACATAATTTAAGTTGTAGAAATAAATTATTTAAGTGGCAGAAAATGAAATAAAAATTACGTAAATAACTATAGCCACGGTACAGAACAGAACAGAACATGAGCCACTGGAGTAACAATCAAGACATGGGTCAATGGATCCATGACAAACAGAGGACCACAAAGTGGCCAAACAGGGGCCAATGGTTATTTAAGTCCCCTAAGGCATGGGATTCCCGTGGTGGTACTTACAGAAAATAATCATTTACAAGATTATTGCCAAATGCTTTCTAAAATTTAAACAAACATATCTATGGGTTTCAATTTAAGCAAATAGGGGTCAGAAAATAATCCACATAATTGAAACATTAGTATAACTACAAAATATAAATTATGTAAACTAAATTGTGGTAACTCAAAACATTTGTAAAATATATTATGGTGACTTAAAACATATAGAAAACATATTATGGTAACTCAAGGTATAATCTAACTCACATCTAATATAAATTTATCCCTATTTTTCCTGTGCTACCAAACCTCCTGTGCTATTCCTCCTTCTACTCTTTTCATTGATTTCCATCATTGCTTCTACTATAACGCCCTATTTATATGCATCAATTCTTGGAGCTCAAGTTGATTACATGTTCTCATAAGGCGCCACCTGGCCTGTCCCTTGACTCTTACCTCACCAATTGTCCAAAGGTCATCTAATTCATTAGCTCTAGGAGATTAGGGTTGGCTTCTTATAATTCTAAGGGTTGTCACCCTCTTTGGTAATCCACAATGATCCCTAAAAATTTCGTATGATTATAGGTTAAATTCGTGTCTAAAAACCTCACCACCAAATTATAAAACGTCATTTACCACTTCCTAACTATTTAATATTAAAAATACGGTGTCCCACAATCTACCACTTTAAACAAAGATTTCTAATATTTTAAAATTAATAATAGCTAACATTGTAAATCACAGGCTTTTACTAAGCACTTTTGATCTACTAAGGAACTGCATTTATTTATTTATTTATTACTATTATTATTATTCTCATTATTTTATTATTATTATTATTATTATTATTATATATGAATACAATTATGGTAAAAAAAATTCGGGTGTCACAGTAACACAGGGGTATTATTGGCCGACCTTATGAAAGATGCCGAGAATTATGTCAAGACGTGCAAACAATGCCAGAAGTTTTCCCCTTTCACTCATCTGCCGGCCGAGTAGTTAAACTCTATCACTAGTCCTTGGTCGTTCACTTAATGGGGACTTGATATCGTCGGACCATTACCATGGGCTCCAGGGAACAAGCAATTCCTGAATGTCACAACAGATTATTTTACAAAATGGGTCAAAACTGAGGCATTAACACATATTCGAGATGTCAATGTTAAGCATTTTTTATGAAAAAAACATCATAACACGATTTGGCATACCGAGAGCACTTGTCTCAGACAACGGCATCCAATTCGATTGTGGCATCTATCGGGAATTATACAACACGTATGGTATCCGACCCTACTTTTCCTCACCGGCATATCCACAAGGCAATGGTCTGGCGAAGGCCTTCAATAAAGTGATCCTGGACGGCATCAAGAAATGGTTGGAAAAAGCCAAAGGCACGTGGATTGAAGAATTGCCCAGTATGTTGTGGGCTCATCGCACTACTCCAAGGCAATCTACTAGAGAAACGCCGTTCGCTTTGTGCTTCAGGACACATGTAATTATCCCTCTTGAAATCGACCTGCCCACACTGAAATCCAAGGTTTTTTATATGGGCCATAACGACATGATGTTGGCCCTAGATCTGACTTTGATTAAAGAACGTTAAGATCGTGCTCTTGCATGCATGGCACGGTATCAACAGCAGCTGGCAAAGTCATACAACCAGCATGTGCTGTTGTATCATTATACACCTGGAGAACTGGTTCTCAGGAAAGTGCTTCATGCTACTAAGAATCCGACAGACGGTAAATTAGGCCCCAACTAGGACGGTCCTTACCAGATTGACTTAATTGGAGGAACAGGAGCATATCGGCTCAAAGACATGGCTGAGAAAAGTTTGCCACGTCCCTGGAATTCTGCACATTTGCGTAAATTTTATCACTAAGCCAACTTGTATGGCGCACTAGTTTGTTTGAAATTTCTACTAACATGTTATATACACGTCTTTGAATTTCCCCAATGCAATGCCCTTTCTTATCGCATCTCGTTAATAATGATTTAATAATGAATAAAGCCTCCGAAATCGGAGCCTCATTCGTGGATGTCACATTTGGGCCGAATAAGCCTCCGAATTCGAAGCGCCCTTCGTGGATATCACGATTGGCCAACACAAAAAGACTCCAAAATCGGAGCCCCATTCGGAAATGTCACGTTTGGGCCGAATAAGCCTCTGAATTCGGAGCGCCCTTCGTGGATATCACGATTGGCCAACACAAAATGACTCCGAATTTGGAGCCCCATTCGTGGATGTCACGTTTGGGCCGAATAAGCCTTCGAATTCGGAGCGCCCTTCGTGGATATCATGATTGGCCAACACAAAAAGACTCTGAATTCGGAGCCCCATTCGTGGATGTCAAGTTTGGGCCAAAGAAGCCTCAGAATTCGAGGCGTCCTTCACGGATATCACGATTGGCCAACACAAAAAGACTCCAAATTCGGAGCCCCATTCGTGGATGTCACATTTGGGCCAAATAAGCATCCGAATTCGGAGCACCCTTCATGTATCACAATTGACCAACACAAAAAGACTCCGAATTCAGAGAGTAGCTCGTGTAGAACCATGAACGGCCGAGTAGTCCTCTGAATTCAGAAGGACCTTTATATTTGGCAATGGAATGGCATGGACCAATATACGATTGTTACAAGTAGACACAAACATTAAACGAAACAATATAACAAATATTTATTTCACTGAAGAAGTACAAATACATGGGTTTTGACGAATTCAAAAGTGCAATAATGTATATTGATATCTAAGTCTTTCCTGGCTCGGCATCCTCTTCATCGTCAGTTTTCTTAGCGTCGTAAGCTTCGAAAGGGAAACTTGAAATTCTGATATAGAGGTGACGCCGAATCAATACCCACGACTTGTAGAGCCTTAATCCATCCATGCTTAAATCCACGATTTTCGCACCGACAGACATCATCAGCTAACTTTTCCTTCGTCTTTGCAATACCAATTTTTCGGCCTTCAGAAAAGCCTTGTTTGTAAGCCTTTGTTCTTATCGCTTCTCTTGCGAACATGCTTGTCATATCTCGGCCAGCAATGGCATGATCCAGAAGGCGCTGGTTTACTCTTTCCGTCATGATCGGGTTTGTTTGACTTGCCGACTACGTTTCAAAAGCCTTAGCTTTTTTTAGCTCATTCTCGGCTTTTTCTGCTCTATGTTCCAAGCTCCGAATGCGGCCGTCTTTCTGCTCTATCTCTCTTTGCGTGGCATTGTAGACACCCCATTTTGACCGGCCCTAAGACTTGGGCGCTTTCTTTTGATTACCCGATGATGACAATTAGAATGTGTTTCTCAAAAAATTCTCAGTAAGAAAGATGGAATTTAAGTTTTAATCCCAACCTTCACCCATTTTTTGGCCAAACTATTTTAGACCTTAAAACCCTCTTTTTAAAATATGTTTTTTTAAAATGTTTCTACAATGTCCCGAGGCTCCCATTTCGATTAAAATATTACACTTTTCAGTAAACCGAGTAAGGACAAAGTGGAAATAAATGGAAGGGAGGTGAAACTTTTTGAAAAATATTTAAAAACATCTTCTTATAGGTTTGGAGTTGAAGGAAATAGGAGGGGATGAAAGAAAACTGGTTTAGGAAAAGGATGAGTATCAAATCATTAAGAAAGAAATGAGCAGCCTTCACTAAATTAGGCATTTTTCTTTGTACACTTGGAATTTAAATGTGAGGCCACCACCATTGGAAAGTAGACTTCTGGGGCTTCAATTTAGACTCAAGAACCACCTCAGACCAAGTCCAAATAAGGGAGATATGCCCATTTGAAGTTGGGCTTAAGAATAGATTTTGTTGACCCAGCCTGAGACAGCCTTTACTAAATTAGGCATATCTCTTTGTACAGTTGGAATTTAAATGTGAGGCCACCACCATTGGAAATTAGACTTCTGGGGCTTCAATTTGGACCCAAGAACCGCCTAAAACCAAGTCCATATGGGGGAGATATGCCCATTTGAAGTTGGACTTAAAAGCAGATTTTGTTGACTCGGCCTAAAACAACAATAGCCCATTTTTTCTTCGTTTTAGTTCGGTTGGGACAACCCATTTACCTATTTTCTGAGCTATTCAAGTGCATCCACTCATTCTCCATTATATCTAATCATCCCCCATTGTCAAAAAGAGGTTTTGTTTGCATTCATAAAGGAGTATCCCATGCAACCACCTTGAAAATTTGCCCTCCTATCACACTCTTGTCTCCCACCTTGTCTCGCACCTTCTTTTTGACCTTTACTCTCCCTCATTGTCTATATAGAATGATCATATTGTAAGAGAGAAAAACGACCACGAAATTGAAGAAAAAGGAGTGAGAAAAGAGTGAAAAAAGAGAGAAAATTTGAGTTTTTGAGTCAAAAATATTCCTATCTTCCATATACACCCCATGCCTTCCATAGCTACTGAAATTCCTCATTTCCATACACCAAAACCACTCCAAGAATTCTGACATAGCCAAAGATCAATTGCCTCGATCATAAGGAAGAGTGTTTAGTGATTGAAAGTGAGAAAAACTAGAGAGTTAGCCACTTTCCATACCACAAACTCCATAAACTCTATAATTTCGAATTGAGGATTCGAGAACACACTTCCTACACTTGAGGGTGATCAAGAGGAAGTTTGGAAATCAAGAAGTTCAATCTTTCTTTGGAAGGTGAATTTTTAATCTTTCATTTTCTTATATTTTATATCTTATATTTATTTTCTTGCTTCTTATTTCATTGTGTTTTGTTATAATCCAAGTGGTTTGTTTATCTCATATTTATTTTCTTACTTTATATTTCATAGTGTATTGTTATAATCCTAGTGGTTTGTTTAGCTCATAATTATTTATTTATTTATTTATTTTTATTCGTATGCTTTAATTTCATATTAGTTTTGTTGTAATCTTGCATGTTCTACCTCATATTTATTTCGTGTACTAGTCTTATATTAGTTCTGTTGTAATCTTGCATGTTCTATCTTATATTTGTTTTATTGCTTTAGGTTTATGTTGTGAGTTTGCACTTATTTTATTTTATTTTATATTTGTTTTCTTTTTGTTTTAATCTAACTGGTAGTGGTTAATTGAGCCACCTACATATTTTTTGTTTGTTCCTTTTCTTGGTTTCATAACAAGATAGGTTTTGCTTGACCTAGTTGGCCGGCCAGCCTATTTGGCCGGTCGGTTTGCTTCTTTTGAACAAGATGGCGTAATCTTCCAATATTGACCAATTTCCGCCGGCAGTTCTAAAGAACATGAAGCTTTTATTTTATTTTATTTTTATTTTGAGTGTATTGTGAGGTTTTTATTTTGTTGTAATATGCTCATCATCCCTCTCTAATTTAGTTTGTAATTATTATTTAAAATGTTGTAATAATTTCCCTCCCCGCTTCTTTCTATCCCATTCTTTTACTTACTTTCTTTATTTGTACATAAACATCATATTTATTTTTCTTCATAGTTATGCTTTGCATCCATGTTTCATACATCTTGATTCGGTTAAATTTGCATTTGTGGATTTAATCAATTCCTGTGTGATTATGTGCGCTACCTCATGTTCTTGAGATGATTCACATATCATATTTTAGAAGCCGAATCTTTAGTTACATCTCATGAGTGAATTGCATTAGGATTTTGTATATAAGATCATGCATATTTTACTAACTTTGTTTTGTAGCTTGTTCGCAGGACGTCAAACATGTAAGTTTTTATACTTTAGCATCCTGTTTGTGTGTGTTTTTCTTACTATGTCTAGCATTCTACCATGAGGCTATTTGCTTATGTGATATAACTCTATGAATGCCAGTGGATGGAGGTTGTGTCGCTTAATTTGGAATGATGTTGATTTTTCATGCTTGTAAACTCAATTTATTTGGGTTGTACATCTTCAAAACTCTTTCAAAATGCATGACATCAAGTTATTCCAAAGTGAATGGCATAGTCTATACTTGTATGCTTCACATAGTAAATTTTAGGATTTATTAACTAATCAGAACATTAACATATAAATAAAATAAAATTCATATCATGGTTAGTAAAGGCCGATCTTTGATCGGGTGGGCGGGGGTGCTCATTATTGACCTTCCCCTCTCATACCTAAGGTTTCGAGCCAAGCATCCTTGGTTACGATGAACAGTTGCCTTGGCACGAGTCATGGGTTTCCTAATTTTTCCAAAATAAATATTAGATGGCGACTCTGAGATCTGATGACGCAATCCATTTTTGACAAAATTGCAATAAAATGGATTTTCAATAAAAGTTGCCAAATCTGGACTCTCGTCTACGTTTCATATTGCACTCGTGAGACTAGATCAAAGAGATCTCGTGGGTCTGAACTGTTTAATATGCGCGGGTACCCCCCGGGCATGTTACAGGCATGAAGATGCATGCCGATTTCGTAAGAGGTGTATAGTCCCTTTACCGCTCCATGGACGCCCTCCCGAAAAATTTCATAATCAGGCCGGCCGACCAACCATTTATTGCTGGACTTCGGGCAGAAAAATTTGTCAAGAAAACTCGACTGCCACATTTGGATTGCGGATAATCGAATCCGTTTTAGTCATCGATTTATTCTCAACGAAAACAAAAAAACTCAATGGGCATGGTGGCCTGCTGGTTTCATTTCACGAACAGGGGGAGCTCCCTCATTGCTACCTCTCCTTTCTGGGTGACTTCTCTACCCCGCCCCCTCTTGGAGACTTACTTCGACGACGGAGGGAGCAACGCCTCTCACGTTCCTCCAATGTCCTATTACCCGTTCACGCAGGTTCACCACCTCGATTCATTTCTATATTCAATTCAGCTAGTGTCTTGCCCTCCCCTCTACTGCTAAAAAATATTCTTCTTGACATACAAATTTCCTCAGTTCGACACAACGCTCTTTTCCTTCTCGCACTCTATTGAATTTGAGCAAAATATATTTATCAACAGTATGGAACCCACGCGCACCTAGCCCTCACCCTGCTTATTAATTATGGGTGCAGTGTTCCCAAAGCAAACGCTTCAAAGCATTTCGCTGAATAATTATTGTGCCCCACCCAATCCATGAACGACACATATTCGGCGGTTATGTTCACTGATTAGCTGAGGTAAAGACAAATTTATTAATCTATTTGGCCTACTTTCAACTCATTTCGCCGAATAATTACTGTGTCCCACCCAATCCATGAACTACACATATTCGGCGGTTATGTTCACTAATTAGCTAGGGCAAGGGCAGATTTATTAATCTATTTGGCCTACCTTCGGCAGTTTTGTTCACTGATTAGCTGGGGCAAGGGCAGATTTATTAATCTATTCGCCTACCTTCAAAGCATTTCGCCGAATAATTATTGTGCCCCATCCAATCCATGAACTACACATATTCGGCAGTAATGTTCACTGATTAGCTGGGGCAAGGGCAGATTTATTAATATATTTGGCCTACTTTCAAAGCATTTCGCTGAAAAATTACTGTGCCCCACCTAATCCATGAACTACACATATTCGGCGGTTATGTTCATTGATCAGCTAGGGCAAGGGAAAATTTATTAATCTATCCAGCCACTATTTATAAATATATTTACAAACTACAATGCCCCATCTGATCGACAGACTATATTCACCCATTATGTTAACATTGCAAATCGTATGCCTTACTCGACTCTAGAACGACACCCAAATGGAGCATAGGCAAATATGTGATTATTCGGCATATAATGTTATAGCCGAATCACATTGCACTCCCCTACTTAGCCAAACAAGCTTAACATTGAGTCATATATTTAATTTGGTAGATTATGTTATGGCTAAAGGTCGCTAGGTTAAATTTAATACCACTATCCATCAATCTAAACTAGTAAATTCATAATAGAGACAAAAACGGCGATTTTCATTAATAAACTGAATACAAAAGACGAACAGTCACTTTAAACATGAAAATTGCCCTACGAAAAACTTACAAACACTACATACAAAAGACGCCTAACATAAAGCAAAATTACGCCAATTCTATTTTATTCTTCAGGGACCGATTCCAATGGCTCAACATCCAGCTACTCGCATGGAATCAGTTGCCCCAATGTCACGTTAGCCGCCGCCAAGGCTTTAAGCCGACCATGTTTAAAGCCCTGGTTTTCAAACTTGGGCACCTCCTCCACGTACTTTTCCATGGCGGCGTTCTCTCCGGCTTCAAACGCCTTGGAAATCTCAAAGTCGACGATTTCCTTCACCTTTTTCAATTCCACCAAGTCGGCTTCTAGCTTTGCAATCGCCTCTTCGGCCAATTTAAGCGCATGATCGCTTATATTCACCCTCTCCTCAGCAACCGCCCTGAGTAGGTCGGCACTTTTGGCTTTTTCTTCCTCAACGTTGGCCCTAGCTCGCTTCTCTTCTGCATTCCTAGCCTCGGAGTCAGCTTTCAGAGATGCCACCGCCAATTCAACCAGAGCCTCCTTAGCTTTCCCCTTTTCATTTTCAACTTTGCCTTTGAGTAAGCCGATTTGTTCAACGGCATCATAGTGACAATGGCCGATTTCTGCGATTCTACCCGCCGCCTGAAACAAGAACATGGGAAAGTTAATCGGCTTACAACGGAATAAAGTATAAAATTTTCCAATTACGTACCAATATCGCCGACTAACGCTATCGAAATCACGTCCGGTTCTGCACGGAACGCAAACCTGTCCGTCGGCAAAGAGATCGACAAGGCCACACTTAGGGCCACGGTGGCGTCCTTCGGACCTGACGTGTAGGCAGAAACTGATGTGTTCTTGATTCTGGATTGGATAATAAACAGCGCTACCAAGTCCTGGGACTCTTCTATACGAGGCTATTTATCGGTTAAATCTCCAGAAGAGTTGGCCTCAATCTCGGTAGGGCGTTTCTTCCCCCTTTGTTCGGTAACATGGTCGCCTGATTGATCAATGACCGAGTCGGCAAGATGTTGTATAATGACCGAATCAGCCACATCAGTCTCTTGCTCAATTTCCTCAACAGGAGCAAGCAGTTGGGGTTCAGATCTGGCGATTTCAGCCCTCTTTCGGGCTGCCATCTTTTCAATATTCTTCCTTCTCGCCATCTATACGAGCGATTCACCGGCCATGTTTTCAGGGTCTGTGCCAGGTAGATCTCCTAGATCGGTGAAAATATCATCTTCTAGAGATGTATCAATTTGGCCTGAGGTGGAAGGGAGATTGAAACAGACTTCTTCAAAAGCCAAATTAAGAGTTGCGTCGACTTCCTCCTCCAAATGACCCTCAGATCCGTCTGAGTTGGACTAACTTGGTTATTCATTGACCTGGTCGCCGATTTCACCGCCTTGGTCTGAATCTGAACCCTCAAGGCCGATGACCCTAAGCCTATTTTAGTTTGGAAAGATGAGAGCCGTAAGATGCTCTTCCTCTCTTGGAATCGAGATATGATCTACAACTGAAAAAGTTGAATACATTGGATCATATCACAGTAGCACGTGGGCGACCTGCCCTTGCTTCTGAAGATTTGGACGGTTGAAGAATTTGAGCGCAGTTTTGACTTGCTCAAGCACGGCGTCATCAATCGAAGTGATACTTTCTTCAGATCGTTGCCTGCACAAATGAAATGATAAGTACATGGAATAGAAGCCGAATAAGTGTATAAAAAAATGCGTGAAGAAATGGAACTATACGACCACCTAGTTCGCCTTTTTGTCTAGGCACAAGATACAGGCGATATTCACCTTCGCCGAATGCCTAGTTGCCTCAGAAAAAGACCATAACGTCATCGACACGCTTACCAGAGCTGGCAAGCATAGTCACCAGATGGTGATCAATGTCCTTGGCCGTGAGAAAGTAGCGTCCTTTTTTATCGGAAGACTTCGCCAAGGCATAACAATGCCGAATAGTAGGGATGTCTAGATTAATCCTAAGACGACAATTTAATTCTATTATACCCATTATGATTAGGTAAAAATTTACATATGGCTGAGAAAGGATTAGACCCTAGTAACGAAGAATGACCCTCAAAAATGGATGAAGAGGGAAACGGACTCCGCTCTTAGTGATTAATAGGAGAGGAAAGATGATCATACTTGCATCAACCCTCTTCATATCAACTACGCTGTCTGCCATGAGTAATAGATGGACATCATCTAGAATCAAAAAATGGTGTCGAAAGGCAGAAATATGGTCTGCAGAAAAGGAGGTCTTTCAGGTGTTTCGCCATTTAAGTCAAAATAGAAAACATGCTACCTAAAAAATGAACAAGAAAATAGGAGATGGAAAGAAGATGAAATACAAGAAAGAGAGGAACTTACAGTTTAGAGAGAGAAGGACAATGGGGAGCAAGCAAAAGTCACAGAGGTCTTGGAAGAGAGATACTGAAAACAAGCCAAAAAGCCTTGTACATTCAAAAAACATTCAAAAAGACAGCGCGGTTGTGTATCGCATTAAATGAGCAACGTGTACGAAGAGGCAGGAAGTTATAATCATTTCTAAAACCGTGTTCATTCTGACCCTTCGGTATTGGAAGTAGTGCGAGCGCCGTATTTTTTGACTTTCCATACGCAAAACCAAACATGCTGGCTAATTAGTATTAGTCGGATGTTTGAGGGCAATTGTGGGGGCCGAATAATGTCAATTAGGAAGAGACTGACTTTGATCAACATCTGCCTAAAGTAATTCGGCCGTATAAAGAGCCGAACAAGAGCCAACACTCAATAGGAAGACCGAATAGGTAACTACGTGCGAGATCAAGAGTGGACCCAACCCTCAGGCCCAGAGGTAATATAAAAAGGGAGGAATGTTAACTAAAGCAGGTATGTGAGAATAGATAACATAACTTGAAATATAAGTAAACTAGAGAGAATTTTGACTTGTCCGTCGGAGTGTTAATTCCGACACTCCCGATCGGAGTGTTCATCCCTTTTTTAGGTAACGATCAAAGGATCAGGGACGTCTAACTGAATTCAAGAGTATTTCCAAACGACTTCTCCACACAAATAATATAAATAAGATACATCACGTGAGCAATTGGATTTTTTACACCACATTGAGTATATCATGTCACACATACACACACACACACACACATATATATATTACAATAAAATAAGAAAAAGATAGAGCAAATCATTTGCTTGTTTGAATTCAAAGTTGTAAATATTATATATATTATTATAATAAAACAAGAAAAAAGATGGAGCAAATTATTTGCTTGTTTGAATTCAAAATTGTAAATATTGTATTCTATTATTATAATAAAATAAGAAGAAAAAGATTAAGCAAATCATTTGCTTGTTTGAATTCAAAGTTGTGAATATTGTATTATATGATTTTGGTAAAATTGTCTACAAGAGAAAAACGGTGGCTCCATGTTTGAAAAAAGGAAAAAGTTAGTTTTACTTTTATCATTTTTTGGGTATATTTGAAAAAGTCTATTTGAAATCAAGGAGCGTGCCCATGTAATCCATAGCGTCAGCAAGGAGCATTCTACTTCCAACGGGTATATTTTTGAGTATAAATAGAAGTGTTGTGTGTGGAGAAAAATTAAGAACTTGAAGAGAAAAAATTTCTGTGTGCTCCAAAATTTTGAATATATTGTATTATACTCTTTCACTTTTAGATCTAAGTGTAGCCTTTATTCTTACACTTTCATATCTACTCTTTGTGAGAGAATTATTATACAAGATGGTTTAAGTACCACTTATTTTTATTCATTATTTTTTTAAGAGATTTTTGTAAGGATAAGGCATTTATTGTTGAGTAAGGTTCAATAGATAAGAGTAAGTCCTATGTAAAATTCACAAGCTTGGTAAAAACTTTGTGGTGTATTAATTCAGTTTGATAGTAAAGAAATTCTCAATGAGGTAACTTGGCAAGTGGACGTAGGCCTAGCGTGCTGAACCACTATAAATCTCAGTGTTTGATTTTCTCTCCCTATCTCTCTTACTTTTGTATTGATAATTATTATTCTATTTTTTATTTGTTAAAATTCTAAATATTGTGTTTATAAATTTTAATATTGTAAAATTTTTTAATAACTCAATTCACCCCCCTCTTGGGTTGCCTGCCTGGGATAACAATTGTTAACCATCTTAGAGTAGATCATGGCAACCCTTAGTTATTCCTTACCTGAGGGACAAGCATCCAATAAACCACTACTGTTTAGCGTTACAAATTTTAGCTATTGGAAAACTAAGATGACCATACAAGTTCAATCTAATGATTATGAATGTTGAAAAATTATTTGCAATGGTCCAAAAATTCCTATCAAAACCGTAGATGGCCTTAAGGTACTAAAACCTGAAGATGAGTGGAATGAATCAGATACTAGAATGGCCCAAATTAATGTCAAAGGCACAAACATGTTGTATTGCGCCCTAGATGCCAACGAATTCAATAGAATTTCCTCATGTAAAACCACAAAAGAAATTTGGGATAAGCTTATAGTGACTTATGAGGGAACCAAACAAGTTAAAAAATCTAAAGTCAGTTTGTTAGTCCATGATTATGAACTCTTTTAAATGAAGCCTGATAAAACTATTCCTCAAATATTTACTCACTTTACTGATATTATTAATGGTTTAACTTCTCTTGGCAAAATATAAGCTAATGCTGAAATTGTAAGAAAAGTGCTTAGGTCATTGCCAAAAAGTTGGGAGACAGAAGTCATTGCCAATACCGAAGCCAAGGATTTATCAAAGCTAAGTCTAGATGAATTAATGGGATCTCTCTTAACTCATGAACTCATAATGCAAGAAGGAAAAGAAGAAGAGGACAACAACAATAAGAAAGGAATAGCCTTCAAATCCACCTCGAAACATCAAGAGAATGAGGATGATGATTCAGATGATGATGAGGAAATGGCATTCATCACTAGGAAGTTCAAAAGGTTTGTGAAAAAGAAACAAGGTGTGCGAAATTTTTTTAGAAAAGATTTCAACAATAGGGATTTTCAAATGGGAGAAAATCACAAAAAATTTAAAGTTACCTGCTACAAATGCAACAAACCTGGACACTACAAATCAAAATGTCCAGAACTTAAGAAACAATTCAAGAAAGACAAGAAAAAAGCCATGATTGCAGTACGGGGAGAAGATAGCGATAAAAGCGACTCAGAAACTGAAGTTTGCAAAAATGAGGTTGCTAACCTATGCGTAACGGCACTTGGAAACGAAAATGAGGTAAATAACGAATCTTTTATGTTTAATGAATTACAATCAGCTTTTGATTAATTACATATTGAATTTATGAAACTTAGTTTGAAAAGTAAGTGTCAAAAGAAAGTGATTTTAAGTTTGTCAAAAGAAAATAAATTCTTAACTTCCAAGATAAATACTTTAGAAAATGAAGCCATGAAAATGAAAAAGGAAAATGAGATTTTAACTCGAAAAAAGTTTTCAATTTCTAAGAAAAAATTAGTTGTATTACAAGAAGAAAATGAGTCTTTAAAAAAAGAGCAAATTGTTTTGAAAGAAAATATTGAAGACTTGAAAAATACTCTTTCAAAATTCACTCAAGGTAGAGAGACTTTAGATAAAAATTTTAAAAATCAAAATCATAATTTTGATAGAGCCGGAATTGGATATAACCATTTTCAAAAGTAAAAACTACAAAAAATGATTTTGTGCATGCATCTTCTAGTCACTCTCATCTCACATGTCATTTTTGTGGTACAAAATGTCATATTTCACCTTCATATCCTGTTAAAAGAAATCATTTTGCTAAAATAAAAAAGATGTGAATCCCTCCAGACATTTCAAGAGTGTTAAATTCTAACGTTTATAGACCCAAGAAAATATGGATACCAATAAAAAAATCAAATTTTTGTAGGTATGTTTCAAGACAAAATCCAGTAATGATAGATAGTATCTCGACAATGCATATTCAAGGCACATGACTGGAAATAAAGCTATGTTCGCCACATTCCAACCAAAGGATGGCGGATATGTGACTTCCGACAACAATAGTAAGGGTAAAATCATTGGTGTAGGTAGTATTAGTAAAAATCTTTCTCCTATTATTGAAAATATTTTACTTGTTGAAGGTTTAAAACATAACTTGCTTAGCATTAGTCAATTATGTGATAAAGGATATAGAGTTATTTTTGAGAAAACTCATTGCACTATTGAGAACACCTTAGAAAACAAAATTTTATTTGTAGGTTATAGACATGAGAATGTATATGTGTTTGATTTGCATAATTTGTTTTCTCATTTTAATATTAAATGTTTATCTGCTATAAATAATAATTGTTGGCTTTGGCATAAAAAATTAGGACATGCTCATTTTGATTTAATTTCCAAACTTTCAAAAAATGAGTTAGTCATTGGTTTACCAAAAAAATTTTTTGAAAAAGACAAACTTTGTGATGCATGTCAATTTGGAAAACAAACTAGAATTTCTTTTAAATCAAAAATATCTTCTCAACTACTAAACCGCTTCAACTCTTGCATATTGATTTATTCGGACCATCTAGAACATTAAGTTTAGGAAGAAAATCGTACGCTCTTGTTTGTGTTAATGATTATACTAGATATACATAGGTATTATTTTTAGCACACAAATAAAGCTTTTTATAATTTCTCAAGACTTTGTAAAAGAACTCAAAATGAAAAAAAAATATTAATATTTGCAATATTAGAAGTGATCATGGTAGAGAATTTGAAAATAATGATTTTATTATGTTTTGTGGTGAGTTTGGAATTGATCATAATTTTTCTGCCCCTAGAACTCCTCAACTCCACTATTCTGTTCAAACAAGTACTGGAGCACGCAGTTCTGTTTGGACAAGTGCTACAGCACGTCGTTTTGCTCGGATAAGTGCAAGATGTTCTGCTCGGACAAATGCATGAGCAAGATGTTTTACTCGGACTAATTCTAGAGCATGTTGTTCTATTCGGACAGATGCTGGAGCACACTGTTTTGCGTGGATAGATGCAAGAGCAGGATGTTTTGCTCGGATAGATGCAAGAGTAGGATGGTCTGCTCAGAAAGATGTAGGAGCATGCTATTTTGCTCAGAAAGGTACAGGAACAAGATGTTTTGCTAGGAAAGATGCAAGATATTCTGTTCAATCAAGTGCAGGAACAGAATGTTCTACTCGGACAAGTGCAAGAGCAGGATATTCTGCTTGGAAACTGTTCAATCTGAGTTAATTTTTAATCCTGAGTTGCCCTTTAGTTCGAGGTTGCAGTTGACATTGCTTCAAAGTTTTGACTTGTTCAAACAATTCCTTGAGTCGTTTGTCCATTTCATTAATGACTTTATCTCTCTGAGCTATCCCATGCAACCAGATGTGTCTTCTGTTCCATCTTCCATGGGCTGAAAATGCGGCCAGATGCTACTTTCTACTTGGTTTTTCATGGGCTGGTCGTGAACTTCATACTCACTTGTTTACGTCTAATGGGTGTGCTTGTTGAACTGGAGTACATAAAACATCATGATCTTCACCAGTTAGTAGGATGACATTTTTTGCCACTATTAATAATTGAAAAATGAATGAACTGAAGCTAGCAAACAATAGAAAAAGGTGTTTTGTTGCAAGTTTTCCATAGACGGCACCAAATTATAGTGGGTAAAAATTGAACCACCTTAACTGGGGCGGCACTCCGGCGTGAACACAGTTGAATCTCACTTGAAACAGTCAAGAAAATATGAAAAACTCGACTGGTGGCCAGCCAAGGGACTTTTCGATGTTTAAGTTAGTAAACTTGAAAGCTATGAAGTAAGAAAACATAAGAATAAGAGCAGCCCAAAGTAGTGTTAATTAATTGTCTACCTTTTTCCTCACTTGGTATGGCTTTATATAGCCATCAAAGTGACTGTTGGAGTTGGTTCCACTTCCTCTGCTGCTCTTCATGTTCAGTCCACTTTTTATGGGATCATGTTCCACTATCGCAGATTTCTAGGAGTGGTTGGCCTTTAACGTAAATACCAAGCTTTAACCAGGTTTGGCCCTGAGAGCCATGCCTTCTGGACCTGGCCTTCTGGCTTGAACCCCTAGACCTGGTCCTCTGGTCTTGCACCTCTAGCTCTAGACCCGTATGTCTGGACGTAGACTTGTGGTTCTGCACCTTTAGTTCTGGACCCGTATGTCTAGACCTAGACTTCTGGTCCTAGTTCTCTGGTCCTCTAATCTTGGACCTACATGTTTGGACTTGAACCTGGACCTCTGCTCCTAGACCCTTGCACTCTTTTGATCCTGGACCTTTGGACTTGGTCCTTTGGTCCTGGACCTGCATGTTCGGACCTAGATCTCTGGTCATGGTCCTAGTCCCTTAGACCTATAGACTTGCTATTCTGCTCGTTAGAGTGTATCCTGCTCGGATTCTGCACATTTTCTGCTCAGAATGAAACTTTTTATTTTTGCTTCCCATAGTTACCATAAACCTTAACTCCATGGTGGCAACAGTTACGTTCACTGCTTCGCACAACAGCTATGGCTATCCCATAACAACTCCACACCAAAATAAATGAAGCTGATTTACTTAGATTATGAAAAATAAAATTACTTACTAAGAGAAAGTGATGACTTGGTATAGGTGGATAGAAAATGATAAAATCAAATTGTTATTTTTTAGAGAGAGAGAAAAAGGAAGAAAAAAAAGAAAGAAAGAAAGAAATGTAGTAGATATACGAAAATTAAATAAAGAAGTAATGGTACTATAGGAACTTTTTAAAATTTATTAACAGAGTCATAAATTACACTTCAATCCAAATTAAAAGGTGATTATGTGTACATTTATGAATTATAAAGGGGTCATGTGTTTTTTAAATAAAACTACAAGGGAGTAAAGTGTAATTAACCCTTAAACACAATATCTTTACAAAATTAAGTGATTTAAAAAAAAATTAAAAATTGTTTGTTGTTTTATGGTTATTTTTATTTTTTATACTTTATTTCCTTTTACAAAATTACGGCTTAGAATTTACATATTTAGTACATTTGAAAAATATATAAAAAATAATAATAATAATAACGATAAAAAGATATACTTAAATAAGTGTATTTATTTATAGGACTGGGTATAGGATTATCCGAACTGCACACCCCACCCAATCCAAACTGATCTGCATATAAATGGGCGATTTCACAGATACAATGCGAGCGAATGCAGTTTGAAATATGACATGATTCCGGGTTGCAGACGGGTTACAGATTTAACCCGCATCCCCAAAAACCCGCTCGCACTTAGACTTTTTTTTTTTGAAAAAAAAAAAAAACTAGACTGTTGTTATTTTATTATTGCATTTTGGATAAATGTAGAAGTTAATGAAGAATTACTTTTGGGTAAGTTTAGGATTTTGGATAATTTTACTTTAATTGTATTATTGTATAGTAGATAGTGAATGAGATTGATGATCTAATTTAGCATTTTGAAAGATGTGCTTGTGTTAGTTTATAATTTGATTTAAAAGTTTAAGATTTTGAATAATTTGTTTGTGTTAAGAATTGATTTTGTTGTATTTTTAATTTTATAAATTTTAATTCATTAATTATTAATGTTTGACCATTTTAGAAAATGGGAGGAACAAGGCCCAAAATAAATATTTACAAAATATGAGGAAGAAAAAGGCTTCAAAATAAATTTTTTTTTTTTTTTTTAAATTCAATCCACAGACTGGCCAAACATTTGCGAATCCTGTCCAGACAAATCGTAATCTGCACTACGAACAATTGCAAATTAATTTTTTTTCAAATCACATATATACAAATATATTCAAACCAATCCACAAATCATCTAAAATCAAACTGCGACCACCGTTGCTTATTTATCATCTATAAACAACACCTCATTGATAAAAAAATATATAAAAAAAAAAAAAAAAACCTCAGCTTACACTTGTGGAAAGTGCGACATCCACATTCCAAAACCCCGGTCCGCGCGCCAGCTTTCAATGGTTTTTTACTTCAATCTTTCTATGGCCGGCGACCATTTCACCACAACACTTTCAATTTTAAAAATTACAAATATAAAACAAAAAAAATACACACAGCAATCAACTGAATACCACCATTCACATAAACCAAGCAATACAAATTCATTATAAAACTTTGTTTTTTACTAGCAATTAAATTAACAAGAAAGCTAAAACTACAAGCAAAAAACTTGGTAAAGTCCTCATCATCTTCGGTTGCATGGCGTATGTTCTATTTTGTCTTTGTTTGTTTATTCACAGCCACCTCCAAATTATATACCCGTCTCTGTTATTGATGAGGGAGCTACCAACCCAACCCCTAAACCAACTTCTTATTCCCTTCCTTGTTTTGTAATTTGACCACCCGCCCATTTTCTCTCTCATTCTCTACACTCGCTTTCCTTTCTCATTTTTGAAGAAACTCAAGTGATTTCAATGGTGGAGCCTTTCATCAATCCAAACTTGTAAGTACATATATATTTGTAAAGTATCTTCGTATTGTAATTTGATTTTGGTTTCTGGATATTTGTGAACATGAGAATATTGGGTTTGGGTTTACAGGGAAGAGTAGGGTGAGACTACGGTTGTGGAATTCGAGAGAGAGAGAGATCGACGGTGTTGATCGAATGATCAGGCGGAAGTCTCTGAAAGAACTGCTAGGATTAAAGGGTATGGGCTGTTGTGGGGCCACCTGGGTTTTCAGGCCATCGTCGTCGACAATAAGCGTTAGAGACGATGAAGACCCACAACAAGAAGAAGTAGAGTGGATCGATGTGGATCAGATTCCGCTGGCGGAGAACGCTTCCGATCAGGACTATGTGGGTCAGATTCCGGCGACGAACTTGGCGACAGCGTTGGCCGCCGAACGCCAATACCAGGCGGCCCAAGATTCGGATCATGATGTCAGTGGGCTGAGGCCATTGAGGCCCACTAACAACCTGCCCAGTAACGTAACTGCACGAACTGCACCGGGGACACCGTTGAGAGTATCGTTGATGAGATTGCTGGCTGAAACGGACGGTGTGGATTGGGGGAGAGAAACGACAGAAGAACAGGATGGGAAGGGAGGAGTGGGGTGTGATTCCATGTGCTGCGTGTGTATGGGAAGAAAAAAGGGTGCAGCGTTGATACCATGTGGTCATACTTTTTGTAGGGTGTGTTCGAGGGAGCTGTGGTTGATTCGAGGCTATTGTCCACTCTGCAACCGTTCGATCCTCGAGATTCTGAATATATTCTAATTTGATTGTGATGTGCGTCCCTGATTTGCTTTGATTGGACGGTTGTTTGGGGATTGTTATGGTCGTGCAAAATAATACAATAATCTCATCACAAGTCAATATTTCGATATTTTGTCCATAATATTTTGTCTTGCAGGTTGTTAGATTATGATTGTTTAAATGTATTTTTTTCTTTTTTCTTTTTTTGTATAATATATAATTTTGGACAAATTACACTAATAATTCTTATAGTTTAGGACTTGTGTCACTTTAGTCCCTGACTTTTTAATTGTGACACATTGGACCCTGAATTTTGAATCTTGTTCCAAATAAGGACAATTGAACATACCATTGCTTAATTTCAAGGGTAAAATTGTCAATTTGATAAAATATAAATTAATTTGACAAAAATAAATATCAAAAAAATATTTTAAAATTTTTTAAAAATTATTTATACCCACCAAAAATAAAAATATGTAAAATTGATAAAAATTAATAAAAATTACATGATTAATTTTTAAAAATTAATTTTACATGATCATCATTCAAATACATAATAAAAATTAATTTGTAAAATAAATAAATAAATGTCTAAAAAATTTATCAATTTTATATAATTTTATCTTTAGTAGTTAGAAATAATTTTTAAAAATTCAAAAATATTTTGTGACATTTATTTTTGTCAAATTATTTATATTTTATTAAATTGATAATTTTGCCCTTGAAAAATCTAATAGTATCTACAATTGTCCTTATTTGAAATAAAATTCAAAATTTATAATCAAATGTGTCACAATTGAAAAGTTAATGACCAAAATGACACAAACTCTAAACTATAAGGACCATTAGTGTAATTCACTCTATAATTTTTTTATTAACACAACATAATTTTGTTTTGGGAGTTAGGGATCGAATAATTACAAAATTTTGAAAAACATAATATATAGCAGTCGTCCAAAAATGTTATGGATTATCGAAATTTTTATCAACTATTCATGTTGGTAGAATCAAGTGATTATTGGTAGGACAAAGTAGATGGCCTAATTATTTTTATAGCTATTTTTATTTTTAGGGATGTAATCAGTTTAGTATGGTCGGTATTTAGGTAAAAAAAATTACACCAAACTGATAATCTCGATTTTGTTATTTTAAATACAAATACAGATTGTTTCTCTCATTAAACCGCACCGAACCAAACCGATTAAAACAATTCCGTTTGGTGAGGTTTAATCAATTTAGTATTTTTCGAATTTAAGCCACTTTTAAATATAATCATTAATCAGTATTAAAATATTAAATTAGTTATTTGTCTATCATTTCAAACATATCCAATCCATTTATTTAATACGTACTTTTCAATTCCTAATTTAACAAAAATAAAAACAAAAAAAAGTTTTAAAATACTAAGGTTTCAAGAATAATGAATTAAATTTAAGATTACATATAATAAGAGTTTACAAACTTAGATTATAAAGATGATAAGGTTAATTAATTAAGATTAATAATCTATTATACTTATTAATATCAGTATATTATTAGATTATATATATATATTATAAATATAATATATGTTGAAGTGGTCGGTTTCGGTTTATATCGGTATACAAAATGCTTAAACCGATACCGAATCAAAAATAATTTTAAAAAAAATCAAATTTAAAAATTGCACAGACCAATTTTTGTTCAAAAAATAAATTAAATATAATCGATTTAATCCGATTCAATCATTTTGATCAATTTTTTCGACTTTTTTAACATTCCTAACTATTTTTAATGATTTTTGGAGTACAAATTGAATCCCCCCCCCCCCCCCCCCCCCCCCCAAAAAAAAAAAATTCCCAATCTAAACTTAATGAATAAGTGGCCCAATCAAAAATATAAATTCGAAAAAAAAGGCCCATTTGAATTTTAAAAGTTCAAAATTATGTTTAATACAAATCCAAATTGAATGAAAAAGGCCCAACCAATCTATAATAAGTGTAAGTAATTTGAGGCCCAACCAATTTATAATACCTGTGGTTGTTGTTCGTTAGCTCTCAGGCCTAGAGATAAGCTACACAGAGTCACCCAAAGACTAATTGAAGTTGAAATAATGAGATATTAGACTCCACATTATTGATCATTTCTCAACTTTCATCCATCACAGTCACAAACAGTGATGGTAGGGGTGTTCGCAGATCGGTTTTGTGCAGTTTGTGGTTTGGTTTTGACCCGCCCACATCTATGCGGTTTGGAAAAAAGTCAACCCGCAACTGCCCGCAGTGCGGTTTGCGGTTTATACTTTTTTCTTTAAAAATTAATTTTTAATTTTTTTTTTCCCATCGAATTTAGGCATTAGATTCATTTTATATATTTGTGATCATTTGATAACAATTTTCTGATGAGTTTACAAATAAAAATTGAATATCAATTCATTAAATGAAAGTATCCAAAACAAAGAGACCTTACATTAACATTTTTGCCATGAAAAAAATATATATCAATGTATTAAAAAATGTATATCAATGCATTAAAAGTTGTATTCAATTAGAATTGCCAATTCAGTAATCAATAATCAAACTAGAAGTTCCATCGACTACTAGAAGGAAAATTTTATTAGGAAAAAGTAGATGAGTCACCAATAAAAATCATATAAGAAACCAAGTTTAGGACTTGATAATTCTACGGCATTCAGAAAGTTGAGAAATACTTAAAAATAAGGATTCTAGAGAATGTAATGGTGCTCATATTAAAGTTACAAAGTTTGTATATAAAAAATAATAATAATAATAATAATTAAAGTGCGGGCGATTTTTGCGGGTTACGGGTTTAACCCGCAACCTGCCCGCAAACCGCAAATTTATCATATTTCAAATCACATCCGCCAGCATTATGTTTGCGAAACCGTCCATTTATATGCGGGTTGGACGGGTTGGGCGGTTTGAGCAGTTCGAATAAACCGTTACCCACCCCTAAGTGATGGTAATTTCTTTTCCTCTTTATTTTATGTACTTAATGATTTTTATGAAACTATTCATTTAAGCAAAATTAGTTATATATTTAAGCAAAATTTAATAGATTTTTTTTAGTATCATTTTTTTTAATAGGTATGAAAGGTCTCATATTTAGTTTTCACTTTAAACCTTAAAAAATTCAGAGCCGATACTGACCATGGTTCGATTCTGTTTGATTTGGTTTTGAAGTAAACTTAGACCAAATCCTTATTTATGGTTCTATGAAATTTAGAACCAACCTCAAATATAAAAATCTTAAAATTAAATCAAACCAAATCATGAAAATATAGTTTGATTTGTAACCACCGTTGCTATTAATGTTGTTATTGTTCACAGTATGATTACAACATATTTAAACGTTAAATATCATTTTATAATTTCTTTGATTGATTGTTTAAAACTGGTTTGTCATTATACAATAGCACAGTTGCAAACAAATAGGGTTAACAACTTACTAATATCAATGGGATATTAATTTGAGTGTTTATAATAAATAATAAATTATATATATATTAAAACGATCCGGTTTGATTTTAAATTGAAACCATAATTATAAAATCACAATTAAATCATGAAGTATGATTTACTTATTTTAATAAACTCAAAATTGAACCGTTAAATATGCAAAAGTCTAGAAGTACCATGCTTTCTTACGTTATAACCAAGTCAGCACTCACCAAAGCTTGGTATCTGTGTTCTAATTTGGCACATCATTCATTTCCAAAATGTGGTAGCATTGGGTGATATGGGCTTATTTCGGAGTCTGTTTTAATAATCTGAACCGTTCACATTTTAAAGTACTTCGAGTAAAACATATTTGTAAAAAATTAAGTTAATCGAATATCGTTAACCCTTTCATCCACTCACATTTGTATGTTCAAAAATAAATGGTATTGTGATTTAAAGTATTAAAATGAATATAAATGTAAGTGGATGAAAGGGTTAATGATATCCGATTAACTTAATTTTTTACAGGCATGTTCTACTCGAGGTACTCTAAAATGTGAACGGTTTGGATTATCAAAACGAATTTCGAAATAAGCCCATCAGGCCACACAGCAGTGCCTGCTGTCCCAGTAGGTGAGATTCAATAAAATTTTGTGGAAACATGAAAAATATAACAATACCCTTTTTTGGATGCAATTTATTGGGTCGTTAGAGCATTTCTATCTTAGCCTTCAAAAATTAATGTCAATTTTTTTAAGTTTAAGTAGTAATTTGATATATTTAAATTTGACATATACATATATATATATATATATAAATCCAATATGTCAAATTTATTACTTTATTATTTTATACTTTACTCTTTTTTTGCACTCTTTTATTTTAGGGACAATTACAAAAAAAAAAAAAAAAAAAAAAAAAAAAAAAAAAAACAAACAAACTCAAAGGTTTGAGTCTTGTAACAAAATAAACCCTGAATTTTTAATATTTTTGATTTATTTTCAACATAAACTATTTGTTTGTTTTTATTAAGTAAAATTGATAAAACAAAAGTAGATATTTTAGTTATTAAACTCAATAAAAAGTGTATTTTATTTATGTATATTTACATTGATATGAAAGATATGGGCTTTGCAGATGTGATTCTGAGTATTAAGATTACTAGAACATCTAGTAGTATTGTGCTTTCTCAATCTCATTATGTTGATAAAATACTTGAGAAATCTAGTAAATTGAATACAAGTGTGTTGAAGACACTAGTAGACTTGAGTTTACATTTGACCAAGAATAATGGTGAAAGTGTATTTCAACTAGAATATTCTCGAGTCATTGGAAGTTTAAAGTATCTGATAAGTTGTACAAGACCCGGTATAACCTACTCAATTAGTAGGCTTAGTAGATATATGAGTAATCCTAATGAAACTCATTGGAAGGACATTATGTGGGTGTTAGATTATTTACACTACACTTTGGATTATGGATTACATAATACTTGATATCCAGTTGTACTAGAAGGGTACAAAGGCACCTACTGGATATTTATAAAGACTACAAATCCATTAGCGAATATGTTTTCTCTAATTGGAACTGTAACCGTGTCTTAGAGATCTTCTAAGCAGATGTGTATCACAAGATCAATGATGGAATTGGAATTTAGTATTAAAGTAGCTAAACGACTTTTCTATTTTCTTGAGGATATTCTACGTTGATCAAATCTTGTGCTAGCAATTTTCTATACTTTGCGACAACCAATCAAATATTTGTAGGGCACAAATGGAAAGTCTAGACATTTTTCGTCAAAGACATATTTCCATACGACGACTACTTTCGTGTGTTGTCATTATAGACTATATACAATCTGAAGACAATATTACAAATCCGTTAACCTAAGGGTAAAATCGAGAATTAATAAGAAGTCGTCATGAGGAATGGAATTAAGGCCTTTAGCGAATGTTACCGGAACGGAAAATTCAACTTAGTTGACTGGAGATTCCAAGAGCTAGGTTCAAATGAACAACCTAATTGCTATGTAATAGGTAAGTCACTAAAGAAGTAAATCCTCTTACCCATTCCTTTATACAGTGATACTTTATGGAATGAAAGGTTAAGCTGATACTTTTAATGACCTAAATGTTGTTAATATCTGATCGTGGAATAGCGAGATACCTTATATAGGTCACTTATGTGAGTGCAAAGTGGGGCCTCTTCTTTAAGAATTAACAAGGCTGAATTCTTTAAAAACACTCACTAAACCACGCTAATGTTCTAAGGCCAAACCAGCATAACAGTGATAACAAAATGATGGTTGAAGCAATTCCTGTGTGAGGTCTATTGTCTCAGTTTACACAAACGGCAGAACAGTTCAAGACATTACGTTCACTGGACAACCAGTAAATCCGATAGACTTTTACTACAAAAGGTTCAAGGCCAATAACTACCTTTTCTGATGCAGGGTTATTCTGTGTACTCTCTCTCCGAGTCTTTGTTGTTTCGCGTTGTTTGTTTTTCTTTATTCGGCCAATTTTATTCATGTGAAGGATTGTTGGAGATAATGGTTTATCGGCAACTTTAATTTGAAATTAAAGTGGTACCCAATCGCCAGTTAAGGTTGGTCTGAGTGGTTTTATATTTTCTTAAGTAAGAAAATTGAAATACAAAAATAATTAGTCGAAACCATTGAGTTGTGAATGAGAATTGTCTCATAAAGTGGGTATCAATAAAATTGGGTTTGGATTTAGACTTAATCTTGGTTTGAACTGGGCCTAGTCTTATGCTTGTGTATGTGCATGTACTGGGTTTGGTCTTGGATTTAGATTTGGACTTAATCTTGTGCTTGAGCTAAACTATGTTGTGATGAGCTTAGCTTGTGTATGTGTTTGAGAATTGGGTTTAGATCAAGTTGTGACCCAACATTAGTATCTATTTTGTGATTCATCTAATTGGTTTATTCAAACATTATTATATACATATTTAGTTGCATATATTAAGCATATGGAGAAATGTAACTTTTTGTATTTCTCATCTTTTGATGATGGAGTTGATGACCATATTAATGGTCATAGGTTTTCAACCTTTGTAACTTTAGCCCTAATGGCTAGAGTTAATGGCCTTGGTTAATGGCACTTGATGGCCCTATTAATGTATAGCTTTCATGGCTAAGGATTCTCCTGCTTGTATAAATAGAGACATTTCCCCTCCAACTTAGCATGATAATTTTTGGAGAGATTTTTGATGAAAAATGGGTATGGTGTTTTGAGTTTTTTTTTTTTTTTTTCAACAAAGAATTTTTTTTTTTTCTATGTTTTTTGCTAGCCCCTTCTTCGGTTCTTGTTAGAGAGAGTGCATTCGTTATTAAGTTTGCCGAAACTATTCAGAAAGTGTTTCTGCATTAGTTGGTTTCAACCATCGTATCTTGGGAAACAAACGTCGACGTACCTCTAGCACCCATCAGTAGGCAATGAATCTGTTTTAAGGAAACTGTAATATCACACAGGTTTCGATTTGCATCTCTTATCTTTTGTTCTTCAAACTTTTAGATTCAAACTGGAATATAAATGTGCTTGCTTCAGTGGCTTAACATGTTGATAGTTATATATCCATTGAGTGGTTAAAGGGACCAAGGTCATGCTTCATTTGAGTTGGAGACTACTCAACACAAGATCATGAAAGAAACCACACGAGAAGAAGGTCATAGAATCTAAAACTAAATCCAATGTGTCGGGTTCTTATAGCATGCATGAGTTCAGTAGTTTAGAGATAGTTTCAGGGATGGAATTAGGAGAATACTATAGGGGCTATGGCCTCTTGTTTTTATAAAAAATTCTATTTATCATGGTATTTTTAAAATATATATCTTATTTTATAAATAATAAAATTATCTCTCAGTATAAAAGATATGTATCTCATTCTTCTACTATTTTACAATCGTCTTTTTTTTTTTTTTAACTAAAAAAATTTCTTTATTTGAAAAAATATTACTTCTATGAATATTACTTCTATGGTATTTGAACATTTTTTTATAAGTATATATAGTTTAGATATCATATTGTACATCCATGTGTGTTTGTATATATGATGAAAAAAAATTATTTGTCTTCAATCCCTTCAATGATGAAATCCTGATTTTGTCCTCTTAGATCAATTAAAGCGTTGGCCAAGACTCATCAAGAAAATTCTAAAAGATCTCAATTTTAAAAAAGTTCAGTAAAATACGCCCCATTTTTCTTTTGGCATTCGTCCTCCGACCTTAAAATCCCTTGGACTGCTATGGTATAGCAGTCCATTAATTAATTACAAGATATTTGGATTTTAGGGGCTAAATTATTTTGTCTCCAAAAATAAAAATTTTATTATAAAAAATATTAAAGGACTACAACTTGTCGTGATGAGAGTTGTTGCTAAAATGTCATTTTGAAAAGTGGAAACAAGAATTTTTAACAACAAAACTTTAAAAATGTCACTAATAAATGCATTTTTAGAAACAAAATAATTTAGTGCAAAAAAAAGTTCATTTTCCGGGACAAAAATTTTGATCATAAAAGGATAGCAATTCATCATTAAATATTCAATTTCATCGCTAAAATATAACAATATCAATTTTAATAATTAAAATATTTCATCCTTAAAAAATAATTTTATCCTTAATTTTTTGCCTCTAAAATTTTGATTTGTTATAGTGTGAGACTTCTAATCGGAATCATGTAGATTTATGCAATAATGGAGCTTTCTTTTTCTTTTCTTTATCTTCCCCCCTTTTTTTTTTCTTTTTTTTTTTTTTCCTTTTTTGGTTGAGACGTAAGCTTAGAAAACAAGTATAAACACCCACACACGGAGGAAAGGAAACAGATACAAAAAGCACAATCAAACTTGTTCCGCCAAATGTTTGCCTAACATAACATGCGAATCATCTGCATTCACTAGAGTTTGATCTTTTCTGCCATTGTGTTGTTTTTAAATTTTAATTTTAATTTCTTTTTAATTTTTTAAATTTTTTTTTGTTTTTTGTCATTACTCATTTTAGGTCTCATGTAACGTAGCCTACGTAGTTTAACTTGATCTTCAAAGATTTGACACACTAACTTACCAACTAAAGTCTGTATGTTTGGTTTTACAATTAAAGATTTGGTCGTCAAATATAATTGTAAACTCAAAGTTTGGCTCTAGTTAGCTTCTAAGGTGTATTTTTTTTTTTTTTTAAATTTATTTATTTATTTATTTTTGTCTTCTTAATTGGCAACTCAAACCCACCATAGGGAACAAAAAAAAAAAAAGGGTAAATTACAAACACCCCCTCGAGGTTTAGTAAAAATACAGATTCCCCCCTGAGGTTTGAGAAATTACAAATTCCTCCCTGAAGGTCAAATTTTCATAATAAATTAGGAAAAATTAGGGGGGAATCTGTATGAAAATAAAAACCCTAGGGGGCAATTTGTTATGAAAATGTAAACCTCAGGGGGCGGGATGTAATTTCTCAAACCTCAGGGGGGAATCTGTATTTTCACCAAACCTCGAGGGGGGTGTTTGTAATTTGCCCAAAAAAAAAAAAGGGATTAGGGACTCCAAATATTTTATTAATATTTCTTTCAAATGTCTCATATGAGTGTAGTGTGGGTCCCATATCAGTCACACACTCATGTGAAAAATTTGAAAAAAATGTTGGTAAAACATTTAGGATCCCTAGTATTACTCGACAAAAAAACTACTCTCTTCCTAAAATTAAGAGTTGGTTTGAGAAAATTTGTTATTTTAATAATTTTTAAAAAAATTTTGACTAAAATATAAGGAGAAAAAAATAGTATGTTTATGATTATTTTTGTTGAGTGTTTTACACACAAAAAATCGTGCAAAAAGTAAAAAAAATAAAAAATAAAAAAATCATTAATTTTTTTGTATAATTTTTTGACTTTTTGACTGTTGAATTATTATAGAGAGAGAGAGAGAATAAACTCCATATATAATTGTGTAATGAACCAAGTACAATGAGCTCCTATGTATAGAAGAGTATATATACTAAATATGGAAGGTGAATCAATCACTACCAATCAACCAATATAATACAATATGTAGATTCTATATATACACACTAACAACCCCCGCAAACTCAAGATGGATAGACATCAACCAACATGAGTTTGGAAATTACGTCACTGAAACGACCAGGAGGATGAGTCTTGGTGAAGATATCAGAAGCAATAGAATGGAGATAGATTGTGCCACGAGCAAGTGTTGACAGATAAAATGATAGTTAATCTCATTATGTTTAGTACGATCGTAGAAGACATCACTATGAGCAATTTGAATGGCACTTCGATTGTTATAAAGAGATAAGTAGCTTCAGTAGAAGCTAGCCATCGGAGCCACAGAAGTTCTTGGGTAGTATCCGTAAGAGCTCGATATTCAGCCTCAGTACTAGAGCAAGCAGTGAGATTTTGTTTTTTGCTGCACCAAGAAATAAGAGAATCCCCTAGGAAGAAGTAGAAACCAATAGTGGAACGACGATCAATGAGATCTCCAGCCCGATCAGCATCAGAATAAGCATGAAGCTTAAGAGAAGAGAGCAGAATAGTGAAGACCATGAAATAGAGTGCCCTTAAGATAGCAAAGAATGCAAAGTAGGGCATCATAACGAGGTATGCAAGGAGCCAACATATATTGAATACCAATGTAGATAGTATATGAAATATCAGGATGAGTAACTGTAAGGTAGATAAAGCTGCCTACCAACTACCGGTAGAATGTAGCATCGGGAAGATGAGTGCCATCTAGAAGAGTAAGACAAGTCTGAGGATCAATTAGAGTAGAAGCAGTCCTACAATCAATACGTGTAACTTGAACGAGACAAGTGGATGCATATTTGGCCTGAGAGAGAAAATAGCCAAGAAATAATTAAGAGAACCAAGATCCTTCATCTCAAAGTGGTGGCTTAAAAACTGTTTGAGGCGAAGAACACAAACCTCATCATATCATCCACATAAAGAAGAAGAAAAAAAGTGGTGCCCTGAGCAGTGGTGTGAATAAATAAAGCAAAGTCCTAAGAGCTGGAGGTGAAGCCAAAGTCATGAATAGTAGAACTGAACTTGGCAAACCAAACACGAGGAGCTTGCTTGAGTCCATATAAAGCATGTTGCAGTTTGCAAACTTTATTTGCTAAAACAGTAGACCGATGAGGGGGTTACATATAGACCTCCTCAAGAAGATCACTATTGAGGAAGTCATTTTTTACATCCATCTGAAAAAGACCCCAATGACGAGTAGTAGCAACATCAATCAAGCTATTGTGAGAACCCGAATATAAAAATTAAATAAATAATTAGATAATAATAATTTTACAAATCTCAAATATTTTGATGGTGAATCTTAAAGTGCAAATTACATATTTAGAAGATCTTTTAATTAATTTTAAATCCGAAAATAAATTATGGTGAAAGTCTTTAGTTTGGAGGCAAAATTTATTATAAAAAAAGAAAAAGAAAAAAAGAGAAGAGGGTGTGACTTGAACTCTAGACCACAAAATGAATAAATAAGGCTCTTACCATTTGAGTTACATCTAACTTATATATATATTTTGTATATTTATCCATTTATTTGACCCACAACTAATATAAAATAAAATATATACAAAACCTACAAGACCCTAATTCTCTTATTAGTTTACAAAACAATATAGCGGTAGCCACGGGAAGGAATTGAGAGAAGAAGAAGAAGAAGAAGAAGAAAAAAAAAAAAAAAAAAAAAGAATTGCAAAGAAGGAAGGATTTTTGGGTGTGTAGTAAGTATTTATCTTTCTTCTTCCTTAAGGTTTTGTTCTTTATCCTTACTCTATGATTATTTAGTTCATTGATGGAGAGGTTGTAGGTTTATGTATTTTGTATATAGATATCCTATTGAGAAACTTGATGAGCTAAATTTATGTGTAAAGATTGGGTGTAATTCTTAGTTCAAAAATTCTGCACAGAATCGCGAACTTTAAAAATCAAGAAACTATATCAAACGGATGAATTTTAATCTGATATTTTTACGGTAGATTAATTACATATTGAATTGCATATCTGAATTTTTTCATAATTTTTGGGAGCCAAAATCCATATAAACTGATATGTTCAAATCTGTCCAGAAAACTGGTTTTTAACAGTAAATTCGGGAGTATTGTTCTCTTTGGGTATAAATCCAAAAATTATCAAATTAGTGTCATTAGAACCGGTTACGAGTCTAGCTTCATATGTTTTTGGCCTTGCATTGATTGCTTGTGTATATTAAGAGAACCGTCAATTTCTTTAAAGTGCTGCAGAGAACACCCTGTTTGGATATAATAAATTGTAGATAATTATTTTGATAAGCAAATCAAGTGAAACCAATTGGGTTTGAAACTTATGATATATTAGTTGATATCTTGAGGTTTTTGAAATTTTTCGAATAGCGTGGAATGGGTTTTGGTAATTTTCAAAGTTAGCGAATAGGTTGGGAAGACTTGTTTGAAATTCTGTTTTATCTTAAAGTCACAATTAATTAAGTTTTGACCGGAACCCATGTTTTGGGTGATTTTAAACCTTGAGGAACATGAACTTAGGTAATATTTAAGAGTAACGGTGAGTTGGGTTGAGCCGGGTTAGTGCGCTTTAGTTGAGGTTACTTAGTTCCTATTGTTTTTAGTGTTTTTAAATTAGTTGGGACGTGTAGTTTTTATACTTGGTTCAGGGCACTAATTGGACTTTTACACTCTATTCGATTCAAGGATTATATTATTTCGTTTCAGGTGAGTAGTTTCATGCTACGTATTTTTATAAATGTTTCCCTACCCTGAACTGTTGGAAAATTAAATTGTTGTTTCATGACTAAACTGTTTTAATAAATTATTATATTATCAATATGGAATCAAATTATTTCTGAAACATGTGTGAATTTGGCATACTGTAAACTATTTGTTTTGGTCTCATGTTTATAATGATGAACTACCATGTTTTGCGAAACTGATGTGTATTGATTATTGGGACCATATGTGTATTTAGTCCAGGGAACTTATTCCACTGTGTGTGGTGACTCTGGCCACTAGGGAACAGATCCGGGTTGGGCCATGATGACTCTAGTGCTCAATGATTGTAAGGAAAAGACCTTTAAAAACAACTAGGTGACCTTCAATCAGATCGTCTTTGAGAAAAGGCCCAGGTGCCACCCTGAGGATGACTCTTAGTTCGGTATTGGATCCAACGGGGCTTATAGCCTTGAGAATTGTGTAGCATATTATTTGTTTTTATTGGTACCCAGAAAATTATTGGTGTTCATGTTATAATCTGTTTTAAGTGGAAAATGTTGTTTATCATGTTCTTGCGAGACATGAGTATTTTAAATGTTGAACTATGGAACCTTCTTTTGAAACATATTGTATTTACCAGACTGTATGCCAATCTAGTTTCTGTGATATGTATATCTTATTTTGGAATTTATCCCTGTTTTCAAAACTGTATTTACTATCCATGTTGCTACTCACTGAGCTATCAGCTGACTTAGTTGTTTACCATTTCCAGGTGTTAGAAGGACTTAGAGTGGACTCATGGCATAGCAGGGACTCTATTTCATGGACCTCTAGGGCATTTATTTAATTTGTTTTAGGTTGCTAGTCGAGTTTGTGCATATTTATATATATATATATATATTTATTTATTTATTGAACTTCATTTAGGATTATTTTTGATATGTGGATTGTTTATATCTCATAAGTTTGGATGGGTTTGATTGCGGTTGATTTTGTCGTTTACAATTGTGGCATATCTGGATTGAGTTTTGGTTATTTATTATTGGACTATTGTTTAGTTGTTCAATGTGATTATGGATTCGTGTTTTAGGCTTACATGTGCCTTGGGTTAAGGCCCTGTGGGCCACGGCCGGTCATACCCGAGTTTGGGGTGTGACAGCTATGGACAAAAGTGAGGCGAGCAACAGGAGCAAAAGTCTCCTCATAATCAATACCATATTCTTGAGTGAAGCCTCTAGCAACTAGAATAGATCCATCTAAATGAGCCTTGATTTTATAAACCCATTTACAACCAATCACAGTCTTACTAGAGGGAAAGCCAACAACATTCCAAGTATGAGTTTTTTCTAACGCTTACAATTCGTCATAGCATGCTGCCAAAGAGGGTTAGACAAGTTTAACAATAGGAGGTAGGCTCATAAGTAAAAAATCCAATAAAACCAACAATATAATCATGAAGACGAAGATTAGGTTGTGTGACCCTTTGTGGACGGCCGGAAGAATAAGGCTTTAAAGGAGAAGCATGCTTAATGTCACAAAAGCTTCAATTCCATTGCAACATTTGGTCTGGTGCAAGAGAACCATTTCCACAATCTGTGATGTAGTAACAAACCACCACCACCACCACCACCACCAACAATAACAACAATTAACAATCAAAAATAATTACAATTAAAAAAAAATGTGTTGTCTAAATTTCCCCTATATGTTTAAATTTACAAATTATTTGTTTAAATTTGTTTATGAATTTAAACAGATAATTTGTTAATCCAATCAGATTCAGATCCCAATTCCCCATTCCTTTTCTAGAAAGAGAGAACTTAGGAAGAGAAAAAGATAGAGAACTTTCAATTCTTCTTCAAATTCTCTTCAGCATTTCTGACTAACTCCTTTGCAGAACTTTTGCATTTGAAACCATTTCAGCGACAATCACTTCATTGCTCTTTGGAGTAACAACCGTCAATTCAGAGACGATCTGTTTCTCTTGGTAACTATACACATGAGCAAATACACAGATAACATATACACATTAGCAAAATTGAACAATATTGGCCATTTTACACAGATTTATAACATATATGTATATATAGAGATAGATTGATTTAGAAAGAGATAAAGAGAGAGTTCTAAAGAGAGATGAAAACAAAATGGATTAGGAAAGGATGCACTTGCTAGGGCGATCGGCAACGAAGACATGTCGGGCAATGGTTTGGAACCTTCACTATGATTGGCTTCACATTTTCTTTCACTGATTCACTGACTATGCTCCTTTGTTGCTTCGATGAGACAGAGCCAATGTTCGTCGGAATCTCAAGGTAGATTTGTCCAGCCTTCATGGTGAGGCCATCTTCAAATACTAGATCCACTTCATTGCAAACTCTTGGATCCTCTATCGTTGGCAATTACACAAACCACGTGACACCATCCTACGACGCTGCTAGGTCGATCTAGAGAGAGGAAAAAGAGAGAGATAAGTAGTGAGTGATAGAGATGAGCCGTGACGGTTTGGTGAGCAAGAGAGAAAAAAGAAGATAAAGAGAGGGGTAATTCTATTTCCACACATTATTTACTTTCTGTGCACATACTTAACGAATTAATTTTTTCTTATAATTTTACTACTGAACTAAATGACCAATATGGATATCAATACACACATCAATCCTTAAAACTAAATTTTCTTAATACACATATTTTATATGAAAATTCTTAGTACACATTTTTTTTTTTTTCAAAAAATACATACATCACACTTACTTTTTAATTTTTTGTTTCTTTCTCACTCTCTCCATTGATCATTGTTCAGTTTACTATTTCTTCATTGTTTCTCATAGATTTGACCGATGTTGCTCAAATTTTCATTCCTTATCCATTGCTTATAACATTGTTCCATTACACCCCACTGTTATTATTGATTTGTATGATGGAGGATTTACAAAACAATGAATGTTTAGATGTAGAAAAAAATGATTGTTAATAAATAAATAAAAAAGTTAGGCACCGAATAGATGAGTTTTTTGGTTCGGAAGTTTATTTTTTTCCATTGTCGCAATTATAATTCTAAAAATCAGTTCTAAAAATGTTGCATCCATATGGAATGTAACGCCCCAACCCTTCACATGTCATCAATATTGTCCGCATTAAGCTACGCCTGCACGGATTTATTTTTCCCAGTGGGTCACCCATCCCAGAACTATTCCAACCTAAGCACGCTTAACTGAGAAGTTCTATTAGGGATCTCACTACCCAAGAAAAGGCCTTGATGCTATATAAGGGTCTAAATTTTTTACTTTTATAGCCTAGAAACTCCCTCTCTATTCCTGATGTGGGACATCGGGACCTTACAATCTACCCCCCTTAAGGCTGCACGTCCCCGTGCAGTAGCCTACCAGCTCATAAGCCCGCTTACATACACCAAGAGATGCTAAAGACCCACACTCAGTACTCTGGAGAGTCGACTCTGATACCAAACTGTCATGACCCAAAATTTGGACAATTAAATATTAAATTAGGACTAAACCTCAATCAATATTCCATCATCCAAATCCTAGGGATGAAACAAAATCTAAACATTTACGTCTCCAAAGGGTTTAAGTAAATTTCCATCCTCAAAAGATTACAAAGGATAAAAAAAACTAACAAAACGTCAATCAAACCATCTACCATAATTTTATAACTAGCCAATACCTCTAATATTAAAGTAACAATAAATAGTCAAAATAACTTAAATAATGTAAAGTTACAAACCATGCCAAATTATCAAAATACTAAGGTCATAAAAAATAATAAATACATAAACTAATATCAACCAGAAGCTTAAAAAAACCAAAAGAAGTTCAAAAGACATGTCTTACGATCATAGTTATTTTTTGTCACAACCATAGTCTCAACTAATCCTGCAAAAGAAGCTCGGCTGTGCTCAAATAGAGCGCACCTGAGATGCCAAGAGAGAAGACGGATCAGTATACAAGTATATTGGTATGAGTACAATTATTTGACACCCATATGTCCACCAAACACAAATAAAAATATATTTAATTCCTATTACGGGACAAGACAAGTAATTCCATTCGTACAGAGATGAAGGGGTAGTTTTCAAGCTACGGTGACATTTAGTTTCTTACCCGTACACAACAAAATATAAATTGAGTATAAAATAAACAAAACAAAAATATGGTAGGTCCGCCCTGCATAAAAAATTTAAGTAAGACTCACCATTCTGCAAAAAAAAATAAAGTTAGTATAATTTAATCATTAGTAACTTACTGAAGAAGTATAAAAATGCACCATTTTATGCTTAAATAATTCTAAGTGACCAAAACTCAAAGAACAAAAGTTGTACAGAATTAAATTTCCTAAAAGACGAAAAGAACGAATTTAGTAGAAACCGAACAGGTTGAGAGAAAAACTAGAGAGAAGAATCTAGACGGAATTCAACCGAAAAATTTGAAGTTGAAAACAAAAAGAAACTGCCCTAAGATGATTTTTTTCGAGAAAATTTCAAAACACGAAAAGTGTGCAAAATAATGTTTTACTTCAGTTTGTGCGAAACCAATAAAAATGAGCTTGTTTCGTAGATTGATACAGCATCTAAAATCTATATTGGTAAAACGAATAAAAACTATTGTAACCAAGATCATCCGATTACAAGTTCCAATCGATCTTTTTAGCACAAGGTTAAAATATAAAAGTTGTCAAGAATTACATATATATGCCTCTGCCCAAATTTCATAACTTATCAAGGTCGTTTACTATTTTTCGAGATGTACAAATCAAAGCAATTCAACCTGTACCAATAAGTTCATATTTAATTCCTTGTACCTTAACTCCATCACTTCGGTTCTTCACTTCCAGCTTACACATATATCCCATGTGCCTCCCGTATGCCTAACACCATTTCAAATCCAAAGTTGCATGGGGATATCGTCCCGAGTTTGACCCACACTCCCCGGATGGTTAGCATATACGTACGCGCGTAAATCAAAGCACTCGTCTACTCATAAGAACAAGGCAATAATATATATATATACACAATCTCTTATCTACTAATGAGAACAAACATAACAATGCAAAGCCTAAGGCATTCAAATAAATATCAAAATCTTCACCTTTTTTTTATATACTCTTTCTCTTCAACACTCAAATAAAATAACAATCTATGGAGTCACAGTGGAGTGTAAGGAATTTATCTATGGGTTCTAAGTTTATTTTAATTTTATATGTCCACGAGTGGATTACATCCACAAAATAAATATACATATAAATCCTAAACCTTACATACGCATCTAACCAAATCATGAAATCAATTTATCATCTACATACAAATACAAAATCAAACCAACATTAAATCAATAAAAATAAATAAATAAAAACAACGAATTAAACATATATCAAGGGAAGTGGGTTTTGTACTCACAATATTTTTCGATGATCAAAGAAATATTTGGAGAATTAATTAAGCTACCAAAACAAAACCCTAATCTTTTTTTTCTCCACTTTTGTTTCTGTCGTCCTTCTTGATTTCATAGTGACTCTTTCTCTCTCTCTCTCTCTCTCTCTCTCTCTTGGCTTTCTTGGATGAAACACAACCTCTTGATTTTGATTAATCTCTCTCTATCTCTTTTTTTTTCCTTTTCCTCCGTGGCTGCTCCTCTCACTTTCTGATGATCCTATTTGTTTTGTTAGGCAACTTATGCTTTGATGACCAAATACTATTATAACCTAATAACATTATATTATATTTTATTATATAAATACAATATATATAAATATTCCATATAAGATCAATATAAATAACTTCTATTTTTATATATACATATATATATATATATAAAAATAAATATTTAAATTAATTATATATAATTAACTAACACATTAAATTAACTAAATAACACATTAAATTCTCATGTAACCACACAATTAATAAAGCCAAAAATAAAATAAAGTAATAATAATCATAATAATAATAAATAATGACTTACAAAAAATTAATGTCGCTACAATATACACACCTCAAAAGAATCTCGTCTAGAGATTTGATAGAAGAGAGTGCTAAGCAAAAAATTCCAGGTGCATAAGCTGAACTTTCTCTTCTAATTCCCAAGTGATATCGTTCTCATCCTCACTCCATTGCACTTTCACCAAGTTCAATTTTTTGCGCCACAACTACTTTACATCTTGGTTTAGAATAGTACATACGTTAGATCGTCACTAATCTCCAACACTTCTGGTTATACTACTTGGGAAGGGTTTTGCACACACTTCCGCAATAAAGATACGTGGAACACGTTGTGAATCATAGTTAAAGCAGGTAGTAGGGCTAATTTATAAGCCACATTACCAATCTTCTCAGTAATCTCATATGGTCCTACAAATCTAGGTGCCAACTTTTCCTTCTTTCCGAACCGCATGATACCCTTCATCGGCGAAACCTTCAAAAACACAAAATCTCCAACATTCAACTCAACCCCCTTACGTTTTCTATCAGCGTAACTCTTCTGACGAATTTGTGTAGTCTTAATACATTCCCGAATAATGTTCACCTTCTCCGTGGTCTCTTTCACCTACTCTGCCCTAACAACGACGCATCTCCTACCTCCATTCAACAACCAGGTGATCGACATGGCCTCCCATACAAAGCCTCAAAAGGTGCCATCCCGATACTGAAGTGATAGTTATTATTATAAGCAAACTCTACCAATGGCAAGTGTTCTTCCAACTACCACCAAGATCGAGGACACAAGCTCTCAACATATGTTCCAAGATCTGATTTACCCATTTAGTTTACCCATCTGTCTGAGGATGATAAGCCATGCTCAAGTCTAACCTAGCACCCAAAGCATTCTGAAAACTCTCCCAAAACTCTGCCACAAACAACAAATCACGATCCGAAACTATAGAAACTGGTGCGCCATGAAGCCGCACTACCTCCCGAATATACAACTTAGCTAGTTTATCTGCAGTTCGGTGAACACTGATAGGAATAAAATGAGCAGACGTGATAAGTCGATCCACTATCACCCAAATAGATTCATTGCCTGGCTTAAGCCGCGGTAATCTATCCACGAAATCCATAGAGATGTACTCTCATTTCCAAGTAGGGATCTCAAGAGGCTGCAAAAGTCCAAACGATCGTTGGTGTTCTGCCTTAACCTGTTGGCACACATAACATCGAGAAACATACTCTCCTACGTCTTTCTTCATACCTTCCACCAAAACATCCTCTTTAGGTCATGATACATCTTAATCCCACCAGGGTGAATAGTATATCGGGATCTATGGGCATCATCCATAATCTCCTTCTTCAATTCAACAATGTGAGGTATACATAACATGCCCCTAAGTCGCAATCCCCCCTCCGAGTCCACATTCCAATCAGTAGGAAAATCATCGATCAAATCCACTACAAGGTCATTGAGCTTGCTGACAAGGAACCCGTCTAAATACTACATCTGACGAACTTTACCCAGTAATGTCGGCTGCACGGTCAAACTATTAATGTATGCCCTCTTGACACTCTTTATTGGTTGAACATCGTGCGTCGAAATTAACTTCAAGGACTTTCATTTCTCAATCATCAAAGAAGCTATAATCCCATGCTGTCAACTAAGTGCATCTGCAACCACATTTCCTTTCCCCGGGTGGTAAGGGATCTCAAAATCATAACTACTGGTGAATTCAACCCACCTATGTTGCCTCATGTTTAACTCTTTTTGAGAAAAAAAATATTTGAGACTCTTTTGATTTGTGTATAACTCAAAGCGCTCCCCAAACAAGTAGTGTTGCCACACTTTCAACGCAAAAACAATTGTTGCCAACTCCAAGTCATGAGTAGGGTATCGTCTTTCATGAGGTTTTATCTGTCGAGAAGCATAAGATACAACCTTCTGATGCTGCATCAACACACATTACAAACCAATTCCACTCGCATCAGTAAACACTACTAACTTTTCCCCTTGTACTGGTATGGTTAGCACCTATGCTATAGTCAACCGCTGTTTTAACTCCTGGAAAGCTCTTTCACAATCATCTGTTCATATGAACGTCACATTCTTGCGGGTCAACTTCGTCATGGGTGCTGCAATAGTGGAAAATTTCTCCATAAATCTCTTGTAATAACTGGCTAGTCCTAAAAAACTTCTCACCTTTGTAGGGTTCGTAGGCTTTGACCACAATAACTTTTTCAGGATCTACCGCTATCTCCTGATTGGACACAACATGCCCCAAAAATGGAATTTCTTTCTCATAAAAGTGACACTTACTAAACTTAGCATATAACTGATGCTCCCTCAAAGTCTGTAACACGACTTTCAATTGTTTTCTATGTTCTTCTTCATTCTTAGAATACACCAGAATATCATTTATGAAGATAATCACAAACTTATCTAGATACGGTTGAAAAATTTTGTTCATCAAGTCCATGAAATATGCAAGATTATTGGTCAAACCAAAATGCATTACAGGAAATTTGTACAACCCATATTGGGTCCAAAATGTAGTAAGCGGTATACTTTCCTCTGACACACCCATCTGATGGTAACCCGTTCTAAGATCAAACTAAGAAAACATGGTTGTCCCCTTCAACTGATCAAACAAGTTATCAATTCTAGGTAGCGGATACTTGTTCTTGATAGTCACCTTGTTTAGCTCTCTGTAATCTATGCACATACGGAGAGTGCCACCTTTCTTGGAGACAAAGATCACGGGTGCTCCCCACGGGAAGTTACTTGAACAAATGAACCCTTTCTAAAACATCTCTTCCAGCTGCTTCTTCATCTCCACAAGCTCTTTAGACGTCATTCTGTATACCGCCTTAGAAATTAGTGTAGTTCCCGGCACTAGGTCAATGCAAAATTCTACTACCTGTCAAGGTGGAGGTGCAAGTATCTCCTGAAATACATCCTCAAACTCACGCACCACATCTACCTCACTAATATCTTGCATAGGGATTTCTACCGAGCATAGAAAACTCGTCATCACCGACTCTTATCCATCGCTAGAAGTGTGGGTAAGCTGTGGCATACTGGGAATATCTATATTTACAGTCCTTCCAGCATAATCTAGATTCACAAAGTGTTTTCGCAGCCAATCCATACCCAAAATAATTACAAACCTCTCAAACCCTAACACAATTAGGTCCACATACAAGACCTTTCCTACAAAGTCAATCTCAAAATCTTTACACACCTCATAAAGAGTAACTACACTTCCTAAAGAGGTCTCAACATGAATAGGTCTAGACAAAGAGGTAGTTACAAGTTGTTCTCTTTCTACAAACTGTCTAGATATGAAAGAATGAGAGGCACCAGTATCAAAAAGTACTCTAATAGGCTCTTGAAAAAGATTAAAAGTACCTTGCACTTTGTCATTTCCTGGCATCACTGCAAATGCCCTGGCTGCAGCTGCCTAACCCTATCGTGCCTGCTACTGGTCTGATAGGTAGAGGCCCCTTTAACTAAGGCATGGGAGGACGATAACCCAATTGTGGCACTTGTTGTTGCTGTCCTTGATAACCCTCTGGGCACGGACCACCCTGTCTGATAATAGTGCCCCCGGGGCTGGAAATTGCCCTGAGGCTTGAAATTACCCTAAGGTCTGAAATTCCCATGATTACCCTGTTGTTGTGGCCTCTGAAACTACTGACCCCTATGCCTTTGATCATAGGATCGGTATCTGTTCCCATCCCGTTGCTGGAAGTGACTCCCTCTAGAAGTCTCTCCGACCTTGGCCTTCCCTTCTTTAAATTGTTTCTCATTTTCTTCATACTTCAGTGCCAAGTCAAGAACTCTGTCAAACGGTTCAGTATCAAAGGAAATAAGGGACTTAGAGAGTTAATGATTCAATCCCTTATTAAACTTCTCATTCTTCTTCTTTTGCGTGTCGACCAAGTAGGGGGCATAACGAGACAACTCATTAAACTTGGTGACATACTCAATCATTGTTCTGCCCTCTTAAGTCAACTTCGAAAATTCATCACTCAACTGAGACTGAATCACAGCAGGAACAAACTTTCGATCAAAACGGGTCTTGAAATCTGCCTAAGTCAAAGTCGTCAAATCTAGACCTTTCTTCCACGAGTTCTACCAAAATAGGGTTGTTCCTTCAAGTTGATATGTGGCCAACTCCTGTTTTTGGACCTCGGTGAGCTGCATACGACCAAATACAATCTCACATTTTTAGACCCAGGCGTCAACTGTAATGGGTCCTCTATCTCTAGAGAATTTCTGACCTCCCAAAGAACCAAAATCTTTGTTTCTCTTCGCAATGGATCTCCCTCTTGACTTTGATTATTGTTTTGTACAACCTGAAGTAATTGAGTCATCATCTCCCCCATATTAACTTGCACTGTATTGGATGCCCCAGTTGTAGTCCTTGCCGCCGTTACAGCTGTTGCCGCGTTAGCAATTGTTTCTTCCTTTGTGCCATTAGGCTCAACACTTCTCAAATTATACATTCTAGCCATCACCTTCAAGTTAAACACACGAAAAGAATTCTTTCGTAAATACTTCGAATAAATTTAACTGCCAAACTAAACCAGCTAACCCATGTTTTCACAATCCGAGAATCATCTAAACTCTCATAAGTCTAGGGTAACCTAGAGCTCTGAAACCAAATTAATGCCCCAACCCTTCACATGTCATCAATATTGTCCACTTTGGGCCACACCAGCACGGATTTGTTCTTCTCAGCGGGTTACCCATCCCAAAACTACTCTAGCCTAAGCACGCTTAACTGGGGAGTTCTATTAGGGATCTCACCACCCAAGAAAAGGCCTCGATGCTATATAAGGGTTTATGTTTTTTACTTTTATAGTCCAGAAACTCCCCCTCTATTCCCGATGTGGGACACCGGGACCTTACACGAAAATTAACTTTTGAAAACATTTCATATATTTGAAAATCAACTTAAAAAATAGTTATATGTCAAAAATTTATATTTAGCTTAGAAGTACATAATCAAAAGCTATTGTTTGATTCAGTTGTTTATTGTCGAATTTGTTTAATGTATTTGGATAACTAGTACCAAATTATTCACATCTCGTTGCCAGTCAATATGGAACGAATAATGAAAATAGTATAATAATAACTTACACTCAGTTTGGTTTTGAGTTTTGAAAAATAATTTTTCAAAATTTCAATCCGTATTTTTTTTTAGTGAACATTTTAAATATTCTAATTTTTTTTTTCTTGGATTCAATTAATTTAGATACACTTAAAAAGCATACAAAATATAAAAATTCAGTAAATATTTTTTTTTCTATTTATTATTTTTTAAAGATTTTTGGCAAATAATTTACTTTTTAAATGTATCTAAATTAAGTGATTCTAAAAAGTAAAAGGTTGATTAAATATGTAAAAAGTTTACTAAAAAAAAAAAGATTTTAAAATTAACAAAAATATTTTTGAAAACTTAAAATTAAACAGAGTATTAATTTTTTAAGAATAATAGTAAAATAATACAAAAAATTATGGATTTAATTTATTTATTTATTGCATACCTTAGCAATATGGTCTGAAAATTGCCAGAGTGTGTCGAAAAAATGTCATGTGTGTAGTGCACAGTTTAGGTTTTGACTTAGACTTAGGGGTGTGGTGGGAGTTTATGTTTTATGCAGTGTGTATAAATAATGTGTTGGAATTTTTGTACACATTATATGTTATAAGCATATTTGAAACATTTTGTGTATGGAATGAGTAAAACAAAAGACAAACAAATTCATTAAATGTGTACACTGAGAAAAATGTTCACAAAGTGTAAATAATGTACGGAAATAGAATTACTCAAAAGAGAGACACAACGAAGAGAAAGGAGTTGCTAGGGTTTGGATCCTTCATCACCGACAATTACACGCACCACGTGCTGTAGCCCTATGGTGCTATTGCATCAATCAAGAGAAAGGAGGAGAGAGATACGAGCGGTAAATGAGAGAGACGAAGTGTGAGGGTTTGGTGAGCAAGAGAGAGATGAGAGAGAGAAAAAGAGACATGATGATGAGAGAGTGGCTAGGGTTTGGTTTGGAAACCACATATAGCCTCTATTTGGGAAGTTGAGATTGGGGCTTTCTTGGCTAGAATAGGCACAAAAATAAAATAAAATAGGCTTTTTAGCTCAATAAAACAAAAACATTACATCAAATCTAGGGGTGAGCATGGTCCGGATTAGAGCAGATTGGGGTAAAACCAGGACCAATCCGTTATCTACGGTTCCTGAAAAATTGGAACCAATCCAATCCGTTTAAATCATGGAACCAATCCGAACCAATCCATTTAAATACGGATTTGATCGGTTTAGGACCACGGATTCATATAATTAAATAACAAAAATATATATATATATATATGTAAGACTTTAATTTCATAAAAATATAAACATAACGCTATATTAGTTCCACAATAGCAACATGTTTTTCAATAATAACGACATACTGTTCTAGAATTTAAACTACCAAAAGAAAACTGGTTTCACCATAAGTATTTAGACCATTACAAATTAAAATTAAAAACTAACAAACAAAAGTAATAAAAGAAGATATTATACAATTTTAAGTTTGAGTTTAGATTTTATATAAAATAAGAGAAGATACTATGGGGGAGGATGTATAATAAAAATATAGACTATTTGTATACGGTTCGGATAGGTTCCAATCCGGAATCGTGGGGTTCAATCCGGAGCCAATCCGTGGACTACGGATTTTTAATTCTTCAATCCGTAACCGAACCACGGATTCAAAAAACCAATCCAAACCTATCGGATTGGACTGGACTAGATCGGATTACGGATTTCACGGATTCCTTGCTCAGCCCTAATCAAATCTATAATCATTACATTCTTTCTCTTACAAAAAATCAAAAAAGTCAAAAAGCCCTTCTCAAACGAGACTTTTTAGCCCCAGACATAGCCAAAAAGCCAAAAAGCCAACCAATTTCCCAAACATACCCATATATATATGCATGGATAGTTTGGTTAGTTTGTTGTAGTTTGTTCTTATCGACAAAGTATTTTAGAGTGTGGATTTTTGGGCAACGAAAATCTAAAATTGGATTTATGGATCGAGTGCCCATGAATTAATATTTGTACGGGTGAAATATTATTTATTATTATTTTTATTATAAGGGTTTTTTGATTTAATATTATACAAATATTAATCAATAATATAAAATGACTGTAACTGTTTTTAAAGTTGAAATGTAATATAAAAATTAATTTTTGTAACTAATTTTTTTGTTGAAGTTTACAAGTTGAAATAATTAGTTTAAAAATAGTTACAAAAAATTAATATTTGTAAACATTTTATATTTTCAACTATTTTTATTATATGGGATTTGATTTAATATTATACAAATATTAATAAAAATAACAATAAATAATATTCCATCCTTACAAATATTAATTCAAATCATACAAATAAAAAGTATATATATTCAAACCATACAAATATTAATTCACTGATTGGACTTATACCTGCACAAACTGGATTTGCACCCCACACATATTCGACTTTCACTCCACACAGACTAAACTTGCACCTCACACAGATTTGACTTGCACCCTACACAAATTCGACTTGGACCCCACACAAATTTGACTTGCACCCCACACAGATTAGACTTGCAGCCCACACAAACTGGACTATTGCACCCTACCTACATTGGACTTGCACTTAAGTACAGATTGAACTTGCACCCGGCTCAAATATTTTTAAAGTTGCAATATATTATGTAAATTCTTTTCTTTTTTTTTTTTTGTTGCTATTTTTATAACTATTTATATAATTGAAATATACTATGCAATTAATTTTTTAAACCAATTTTTATAACTATTTTTAGTATATGATTTGAGTTAATATTTTTATGTTTCAATCTTATTTTCTGTTGATAACTATTATTTTTTGTTGATAATTTTAGTGAATTTTTTATTTTTAGTTTTATAAACTATGTATAAATTAAAAAATATAAATTTGATTAACTATTCTTTTTTGTTGATAATTTTAGTGGCTTTTTTACTTTTATTTTATAAACTATGCATAAATTTTAAAATATAAATCTGGTTAACTATTCTTTTTTGTTGATAATTTTAGTGACTTTTTCATTTTTATTTTTATAAAATATGTATAAATTTTAAAATATAAATATGATCTTTTTAAAAATTAATACCGTTGAGATGAAATGGGCCATATTTAAAATAAAAAAAGGAGTAATATTAAAAAAAATTAATAAATAATATAAAATAATAATTAAAAAAAATAAAAGTTGCATTATTTTAAAATATTTGAATAATTAAAATGTGATGTATGGCTAAACTTGGTACGAATTGTTTTTGTTTTTTTTTTTTTGTTTGGTTTGTTTGTTTTCATCAAACTTGTTTATAATTAAAAAATAATAATTTTGACTATGTAACCAAAATAGTGATCATTATTAGTGTTTAAGACCCTGTTTGATTGTCCGGATTGGATATAAGAGTTTGAGGAGTATATGTAATACCTAAGGATAAGGATGGCATATAATATGATAGGATATAAGATTAATTATATATATTGTGCGGTCACTATACTATGTTTGGTTAAGAGAAGAATAACTATTTTTCACCTTTGCATGAAAAATGAGCTATATTCGATGGTAGGGATATACAATACCATTGGGCGTTATTACATATCCTCCTTTTGCATAATATACTATCTAAATTCTCCATATCTAGAGCAACCAAATACGGGATATAGGGAGATAAAAAAATATATGAGACACATCTCATATTATATCATGTCCCGCACCCATATTCAGCCTTTATATTCAATAAACAACACTGAAAAATACTATTTTTATTTAAGCAATTTAAATTGTTTATATTTATATATTTGCGGAGTTAATTTTTTGGTTAAAATAGTCCCCAAAAAAAAATCAAAATATCCAATCATATTACTCTTTTTATTTTTTTTTACACGTTTTTCAGAAAATCAACCACTGATTTGTAATACTCTCTCTATCCCAACATATTAGTCCCTTATTTTAATTTTTATTGTCCCAAAATATTAGTCTATTTTCAAAATTCAAATACAAAAATAATATAAATTTTTTATTTTGCTCTTCTTTTAAATTCATTAATAACATAAAAAGTACAATTATGATATTGATATTTTTCAAAAATATATACTATCAAAGGATAATTTTAAAATTTTAATTTTTCTAAAATATAATAATTATGTTACTAAAAAAAAAGGTAAATTCTTTCAAATGGACCATTATTTTAGGAGAGGTTATTTTTTTTTCCTGCTACAATTGGTGGTAATTCCGCCTATAAAATACGAGGTAATAATTGCATTTCTTCTAAACGTTCTTTTTCCCACGCTTGTAGGTTGTAATGAGTGCTCACCAAGTGCTTTACCTCTATTGTTTCCCACTTTCTTTCATTTTTACTCCATTTCCCCCGTCCTTTATGTCATTCTATCCACACAAAAAAAAAAAAAAAAAACACCAAAAACACCAAAAACACCACAAAAAAAAAAAAAGGATAAATTATACTGACACCCTCTGAAGTTTAGTTTAATTATATTTTACTCCTTAATATTTAAGAAATTACATTTATATCTTTGTAGTTAATAGTCTCATTTTACAAATCTCTCCTACTTATATAAAATTCAATAACTTCTAGTAAAAAAACAGATTAAATTACATTGAAAAAAAAGTAAAGCAAAGAAAAAGAAAAAAAAATCAAAAAAAGTAAAGCAAAGTAAGAAAATGGAGACTTTTCATGTTTTCATTCTATCTAAATAATTACAATGATTGAGAAATTAATGTAATTTTCTAAATATCAATGAATGATATGTATTAAATTTAAACCTCATGGATATAACTGTAATTTAAAGCCACACCCCTCCAAAAAAAAAAAAAAAAAAAAAAAAAACCCCAAACATACGTACATATACATTTAAGGTGAAATTATAAATTAGTGAGACAACTTTAAAATAATTATATCATAAGTGAATTTTTTTAGTGCAATTCTAATAATAATAATAATAATATTATTATTATTATTATTATTATTATTATTATTATAAAAATAAAATTATTTTGGGTGAAATAGCAATAAATTTTAAAATGTGATCTTCTAGACGATTTAGTTTAGTTTTTTTTTTTTTTGCTTTTTTGTTTTTTTTATGAACTCAAAGGTTCTATTAAAGTGAAAATTACACAAAGGGTAGATAGTTACTTACACGTTTGGGATTAATTTTTCAGGGATAAAAGTGGGTTTGGGATTAATTTTTTAGTGATAAAAGTGGGTTTCTCTAAATGTAAAATTATACATTTAGACAATCCCCATTATAGAGGTTTTTGATTTTACTTTTTTAAAAACAAATCACACATTACAAACAAAAACGTAACACTCCATTGTAACACTCTAATATAACACACTTAAAAACTCCTTAGTATACTTTTCACAAAAGTAACAATATGACACTCCAGAAACATTTATTAGTATAGTTTTTCTAAATATAACACTCCAATATAACACAAAAAAATTTCTCAATGTGCTTTTCTTAAACGTTACACTCCAAGCAATGTAATCCTAAATGTAATACACTCAAATGTAACATACACAAAAATACTAAAAAAGCTCTTTAGTATACTTTTCTCAAATATAACACTCACAGTTTAAAATTATACAGTTTGAAACTCTTTACTACGAAATTTTTGTACTCTTTTTGGAATGGTTTGAAAAATCGCATATCTTTTTAAAAATAGTTTGAAGAATCCCATATCCTTTTGGAATAGTTTGAAAAATCTTACATCTTTTTTTTTATTGTTACATTGGAGTGTTACATTTAAGAAAAATACACTAATTTTTTATTTTATTATTTTTTTGTGTTACATTGGGGTGCTACTGTTACACTAAGGAGTATTTTTAAAGTGTTATATTGGAGTATTACATTTTTGGAGTGTTACATTTCAATGTCACATTAAAATATTACAGTTTTAAATTATACATTTACCTGAACTTACTAAGGAGTTTTTGTATTCCTTTTGAAATGTTTGAAAAATCTCATATTTTAAGTCATTTTTGTGCTTCTTTTAAAATGTTTTCCAAATAAAAAAAGTTTATCATATAAAAATTTATCCCAAATTTGATTATCATAGACTGTGTATCTTACCTTTATAGAAATAGAAAAAATAATAGAAATAAGAGTATAATCGTAAATCTAATTTTCATATAATATATTAAATCTACTTTTTCAAATTATTATTGATCCTTCTCATTATACAAATTACAAATACCAAAACCTCTTAAATTATGTCATATCATCAATTGGTATACTAGTTAATACACAAATTGGTTCATATAACATTATTCTTCTAATTTTTACTTAAAATATGAATTGTTTCATGTGATTTTAAAAATTATATTTCATCTCTTTAAATTTCTAATTGCATAATAAATAACCTATTTTATCAATAAATTATTAATTCAATTAATATTTTTAATAATATCATAAATATATTTTAATTAATAATTTTATTGTTACATAAAAAATAATTAAGATTATTATTTTTTTATTAATTTTTTTACATTAAAAATTTTAACGAAAAAATAGTTTAATTTTAAAATTATAAAAAATAATTTATATTTTAAAGTTGTAGTTTACCCCACTAAGATACACCGTTCTTTTTGTAGCTTTCTTTTTGCTTTTAATGGGTACACGAGCGTGCTCTTATTACCAAAACTGTAATAAAGACAGATGACAAAGATATAAAGGTGAGAACAGGAAAAGATGATCTACTTGGTAATCATGATGATCATCACATATCTAAGCCACCCAATGCCGTTTCTTCTTTTTCCCCAAAAACACTTTTAGGCCTGGTCGGGACACTTTTAATTTAAGTTTAAAAAAATTAAAAAATTACTGTAACCTATTATATTATTTTTATTTTTATTTTTAATAAATTTTTTTTATAAAAAATTAAAAAATTATTAAAATAATCTGCTTCTAAACGAGACCTAATTGAGTTTAACTTCTTTCAAGTTCTCAAGTTGTTATTTGAGGAAGTGTTTGAATTTGATAGGCACATTATGAAACTGATTTCGGTGATGCGAATAATTCAATTTTAAGATTTGTTAAATAGAATATTTGTACAAAAAATCAAAATGATTAGATATCAATAGTTATAAATTTGATATCATAGTTGTTTTAAAAAATAGACGACAGATATAATGTGAAAAATATTTATTTATTTTCTGTAATGTAAATTTGATTCAAACATATAACTACTGATATCCATTCATCTTCATTTTTTGAATAAATATTCTACTCTATGAGTCCTAAAAAATAAACGGCTCATTCGGTTATAAAATAATGAGTCTATCAAACCAAAACGTTTTTTAAAATTGAGATGATTAACTTGAAAAAAGTTAAACCCTTTTAACTAACTAATATTTTAATGACAAATGCTGACAAGTGTTGTCGAAAAAGTATATTAAAAATTTGTAAAAAGATTATAAAATATTTTGAAATTGATAAAAAAATATATTGAATTTAATAACAAAAGTTTTGAGATTTACATCTTTTTGATATTTTAATATTGGAAATGTAGGGAAAAAATGTATTGAAAATGTATAGAAAGATTATAAAGTGTTTTAAAATTTTTAAAAAATATATTAAATTTAGTCGTAAATATTTTGATATTTACATTTTTTCTGGTTTTTCTTATACCTAAAAGCACTTGTTAGTAACACCTTACTTTAGTACATACATATAATGCAAGACATAGAACCCAAAGACAAAGTAAACTATAAATACTATAAATTTCCTAAAATAGTTTATTTGTGTGTGTGACTTGTGTCTACATGATATAGGAAAGGAGAAAAAACTAAAGTTTTAGCGCGAAGGATTGATCTTTAGAGTTCATCTTTTCCATAGAGCATAATATCTAGTTTTTCTTTTTTGTCCACAAAATCTAATTACAAAATTAAACATAATTATCTTATATGAGATGAGATCTACATATTTAATAAGTCTCATTTCATGTGAAAAACTTGTATCCAATTTTGTGATATAATTATGTGCATTTTGCATTTTTTTATGCAGTCTCCATATTAATTTCTTTTTCTTCATAATGTTTAAGACAAATTAAATCAGTACTCCATATATTTTGTCTCTTGTATTATTTTTGTTCCTATATTTTCAAGTGGTTCAATTTTAACCCGTACTTTCAAATTTTATGCCAATTGGTCCAAATAATAATACTGTTAGCGTTTTTGACGAAAAATTAACATTAAATTGATTAAGACTAACTCATTGAGTAAAGCAAACTTATAATTTTACCTTTAAAATCATGATACATATTATTTATATACGTTTTTTTATTATAAAAAAATGCTGACAATTGTATTTGATTATATTAAATTGAGATAAAATAATAAATTTAAAATTAAAATCAAGTTAATTAAAATTATAAAAACCAAAATAATATAAGGTTGAAAATACAAAAACCACCAGTATTTTGTCCTAATGTTTATATGTTACAATCCTATTGAAGCTCCTAGCCTAGGAGCTGAAAATGCTTTATTGTCCGTTGTGATTTTCGAATTTGAATCTCAGTGCTAGGTGATGCAACTAACCCTTCTCTATGGTAGAAATATTTTAAAATAGTACATTATAACATGTTTTGGAGCTTTTCAAAATAGTTTGATTTATTTATTAATGGACTTATATTAATGGTCTTATAATTTAAAATTTGTGTCACTTTAATTCTTAACATTTTAATTATGATACATTTGATTTTAAATTTTGAATCTCATTCCAAATAAAAACAATTGAAAATACTGTTACTCTATTTTAAGAGTAAAGTCGTCAATTTAATTGTTTGGCATGTTGGTTTTAGGGATGAAAAGGCTAAAATAGCCACAAAAAAGATAAAAATAGGCTAAAAAATTAATAAGATAAAATATTACATCCAAAACATAATCATTTTATTTTTTTTCTCACAAAAGTCAAAAAAATCAAAAAATTCAACCCAAACGAGGCTTTTTAAACTCAAGTTAAGTCAGAAAATCAATTCACATATCAAACGAAACCAAAACATAAACTAGTTCAACAGCAATAAAAGTGAAAAAATTATTTTTGAATTTTTAACAATTTGTCTGTCACCAAAGATAAAATTATATAAAAATAATAAATCATTTACATTTTTATTTTTATTTTTTACCAAATTAATTTTTAGTATATGTTTGGATGATAATCATGTAATAGATAGTTGTTTTTGTTAATTTTTTTTTGTTATTATTATCCTATAATAGATGATTATATTCGTTGTTAAATGATATTTTTAGATGGTTATCATGTAATGGATAATTATTAGACTTTTAATATAGAATTGATATGTTTAATATATGAAATGTTTTTAGTTTTGAATTTTTTGATTTAATGGATTGGTTTAATAATGACATTAAAGTTGCCGTAATGTTTGACTTTTGAAAAAATAGAAATTAGTTTAACGAAAATAAATATACAAAAAATTATTTTAAAAAATTATTTCTACCCTTCTCAAAAGATAAAATTATATAAAAATGATATATTTTTAATTTTTTTTCACCAATTTAATTTTTAGTTTCTTAGAAAAATTTTATAAAAATAGATTATGAAAATCAAATCAAATAGAACTTTATAACCAAGAAAGTTCCAATATTATTCATTAAAAAAAAAATATTACATTTCAAACAACATACAAATTAACTAATACAAAATAAGAAATAAAATCGTTTAAAAAAGAAATATTTTTTATTGTTCTTATTTAAAATAAGATTTAAAATTCAAAGTTAATGTATTATAATTAAAAAGTCAGAAATCGAAATGACACATATTTCAAATTACAGAAACGGTTAGTATAATTCGACCTTTATTAATTTACCTTATTTTATGTGCCCCACACAAAAAGTAAAAAGAAAATTGAGAAAAGGTAACTCAGGGAATTGGGTGCCATTGATGGGGGCTCATTGCATGTCTCTTTCTTCTTTTTCGACTTCATTTCATTTGTACAAATATAGCCAAGAAAGACATTAAGCTTGGACTTCATTGTATCCCCAAGTCAATTCAATGATCAACCTCCTATTTATCTGGTAGGACTGAATATTGTCTTGGAAGAAAGTGATGTATTAACACATCTTAAAACATTCTGTCATTTCTTCTTTCATTACAGAAACTCTGCACCAACATTCCTTATTAGCCTCCTAAATATTGTTTTTAAAAATAAATAAAAACATTTATATCCAATACTCAATTGAATGATCTAATATATCATGAGGGCGTGTCTCACATCCCCGACCTGGGATTGGTTTCTCTCAAGCCTCAAGTTGAGCATCTTAATTAGATTGTGTTATTTGGATCTGTAGAGTCCACCATAAGACCTGTTTTAATAATTTAAATTGTTCATTTTGTATATATATTATTCATAAAAAATTAAATTAATCTAATAATTGTAGTATCTTCATCTTATGGTGTTTGTTATTGAAAAGATAGAACAATAAATGTATTTTTGAAAAGAAAAATGATATGCAAGCACACTTTCGAGACCCAATGATGTGTAAACAAGATAATTAATTGATGATTAATGAATAAGTGAGAGAAATAGTTGCCTTAAATATTTTAATAAAGTGCTACATTATTGGGTCTAAAATGTGGGTATAATTTTTTGACTTGAATAGCACTTTTCTTTTGAAAATAAACTATCCATTTTTTCATAATACTAATGTGACAAAATGAAAAAAGCTATATACTTGTTCAGTTGGCTTAATTTTTGATAAATAATATACATAACTTTTTTTTATTATAAAATAAATTATTAAAATAAGATTAATGGTGAATTTCATAAATCCGAACAACACAATCCAATTGAGATGCTCAACGTTACCAATCCTGTCTAACAAATGATACATGGAGGATACTTAGGTATGCCTTGCATACCATATGCAAGGCATACATATTTCCTTATACATTTTCTTTGTTTAGGTTATAACTGTTTGTTTAGGCATACATATTTCCTTATATAACTGTTTGCAATCCTGCTTTTGTTTTCACCTTCCACTTACACTTTTTGTATAAGTTGCACATAGTATGCAACCCTCAACTTAAGAAAAGTCCTAATACTTATACATGTGTTAAAAGTTGTAAATTGTTTACTTGCTAAGCAGTTCAACTTACAAGTAAACACTATTAAAATAATATATTATATTATATACGCACAAATATTTTCACAAAATTGCATAAGTTAAACACAAATTTACGTAAATTTGTTTATAAAAATTTAGAACAACATAAAAATGTGTAAATTTTCACAAATTCCGAGAGTGATTTACAAAAAATGCATAAGTGAACACAAAGTCGTTGAAGAAAATTTTGATCTCACAAAAATGTACAAGTTTTTACAACAAACGTAAATGATTTTACAAAAATGACTAAATTAACACACAATTCGCTTAAGTTTGTTCAGAAAAATTTAGAACAACACAAAAATGCGTAAGTGAACACAAATACGAGTAAGTTGTTGGAAAAAATTTTGATTTCACAAAAATGTTTAAGTTTTCACTTTGCAAAAATACATAAGTTAACACAAAATTCACGTATCTTTTGTTAGGTTTTTATTGTTGGCAACCCCGTTTGACAAAACTCCTTTGAGTTGTAATTTTGTTCGCATTTTAATTTCAGTGAGGCTATGAGTTTATTAGATGCAAATCCAAACCCGAATCGAGCCATGCAGAGAAGTTTGTGATGTTAATGCTTTCAAGATTGCCACTTGATTATTATTACGGGTCGAGCCGCCTTGGCCGTCATTTCGCTAGCAAAATTCAAATTTGCATTCAAAATTGCATGTCGTTGCTGCTCGCCGAGCCAAGGAGTGCTCGCTCGAGCTAAGGCTTTCTCGCTCGAGCCAAGGAATGCTCGCTCGATCCAAGGATTGCGTCCATACAAAAACCTGAAGAAAGTGATTGGTCGCTCGAGCCAAGAATCCGTCGCTCGAGCGAAGGCACTAGTAGAAATCACGAAATTTACTCTCCTCGCTCGATCCAGGAAATCCTCGCTCGAGCGAGCCTCAGAATCCGGATTTCTCAAGGAGTTTGATTTCTTCCCAATCTTGGATTACTTTTGGTTCTCTATAAATACTTGGTTTTCTCCCAAAACTAAGTAATTGATTGAAGTCCTCCAGATCTTCTTTTTGGTTCTTAAAGGTTTATATCTGGGGATATTTTTTTTCTTTGATGTCTTATTGAGTATTCAACTCATGATCTGAAAAGGCTACATCAAAGGTTTTGTTTGTTACACAAAAGAGAGAGTTGTTCTTCAGTTGTGGATTCTGAAGAATTGATGCAACCGGTGGTGGAATCCGGAGTGGCTCATCAGAAAGACAATTCCGTGGTGAAGATGGGGTTGGAAGAGGCACATAGAGGTTGGTTCAATTAGGCGTTGTGGATTCGCTAGATAATTGAGAGTGATACCTGTGTAATTCCTTTATATCTTCTTAGTGGATTGTTCGTGGTCAGGGTCGTGGTTTTTTGATCACAATTGGAAGGTGTCCAATTGTGGTTTTTCCACGTAAAATCTTTGTGTCTCTTTCTTTTGATTGTTTGATTGGGATTTTTATATTCTGCTTAAAATTGATACATAATCACAAATCAACATCTAGGAGGTTTCTAGATTTTTCATCTTTGTTTTTACAAATTTACAACACCACAAAAATGTTTTAAGTTTTTCACAAATCATATAAATGATTACACAAAAATGCGTAAGTGAACACAAATACGAGTAAGTCGTTAGAGAAAATTTTGATTTTACAATAATGCGTAAATTTTTACAACTCACGTAAGTGATTTTACAAAAATACATAAGTTAACACAAAATTCGCATAAGTTTGTTCATAAAAATTTAGAACATAAAAATGCATAAGTTTTCATAAATCAAATATTTGATTTCACAAAAATGTGTAAGTGACAACAAATACGATTAAGTCGTTTGAGAAAACTTTGATTTTATAAAAATGCGTAAGTTTTCACAATTCACGTAAGTGATTTCATAAAAATATGTAAGTTAATACAAAATTTGCTTAAGTTTGTTTCTAAAAATTTTCAACAACACAAAAATACGTAAGTTTTCACAAATTATGCAAGTGATTTTGCAAAATTATGTAAGTGAACACAAATACGAATAAGTCGTTGGAGAAAATTTTAATTTCACAAAAAATGTGTAAGTTTTCACAACTCACATAAGTAAATTCACAAAAATGTATAAATAACAAAAATATATAAGTCGTTGGAGAAAATTTTGATTTCATAAAAATGTGCAATTTTTCACAATTCACGTAAGTGATTTCACAAAACTGCGTAAGTTAACATAAAATTCACATAAATTTGTTCATAAAAATTTAGAAAAACACAAAAATGTGTAAGTTTTTACAATTCACATAAGTGATTTTACAAAAATATGTAAGTGAATACAAATACGAGTAAGTTGTTGGAAAAAATTTTGATTTCACAAAAAATGTGTAAGTTTTTACAATTCACATAAGTGATTTCATAAAAATATGTAAGTTAACACAAAATTCGCATAAGTTTATTCCAAAAAATTTAGAACAATGCAAAATATGTAAGTTTTCACAAATCACGTAAATGATTTCGCAAAAATGCGTAAATAAACACAAATACGAGTAAATCATTGAAGAAAACTTTAATTTCACAAAAATGCATAAATTTTTATAACTCACGTAAGTGATTTCACAAAAATGCGTAAATGAACACAAATACGAATAAGTCGTTGAAGAAAACTTTGATTTTACAAAAACGCATAAGTTTTCACAACTTATGTAAGTAATTTCACAAAAATGTATAAGTTAACACAAAAGTCACGTAAGTTTGTTTCAAAAAATTTAGAACAATACAAAAATACGTAAATTTTCACAACTCACATAAGTAATTTCACAAAAATACGTAAATGAACACAAACACGAGTAAGTTCTTGGAGAAAACTTTGATTTCACAAAAATGTATAAATTTTCACAACTCACATAAGTGATTTCACAAAAATGTGTAAGTTAACACAAAATTCAGTAAGTTTATTCCAAAAAATTTAAAATAACACAAAAATACATAAATTTTCACAACTCACGTAAGTGATTTCACAGAAATACGAAAGTGAACACAAATACGTGTAAGTCATTAGAGAAAATTTTGATTTCACAAAAATGCATAAGTTTTCACAATTTGCGTAAGTGATTTTACAAAATTACGTAAGTGAACATAAATATAAGTAAGTCATTGGAGAGAATTTTGATTTTATAAAAATGCATAAGTTTTTACAATTCACATAAATAATTTCACAAAAATGCGTAAATGAACACAAATACAAGTAAGTTGTCAGGGAAAACTTTGATTTTACAAAAATGTATAAGTTTTCACAATTCACGTAATTGATTTCATAAAATTCGCATAAGTTTGTTCTAAAAAATGTAGAATAACACAAAAATGCATAAGTTTTCACAACTCACATAAGTGATTTTCTAAAAAAGTGTAAGTGAACACAAATACAAGTAAGTCTTTGGAGAAAATTCTGATTTCACAAAAATGTATAAATTTTCACAAATTCACGTATATTGTCTCACAAAATAAGTTAACACAAAATTCACGTAAGTTTGTCCTAAATATTTTGAACAACACAAAAATGCGTAAATAACTGATTGAAGTAGCTGATAAGCACTTTTGCGAGCAAAGATCCTTGGAGATACTTCTATGGCTTCTCCAAACCCCATACCTTCAAGTTCTTCTTTACTTGCAAATCTTACACTATTGATTTCAAATCTGAATGCTTTTGTGCCTACAAAGCTTGATTCAACTAATTACATTGTCTGGAAGAGTCAAATCCATAACATCTTGAAAGCTACAAAGCTTCTTGGATTTGTTGATGGTACTATAGTATGTCCATCTTTTGTTATGCTTGATTCTAACAATCAAGAAGTTCTGAATCCAGATTACACACAGTGGATCACTATTGATTCACATCTGCTGAGTTGCATCACTACTACATTGTCTTCATCTATCTACACATTTGTCATTCATTGTCAAACTAGCACTGAAGTCTGGTCTGTTCTTGCCAAAAGGTTTGCATCTCTTTCTAGATCTCACATTCATCAGTTGGAAAATAAGCTCAGTCGTATTGTTAAAAAAGGATCAACAATGGAAGATTACTTGAGTCAATTTCAATCTATTTTGGATTAACTTGCTCTGACTTCATCACAAGTTGAAGATGAAGATCTGGTTCTCTTCGTTCTTAATGGTTTACCAGATGAATACAATGCTTTCAAGACCACCATTAGAGCTCGGTCTAATCCTATATCCATAGAAGATTTGTCTTCCTTGCTGTGTTCAGAGTCCATTCATGTTGAGTCTTCAATTAAACAATCTCATACCTCCGACATTCCATTTGTCTATTCTGCAACTAGAGGGAACTATAAAGGAGGTCACAGAGGTTCTTTTAGAGGCAGAGGTTCATCAGATTTTTCCAGAGGTTCAAAAAGTGATGGTAGGTTTCGAGGCAGTTCACAACATGGTAGTTCTTTCAGAGGCAGTGGTCAATATCACAAAGGTAGGTCCAATTTTAATTCTAATGCCTTGGTTTGTCAAATCTGTGGAAAACTGAATCACATTGCCCTAGACTACTGGTATAGAATGGACTCCTCTTTTCAGAATAGTCCACATCAATCGTCTTTTACTCAAAGCAATCCTACAGCCGATGTTGCTTCTGCCTCATCTTCATCTGTAGCCTTCGCACCTTCATCCTCTTCAAATTAGTTTCTTGACTCTGGTGCAACTAGTCATATGACTAATGATCTCACTAATTTCTCCTCTTATCACCCCTATTATGGAAAAGCTCAAGTTGCTGTTGGTGATGGCTCCACTTTACCTATCACTCACACTGGTAATGGTCTCCTTCCCACACCTATATTTCCTTTTCAACTTCACAATATTCTTCATGTTCTTTCTATCTCTTCAAATTTACTTTCAGCCCATCAATTAGCTAAAGACAACAACTGTTCTGTTACTTTTGATGCCAATTGTTTTTTGATTCAGGACAAGGCTACTCAGAAAGTACTACATAGAGGTCCTTATGCTCATGGCCTCTATTCTCTTTCTTCATTCTCTTCTACATCTTCTTCTTCTTCTTTACCAGCTTGCCTCTCCTGTACCAGGCAGCCTGCTGCTCCCAACTGGCATTTTTAACTAGGACATCTTTCTTCTCTGAAATTTCAGCATGTCTTGGTACATAATAAATTCATGAATTTATCTTCTGTACATAGTTCAAATAACTCTGTTTTGTGTGAACATTGCTGTGTGGCTAAAAGTCATAGGTTACCTTTTTGCTTGTCTAACTCCACTGTTAACAAGCCCTTAGCCCTTATTCACACTGATGTTTGGGGTTCCTTTTCAGCCTCTTGTTCTGGTTATAAATACTATGTTCTATTCATTGATGATTTTAGCAAGTTCACTTAGATTTTTCCTCTGCATTATAAAGGTGAGGTTTTTTTTTTTCTAATTTTTTGGAATTTAAGGCTTTTGTTAAAACACAATTTACTACTCATCTTCAAGTTTTGAGAAGTGATCATGTGGGTGAATATCTCAGTCTTCCTTTTCAAAACTTCCTTAAACAAAAAGGCATTGTTCATTAGTTAACATGTCCTCATACACCTGCTCAAAAATAGTGTAGTAGAAAGAAAACACAGGCATTTAATTGAAACTACCGTCACTCTCATGCATCATTCTTCCATGCCATTGATTTACTGGTTTGATGCTCTTGCTACTGCAGTCTTCTTGATCAATAGATTACCTACTCTTAAACTGAATAATCATACTCCATTTGAAGTCCTCTTTTATCACTAACCAGATTATCAATTTTTAAGAGTTTTTGGTTGCAGATGTTATCCTTGGCTTAGGCCTTATTTTTCGCATAAGCTCCAACCTAGATCTATTCCTTGTATATTTCTTGGCTATCAACCATTTACTAAGGGCTATAGGTGTCTTGACCCTCTTACTCAGAAAATCTATGTGTCTAGACATATCATGTTTGATGAATCTATCTTTTCTTTTCAACAAGCTTCATTTAGCTCTTCTTTTGTCCCTACTCTTCCTACTTTAGTTAATTTTTTTTGGTCTTCCTTTTCTTCTACTTCTCAGCCTGTTTTTACTACACCTGCTTTTTTTTCCATCACATATTTTCTCTCCAGCAGCTGTTCCCACTACTTCTTTTCCTTCTACATCACATATTTCCTCTGCAGCAATTCTCTTACATCTGCAACAGCTCCTTCTTTATCTGTGGCAGTTCCTCCTACATCTGTAGCAACTCCATCTCTTTTGTCTACTCCTGCTTGTTCTTAGGTACCTATTTCTTCCCTCTATATTGATCTTCCTCCAATACCTTCTTCTCATAATCATCCTATGATCACTAGGTCCAAGAGTAAGAGTCAGTGTCCTATTTTTTCTTCCTCTTCTCTTTGTCTTCTTGCTTTTGCAACATCTTTAGATTCTAATGAGCCACAGACTTATCACATAGCTGCTCAGTCTCCAGCTTGGCAAGCTGCTATGTTAGATGAATATCAGGCTCTTTAGAGATAAGGTACTTGGTCTTTAGTCCCTCTTCCTCCTGATAAACAAGCTATTGGCTGCAAGTGGGTTTTTAGGCTCAAGAAAAACTCAGATGGTTCTATTGCTAGACACAAAGCCAGACTAGTTGCTAAAGGCGTTCTTCAAACTGAGGGTGTAGATTATCATGAAACATTTAGTCCTGTTGGTAAACAACCCACCATCAGAGTTCTCTTATGTTTAGCACTTCATTTTCATTTGCCCATTAAGCAACTTGACATTTCAAATGCCTTTCTTCATGGCATTCTTGAAGAAGAAGTTTATACGTATCAACCTCAAGGTTTTATTGATGCTAATCATCCCTCACTTGTCTGCAAATTGCACGAGGCTATTTATGGCTTAAAACAAGCTCCTCGAGCTTGGTTCTCCACCTTTTCTTTCTTTCTTCTTTCCCATGATTTTGTTCCTAGTCACTGTGACTCTTCTGTGTTTGTCAAACACACTTCTACTTCCATTACTATTCTATTTGTTTATGTGAATGATATACTACTTATTGGGAGTGATCCTCTCTATATCTCTATCCATGTTCAGCATGTGCACTCAGCCTTTTCTATGAAAGAGTTAGGTTTGTTCAACTATTTCCTTGGCATTTTTGTTGCCTCTTTTCCTTCAGGTTATATTTTGTCTCAACAAAAATATGCTTCTGAAATCTTAGCAAAGGCAGGGATGAGTGACTGTAAGCCATATTCTTCTCCCATGGCTACTAAGGTTGCTCTTCCAGAGGTGGACTCTCCTTTTTCTCAGCCTAGTCTTTACAGAAACTTAATGGGTGCTCTACAATACCTCACACTTACAAGATCTGATCTTAGTTTCACTATCAACTATCTGTGTCAATTTTTACAAAATCCTTTGGATAGTCATTTCGCTGTTGTTAAACAACTCCTTAGATATCTCAAGGGCACCTTGAGTCATGGCTTGCATTTTACTTCTGGCCATCTTATTCTTAATGCTTTTTCAGACTCAGATTGCGCTGGTAGTGCTATTGATAGAAAATCAACAACAGCTTACTGTGTGTTTCTTGGTCCCAACCTCATCTCTTGGTGTGCTAAGAAGTAGCCAACAGTTTCCAGATCTTCCTCTGAGGTAGAATATCGTGCTTTAGCTCAGGTTTCTGCTAAGTTGAGCTGGATTGGCACGCTTCTTACTAAACTTCATATCTCTGTGGATATTCCTACTCTATGGTGTGATAACTTGTCTGCCATAGCCTTGGCTCACAATCCAGTCTTTCATTCTAGGACCAAGCATATTGAGGTAGACTATCATTTTGTTTGTACGAGGGTTGTTGCCAAGAAGCTTACTATTTGTCACATTGCCTCCACTGATCAGATTGCAGATGTCCTCACTAAGCCTCTCTCTGTTTCGCGATTTCAATATCTTCAGGGCAAACTTTAGGTCTTTCTCAATTCTGTTAGTTTGAGGGGGATTGATAAGCAGAAGCCTCAAGTTGATCACTCATCTCCTCAGGTGCAACAGTATCCAACCAAAGCTGATGCATCATCTCTTCAGCTGCAACAGCTTACACCAGATACAAGACAGCAGCTGTATGAACTACAGCTCAACTAAAGCTTGGAGGTTGTTAGTTTGTTAGAACTAGAGTTGGATTGTAGTTATGGTTAGGTTTAGTGGTTAGGAATTGTAGTTAAGAAATAGCTTATCTCGATAAATAAGTGTTTGTAAACCTATCTGTAATGTGTTGAATAGAAAGATCAAATTCCTTTTTAGCAACCTTATTTTAACATTAAAAAAATTCAATGGTGAAGAACAATTTATTTTAATCGAATGGCTATATATAAGGCTGCATATAGTGTGCAGCCCCTTAACAATAGAACAATATGAAATCTTATGGTATACACTTCTCCAAGAGTGTGTATTGTATGCACCCCACAATAATTGACGTAATTTATTATAAAATTTTATATTATCAATCATAAAATATATAACTTTATCATAAATTAACGTAATAAAATGTATAAAATTTTAAAATTCATGTAACAAAAACTTATAATTTGATTATGACATTTCTTATTATGTTAATTTATAATAAATATATGTATTTTATGATAAAATTACGTTAATTTGCAATAAGATGCATGTGTAACAAGATGCATGTGTAACGAATAGTTTGCCTAGAATAATATCCAAGGCCAGTGAGGGGCAATTTCATTACATGTCATCTCAAAGACTCAGAATACTATAACAAATGCAAAAGAAGTGCCGCGTGCATGGCCAAAAATAAATATAAAAATAGTCCACAAGGCAAGGCCACAAAAAATCTGAGGAAATGAGCTAACCACTAGGTAGGTACCACTCCCCAACCAGACAAAGAGATGGCTCAACAAGTTATATAGACCCATGGCTCTCCTGACTCTGCCAAAGGTGGTGGGGGTCCATCAGGATGTGAATACATACATCCTCGACGAGTCCGGTTTTTATTTTTTTAAATAATTTTTTATTTTTTATTTTATTATTATTAAAAACCTTATGTTTGGGTTAGGGACTGACCATTAGGTCAATGACAAAAATATTAGTCTAATAACCTTAAAGTCATAGGTTTAAATCTCTGGACAACAATCAATCTTTTTTCTTTTTATATATTTATTTATTTTTAACCTTATGTTTGGGTTGGGTTTTTTAACTTCTATTAAGTGAATTCTGAATTTGGTGTCTAAAAGTTAAAAAGTCACTAAAAGTTGTCACATCACTTTTTTATTTTTTTATAAAAAGTTAAAAAATTATTAAAATAGTATATTCCTAAACGAGACATTATCTCTTATTTCTCTAACTTTGAATTTAGAAAATAAACTTTACCATTTAATTCTCACCACTTATTTTTTTTTAAATGAAGTTCCTCACCATCTTATCTTTTCCTACTTTATGACTTTTCGAGATCTATAAATTGCACTCCAGATGCTTCACTAAGCATATAAAAACATATAGAGGTACAAAGATTTGGAGAAACATAGAGAGAGAGATGGAGGCTTTTCCAGTCATTGACATGGAGAAACTTAGTGGTGAAGAGAGAGCAGCAACTATGGAGATGATCAAAGATGCTTGTGAGAACTGGGGCTTCTTTGAGGTACAGCATTAATGATGAAAGATGTTTATTTGAAGCAGTTTTGTTTGGTATATTGTTTTTGTTTTCTGTTTTTATTTATTAGAACCCAGTTTTTAAGAAACAAAGCAGCCATTTGGCATGTGATTTTTTAGTTGGTTTTTGAGTTTTTGGTTATTTTAGTTTCGGTTACATAGTTTATTTAGGTTGATTTTTTGATTTTTATAAGAAAAAAATGATGATTATGATTTGAATATAATATTTTATTTTATTAATTTTTAGTCTATTTTATCTTTTTGTAACTAATTAATCCAAAATGTCAATGCCAAACGAAGCCAAAGAAAAATTAATTTTGAAATTACGAAGATTATTTTTGCACAAAAATAATAACTAGTGATTTCAAAGTAATCTAGAACACAATACTAATCATCTTATTTAGCTTAATTCACTTCTTATGTAATTGACTTTTTTGTTTTCAGTATTTTTTTATTTTTACTGGCTTTTTTTTTTATAAAAATTTTACATAAATGTTTTATTTTTGAGATACATCTAATTTAAACATACTTATAAAGTATAATATTTGTGAATTTTTTTTAAAAAATCACCAAATACAAAAATACAAAAAAAAAAAAAAAAAAAAAAAAATTCAACACATTTTCGAATTTTGTTGTATTTTTTTTTTATTTGTACAAATTTTATATTTTTAAGTTTATCTTGGATCCAAAAATAATAATAATAATCAAAATATTTTAAAAAAATCACTAAAAATGCAAAAAAAAAAAAAAAAAAAAAACCCAAAAAATTATTTTTGAAAATTTCAAACCAAATAGAGTGAATAGTTTTGAAATTTTTACTGATTTACCTCTTTTTTTTTTTCTTACTTTTTTTCCTTTTTTGGGTTATGAAGTTGGTGAATCATGGTATGTCCCATGAGCTTATGGACACAGTGGAGAGGCTAACAAAGGAGCACTACAAGAAGTGCCTGGAACAAAGGTTCAAAGAAATGGTGGAAAGCAAGGGTCTGGAGGCTGTTCAGTCTGAAATCAACGACTTGGACTGGGAAAGCACCTTCTTCTTGCGCCATCTTCCTGTTTCCAACATCTCTGAAATCCCTGATCTTCAAGATGATTATAGGTTCATATATCATATCATCAAATCTCTCTCTCTCTCTCTCTCTCTCTCTCATGCTACTATATTTTTTTAATTAACGGTCAATTGTTATGTTAGCATTTCGGTGAGTTGAAACTCACACCACACACCTTATAAGAAAATCTTACCTTCTCAATTACACTTCTAAGAGTGGAACTAGGATCTCCTCTTAAAAGAAAAATTTGGTGGCCAAAAGATTAACTATGTAAATCACTTTTGTATTTTAAAAAACAAAATATAATGAAAAGTTTAAAATACTCGTCATTTTTATATCATTTTCATTTTTATTAAAAAAGGGTTTCTGAATATTTGAAACTTCTCTTTTTATAATTTTTATTGTTTATTGAGTTTTTTTTTTTTTTTTTTTTTCCCAGAAAGAGTTTGCTTTGTTTTTGTAAAATAAAAACAGAAAATAGAAAACAAAATCAATACCAAACAGCTCCAGGGACCAATGTTTCGTTTATAAGAAAAAAAATGTAAAGAAAATATAATATGTGGTGGTTAAGATTCATCTTAAATATTGTATTTTATTTTATTTTTTTATGAATAAAAAGACTTTATTGATGAAAAATGATAGCATGAGTCAACATCAACAAAGTAAAGGCGTGCAAAAAATATCACATCATAGCAAATAATATCTATTCCAACTAGATTGGCACAAGCAAGAAATCCAATACGTTAGCACATATAAAAATCACACAATTGAAAGATTCTAACGGTCCAATGGTATAGGCCATGTTTAAAATATATTTAAATCATACATGACATTTTTTTATTTATTTATTTTAATTATATGCATATTGCACTATTGTTTGTACTTTGTTTAAGTATGCATTCCTTGGCTTACATATAGATTGTTGTTTTGTGAGTGGTTTTTAACAGGGAGGCAATGAAGGAATTTGCTTTAAAACTAGAAGAACTGGCTGAGCAGCTTCTGGACTTGCTATGTGAAAATCTTGGGCTAGAGAAAGGGTACATCAAGAAGGCTTTTTATGGCTCCCAAGGTCCAACCTTTGGCACCAAGGTGAGCAGCTATCCTCCATGCCCCCGTCCAGAGCTCATCAAGGGCCTCCGGGCCCACACCGATGCCGGCGGCATCATCCTCCTCTTTCAAGACGACAAGGTCAGTGGACTCCAGCTGCTCAAGGATGGTGAATGGATCGATGTCCCCCCCTTGAAACACTCCATTGTTATCAACATTGGTGACCAACTTGAGGTATTGTAATGTTCTAACCACTACTACTAAATGCACAACACTTTTTTGTGATTGTGTTTTCATTTTCTCTCTTTTTGATTTTCAAGTTTTCTGAAACAAAAATAATGAAAGATTTTAAAATTTTTATCGTTTTCATGTTGTTAGTGTCTGTGCGGTTTGATATGAATAATTTATTTGTATACATTATGATCGAAAAAATTCAGATTGGTATGATATTTATCAGTAACACTGAAAAACCATAATTGTTACCTAGAAATTTACCCAGAAATATGTATATATGATCTTGATTGTTGAATGGAACACATTAATTCAATCTCATCCACACTTCACATAGTTAAGACAAACTAAGATTGTAGATTTGTTTAGATATTTATAGTCATATAATTTTATATTTGTATATTAAAAAATGAATAGTCTATTTTTAAAATTTTGTTTGACATGTAATGATGTAACTATGAATAACGAATTAATAAAAAAAAAATCATGCATAATTTACTACACAAAACTCTACAAAGTGAACAATTTAATTGTTAAAGCGATACTTATGTAGTGAGCCACCTGGCTGCAACACCTCTCTAGTCCAACTAACATGGTTTTTACCCATTGCATCATTCAAAAAAAATGTACTTATAAAATGGGTAACTATTTTGATTGTGCAATTTACAGGTAATCACAAATGGCAAATACCAAAGTGTGATGCACCGGGTGATTGCTCAGTCAGATGGAAACAGAATGTCGATAGCTTCGTTTTACAATCCAGGCAGCGACGCTGTCATCTATTCAGCACCGGCACTGGTGGAGAAAGAAGGAGAGCAGAATCAAGTTTACCCCAAATTCGTGTTCGAGGACTACATGAAGCTCTATGCTGGACTCAAGTTCCAGGCTAAGGAGCCCAGGTTCGAAGCCATGAAAACCATAAAAACTTCTGTGAACTTGGGTTCAATCGCAACAGTTTGATTGGCTTCCTTGTTAACAAGGTATGATAATAAGGATATAATAAGGTAATTGGTGAGACTTAAGATATTAAGTTTGCTTTTTCTGATGTGTTGTTCATTAGAGGGTTTGCTTGGCTTGGCTTGCTAGTGTGTTGTTGTGAACTTGGAGTTTTAAATAAATTATTAGAGCTTGGTTGGACTTGAAGTGATCATGTATGGTTTGTGTTGTGGTGGTGTGGTGATGATTATTAATATTCTCTCTGTTGTATAAAGTAACCAAAACTTACCTCTTTGATGTGAAATGTGTTAATGAAAAAGTGTCTTCCATTATATCATTGCTTCTTTGTGAAGGTTACTACTTCAACAGGAATGTGTAAAATTGTTGTCTAAAGTCTGGCCTCCTTTGATACCTAGTTAAAAAGTCACATTTTAAATTTTTAGTATTTTAGTTTTTAATTCATTTCAAAATTTTAATTTTTCCATCTTTTCAATCCATCTAGTGTAGAAAATTTTAAAAATTAAAAAAAAATAAAAAATAAACCAAGAAAAAGCTTAAAAAATCATTTACTTTTTACTTCTTTGTTTTCAGTGGATTTTACTAAAATAATAAAAAGTTAACAAAAAATCACTCAAAAAATAATTCCAAATGATTAATAGTGATTACTTGTAAAAGTGAATCACTTGGAAAAGAGAGTTCATTACTGAGTTTAGGGAAATGCTTTGTACTATATGCACACCCAAAAAACCCATAAATTAGGATGAGCAATATTATTCATAATCTCATTTTATTTTTCTCAGTTCTCAATACAAAACATTAGAGCTTGCATTCATAAATACAGATATAATTCACCCACTGAAATAATAAAAAATTATATGTAACATTTTCAACTGAAATTTATGGTGTAATTAAAATTTGGCGTGCTGTGTTGAACTTCTAAGGGTTCATTTGGAAAGTAGGTTGCCTTTTTAATTTTTTTGATTTTTTTTTAACTATTTTAATTTGAAATTAAAAAGTTTCATTTGAAAAAGATTTTTGGCTTTTTTTAATTTTTTTGTGAGAGAAAAAATATAATAATTATAAATTAGATGTAATTTTTTTATTAAATTTAAAAAATTATTTTATTTTTTGTGACTAAATAATAAAAAAATAAAAAATTTCAAACCTAACTTCTCAAACGAAGCCTAACTAATTGTCAAAATTTGGATGATCTTTAGAGTGGCACATGCACTGAGCGGACACTCTATATTAGGACCTATGGGCTAAGTTATTTGGCTTAATAGGTGAGGGGTTTACATTAATCCTATGACATATAACAGTTTTGGGGATCAATTTTTCTTTTCTTTTTTTGTTTTTAAAATATAAGTTTTATTGTAAAATATATTTAGGAACTAATTTCAGTTGTCGCGAGAATAATCGTTAAAAGATCGTTTTGAAAAATTAAAAAAAAAACTTTTAAGGATAAAATTTTAAAAATGTCGCTAATAAATGCACTCTAAGGAACAAAATAACTTTGTCCCAAAAAAGTTTATTTTTTTAGACGAAACTTTTTGTCCCGAAAGGTTAATAATTCATCATTAAATATCTAATTTTGTTGCTAAAAATAAAATGATAACACTTTCATTGACAAAAAATATTTTGTCCCTAAAAATTGATTTTGTCTCTAAAATCTTAATTTCTTGTAGTGAATATTTGATTGATAAAAATGGTATAAGATTGTAATAGTCCTATGTGTGGGCGTCGTGTCTTTTAGATTCTAAGGTATACATCCCACACCGACTTGCTTTGATCAACAAAGAGATGTCACTTAATTTTAAAAAAATAATTAAAAAACCGTTAATGATGAAAACTAAGTTAAGTCCTAATCCGTTATCACCAAGAAAATTTCAGGTTCAGGAGCTTAGATACAAAAGGGAAAAGCCATTTTCATGGAAACACCTTTCTGCCCAATCCGAAAATTAGCTTATACTCACTTTCTATTTTATGATTTTAGTGATTAATTATTTACGTAAATTTATTTTTAGACCTAAAACTTTTAACTAACCTAAACTATGTGATTTGAAAAAAAATAATAAATATAATTTATTTTAGATTTTGAAGGAATAAGGTCATATTTCAAGAGAATAATGATTTTTCAATAAGAAGTGGATTTTATCAATCCATGACTATAAACCCAAATCTAAAATTAACAATATTCAAAACATCCAAAACATACAATTTTGCATATAAAGAACAAATAAACTTGGATTATTTAAAGGACAATGCAACAAGGACATGCACATGTTATGGAGATTGAGAGAACTTACCCGATCGCCCACTTTTAGTGTCTTATATGTAGTACATAAATTAAATATGATCCTAATATACAACTAATACATACAGGAATGATTCTGTCCAATTTGAGGCTACTAGTATGATGAATATGCATGAAATACAGCTAACACATAAAAGGAAAAAAATACTAGAAAACTACATGATAATCAAACCGGGCCATACATGATTATTATATGACTAAAATATGTTGTTTTGTTTAAAAGAGAAAAAAAAATATGTGAAAATATAAGAAAAACTTGATGAAATATGCAAAACTACATGATAAAAATGACAAACTAACACCCTAACTATAACTAACTACTAAAAATATGGACAAAAGAAGTGCTAAAGTAATGAAAATGTGAGAAGTTATTTGTTGTTTTGATGAAAGCACAAGAAAGAGTGAGAAAAGTTTTCTTACTTACAAGCCTCCCTCAAGCTTTGGTTATGACTTAGTTCGAGTTCTTCAAGCCTTAGGATGATGAGAATTAGAGTTGTTGTGTGGTAGCGTATTTTAGGAGCTAAGGGGAAGGGAAGAGATGAGCTATGGTGTCTGGCTCTTAAACCTCTAAAAAATGTCTCAAGTTCTTAACCTCTCCCAAGAGAGATGGAGGGGTTCTATTTATAGGGTTGGAGGAGGCTCTAGAACCCTTCTAGAGTTTTATTGCTTCCTCCTCTATTATTCCTTAAAAAAATGCACCAAGATTGAGTTTCTATACCTAGCTCTACGACACTTTGATGTGTGCACACACCGGTCTCGCACTCATACATAGCCGATGTGTGCACACACTAATCTCGTGCGCACATACTTCAATGCGTGCATACACAAATTCTCTTGGTACACGTGCCATGCATACATACACAAGTGCGGGGTTCCACGCCCTTGGCTTGCTTGCTGCACAAGTAAGCCTGAATTGCGTTATGATCAATGTTTTTGATAATACTAGCCACTAATTTTGGAAAATACGTTTGATCGAATCACAATTAGACTTCTTTCTGTTTCTCGGGATTAAAAAGTTGATTTTCAACTAAAAATACGCTCAAGGGTAAAATGGTCATTCGCAAAAAGTTAATTTTTGGCTAAAGCTGGTTTACACAGTAATTCCAAACATCCTTTGACATTCTAAAGATGAATTAATTTTACCATTTCATTATTAGGAGTCATGCAAGTGTCTAAAATTTTAGGGTCAGTCAAAATGGAATTTGATGTGAAAAAATCATTTTGTTACACTACTTTACAAAAACAATGAAATCACTTTTTATACGATGATGATTTCATATAAATTTAACCTCAATTAATTAATACCATCATATTTTTTGTGTATAAACAAATACAATTTATGTTTCATTTTCAATTTAACACATCCATACTAACATATTATTTTTTTTTTAGAGGAAGGAAACAAATCATAAAAACTAAGACCAGTAGGAGATCCATCAAGGAACATCAGAGGATGAACAGACTCAAGAACAAAACTATACTAATATTATTCGAGGCACATGTTAGTTGGGTCGAACACCGAGTTTTCAAAAAAAAATAAAACAAAACAAAACAAAAACAAAAGAAATTCTATTATTTAATTTTAACTGTAATCCTGTTGCCTTTGGCACAGCAGTAACTATTATGCCTCAGTTGGAGGTTTATTATGAGCTTATTTTTATGATCCGAACCATTCATTTTGTAGGGTTTGTTGAGTATTTCATTCCTACTAAAAATCATATTAATCGGAAACTTTTGGACCCCTAGAACCCTGGACTCCAGAAACTTTTCTGTAAAGCACAATTCGAATTGGATTCGCATCTAAAACTCATAGCCTCACTAAAATAAAAGAACGAATAAAATTATAAGTGAAAAAAGTTTTGTCAAATGGGATTTTCAAGAATAAAAACCTAACAATATCCCAATTTGGCAATACCGTGACAAAACACACCTAACAAATAAAATTATAATCACCCCAACCCATTACAACTAACAAAGTAAACTTCTTTCTCAAGGTCATGATCTGCAAAACAACTATTAGTGCCACAATCTTCAAAACAACTATTAGTGCCATACGAGTATATGAAAAAGTAATAGACATATGACAAGATTATCTTGAAGCATGAGATGAAAATATGAATAGATGTAAATTGAAGATTTTAAGAACATGTAGCATGAATAGATGAAAATCCTAAGACTTTAACAACATGTAGCATGAATAGATGACAATCTTAAGAAACATGCAAACACGCTCAAAAACCATACAAACACGCTCAAAAACCATTTTGATTTTCACTCAAACTTCTCTCTCTTTTTGTTACGAATAGTCAAAGGAAGCTCAATCAACTAAAGCAAAATCATAAAACACACAAGCAATGATATGATGATATAAATATCATGAGCATGCAAGAAGGAAACAATCAAGAAGCAAAGCATAGCATAGCAACAGGCAAACCAACTAATACCAAACTCTCTTACCAAACCAATTAATGTAAGTTCATGCTAAAAAAACCCTTGCAATAATAGATCAAACTCCCCCTCGCTCAAAGCAACCAAAAACATTGAAAACAATAAGAAAACGACAAAAAATAATATGGTGGAGCAAGTAAGGAATTTTTAGATTTGTACCTTAAAACACACAAGATTATCCAAGAAGCATAATTACTTGAAAACACAATATGCACAGCCTCTAAAAGATTCCTCATAAAAAAAAGTGATGCATTATGTGAAAAGTATAGATCACATGAAAAAAGTATGTGTGTGACTCTTGGAGTTCGACAAACACTAGTTTCAAATCCTAGTAGTGATCTGAAAGTTGGACCTCCAACAAGAGAATCTAAGCACAACTAAAGAACGTCATACCACTACGAAACAAGGGGTATTTGATGAGTAAAAGCGGAGGCTCCCCCCTCAATCAATGAATCATTTTTTTTTTCTTTTGCACATATTTTTTTTCTTTTCTTTTCTTTTTGCACATTTTTTTCTTTCTTTTGCATATTCATTGGTGGCTAACACGCTCAAGAGTATGGAAGTCGAACCAAAGAAGCATGGAGACAATAAGAATAGCTTGGTTGGAAACTCTGAGGTAGCCTTTTCCTCATGCCTTGACTGCAAAGAATTGAGGGGAAAACCATAGAGATGTAAAAAGATGGAAGATGGTTAAAAGACTCAACATCACCTATGATATGCTAGTATAGGTCAATTCCTCTAGAAAAACAAAAGATACAATGTCAGAAGTCCATAGAGGATTAATATTTGCTAATCCAAGAGTATGTACAGAATGAGACATACTAATCAAAGACACACACTTCGAAATAAGTAATGACCAGAGAAAGCACACACTTATAAGTATGTAATAAATATTCTCATCAATTTCAATATGTACCAAGGACTTCTCAAAAATTTCAAGCTTACAAAATTATACTAAGAAAATCTTTTTGGATTATTTAAAATAAAAACAAAAAAAACAAAAAAAACAAAAAAAAAACAAAAGCAAGATAGAAAATGAACAGGCACTCATTAAATGACTTAAAAAGAAAAAACACACAGAAACCCAAAAACTAAAATGAATAAACAAATTAACACAAATCAAGTTTTCTCACACAAATCGCTTTAGTATGAACAAAGTTGTGAGAATTGTAGTTCTTGGGTGGTGTCTTGACATTGTGGTTTCCTTCATCTTTATGGGGAACACGTCTCGACTTGGTGTCAAACTTCCTAGTCCTAGGTCTAGACAAATAAAAGCTCTGTTCATGTTTGGTCTTAAGCAAATCAAAATAATGAGGTCTAATATAACCCTTAACCTCATTACCACCAATGAAGTGGCTCTTGCCCGACGAAATGTTAGAATTTCTTCCATCTCTATGAGACATTCTCTCATGCAATTTATAACAATAAGGGTGAATATGACCATACATACCACAATGATGACAAATAAAAACAGGATGTACCTTTTTTTTTATGGCCTTACCAACTCTAGAAAGATTGAGAAGTCTTTCCTCTTGTTGAATCTTGTGCTCCCCCTGCACTTGAGTTCTTGTATCATAGGATGTGAATGCACTCTATTTTTGCTCTTTATTATCACCAAAGCTAATGTCACTCTTGTCATAATACATTTGTTGAGACCTAATGATATGCCCAAAGTCTTTGATCGTTTATTCCAAAGACCAATGGTAGCCATAGCACACTTGAGTTCTTCCTCTTTCTTGATCATTAGTTCTTCCAAAGAAATTTGAGACATCTCGAGAGATTCAATCTTTTCTTCATACATTGCATAGATTTGCTGCAGCTCATTCCTCTCTATTTCATAAGTCAAGAGTTATGCACAAAGAACTTGTCGATCATTAGATATCTTGATGGCATAATTCCTAGCCTCCAAAATCTCCTCCTTTAGTTTGACATTCTCACTTTCACATGCTTTGAATTTCATAGTGAGTTTGTCATTCAATTTGGATAAGTTAATAGATTCCTTATACAACTTTTCATAAGTTTGCTGAAACTCTTCATCATTACTCCTCAAGGATTCATTATCACTCCTCGAGGATTCATCATCTGTAACATTCTCAATCGGCCTCTTCAACTACCAGTACTTTTGCAGGCGATCAAACTTCCAGAACCAAAGATTCTTCGCACCGCTCGAGCGCGCAAGCAACTTCAACTGCATTTTTGCTTTTTGCTTCAGGGGTGTTGCTTCTTGACCCCGCCTAGGTGCTGCCCCAGACCCGCCAAAGGACGTTGCGCCCTAAACCCCCTCGAGCTGATCGGGTAGTTCGATCCTCGACATAGTTAGCGAAGTGGCAAACATGAAAAAATTAACTCCTAAAACTTCTTTACAAGGCACAATTTGAGTTGAATTTGCATCTAAAACTCATAGTCTCACTGAAATAAAAGAACGAATAAAATTACAATTGAAATGAGTTTTGTTAAACGGGATTGTTAAGAATAAAAACCTAACAAAACTTAAAAGAATTTATTAATTGCTAATAAAAAATTATTAGGTGTTTTAAGTACATCAAATGATAATTTATTCACCAATCACCATGCATTATGACTCATGCTCCAATACAAAATTGTGAGTCCTACTCTCTTCACCAATTACAAATCTTTTGGTAACCACATACCCATGCCTCAAAAGCACTAGATAACTTCTCCTATTCAAGTGGACATTTCTGATGTGGCAATTACTTCTTTTATTTTGTTGCTTCAAAACTTAAAAAATTAATAACTTTTATTATACACATTTATTTTCAATAAAAAATATTTTTTTAGAATCTATGCAATGGAATCTATTAAATAAGATAATTTTTTTTTATTATAATAACTTTTATTATACACATTTATCAATAAAGCTTTTTTGCTGATAAAAAAAAAAAGATCAATATTGAATAAAATTTTTATAAAAATAAAATAATGTTTTTTATATGAAACTAACAATTTTTCAGCTTGTGAAACTATCTATTAAAATTAAAAAAAAAAATCAATTGCGCACAACAACCGGTAATATTTTCAGTTTTAAAATTAAAAAAAAATTAAAAAATTTCTTAATTTTGCAAAGAAATGTTTCATAAAATTGTTACGTCAACAGAAAAATTTCGCCTCCGTTTGGCAGAGTTTTCAAAATCTAGTTCAACACTCACTTTTGAGTGTTGTGTTTGTTTAGGGTTTTCAAATCACAATTCTACACTCATTTCTCAAAACTCATTTCAAAACATAATCATTACTTTTCAAAACTCATAACCAAACACATAATTCAAAACTCTTTTCAAAACTCCATTCAAATCAATATTCTAAAAATATTTTAATTTTGTTAAGATTTACGATTTTTTTATTTTTTTTATTTTTTTATTTTTTTTATTTTTTGAATATTTTTAAATATTTTAATTTTTAAATATTACAATTTTAATTTTTTAAATTTTAAAATATTTTATAAAAATAAATTCAAACTCTATTTTATAAAAATATTTTTAAATATTTTAATTTTTTTTGTTATGTATTTGGTTACGATTTGAGTGTAGAGTTGTGAAAGTAGTATGGAATTTCGAGTTATGTGTTTGGTTATGAGTTTTAAAAATAATTTTTTAATTGAGTTTTGTTTTATGTGTTTGGTTAGGATTTGAGTGTACAGTTGTTTTTAAATTTAAAATATTAAAAATTTAAATTATTTTAATTTTTTGAATATTTAAATTATTTAAATTTTTACAATTTAAATTTTTTGAATATTTATTTTAATTTTTTACTTATTAAATTTTTTAGATTATTTAAATTATTTAAATATTTATGATTTAAATTTTTTGAATATTTATTTTGAAAAAAAATTATTTCCTTTGTAGTATTTTCAATTAAAAAATTGATTAATATTATTTTTTGTTAATAATAAATTTTTTTAATTGAATTTTAAAAAGAGTTTGGTTATGAGTGTTGATCAAAATTTTTAATAATGTGAAAGTAATGTGTTTTGTTATGAGTTATAACAATTTGAATTAAGTTTTGAAAACTCTTTTCAAAACTCATAACCAAACAAATTTTCTTACTTCACATGTCAAATCAAACTTTCAAAACTCAATTCCACACTCAATTTAACACTTTATTCAAAAATCATAACCAAACAAATTTTCTACACTCAAATCATAATTCTAAAACACACAAACTCAAAATACAACTCATATTCTCAAACCATAATTATAAAGCTCTACCAAACGGATCAATTTTTGGAAGTGTCAGCTCAGGCTGAGCATTGACGTTTTGTTTCTATAGTTTCAATCCTCTTCAAATTTTTTTCTTTTAACATTTCAGATAGTTACAAAAAATATTGACTTACACTGTAAATTTCAACTCTAAAAAACCCAAGGGTAAAAAAAAAAACCAGAAGGGCAGTCAAAGGTCTATATGCCAATATGATTTGTTTGGATTGCCAGAAAATGAGAGAAAAATTCATCAATTAGCGAGTCTCTGAAGTGATTTCAAAAAAGAAAAAGAAAAAAAAAATTTGGTGGACAGAAGATAATCAGTCTGTCTTAATTTTACTTGTTTGATTTTGTTATTTCTTTGAATCTATTTTATCTTTCTTAGAGACCAGAGAGAGAGAGAGAGTGAGAGAGAGAGAGTGTCTGTGGGGAAATGGGAACCTGGGCTTTGAGAATCATGGTCCTGGCTTGGGATTTCTTGACGAGATCGGCCACTACGCGGAAGCGTCAACGGCGGTAGTATAGACGGAAGGGTAATTTCAAAGTATTCTGAGAAGATAGTTAAAAATTAATTTTTTTTAGCTTTGCTTGACTATTTTTTGAAAAAATATGTAAAAAATGTAAGAGATGATATAAGTTAAAATAGGTTAAAAATTGAGAAGTGATTTTTAATTCACTTCCCAAATTAAGACTTCATCTAGTATTAAAAGTTAATAAGTAAAAAAATTTATTTAGAATTTAATGAAATATAAGTTTACAAAATGAAACTTCTATATAAATGAAGCTTAGAGAGGCTACTGCACATGGTGCGCAGCCAATGATAGAATTAGGAGAATGGACCTTGTTACATCCCCTAAAAACACTCTTTCTAATTTTTCTAATTTTCATATTAAGTAAAAAAAAGAAAAAAAAACAAAGAAATAGTTACCCAGAATAAAAATTAGGGGGATTAGGGGGACACTTTTTAGGGCTCCAAATCATTTCCCTTATGAGAATACTATGGGGGTCATGGTCCTTCTATTTTTCTAAAAAATACTATTTGTTATAGCAATTTAAAAATATATATATATATCATTATATATATAAAATGGTCCTTAGTATAAGAAAATGCATCTTTTATTATTCTCTCATTTTTTTTTCTATTTCGCACTAAAAAAATTTATTCATCCTATTAGATATTGTTTTTATGATATTTAATTTTTTTCTATATATATATATATAATTTATATATATCATATTGTACATATACGTGTGTTTATGTATTTGGTGATTTTTTTTTTTCCGCCGCTCTAATAATAAAATCTTAATTTCATCTCTATGCGCAGCCGTAACTGTTGTGTGGCTAATGGGATCTTTTTCAAGCCTCATTTCGATGATCTGTACCATTTAATTTTTAAAAGATATCGAGTAGAATATGTCTGTAAAAAATTCAAGTTAATCGGATATCAATATCTTTTTTATTAAGTCATGTTTATATTCAAATTTATATTTAAAATTAAATTTATCATTCAATTTTTAAATACAAATATGTCTTGATAAAATGGATACTAATATTTAATTAATTTAAATTTTTATAAGTATGCTTTACTTAATTTATTTTAAAAAATAAACAATTTAAATGATCAAAATGAGGTAAAAAAAAAGATTCCATTACAATGCAATAGTTATGCACAATAGCCTCCTCAATCCCGTATGCCCCTACAAATAACTGATTGACAGAGATGCTCTTAAATGTAAGTTTGAACTGGTTTCTTGTACAAATAAAAATAAATTAAAAATTGCTTTGGTCCAAAAGTGACACTCAAAATGAATCATGCCAACACATTTTAAGTCAGCTTTGTTCTTTTTTTTTTCTTTTTTTTAAATTTTTGTCATTTATCTTGTATTTTGATTTCTTTAATAAAGTTTTTTTTTTAATTATTAAAAAAAAAATCAGGTTGGGTCATACTACAATACACATCTCTTTTGGGGTATAGAATATATGTAAGTTATGATATTTATGATGTTGTTTATTACTATAAATGTCATAACTAAATCTTTTGCAATCATAATTACAAAAAAAAAAAAAAATCATAACTAAATATCACATAAGGTATAATTAAAAATCTTTTCAATCATAACTAAAATAATAATCACAATTGATTATATAACCAATATTATACCAAGTCATAACTAATACCACAATGAATCACAATATGTCATAATTAAAAAATATAATTATTATAACTGGAGCATATGGTATACACTCGAATGAGGTGTGTATTGTAAAATTTTCCTACTTTTTTAGATAAATTATAAATTTACAATAATAAAACTTCCCGGAAGTTATAAGAATACAAAAACACCACATGCGATTAATTGGTCTTCAAAATTTATGCTCGACTAGTTTAATGCAAAATATGTTTATTTTTTTTGCTTTTTTGCATCGCATTGTATATTTTGGAACCTAGAGCTTGGAACCAAGAACAAAGCTGAAAGAGCTTAGAAATCAGGTTATACTCCCTCCTCTATTTAATAAAACTTAAGAGGAACATTATAATACACACTCCTCAAAAAATATATACTATATGTATTTTATAATTAAAGAAAAAATAACATAATTTCATATTTTTTGAGCTATAATTAAAAAAAAAAAAGTGTAACCAAATAAAAAAATGAGACATAACCAAAAAAATTTATAAATCATAACTAAAATAATGTCATAATTAAAAAAAAATTAATTATAATTAAAAAAATAATATAATTAAAAATACATATAGGGTTGTTTTGGAAAGTTGGTAAAAAGTTGGTTTTTGGCTTCTTACCAAGCTTTTTGGCTTTTTTTGGAAGTGATTTGGGAAGTTGGTAAAAAGCTGACTTTTTACTTTTTAGTTTAATATTTATTTATTGTATCAAATCAAATTAAAATGACCAAAATACTCTTATCCAACATAAGAGATTTATTTTAGGATAAACTACCAATAGGTCCTATTTGGAGGCTTATTACCTAATAGGTCCTACTTTGGAGACTTATTACCCATTAAGTCCTATTTGATATAATTTATTAAGTGATAAAGATAAATTTATCAGTTTTTTTTTTATAAATAATTTTATAGTTATAAATTTATCAGTCTCTTTGTTTTATGAATAAATTTTTAGTGATAAATTTATCACTCTCTTATTTTTATAGTGTTAAATTTATTAGTTAGGACCTGTAACTAAATAAGTCTAGTTAACAGGACTAATTGGTAAGTATCCCTTTATTTTATTATTTTTTTTTCATAAGCCCTAATTTATAATTTTAAGACTGCGTTTTTGACACTTCTCAAAAGAAATTTGTTACGTTTTTAGCAGTCATATTTTTAAATATTTTGTCCAAAAACATTTTTTATTATGTTCTCAAAATGGCACATAATACACCCCCTTAAATTATGTAAATATTAGAATTTTCCCTAGAGTTTTACTAAATTTTAACTTAGAGCAATTATTGTATTTTATTAGTCCCGACTCCCGAGGTTATCGTGGGCGGCTTAGCTCATGCTTCGTACCTTAATATCCGCAAGACATCCAACCTCTTCTGAAAGTGGAGCATCCAAAGAGGATTATTAAATTGATGTCAAATCTATAAATTCTGAGAGATATGAATGGCCGGGACTCGGACACTACCATACTCGTGAAACTTATGGTCTCTTATCGCTCGACACACACAATAGAGACAGGAAGTAGAAAGTAGTGACGTTTTTTGGAAATTTGAAGATTCTAAGGAATATTTTTATCTTAAAAAATGATTTACCCTTTCACATGGAGGAATTGGAATCACCGTTGTTGTACTCAATTTAAGGCGCATTATAAATTTATTTTTATAATTATAAAAATAAGTTTATAATACACGTTAAATTGAGGCACAATTGTCACTGCTGTATTAACTAATTCGTCACATGGATGTGTATTTCCAGCAACATATTAATTTCTAGATAAAAAAAACAGCATATTAATTTGACTGGGAAACTATGAACTTTGTCTTCAAATGCCACGAAACTTATGTAAATTTGAACATATATATATATATATTTTGGAATTTAACTTTGTTTTGTGATTTTTTTTTATATAAATTTTTTTAGCCAAAAAAAAAAAAGTCATATGTTTAGGAATTACTTTTTTAGATGTATAAAAAATGTGGACGGCTAGTGCATATAATTTAACTTTTTTAATAATTTTTATTTTTTTTTTATTTTTTTAAAGCAATGATAAGGACCCAAAAAAAGTTATTAAAAATTTTGCAAAATATTCACAAGGGTGTTAGAGCATCCTTACCTGCTTACTTATATTTTATCTTAAAATATTATTAAAAAATTCATTTCTTATTTTAAGAATCACTTTTTTGTGTACTTCTTCCAACAAATTCTATATTCTTTCTTTATTCTAATAAAATATTATTTTTAATTATTTTATATTTTATATTTTTGAGGATGGAGATGCTTAAGAACCAAACAATGATGGTTGAATAAAAAATAATTTTATATTTTTGGAGAGTGAACAATTGCTCTCTATAGCATTTTTTATAATATGGAGTTGCTTTAGGGGAACTGATAGATTGATAGGTTGATTTTATAAAGAAAGACTCTAAAATAGGTAAGGAATGAATTTAAGAGATCTAATAGAGATGTTCTTAGACCCAAGCCACATGTGACTTACACCTATTCGAGTATTATATAAAAATTTTAATAATCTTTTTGAAGTCTAACATTTTTGTTTCACTTTTTTTTAGGTTTTTTAAACATTTTGAGTTTATTTCTATTTTTATTTTTTAATCAAAAAGCCAAATTACCAAACAGGTTCCATTCCATGTATTCCTTCAATTGAAACGTGGATCTATTTCTGGAGACTTCCATTATTGAGCTTTTGTGGCGGCCTAGAAGGATGAAACCAAAATGCTCTGGTACTTTAAGATTTTGTTGTGGGACCTCATTTTTTGCTATATGTAAATTATTTTTTGGGCGTTGATTCATCCCCGAAAGGGGAGCCCCGAATCTCCCGATTTTTTATTTCAAGTAAAAAAAAAAAAAAAAAAAAAATACTTTGTCAAAAATGAAAATTAGAGGGATTAGGAGGAGTTTTTTTAGGGAGATTTTTCATTTTTCTTATTTTTTTTATCAGTTTAAAGAAAGGGATTTTGAGCTCTCAAGATGGGGAAAAGAAACAAGTATCAGAAAATGGAAATGAGAAAACTAATTGTAAAGTTTTTACTCGTTTGCTATTAATTTTTTATTTTCACTGAATTATTTTTTTTTGGTAATGTGAATTCCTCCTACATTAGATAGATTGAATAAGCCAAGCAGGTGAGTCAATATTAAGGTAAAATCAAGAACATCATCCTTCAATTATCTTCATGTCATCAAAGTATCAAGGAGAATAAAAGATTCAACATGGAAATAATTAGGGGATAATATCAAATAACTCCTATTTTTCAAAAAAAGAAATATTCACACTATGTTGAGAAATTTAATTCTACGAAAACTTTGTTTAACAAAAGAATACTTATTTAATATTTTTCGTTGCTTCTATATGTACTCCCTCCTTCCTCAACCCTCTATTTTCCCTCTCATGCACATACATTAGCACCCTCAAACCTCATTTGCCCTCCATTATATGATTTGGACATCAAATTTCATTGCTCCAAAAATATCCTAAAGTAAAATCTATATTCTTATTCTATCTTATTAATTAATTAATTATTTATTTTGTTTTTCATCTTTAGCAAGAAGCTGTCAAGTTCTTCAAATAATCAGACTGAGAAAGCTTTTTTGTCTATATCTTCAACAAGAACGTACCAAGTGGCCCAAATGATGATTAGGGTTGGGATAGAATATCTTCTAAACTTTTTCATTACACTGCAAAAATTTTGATTTTTTGCTACGGTAAAATGTCGTCACAAATATTAAAAATATTATTTGAAAATTTTTTAGCGACGATAAATGGGGGGTCACAACAAAGGGCGTTACTAAAACATTTTAGTGATGGCCTTTTTTTGTGACGGCAAAAGTTGTCTTTTGCGATAATATGTAAAAAAGTGAGATTTTATGCGATGGCACTGTTTTACAGTCGCAAAGAGTGTTATTTAAGACGGCAAAAAATGCCATTGCGAAAGGATTTTTATTGCGATGAGATACTTACCGTCGCTAAAATATTTTTTGAGACGGCAAAACACATCGTCGCTAAAAGATTATTTGAGACGGCAAAATGTTTCGTCGCAAAAAGTTTTTTGTTACAATAGCCAATATCTTTTGCGACGGCATTGCCTACGTCGCAAAAAAAAAATACATTTAGTTCTAATGTTTTTTGAGACGATGTGGTGCCATCGCCAAAAAAAAACAAAAAAAAAAATTAAAAATATGAATATTACCTGTATTAAATGAAAAAAAAATTGAAAAAAAACTAATAATTGCATAATAATATAAAAATTCTAGTATAAAAATATTCTTGCATTCATAATTATACATCAACAAAAATACCACACTATATAATGTTGCATAATATATATATAATGTTTAAATACATTATATTGTTCACAATTCAAAATAACGTAAATCAAAAATAAAAGTTTTCCTCATATTTTTTTGTGGGTAACAAAAACAAAAATTAGTTGCATTCTTCACAAGCAAGCATTCCACAATAAACAAACTCCTACTCAGGAAATATCTGAAAGCAAAAGATAAAAATAATTAATGACAATATAATTATGTGTTAATATGTTAATTACAAAAAAAAAAACATAAAAATATAACTACTATATAATTACAAAGATAATTAAGTAAATAATTTTGGCTGAACCGAAATCCGGTTCTAACTCCTAAATCGAGAACCCGATTCGAGTCTTGTCTTCTCTCACAAATCTCTCGTGGCTAGACGGTCGTGTGGGCCAAGTTTCGCACTAATCCGAAGCCGTTTGGTGATTTTGACACGTTAACACCTTGAATTCAAGTTTCTTAAGGAATGAGTTTGGCTAGACCAAAATTCGATTCTAACTCCCAAACTGGGAACCCGATTTGAGTCCCGTATTCTTCTACAAGTCTCTTGTGCCTAGGCAGTCGTGTGTACCAAGTTTCGCGCTAATCCAAAGCAGTTGGGTGATTTTGACGCGTCAACACCTCGAATTCAAGTTTCTTAAGGAACCAGTTTGCCTAGAGTGAAATCTAGCTCTAACTCTCAAACCGGGAACCCGATTCGAGCCCCATCTTCTCCCACCAGTCTTTCGTGCCTAGACGGTCGTGTGTGCCCAGTTTCGTGCTAATCCAATGCCGTTTGGTGATTTTGGAGCGTCAACACCTCGAATTCAAGTTTCTAAAGGAACTAGTTTCTCTAGAGTGAAATCTGACTCTAACACCTAAACCAGAAACCCGATTCGAGCCTCGTCTTCTCTCACAAGTCTTTCGTGCCTAGGCAGTTGTGTGTGCTAAGTTTTGTGCTAATCTGACGTCGTTTGGTGATTTTGGGGCGTCAACACCACGAATTCAAGTTTCTTAAGGAACTAGTTTGCCTAAAGTGAAATCTGGCTCTAACTCCCAAACCGGGAACCCAATTCGAGTCCCGTCTTCTTCCACAAGTCTCTCGTGCCTGGACGGCCGTGTGTGCCAAGTTTCGTGTTAATCCAATACCGTTTGGTGATTTTGGGGTGTCAACACCTCGAATTCAAGTTTCTTAAGGAACTAGTTTGCTTAGAGTGAAATCCGGCTCTAACTCCCAAACTAGGAACCCGATTTGAGCCTTGTCTTCTCCCACAAGTCTCTCGTGCTTAGGGGGTCGTGCGAGCCAAGTTTCGTGCTAATCCGACGCCGTTTGGTGATTTTGGGGCGTCAACACCTCAAATTCAAGTTTCTTAAGGAACTAGTTTGCCTAGAGTGAAATCCGACTTTAACTCCAAAACCGGGAACCTGATTCGAGCCCCGTCTTCTCTCACAAGTCTCTTGTGCCTAGGCAGTTATGTGTGCCAAGTTTCGTGCTAATCCGACGCCGTTTGGTGATTTTAGGGCACCAACACCTTGAATTCAAGTTCTTTAAGGAACTAGTTTGCCTAGACCGAAATCCGGCTCTAACACCCAAACCGGGAACCCGATTCTAGCCCCGTCTTCTCCCATAAGTCTCTCGTGCCTAGGCAGTTAGGTGTGCCAAGTTTTGTGTCAATCCGACGGCGTTTGGTGATTTTGGGGCGTCAACACCTCGAATTCAACTTTCTTAAGGAACTAGTTTGCCTAAAGTAAAATCCGGCTCTAACTCCCAAACCAGGAACCCGATTCAAGCCCTGTCTTCTCCCACAAGTCTCTCATGCCTAGGCGGTCTTGTGTGCCAAGTTTCATGCTAATCCAACGCCGTTTGGTGATTTGAGGCGTCAACAACTCGAATTCAGGTTTCTAAAGGAACTAGTTTACGTAGACTGAAATATGGCTCTAACTTCCAAATCGGGAACCCAATTCGAGCTCCGTCTTCTCCCACAAGTCTCTCGTGTCTAGGCGGTTGTGTGTACCAAGTTTCGTGCTAATCTGACGTCGTTTGATGATTTTGGGGCATCAACACCTCGAATTCAAGTTTCTAAATGAACTAGTTTGCCTAGAGTGAAATCTAGCTCTAACTCCCAAACCGGGAACCTAATTCAAGCCTTATCTTCTCCCACAAGTCTCTCGTGCCTAGATGGTCATGTGTGCCAAGTTTCGTGCTAATCTGACATCGTTTGGTGATTTTGGGGCGTCAACACTTCGAATTCAAGTTTCTTAAGGAACTAGTTTGCCTAAAATGAAATCCAACTCTAACTCCCAAATCAGGAACCTAATTCGAGCCCCATTTTCTCCCACAAGTCTGTCGTGCCTAGGCGGTCATGTGTGCCAAGTTTTGTGCTAATCCAACGCCGTTTGGTGATTTTGAGGCATCAACACCTCAAATTCAAGTTTCTTAAGGAACTAGTTTGTCTTGAGTGAAATCCGGCTTTAACTCCCAAACCGGGAACTCGATTCGAGCCCCTTCTTCTCCCACAAGTCTCTGACCGAAATCCGGCTCTAACTCTTAAATTGGAAACCCGATTCGAGCCCCTTTTTCTCCCACAAGTGTCTCGTGCCTAGGCGATTGTGTGTGCTAAGGACCAAGCTGCAATGGTGCGCCATTCCAAGTGGGAAACTTAACAACGAAAAATTCTTTGTCTTTCTTTCTAATTATGTAATTAGCCTCTATCCTTTTGGGCTGTGTACAGTTAATTTATGGTTATTCTTAGCTTAGAATGCAAAGTTACATTTTATACCTGATCTTCTGATGGTGGTGTATATGGATTATCATCTCCTGCAGATTCCCTAAATACCCGGTGGCCACTCGATGCATCAGGAACCTATGACAGTCAATACAAAATGTGTTAATCATATTCGAATTTTATTAGATATACGTACATATATGTTGTGTGAAAATTTAACTATCAAACAATTTAATTTATATCGAACCTATCTGTTGGGATCCACACTCGCCCCCCGTGACACAAAGGCCATCATCTCAACTCTCATATGCTGTAAATGTGTAGAGAACTCTGCTCGCATCTCCTCCATCAGCTCCTCCCTCAACTCATCCCTTAGCTCCACACGAACCTGCTAGGTGATCTGAACAATAGTCGATGGCTGAGGTGTTGACTGTGATGGCCCAGTACCATCTTTATACACCGCGCTCCGAGGCATAGTTCTCTCATATGTGCGACAATATCTATGTCTGTCATGACCTATCAACTCATGGAGAGTTAACGATTAAACTCATCCTGTATTGAATAAGACATACAAGTATATGCCAAATTAAGATGATTGACACACAAAAAAATAAAAAATAAAATTTAAATACAATGTTAGGTGTTTGGAAACTACCAAGGTCTGGATAACCTCAGGGTCATCTACTCTACGTGTCATAAGCCAAACATTCATCTTATCAGTAGACTCCCTCTTGTTGGTCATCTAGATTTTTTTAAGAAATATGAAAATTAGAATCCAAATAATTTGCAAATATATAATGTTTATTTATATACAAAAATAAAACAATAAAATATAAACCTCATGCCGAATCTGAGCGAAAGTAATACGTCCTGTGGTATGAGCTATGCCGTGAGCTCGCCGATTTTTAGCATTCCTTGTTGCAATTTTCTGTAATAGGTTCAACAAATGTAAGTATATAAATATGATTTGTATGTTTACATATCATACATATAACTTATTTGTACACCTCAGCATCAGAAATACGTCAATACTCCACAAGTTCTTCCCATTAGCTTGGCACAATGTACAAAGGAACATTATCCTTCAGATTAGGATCAGAACTTCTAGGCTTGAAATACTCGGTCATAATCTTATTCTTGTGATCCTTCCATATGCTGTTGCAGGTTTTCATGCAGATTGGCTTATACTCCTCTAGATATATATTCAAATTGTCCTATAAAACACAATTTCAAAGTTTAAATAATAACAATTTTGGAATTTGAATTTTTAGACAAAAATATACTTTTACCTTCACATCCTTCGAAATAGCATTAAGAATATCATTAAGCACAGTGTTCTAATCAAGAAAAGTAAGAGGAACAATGTTACCATTTCGCATAATAATGCCAAGTTGAGTAGTTAACTTAGACACATTATCCCCTATTGGCCAGTAATTTTCGTCAAATTGTATGTCCAACTTTGTACCAGTACCCCACTCCTTAATGTCCTTGGCACATCATCTACCATGCCTAGTCGATGTTGATGAAGAACTAACATGACCTGCGAGATACAATAAGAATAAACAATATACGATGATAATAAACAAATGAAAATTTAAATAATGTTAATACAAATTGAATTTTTATACCTGAGGTGGGCTATGAAGAAGTAGAAGGGTTTGGAAGATATAATGAGAATAAACAAATTATATATAATGAGAATAAATAAATGTATATTTAAATAATTTTCGTACAAATCAAAGCAAATTTATATAGTTGCGGTTGGCTCATAAGATGATGACTCTAGTCAGGATGATAGTTGCTGTGGTGCCACTGATGGTGGACGCACCGACGGTAGGCGTGGAGGCTGATTAGATGATAGCTGCTGTGGTGCCACTAATGGTGGTCGATGAGGTGGCACTAATGGCCCCTCTGATGGTGCTCAATGTGATGCCTCCTCTAATGGTGGTGCCACTAATGGTGGTCGCTGCAGTGGTTGGTTAGATAGTGGTGGCACTAATGACCCCTTTGATGGTGGTCGATGTGATGCCTCCTCTGATGGTGGTGCCATTGATGTCCTCTTACGTACCACATCGGACATCATACGTAGGGGATGATCAGGCTTCCTCTTCCTTGCCATAATAATATGTAAGCAATATGACATTAATTGACATTAGAAACGTAGATAATGGTTTTGAATCAACTATAATATGACATTAATCGAACTAATACAATTACAAAGATAAAGTAAATAAGAAACTGATGATTAACTACAACCTTGGCCTTAATTCAATTACTGATGTTTATTAAATATAAGTCTATTTCAACATTGAGTATTTCTCCTTCTACGGCTTCCCTTACCCAACCAACTTCTTCATCACAGAGCATTATGTTTTCTTCCAATTGTTGGCTCATATATGGCTTGATTTCTGGATCAGTCGAATTCATATCAAATAAACCTCTTTGAGACATCTTCACCACTACTTGCCAGTCTGGTTCTATGGGTCTATAACATACCAAACTTGCTTTGCTTGGGATACCAAGATGAAAGGTTCATTGGTAATTCGATCATCTCGGTACAACAAATGATTGGAGTTGACCAACGTGAAATTAAAGACATCTTGTATCTTCCCGTGAATGTTGTCAATCCAATCACACTTAAACAACACATGCTTTTTCTCATTGGAATATCGAATCTCAACAATATCTATCAATTGTCCCTAATAGCACACATACCCCACACGAGGATTCTTTTCTTTCTGACTAGCATAACTTATGGTATCTGCCTTCAAAGCTACACCATAATTTTGTGTGGCTCGACAGTCATCCATGGCTTTTACTCGATATCGAAACCCATTCATTATATACTCGTTGAACCTCCTTGCCAGGTTATGAGGACCATTTGCCAATGCAATAATCTCTTCAAAAAATGTGACATCATTAGTCCTTCGCAAAGTTTGAACCTATTTTAAAAAAAAAAAAATGTAAAACTTAAAATGTAGTTCAACTTAGGTAACTAGAATCTGTAGATTTAAATACATACATGTTCCTTGAACCAAATGTGAAAAGCTTCAAAATGTTCATACTGAAGCTGATAATCATTAACACGAGGCATTTTGACCTTAAGTACTTTAAGGTGTTTGCTGTGTAGATTGAAAATTTATCAATAAAAATATTTTGGTTCAAAATTCAATGAAACATAATAAAATATTGAGTGAGTGACATAACCTACTTTATGAATGGTTGAACTGCGCTTGTATTTAATAAGGCATGCCGATAAGCTTGTACCCAAGAAGTATCATCAAGAAAAAAAGCTTGTGCTTTCACCAACAGCATGACCCAGATTATCATCACCACGGTAGTTCCTCACGAGTCGACTAGATTTGGTTTCCACATCATTGAGATATTGTGCACAAAAATTCATGCATTCTTCCATAAGATATTCTTTAGCAATTAAACCTTCTGGATGAGCTCTATTACGCACATATTGCTTCAAAGTAAGAAGATACCTCCCAATTGGATACATCCATTGAAACTGAATCGCTCCAGCCAATAATGCTTCATCAGCTAGATGTACAGGCAAGTGCTCTATTATATCAAAAAAAGTCGGAGGAAATATTTTCTCTAGATGACAAAGTGTTACGGCGATACGATCTTGAATATATTGTAAATCTGTCGTACGATTCACTTTAGAACATAATTGTTTAAAAAAATTGCTCAATTCAATCAAAGGTTCAATTACATTCTTTGGTAACGATCTTCGAATAGCCAATGGAATAAGTTGTTACATCAGAATATGACTATCATGGCTCTTAAGACCCCCAATACTTCTATCATGTGAGCGCATACGACGCGAATATTGGATGAATACTCGTTGGGAACTCTAACTTCCTTTAACACTTTTAAGAACAAATCTTTCTCATCCTTGGTCATTGTGAATTGTGCTAGTGGTAAATAAGCTTTATTCGACCCTCTTAACTGGAAATGTAGGGGTTTTCTAATATTCATTTCTTGTAAATCACACCGAGCATTAACACCATCTTTCGATTTTCTTGCAACCCCTAATATTTTTCACAACACATTATCACAAACATTCTTCTCTATATGTATCACATCGAGATTGTGTCTTATTAGATTATGCTCCCAATATGGCAGTTTATAAAAGATACTCTTTTTCTTCCAACTATGGGTGCGATGTCCAGCTTTCTCCTTCTCAACTTGTCTCCTATGCTTCTCCTTAAAGTCATCCCTCTTGTATTGGGCTAAAATACCCTCACATTCTAATTGTAGCAACATCTCAGTTCCAGACATTAATTTTGGTTTGAGTCTGAATTCCCGACTACCATCAAATGATACTTTATCTTTTCGAAATTTATGACCACTAGGTAAAAATCTGCGATAACCCAAGTATGATTGTTTCCTACTATGCTTCAACCAACATGATGTAGTTTCCTTATTGCAACAAGGACATGCATATTCACCTTTAGTGCTCCATCCTGACAAGTTTGCATAAGCAGGAAAATCACTAATTGTCCACAGTAAAGCTACATACATTTGAAACATTTGATTTGTTAACGCATCAAATGTGGAGACAGCATCATTCCATAGTTCTTTCAACTCCTCAATCAACAATTGCATATACACATCAATCTTGTCACGAGGTCCTTTCGGGCCATCAATAAGCACAGATAAAATTAAAAATGGTTGCTTCATGCACATCCATAGCGGTAAGTTATATGAAATGAGCACAAGAGGCCAAGTGCTATGAACTATGTTCATCGTCTTGAGTGGGTTAAAACCATCAGATGCTAAGCCAAGCCTTACACTGTGGCAATCATTACTAAAGTCAATATTCCGACGGTCAAAATCTTTCCATGCAAGAGAGTCAGCAGGATGCCTAAAGATACCGTCATCAGTTCGTTCCTCTGCATGCCATCTCATTAACTTGGCCGTCTTGGATGACATAAACAAGCTCTACAACCTTGGCTTTAAAGGAAAATACCTCATCTATTTTGCAGCTATTCGTCTGCCACATTTGTTAGGACTATAACCACAATCACCATTTGATTTCCATCTAGAACTATTGCATATGACACGTTTATCAAGGTTGGTATCATCATTTCGAAACAATATGTAACTATTAGGACATGCATCCCACATCTCATACGTGAAGCCCAAATTTGTTGTGACCTTTTGAGCTTTATAATATGAGTTTGGGAGTTTCACACCCAATGGGAACACCTCATTCAATAACTCAAGCAACATGTCAACAGACTTGTCTGTCCACTGATTAAGCACCTTCAGATGTAGAAGTCAAACAATGAATGACAAAGATGTGAACTTCTCACAACCTGGATACAATTCACTTTGTACATCTTGAAGAAGTTTGAAATACTTTGTATTTTTTGCATTTGGACCGAGCTGGGGTTTAGATGCATGGGGATCAGGCCCTTGTGGTTCATTACCCTCAACACTTGTATCGGCATGTGGATTTCCCATAGCCCCTTGTATCATTCCAACCATATCATCCCCAATGTCTAAATTAGTCAATGTTTCATTCTCTCGATTACCACGCAGAGATACATACGATTCCCCATGATTAATCCAATGTTTGTACATTTTTAAAAAACCATTCAAAATAAGATGCTTCCCTACACCCTCTTGTACAAGATGGTATCGATTATCACATTTCTTACACAGACAACTAATCATCGAACCTTCAGTCCTATTGGTGTAGGAAAACACAAGGAATTGATCAATCCCATTAATGTATTCCCTCGACATCCTATTTGGAAAATCCATCCAACTCTTATCCATCATCTGTACTTCCCTCAAATATCGCTTCTGCACATATCCACAAAAATTAAACATTAAATAACTCTAAATATAATAACTACATATTCATGCATCATGATACCTATCTATCCAATTTCTCTCAAATAGGTAGGTGGTCTTATCACATTCAGTTATTTACTAATTTCTGTATCAGGTACTCAACCCAAAAATGATTAAGTGGATTTATTTCTAACATGATAAAGTCAAAGTTTTCAATCAAGACCTCCTAGGTAGTTTAACACAAGGAACTAACAAGAATTGGTCTATATCAGGTATCTCAGGAGTACCCAACAGGTAACCATTGTGAATCAAGCAATGCAAAGCTGATTCGTTATTTTAATTTTGGTAACCAATGATATCAGTAAGAGACACTGATATTCAAGACAAAGCTGCAGATGTTGTGCCAATTCACAAAGCACCTACAAGGCTACAACCTATAATTCAAACAGCTGGTTCACATTCCAAGCAATGCAAAAGGAACCAGATATAAGGGAGGCAACCCAAAAAGCAAAATATCAAAAACATAACTCTAGCGGGACAATATATGTACAACTACTAAAACCTGCTTAGACTTAGATGGAATCAAACCCAATATAACAGTGAAACTCCGACTTATACTATCCCAAGATGTGATCAAATGCATACTATTTCAGGCACCAAAACCTGAATTACAATGTATTTATTTTGATGCAAAAGACACTAGATACAGCCGCATATATAGTATTAATTCACTTACCAATAAGTCTTTTTGTTGACCAACTACAAAATTTTAACCCCTCAAACCATCCCTCCATTTTCAGATGCTATATTACAGTTTTTACTTTTGCATTATTAGGCCATTTGACTAAATAATTTGAACTACCATTTAACATCAAAAAATAAAATAAAAAATTAACCATCTAACAAAAAATTATAAACATAAACCTAAAACCCAATCTTCAAATCCATACCAGATTTTTTTTTTGGAAGGGAGGGAGGGGGGGGATATAATTTTACAAAACAAATGCAATGACGATTATAATTTTTTTTTAGCATGTATATTAAAAAAGGTGAAAGTAAGCGAGCTATGACTGATTAGATTAGTCAAAACACATATGCATATACCATAGTTAATAACTATTCCTCAAACCCTACTTATTGATCAAACCAATCAATTCATGAAAAAACAGTGAATTTAAGTAAGATCTATGAGAATGAGAGAGAGAGAGAGAGAGAGAGAGAGAGAGAGAAAGAGAGAGAGAGAGCATACAAGGGTCGTCACTCACTGAGTGAGTGAGAGAGGCGCGATTGAGACTAATTGAACCACTGTTGCTGCTGTTGCTGCTAGCCGTCGTCACTCCTCATTGTTTTATTAGCTCTTTCAAGAAAGCAAACACAAAGAAATCAAAGGCTATACATTGTAAGTATCTATAGGAAATTGAATTACAAATAAAATTTGTGTACATAAAATTCGTATAGAATGATATGTCAGTTGTATATTTGTAATTTTGAACAACAAAATTTGGTGTTTTGACTTAAATTAAAAAGACTAAACAATTTTCTATAATGAGAAGATGTATATTTTTATATATAACAAAGATGCTTTCTATAACAGTTTTCTATAACAAAATTGAAACAGTTTTCTCCATTTGAATTGTTTAAACTTTTCACCTATAACATAAACCATAGGGTAATATTATACATCCGTTATTATACAATATATAATCATTTTAAATTTCTTATAGTATAGCAAGCATTAACAAAATCCAAAATCCAATGTAATATGAATATGAATGAGGGTACAGTGAACCCAACCTGGGTTTAAGATCATAGATTTAACTTGATGAGGTATTCCTTTATAAGATGTCATGTCTAAAATAAAATAAAAAACCAGGGTTTTGAATAGCTACTAATACCTAAATCTAGACAAATTGATGATGACTTACCTGATACATTCACTTCTGCTGCTAGCTGCACCACCGCTGCTGCTGCTAGCTAGCCGTCGTCACTCCTGCTTGCCATCGTTGCTCGTCGAGAGAGAGATTGTAACACGCTGATGGAATTTTGCCTCAAGGGATTTTGGGGGAAACGTTTTAGGGATTTTGGGGGAAAACAATAGCGCGAATAAGTGAAGGAGAGGGATATGAAAAAAATTTCATTACTTTTTGCGATGGCATGTTTAAACCGTCAGAAATGATAAATCTAATAAGTAAAATGACGTTGTTTTAATAAGAGTTTTTTTTTTTTTTTTTTACGACAGACAATTGCCATCACATTTGGTCCACTATTTGTGACGGTAAATTTTTACCATCTTAATAAACTTGTTTTTGCGACGATACACAAGCTGCTACAAATATTTCTGTATTTAACACACTTTTTATTGTATGCTCATTCGTGACAGGGTATCTACCGCCGCAAAAGCTATTTAATGGCGACGGTTAAAAATGCCATCGCAAAAGACCATTTTTTTGTGACGGGATATGCACCGTCTCAAAAGAGTCGCCGCCTTCAACTGCTTTATTTCCCGAGCAACTGACAAATGCCTTCTATTCTTCAAAGTTCTCCAACAGCCCTTCAAATGGAACACCGAGTCTAAGGAGGCCTTCCAATAACTAAAACAATGCCTAGCCAATCCCCCTCTTCTCTCTCAAGCATTGCTAGGAGAGACCCTTTTCCTTTACTTAGCTGTCTCCACTACGGCGGTCAGTGCTGCTCTTATTAGGGAAGACAACTCAGCCCAGCACCCAGTTTACTACTTCAACCGCACACTTCGGGAGGTAGAACAGAACCACCCATTATTAGAGAAGATGGCTCTGGCTCTGGTCAGCGCCTCAAGACGCTTCTGACCCTATTTCCAGGCACACTCAATTGTGGTCCTCACTGACCAACCTTTAAGGAAAATTATGCAACAACCAGAGTCATCAGGCAGACTCATACAATGATCTCTTAAATTAAGTCAATACGAGATCTCTTACTGACCTCAGATAGCCATCAAAGGCCAAGCCGTTACCGACTTCATTTTGGAATTCACCAATCTTACCCCGCACACACCCCCTCCATGGCCACAAGCCATTCCTGAGACAACTAATCCCCATTTTTAGATCCTTAATGTTGACGGATCATCCCGCAAAAAAGGTAGCAGAGCTGGTTTAATCCTTACTACCCCAGAGGGCGAATACTTTAAGTGTGCTCTACGTTTTCTATTCAATGCAAGTAATAACGAGGCTGAGTATAAGGCCCTCATAGCGGATCTCTGACTGGCCAAAGACATTGTGGTCGACCACATCCACGTGTTAAGTGATTCCCAATTAGTTGTCGGACAGATAACTAGGGAGTTTGAAGCGAAGGAAGAAATGATGCGAGCATACAAGGACATCGCTTTTCCACTCACCCGCCCTTTTAGTAGTTTCTAGATCCAGCACATCCCCAGGTTAGACAATTCTCGGGTCTCCGACTGGCCAAAGACATTGTGGTCGACCACATCCACGTGTTAAGTGATTCCCAATTGGTTGTCGGACAGATAACTAGGGAGTTTGAAATGAAGGAAGAAATGATGCAAGCATACAGGGACATCGCTTTTCTACTCACCCACCTTTTTAGTAGTTTCTAGATCCAGCACATCCCCAGGTTAGACTATTCTCAGGTGGATGAAATGGCTTAATTAGTTTCGGCTAACCCGTCAGATCTCAACCACGACATTTGAGTCGAATACCTGACCACTCCCGCCGTTTCACCAAATCCACAAGAGGTCCACCTTCTCCAGAACGAGTCTATCCTATGGGCCTAAGACATCATGTCGTTCTTAGAACATGGGGTGTTACCAGACGCTAAACAAGAGGCCGATAAAGTCAAGGCTCGGTCGTCTCATTATGTCATCATCAACAGCTTGTTGTACAAATAGGGATTCTCAAGCCCATACATTAGGTGTCTCAGTCCTGCTCAAGTGAACTATGTGATAAGAGAAATACACGAGGGCGTTTGTGGCAACCATTCAGGTGGACGGTCTCTAGCCCATAAAATTCTCCGCACAGGCTACTTCTGGCCCATGATCAATCAAGACGCAATTGACTTTGTGCTTAAGTGTGAGAAATGCCAGTGCTCTGCCAACATCCCTCATACACCGCCAGCGGAACTGACCACACTCAGCAGTGCATCTCCTTTTGCCAAGTAGGGCATCGACTTAGTTGGTCCCTTACCCACTGCTAGAGGCTAAGTCAAGTTCGCTGTGGTTGCCATTGATTACTTCACCAAATGGGTGGAAGCACAACCACTTGCTACAATCACTGAACGAAACGCCACCAAGTTCATCTGGCAATAAATCGTGTGCCGGTTCGGAATTTCCTAGGTCATCGTCTCAGATAATGGAAAAAAAATTTGACAATGCCAAATTCAAGAAATTCTGTGAAGAGCTCTACATCAGACCATGTTTTTCCTCTCCAGGCCATCCCAAACTAATGGGCAAGTCGAACTCACCAATCACTCACTTCCAAAGATCATCAAGACTAAATTGGAAGCCACCAAAGAACTCTGGGCTGAGGAATTACCGAATGTACTCTGGGCCTATCGCATGACAACTCGCAATTTCGCCTAACATACGGCGCCGAGACGGTCATCCCGGTGGAAATCGGTCTTCTGATTCCCCGGGTGCTACATCCGAACCCAAAACTAAATAAAGAGCTGCGACAGGCTGACTTGGACCTAATTGAAGGGCTTCGAGAGTCGGCTGTTGTCAGGCTAGCATCATACCAACAGAGAATAAGAACACATTATAACCGTAGAGTTAGATCCCGAGAATTCGTAGTTGGCGACCTAGTCTCACGCGAAACCACTCTCGCCACCAAAAACCCAATCGAGGACAAACTAGCAGCTAAGTGGGAAGGACCTTAAATCATCACAGCCAGACCGTTCGAGCACTTATCATCTCCAAGACATGACAGCCAGAGACCTCCTTCATCCATGAAATGTAGAGCACTTAAAGCGTTATTATCAATAAAACGGTTTCTACTTCTTTTTGTATGATACCTGTTGTATGGTCCATTTTGCTCTTTAGAACACTTGTTCATTTTTGCTTTTACCATACGATGTGTAAATCTATGAATGCAAGATCATGCTTTAATGACAAACATTTTCAACCCGCATTTTTGGTGTTGTACCTCTCTTCCTAAAGAGCTCAACCAAACTGAGACACATAAGCCTCAACATCATCAATTAGTCTGTCTTAATTTTACTTGTTTAATTTTGTTATATCTTTGAAGCTATTTTATCTTTTTTTAGAGACCGAACAAGGAGAGAGAGAGAGAGAGAGAGAGAGAGAGAGAGGAAATGGGAACCTGGGCTTTGAGAATCTTGGTCCTGGCTTGGGATTTCTTGATGTGTGAGAGAGAGAGAGAGAGAGAGAGAGAGAGATAGAGAGGGAAATGAGAACTTGGGCTTTGAGAATCTTGGTCCTGGCTTGGGATTTCTTGATGAGATCAGCCATTATGCGGAAGCGTCAACGACAGTAGTATTGATAGAAGGGTAATTTCGAAGTGTTTTGGAAAGATGGTTAAAAATTGATTTTTTTTTTTAGTTTTGTGTGACCTTTTTTTTGAAAAAATATGTACAAAATGTGAGAGATGATGCGACCTAAAATGAGTTAAAAGCTGAGAAGTGACTTTTAATCTACTTCCCAAACTAGACATTCATCTAATATTAAAAGTTAATAAGAAGTAAAAAAAATTATTTAGGATTTAATGAAATATAAGTTTACAAAATGAAACTTGTACATAAATGAAGCTTGGAGAGGCTAGTACACATGGTGCACAACCAATGATGGAATTAGGAGAAGACTATGGGGGCCATGGCCCTTCTGTTTATGTGAAAAATACTATTTGTCATAGCACTTTAAATATATATATATATATATATATATCATTTTATACATAAAATGGCCTCCTAGTATAAGAAAAAACATATTTTATTACTCTCTCATCTTGTCTTTTTTTTTTTCTTTTTTTTTTCGTACTATAATTTTTTTTTCATTCTATTAGAGATTGCTTCTATGATATTTATTTTTTTTCTATATATATATATATAATTTATATATCATATTGTACATACATGTGTGTTTGTGTATTTGGTATTTTTTTTTTGGCCCCTCCGATGATGAAATCCTAGTTTTGTCCCAGTGTGCAGCAGTAACTATTGTGTGGCTAATGGGGCCTTTTTTGAGCCTCATTCTGATGATCCGTACCATTCAATTTTTAGAAGATATCGAGTAAAATATGTCTGCAAAAAATTTAAATTAATCGGATATCGATATCCTTTTCATCAAGTCATGTTTGTATTCAAATTTATACTTCAAATTATATTTATCATTCAATTTCTAAATGCAAATATGTCTTGATAAAAGGGATACTGATATCTGATTAATTTAGATTTTTTATAAGTATGTTCTACTCGATTTATTCTAAAAACTAAGGTGCCGTTTGGTAACACTTATGTTTTCAGTTTTCTGTTTATATTTACAAAAATTTTAAAAACTCAAATAAAAACTTGTTTGCTAAAATTTTTGATTTATAAATCAGTGGTCTTAGTTTATAAATTTGGCCAAAAAATGAAAATACAAAAAATGTGTTTCCGTTTTGAGTTTTGAGTTTTTAGTTTTTTTTTTTTTTTTTTTACCACCCAACACTAGCCACTACCTGGCACCATTTTCCACCACTGTCTTCCGCCACCACCACTCACCATCCACCTGTCACCACCCACCTGCCACCACCACTCACCCCTTGCCGCCACCACTACCACCACTACCACCACCCATCACCCATTTGTCATCCACTGCCACCACCACTCACCACTCACTTGCCACCACCACTCACCACTCACCTGCCACCACCATCCACCACCTGCCACCACCAACCACCCACCACCACCACCAACCACCTACCACCTACCCGCCACCATCACCCACCACCTGCCACCACCACCGCCGCCACCACCACCACCATCACCCACCACCCACCTGCCACCACCACTCACCACCCACCACCACCACCATTACCATAACCCACTCGCTACCACCTACCACCCGCCACCGTCACCCACCCATCCACCCACCACCACCCGCCACTTGTCATTTCTTACTCTTTTTTACATTTTAAATTTTTTAAAACATTTTGTTAATTACCAAACGCGTTTGTGGTTTATGTTTTTCTAAAAATAAACAAAAAATAAACAAAATCCAGTTTATACAATTTTTGTAAATATAAACTGAAAATGTAAACGTTACCAAACACACCATAAACGATTCAGATTATCAAAATAAGAAGGAAAAAGAAAAGTGTTCAATTAGAGTGCAATTGTTATGTACAATAGCCTCCTCAGTCCCATCTAAATACCCCCTAAAAAAAAACTAATTGACAAAGATGCTCTTAAATGTAAGCTTGAAGTATTTTTGTTGGACAATCTTCACTGTAATTAATTAATTAATTAATTTTGTTGTGTACTTAACGACAACTGAATATAAAAGAAATAAAGGAAATGAGAGAACATGTTTGATTACAAAAATCAAACTAGAAATATAATTAAATAAATAAAAATAGATTTTATTTTGTTACAAAAATAAAATTAAAATCTGATTTAAATAAACAAATAAAACATAATAATAAATTAAACAACTTACTTGATTAATTTCTTCGAATAATAATCTAATCAAGTCCAGTGTTTGACACTGTGTCCTCAAGACAGATTCGTCATCTCCTCGGTGCTTTCAGAATATGGACGTCTATCTCCCATGATGAAATGATCAACAACAAATAAATGCAGCACTACAATTTATTTGTTCTACGAACACACTTACTGTATACACTCTTTCTGATAGAAACATAATGGAATAAATACAGCAAAATACAGAGATGATTTGCAGCAAAAGATGGACGAAAATTAGAGTAGCAATCCAAATGGGGAACTAGTCTATTTATAGATGTATTGGTGGCTGCAGATTTTGAATTAAACAGGTGTAACCAGTTTGAACAGGTATGGAACCTGTTTGGTTTTGAATTAAACAGATTTAAATCTGTTGGGTTCAAAATTCAAACAGATAAAAACGGAAGGGACCTATTTGGGTGTACAGTAAAACCGGACTAGTTTATTTCTGGAATTAATTTGAATTCTAGATTTTATTTTACCAAAAAAAAAATAAAATTTAAATTGTTTTGGCCCAAAAAGTTAGGTATTGGGCCGGATAAGCCCAACCTAACCTCACACCATGCACCCGCGCCCAAGTCCAAGCCCAGCTCGCCCGACCGACCGGACGGACAGCGGCAGCGCGCGTGTGGTGATTTTTGGATCCAATAGGTCTAGCCCATTTTGTCCATAACCTGTCCCTTCTACAAACTTGGGGTGCCCCTTGGGGCCCTCCCCAAGTTATAAGTCCAAGCTATATAAACCCATTCAAAACTTCCCACCAAATCAATATGGAACAAACCTTTTACACAAACCTTAAGGAATTTCCACCAAAACTCTATTTCCATGGAGCACACTTTGGCTTCAATTTCCCATTTACTCGATAATGGTTTTAAGCAACCAAATAAACCACATGAATCACAACACAGCATAGAATGCGTTACCACTTTGATCCACGAAAATCGACGCTCAGGGCCCACATAAAAAATAGACCAAACTTAGAAAAAAATTCTGGTTTTACCTAGAATTTTCCCAACCATTTCTAACAATCCCCCACATGAATGGAATTTTATGACAACGAAAATGCAACAATATGCAGACTTTATCGAAAGAGTATAAGTTGAAAATATCTTGCATCAGGATAGGTAGCTTTCGGTCTTGAACCTTCCCTAGTGATAACCTATCGGACTTACTAGCTAACTAATGGATGTGATGCGTTGAATTGTTCAGCCGTTTGTGTAAGCCAAGACAATAGATTTTGCACAAAATATCTTTTAACACATCGTGGTTTTCACTGTTCTGTTCATTTTGGCCTTGAACGCTCTTGGTTTTCATGAGTGTTTCTAGAGAATTTAGCCTTTTTCATTCTCATAGAACCGGCCCCAGTTCGACACTCATATAGGTGATTTTTATTGTGAGTATCACCTTATACTTGTCTTGATTTTCATACCTAAACCAAGATATAAGTAATCATTAAAAGCTAAGCTTATCCTTATACCCCTGCAGACAACACATGTTGCAGATATCACTCTCATCATAGGAATAGGTAGGGAATTTTAATCCCTTGGTGATTTCTGGCGAGCCATACATAACTTAGTTGTCCCTTTGAACTTAGTTCTTGGGATCTCCAGTCATATAAGTAGGGTTACCATTATGACGACTCTTACGTAATAGGCTTTAATCCCATCCCCTTCGATAAACTATACACTAGCTCTTTTGTCAAACCTTTTGTTGATGGATCCGCAATATTCTCTTTAGATTTGATATAATCTATTGAGATTATTCCATTTGACAACAATTGCCTTACGGTATTATGCCGACGACGAATATGTCGTGACTTACCGTTATACATGTGATTATGTGCCCTGTCTATTGCAGATTAACTATCACAATGAATGCAAATAGCTGGTACAGGTTTTGGCCACATTGGAATGTCTTCTAAGAAGTGACGAAGCCATTCTGTTTCTTCTCCTGCTTTGTTTAAACCAATGAACTCGAATTCCATTGTGGATCGTGCGATGTGAGTTTGTTTCGTAGATTTCCAAGAAACAGCAGCGCCTCCCAGAGTAAAGACATATCCACTAGTGGATTTTGAATCTTTAGTATCCGATATCTAATTGGCATCACAATAACCTTCAAGTACTGCTGGATATCGAGTAAAGTTCAAACTATGATCATGAGTAAATCTTAGATATCTAAGAACCCGAATGATCGCTTTCCAATGGTCTTCTCCGGGGTTACTAGTGTACCTACTCAATTTACTGATAGCATAAGCTATATCAGGACGAGTACAATTCATTAGGTACATTAGACTTCCAATGATTTGGGAGTATTTTAACTGAGACACTGCATCACCTTTATTTTTCGATAAATAAAGACTAATGTCTACAGGTGTTTTTGCTACATTCATATCATCCTTGATAAATTTATCAAGAATTTTCTCAATATAATAAGATTGAGATAATGCATATCCGTCAAATGTTTTAGTAATTTTCATTCCTAATATAACATTTGTGACTCCCATATCCTTCATATCAAATCTTTTGTTAAGCATTTGCTTAGTTGATTTGATCATGTTTTGACTGCTTCCAATGATAAGCATGTCATCCACATAAAGACAAATTATGACATATCCTAGGTCAGTGTTTTTAACACAGACGCTTTTGTCACATTCATTTATCTTAAATCCATTACTAAGCATCGCATGATCAAATTTTTCATGCCATTGCTTAGGTGCTTGTTTTAATCCATAAAGAGACTTTACAAGCTGACAAACTTTCTTTTCTTGCCCTGGCATTACAAACATTTCGGGTTGCTCCATATAGATCTCCTCATTTAGATCACCGTTTAAGAAAACTGTCTTAACATCTATTTGATGTATTTCTAATTTAAACAATGCTGCTATAACAATAAGCATGCGAATGGATGTTATTTTAGTCACAGGGGAATATGTGTCAAAATAGTCCAGACATTCCTTTTGTCTGTAACCTTTTACTACAAGTCTTGCTTTATACTTATCAATTGAACCATCTACTTTCATTTTTCTCTTGAATATCCATTTATATCCAAGAGGTTTAGAACCTGGTGGAAGATCCACCAATTCCCAAGTATGATTTTGCATAATGGACTCAATTTCATTATTAACAGCCTCTTTCCACAAAGGTGCTTCAGGACTTGTCATTGCTTTCTTAAAGCTTTGAGGTTCATTTTCTAACAGGTATGTCAGAAAATCTGGACCAAAGGATTTTGATGTTCTCACTTTCTTACTTCGTCTTGGTTCATCATCAGTTAAATCCTGTTGGTCGAGACCATTACTAGGCTCTTGTGTTTGATTGTCATTAGTCTCTTGACTTTGTGTACAATCATAAGTTCTTTTCTGTGAACTTAATTCCTGTCATTTCTTGTAAGGAAAGACATGTTCAAAAAACACAGCATTCCTTAACTCTATAATAGTGTTCACATTTATATCAGGTATTTCTGATTTATAAGTCAGAAACCGATATGCACTACTATTCTGAGTATAACCAATAAACACACAATCTACTGTTTTTGGTCCAATCTTAGTCTTTTTAGGAACAGGAACTTCAACTTTTGCCAAACACCTCCACACTTTTAAGTATTTGTAGGAAGGCGGTCGACCTTTCCACAATTCATAAGGAGTGCTGTTGGTTTTCTTGTGGGGTATTCTGTTAAGAACATAATTAGCAAACAATATTGCTTCCCCCCACAAGTTCTGTGGTAAGACTGAACTTAGTAACATGATATTCATTATTTCTTTTAGGGTTCTACTCTTTCTTTCAGCAATTCCATTTTGCTGAGGAGAATAGGGTACTGTAGTTTGGTGAATAATGCCATGTTGTGCATAAAATTCATTTAATGGCGCATCATATTCACCACCACTATCACTTCTAACCATTTTAATGGTTTTACCAAGTTGATTTTCAACTTCTGTTTTGTAGAGTTTAAACATTTCTAAGGCTTCATCTTTATTTATAAGTAAATAAACATAACAATATCTTGTGCAATTATCGATAAATGTTATGAAATACTTTTTGCCTCTTCTAGTTTGAACAAATTTTAGATCACATACATCAATATAAATTAATTCTAGAGGTTCGGTTTTCCTTTCAACCAATTTAAATGGAGCCTTAGTTAGTTTCGCTTCTACACAAATTTCACGTTTATGATTATGATTAATTTCCAACTTTGGTATATAATCTAAACCAATTAATCTACGCAAAACATCAAAATTCATATGTGCTAATCTACCATGCCATAAATTCGACTCAAGAATATAAGCAAAAGATGTGTTATTCTTATTCATAGCAACTTTTGGTACAACTATCATTACATTTAGTTTGAAGAGACCATCACTCATGTATCCCTTACCAACATACATGCCACTCTTTGTTAATACAAATTTATCAGACTCAAAGACAAGCCTAAAGCCATTTTTACTTAACAGAGAACCAGAAACTAAATTCTTCCGGATGTCAGGTACATGCAGTACATTGTTGAGGGTCAGTTCTTTCCCTGATGTCATCTTCAAGATCACTTTTCCTTGTCTAGTCACAGTAGAAGTAGAAGAATTTCCCATGAAAAGTTATTTACCATTTGCAACCTCATTGTAGGTACTGAACATCTTCTTGTCCGCACATATGTGACGAGTTGCTCCAGTGTCAACCCACCACTATTTGGGATTTCCAACCAAGTTAGCCTTAGACACCACAGTAGAAAGGTTGATGTCATTCACCCCGTCAGAGATATTATCTAGTTCAATTACATTGGCCTGATTGGTAGTATTCTTGCTTGTACTTCCATGATCCTTCTTAGGGCAGCAACAGTCAGAAGCTTGATGTCCAGTCTTGCCACAGTTATAGTATTTTCCTTTGAACTTCTTGTTGCTATCGCCTTGTTTAGGACCATCTCCAGTAAACTTCCTTTTTTTGTTATGTGGTTTATGAACTTGTTCAACCACATTAGCCTTAGACTCAATGAGATTTTTCCCATTCCTCTTTTTAGCCTTTCGATTATCTTCCTCAATTCTCAGTCTTACAATAAGTTCATCCATGGTCATTTCTTTGCGTTTGTGTTTTAAATAATTTTTGAAATCTTTCCAAGCCGGTGGTAACTTTTCCACTAAAGCAACAACTTGGAAAGACTTGCTCAAAGACATACCCTCAGAATGAATATCATGTAAAATTAATTGAAAACTTTGAACTTGAGAAATTACTGTTTGGGAGTCTATCATAACAAAGTCTAGTACCGACAATAAATTTCTTCTTGCCGGCATCCTCTGTCTTGTATTTCTTCTCCAAAGAATCCCACAATTCTTTTGCTGACTTCAAAGGACTGTAAACATTATACAGCATGTTGTCAAGGCTATTGAGGATGTAGTTTTTGCACAGGAAATCTGAATGTTTCTAAGCATTTATAGCGACAACAACTTGTCGATCACTTTCACCCTCTTTAAGTGCTGGAGCCTCTTCATGGAGAAACCGGGCCAAATTTAGAGTTGTAAGATAAAATAGCATCTTCTGCTACCATCTCTTAAAAATTCAGTACCATTAAATTTTTCCGATTTTTCTCCATGATTGATTGGTACTTGAACATGGTTCTGGATAGGGACCCGTGCTGGTGTAACAATTGGAGTAACACTTCCAGTTGCAGTTCCAGTTGTAATAGCCATAATCTCTGATTACAAAAATCAGAAAAAATTAAAACACAAATTAATTTTCTAGTTACTAAAATAAGAAAATGAATTATAACACAAAATAATTTTATTTTCCTTGTTACTAAAACTAGAAAAATAAAATGCCACAATACTTTTTTGTAACACCAAATAATATTCTGCAATTGTTAATGACACCAGTATATTACTACTAGTTGTCAAATAAAAGAGACAGTATATTACTACTATCTGTCAAATAACATAAACCACTATTTGTTTTTCCAACCAGAATATGTCTTTATAAAATTACAGAAAATTATATACAATGAAGATACCAAAAAAAATGTTTTGTCTTAAGATTGTTGGACAATCTTCACTGTAATTAATTAATTAATTAATTCTGTTGTGTACTTAACAACAACTAGAATATAAAAGAAATAAAAGAAAATGTTTGATTACAAAAATCAAACTAGAAATATAATTAAATAAATAAAAACAGATTTTATTTTGTTACAAAAACAAAATTAAAATCTGATTTAAATAAACAAATAAAACAGAATAATAAATTAAACAATGTACTTGATTAATTTCTTCGAATAATAATCTGATTAAGTCCAGTGTTTGACACTGTGCTCTTAAGACAGATTCGTCATCTCCTCGGTGCTTTTAGAATATGGATGTCTATCTCCCAGGATGAAATGATCAACAACAAATAAATGTAGCACTACAATTTATTTGTTCTACGAGCACACTTAGTGTATACACTCTTTCTGATAGAAAAATAATGGAATAAATGCAGCAAAATGCAGAGATGATTTGTAGCAAAAGATTGACGAAAATTGGAGTAACAATTCAAATGGGGAACTATTCTATTTATAGATGTATTGGTGACTGCAGATTTTGAATTAAACAGGTGCAACCTGTTTGAACAGGTATGAAACCTGTTTGGTTTTGAATTAAACAGATTTAAATCTGTTGGGTTCAAAATTCAAACAGATGAAAACGGAAGGGACCTGTTTGGGTGTACAGTAAAACCGGATTAGTTTATTTCCGGAATTAATTTGAATCCTGGATTTTATTTTAAATTCAAATGTTTTTGGCCCAAAAAGATAGGTATTGGGCCGGACAAGCCCAACCCAACCTCACACCACGCACCCACGCCCAACCGAATGGACGGCGATGGCGTGCGTGGTGATTTTTTGGTCTAATGAATCTAGCCCATTTTGCCCATAATCTCTCCCTTCTACAAACTTGGAGTGCCTCTTGGAGCCCTTCCCAAGTTATAAGTCCCAATTATATAAACATATTCAAAACTTCTCACCAAATCAATGTAGGACAAGCCTTTTACACAAACTTTAAGGAATTTCTACCAAAACTCCATTTCCATGTAGCACACTTTGGTTTCAATTTCCCATTCACTCGATAATGGTTTTGAGCAACCAAATATACCACGTGAATCACAACGCGACAGAGAACACATTACCACTTTGACTCGTGAAAATCGACGCTCGGAGCCCACTTAAAAAATAGACCAAAATTAAGAAATTTTTTTGATTTTATCTAGAATTTTTTCAACCATTTCTAGCCCTTTTTTGTACGAATAAAAATAAAGTAAAAATTGCTTTGGTCCAAAAGTGACACTCAAAATGAATCATGCCACCACATTTTAAGTCTGGCCATTTTTTTAAATTTTTGTCATTTACCTTGTATTTTGATTTTCTGCAATAAAGTTTTTTTAAATTATTAAAAAAAAGTCAGCTTGGATCATACTACTATACACATCTCTTTTGGGGTGTAGAATATATGCAAGTCAGCAAGTTATGATATTTGTGATGTTGATTACTACTACAAATGTCATAACTAAATCTTTTGCAGTCATAATTACAAAAAAATAATAAGCCATAACTAAAATACACAAAAGGTATAATTAAAAATCTTTTTAATCATAACTAAAATAATAATTACAATAGATTATATAATCAATATCACACCAAGTCATAACTAATATTACAATAAATCATAATATGTCATACCTAAAAAAAATATAATTATTCTAACTGAGGCATATGATATACACCCAGAATGAGGTGTGTATTGTAAAAACTTTCTACCTTTTTAGGTAAATTATAAATTTACAATAAAGCCTCCCGGAAGTTAAAAGAATACAAAAACACCACATGCGATTAATTTGCCTTCAAAATTTATGTTCGACTAGTTTAATGCAAAATATGTTTATTTATTTATTTATTTTTTGCTTTTTGGCATCGCATTGTTTATATAATACATGTTAAAGAGTTGCTCTCCTTATGACGCTCAAACCTAGAGCTTGGAACCTAGAACAAAGCTGAAAGGAAGCGTCGGTAACGATTTATTCGATCTGTAAAAATTGTTTAATTCGTTTAATTTGTATATAAATAGATAATTTTGTAAATACAATGAGGGCAGATACAATTTGAAATATGACATATTTGTAAGTTGCGGGTTTAATCTGCATGAGCAAGAACCTGCCCGCACTATTTTTTTTTTTAATTATCTTAACCGTTGATTTCATTTCTATATCCCACTTAGATATTTTTTTCTAAAACAAAACACCCTTTATTCTTTGAACTTACTCTAGCATGACATTTGTTAATAGTATTATATCAACTGAAACTGAATAAATACTGATCATATTATTATTGTTACATAACTGAACTTGTCGCAAATGAAGTGTGATTTGAAATTTTAAATTTCTTAATAAATATGGAGTTCTAGTTTAGGATTTTGAAATATGAGCTTGTGTTAGTTTATGATTTGATTTAAAATTTTGAATGATTTGTTTGTATTAAGAATTGATTTTGTTGTGTTTTTAATTTTATAAATTTTAATTCATTAATTATTAATGTTGGAACATTTTAGAAAATGGGGAGAAAATGGCTCAAAATAAATATTTACAAAATAGAAAAAAAAAAAATAAGGCTAAAAAATAAATTTTTGAAAAAAAAATCTAATCCGCAAACCGTCCACAACAGCCTGCACATCCACAAACCTTATCTGTACAAACCGCATTGGAGGCAGTTGCATGTTGTCTTTTCCCCAAACCACATAAATGCGGATGGGTTCAAACCGATCCACAAGCTGTCTAAATCTAAACCGCGAACACCCCTAACTGAAAGAGCTTAGAAATTAGGCTACGCCCTTCTCTATTTAATAAAACCTAAGAGAAACATTATAATACACACTCCTCAAAAAATATATGTTATATGTATTTTATAATTAAAATAAAAATGACATAATTTCATATTTTTTGAGTTATAATTAAAAAAAAAAGTATAACTACATAAAAAATGAGACATATCCAAAAAAATTTATAAATCATAACTAAAATAATGTATAATTAAAAAAAATTATAATTAAAAAATAATATAATTAAAAATACATATAATACACCTCCTTAAATTGTGTGAATTTTCCTAAAAGTTTTACTAAATTTTAACTTAGAGCAATTATTGTATTTTATTAGTCATGAGGTTATAGTGGGCGGCTTAGCTCATGCTTTGTACCTTAATATCCGCAAAGACATCCAACCTCTTCTGAGAGTGGAGCATCCAAAGAGGATTATTAAAATAAAAAATGTTTGAGGATCATAATTTTTGTGATTATAATGATTTAAAATTGTCAAAATCATATCATTTTGAATGCAAAATATGTCAAAATAACGTCGTTTTGATAATTTTAAGCCATTATAACCATAAAAATTGACGTCAAATCTATAAATTATGAGAGATGTGAATGGCTGGGACTCGGACACTACTATACTCGTGAAACTTATGGCCTCTTATCCCGAGACACACACAATAGAGAGAGGAAGTAGAAAGTAGTGACTTTTTTGAAAATTTGAAGATTCCAAGGGATATTTTTATCTTAAAAAATGATTTTACTCTTCACATATATGTGTGTTTCCAACAGCATATTTATTTCTAGTTCAAAAAAACAGCATATTAATTTAAATGGAAAACTATGAACTTTGTGTAAATTCAAGGTGGTGGTCTTCAAATGCTACCAAACTTTTGTAAATTTGAACATATATATATATATATATATTTGGAATTTGATTTTGTTTTGTGATTTTTTTAAAAAAAAATTTTTTAGCCCAAAAAAAAAAAAGTTATATGTTTAGGAATTACTTTTTTAGATGTATAAAAAATTTCGATGACTAGTGCATATAATTTGACTTTTTTAATAATTTTTAATTTCTTTTTTAAGCAATGATAAGGACCCAAAAAAAGTCATTAAAAATTTTGCAAAATATTGACAAGGGTGTTAGAGCATCCTTACCTGCTTACTTATATTTTATCATAAAATATTATTAAAAAATTCATTTCCTATTTGAAAAATTATCTTTTCATCTATTTCTTCCAACAAACTTCATACTCTTTCTCTATTGTAATAAAAGATTATTTTTAATTATTTTATATTTTATATTTTTGGGGATGGAGCTGCTCAAGAACTAATCAATGATGGTTGAATAAAAAATAATTTTATATTTTTGGGGGGTAAGTAGTTGCCCCTATAACATTTCTTATAACAGTAATAATTCATCTCCCTTTTCCCCCACCCCCTTTGACCCCCTCTCTCTCTCATTGGTCTCATTTTCTTTTTCTTTTTCTTTTTTTTCCTGCTCCTCCAATCACCACCCGCCATGTGGCAAAGGGGGGTGAGGGGGTGACTCCCAAAAAGGGGTCTCAAGTATTATTCTTCTTATAATGGGGAGTTGTTTTAAGAAACTGATGGGTGGACGATTTTATAAAAAAACACTCCTTAAAATAGATAAATGATGAATTTACGAGATCTAATGAGAATGCTCTTAGAAGCCACATGTGACTTACACCCAATCGAGTATTATATAAAATTTTTAATAATCTTTTTGAAGTAACACTACAACATTTTCTTAGTTTAGTGACACTTGAAAGTGCCACAAAACTATTCTTCTAATGACATTTTTTGGTCTTGTGGCATTTTGAACAAGTGCCACTTCTATCGGTGCCACGGTAGATACGAGTGCCACGGTAGATACTTGCAAGTGTCACTGCACCATCATGGCTAAAAACTTTTAATGGCATTTTAATGTCATGGTAGATATTATTTGTGGCACTATCAAGCGCCATTAAAAAAAGAGTTAGTGACACTTATAAGTGTCATTACACCATCAACACTAAAACCTTTCAGTGACACTTTAATGTCATGATAGGCACTATTCGTGACACTATCAAGTGTCATTAAAAAGACTTGCAATGTAAAAAATGCCACAATATGGATTTTTAATGACACTTATTATGCCACAATTGATATTTATAACACCTTCATAAATGCCACTAAATCCAACTCACTTGTGCCATTAAATAGATATAAGTGCCATTGGAACTTATTTTAGTGACATTTTACAAAGCTACTATCACTATTACAAAATGCCACTTATATATTTTTTTCATTGATACTTTTAAAAGCTACAATTATGCATACGTAAATACCTATAAAAATTGAATCAATTTTATAAACAATTAAATATTAATTGCCACATAATATATTAATTTGACATCCATTCATCCTGTAATATTTTCATAATAATAAACAAATATTACCACCATAAGATCATCACATCAAAAAAAAAAAAAAAAAAACCACAATCAATTATTTATTATTGAAATATAAATTTATTTATATTGGAAAAAAAATCCCTTGCCAAAATTATTAAATATTCTACCACACTAACAAAGTTAAAGCAAAAACAATTTAAAAGAAAATTATTCCAACCATAAGTTCTGAAAAGCCATAGTAATATGCATATTCCGGAGAGATTATCAAAAATAAAATCAGTTTCCAAATTCTCAACCTCACTTGTATAAATATTCTCGGCTAGCATCCATAACTTGTGAAATCTGCATCCAAAAGATAAACATATGAAGGTAATTAAAACTATATTAAGTTAATATAAATTTGTTAATAAAATTAGTATTTACGAAAGAAATATACCACAAATGGAGCAGGCCAAGCAACATGAGCTCCAATAGCTTGTCCAATTGTTTTGACAAGTCCATATGATCGGATCAAGCTCTCATTAGGTTTGATTGGCACTTGAACATGTACCTCCCAATAGTCAGGTCCCAGTTCTTCCCCTTCTACTTCTTTAGATGCATCTGTGCTTTTAAGTACTCCGATTGCAACTGTTTCTGTTGGCCTAATGATACTTTTTAGAACAACTATATCTCCCACCTGTAAATCAAGATTTAACTACTTAACTAATTGTATATTTAAAATTAATAAATAATATTTTTAAAAAAATAGTACAAACTGCTAGAGTGAAGATGATCACTGGCCGAAAGTGATATGGATTTCTGCAGTAGATAAGCAAGCCAAATGCTTTAATCACTTAATTGGTTCACTACACTACAACAAATTATATAAAAGTAACAACCGTAAAGCTTTAGACCATATCAAATAATAGCTTAAAACATCAATAACAACCAGAAGCACCAATCAACGACAATCAAAACCATGTCCATTATCAATATCAGGATCACCTAACCTCAACGATGTAAATCAAATGTAATTGTGAAAAATGACAATCAACTAATTACTTTCAAGCAATATTTTGAGAGAATCAGAAAGAGGCCATGCGGTAATAAATGATGGAGAGATGTCTTGTTAAAGCTTTAGAAGAAAATTAAATTAATTTTTTTAAAAAAATAGCACAAACTTCGTCATGTCATGATTTAGACTATGTAGCACATTTTGTCTAGATTTAAATAATGAAATTTATGTCCGCAATATTCATTCCTTGGTTAATTGTAAAATAAGTGTTGCATGCTATTCTAAAATAAAGTTGGAAGTAATGTGAAATATATGCTTAGCTCTTAGTAGGTACCTGAGTAAGAGAAGTATCTTGTATCGATGACAAAGACCATGCTTGATGTCGAGCTGCTATGTCGAGAGGAGTAGAAGTTGTTGTGGCCTAACCAAATTTGAACTATTTAATTTTACAAACACACACACATAGATATACGTATGCATATATAAGTGTAGGAAAACATTAATAACTTATAAATTCTATTAAAAAATTACCTGATTATATGTGTTTGTCAAGTTATTCGGAGCAGGCTGAACATAAGAAATTTTGGACCTTAGCTCCGAATTTTCAGCTTCCATAACATCCATTGTTGTGTCTTGGTTTGCTTTATAACGAGATGTATCTCTCCATAAATTAGACGGGGAGACACCTAATCCATACATGCGAACTCGTCCATGTTTTTCTTTACCCATCACTTGTCCAAATGCATCATTTGGGCCCTTATTTGATAAATTTGCATTTAAGGTTGCCCTCTCATTTATTTCATCCTATAAGGTTGCAAAAAACATAACTTAATATATACATTTCAATAACTCAACACTATAATGTGGAAATTTTAACTAATCTACAAGTTCAAATGGACATAATTATTTGGTACATACTATCATTGCTTTTCGTTGCCTCGGGGTTCTGTCTCCTTTGTATAACATACTTTAAACATGTGAGCACGAGTTGGAGAGTGTCCCAACTTATTTTTCTACAAAATAATATATTCCAAAATATAAATTATATCATTATGTCACATTATGTATACCTTATCATATTAAATATACAACATGAAAAGATGATTTAACTCGCTCCTTTCGAACACGTGGAAAACTTTTTGTTCCAGTAGTATGATTATACTTTCGCTCTGCACGACTTGCTTTGTTTTTATCACTTTGTGCCTAAAATTACAAATGCATAAATTAATGGTGTCCAAACTATAGCAAGTAAAATAACATATAATGATTAGATCGAGTATACCTTTACTTCTTCGATGGCCCAATACTTAATAAGGTGTTCCCACTGATCAGCATATACTCTACTATCTTTATAATGCTTTTGTTCGTCAAAACTCAAGTGGTTCTTATAATAATTTTTCTTTATGTTTGCCTTCCAGTCTTTTAACTTCTTACCAGAGCACTTCATAACCCACTTCCTAGCATGACTTGGAAGATCAAACTTCGACTGAAGAGAGAGAGAGAGAGAGAGAGAGAGAGAGAGAGAGAAGAATACAATAATAAAAAATTAATCTTCCCACATAAAAAATAAAAAATAAACAAAATTATAAAGAGTGATGTTTTAATCACATTACTCATGTTTACTATTTTTCACATGTGATCATCTTTCGCACAATATTGTGTCATTTACCTGTACAAGTGTCCATATGTGATCTTTGTAATGTGCTGGGACTTTATGCCAATTCTTGTAAGTGAGTGGTGCATTTTTCCCATCACGCACAATAGTTCCAATGAACGATGATAACTTTGTTGCTAATTTGTCATCAGGTTGGCCAAGTTTGTTCCAATTGACTGTTAGACGCTCATCATCACGATTACCCCAAATATTACGCATTTGCGTGGGACCTCTAGTTTTCTTTTGTCCTCTAGCACCATCTACTTAAAAAAAAAAAAATCAAAATACTAATAATAAATTATATACGAAAAAATAATAACATTTTTATAAGGTTTGAACTTGCATACCTGCATCATCATTGGGTTGACTAGAATTTTGCTGTATCTCAGATGGAGTTGACTCACTAAACTCACCAACATTGCCGGAGCGAAACTGAAGATATGGGTCCATAGGCTTTTTGCTTTATAGATGAATCCTAGTATGATTCAAGTAAAATAGACAAATGAAATTGTAAACTTAGAATGATCCAAATAAATTATTTGCAAATAAACAAAATACTTGAAGAAAATTAACCAAAAAAAAAAAATTTATTTATTCACCTGTATTGCTTTGCTATCTTGGTAGTGACTAAATGTAACATATAGTGAATAACATATTTTGTAGCCACATATGTAAATCACATAGTTAAATTAAAAACGCATTATTCATTCTTCAAACAATCAATTAAATTAACAAAAACAATGATAAAGAAAGATAACAAAATGAAACTATAGAATTGTTTTCAAATATAAATAACTAGCAATGTTCAATAAGTTTAACAGTCACATAAGATCTAATTCTTCCTCATTTCCATCATCATCTCCATCATCACGAACATTGTTGTCTCTCAACACCTGAGAAAGTGGTGCATCTACAATTGCAGCCGACATGTCTGTCCGAACCAAATCAAAATTATTGTCCCCATCACCACTTTGTGTATTGCATACAACACTCTGCAAGTATGCCTCCACATTGTCCACAGAAGACCCCGCATTCATATCATAAAAATCTCTCGGATTTATTTTGATGGCAACTTGCCAATCTTTGTGTTTCAGGTCTTCTACATACATTACCTGTTCTGCTTGAGAAGCCAACACAAAAGGCTCAGCATCTTTCATTAATCGTGCAAAGTTGACTAGTGTGCAATCGTTATCTTGTCTTTTCCCTGATTGTGACACCCATTCACCTTTAAATAACACGACCCTTTTCCCAAACAAATAATCTAACTCAATTATGTACATTAACACGCCATAAAATGTAACATCTCCACGACGGATTTCCATCTCTACCACTTGCAAAGCTTCGTGTTTTTTCGTGACGATAATCCCACTATTTTGAGTTTTTCTCTTTCGCTCAATCTCCTTAGTATGGAACCTAAAACCATTTATCAAGTATCGCTTATATTTTGTGAAAATTCTATTTGGACCATGAGCCAAACATCTAAGCTCTTCAGTTATTTGACTATCCCCTGCATTATGCAATTCCTCAACCTGTTTTCAAACAATTGACGACATAACTTTTGTAAGTGTGGAATGAAATTGAAGTTAATATCAAATCAAATTTTAAGGAACTTCAAAACACTGCTTACATGTTTATCAAACCATGTTGGAAATGTTTCACTATGAATGCGATCAATGGCCATTTCACGAAGACGTGGATTTTGTATGGAAACAAGTCTACGGTGTTGTCTGTATGCCATATAAAAGATTTGTGAGGGTGTGGCAAAAGTATGTAAAATAATAATAATAATAATGAAATTGATTACAGATGTCGAGTGTCTTACTCAATAAATTTGTTGACTGTCTCACAATTAAATAGCACATATCGATGTGCCTTTTCTTTTGTGCCATCATCCATTGTGTCTATCACGCCCTTACCTAATGGTCGGCCAGGCATTGAGAAAATAGATAATCCTTCGGTACCATTACCCCCCTCATCATAATTTCGAGACATCCGGTTGAATCGTGTCTCAACACCTTCCATATACCTCGAGCAAAATGTCAAGCATTCATTTGCAAGGTATCCTTTTGCCATACTACCCTCCGGTCGACTTCTATTTCGCACATATGACTTTAATCTACTCAAGTACCTATGTTTTGGTAAGTTCAAAAAACAAAAGTTTGAATGATGTTCGATAATAAGAAAAGTAAAATATAATAATGATGGTAAAGAAATATGTAATTTAATATAAACTTTACCTCTCAACAGAATACATCCAACGATAATGCACAGGTCCTGCTAATCTAGCCTCAGATGCTAAGTGAACCACCAAATGCACCATAATGTCAAAAAGTTAGAAGGAAATATTTTTTCAAACTTACAAAGTGTTATCGGAATTTGCCTTTCAAGACGCATAAAGTCTTGTGCCAAACCAACTTTAGAACATAACTCTCGAAAGAAATTACTCAACTCAATCAAAGGTGAAGTTACATGTGAACTCAACATTCCTCGAATTGCTAAAGGGAGTAATTGTTGCATCAAAATATGGCAATCATGACTTTTAAGTCCAAAGATTCTACGTTGCTTTAAGTCAATGCATCGTGAAATATTCGCTGCATAACCATCAGGAACTTTAACAGTCTTCAAAAATTTACAAAAAACATCTTTTTCTTGTTTCTTTAATGAGAAACAAGAAGGAGGCAAGATGGTTTTATTTGCTGCATTTTCTTTTGGATGGAGTTCAGGCCTTATGCCTTGAAGTTTCAAGTCAAGACGTGCATTTAGATTATCCTTTGTCTTCCCCTCTAAATTCAATAGTGTTCCAAGCAAGCTCTCACATACATTTTTCTCAATGTGCATCACATCAAGATTGTGACGCACTAGATTATCCTTCCAATATGGTAATTCAAAGAATATGCTTCTTTTCTTCCAATTATATGGTAATTCTGGATTAGTACTCATCTTTCCATAAGTGATATTGAAGCCATGTAACATATCCAATACCATAGAACCAGTTAAAGGATTGGGTCCAGTTCTTTTTTCTTTAGTACCATCAAAAGATAGCTCATCATCTCGAAATGCATGATGTTTGTCCAAGAATCGACGATGACCCATGTAACAATGTTTTCGGCCATGCTTCAACCACTGGGAACATGTGTCTTTGTGGCATGAAGGGCATGCATACTTCCCCTTAGTACTCCACCCTGACAAATAAGCATAAGGGAAGTCGCTGATAGTCCACATTAAAATTTGACGCAATTGGAAATTTTGTTTAATTGATGCATCATATGTCTCTACTCCATCCACCCATAATTCCTTTAATTCATCTATTAAAGGTTCCAAATACACATCAATATTATTTCCAGGTGCACTACGACCAGGGATAATCAATGATAATAGAAAATTAGTCTGCTTCATACACATCCATGGAGGCAAATTATACGGTATAAGAATTACAGGCCAGGTGCTATACGTGCTGCTCAATGTTCTGAAAGGGTTCACACCATCACACGCCAACCCAAGTCTGACATTTCTACAATCTGCTGCGAAATCAGGATGTAGGTGGTCAAAAGTCATCCAAGCTGGAGAATCGGCAGGATGTCTCATACAACCATCATTGGTGCGACCTTCTTTATGCCACTTCATAGATGATGCTGTTTTGGATGACATGAATAACCTTTGTAGCCTTGGTATCAAAGGAAAGTAATGTAGAACCTTAGAAGGTGTTTTATAGCTGCCTTTTTTAGAGGATGCCTCGTTGCTTGAATCATTTTGCTCTGTTACATACCTAGATGTATGGCAAACATAACATTCAGAATCAGTTTTGTGCTCATTCCTATACAACATGCAATCATTGGGACATGCATGAACCTTCTCATAACTAAGTCCTAACTCTATGACTATCGCTCAACTTCATAAACAGTATTAGGCAGTGTTACACCCTCTGGGAATGCCTCCTTCAATAACTCTAATAACATGGTGAACGATTTATTACTCCATCCGCCTAAATTCTTGATATGAAATAACTGAAGGATGAATGAGAGCTTTGTAAAATTCCTACATTGTGGATAAAGCTCCTTTTGTCCATCATGTATCAACTTGTAGAACTTCTCTGCTTGTGGATTTGGTTTATCTCCCAAATCTTCAGGGTTGTCTCCATCGACTGTATTATCGTCATTTGAGATTCCAAATGCCTCGTGTACTAATCCATGTGTATCAATATTTAATTGTGGCCCATTCTGCATGTGCGTATCAAGACCTGTTGTAGCAACAGATGATGCTTCACCATGTAAAACCCATTTAGTGTAACCCTTTGTGAAGCCATCACATACTAAGTGATCATATGCAACTGACCGAGTGACGGGAAGTGTAAGTCCACACTTGATGCATGGACATATGATCTTATCCTCATAACTTGCATTAGTAAATGCAAAATCGAGAAACATGTCAACTCCTTTCTGGTATGCATCACTTAATCTTGATTGATACATCCATGTCTTATCCATAAGTAAACAATCTCGATTAAACAAGTGTCCAAAGTGTTTCTAGAACATTCAAACATGCATATATCAATAACAAGTATTTGAAAGTTATGATTGACAAAAACAACTAAACTTTATTTTGCAAGAACTATAAGATATTAACAACAATGAATAACATAACATATTCACTAGTCTTGGGTAGGGCACAGGGCATGCCCTTGTATGTTGTGTAAGGTTTTTGTTTTTAATTTATGACTTACTTACCCAAAAAAAATCTACCTCCAGGCAAGGATGTTATATGTTATTCTGTAAGCTAACTGTTGCAGGTTTGGCTAGCCTCTTTTAGGAAGTGTGTTGAGTGATGAGAACCATATAGATAGGGTGTGAGTGATCTACAAAGCTTTGTGGGTTGTGTGATGTAAGCCCTCAAATGGTTTTCTTATGGTTGAGCATGCAGGTTGATCTGAATTGTTCTAATTTGCTGCTAAAACTGAGTATTAGACTACTATGTTATTCTGAGTGCAACATGCTAATCTATTGCAGTGGGGGTAGGGGGGTATGTACGTGTGAGTTAAATTATTTATGAGAATATTCCAATATTTGTGTCCTAAAAGCATCATAGGTTATTACAGTCTAGTATCTTATAGCATCTAACTTGACTTTTCCTTTTCCCCTTTTTGGGAATATTATGAATGGTACGATCTGTTTTGTGTATCCAGAGATGTCAGCCTTCTTACCTTAAGGACAGAAAAATAAATAAATAATTTGTTTTTGTCTTCTTCCACATTTATTGATATATATATATATATATATCTTGTGTTTTTTGTCTCATTTTATGAATTCATATATTGTTTCCTTACAATTCATATCTCTGAATGCAGCCGTACCCACATCTGCACATTCGCAACAAGGAGTTCCCTTGGGGCATGTTATTTATTCCTTTGTGAGGCCTTAAGTCTAATGGTCATTTAATTTTCTTCTTAATGGTATTTGGATCAATTGATTTTATCCTTTTTGGTAACAGTTTATATAGGCTCTAACCATATTTAATTTGGCACTCAAGAGATTGCTTTTTAAGTTAAAAAAAAAAAAAAGAGTTCTTTTATTTGGATTATTTGTGTTTATCGCTGCATTTGACACAACAATTTTAATATCATTCGTTGCTTTGTCTTCGATTGGATAGATTACATGGAATAATGATCTACTATAGAGGGGCACTTAAATTTAAATTTCAACTAGGACCATGGTTTAAATTTATTTTTGTTGATGATCTCATACTGCAAGTATTATGGTGTAGAGTTGTAGGTTGAAGCCACCGACATTTAGCCATCCTTCCATTACTAGCACCTAAGCACAACACAGACTAGCAGCCAAACACACAGCACAGAGTAGCAGCTAAACATGTAAGCACCTATGCTCCCAACTCAGCCATTCAGCCATCCTTCCATTACTAGCACCCAAGCACAGCACAGACTAGCGGACCGGACACAAAGACATAGCGGCTAAAAAACAGTTTGAACAAGTGGCTGGGAATGTGAATAAGTTGATTGGTAAAGACAAAAAGGTGGGCAAGTGATGATTGTACTAAGAAGAAAATAGGAGGAAGAACATCCTCTAGGAAGAAAGGGGAACTTAAAAGTAGGGGTGTAAAAAAACACAATCAAACTGACTCAACCTGCTAATCTTGGTAAGGTCTGTAGTTGCATACAGTGTTTTGTATAGATGTAGGCTTATAGCTTCATTCTTTACTCATTACACACTAGGAAGAATCACTGGACATTGTTTATTTGCTCCTTTACCTTTCTATTTCCTAATGATATTTACTGAGCAAGAAAGTAAAGGAAATTTTTGTTATTTTTTTCCTCATAGAAGTGAATACATAACTATAGTTGCATAATTCATTAAAAAAATTTACACACCAATCAGTGTGATTATTCCAAGTCAAATGTTTTTTTCTAGGTGCTTGGATGGAGTACCACTGTACCAGTGTAGGATGCTAATTAAAAAAATCATGTTGTGATAAACTAAGTAAAAGTGTATCTCTAAGGCTCAACGGTCTACTTGTCTCATGCATTGGATCAGTTAGAAAAAAAGTGCAAGTTCTAAATATGCCACACTAATTTTTGTATGCTGATTTCTAGTTAAGAATAAGGCGAGAATCTTGGTTCAATTGTTGAAAACACAGCTTATCATCTTGAGGTTGTGGGTTTGAACCTGAGGGCATTCACTTTATTCTCAGTGGTGCTCTGTTCTTTCCTTGGAGTATGTTAAATACAAACATCCATTTTAATTTATGTGATCATATGATTGTTAAGTTCTATTTTATGAAACAATGAGCTCATAACCACATCAGGTTGATTGTCTTAATCAATGTTGGAATTAGCTAAGTACATCTAGATCTTGTGAAGTAGAGTTTAGCATAAAAGGCTCTATGAGATCAGATCATAGTTATGGAACCATATATATATATATATATATCATGTTTTTTGCAGCTTAATCAACATATACTACAACAATCTGACATAAACAAAAATAATTTCCAATAATTCATGAGGTCGTCCAGTATTTCAACTAATTGACAGCATAACCAATAAACATAAATATTAAATAAAACTCACTGAAGCATTTAAACAAACACTTGCAAGACATAAAATAAAATCACAATATAAATATAATAATAGTAAATTAAAAATAACCTTTTGTATTGAAAGATGAAAATTAATAAATTCATGAGTTAAAAGATTAGATTTTCAGATTGTATAAAGTTTTATGCCAAAAACAAAAAGATCATAAATAAGTGAGAAAGAGGTATTGTGTGTCTGATGAGGGTGAGAAAGAGAGAAAGAATACCTAATGAACTCTGATCGTAGAAGATGAAAACAAAGCAAATTTGTGGTGTAGATGGTAGATAAGGATTGAATGAAAGACAAAGAATGATAAAAACTTGCTTCATATTTTGGCTCCCGCGATTTTGACCCGCCAAAATCAAATTTGGTTCACCAATTTCAGGAAAATCAAACTTCCCCCTCTCTATCTCGATCGCCTCTGCGGATTTTGCCTCATCAGATATGGTTTGTTTCCTTCAGATCGTTATTTCCTTGGTTGTATAATATATTAAAAAGAAAAAGAAAAAGGAAGAGAAGAGTTTGGCTGAATAAGGATGCTTGATTGAGTTTGTTCATATTGTAAATAATAAAAAATAAAAAAAATTTAACTTTGGCCCATATATTTTTTGTTAAATCAATTATAACCTATAATTTTTAATTTTATATTAATTTGCTCTAATTAATAATACCGTTAGTGTTTTTAATGAAAAATAATCACTAAATTTGTTGAGATTAACTGAACAAGTTGAGCAAATTTATTATTTTACCTCTAAAAGAATGACATAGCTCACTTGTATGCATATTTTTCATTAAAAAATGCTATCAATTAGGGTTAATTACACTATTAGTCCCTCTATTTTGGCTATTATGTCATTTTAGTATTTGTAATTTCAATTGAATCGATTTTAACCTTGAATTTTAAATTTTGTCTCAAATTGATAGATTTTTTTATGACAAATGTAACCTGTCATCGTTTTGGGAGTAAAACAAAATACTGGTCAATTCAGTGACTTAACCTTGACCAATCCATTGAAAAGTTTCTATTAAAGACCCTAAAGATGTTATGAATTCGACTAAATTGATGTAAAATCTAAATTTAACTGTCAAAAGTGAGTCAATTAAAACTATATGGAAGAACAAAATGTAAGGATTAGTGATGTAATTTACCCAACAATTATAAACAATTGAAAGAAATTGAGATAAATCCGTAAACTCAGATTCAAAATCGAGTTAATTGAAAATATATGGACTAAAATTCATGAAACTTTATCATTATACAGGAGAGCAATTTCAAATTTTATTTTTCATGAAGTCATATAAAGTCGTTGATCAATTTTGTACATGTGGCAAGTACAGTTAAAAAAATATGTTTTATTGAGTTTAATTTATTTATTTTTATTCATTTTGAGCATTTTAAAAAATTTGTAAATATATTAGCATTTTTTGTTTTTGTGAAAAATGGCATTATAAGATTGGAAAGTTTTTGACTTAGTGACATTTTTCAAAATGCTATAAAATATTTGTTTATGACACTTTTCACCTAATGCCATAAAAAGTAATTTGCACCTACCTAGTATAGTGACATTTTTTTAAAAATGTCATTGCTACTAATTTAGTGGCATCTGTTGACAAATGTCACCAAAAAAATTTCTTGTGTCATTATTTTATAAAATGCCATGAAATTGATATGACATTTCTTTATTGAAATGCCACTAGAGCCTTATATGTTTGTAACTTTGTGGCATTTATCTAAATGTGTCACCAAATATTATTTTTATGGCATTCTCTAAAAACATGCCACTAGTATAGTGTCACTAAAGTGTGTTTTTGTTATAGTTTTGTGACACTTGTTCATTGAAATGTCACTAGAGCCTTTTATGTTTGTCGTTTTGTGGCATTTTTAGAAAACGTGCCACTAAATATCATTTTTGTGGCATTTTCTAAAAATATGCCACTAGTGTAGTGCCACTAAAGTATGTTTTTGTTGTAGTTTTGTGACACTTGTTCATTGAAATGTCACTAGAGCCTTTTATGTTTGTCGTTTTGTGGCATTTTTCAAAAACGTGCCACTAAATATCATTTTTTGTGGCATTTTCTAAAAATATGCCACTAGTGTAGTGCCACTAAAGCTTGTTTTTGTTGTAGTGTAAATTTTTTAATTTTTTGTTTCACTTTTTTTTAACTTTTTGAGTTTATTTTTATTTTTATTTTTTAATCAAAAAGCCAAATTTCCAGACAGGTTCCATGTATTGCTTCAATTGAAACGTGGATCTATTTCTGGAGACTTCCATTATTGAGCTTTTGTGGTGGCCTAGAAGGATGAAACAAACCAAAATGCTCTGGTACTTTAAGATTTTGTTGTGGGACCTCATTTTTTGCTATATGTAAATCATTTTGTTTTATGAATTTAAAGAAAGAGATTTTGAGCCCTCAAGATGGGAAAAAGAAACAAATACCACAAAATGGAAATGAGAAAACTAATTGTAAAGTTTTTACTCGTTTCCTATTAATTTTTTATTTTCACGAAAAAGAAAATTTGGTAATATGAATTCCTCCTACATGAGATAGACTGAATAAGCCAAGCAGGTGAGTCAATACTAAGGCCAAGTTTGGAAAGTGTGAAAAAAATTAAAAAGTCAAAAAATTATTCAAAAAGTTAAAAACTTGTCACTATTCACCAAAAGTAAAAAATTACGGCTGTACAATTCCAAATCCTAATTTTTCCCTACACACTAATTTATACAATTTTTTAATACACATTTTTTCATACTAAGTCAAAAAGTTAATGCAAACATCCATATTTTTTTTTCAACTTTTTAGTCCAAAGAGACAAAAAGTACACTTATTTAGGACACCCCAAACAATCCCTAAGGTAAGATCAACAACATCATCCTTCAATTATCTTCATGTCATCAAAGCACCAAAGAGAATAAAAGATTCAACATGGGAATAATTAGGGGATAATATCAAATAACTCCTAGTTTTGTAAAAAAAAATATTAACACTACGTTGAGAAATTTGATTCTACGAAAACTTCGTTTAACAAAATAAGACTTATTTAATATTTCTCGTTGTTTCTATATGTATTCCCTCTTTCCTCAACCCTCTATTTTCCCTCTCATGCACATACATTAGCATCCTCAAACCTCATTTGCCCTCCACCATATGATTTGAACATCAAATTTCATTGCTCCAAAAATATCCTAAAGTAAAATCTATATTCTTGTTCTATCTTATTAATTAATTAATTAATTATTTTTGTTTCATCTTAAACAAGAGCCTATCAAGTTCTTCAAATTACCAGACTGAGAAAGCTTTTTTGTCTTTATCTTTAACAAGAACGTACAAAGTGGCCCAAATGATGATAAGGGTTGGGATAGAATATCTTCTAAACTTTTTCATTAGATATGTTCTTTCATTTCATGGAAATCACCAGTACGATTTTCTTACAAAAAGCTATATGTAATCTCTCTCTCTCAATGATTTTGTTTCAACAGTTGACCTGTGAGTGAAGTACTGGAATTGGTAGCTGGAGGGTTGAGGATTGAGCCGAAGGACTGTGATTGTTAACCTTTTTGTGGGATCAAAACAGTGCGGTTGTGGGGTTGGGGAAAATGGTAATGGCAGGGGAGACAACTTGGTAAATTTATAGGTATATCTAATAAAAGAGTATAGCTATTTAAGTTTAAAAATTAAATTAATTTTTTTAATTTATGAAAAATTATTTATAAGTCTTATTAGGGAGATTTATGCTACATATGGTCCTACTAAAAAATTTATGTTCTCATAAATCCTGTGGAAAGTTTGTTGACACATTTACCCTTAATATTAGTTGTTAATATCATAAATAATAGTAAAACCATATATAGGAAATTGAATGTTATCATAGATTATATCTATATAAACGTAACGTAATGTGACACCTGTACGTAACGTGACACCTACATAAACGTAACGTGACACCTATGATCTATGGCAACATTTAATTTCCTATATAATAAATCATATCTATATAAACGTAACGTAACGTAACGTGACACCTATGATCTATAGCAACATTCAATTTCTTATAGGAAATTAAATGTTGCCATAGACCATATTTATATGAAACGTAACGTGACACCAATATAAACCAGCAACATTTTTACATTCAATTTTAAAAAATAAAAACTCATTAAGTTTGCGAAACGTAATGTGACACGTTACGTTACGTTTATGTAGGTGTCACGTTACGTATAGGTGTCACGTTACGTTTATATAGGTGTAACGTTATGTTACGTTTATGTAAGTGTCACGTCACGTTACGTTTATGTAGGATCTTGTGGAATACGTTCCTATCTAAATAGGACTTGAGACTCTATAAGAAATTACACAGGACTTAGCCTAGCATAAGTGTCTAAAAAAGGACTTATAAATAAGTCTTCCTTAAATTTAATGATATAACAATTTCTTAGAATATTTAAGGTAATTAATTCTCTCTCTCTCTCTCTCTCTCTCTCTCTCTCACTCTCTCACACACACACATATATTTTATAATCATTAATCAATCATACCTTTTACACATGGTCTAAGAAGTGAATTGCATTTTCCATATTAAGAAGGTGTTTACAAATTTATTTTGACACCCAAATTTTTAAAAAAGTAATAAATAAATAAAATAAAATAAAAATTTAATATCATTATACCCCTAAATTAAATTATCACAAAGCCCAAACCATAACCTCACTTTAGCAGCTCCTTCAAGTTCTGATTGGCCACTCCCTACTCCAATTTGCCATTCCCATCCCCTTCCTACTTTGGCGAACCATTGGTCGTTGCCCTCTTTCCGTTGCTGCCACCTCATTCTCTTCTTCTTCTTCCATCTTTTGCACCTCCCTATCGTCGTTGCCTCCACCATCTTCGTATTCTTTTCCGTTGTCGCTACGGGTTCTTCTCTGACAGCGAAACCTAATCCCCTTCTCCATCGCGACTACCATCTCCCATTGTCCACTACGTCATCTTAAGCCCCCCGTCCCATAGCGACTATCCATTCCCATTGTCCTCCTCTCTATTGTTTTGTAGCGAAACCTTAAAACAATCCCCTCTCCCCCAACCCCCCACTATGCTTCTTTTCGTTGTCAACCCCCTCGTAGCCCTTTCCTAAACCCTAGATTTAGGATTTTTAGATCTAAGGTTTTGGAAAGGGAGAGGAAAAGGAGGAGAAGAAAAGAATAAGAGTGAACAATAGATGATGAGAGGTATCGGAATGTAGCTACAAAGGTAGCTAGGAAGGGTTGGGGATGGTAAGGGTAGGATTTGAATTATTTGGAATGTTGAAAGAAAAAAACTTGAATTTGGAAATGCGGCATTTTGAATAATGAGGTGTCCAACTAAATTTTTGGGGTACCTCTAATGGAAGCGAATTTTTTTGCCCCTTTCATCATTTTCTATTGGTCGTAGAAGAAATGATGGAATTGCTCTTATGAAAACTTTTTTCCCTTTTCCTGCCAATCTGAATATTATTTAGGACAAATTACACTAATTCACTTAAAATATGACTTATTTGTATTTTACTTCCGTTAATTCAAAATGCAAATTAATCACCCAAAACTATTATTTTGTTACATTCAACATCTTTTGTTAGGATTTTGTCTCACAATTTAAGCAAAATAAGGTCATTACATGATAAATAAAATGTGATAAGACAATGTGGCCATCATAGCATTAAGGCCCATATTATTGGCTAATGATTAGTATTTTGTAAAATGATATTCAATGTGTTTGATTTCAGTTTGCTAAAAATTGAGTTTTTTGCTTTTCATATTTTTTTGTTTTTAGTAAATATTTTTTAAATTTTAAGTAATTTTTTTCCTTTTTTAGATTCACCCTACTTAGATATATCTAAATAGTAAAATATTTGTGAAAAAATATTTTAAAAAATTAAAAAATACAAAAAATATACTAAATTTTCGTATTTTTTTTATTTTTTGATATTTAGTGTGTTTTTTAAAGATTCTTTTCATAAATATTATACTTTTTAAGTGTATTTATGTTAAGTGTGTCTAACAATTGAAAAAAATTGCTTAAAATATTAAAAAAAATTCATTGAAAACATTAAAATACGAAAAATAAAACAGTAGAATTTTTTGAAAAACTAGATTCAGAAAACCAAAACCAAATAAAGTGATTACTATTATATTCAATATTTGTTATATAATTAGAAATTGAGGCAGGATATTAAAGGTTACCATTCAATAAGAAAAAAAAATATATATATATATATATAGAAAGATGGAAAATTCTATTGTAAACCCCTATTATATGCACCCTTAGGTTATGTTATTTTCTTTTTTTAATTATAACTAATTTTTAAAATTTTTGGTTATGTCTCATGTGTTATTTGATTATGACTTCATTTTTTTTTAATTATGACTTAAAAAGTATGAAATTATGTTTTTTTTTTTTTTTCCTCTTTCTCTCTCTAGTTATAAGGTGTATACGTTAAATAGGAGTGTGTACTATAACCTTTTCCATAAAAAGACAAATAATTATATTTATAACATAATTATTAATGCTGATAATTAAGCATAATTGATCCTCAATCATGGAGGCGAGCAGCACCATCGATAAACAATACTAATAATAGAATGATAGACATAATTTGACAGGCAATCCTATGGTACATGTACAATATGAATCTTACCACAAAAAGAACTAATGATAATAAGGCTTATTTTGAAAAGTCGATTAAAAGTTAATTTTTTAATTTTTAAAATTTTTTTTTATCAAATCATTTCTTTATTTTTTTACATATTTTTTTTAAAAAAAAAAGTTAAAAAAATTAACTTTAATTTACTTTTCAAAATAAATCTAAAGGTGACGCATCAATGAGTTGAATTTTGACAAATTATGCAGACGGTGATAATGAAATTATGGAGCGATTATCAATGCAATCAATGGTGATAATTAAGCATTATTAATCAACACGCGTAATAGTAAGAAATATTTTTAACGATAAATAAATGAATATTATCAGTGACATGAACAGTTGAATACTACCAATATAAGATCTTAAAAAAAATACATGATTATAATGAACTATCATCATATAAAAGAAATGGGAACAGATAATAAAAAGATAATCTCATAAAAAGACACAAATGTGCAAGAACAAAACTTCACCTCAAATAAATTTTCTTTTTTCACAGATGGAAAATCAAATAAAAACATAAGTTCCACAAAGAAATTATGACTAAACAAGCTTTTGTTATAGTGAATTTCGGCCCAAAAATCACATAAAATTTCCATGTCGAATGACAAATAAACTTTCCTAAATCACTAACACATCTAGAATTTAAACAATTTCAAGGCAAACATAGTGGCATTGAACGGTCACACCTATTAGCTTTCATAACAGCCAGAGAAGACAAATCTAATCAGTGGCGGAGCCAGAAAATTAATTTAGAAGGGGCACTTACTAGTTATAATAATTTTTACAAAAATATTTCACGTAAATTTTTTACGATTGATTTAAGAAAACATTAACAAAAAAAATATTATTTGTAACTAGTGTATCATGGACAATACAAAAAAAAAAAAGGATATAAGCCTTAAAATAAATTATATAATGATAAATTATTTTTTGATACAAAATTTGATTAAAAATTCAATATAATGGTAATACAACGTCATCACTGGTATGTAACATCACCCACTAATGGTAAATAAACGCATAAATAGTGAACTTCACATGTCAAATGTAACTAACAATCTAATAAATTTCATATATTTATAGTAAAATAACTTATACTTACATATCACTAATAATGACATCGTCGTTACATTAAAAAATTTTCATAACTAATCTGATTTATTTATAATAATTTCTTTATTTTTCATCAAAACAACTATTATTGTTTTCATAATTTTTAAAATGTCTTTGACATTTCATTATAATAATATTTTTGTAATTTTTTATTTAATTTTTTATGTCTGCAAAAAAAAAAAAAAAAATTCAAAATTCAGGGGGGTCACGTGACCTCCCAGCCACATGCTCCCTCCGCCGCTGAATCTAGTCATTTTGAATATTCAAATTCTTCCAAAGAGAGGATCTGACAAACACACAACAACAATATAAAAGCTGTGGAAGCAACATAGCTCATGTAGAATTTGTGCTATGAAGTACAAGTGCGGGTAAGTATATAGGTACGGGTATGCTACGAGAATATTGATATAGCAAAATTTAAAATAAAATAACATACGGATATGATTGGGGTATGTCAATAAATTTTTTTATTTTTTTTAATTTATAGTTTAAGATTCAATTTACAAATCAAAATTTAATACCAAAAGTAAAAGAAAAAATTATAAAACTAAAAGAGAAATCGTAGTTTAACAACACTAATACGAAAGCAAAGTCTATAAGCTGTTTTAATGCCATCAAATAGAAAAAATTACAAAATAAAGTTTCATTCTAAAAGCAAGTTAAGAAAAATTTGAAAACTAAAAATTTCAATTTTCACTTCCATCTATTTCATCATTGAATAATATATTTTTCATCTATGGTACATCAAGTAAAGGATTTACAATTTCAAGTAAATCAAAATTGTCTCATAAATTAAACATATCTCTACCAATATCTCATAGTTTATGTACCCTCAATATACCCATCCTGTACCTATGAAGTACCCACGGAGTAACTAACCACCAAAGTTTTTTTCATTGTTGTTCTCATTAAATCTTGAGTGGAGGAGTGCTTGTTTAAATGATTTAGCAGTCGTCCCGTTTTCATCTCTTCACTTTTCTTCGTTCACTTCCATTATCTCTGTATTCGAGTGTGATTGCACTGTGGCTTCTGTCAAATTGGGATCAGATGAGTCTAACTGTAAGAGCTGCATGGTCGATGACTATTTCCCCATGGACACATCTAATTGTTCTGATTGATCGCCTTTAATTTTCTTTCATACTCCTGGCAAGATGATCATCTTCTTCAGGCGAACGGCCATGGGAGGAAGTTTCAGTAGGAACGGTCATATTCTAGAGAGAGAAATTTTTCATCAAATTATATTTGGATAAATTATAAATGCACCGTAGGATCTTTAACCAGGGGGTATTCAACGAAAGGGTGAGCTGGAGTCACTTTAATTACATTCTTGAAAATCTTCAAACTAAGCTGGCTGGATGGAAAAGGAATGTTCTATCCTTGGTTGGTAGAGCTACCCTTGTACAATCTGTTACTACTGCTCTACCTACTTATACTTTGAAAACTTTGGAATTACCTATAAAAGTGTGCAATGATATTGATAAGTTAAATAGAAATTTTCTTTGGGGTGATACCTTAGAGAAAAAGAAAATCCACCTTGTCAATTGGAATGAGGTTTGTAAACAGAAAAAGCATGGCGGCCTTGGCATTAAGAAGGCTAGAGATCATAACCTTGCCTTACTATCAAAATTGAGTTGGAAACTCATTCACAGCAATGATGGGTTGTGGATAGAGGTACTGAAAGCTAAGTACCTGAAAAGCCTTCACTTCCTAAATGGGAAGAAGACTAGTAGAGCATCTCCTGTGTGGAGAGGCATGTTGAACTCTAGAGGCATCTTGAGAAAAGGTGCAAAACGGTCCATTAGTGATGGCACTAATGTTAACCTTTGGACAAATTGGTAGTGTAGAGAGAGACCCATTGAGAAGGTCATGACCTCCTTGTCTTTCACACCAACTGCTACTGCCATATCCAAGGTTAGAGATGTTATTGATGCAGGTGGTAATTGGGATGTTAACATTATTAATCAAATTTCCCCCCCTCCCCCACTGTGGCTGCCTCTATGTTCAAAGAGAAAGCCCCCAAATATAATCCTAACCTGGATCTATTAGTTTGGAAAGGGGCTTCTGATGCTTCATTCTCCACCTCTAGTGCTTATGAGGTGGCTTCGAACTATGATGGCAAAAGGGTGGATTGGCACTGGATGTGGAAAAAGAAAGTCCCACAGAAGCTTAAAGGCTTTTCCATGGACTCTCTTTCATAGGAAACTCCTCACTAATAGTATGAGAATGAAAAGAGGTCTATCAGATAATTCTTGCTGCCCCTTTTGCAGTGAACCTGAAGATCTTAATCATTTGTTTCGAGCTTGCTTCAAAGCTAAGGAAATTTGGATTGCTCTCCGAAACCCAAATTGGTATTTGTAGATGTCTGATGTGAATTGGATGCACTGGCTGCTATCTAACTCTAAATCAAATGAAAAATTTGGAACCTAGTCTTCCTGGAGCACTATCTTCTTGGTCACCCTATGGAAAATTTGGAAAAACAGGAACTTGCATATAATCAGTTTGAAAGCTTGAAATTTATTTTTGATTATTCCACTGAAATTGATTCTGCTTTCAGTTTTTCTATTCTTAATCCTCGACCTCCATTTCGTTTAATTTCTTAGCTTCCCCCTCCTATAGGTACCTTGAAACTGAACACTGATGGCAACAAATGGAGCAGTGGATCAAATGGCTTTGGGGGTCTTATTCGTGATGGAAGGGGAGCTTGGATTTGTGGATTTTATGGGAGGATGGACAGTTGTACCAGCCTTGGGGGGTATACAAAAGATTGACTATCATCCTTCAAAAAGGTTTCAATAACGTGATTGTGAAAATCGATGCTCAAGAAGTTGTCAAGTTGCCAGAGGAAGGCCCTGAAGACAAACCTTCTTACAGAGGTCAGGTGGAAGATGCGAGGATCATCTTCAATGGCTGCCAATGCACTGCCCAACATGTTTATCATGAAGGGAACTTATGCGCGGATGCTCTAGCCAAATTGGTAGCTGCCCAACCTGAAGACATCCTAGTTGTTAATGATCCCCCAGCTAAGATTCGGGAGCTGCTTGTGGCTGATATGCTGGGGATGGGTAGAGAGAGGGCTTAGTTCTTCGTAATATGTTTTATTTCCGTTATTAAAAAAAATAATAATAAAAAAAAAAAGTGCCAAAGAATGCACTACAACAAAAACATTTTTGGCGACATTTTTTAGCAACCAAATTGAATTTAGTCGCTAATTGTATGTTTTTGGCGACAATATACGTGTTCGTCGCTAAAAAATACACCATTAGCAACAAATATCTCAATTCGTCGCCAAAAATGGTTGGCGCCAATTTATTTTTTTGCGCGGGAGCACTAAAAATGTTTTGGCGACGAAATTAATATATGGCGACGAAAATGTTTGTCACCAATTTAGATTTTTTGGCGACGGAATTAAAATTGTCGCTGAAAGGTGAATGATATTTTTGGCAACATAATAATTTTCGTCGCCAATAAAATTCTTGTCAAAACGACGTCGTTTTGAATTTGTTTTTTTTTTTTTTTAATGACCGAATATGACCTAAAATAAGCCTTCTTCGTCTTCTCATTCCACACAACCTGAAGCAGCACAACAGAGGAAAGAGGTATGTCTTCGTCTACTCTCTCTGTGTGTCTCTCTCTCTCTCCATCTTTTCTTTGTTTCTTCTCCAGAACGACCATCACTACAACCACAAACCCTAGATTCTCCACCGCCCGCTTCTCTAACCCCGACCCTCTTTCTGGCCAAACCCTCACCTCTGACATCCGGCAAAGATTAGTCCCAGTTGGAGTTCTCCGTCTCTATCTCACCCTCTCTCCATCTCTGCCTCACCTTCGCTCTCAATCTCTGCCTCACCATCTCTCTCCATCTCGATCTACCCTTTGAAACCCTCCCAAACCCTAATTAAAACCCTCCCAAACCGAAACCCCAATTCAAACCGTCGATGAGTTTACATATGGCAATCAGATGATGAGTTCTATATATAGCAATCCACTCTTACAACCGATAATGAGTTCTCTGCTTTATCAGCTAAAATTTTAAAACAAATAATGATTGATGAAAAGTTTAAATAGTCTTCTAGAATGCCCTAATTTGTTGGGGTTCAAAATCAATTCCAAGGGCTGGTTGATTTTTGATGGTCACGACAGTAATATGGCATCATTTGTTTCTTGATCAGCTAAGGTTAGTATAGTTGGTCTACATTTTTTGCATCTCATTGGAATTAGATTTCAGATTGTATCAAAAATAAAGCTTTTATTGCTTCCTCTAGATATCTATCTTCCTTTTAGTCATGCACGTATATAATTATGAATAAATCTGCAACACATATATCAATTTTGTAGAATTTGACACAAAATGTATATGAATGAATAAGATTTTTCACAAATAGAGTCCCATAAGATTTTTCATCCTAAGAGTCGTATGTTCTTTGCTGGAATATGGACTGTCACTTGAGAGGTGAGTTACTTTCTATTTTGGATTTTAAAGAGGGGAAGCTTCCTATGAGGTATTTGGAGGTTTCTCTTGTCTCTACTAAGTTGTGTAAAATAGATTCTGATCAATTGGTTGCTAGGATTACTAAGTGGATTCAATCGTGGGCTACTAAAGTGTTGTCGTATGCTAGTTGAGCCCAATTGATTAAAAGAATTTGTATTAATAGAATTCTTAATTTTAATATATAATAGAATTTGTATTTGTTCAATTCCACTCTCTTAATACAATTTGTATTTGTTCAATTCATTTCTTAACGGGTTTGAATTTTGTTTTTTTTTTATAAATAAATCTTTGGGTTTAGTTTGTTTTTTTCATAACCATGGTTGTTTTGTTGTGGTTATGCCTCTAATTGGGTTGCTTCAAGCCGTTATTGTTTAGTTTGGTTGTCAGGTGGCATGAGAGGTGTCACACTCTTCTTGGTTTTCATGAAAATATTGTTGGCTTTAGAATTTCATTCTTAATTATTTTTTTTTTAATACGATTCCAAAAGGATGTAGCCATGGCTAGAACTCTGTTTTTGTGTATATAACCTACTCTACTATATAGCTATATCACTATGATATTGAATAAATGATGGGCATGACAACCCAATACTACACACACGAGGCAAAGAAGATCTCATTCCTATGAGGTATTAGTAAGTTTGTTGTGCCCTAGTACATGGGACTAACCAAGGATGTCATTTATATACTTTTCCAAACACAGATAGCATAGGATATCCATATGTATAAAACATTTCAATAGAGTCACTACTACAATAATGGTTAAAAGCCACACTTTTCAGATTGAATTTAGATAAGAATCATGCTTAAAAGTAGCAAATTATGAGTACAAAACTCTAAATTCTGCTCAAAGCATGCTTTAGTCTGAATTTATGTTCAATGTTAAGAAGTAAAGATAAGGAACATGAGGTTGCACCTTCCTTGCTCCATTCTACAGACTTGATGTATATATTTTATAGCTTTCTTTCGTTTTATTTTAAAGCTATTAAATATATTTTATAGTTTTTTTTTTTTGAATTTTTTTTGAATTTTTTTTTTTTAAAATTTGACAATTCTAGTGGCTTCTCTGAGTTGTGTTTGCATTGATGAATATATCTATTGAATTGTGGTTTTAACTTTGCATATCTAAACATCATTTATAATTTTTAGATTAGATATCACTCTCTTGAAGAAGAAATAGCCTTTGAACCTGGTTGTTGGTTATGGGATTATTTAAGAAGTGGGGCTTCTAGTTTTCTACATCCACTTTCTAGTGGTGCTGGGTTCTAAGGCACATAATGGTTATGTTTACAAAATTGGAATTGTACATGGTGTTTTTATATTATTTTTTGTTACTCTATCAATGACATTTTATTTTACATGTTGGCCAGCTCTTTGGTTTGGTGAACACACTTTTGGAAAATTCCATTTTATTCAAAGATATGCTGTCATTCCATTGTCTCCAAACAGCGGATTAATAGGATGGGTACCAAATTGTGACACCCTACACCATCTCATTCGGAGTATAGAGATACTAGAACGGTCCACTAAGGTTCATTTGATGCTTGTGTGTGTGTGTGTGCGCGCGCGCATGTTTTTGGTATATAGATCACCTTAAATCTAGAGCACAAACATATGCTTAATTTTGCTAAAGATTATGACCATTTGCCACTTATAGCTAAAGTGGAGGTGTTTGAGTATGCTTTGCAAAATAGTGAAGGAAATGACTTGGCAAGGGTATGTTTTCTTCAAGAAATATGCTGCATCTTTGGCTCTCCTGGGAATTCTTTTCTCAAGTTAGTCACAATGTTGGAATGATTATTAAATTGCCATCAAATGAGCTAAAAATATATTTCAGGAAGTTTGTCCTAGTTATTTAATGTTCTGAATCAATTAAGATACTAGTTTGATTTTATTTGGTGAATATGATTACTCTTTAAATTATGTATGATGTTTAAGAACCCTGTGAATATGTTGTCGACTTGTTATGCAGCTTTTGTTTTTGGTGTGTATGCTGGGGCTCAGCTTGTATGAGGCTGATTCTGCCTCTTTGTCAATCGTACCATAAACACAAAGATAGATGTTTGTTTTCATTACTATGAGTTTGATTAGTTTACCAATCAGTTGATTTAGCTTCCATTCAGTTGTAAAACTGCCCATGCCCCCTTGAGATACCAACCCAAAGAGAAAAGTTGGCAGGTAGTTTAAACTTTAAAGCCAACAAGGAATTGTGCAGAACAAATTCAGCACTGGTAGTGTGTTTTGTACCAGAAACACTAGGCGCCGAAGTTCGAACCTCCTTGGCTTTGCCCAATGTACACTTGTGGGGGCATTGGCGTACATCCCACATTTTACCCTGTAGGGGTGGGTCCAAAGGGCCCTGCCTTGGAGGGATTCCTAGTCATTAAACAAAAATAATAATAATTTACATTAGTAAAAATATAATAGTATATAGATGATACCTTCTGGAAAAAGAAATGAATAAGGGATTAAACTAATGAACTAGCTTGGTTAGACTTGATATGTACCTTGTGTGTCACCGACTCACCAACACTACACACTTGTACGCAATCCTGCTAGTTAAAGTTAAGTTCAAGCTATTTGAAATAGGTTATCACTATTCCCATGTCTATATGATCAGAGCCTCTAGATGGTTTGATACCATACAACCACTAGAGAGCCCAGAATGTTTTTAGGTAATTCAAACAGACCTTAATCGGCATAAACCAAACTTATCTCTAGGAATCTATTATTTTAGAAACCCTAGCCTTATTTTCCTTGTTTTAATATATACTAAGTCGTTTCACTAGTAGTGAGTGCATCACTCATTAAAGGTAGAAATGGCATGCAAGTGGTCATGGTGTTGATGGGCTTCTTTTCCAATTAAGCTCACAATTGCATAGCCAACCAGTCCTTGGGAGAATGTGTTGATTCTAAGATAAGCAGGCGTATTTGTACAATTTGTATTAGCAAGAACTTTTCTAATCTGAAGTTGCTCTTAGATAATTATTTAATTTTTTTAATTTCTTATAAACATTATTTTGATTACATTCTTCTTTGTGGTGTATATTACCTAGTTAATTATTCATTTTGCTTCCATGACTGCTAGGACTCAACAAATGTGTAGTAGAAATGCTGACAAATTTATGTCTATGAAATGTAGATTCCCTTTATTTTGAAAAAATTGATGTCTATCAATGAAGATCTCATTTTATGTGGTTGAATTTCACCTTATAGCAAAATTTGGTTATCAAGTCATATTGAAAGAGAAGAGTTGTGTTAATTAGCAATCATGTCTGCTAGGAATAGATTCATATATGTTTTCAGTTCTTCAAGAAATTGGTACTTCCCAAAAGACAAAGCTTCAAAAGAAATTGGTTGCTTGTCAAGTATTAAACAATTAGAAACTTTCGTAGAGCAATTCATGTTTGAAACAGAATGCAACAAGAATTGATCTCTCTTATTGGATTAAATTCTTGCCTCATTCAAATACTACAATACAAATTACCTCTTTCTCCATTCTCATTATTTCTTGGTTCTTAATTAGAGTGTAGCTGTGACTTGGTACGATGGCATTGTGGAAAGTACTGTCCACCTCCAGTCTTATGTGCAAAGTTAGCCTAACATGGCTGCAGGTATTGCAAGGACTCTTTTTATATGTATTATATCTTTCTCATTTTGTTTGTAGAATTGAATTAGATTATGGAAGTCTAAACTATCAATTTTGATAAAGTGAAGTCTAGAACTAAAAATAAATGGGGCAACAAAACAAAGCACTAAACTAGCAAGTTTTCAATGTTAGAAACATATTTTTCTTTAGCATGTCAATATATCTGATTTGTGATGGAGGCATTGTAGTGAAGTTGAAATCAAGGCTCAATGATGCCCTTTTTTTTTTTGGTGGCTTGATTATCTGCTGTAGGTTGTATTCCTACTCATTTGCTAACAACCTACCTTATGCAAAAAAAAGTTTGTATTCCTTTTCCGTCTCCTTTTTGTCTTCTAAATTAGTAGTTTATTTGAAAATCATTTTATGCATTTGATGGCAATCCTTTTTCATTAAATAGTTTTATTTTAGGAATGTGTTAAGTTAATTAGGAAGTTTAAACTCATGCTGTTAGTATCAATTCTTTTACATGTTCATAATCTAATCACAGAATTGGAAACAACTCTCTTATATATGGTGAGACCCACCTCATGTGAGAGGATTGACAACTTTCTTCATCTCTAATAGCAGTACAACCTTAAACTTTTGAAAAACATTTGTCATAGATAGCATTAGTTGTAATTAAGGTTGACAAGAAAACAATAAAATTGTTAATCACATATACCACATGCATAGATTTATATGTTTACTACTATAATATGAGAGAGAGAGTTACATATTGCTACAGTAATTTATAGCTATCTTTTTTTATTCCCATTTTTCCCTCATATTTTGTTCAGACTACTTTACTATGTTTGGACTATTTTATAATTTGATGGCCCAACTCTGTGTTAGATTGCCATGTCAAGGTCAGCTGCTCTCATTATTGTTCACATGGCCACTCCCTTTGTTTCAAGGAGAAAGAGCACGTCTCCATCATTTTACACTCTCTGCAGTTCAGTCTCTGTGGAAAATCTTGAACATGTGGATCACAATGGGTTCACAATCTCGACCGAAGATGGGGTAACAAGGAAGATCTCCACCGAAGATGGGTTCACTAAGTAATTTTTTAACTGAGCAGGTGAACTAGAACTTCATGTTTCCCCTTTTATTTTGAAATTTGCATTAGTAGGGGATGCTTTGGAACTTATGTTGCACAATACTGATCTTGGAAATCAATTTTTTCATCTTCTTATTAGCTGGAAGCCATTAAGATCTCAAAATATATTGCTCAGAATATGGTGGGCAAAAGACATGGTATGAATTCAAATTCCTCTGTTCAACCTTTGATCCCCTTTTTACTCTATTTACCCTTGGTATACTTTTGTTGCTTCCTTTATTTGTTTCCCTTTTTGCGGCGTTTTTCCTCTTTAATTATGTTTCGAGTATTGTTTAGTTTAGGTAGAGAATACATATAATTTATTTAAATTATGGTTTGTTGAATTCTGGAATTAGAGCAGTGCCACTTTCATTTCAGATTTGGCTGATGCTGTGATTGAAAGTCTTCCATACGTTGGAGCGATGGCAGTCTCAAATCTTGAAGCTCAACAGGTCCGACTTTGGACATTTATATTTAAAACATGGAACTAATGTGGAATGCTAGTTATAATGTGGAACTAATAAGATCTTGTCTTTACTGATGTGCCATATTTTATTTATTTATTTTGTTCTGACTGCAGGTTGTGGGTATGAGGAAGACCAAGGATCAAGTAGGCATGCAGGTTGATGAAAATGATTATTCATCAGAGGAATCTTATTGACAAACACTTTTGTAAGTATATTTTTCATAATTTACTTTTCAAATCACTACAAGCATTTCATGTAATATGTCTGGTTGTGTTGAACAAACGGGACCTCGATTGGATCTCCGGTTAGAAAATTAGAAGGAAAATTGTAAAACACAAGACTTAAAAGGCCCGTTAGGGGGCCAAAATTGTGAAATGACCACCGAAACCACCGAAACTTGGCACGGACAGCTTGTTCAAGCCTAAATAGACTTGTAGGAAAAAATGGGACCTCTATTGGATCTCCGGTTAGAAAATTAGAAGAAAAATTGTAAAACACAAGACGTAAAAGGCCCGTTCGGGGGCCGAAATTGCGAAATGAGCACCGGAACCACCAAAACTTGGCATGGGCTGATTTTTCAACCTAAATAGACTTGTAGGAACAAACGGGATCTTGATTCGATTTCCAGTTAAAAAATTAGAAGGAAAAATGTAAAACACAAGACTTAAAAGGCCCGTTTGGGGCTGAAATTTCGAAATGACTATCGAAACCACCGAAACTTGCCACGTACAGCTTGTTCAAGCCTAAGTAGACTTGTAGGAACAAACGGGACCTCAATTGGATCTCCGGTTAGAAAGTTAGAAGAAAAATTGTAAAACACAAGACTTAAAAGGCCCGTTCGGGGCTGAAATTGCAAAATGACCACCTAAACCACCGAAACTTGGCACGAACAGCTTGTTCAAGCCTAAATAGACTTGTAGGAACAAACGAGACATCGATTGGATTTCCGGTTAACAAATTAGAAGGAAAAATGTAAAACACAAGACTTAAAAGGCCCGTTCGGGGGCCGAAATTTCAAAATGACCACCAAAACCACCAAAACTTGGCACGGATAGCCTTTTCAAGCCTAAATAGACTTGTAAGAACAAACGGGACCTCTATTGGATCTTCGGTTAGAAAATTAGAAAGAAAATTGTAATACACAAAACTTAAAAGGCTCGTTCAGGAGCTGAAATTGCGAAATGACAACCGAAACCACCAAAACTTGGCACGGACAGCTTGTTCAAACCTAAATAGACTTGTAGGAACAAACGGGACCTCGATTGGATTTCCGGTTAGAAAATTAGAAGAAAAAATGTAAAACACAAGACTTAAAAGGCCCGTTCGGGGGCCAAAATTGCAAAATGACCACTGAAACCACCGAAACTTGGCACGGGTAGCTTGTTCAAGCCTAAATAGAGTTGTATGAGCAAACAGCACCCGATTGGACTTCCTGTTACAAAATTAAAATCAAAATTGTGAAGTTCAAATCGAGTTTTTTTTTGTCAATCTAATATTGTTTTTTCTTTTTTCATGTGACAGATTGGCAATGGTGGAAAATAGTTTGGGCTGCATCAGAAGATTTGATTTTGTGTTTTTGGAAATATTTTGACATAGGATTTTGGTAAATGATTTATGGATTAAATGTTTAGCATCAAAATATTTGGTGTTGTGTTTTTGCAAATATTTTGATATAGGATTTTAGTAAATGACTTGTTGGTTAGATGTTTAACATCAAAATATTTGGTTGTAATTTTGAAAATATTGACATAGGATTTGGTAATGTATTTATGGGTTTGATATTAGTAGTTTGTAAGTACTTTGGTATGCATGTTTTAGATTGTCAGAGAATTGTAATTATGTTTATTGAGATTTTTTATAGCTATTAATTTTGAATTAGTATGAATGTCTTGCACAGGTGTATTATTATTTATATTACATTTGTGTATATATTGTACACAGGAAAATATGTGTTTTGGATTATTTTGAATAGAAAAATTATTAAAATCAAAATTTGTGTAGTGAATTTTTAGTAACAGGTGGTGTTTTTGTCGCTGTTTATATATTTGGCGACAACATATTGTTTTTATCGCTAAAAGTTAGTGGTTATTCTAGGAACTTTTAGCAACCAAAACTTACTCGTCGCTAAAAACATGATTTTTAGCGACGCATTTATTTGTCGCTAAAAGCACATAGCCTATCCAAATTTTAACCTTTTAGCAACAAATTGTAATTTTATAGCGACAAAATATATGATTTTTGGCGACTAATTTTGTTTGTCGCTAAATGTCTACATACGGTGACAATTTCTGATTTCATCGCCAATACTTTTAGTGACAGGGCTTTGGCAACAAGTTATACATTTTGTCGCCGATTCTTTTGGCGACGAAATTTGTACTTTTGGCGACGAAATTTGTGGGTCGCCAAATGTGTTTTTTGTTGTAGTGATGTATAAGAAGTGCCTGATACATATTTCAAGTATTTACATTATGTTTGGGAACCTAGGAGAGAAAAGAAAAGAAATAATTACTTAAGTTACAAGAGAAAAGAAAAGAAAAGAAAAGAAAATGAATGATTGTGATTTCTCGCCTTCTTGTTTGGATAAGTAAGAAATAAAAAAAAAATGATTATGATTTCTCTCATTCTTGTTTGGTTAGATTTCATAAGAGAAAAGAAAAAAAATTATTTTATATTACATTACCAAAATAACCTTTTTATATTTTGTCAATCATTTTATTTCTTTTATTTTTACAGGGACAAAATTGGTATTATGAAAATATAAGAATTTGTTAGTTTCTTTTCTCTCCCAATCTTTCAACTTTTGGGAAGATTGAAAATGAGGGTTGTAAGAGAAATGAGTTTCTCTCTATTTCTCCTCATTTCTCTCCACTTAAGTTATTCAAACAAGTAAGAAAAATACATATCTCTCAATTTTTTTTCTTTTCTTTTCTCTCCGAATCACTAAATCCAAACATAGTGTTAGTACACATGCACCCCTATTAATATAAATACTAGTTCCGGGTATGCATGCAGCCCTCTCAGTATAAGTATCAATACCAATACCGAATAAATAGGCAATATGAGTACGATAATATTTTTGAAGTAACCATCCTTTATAGTTTTTGTGTAAGCAGATGATTTCTTACCTCATGATTGTTGAAGGGCGGCGAAAGCAGAGTAACACTACCGTCCAGGCCATTGGGCCTTTCTATACAAGAAAGTTCTCTGGGATAATGCAATCAATCAAGCACATAAGCCCACATCACTGCGAAACATCATTGGGTTGAGATTTACAATCAAGATGAGCATGAAAAAACAAGCGATTCAGTGCACAAGACCTATGTAAAAGCAAAATCTGAAAGGGTAAAATTTCAGAGCCGGCCCTGGCCCAATCCAAATTTTTGTCAAATTTTAAGGGCGCCCAATTAATTTTAGGGGCACATATTAGTAAGTCTCATATACAAAATTCAAAACTCATCCAATCTCAAAATAAAATACTTGTATCAATTAGTCTTATATATTTTTAATTGTTACAAAAAAATCTCTTATATATATATATAAATTTTAAAACGATATTACATCCTACTACCACTAGACTTCCGTTAGACGGTCAACGAAGACTCGCTGGAATATTCAATATCACTGAGAAGTTCATCGAAGTATCACCGGAAGTTCGCCGGAATATCATTAGAGTGTTCTGAATGTGACTGGAAGCCGTCAGAATATCCAAAATGTTGGCTGGACGTCAAGAAAATCATTGGATCACTACAACAAAAACATACTTTAGTGGCACTACAGTAGTGGCATATTTTTAGAAAATGCCACAAAAATGATATTTAGTGGCATGTTTTTGAAAAATGCCACAAAACAACAAACATAAAAGGCTCTAGTGACATTTCAATGAACAAGTGTCACAACACTACAAAAAAAACATACTTTAGTTGCACTACACTAGTGACATATTTTAGAAAATGCCACAAAAATGATATTTAGTGGCACGTTTTTGAAAAATGCCACTAAGCCAAAAACTTTCCAAGCTTATAATGACATTTTTGAAAAAACAAAAAATGACAATATATTTTCTAAAATTTTAAAATGCAGTAAATGATTAAAAATAAAATGAATTAAACTCAATATACACTACAGGAAAAAGCATATTCGGCGACTAAATTTCCAGACCAAAAAAATTTGGTCGCTGAAAGTATAGCTTTCAGCGACCAAAACAGCATTAGTTGCCAAAAGTAAAACTTTTTGGCGACTAAACAATTTTAGTAGCCAAAAGTCTACAATTGGCGACTAAAACTAAGTTTGGTCGCTGATTATATGAGTTTTAGTGACTAAAAAATTTTTAGTAGCCCAAAGTAAAGTTTTTTGGCGACTAAAAAAATTTAGTAGCCAAAAGTCTACAATTGGCGACTAAAAATAAGTTTGGTCACTGATTATATGAGTTTTATCGACTAAAAAAATTTTAGTAGCCAAAAGTAAAACTTTTTGGTGCCCAAAAAATTTTTAGTAGCTAAAAGTCTACAATTGGCGACTAAAAAATAAGTTTAGTCGCCAAAAGTGGTTATTTTTAGAGCGGGAGAACTAAAATCCTAAGGCGGGAATAAAATTTTTTGGTGACCAAAATTTTGGTAGCTGAAAGTGCATCTTCGGCGACCAAATCCGATTTTGGTCGACAAAAGTTAAGTTTTTTAGCAACTAAAAAATAATTAGTAGCCAAAAGTATAGAGTTGGAGATTAAAAAATATTTTTAGTCGCCAAAAGTGGTCTTTTTTTATTTTGGTAGTAAATAGTTTATTTTACATAAATTATGTTCAATAAAATAATTATGTTTATACATATTAATATAGATGTATGTACTATATAAATAATAAATGTTGCATATATAATCATGTGGTGCTATAGAGGTGTAGTGGGAAGAGTATGGTGTATAAGGTATATGGTGCGGGAGGTTGGCGGTTCGAGTCTCCGCAAGAGTGGATAAATTGTTCTATAACGAATTATCGTCACGAATGGCACTTGATAGCGTCACGAATAGTGCCTACCATGACATTAAAGTGTCACTGAAAGGTTTTAGTCTTGATGTTGTAATGACACTTATAAGTGTCACTAGCTCTTTTTTTAATGGCACTTGATAGTGCCACAAATAATATCTATCATGACATTAAAATGTCATTGAAAGTTTTTAGCCATGATGGTGCAGTGACACTTGCAAGTATCTACCGTGGCACCGATAGAAGTGGCACTTGTTCAAAATGCCACAAGACCAAAAAATGTCATTAGAAGAATAATTTTGTGGCACTTTCAAATGTCACTAAACTAAGAAAATGTTGTAGTGGATATTCACCGAAATGTCCAGAATTTTGCAAGAAAAAAAAAAAGAAGAATACATGGAGAAATTGTAGGGAAAAAAATAACAAAATGTGCTAAATATTGATAACTTGAAAAAAAAAAAAAAAAAAAAAAAAAAAAACAACAACAACAACAATGGGAAAAATATATATTATTTTTAAATTTTTTGTAGGGTTTAAGTAAATAATCTCAAATATTGAACAAACTGAAAAGCAAGCATGATTCTATTAAGCATTTATCCTTATTAATCAAACTGAAAAATATGTTAGGAAATTGCAAAATTTTATTGTTCTAAAGAATGTTATGAAATTGCAAAATTTTACAGTTTTAAAGCATGATTTATTTTATCACTAAAAAAATTGAAATTGTAAAATTTTACAGTTTTCACTATCTGTAACTAAAATTCGAAAACAATTTATTTAGAATTTAAAAAATTTCTCAATTAAAACAAGAAAATAAAAGTGTGTAACTGAGAAAATGTGGAAAAATAGAGAGATCAAAAGAGAGAAATAGATATATAGAGAAGATTATACTCCAGCAATTATTTTTTATTTAGATTTACTCAGTTCTCATGTAGATCTACTCATCTTTTTGTCGGAAATTTGTCTCCTTTTCCGTCGGTGAGAGTGAAGTAAGGAATCGGTGGTTGGTGGTTGTCGGTGAACCTCAATCAATGGTGTTTGTTGATCGCTGGTGACTATATGTTAGAAAGAGAAAAAGAAGAAGTAAGGCGTGATTGCTAGTTGCCAGAAAGGAAGAGAAAGAGACAGAGAAGAATGAATGCACAAAAAAGAGTAAAGAAGGAAAATACACAGTGAACCTTTGAGAGTATCCTAAAAGTTATAAGACTAAATAGACTTATCCTCTTTTAAATAGGATTTTTTAGTAATTTGTGCTTAATTTTAACGTGTATATAATATGATGTTAGTAGGCTTAAAAATGAGACATTTACATACAAGTTCTAATTTATAAACTTATACTCCGTTAAGTCCTAACTAAGATTTTTTTAGACCTTCAAGTCCCATTGAATTTTTAATAGTCAGAATTGCCTTTCAAATAATGATTGTTCATAATTTATGATTATCTATTAAGAAACATGATGATTTAATATTTATTTTGATTTTCAAAACTTTTCAAATTGAAAAAACTAAAAAAAAAATTATATGTGAAAAAAAAAAACTACTTTTTTTTTGAAAAAAATTGAATTATTATTATTATTTTTTTTTTGTGCAAAACTAAAAATTTTGTATTTATAAAGGAGTATGATCATGGAACATTAATGTGCAAAGCTATTAAAAAAAATTTAAAAATGAAAAAATTGATAATGTTCATAGTTTCAAAATTGGAAAAAACTGTTAATATTCTCAATTTTATTGAATAGTTGAATTAAACTAATAAGTAGAAGGGAGAAAATGTCTAATCCCATGCTTTTTCTTTTTCTTTTTTTCATCAGTTATGAAACAATTATATGGAACATTACTATGAAAAATTTATAATGTTCTTAGTTTTAAAAATTGGAAAAAACTGATAATATTTTCAATTTTACTAAATAAGATTTATTGATTCAAAAAATTTTAAATAGGACCTAAGCTACTATAACATTTATAAATAGGACTTTTAAGTAATTAACTCCTTAAAAATAAAATTTCAAACAAATTAATTTAATTTCACAATCAAAATTAAAGGTCCTTACAAATTATATGTGAACTTATTTAGTAATTTTACTCTTTAAAATGAAAGAAAAATAATATTTAATTTCATATTTTACTGTAGTTTAATTTTTAGATTTTCTTTGATATTTTTCTTTTTCTTCTTCTCTTTTTTAATAGATCAGGTGATATTTTTCCTTATTGTTAATTGAATTTTCTAAATTATAAAGCAAACCACATTTTTATATTTTTGAGTTTGTAGTAATTTCCTTCATACTTGATTTATTTAAGTAAATTTTAATAGAGAAATACTAGGACCTAAAATAAAAAGTATTGTGTAGAATATTTGATAATTCATTTGGAGTCTTTAATAATTTTTTAAATATAATTTTAATGATTATATAAAGCATATTCTATGTGAGTAATAGTATAAAAATATATATCTATATTTATGGGGAAAAAAAAATTATTAGTACTTATCATTTTACCCGCATTTTTTTTTTTTTTTTGGGGTATGATTGTGTATACAATAATACTATATATTTATGATTTTTTTTTTAATTTTTTTATTATCTAAGCATGGATCATATCTCATTACATTGATTTGGAATCTATATTATACACATTAAAGTTAAAAATTTGAATAAATAATTTTTTTTTTAATACATGAAAGGCTCAATTTTAAAATTTTGCCTCAGGCCCGAAGATATGAGGATCGGCTTTGCCTATCCTATTTCGAAAGAGGTTGTTTCTGTGACTTAAACCCGTGTCATTAGGACACTAATGGCAGGCTAAGATAAAGATCATTGATGCAAATCCAACTCCAACACAAAGAGAGGTAAATGATTAATTTTCAAACTTGTTTTCCAAATGGTATGAGAATGCAATATGAAGTTCTGGGTCGAGCCAAAGAGTCAAGCTTTGCCTTCAATAATTATTTTTGCTACAGAAGTTGAAAGTTGCCACAAAAGAATAATACTACTATTATAATTTCCTCACTATCCATATCAGGTCATCGTCAAGGTTTGTCCAAGTAATTGCTAAAGTAAACACTACATGTACAGTTTTTTTAATTTCTTGAAGAATAGCAACAAGAACATGAGATTGATTAAGAATAGGAAAATTGTAGTAAACACTAGATGTACAATTTTTTTATTTGTTGAACAATAGCAACAAGAACAAGAGATTGATTAAGAACAGGAAAATGGAAAAAAAATTTAGCAGATCAAAAGAAAATGGTTGGTTTTAATTCTTTTACAATGGAGTATTTCATTAATATATATGTTAATGGTTATTACTTGTTTGAAAAAAAAAAAGAAAAAAAAAAAAAAATTAAAAATCCATGTCCTGATAGAATGCCATCCAAACAAACCAGGTACTCAAACCAGCTCGCACCTCTACTGCCAAGGTAATTTAACAAACCAAGGGAGATATAACCTTTTTGATAATATTGATTACATACTTCACTGAATTAGCTAAGGTTGTATTTTTGGATCTGTGGATTTCAAATCAATGGATTTGCCATTGATCGTTTGAAGGTTTATGCATCCAATTCAGATTGAAACATTAGATTGCAGATTTCAACAATGATTTTAAAGCTTCATATTTATGAATTCAAAATAACACCATGAAACTAGTTATTTCAAATTCACCCATAGAAGCATTCTAGTACAGCAAGGATCCTTCAGCCCTCCCCAATAGTTATTTCAATACACTATCAACTAGCAACCAAGCTTCCTATATTGTTTGTTTTATCTTAACCTCAAATCCTTTCATTTCAAATTCATCCATCCAAATGCAACCGGTATTGGTCTATTTAATGACAACATACCATCTGCAAGAAATACATCTAATATTTTTTGATAACAACACATGCTTAAACTAGTAACAGGAATATGCCTCCATTTTAATAGGTAGATTCAAGGAAAGAGGACACACACCCTGCATAATTGAGCTCACTTACACAAATTATCTTATTTTATTGCAAACCCAACCTTTAAAGAAATGGCATGGGGGATTTGTTCCTGTGCTCTTGATTTGATTGACAAAGTAAAATGTTGCAAAAGAACTCAACCAAGAATGAGTTTAGTTAAATAAGAAGTTGAGAACAAATTAGACAACCAATAGTATGACTCTCAGCAAAGAAACAGACCAAAGTCCAATAACAATCAAGAACACATAAGACAAACCTTAGTTGGAACAGAGAGTGAAGACCAAAATGCACATCCTATGCAGTTAAGATTGCTCATAGAAAACTCATCAGTAAGGGAAAAATCATGTAATCTTGACAGCAACCAGGAAAAAATGAAGCTTGTGACCTTCTCATTAATGGTTGTGTGGTTTTGGCACCTAACATCCTATTCAAAAAGAGGTGAATTTTTTTTTTCACATCCTGAACTTCTGCTGAGAAGAAAAAGCAGATCCTCTTCCCAATGAGAAGAAAATCCAAATATGTCAAATTCACTCTGAAGATACTTGGCTTCATCATCTGCTTTATCAGCCATATATCAGTGACTAGGATCCCAACCTTCTTCGCGTCTCCTTCAATAACATCACCATTGGAGCATGGTTCTTCAAAACGAAGGAAATGTCAGTTTCAGAAGCACCAGCAAGCTTAAATCGCTCAACAACATCATCTAGATTCTTTGTCCACCTGTTCAACCCTTGCACTTGGATTTTTTAGCCCTCTGCTCTTCCAGTTGCTCCCACATCACAGTCGTGAGTTTCATTTTCTCCTCTGCACTATCAAAAAGTTCAATAATTTCAGTAGGATCCCATTTTGAAATATCTTCTTTCTTAGAAAGTATACAAGACCAATGCAGGTTTGCCATTTCAAATTGTTGTTGCCTCAATGCAAGTAACCCCTAAAAAATCTGGTTTAATCATGAGTGCATCCTGGTATTTCTCTGTGGCCAGAGAGTATTTTTTCCTCACCTAGTCATAAACTGTTTGGAATTGTGTTGCAACCACCTCTTTTGCCGCGAGTCATTAATTGGAATATGTTTCCTTGCAGCACACATACGAACATTTCCTCAATTGAGGAAAGCAAGTGGAGCAACTTCTTGGAATTTTAAGACAGCCTTATCAAAAAGGCTTTGAGCCTCTTCACTCGTTACTATCTCTTCAAGTAACACTTCTCTATCCCAAGCTCGTGCAGGTCAATATGCGTATTTGGGTCAATACCAACGTGGGTCCGGAATAACTGAGCAAATTCAAATAACCAGTCATCCATCTCCACTTCTTTGCACTCGGGATCTTCTGAAGTTCTATTTTTTTGTCTTTGGATTTGGAGCTTCCTTTTCTGGATTATCAATCTCAACATCCACAATTTCAACAACAGACTCACCCAAAGAAGAATGTGAGCCAATCTCATCTCTTTTGATCCCCTCACTCTTAAGAGTGTTAGAAATGGTTTTGGAAATTCTGGAATAAACAGAATTTTTCCTAAACTTTGGTCTAATTTTTAGGTGAGACCCGTGTGCCAAAGTTGGCGGGTCTAAGTGGTAATGCGTTCTATGCTGCGTTGTGATTCACGTGGTATATTTGGTTATTGAAAACTATTATCGGGTGAATGGGAAATTGAAGCCAAAAGAGCTCCATGGAAATGGAGTTTTTGGTGAAAATTTCTTAAGGTTTGAAAAATGACTTGTCCCACATTGATTTGGTGGGAAACTTTGAGTAGGTTTATAAGGTTTGGAGTTGGAACTTGGGGTAGGCCCTAAGGGGCACCCAAGTTTTGTAGAAAGAGAGGTTATGTGCTAGACCCATTGGACTCAAAATAAACACGCGTGCCGCCGTCTAGTCAAGTGAGCTGGGCTTGGCACAAAAATATTTGAATTTATTTTTTATCTTTAGAAATAAATTATGAATATTTGAATTTAAATTTCAGTTGGAAAATTCAATTTTTGCACCTCTTCTGCAAACAGATCCGAAAATCTGTACAGATTTGAAACTGTTCAAATACAATTTTTATCTGTCCGAATTTAAATTTGAACCCAAACAGTCCAAATTCAAACCCAACAGGTTCAATACCTGTTCAAACAGGTATGCTACCTATTCAATTCAAAATAAAAGGGTGCCACTACATCTATAAATAAGACAAGTCCCTCATTTGATTTTCACTATAATTTTCGTCCAATACTCTACTTTTTCTCTTTGCATATTTTTCTGCATTAATTACATTAATTTTCTATGAGAAAGAGTGTATACAATTAGTGTGTTCGTTGTGCGAATAAATTGTAGTGCTGCATTTATTCGTTGCTGATCATTTTATCATGGGAGATAGACGTCCGCATATTTGAAAGCACCGTGGAGATGACTAATCTGTCTTAAGGACACAGTGTTAAACACTGGACTTGATCAAAAGTTTGTTCAAGAAATTAACTAAGTAAGTTGCTAATTTATTTTCTGTTTTATTATTATTTATTTAAATCAGATTTTGATTTTGTTTTTATAACAAAATAAAAATCTGTTTTTATTTATTGGTTTGATTTTTGTAATCAAACAATCTCTCTCATTTTTTATTTTTTTTTTGTATTCTGTTTGTCGTTTAGTACATAAACAAAATTTATTTATTTATTTTAAATACAGTGAAGATTGTCCAACAATCTTAAGACATATATTTTTTTTTTTTGGTGTCTTCATTGTATTTAATGTTCTGTGTTTTCACAAAGTGATATTCTGGTTGGAAAACAAATAGTAGTAATATACTGTTTGACAGATAATAGTAATATACTGTCTATTTTTTTTTGACAATTAGGAGTAATATACTGGTGTTATTAACAATTGTAGAATATTAATTTGTGTTATAGAAAATTATTGTGGTATTTTATTTTTCTAGTTTTAGTAACAAGGAAAAATAAAATTATTTTGTGTTATAATTTATTTTCTGGTTTTAGTAACTAGAAAATTTATTTGTGTTTTGGTTTTTCTGATTTTTATAATCAGATATAATGGTTTCTGAAAGTAGTACTCTAAATCCGATCGTTACAACGACTCCGATCTCTATCTAGAACCATGTTCAAGTTCCGATAAATCATGAAGAAAAACCGAAAAAATTTAATGGCACTAAGTTTAAGAGATGGTAGCAGAAAATGTTGTTCTATCTTACAATTCTAAATTTGGTTCGGTTTCTCTATGAAGAGGCTCCAGTACTTAGAGAGGATGAAAATGATCGGCAAGTTGTTGTCGCTGTAGATGTTTGGAAACATTCAGATTTCTTATGCAGAAACTACATCCTCAATGGCCTTGACAACATGCTGTATAATATTTACAGCCCTCTAAAAATAGCAAAAGAATTATGGGATTCTTTGGAGAAAAAATACAAGACAGAGGATGCTGACACAAAGAAATTTGTTGTCGGTAAATTTCTGGAATTCGTTATGATAGACTCCCAGACAGGTAATTTCTCAAGTTTAAAGTTTTTAATTAATTTTACATAATATTCATTCTGAGGGTATGTCTCTGAGTGAGTCTTTCCAAGTCGCTGCGTTAGTGGAAAAATTACCACCGGCTTGGAAAGATTTCAAAAATTATTTAAAACATAAACGCAAAGAGATGACCATGGATGAACTTATTGTAAGATTGAGAATTGAGGAAGATAACCGTAAGGCTGAAAAGAGGAATGGGAAAAATCTCATTGAGTCCAAAGCTAATGTGGTTGAACAAGTTCACAAACCACATAACAAAAAGAGGAAGTTTACTGGAGATGGTCCTAAACAAAGCGACAATAATGGCAATAAGAAGTTCAAAGGAAAATGCTATAACTGTGGCAAGACCGGACATCGAGCTTCTAATTGCCGCCGCTCTAAGAAGGATCACAGAAGTACAAGCAAGAAGACTACCAATCAAGCCAATGTGACAGAATTAGATTACATCTCTAACGGGGTAAATGACATCAATCTCTCTGCTGTGGTGTCTGAGACTAATTTGGTTGGAAATCCCAAAAAATTGTGGGTTGACACTGGGGCAACTCGTCACATTTGTGCGGACAATAAGATGTTCACTACCTACAATGAGACTGCAAATGGTGAACAACTTTTCATGGGAAATTCTTCTACTTCTAGTTGGATAAGGAAAGGTGATCTTAAAGATGACATCAGGGAAGGAACTGACCCTCAACAACGTACTGCATAGACCAGACATCTGGAAGAATTTAGTTTCTGGTTCTTTATTAAGTAAAAATGGTTTTAGGCTTGTTTTTGAGTATGATAAATTTGTATTAACAAAGAGTGGTATGTATGTTGGTAAGGGATACATGAGTGATGATCTCTTCAAATTAAATGTAATGACTGTTGTACCAAAAGTTGCTATTAATAAGAATAACACATCTTTTGCTTATATTCTTGAGTCGAATTTATGGCATGGTAGATTAGGACATGTGAATTTTGATGCTTTATGTAGATTAATTGGTTTGGATTATATACCAAAGTTTGAAATTGATCCTAATCACAAATGTGAAATTTGTGTAGAAGCGAAACTAACTAAGGCTCCATTTAAATCGATTGAAAGAAAAACCGAACCTCTAGAATTAATTCATACTGATGTATGTGATATTAAATTTGTTCAAACTAGAGGAGGTAAGAAATATTTCATAACATTTATCGATGATTGCACAAGATATTGTTATGTATACTTACTTAGAAGTAAAGATGAACCTTTAGAAAGATTTAAACTCTACAAAACTAAAGTTGAAAATCAACTTGGTAAAACCATTAAAATGGTTAGAAGTGATAGGGGTGGCGACTATGATGCACCATTAAATGAATTTTGTACACACTACACCGAAATTGGGCTTTAGCGGCGGTTTTTTACCGCGCGTTAAAGGATGTAAAACCGCTGTTAAAGCCTTTAACGGTTGTAATTTAGGACCGCCGTTTATACTCGTGTCGGAAAAGGTACAACCTTCGTAAAAGGGTAAATTACCGTTGTTAAAAGTCGACCAAAAACGGCAGTAATATAGGACGAAAAACGGCAGTTCTTTACCGCTGTAAATTGGTTCAAATCTTTCAAAAAATAATTCTCCCTTCTTGCAACCCCCAAGCCTCAAACCCTTGACCTTTAATCTACGCACACCAACCACTACACCACAGCCACTCTATATGAAATATATTCCCTAAATAAATATTTAAACATTACTTTTGCTTTATTGTAGATGGTCATGTTCAACCTCTGGCCGCGCGTGGTCACCACATGTCGGAGTTTCGCCGGCAAAGACCGCCGTCATTAACGGCGGTAATGAGAGGGCTTTAGCGGTAATTTTGTTACCGTCGTTAAAAGAGGGCTTTAGTGGCAGTTTTTTTAACGACGGTTTCATTACTGTCGTTAAAGATACTTTAGTGGCGGTTTTTTAAATGGCGGTAACGAAACTGCCGTTAAAGATACATTAACGGCGGTTTCGTTACCGCCGTTAATAGTATCTTTAACGGCGGTAACGAAAATCGCCGTTAAAAAAAACGCCGTTAATGCCCTGTTTTGGCGTAGTGACACAATATGGCATTATTCACCAAACTATAGCACCCTATTCTCCACAGCAAAATGGAATTGTTAAAAGGAAGAATAGAACCCTTAAAGAAACGATGAATACCATGTTACTAAGTTCAGGTTTACCGTAGAACTTGTGGGGGGAAGCAATATTGTCTGCTAATTATGTTCTTAACAGAATACCCCACAAGAAAACCAACAGCACTCCTTATGAATTATGAAAAGGTCGACCACCTTCCTATAAATATTTAAAAGTGTGGGGGTGTTTGGCAAAGGTAGAAGTTCTTGTTCCTAAAAAGACTAAGATAAGACCAAGAACAGTGAATTGTGTGTTTATTGATTATGCTCAGAATAGTAGTGCATATCGGTTTCTGACTTATAAATCAGAAATACTGGATATAAATGTGAACACTATTATAGAGTCAAGGAATGTTGTGTCTTTTGAACATGTCTTTCCTTACAAGAAAGGATAGGAATTAAGTTCACAGAAAAGAACTTACAATTGTATACAAAGTCAAGAGACTTATGACAATCAAACACAAGAGACTAGTAATGGTCTCAACCAACAAGATTTAACTAATGATGAACCAAGACGAAGTAAGAGAGCAAGAACATCAAAATCCTTTGGTCCAGATTTTCTGATATACCTGTTAGAAAATGAACCTAAAAGCTTCAAGGAAGCAATGACAGGTCCTGAAACACCTTTGTGGAAAGAGGCTGTTAATAATGAAATTGAATCCATTATGCAAAATCATACTTGGAAATTGGTGGATCTTCCACCTAGTTCTAAACCTCTTGGATATAAGTGGATATTCAAAAGAAAAATGAAAGCAGATAGTTCAATAGACAAGTATAAAGCAAGACTTGTAGTAAAAGGTTACAGACAAAAGGAAGGTCTGGACTATTTTGACACATATTCTCCTGTGACAAGAATAACATCCATCCGCATGCTTATTGCCATAGCAATGTTGTATAATTTAGAGATACATCAAATGGATGTTAAGACAGCTTTCTTAAACGGTGATCTAAATGAAGAGATCTATATGGAGCAACCCGAAGGGTTTGTAGTACCGGGGCAAGAAAAGAAAGTTTGTCGGCTTATAAAATCTCTTTATGGATTAAAACAAGCACCTAAGCAATGGCATGAAAAATTTGATCATGCTATGCTTACTAATGGGTTTAAGATAAACGAATGTGACAAGTGCATTTGTGTTAAAAACACTGACCAAGGATATGTCATAGTTTGTCTTTATGTGAATGACATACTTGTCATTGGAAGCAATCAAAACATGATCAAATAAACTAAGCAAATGCTTAATAGAAGATTTGATATGAAAGATATGGGGGTCGCAAATGTTATATTAGGAATGAAAATTACTAAAACATCTGACGGATAAGCATTATCTCAATCACATTATATTGAGAAAATTATTAGTAAATTTATCAAGGATGATATGAATGTAGCTAGAACACCTGTAGATATCAGTCTTTATTTATCAAAAAATAAATGTGGTGCAGTGTCTTAGTTAAAATACTCTCAAATTATTGAAAGCCTAATGTACCTAAAAATTGTACTCGTCCTGACATAGCTTTATGCAGTCACTAAATTGAGTAGGTACACGAGTAACCTCAGAGAAGACCATTAGAAAGTGATCATTCGGGTTCTTAGATATCTAAGATTTACCCGTGATCATGGTTTGAACTTTACTCGATATCCAGTAGCACTCGAAGGTTATTGTGATGCCAATTGTATAACAGATACTAAAGATTCAAAATCCACTAGTGGATATGTCTTTACTTTGGGAGGCACTACTATTTCTTGGAAATCCACAAAACAAACATGTATTGCACGATCCACAATGGAATCTGAGTTCATTGCTTTAGACAAAGCAGGAGAAGAAGCATAATGGCTTCGTCACTTCTTAGAAGATATTCTAATGTGGCCAAAACCTGTGCCAACTATTTGCATTCATTGTGATAGTCAATTTGCAATAGGCAGGGCACATAATCATATGTATAATGGGAAGTCACGACATATTCGTCATCGATATAATACCATAAGGCAATTTCTGTCAAATGGAATAATCTCAATAGATTATATGAAATCTAAAGAGAATATTGCGGATTCGTTAACAAAAGGTTTGACAAAAGAGCAAGTGTATAGTTCATTGAAAGGGATGAGATTAAAGCCTATTACATAAGAGTCATCATAATGGTAACCGTACTTATATGACTGGAGATCCCAAGAACTAAGTTCAAAGGAACAACTAAGTTATGTGTGGCTCGCCAAAAATCACCAAGGGGTTAAAATTCCCTACTCATTCCTATGGTGAGAGTGATATCTGCAACATGTGTTGTATGTAGGGGCCTAAGGATAAGCTTAGATTTTAATGATTACTTATATCTTGATTTAGGCATAAAATCAAGACGAGTATAAGAGATACTCAAAATAAGAATCACCGATATGAGTGTCGAACTGGGGCAGGTTCTATGAGAATGAAAATGTTAAATTCTCTAGAAGCACTCATGCACAACCAAGAGCATTCAAGGCCAAAATGAACACAACCGTGAGAACCATGATGTGTCAGAAGATATTTTGTGTGACATCTATTGTCTTGGCTTACATAAACGGCTGAACAATTCAAGGTATCACGTCCATTGGTTGGCTAATAAGTCTAATAGGTTATCACTAGGGAAAGTTCAATGCCGAAAGCTACCTATCCTGATGAAAGATATTTTCGATTTATACTTTTTCGACAAATTTTGTATTTTGTTGTATTTCCATTGTCATCAAATTCCATTCATGTGGGGGGATTGTTAGAAATGGTTTTGGAAATTCGGGAAAAAACAAAATTTTTTCTAAACTTTGGTCTAATTTTTAAGTGGGACCCGTGCGCCAAAGTTGGCGGATCTAAGTGGTAACGTGTTCTATGCCGCGTTGTGATTCACGTGGTATATTTGGTTGCTTAAAACTATTATCGGGTTAATAGGAAATTGAAGCCAAGGAGAGCTCCATAGAAATGGAGTTTTTGGTGAAAATTCCTTAAGGTTTGAAAAATGGCTTGTCCCATATTCATTTGGTGGGAAACTTTGAGTGGGTTTATAAGGCTTGGAGTTGGAACTTGCGGTAGGCCCCAAGGGGCACCCAAGTTTTGTAGAGAGGGAGGTTATGTGCTAGACCCATTGGACCCTAAATAAACACACGCGCGCCGCCACCGCCGTCCGGTCGGGCGGGCTGAGCTTGGGCACAGGTGCGTGGTGTGTGGTTGGGTTGGGCTTGTCCGGCCCAATACTAATGTTTTTGGCACAAAAACATTTGAATTTATTTTTTATCTTTGGAAATAAATTCTAACAGTTTGAATTTAAATTTCGGTTGGAAAATTCAATTTTTGCACCTCTTCTACAAACAAATCCAAAATTCTGTATAGATTTAAAACTGTTCAAATACAGTTTTTATCTGTTCGAATTTAAATTTGAACCCAAACAGTCCAAATTCAAACCCAATAGGTTCAATACCTGTTCAAACAAGTATGCTACCTTTTCAATTCAAAATAAAATCGTGCCACTACATCTTTAATTAAGACAAGTCCCTCATTTGATTTTCACTCTAATTTTTGTCCAATATTCTGCTTTTGCTCTCTGCATATTTTTCTGCATTAACTACATTAATTTTCTGTGAGAAAGAGTGTATACACTTAGTGTGTTCGTTGTGCGAATAAAATGTAGTGCTGCATTTATTCGTTGCTGATCATTTTATCCTGCGAGATAGACATCCGCATATCTGAAAGCACCGTGGAGAGGACGAATCTGTCTTAAGGACACAATGTTAAACACTAGACTTGATCAAAAGTTTGTTCAAGAAATTAATCAAGTAAGTTGTTAATTTATTTTCTGTTTTTTTATTATTTATTTAAATCAGATTTTTATTTTGTTTTTGTAACAAAATAAAAATCTATTTTTATTTATTTATTTTTATTTATTGGTTTAATTTTTGTAATCAAACAATCTCTCTCATTTTCTATTTTTCTTTTGTATTTTGTTTATCGTTTAGTACACAAACAGAATTTATTTATTTTAAATACAGTGAAGATTGTCCAACAAAGAGGTCTCTCCTCCTCCTCTTCCAATATATGGGTTCTTGCTCAGGACTCACCTCAACAATATGCAACCTTAACATTCCAATTGAGTCAGTCTTGTCTGTTTCAGGGTCATTTGAAATGAGGCTATCAACACATGACTCTGCCAATCTGAGTTCACTGGAACACGTTATAGTCACCAAATCACCATCATTATCCTTATATTTAATTTAATCAAAATTGACTTTGAAGATGGAAAGTGTTTTTACAATCTCCCTCAACACTTTAAAATTGCAAGTCACGGGCATTTAAGCAAGCCTTATGTCATGATCATAAATAAGCATCAATGGCCTAATTGCAGTCTCTGAAGTCTAACCACGAGTAAGCAATGATACCGATAAAGATGTATGTTCCTTTTGGTTATCCTTAACGGCATTCAATTTGATAGAACCATTTGAGGCTTCAAAACAATCTTCTGCAATTGGGTTTTGATTTCAGGACCATTTTCAGTAGGTGGAACTAATTGGGGCTTATTTGGCTTATTGTTAGGCAATACAGTTGTAGAGGGTCAGAAGTTAAGGTCAAAACTAGGTATGGACCTAAGTGCAGAGGTTACTCTTGTTAAGTGACCATGAATGATTAAAGGAGCATGGGCCAAAGCCCAAGGGAAGTGGGTCCGTAGTAGGTCGGAGCAGGTCGAACCTGTCAAGATTTCGAACAAACTCCATGAAGAAAAATGTCTAAGTTAAGTTACAGAGGCAACACTTGCAACAGTCAAGTTTCTGAGATACTTTGTCTCAGCGCTGCCATTCTTAGTATTGTCAGCGCTGCCATTTGAAGTTGCTAAGGAAAAGAGAAAATCAGAGCAACTAAGTTGCAAAGGCAACACTTGCAGCGGTCGAGTTGCTGAGGTACTTTGTCGGCACCACCATTTGAACTTGCCATAAGAAACAACTGCCGCCGCAACTAACTTGCAGAGGGAAGACTCCACCAAGGTGATAGCAACCTTTGAGACAAAATTCCCCTTCACAAATAGAGGCTAATACTTGGGGCCAATAGCAAGCCCAAAGGCATTACTAGTCTAGGGTTAATAGAAGGCCCCTAAAGTCATTATTAGCTCGACGCTGATAGCAGGCCCCAAAGCTCACTAACTTGGCACTAATAGTAGGCTCCAAAGCTTACTAGTTGGACCTGATAGCAGGCCCAGAAATACCAATATACCGCAGTAACCCCACAAAAATTAAAGTAGGGGAGCTCGAGAGTAAGGGACTTCCTTTCCATTTACCGAGGTCATGGACCTGCCTTGGTTGCATAGGAAGAACCAAGGAAGCCCCCTTGGGATTGGTACTAAGACACAACATGGCTGATAATAGGCTTGGATGTGGCCTTCGCCCAGAGAAGTTGGGGAGTTTGTGGTTAGGTGGCTAAGGGTGGAGGCTTCACTGAGGTAAACACGAAACATGGCTGATAACAGGTTATGAAGTGCTGAGAATGCATGTCTTGGCTAAAATTGAACTGAGAAGGCAAGTTTAGTAACAAACCTTACCGCCGCAAGTGCACTTGCTGAGGTTCAAGCTGAGAAGGCAAATTGCAACGGCAAACACTCCCGCCGCAAGTGCACTTGCTAAGGCATTTGTGCCAAATAGATAGTACATAGTACATGCAGAGGGATACGTGTCACCTTCAGCCTGGTTGTCCAAGGCAGAGTATTTCATGTGATTCTTAAGGACACATGTCTTCACTTTATTTGGCTACTTGACATTCTATTAGTGCCAAGAAAAAGTCTATAAATAGGACCGAAGAGCTTAATCGCTGGGTCTTTTGCTTCTGACATTTCTGGGTTGAAAAAGTTATAGACAGTGAAAAAGTATGAGAGAGAGAGAGAGAGAGAGAGAGAGAGAGAGATTAATTCGGTGGTTTGGTTTGGTTTTGTTGGGATATGAAAGAGTGAGAAGAGATCTGGATAGGGATGTGGTGTGGGTGTGGGTGTGAGAGTTGGGTGTCTTGGGTTGTCATCGTCATCGTAGAATCGAGTACGCTTTTGATCCGTTTAACCAGTTAGGTGCGCCAAGTCAGCAAAGGAAAAAAATTAATTCTTAGTCACAAGTTCTATGTGACCTTGAGATCTTTCGTTTCACTTTCCTTTTTTCTTTTTTTTTTTCCCCTCTTTTTGATTCTCCACTCCCTTCACCTCCTCCACCAAAGTGGACGACTCTTATTTTCTGACCCAACATTTTTTTTTTAATTAGCTCCTTAATTTTCACTATAAAACAAATAAATTTAAATTTTTAAATAAGTTGTGTTAGAGATCCTAAGGGTGGGTTTGGGAAGTGGGTTGGCTTTTTGGCTTTTTTGGCTATTTTAGCCTGGGCTTAAAAGCTTGGTTTGGGAAGGGCTTTTTGATTTTTTTGGCTTTTTTGAGTTTTTTTGTGAGAGAAGAGTGTAATGATTATGGGTTGGATGTGATGTTTTGTTTTTTTGGGGCTAAAATAACCTGTTTTGTCTTTTGTGGTTATTTTAGCCCCAACCCACTTGACAAACGGGGCCTAAATAATCTATCAAATTTTCTATTAAATTTCTTGCATAGATGTGATACCTACACATATATGAATTTGTGTGGATTCCACACCCATAAAAAATGTTTAGTAAAAAATTTGATAAATTATTTGAGATTCATATAATTTTTCTTTTTAAATATATATATTATATAATAATTGATGTTTCACCTACCTACCATAAGATTTCATTTTCATTTTCAAACTTCATTAATGCAAGTCAAGTTAGTGAATATAAAAATTTATAATTTTTTTTTTAACTTGTATTATTTTTCTCTTTTTCAACCATGATGCTATCTATCACAAAAGAAATTTTGAAAAAATAAAAACTAAAAAATATAAAAGTACAAAATTTAATTTTTGGATAAATTACACTTACATCTCTTGAGGTTTGAGTTTAATACATATCACTCCTTAACGTTTGGAAAATTACACTAATCCCCCTGTCATTGTAATTATTTAGAAGGAATCAAAAATTTCATGCACTCTTTCTTTTCTTACTTGCTTTACTTCCTATGTTTTTTTTTTCCTTTGCTTTACTTTTTTTTTTCCAATTTAATTTCCTCTATTTTTCTACCAGAAGTTGTTGTCTTTTATATAAAAAGAGGGATTTGTGAAATGAGACAATTGACCACAGTGGTAAGAATGTAATTTTCAAAATGTCAAGGAATAGGATGCAATTGAACCAAATTTTAAGAGGTGTCAGTGTAATTTACCCTTAATTTTTTTTAATATTCTTTTAAGTACATAGTGTCTTTATTTACTTTTATTAGTTTAATATATAATATGACTTAGATAGTGAATAAAATATAATTAAAAAATAATAATTATATATTTTTAAGTGAATTTCAATAATAAAAATAATAATTCTTACACCACTTACAACAAATGACAAGTACACATACATGACCAGTCATATTCAAAAAATAATTATAATAAATCTTATGTTTTCTAAGTATAGTAATTGTTATATCCACACATATAAGTATAGTTATTATTTCTGTTTGTGGACAGAAATTTTAGTTGGCCCAAGTACTTTAATTTTGATTCTACCTTCCAAATACATTTACTTGTAGAGCTAGCTACCCATATCTGACTTCAATGATAGCTGAAAACCGGACCCAAAAATTATTATAATAATTATTTTAAAACTTGTGTCTCAAAAATTATTACTATCATGAGATGTAAAATTATTTATCTAATTTAATTTTTATTTATCTAAAACTTGTGTCTCAAAAATTATTTTAAAAATGAGATGTAATGTTGATTTGATGTGAAAATGTGATTTTTTTAATAATTTAGCTTTTTTTAATATGTGACATTATTATTACTATAAGAAATTAAGGTTTTAAAAACAAAAATTTAGAAATAAAATATTTTTGTAACTAAAAGTGTTATTATTTTATTTTTGAATGACAAAATTGGAGATTTAGTGATTAATTACTAATCTTTTGAGATCAAAAGTTTTGTCTCAAAAAATAACCTTCTTTGGAATCAAGTTATTTTATCCTTGATATTTTCAAAATTTTGTTCCTAATAGCTCTTTTTTTTTTTTAGACAACTTATTAGCGACTATTTTTGTGACAGTTAAAATTAGTTCTTAAATATTTTTTGTAATAAAATTTATAGTTTTAAAGATCAAAAAAAAAAAAAAAAAAAAACAACAACAACAACAACCACGAAATCTTTAATACTGTTTTTATGTTCAACAACAATTGTACAAATCATCTTTATTTGCCTCATAGGCTGTATTCAATTTTTCAAAGCTAACTTTTCTTATATTCTTTGTAATTATAAAGCCTCTTGCTATTTTTGTATTCATAATGTTTGGTCAACATTTTCTACTTATGGTGCCGGTCAGTGGTCCATATTTTCCACAAAATAGCGAGCTCTTGATGATTGAAACGATCTAGACGAGTATAATAAAAAGATTAAAAAAAATTAAAGACCGTGGTATTGTGATAGTAACGATTAAGGGTTCATTTGACAAACTGGTTAAAAGTCAGTTTTTGATTTTTAATTCATTTTGGATTATATCATCTTTTATATTTTTTACTCATTAAAAAATAAAAGGTCAAAAAACATCAAAAAATTAACTTTTAATTAATTTCTCAAAACACCACTAAGATTGATAGTAATGAATAGTGATAGAGGAATCGTGGGTATATGGGAGAAGCGGTATGGTGGGGAGATTAATGGAGTGAGGAGAAGAAGGTGGTTCCAAAATAAAAAATGTTTGGGACCTTTTTTTTTTAAGGACTCCCATAATTTCTTTTGAATCTCAGTTATTAATGTATGTGTAGGATTCACTTATGTATGTATGAGGTCCACACCATTAATGATTGAGATCTAAAAAGGATTGTGAGAGTTCCAAAAAAAAGGATCTCAATCATTGTTGGTTTGAGATCATTGTTGGTTCCAAAATAGTGTGATGAGCTACAGGGTGGTGGTTCAAAAAAAAAAAAAGAAAAGAAAAAAACCTACCAAAATGATGTATTATGATTTTATTGCTATGTTTAGTGGGGGGATTTGAGAAGAGATTTGGAAAAAGAAATGAAAAAGGTAGATGAAATGTGAATAAAATATACCTATATTTCATATAATTTCAATGAGACTGTACTTACTACTTTGGGTCTAAATTAGCCTTTTTTCATTAGTTTAAACCACACTTACTACTCAATGAGGTTGTACTTACTACTTTATCAGAATCACACTTACTATTCAGTGAGACTTTACTTACTACTTTATCAAACTTGACTTATAAACCATTCAAACCACACTTTCTAATCAATGAGATTATACTTACTATTTTATCAAATTTGACTTACCACTCATTTGAATCACACTTACTACTCAATGAGATTCTCCTTACTACTTTATCAAACTTGACTTATCACTCATTCAAGCCACACTTACAACTCAATGAGACTGTACTTACTACTTTATCAAACTTGACTTATCACTCATTTAAACAATACTTACTACTCAATGAGACTCTACTTACTACTTTATTAGACTTGATTTATCAATTATTTGAACTAAACTTAAGACTACATTTACTATTTCATCAAACTTGATTTTTTTTTTTTTTTCTTACCACTTGAATCTCATAATTTTTCTTTTAACTAGGTGAAATGTTGTTCCAACAAAACATAAAAATTTATAAATTCAAAATATGATGGAAGTGAAAGTAAAAAGAGAGAGACTTACCTAAGGAATTCCAGATCAACAACAATTCTATCTTAAAATCTTCGAAAGTTTTAGAAATGAGCATCAAATTTTGTTTATGGAATCCTCAAATGAATTTGAAATTTTCCTATATTTTGTTAATCATATTTCTTATTAATTGTATTTATTGTGATAGATGAAAAATATACTAGGTTTCATTTATTGCCAATCATTGCCATTAAGTAGATAAATAAAAACAAATCATATTCCATTAAAATTATAAATTTCATATTTATTTTGTACATTTTTTTTTTTTTACATTCTATTTTATAAATTTTATATTTATTTTAAAGGTTAGGTGATTTTATTAATGTTTGAATGGTAAGTGTAGTTATGTGGAATAGTAAGTACAACCATATCAAGTAGTAAGTATGTTTAGTTGTTGTAGTAAGTTGGCAATCACTCATTTGAACCATACTTACTATTTTATCAGACTTACTTACCACTCATTTAAACCATATTTACTACTCAACGAGACTCTACTTATTACTCAACAATCTTATCTTCAAATCTTTAAATATTCAAAAATTTTAAAAATAAACATAAAAGTTTGTTCATGGAATTCTCAAATAAATTTTAAATTTTCCTATATTTTATTAATTATATTTCTTCATTAATTGCATTTATTATTTTCAAGTGTGGTAAATGAAAAGGAAACTAGGTTTCATTTATTGCCATTAAGCAGATAAATAAATTTAAAAAAAAAAAAATCATATTTCATAAAATGGAATAAATTATAGTAAAATATATAAAATTCACATTTATTTTGTATATTTTTTTCTTAAATTCTATTTTATAAATTTTATATTTATTTTAGAGGTTTTGAAAATATATTATAACTTAATTTTTTAAGTTTACTTGTTACCTAAATAGTAGGCTAAGTGTAGTTTATTAATAATTGAATGGTAAGTATAGTTATTAAAAATAATAAGTATAATCATATCAAATAGTAAGTGTACTTAGTTATTGTGGTAAGTTGAAAACCATTTTTTGGTTTCAAAACCATTGAAAACTATCTTATTTTTTACGAAACTACCTAGATTTCTTAACCTGATTTTAATTATTACCAATCAATGGTTAGATTTATTTTACTTTAGATCTAATGGTCCAAATTTATTTATGTATGGTACATAAAAACCACCTTCATGTATCATAGGAAAATCCGCGTGCACATATATATATACATAGCCCAAGCACTTATTGCATGACCCTGTGCTCATTCCTTAATTTATCAATTTATATTAAAAATTAATACCAAGCTTATTCGGCATGTATTTTTTAAAAACTATGAGATACAGAACATGTGTTATTGTATTTATGAGAAACAACAAATTAACAATGTTACATACTGTTTTAAAATTATTGAATAATTATTCTATGAAAATATTAATTCTTACATTTGATTAACTAAAAATGTGAAGGTGTTTGGAGTCAATATACTAATTCTATTATAAAATTCTTATGATTATATAAGAGTGCAGGTAAAAGTGAAAGTTCTGGATTTTTGGTATAGTGAAAGATTACAGATAAAAACTTTTAGGTGATAGTTAATTAACTAAATAAAGGTGGAATGAAATTAAATGGTCATTATGTGGTGGCAGTGGTGGCGATGAGGATGACCATGGTAATTGGAGTAGCAGTGGTGATGGCGGCGACAGTGGTAGTATGGTCATGGCAGTGAATATCAATGCTTATGTGTAAACAAATTATAAATTTAACTAACATAAAATATATTTTCTATTATTATTTAAAATTGTCTGAACTTTTAACTTATTTTCAAGAGCCATTTAAACTTATATAAGTTTCAAATGAGCTTGATTGGGCTAGTGGTGATTGTTGGACTTTGATATCTCTTGTGTTTATTTCTCCTAATTATGGAGGTTATATGCAGTTTATTTTTTTTCCTAGTTTGGTCTAGAGGTGATTGTTGTTAGGTATGATGATTGTTGACTTTCTATCTATTGTTTCAACTTTTGTTGTTCAGCCTTTGTTTGAGTAGCTCCATTTAGGATTTTTTTTTTGATTTTTTTGTTTGTTTGTTTAGATGCGATACTTGTTAGAGAAAAAATAAAATGATTATAATTCCGATATGATATTTTGTCTTATTGATAAAAGTAGTTTATTTTATCTTTTTGTGTTAATTTAGCCACTTTAACCCTTCTCAAATAAGACCTAAATTTGATGTAATTACTCTTTTACTAATTTTAAATACTGAATTGAGTTATCAATTATCACCTAAACTAAGATTTGACTATAAAAATCGAACTTGATACCATTGTTGAATTGTGCCAACATTGTTTAATTGTTTTGTGGCCTCTCATATATTGTATGATAAGTCCCCACCTTATACATACCTATAGAGTTTGTTGTACAGATATGAGTTATACTTGAAATTCTTGAATCTGTCTTGTTTGGATAAGTTTTTACTAGCTTTTTATTTATTTATCTTTTTCTTTTTTCCATTTAACATATAGGTTTGAATTTCTTTGGGAAAAAATAAAACTACACACTGAAAGCTCAAACAAAAATTTAAATGTCAATCGAAAAAGTTAGAAATTAAATTAAAAAAACAAGTTAAAAAGGATAAACAAACAGAGGAGAAGTGGAACTTAATTGTCAAAAATCAAATCTGAAACCGATTGACTCAATGATCCTACCATGCATAGAGATAGCAATAGGGACAACGGTGTAGATATTAATTTTACATTCTCATTACCTTAATGTAATTTTTTCTCATTCTCCATCCACCATCCCTCATCCCCTAATTGGTTTGAGTTTATTACCAACCTAACTTGACCTTGTTTTCAATTTTTGTTTTTTTCAAGGTTCATAACCAAAGCCAAATAAGCTTATTTTAAAGCAATCAAATTTATAATATTGAGACAATCAAATAAGTTTTTAGTAATTAGGAAAAGAAAAAAAAAATCAAAAAAAAAATTGTGACCAACTCACTTGGGACCAATATATGAACTCAAAAAAAAAAAAAAAAAAATGAGTTTATGAGAATAAAATTTCAATTATTACTGACCTTGGTCTATAAAAAACAAGAAATATTGGTTCAAAACTATCAATAAAACATATACTCAAAAACAATACTAAATAACAAATCTAGGGCTTGTAAACGTGTAACAAAGGTGAACAACATGAAATCGGCTTTGATTATTATAAAATATAAGAATTTTAGAGATTAAATATTTTAGTTTCTATGAAAATTTTGTTGTAAAAGGTATTGAGGGACCAATTTTCATCGTTGTGAGGATAGTCGCTAAAAAATCATCTCGAAATGTCAAAAATAAGGCTTTTAGTGACAAAATTTTGAAAATGTTACTAATAAATACACTTGTAGGGACACAATAATTTGGTCTCAAAATAATTTATTTTTTGAGACAAAAAATTTGGTCAAAAAAAGATAATAATTCATCACTAATGTCTAATTTTCATTGCTAAAAATATAATAACGACTGTAGCGATCCTAGTTTTGCCACTTCACTGAGTATGTCGGGGATCGAGCTGCCCAGTCAGCTCGCGGGGGTCCAGGAGGCAGCGCTCTTTGGCGGGTCCAAGGGAAGCGCCCTGGTGGGGATTGAGCGAGCGGTCGTTTTTGCGCTCAAGCGGAGAATGTTTGATTTCAGAAGTTTGACCTGTCTGCAAAAATACTGGGAAAGTGTATTTGACGCTCGAGCGAGGCTTTCCACGCTCAAGCGGACCATGTTATATCAGTTCGTGAATCTGATATTTCAGATCACTTTTGTATATCTCTCTAAAAACCCTTTCCTCTTCCTTCTCTCTACAATTCCCTACGCCAAATTGGATTAAAACCTTGATTTCTCAAGATCCATTAGAGTTCTGCCATAAGTTCTTCATCAAAGTTGGTTAACTTCTCAAGGGCTTCGTTGTGTGCGGTGAAGATCGTGTTTTGACATCGTTGATTTTGGGGGTTTCATCTCATTTCTTCTTCAAAACTTGAGGTAGGGATTTTCTTAGAGTTATATATATATTTTTGCAAGATCTATATGATTTTCGAAATCATCTTTTGATAGCTTTGAAAATTGATTGTTGATTCGAGAAGTTGAGCGATTTTGAAAGTGGGTTTGTCTCTTGTTTTTTTAAAATGATCTTATGGGTTTTGATCTTCGTTGATTGAAGAAAAGATGATTTTGGAAAGTTTTCTTTCAAAAAATTTGAGTTGTATAGTTTTAGTGAGAAAATCTAGAATTTGGGGATTTTTTAAAAGAGACTGAAAATCCATGAATGATATTGTTATATTTATTTTGTGTGTCCAAATAAGTGGATGTTTGGAAAATTTCTTATTTATATTTAAATAAATGATGAATTTCAGGGAATATGAGGATTGTTGTTCATTTTGGAAATTATTGTTCAAAACGTTGAAATAGTCTTGAAATAACTAATTGTTGAGGATACTTGAGAAGATGAAATTGTGTTATTCCTTAGATGATGAATTGGAATAAAAGTATTTTTATTCATCTTGTGAAATTGGCATATCAATTCATTTAATTAGATTAAACTTTGAAAATTGATTTGAAAACTTGCATTGAGAAAAGAATGTTGAGAAACAAATTTTCATGGAATGGTTTTGGGGTAAATACGTTGGTAAGTCTTGATAGGTGGTGTAGATGATATTGAATAAGTTGGCCAGAAAGTCCGGGGTGAAAGACCGAAAACCCACGCGGATAGGTGTCAAGCCTTCCGGTTAATACCGATACAAATGATAATTTGGTAGTATTTGTATAGTCTACTTGCAGACACCGACTTAGGGATTACCAGAGTCGTATTTACCACCCTTGAAATAAATTGTTAAATTTTGAACAATTGAAATTGCATGATATCATTGAGCATGATGGTTTTCAAAAGATAAAAATGTGATTTATTTTCAAAAAGGGCATAGCATGTCATGTGCATTTTATCTCTTGAGACTTGTATAAAATGTATATACTTGGTTAAGAATTTCCTACTGGGCTTTATGCTCACCCTACAGGATTTTTGTACAGGAAAAGATGTGGTGATCCCACCCAACTAGGGGTGCGGAAGTATGTGTGTAAGCCAAGGGCTGTGTTTGTGCGGGTTTGAATAACTGTTTTGTGTAACCAGGCTCTAGCCTTGGAAACTTGTAAACCCTTGGGGGTATTTATTTGTTTAATTACTTGTTGTTGGATTAATGTATTGTTGCATGAAGAACTATTGTATCATGTAATGTAAGTTTGGAGATTTATACTCGGTTTTCCTTGAAAGAGCCATGATTGTTGTATTATCATTTGGGGTAGAAATTTGGGGCGTTACAACGACATTTTTCGTAACAAAAATATTTAATCCCTAAAAAAAATTGTCCCTAAATTTTAGTCTCTAAAAAAAATTCAAGGTATAAAATATCTAAAATATTTGAGTTTTGGGAATTGGGTTCAGTGTAGATAATGAATTTGATACTTTGAGCTGAGAGACAAGATTGTCATAGGTATCGAAATTGTTTTGCATGAAAGCGGCTTTGAATCACTCAAATAGCTGCGAAATGTCTGTGAGACTTGGATCCATGAAAGCAACCACCGTGGTAAGTGCCGACGGAGATCATCGCCATTGCAAATCACAGATGCTGGAGTGAGAGAGTGAACCCTAGCTGTAAACAGGGCATATGGAGGAGTGGGCAAGTAGAAAAAAAAAAGGGGGAAAACCCATGCATCTATTTCGGGTATCCATTGCCATGCATTTGTGTCATAGAAACAAATATGTTTTTCACACACAACTCATTGGTCAATTTGAGAGACCAGGATTCATATGGCACATATATGATATGATCATCCGCATGTACCCAAACCTTGTTGTATGAAGAAAATTAAGGAATATATAATGGTGGTGTTTTTAAACATGGACAACATAAACACAAGAATGAAAATTTACTTTGTATTTCTCATTCCATAATTCCACCAAACATTTCTACATAGAAGTTGGACAAATACTAAACTTCTTCCTACATAAAACCTGTATGTACTATATTTATTTCAATCAACAAAGGCTATAACTATTTCCATGTAACAAGTTCTTGGTGCCTGAAAGAAAGATTATAGCTCTCTCTTCCTGAAACAAAGATTAGAGCGGGATATTAATGAACGAATTAAGAAAATTTTTTAAGGAAATTTATAGCAAAGTGATTAAAAAAATACCAAGTGAACATACTTATTCTGATTAACAGAAATATCTACGCAGTTATTGTTCCCACTGCACCCAGTAGAATATTGCCCTTTGCACGAAACAAACTCGTGTCCGGGAACTGTGATATAGAGTCGGATCTCTTGTTTACCCAATACTGTCCATCATCAATCTTAAAACAATCTAGAATAGTATTATAAGTCATTTTTTCTACTATTCCAAGCAATATATCCCTTACAATTATGTCCTTTGACTTGGTTGAATTCCTGTTGAAATTTTTTCATTACGTGAGTAATGAATTTGCAGCAAGTAAAAGTACACCTTAAATTCAAAAAAAAAAAAAAAAAAAAAAAAACAGAAAAGAAAAACAGTACAATTAGCAATTAGATATACCAAAAGATTAAAGAGCGCCAAGGATACTGATTTTGTTTTTAAGGTTCATGGCGATGGAAAAATAACTCTTAGGGTCCAGTTTTGAACAAGTGCCATGTTTCGTCCATTGTTGCTTCCAAAATGCAAAATCAACTTGAAACTCGTTTTCGTAAGCTTGGCTGTCTAGGAGAGTTGGCCAATGGGTTGAAACAAAAAGACATTATACCATCCAACAAACAATAAACATACAAGTTCAATTTTGAAGCTAAAAAATAAAATCCAAAAGAAATTTGACATGTGGACTTAAATCTTTTCTCTTTACTTCATGGATTGGTGGGCAATAAGTAGCTTGTGTCCCATTCCGCCAGTAAGGCCAAAAACCATGTAGTGTGAAGTCTTGAGGTTTGGGATCTCGACACTTTCTTGGCACACAAAAACCGTTTGGCCAAGTCAATGACAATGGCAAAATCAACTTGAAACTCGTTTTCGTAAGCTTGGCTGTCTAGGAGAGTTGGCCAATGGGTTGAAACAAAAAGACATTATACCATCCAACAAACAATAAACATACAAGTTCAATTTTGAAGCTAAAAAACAAAATCCAAAAAGCAATTTGACATGGGGACTTACATATTTTCTCTTTAGTTCATGGATTGGTGGGCAATAAATAGCCTGCGTCCCATTCCGCCAGTAAGGCCAAAAACAACGTAGTGTGAAGTCTTGAGGTATGTGATCATGATAGTTTCTTGGCACACAAAAACCGTTTGGCCAAGTCAATGACAATTCAAAGAAACCAAGTTCTTCCCCATACACAAGAATGAAAACAAACAAGAAGAGAAGAGCCAATTGCCACGTTACAACTCCCATGGTTTAACAAACAACTCAGACAAAAACAACAAATGCAAAGCTACTGTATATATGATACTTGGTTTGGTTTACCTAATGCTAAAGTGTCAATTTCATTCCCTCTCTCTTCCTTTCTCATGCCATTGGCACATCCATATCCTAAACCAAAAATGTCCTCTGCTGCTTCTGAGTGCACGTATGAGCCATTTTTGTGTGTGTATTAGTGAAATTTTCACTTTATGAGGAAGCTTCCTTGGCCTGTGACTGGGTAAAAGCAGGAAAAACTTTTTGTTTCAAGTATGTCTTTTGTGCAGCAGTGTTAATTAATAGTCGCAGTGCCTTTTGCAGTTTTCTTTTGTTTTCTAGAGCCAGAAGTGCATCAATCACATTTGTAGGTGTCTCGAGTCCCAAGGCCTAATTTGCATGAGCTGTTGACAATTACTAGTAAGAAAAATGTTTAAGAACTCTAAGAACATCCACAATGGAACGGTTAATGGGTTTGTTAGTATCAGATTGTAATTTTTGGCCAACAAAAAATATTATTTGTGTTGTAATGGAGCTGCTAAGTGTGTTGCTAAGGTAGCATTCGGTAACATTTACGTTTTTGGTTTATGTTCACAAAACTTTTATAAATTGATTTTTGTTTATTTTTAGAAAAATATAAAATACAAACGCATTTGATTTGAACAAAATGTTGGAAAATTTTGTAAAATATAAACAAAAAAAATATGTTTGTTCAGGCCTAAAATATTTATATATTTTTTTATTATATATGACAATGAGATCATACACATTAAAAAGTGTACAGTTAGCAATTAGATATACCAAAAGATCGAAGAGCTCCGAGGATATTGATTTTGTTTTTAAGGTTCATGGAGATGGAAAAATAACTCCTAGGGTCCAATTTTGAACAAGTGCCATGTTTCGTCCATTGTTGCTTCCAAAATGCAAAATCAGCTTGAAACTCATTTTTGTAAGCTTTGCTATCTAGGAGAGGTTGCCAACGGTTTGAAAGTGAACCTCGAATACCCTTCACCTACAAAAAGACATTATACCATCCAACAAACAATAAACATACAAGTTCAAATTTGAAGCTAAAAAACAAAATCCAAAAAGCAATTTGACATGTGGACTTACATATTTTCTCTTTAGTTCATGGATTGGTGGGCAATAAGTAGCCTGCGTCCCATTCCGCCAGTAAGGCCAAAAACAACGTAGTGTGAAGTCTTGAGGTATGTGATCATGACACTTTGTTGGCACACAAAAACCGTTTGGCCAAGTCAATGACAATTCAAAGAAACCAAGTTCTTCCCCATACACAAGAATGAAAACAAACAAGAAGAGAAGAGCCAATTGCAACGTTACAACTCCCATGGTTTAACAAACAACTCAGACAAAAACAACAAATGCAAAGCTACTGTATATATGATACTTGGTTTGGTTTACCTAATGCTAAAGTGTCAATTTCATTCCCTCTCTCTTCCTTTCTCATGCCATTGGCACATCCATATCGTAAACCAAAAATGTCCTCTGCTGCTTCTGAGTGCACGTATGAGCCATTTTTGTGTGTGTATTACTGAAATTTTCACTTTATGAGGAAGCTTCCTTGGCCTGTGACTGGGTAAGAGCAGGAAAAACTTTTTGTTTCAAGTATGTCTTTTGTGCAGCAGTGTTAATTAATAGTCGCAGTGCCTTTTGCACTTTTCTTTTGTTTTCTAGAGCCAGAAGTGCATCAATCACATTAGTAGGTGTCTCGAGTCCCGAGGCCTAATTTGCATGAGCTGTTGACAATTACTAGTAAGAAAAATGTTTAAGAACTCTAAGAACATCCACAATGGAACGGTTAAAATGGGTTTGTTAGTATCAGATTGTAATTTTTGGCCAACAAAAAATATTATTTGTGTTGTAATGGAGCTGCTAAGTGTGTTGCTGAGGTGGCATTTGGTAACATTTACGTTTTTGGTTTATGTTCACAAAACTTTTATAAATTGATTTTTGTTTATTTTTAGAAAAATATAAAATACAAACGCATTTGATTTGAACAAAATGTTTGAAAATTTTGTAAAATATAAACTAAAAAAATATGTTTGTTCAGGCCTAAAATATTTATATATTTTTTTATTATATATGACAATGAGATCATACACATTAAAAAGTGTACAGTTAGCAATTAGATATACCAAAAGATCGAAGAGCCCCGAGGATATTGATTTTGTTTTTAAGGTTCATGGAGACGGAAAAATAACTCCTAGGGTCCAATTTTGAACAAGTGCCATGTTTCGTCCATTGTTGCTTCCAAAATGCAAAATCAGCTTGAAACTCATTTTTGTAAGCTTGGCTATCTAGGAGAGGTTGCCAACGGTTTGAAAGTGAACCTCGAATACCCTTCACCTACAAAAAGACATTATACCATCCAACAAACAATAAACATACAAGTTCAAATTTGAAGCTAAAAAACAAAATCCAAAAAGCAATTTGACATGGGGACTTACATATTTTCTCTTTAGTTCATGGATTGGTGGGCAATAAGTAGCCTGCGTCCCATTCCGCCAGTAAGGCCAAAAACAACGTAGTGTGAAGTTTTGAGGTATGTGATCATGACACTTTCTTGGCATACAAAAACCGTTTGGCCAAGTCAATGACAATTCAAAGAAACCAAGTTCTTCCCCATACACAAGAATGAAAACAAACAAGAAGAGAAGAGCCAATTGCCACGTTACAACTCCCATGGTTTAACAAACAACTGAGACAAAAGCAACAAATGCAAAGCTACTGTATATATGATACTTGGTTTGGTTTACCTAATGCTAAAGTGTCAATTTCATTCCCTCTCTCTTTCTTTCTCATGCCATTGGCACATCCACATCCTAAACCAAAAATGTCCTCTACTGCTACTGAGTGCATGTATGAGCCATTTTTGTGTGTGTATCACTGAAATTTTCACTTTATGAGGAAGCTTCCTTGGCCTGTGATTGGGTAAGAGCAAGAAAAACTTCTTGTTTCAAGTATGTCTTTTGTGCAACAGTGTTAATTAATAGTCTTAGTGCCTTTTGCACTTTTATTTTGTTTTATTGAGCCAGAAGTGAATCAATTATATTACTAGGTGTCTCGAGTCCCAAGGCCTAATTTGCATGAGCTGTTGACAATTACTAGTAAGAAAAATGTTTTAGAACTCTAAGAACATCCACAATGGAACGATTAATGGGTTTGTTAGTGTCAGATTGTAATTTTTGGCCAACAAAAAATAATATTTGTGTCGCAATAGAGTTGCTAAGTGTGTTGCTAAGGTAGCGTTTGGTAACATTTACGTTTTTGGTTTATGTTTACAAAACTATTATAAATTGATTTTTGTTTATTTTTAGAAAAATATAAACAACAAACGCGTTTGATTTGAACAAAATGTTTGAAAATTTTGAAAAATAAAACTAAAAAATATGTTTGTTCAGTCCTAAAATGTTTATATATATTTTTTATGACAATGGGATCATTCAAATTAAAAAGAGTATAGTTAGCAATTAGATATACCAAAAGAACAAAGAGCGCCATGGATATTGATTTTGTTTTTAAGGTTCATGGCGATGGAAAAATAACTCTTAGGGTCCAGTTTTGAACAAGTGCCATGTTTCGTCCATTGTTGCTTCCAAAATGCAAAATCAGCTTGAAACTCATTTTTGTAAGCTTGGCCGTCTAGGAGAGTTGGCCAACGAGTTGAAACTGAACCTCGAATGCCCTTTACCTTCAAAAAAACATTATACCATCCCACAAACAATAAACATACAAGTTCAAATTTGAAGCTAAAAATCAAAATCCAAAAGAAATTTGACATGCGGACTTACATATTTTCTCTTTAGTTCATGGATTGGTGGGCAATAAGTAGCATACATCCCATTCCGCCAGTAAGTTTGAAAAACATGTAGTGTGAAGTCTTGAGGTATGTGATCACGACACTTTCTTGGCACACAAAAACCGTTTGGCCAAGTCAATGAAAATTCAATGAAACCAAGTTCTTCCCCATACACAGGACTCAAAACAAACAAGAAGAGAAGAGCCAATTGCAACTTTACAACTCCCATGGTTTTACCAACAACTCAGACAAAAACAACAAATGCAAAGCTACTGTATATATGATACTTGGTTTGGTTTACCTAATGCTAAAGTGTCAGTTTCATTCTCTCTCTCTTCCTTTCTCATGCCATTGGCACATCCATACCCTAAACCAAAATTGTCCTCTACTGCTACTGAGTGCACGTATGAGCCATTTTTGTGTGTATATTACTGAAATTTTCACTTTATGAGGAAGCTTCCTTGGCCTGTGACTGGGTAAGAGAAGGAAAAACTTCTTGTTTAAAGTATGTCTTTTGTGCAGTAGTGTTAATTAATAGTCCTAGTGCCTTTTGCACTTTTCTTTTGTTTTGCTGAGCCAGAAGTGAATCAATCACATTACTAGGTGTCTCAAGTCCCAAGGCCTAATTTCCATGAGCTGTTGACAATTACTAGAAAGAAAAATGTTTTAGAACTCTAAGAACATTCACAATGGAACGGCTAATGGGTTTGTTAGTATCAGATTGTAATTTTTGGCCAACAAAAAAATATTATTTGTGTTGCAATGGAGCTGCTATGTGTGTTGCTAAGGTAGCGTTTGGTAACGTTTACGTTTTTGGTTTATGTTCACAAAACTTTTATAAATTGATTTTTGTTTGTTTTTAGAAAAATATAAACAACAAACGCGTTTGATTTGAACAAAATGTTTCAAAATTTTAAAAAATATAAACTAAAAAAATATGTTTGTTTAGACCTAAAATATTTATATTTATTTTTTATTATTTATGACAATGAGATCATACAGATTAAAAAAGAGTACAATTAGCAATTATATATACCAAAAGATCGAAGAGCACTGAGGATATTGATTTTGTTTTAAAGGTTCATGGCGATGGAAAAATAACTCTTAGGGTCCAGTTTTGAACAAGTGCCATGTTTCGTCCATTGTTGCTTCCAAAATGCAAAATCAGCTCGAAATTCATTTTTGTAAGCTTGGTTGTCTAGGAGAGTTGGCCAACGAGTTGAAAGTGAACCTCGAATGCCCTCCACCTACAAAAAGACATTATACTATCCAACAAACAATACACATACAAGTTCAAATTTGAAGCTAAAAAACAAAATCCAAAAGAAATTTGACATGTGGACTTACATATTTTCTCTTTAGTTCATGGATTGCTGGGCAATAAGTAGCCTGCGTCCCATTCTGCCAATAAGAACAAAAAACATGTACTGTGAAGTCTTGAGGAACGTGATCACGGCCCTTTCTTGGCACACAAAAACTGTTTGGCCAAGTCAATGACAATTCAAAGAAACCTAGTTCTTCCCATACACAAGAATGAAAACAAATTGGAAGAAAAGAGCCCATTGCAAATTTACAACTCCCATGGTTTAACAAACAATTCAGACGAAAACAATAAATGCAAAGCTACTGTATATATGATACTTGGTTTGGTTTACCTAATGCTAAAGTGTCAGTTTCATTCCCTCTCTCTTCCTTTCTCATGCCATTGGCACATCCATATCCTAAGCCAAAAATGTCCTCTGCTACTAGTGAGTGCACATATGAGCCATTTTTGTGTGTGTATTACTAAAATTTTCACTTTATGAGAAAGCTTCCTTGGCCTGTGATTGGGTAAGAGCAGGAAAAATTTCATGTTTAAAGTATGTCTTTTGTGCAGCAGTGTTAATTAATAGTCCTAGTGCCTTTTGCACTTTTCTTTTGTTTTGTTGAGCCAGAAGTGAATAAATCACATTACTAGGTGTCTCGAGTCCCAAGGCCTAATTTGCATGAGTTGTTAACAATTACTAGTAAGGAAAATGTTTTAGAACTCTAAGAATATCCACAATGGAATAGTTAATGGGTTTGTTAGTGTTAGATTGTAATTTTTGGGCAGCAAAAAGTATTATTTGTGTTGTAATGGAGCTGCTAAGTGTGCTGCTAAGGTAGCGTTTGGTAACGTTTTCGTTTTTGGTTAATGTTTAGAAAACTTTTATAAGTTGATATCTGTTTATTTTTAGAAAAATATAAACTACAAACGCTTTTGATTTGAACAAAATGTTTAAAATTTTAAAAAATATAAACTAAAAAATATGTTTGTTCAGGCCTAAAATATTTATATTTATTTTTTATTATTTATGACAATGGGATCATACATATTATAATTTAGAAAAAAAAAAATTAATTAAAAAAAATAATTGGAAAGAAAATAATTTGAAAAAAAAATTATTTGGAAAAAAATTAATTGAAAAAAAATATTTGTTAGTCAAATTTTTAAATTTCTGTTTAAAAACCAACGTAAACTCATTTTTTTAGTTTACATTTTTTCCTCAAATTTATAAATTGAGACAATCATTTATAAACCAAAAAAATTATCAAACAAGTTTTTATGATAGTATTTAAAATTTTTGAAAATATAAACTGAAAACTAAAAATGCAATGGTTACCAAACAAGCCCTAGGTGTGTCAGTCACTAATTGGCTGGCCACAATTGGCAAGTGTATGGGCAGCCAAGAAGAGAGAGAGAGAGAGAGAGAGAGAGAAAGAGTAGAGAAAAAGAGGGGGGCACTGATGAGTGTAGTGGGGTGAGGCCCACTGCACTTTTTAATTATTATTTATTTTATTTAGGAGTTCAAAGAGCTTTAATGGGGTGAGTCCTGCTTTAATGTGATGTTTTGATCTTTGTTGTTGTTGTTGTTGTTGTGTTTTTTTTTTATTTTTTTATTATAAAATTTCATATCCTTAGAGTTTAATTAGAACTCCAAAATTAGGGAATGTATCATTGTTGTTACTAGTAGTACAAGAACAAGACAACACAAATTACACCAGAGAAAGATACAGACCAACAAAACAAATGTTTATAAAATTATTCAAAATAAAGATTAGACTTGATGAATTGTAAATCCTTATCAACAATTAAATCTAGTCCATTCAATTTAAATTTTGAATAATATTTTTTGGATTTGTAACATTGCTAATTGTGCCAAATAATTTTTTTAGCTATTTCCAACGCTTTATTAATTTTTTTAATCTAATTTGATTTTAAATTAGAGTGTAAAAATTCGATTTGATATGAACTATTCTAATTTTTTCATTATATTTTCATCAAAATATTTTTAAAAATTTCTTCTTATCCCAAATTTTTCTTTTCATTAAATATGACAAATACATAAATAAATAAATCATTTTAAATGTTTCATCTTTTTAGGTTTTCATCAAATTCAAATGTCATGCCCCCAAAATAATATAGTAAATACCACCCAAAACATTTATTAATAATTACATAAATTAAAGTAAATAATCCTTTCATTACATGAAGTTAATAATACAAAGAGTTTAACATAAATAAATGCCCTTTAGGCTTACACATTTCCAAGTCTTAGCTTGGTTACAACAAAAATGAGACTAGCTCATAAAATTTTAGCCCTAGGCTATACCAAAATATACAATCAAAACAAAGAAGCTTGTGCTTCCAAAGTCCCGCCAAGCTATTGTCTTAGCAGAGGCAAGCTATCAATACCTGAAAATGTTTTTCTCAAATAGGATGAGCCACAACCCAGTAGGAATAATCTAACACGATATATGAGATTTAACAAAGGTATAAATGCAATGTGCATATACAATGTCTGGGATAAAATATTTACACTTTTATACATATTCATAAAGACATCGAGTCCATATTCCATTTCACTTTCCTTCAATTCATTTCAATACATGAGCCAATTTCATTATTTCTCAATAACTCAAACGAGACTACAACTCAATGGTTCAACAATTTCACAATTAACACACAAATACTTCCAACTGCCATTTTATGAATATTTCGTCCGCGGGATCGGCACCCATGTATAAGTTTTGGGACTTTCACCCAGGACACTCCGGCCAACTTAATTATAATGGAGTCCATCCATTTTCTCCTCCCAAACAATCATACATATGCAATGTATTTAAACACATACACACATGGAGTACATCCTCTTTCTCCTCTCAAATAACCATATATATACAATGTATTCACACATAATCATATTCAATGACAACTAACGAGTGATTAATTTTAATTCACCTAATCCACATGCAATTTCTACAACAATCAAAGCTATCCTCCACCGATAGCCCAATACAGATATTTATAAACAGATAAACAATCTCAAGACAGAAAATTTAATCAAAATTTCCAAAGGTGTGAGGCATTATACATTCAATTCCATAATCTATTTCAATACTCACTCAATTCTATGTTTGTAACACCAATTTCAATCATTTATAGAAAATAGATATGATAATCATTTTAGGGCAAAAATCCCCCTTTTCAAAATACCAATCCAAATACCAAAATTACCCATTTTCACACAACATGACTTCATTTTTAAACCCCATGTTCATTTATTTCATTTCCACCGAAAACCCCTCTTTTACATTCCATCCAAACCCTAGGTTTGGCTCAAAATACTCCCAAATCCCACCATTGTTACACAACCACAAATAACTAAGTTAAATATCATAACAAAGTATAGAAAAACCCTACCTCAAAGAGAGAAGATGAGCCAAGAGAGAGAGAAACCTCAAAGATGTTGAAATCCAACTCTATTTGGATCAAAGTAAAGATTTGAGAAGCTCCACCTTTTTAATGAAGGCACAAGGATTGAGAAATCACTAGAACTAGGTAGAAATTTAGAGAGAGAGAGAGAGAGAGAGAGAGAGAGAGAGAGAGAGAGAGAGTATTTTAGAGAGAGAGGGTCTCACTTTAGGGTTTCTAGAAGAATAGATCTGAAAAAGTGAGGTAAAAAGTGATTTTCGCTATCTAATATGCGCACAGTCCGCTCGAGCATTAAACACAAAAATTTGTTTTGCTCGAGCGTGGAATACACACGTTCAGTACTTTTGTAGACAATAGAGAAACTGCTCGAGCGCAAGAAGGAATGCTCGAGCGCTAACCCGCTCGAGCGTAGGAAACGCCGTTCGAGCGTGGAAAACACTCATCCAATATTTTGTAGACGTGCAAAGTACTGAGTGTTTGCAAACCCCACTCGAGCGCAAGAAGGCCCGCTCGAGTGGAAGACCAAAATTCTGGACAACACAAGGTTTGAAAACTGAGTAACTAACCTATTCCAAACACACTCAAAATGCCCAAATAACCAAATTTAAGGAGGAATAGAAAGCAATAGACAATGAACAACATTCAGAAACCATAAATCTGAATCTGAAGTACAACAAGTGAAGGGTCAAAACCGGTATCGATATATCAAATATGATACAAAATCTAATAAATTCTTAATTTGATAGAAAAATAATGACCTTTAATTGATTTGATAAATATTTAAGGAAAAGATTGATAATAAAAGAGAGAGAGTGAGAGTAATGTGGGTTCACTTTATGTAAAATATTTTGTGCAATTAGCCTAATTTCAATAAACAAATAAGAAAAAAAACTCCAGAAAAGTCATAGAATAAATAGAAGGATGGTTAGATCAATTTGTCAAAGTTGGGTTGAGATCTCACATTTCTTATTTTTTCGAGAAATTTGGTCTCTAGCAAATGAAACTATGACTTAAATGCCACTTTTATTGAATTTACCAATTACAATTATTTTAAATAATTAAAACTATTGTGTTTCAAGATGACGAAATGTGTGGAAATCACATTGGGGGAAGATCCCTGGCCCACCGTGCTATTTCGTAAGGATATTTGTAGCCGTGCATGCAGGTCGACACCCAGAAGTTTGTGAGGAAATGCGAAAAGTGCCAAAAATTATTCGCGCACTAGATTCACCAATCGGCTAAAAAACTCCTTCGTCTCATAAGTCCTTGGTTGTTCGCAATGTGGGGACTCGACATCGTGGCACCGCTCCCAACAGGCCAAGCAATTGTAAATTCTTTATAGATGCGACGGATTACTTCACCAAGTAGGTAGAAGATGAACCCCTGGCAACCATCAAAGAAAAGGATGTTAAGAAGTTTGTCTTGCAGAACGTGATAACACGGTTCAGAGTCCTCAAAGCTTTGATCTCCGACAATGGCACCTAATTTGATGGAAGATTGTTCAGAGGATTCTATGAGGACCTGAAGATAGAATTCTACAACTCAACACCGGCCTATCCTCAATCGAATGGCCAAGCCGAAGCGTCAAACAAGACCATTCTGGATGGGTTGAAGAAGAGGCTAGAGAAAGCAAAAGGAAAATGGACCGAAGAACTTTCGACTATCCTCTGGGCCTACCGAATGATGCCAAGACACTCAATGGGAGAGACATCTTTTGCCTTGGCATATGTCATGGAGGTGGTCATCCCACTAGAGATCGACAAGCCCACTATTCGAAGTGAAAATTTTGACTCGGGCTTAAACGCAGAAGCCATCGCCCATGAGTTAGACCTTGCAGAAGAACACAGGGAGAAGGCACTGATCCATACCACGACATACCAGCAAGAATTGTCCAAGAAGTACAACAAGGCAGCTCACCCCCAGATAATTCAAGGTTGGGATTGGGTTTTGCAGAAGGCAATGGACAACACTCTAGTGCCGAGTGAAGGAAAGCTAGGGGCAAACTGGGAAGGGCCTTACAAGATAACCGGCCTGGCAGGCAAAGGAACATACCATCTGGAAGATTTAGACGGCAAAGCCATACCTCGGCCATGGAACGTAGCTAATTTGAAATTGTATTACTTTTAGTTTAAACTTTTCATGTACTTTTTTCTAAAGGGAAGACATACCCCTCCAATCTCCGATGTAATTCTTTGAGTCTCATTAAGAATTTGTGAAATTTATGAATTTTTTGAATTAGTATATGATGGCAATGAATTACTGTACTTAACAAATTTGTTGTATTAATAGATTGCAGTGTACATGGGGCAACTAGCTCCCAGCTGAGGTGATTTTGCCTGGCACGAAGAGTTGATGAATTGTTTAACTCCCAACTTTTAGCCGAGGTGATTTTGCCCATCAAAAAGAGTGGATAAATTGTTCTACTCCCAACTTTTAGCCGAGATGATTTTGCCCAGCTAAAAAAGTTGATGAATTGTTCAACTCCCAAGTTTTAGCTGAGATGATTTTGCCTGGCTAAAAAGGGCTGATGGATTGTTCAACCCTTAACTTTGTAGCCGAGATGATTTTTCCCGGCTAAAAGAGTTGATGAATTGTTCAAATCCCAAATTTTAGTTGAGCTGATTTTGCCCGGCTAACAGAGTTGATGAGTTGGTCAACTCGCAAATTTTAGCCGACATTATTTTTCCAGGCTAAAAGAGTAGATGACTTGTTCAACTCCCTGAATTATAGTTGAGCTGATTTTGCCTGGCTAAAAGAGTTGATGACTTGTTTAACTCCTATATTTTAGGCGAGATGATTTTGCCCGGCTCAAAGAGTTAATGACCTGTTCAACTCCCAAACTTTAGCTTGGATGTCTTTACCCAGTTGAAAGAGTTGATGAATTATTCAACTTCGATCTTCTAGCCGAAATGACTTTACCCAGCTAGAGGGGTTGGCGAATTGTTCAACTTCAATCTTCCTACCGAGATGATTTTACCCAGTTGAAGAAGTTGCTAAATTATTCAACTCCAACCTTCTAGCCGAGATGATTTTGCCCAGCTAAAAGGGTTAGATGAATTGTTCAACTCAAACCTTTTAGTCGAGATAGTTCTACCCGACTGAAAGAGTTGATGAATTGTTCAACTCTAACCTTTCAGCCGAGATGGTTTTGCCTGGCCACAATAGTTGATGTTTTGGTTAATAAAATTGCATGGTTGCAAGAAAAAGGCATACATTGCAAAGTTAGACATGACAAGAACTTGTAAAAAAAATTTATTGATCAAAATTGCAAGTACAAATCTGGGGAGAGTAGCCCGATTACATAAAGTTCAAAAGAAAGAAAATACAAAGCTAGACTAGGCATGGGGGAGAGATCAGCAAATTCATTTCCAACACCGACCACGACGTCCTCTAAATCGACCACGGCGGCCCTTTCTACTTCACCACGCTCACTTTGGTTAGACAAGTTTTGACCAGCCACCCCATCAGCATCTTCCTCGGCCTCTTCCTCAGCCTCATCTTGTAGAGAGTTGAAGACATCATTTGCATAGGTGAAGACCTTGGTTTCAGGTCCTTGGCCGAGCTTATCACAGGTTGCCTTCTAACCGGACTGAAAAAAGATGTCCTTGGTGGCTTTGATCGGCTTCGAGTAGCTCTCCTCAGCCTTTTTGAAGCTGCGATTTTCAGCCTCATCCACGGCTTTGACCCTCGCCTTCTTCACCTCTTCGAACTCAGTCTTCAAGGCGTCTGTCTCTTGTTTGGCTTTACCGAGCTGGCCAAGGAGCTTCGCGTTATTAGCATTAGCGATCTCAAGCGAAGCCTTAGTTTGGCTCAACTTGACCGAGATGTTCTTGCTAGCAGCATTCAGCTCGGTCACTTTGTGCCGCAGGCTGATAACGCGGTTCATGACTGTAACATGCCCGGTGATACTCGTGCGCATTAAACAGTACGGACTCCCAATTTTTTTGATCTAGTCTCATGAGTGCAATGTGAAACGTAGATGAGAGTCCACATTTGGCAACTTTATAGAAAATCCATTTTATTACAAAATTATTGCCATAAATGGACTGCGTCATCAGATCTCAGAGTTGCCACCTAATATTTATTTTGAGAAAATTAGGAAACCCGTGACTTATACCAAGGCCACTGTTCGTCGTAACCAAGGATGTTTGGCTCGGAACCTTAGGTATGAAGGGGGAAGGTATTAATTGAGCACCTCTGCCACCCGATCAAAATATCGGCTTTTACTAAACCATTATATGAATTTTATTTTCTTTCTATGTTCATGTTCTGATTATTTAATAAATCCTAAAATTCACTATGTGAAGCATATAAGTATAGACTATGCTATTCATTTTGAAAAAAATTTGATTTCAGGTATTTTGAAAGAGGTTTGAAGATGTACAACCCAAATAAATTAAGTTTACAAATATGAAAAATCAACATCATTCCAAATTAAACAACACAACCTCTATCCACCGGCATTCATATAATTATATCAAGTAAGCAAGTCGCCACATGGTAGGATGCTTAAACATAATAAGACAAACACACACAAGCGGGATGCTAAAGCATAAAAACTTATATATTTACCGACATCCCACGAACAACTACAAAACAAAGTTAGTAAAACATGCATGATTTTATATACAAAATCTTAATGCAATTCACTCAAGAGATGCAACTAAAGATTCGGCTTCTAAGATATGACATGTGAATCATATAAAAAACATGATGTAGCGCACATAATCACATATGAATTGATTAAATCCATAAATGCAAACTTAGTTGAATCAAGATGCATGAAACATGGATGCAAAGCATGGATCTAATGAAAAACAAAATATGATGCATACTCATAAATAAAGAAAGCAAGTAAAAGAACGGGATAGAAGAAGCTGGGCAGGGAATTAGTACAACGTTTCAAATATTATAAATCTGAGGGAGATGAATAAATATTACAATACAATGTAAAAATCCTCACAAACACTCAAAATAAAATAAACATAAGAAAATAATAGCTTCAAGCGCCTCAAAGACCATCAGAGATTGATCTTCTTAACGTCGGAAGGCTGCCTGGTTTTGCCTAGAGGTCGCGGGCACAGTCATAAAGGTTGCAGGCGCAATGGTGTACTTTTAGGTGGCTACCTGGCCAACTAACGGGCTGGGTAGCTCGATAGGCTTGGCCAAACTCTGTTTTCTTAGATTTTCACAAGAAAACAGAGCTAAAAACAATATATATGGGAGTCTCAACTCATCACTTTCAATTAGATTACAACAATATATAATATAACAAGAAATCAAAACAAAAGAGCAAAATAAGTAAGAAATGCAATGGGTTCAATATGACGTCTGATTGAACCCAACTCAATTTTATTATCTTGTGCTTCTTTTAGTCTAATTTTATTAGCCTTTTTTAATTACCTTTCCATTCTTTAATCATTTTGTCCAAAAGTGATAATTACATCCACTAATGAAGAGAAGCGTCAAACAAGAAGTTTGTTTTTGTCATGAGAGAGATGTAATGCCCTGATAATGAACCTCTGAAGATATTAAACCATTAAGCATGGAAGGTCTCTTTCTCATGCTTAAAACAGAACTAAAAACAACAAATATAAGACTCTTAACTCACCACTTTTAATTAGATTACAACAATATATAATATAAGAAAAAAAAAAGAAAAAAAAAGAGCAAAATAATGAAAGAAAATAAAATAAATTGAAAATTCACCTTTTTAAGAAAGGATGAACTTCATGATTTTCAAACTTCCTTTTGATCACCCTGAAGTGTCTGAATTATGTTCTCAATCCTCAATTTAAAAGCTTGAAATTCTTGCTAGAATGATAGCTTGGAGGTGTATATGGTGAAAAATGATTATCTTTCTTGTTTTTGTTCACTTTTACCAACATCCACTCTTCCTCTTGATCAAAGCTACTGAAATTCAAGTATTTCAGAATTGTTGGAGGAGTTTTGGGTAGAAAAGATGGAATTTCAGTTTGTATGAAAGGTATAGGATGTAAATGGAAGATAGAAGTGTTTTTAGCTCAAAAACTCAACCTTTCTCTCTCTTTTCACTCTTTTCCCTAGCTTAAGTGTTCTCTCCTTAATTTATCCTCCTCTTCCTCCTCTCAACAATCTAATATATATATATATATATATATATAGGCTAAGCAAGTGGATAAATGGTGGATGACAAGGTGGAAGACAAAGGAAGATAATATAACTAATAGAGCACTAATGGTGCTAATGAGAAACAAAAGTGGATCCTCATCTCTAATGGATCAAGCACTAGATAATGGAGGCTGAGTGTATAGGCATTTGGTGATGAATATATCAAAAAATGGGTCAATAAGGTGTCCCAACCGAACCAAAAAAAAAGAAAAGGGTCTAATGCTGTTTCGGGTCGGGTCAACAAAATCTGCTCTCCCAACTTCAAACGGGCATATCTCCCTTATTTGGATTCGGTTTTAAGTGATTCTTTGATCTAAATTGAAGCCCTAGAAGTATAATTTCCAATGGTGGTGGTCTCACATCTAAATTCTCAATGTATAAAGAGATATACCTAATTTAGTGAAGGCTTTTTATTTCTGTCGGGCTAGGTCAACAAAATCTGCTCTTAAGCCCAACTTCAAACGGGCATATCTCCTTTATCCGGACTTGGTTTTAGATGATTATTAGGTCTAAATTGAAGCCCTAGAAGTCGAATTTCCAATGGTGGTGGCCTCACATCTAAATTCCAAGTGTACAAAGAAATATACCTAATTTAGTGAAGGCTGTTCATTTCCCTCGGGCCAGGTCAACAAAATCTGCTCTTAAGTTCAACTTCAAACGAGCATATCTCTCTTATCTGAACTTAGTTTTAGGTGATTTTTGGATCTAAATTGAAGCCCCAGAAGTCTAATTTCCAATGGTGTGGCCTCACATTTAAATTCCAAGTGTACAAAGAGCTATGCCTAATTAAGTAAAATCTGTTCATTTCCTTCTTAACGATTTAATGCTCATCCTTTTCCTAAACCAATTTTCTTCTATCTCCTCCTATTTCCTTCAACTCTAAACCTAAACAAAATATGTTTTTAAATATTTTTCAAAGAGTTCACATCCCTTCAATTTATTTCCACTTTGTCCTTTCTCGATTTACTGAAAAGTGCAATATGTTAATTGAAATTGGAGTCTCAGAACATCGTAGAAACATTTGGAAAAATGTTTTGAAAAGAGAGTTTTAAAGTCTAAAATAGTTTATCCAAAAATGTGTGAAGGTTGGAATTAAAACTCAAATTCTATCTCTCTTCTGAGGATTCTGTTAGAAACATATTCTCATTGTCATCATCGAGTAATCAACAGAAAGCGCCCATATCTTAGGGCCAGTCAAAATGGGGTGTCTACAATGACGAGGTGTGTTTTTTGGATAGCTTGCATGAAATCAAAAGAAAGTTAGCCCAAGCAAGAAATCATCCGAGCAAACAGTTGGAAAAATTTAAAAGCTCTTACTCTCGTCATTGACTTCACCGCGGACTTAACTATCCTAGTGTGTGGAACATGCTCGGTCCCAGCTACGTCTTCTGGCAGAAGTAGGGACTTAGAAAGATCAAAGGAATGAGATGTTTCCTGTCCGCCTCCAAAAAAAGCCCCAGCTTTTTCACTTTTCTCTCTAGCCCAATCTTTTAAAAGCAGAACCACCACTCTCAGCTGAACTTAGCAAGCAAACAGGGATGGGTTATTGCCTCTAAACTAGAGGAGGAAGTAGTCTCTATTTGCAGAGAGAGAAATAGGCTTCTCCAAAGCTATGCACCAGAGCTACCATTTTACTAGAAACCCACTTTATATGTATCAGTGTAAGAAATGGGTTGGACCATGCAAGGGACAACTGGTGTGACGTTTTATGGGATGACCGGTGGGACAACCGATGGGATGTCCGGCCGGTTGTCCGGTGAGACTCACCTCCAACGTAAACGCACAGTGTTTTCTCCTCAATTTGGTGAAAATTTTGGACGGTTCTCATTTTGATATCAATTTGATGAAATTGTTGGAGGCAAAAAAGTTATTTTTTCACCAAATTCAAATTTGGTGATGGTTTTGCTTAACCGTTAGAGATGGTCTCAATTGGGCATTGCTGATGTAGCAATTACTTCTTTTATTTTGTTGCTTCAAAACTTAAAAAATTAATAACTTTTATTATACACATTTATTTTTAATAAAAATTATATTTTTAGAATCTACACAATGAGATCTATTAAATAAGATTAATATTGAATAAAATTTTTATAAAAATAAAATAATATTTTTGATATGAAACTAATAATTTCTCAGTTTATGAAACTATTCAATAAAATTTAAAAAAAAATCAATTTTGCACAACAACCGATAATATTCTCAGTTCTAAAATTAAAAAAATAAAAAAATTTCTCAATTTTGCAAAGAAATGTTTCATGAAATTGTTACGTCAACTAAGAAAAATTTCAATTTTCGAAAGTGTTAGCTCAGGCTGAGCATTGACGTTATGTTTCTATTTATAATTTAAATTGTGTGAATATTAGAATTTTCCTAAAAGTTTTACTAAATTTTAACTTGGAGCAATTATTGTATTTTATTAGTCCTGAGGTTATAGTGGGCGGCTTAGGTCATGCTTTGTACCTTAATATCCGCAAAGACATTCAACCTCTTCTGAGAGTGGAGCATCCAAAGACCATTATTGAAAGGGTAAATTACCAACACCAAGATTTGATTAAAATATAAATTTTTTTTTGAGATTTGAAAAATTACAAATTATTTTTTGAGAGTTATATTTACATAATAAATTAGAAGATAATTTGTTATATAAATATAAATCTCAGAAAATCTATACTATATATTAAGTAAAAGGGAGTTTTTAATCCCAAACTTTGTGGGAACTTCAATCTCACAATCTAAATTTCTTAATTTTTTTATTTAAAAAAAAATCTTAGCATTTATTAACTTCTCTCAACTCCCAAGTCTTACCGTCATATAATAACACTTTAATGCATTAAGAATAAGCATAAATTTTTTGTTTGAAATCCAACACATATGAATTCCTTGAAAAGTCCAAACACATATGATTATTATCCCTCATAATAACACTTTAATGCATTGAGAACAAGTATAAAAAAAATTTCTTGAAAAGTCCAACACATATGATTATTACCAAAATATTAAACTTTAATATAATATAATAAAAAAAAGACATTTAATTTCTTGAAAAATCCAACACATATGATTATTATCAAAATATTAAACTTTAATATAATATATATATTGGAATTCAACTTTGTTTTGTGATTTTTTTTTAAAAAAAATTTAGCCAAAAAAATAGTTATATTTTAAGAATTACTTTTTTAAATGTATAAAAAAATGTGGATGACTAGTGCATATAATTTGACTTTTTTAATAATTGTTAATTTTTTTTTTTTTTTTAAAAGCAATGATAAGGACCCAAAAAAAGTTATTAAAAATTTTGTAAAATATTCACAAGGGTGTTAGAGTATCCTTACCGGTTTACTTATATTTTATTCTAAAATATTATTAAAAAATTCATTTCTTATTTTAGGAATCATTTTTTCATCTACTTCTTTCAACAAACTTTATACTCTTTCTCTATTTTAATAAAAGATTATTTTTAATTATTTTATATTTTATATTTTTGGAAATGGAGATGCTCAAGAACCAATCGATGAAGGTTGAATAAAAAATAATTTTATATTTTTGGGGGATGAATAGTTGCTCCGTATAGCATTTCTTATAATAGAGAGTTGCTTTAGAGAGCTGATTGGTTGATTTTATAAAGAAAGACTCCCTAAAATAAGGGATGGATTTAGGAGGTCTAATAGGGATGCTCTTAGACTCATGCCACATGTGACTTACACCAATTCGAGTATTATATAAAATTTTTAATACTCTTTTTGAAGTCTAACATTTTTGTTTCACTTTTTTTTAGTTTTTTAAACATTTTGAGTTTATTTCTATTTTTATTTTTTAATCAAAAAGCCAAATTACCAAACAGGTTCCATGTATTCCTTCAATTGAAATGTGGATCTATTTCTGGAGACTTCCATTATTGAGCTTTTGTGGTGGCCTAGAAGGATGAAACAAACCAAAATGCTCTGGTACTCTAAGATTTTGTTGTGGGACCTCATTTTTTGCTATATGTAAATTATATATATATTTTTTATCAGTTTAAAGAAAGGGATTTTGAGCTCTCAAGATGGGGAAAAGAAACAAATATCAGAAAATGGAAATAAGAAAACTAATTGTAAAGTTTTTACTCGTTTGCTATTAATTTTTTATTTTCACAGAAAAAAAAAAAAATTGGTAATATGAATTCCTCCTACATGAGATAGATTGAATAAGCAAAGCAGGCGAGTCAGTATTAAGGTAAGATCAACAACATCATCCTTCAATTATCTTCATGTCATCAAAGTACCAAAGAGAATAAAAGATTCAACATGGGAACAATTAGGCGATAATATCAAATAACTCCTATTTTTCTAAAAAAAATAAATTATTAACACTATGTTGAGAAATTTGATTCTACAAAAACTTCGTTTAACACGATAAGACTTATTTGATATTTTTTGTTGTTTCTATATGTACTCCCTCCTTGCTCAACCCTCTATTTTCCCTCTCATGCACATAACACTAGCATCCTCAAACCTCATTTGCCCTCCACTATATGATTTGAACATCAAATTTCATTGCTCCAAAAACATCCTAAAGTAAATCTATATTCTTATTCTATCTTATTAATTAATTATTTATTTATTTTGTTTTTCATCTTTAACAACAACCTATCAAGTTCTTCAAATTACCAGACTGAGAAAGCTTTTTTGTCTTTATCTTCAACAAGAACGTACCAAGTGGCCCAAATGATGATAAGGGTTGGGATAGAATTTCTTCTAAACTTTTTCATTAGATATGTTCTTTCATTTCATGGAAATCAAATTTTCCAGTACGATTTTCTTACAAAAAGCTATATGTAATCTCTTTCTCTCTCTCTCTCTCTCTCTCAATGATTTTGTTTCAACAGTTGACCTGTGAGTGAAGTACTGGAATTGGTAGCTGAAGGGTTGAGGATTGAGCCAAAGGACTGTGATTGTTAACCCTATCGTCGTTGCCTCCACCATCTTCGTATTCTTTTGTCCTTCTTTGACAGTGAAACCCCAACTTAGTCCCCTTCTCCATTGCGACTACCATCTCCCATTTTCCACTATGTCATCTTAAACCCCCCTCTTCCATAGCGACTATCCATCCCCATTGTCCTCCGCTCCATTGTGAAAACTTTTTTCGTAGCGAAACCTTAAAACAATCCCCTCCCCCCAATCCCCCACTATGCTTCTCTTCGTTGTCAACCCCCTCGTAGCCCTTTCCTGAACCCTAGATTTAGGATTTTTGGATCTAAGGTTTTGGAAAGAGAGAGGAAGAGGATGAGAAGAAGGGAAAGAAAGTGAGTGATGGATGATGAGAGGTATCGGAATGTAGCTACAAAGGTAACTAGGAAGGGTTGGGGATGGTGAGGGTAGGATTTGAATTATTTGGAACGTTGAAAGAAAAAAACTCGAATTTGGAAATGCGGCATTTTGAATAGTGAGGTGTCCAACTAAATTTTTGGGGTGCTTCTAATAAAAGAAAATTTTTATGCCCCTTTCATCATTTTCTATTGGTCAGAGAAGAAATGATGGAATTGTTCTTTTGTAAACTTTTTTTCCTTTTCCTGCCAATCTCAATATTATTTAGGATAAATTACCCTAAATCACTTAAAATATGACTTATTTGTATTTTACTTCCATTAATTCAAAATGCAAATTAACCACCTCAAACTATTGTTTTGTTACATTCAACATCTTTTGTAAACCATTGTTTTGTTACATTCAAGATCTAAAAAAAATACATGATTATAATGAATTATCATATAAAAGAAATGGGAACAGATAATAAAAAAGATAATCTCATGCAAAGACACAAATGTGCAAGAACAAAACTTCACCTCAAATAAATATATATATTTTTTTCACAGATGGAAAATCAAATAAAAACATAAGTTCCACAAAGAAATTATGACTAAAACAAGCTTTCGTTATAGTGAAGTCGCGGCCCAAAAATCACATAAAATTCCCATGTCGAATGACAAATAAACTTTCCTAAATCACTAACACATCTAGAATTTAAACAATTTCAAGGCAAACATTGTGGCATTGAACAGTCACACATATTAGCTTTCATAACAGCCAGAGAAGACAAATCTAGTCATTTTGAACATTCAAATTCTTCCAAAGAGAGGATCTGACAAACACACAGCAACAACATAAAAGCTGTGGAAGCAAGATAGCTCATGTAGAATTTGTGCTATGAAGCACGGATGTAGGTAAGGATACTGGTACGAGTACGTTATGAGTACACCGATACGGCAAAACTTAAAATAAAATAAGATACTGGTACGGCTGGGGTATGTCAATAAATTTTTTTTTTTTATTTTTAAAATTTATAGTTTCAAATTCAATTTACAAATTGAAGTTTAATACCAAAAGTAAAAGAAAAAATTATAAAACCAAAAGAGAAATTGTAGTTTATCAATACTAATACCAAAGCAAAGTCTATAAGCTGTTTTAATGCCATCAAATAGGAAAAATTACAAAATAAAGTTTCATTCTAAAACCGAGCTAAGCAAAATTTGAAAATCAAAAACTTCAATCTTCACTTCTATCAATTTCATCATTGAATAATATATTTTTCATCTATGGTACATCAAGTAAAGGATTTGCAATTTCAAATAAATCAAAGTCTGATAAATTAAACGTATTTTCACCAATATCTCATAGTTTGTGTACCATCGATATACCCATCCTGTACCCATAAAATACTCACGGAATACCTGACTGCCAAATAATGTATAAGAAGTACCTGATACATATTTCAAGTACCTAGTACACATGCAACCCTATTAATATAAGTGCTTGTACCCGGTACGCATGCAGTCCAATTAATATGAGTATCAATACCAATACCCAATAAATACGTGATATGAGTATGATAACATTTTTAAAGTAACCATACTTTATAGTTTTTGTGTAAGCAGATGATTTCTTACCTCACGATTGTTGGAGGGCGGTGAAACGCTACTGTCCAGGCCATTGGGCCTTTCTATACATGAAAGTTCTCTGAGATAATGCAATCAATCAGCCACATAAGCCCACATCACTGTGAAACATCATTGGGTTGAGATTTACAATCAAGATGAACATGAAAAAACAAGCGATTCAGTGCAAAAGACCTATGTAAAAGCGAAATCTGAGAGGATAAGATTTTCAGATCCTATTTTCAGGGCCGGCCCTGGCCCAATCCAAATTTTTGTCAAATTTTAAGGGCGCCCAATTAATTTTAAGGACACTTATTAGTAAGTCTCATATATAAAATTCAACATCTATTTAATTTCAAAACAAAACACTTATATCAATTAGTCTTATATATTTTTAATCGTTACAAAAAATCTCTTTTTTTTATATATAAATTTAAAAACGATATTACATTTCACTACCGTTGGACTTTCGTCAGACGGTCAACGGAGACTCGTCGGAATGTTCAACAACACTGAGAAGTTCGTCGGTGTATCATTGGAATTTTGCCAGAATATCGTTTGAGTGTTCTGAGGCCTCGTTTGGCAAGAGGCTAAAATAGTCAATTAGCCAAAAAGTTACCTTTTTAGCCAAAAAGCCAACAACTCATACCAAAAAGTCAAAGATTCCATTTTCTCTCTACTTTTTGCACGTCGTTTCGTAATTAGCCAAAAAGTTGGCCCAAACATACAGGTTTTTCTTACCAACCTTTTTAGCCAATTAGCCAAAAAGTTACTAAATTAGCCTGTTCCCAAACGAGGCCTGAATGTCACTGGAAGTTGTCAGCATGTCCAGAATATTCGCTGGACGTTAAGAAAATTATCGAATATTCACCGGAATGTCCAGAATATTGTGGAAAAAAAAATAAATGAAGAAATTGTAGTGAAAAAAATAACAAAACGTGCTAAATATTGATAATTTGAAAAAAAAAAAAAAAAAAGCAACAACAACAATGGAAAAAATATATATTAATTTAAATTTTTTGTAGGATTTAAGCAAATAATCTCCAACATTGATCAAACTGAAAAGCAAACATGATTCTATTTAGCATTTATTCTTATTAATTAAACTGAAAAACATGTTATGAAATTGCAAAATTTTACAGTTCTAAAGAATGTTATGAAATTGTAAAATTTTACAATTTTAAAGCATGATTTATTTTATCACTAAAAAAATTGAAACTGAAAAATTTTACAGTTTTCACTGCCTGTAACTAAAAATCGAAAATAATTTGTTCAGAATTTGAAAATTTTTTCCATTAAAACAAGAAAATAGAAGTGTATAATAGAGAAAATATAGAAAAATTAAGAGATCAAAAGAGAGAAATAGATATATAAAGAAGATTGTACTTTGACAATTATTTTTGATTTAGATCTAGTTTGTTCTCATGCAGATCTACTCATTTTTTTTTTTTTTTTTGCCGGAAACTTGACTCATTTGCCGTCGGTGAAAGTGAAGTAAAGAATCGGTGTTTTGTGATTACCCGTGAACCTCAATCAATAGTGGTCGTCAATCGCAATTGACTATATGTTAGAAAGAGAAAGAGAAAGAGAAAAAGTATGACATGATTGCTAGTCATCGGAAAGGAATAGAAGGAGACTAAGAATAATTAATTCACAAAGAAGAATGAAGAAGGAAAATACATAGTGAACTTTTGAGAGGATCCAAAAAGTTATAGAACTAAATAGACTTCTTCCCTTTTAAATATGACTTCTTAGCAATTTACCCTTAATTTAACGTGTATATAATATGGTGTTAGTAGGCTTAAAAATGAGACATTTACACACAAGTTTTAATTTATGAACTTATCCACCATTAACTAAGATTTTTTAGACCTTAAGTCTCATTAAATTTTTAATAGTCAGAATTATCCTTCAAATAATGATTATTCATCATTTATGATTATCTATAAAGGAACATGATAATTTGAAATTTATTTTGATTTTCAAAACTTTAAAATATCAACTTTAAAATTAAAAAAACTAAAAAAAAAAAATTATGCGTAAAAAAATTTTAAAAAAAAAGCTAAAATGTTTTTTTTTAAAAAAATTGAATTATTTTTGTGTGCAAAACTGAAAATTCTGTGTCTACTATAAAGGAACATGATGATGGAACATTGATGTGCAAAACTAAAAATAAAAAAGAAAATGAAAAAACTGATAATGTTCACAGTTTTAAAATTAGAAAAAATAAGTTAATATTATTAGTTTTATCGGATAGTTGAATGAAACCAATAAGTAGAAGGGAAAAAACGTCTAATCTCATGCTCTGTTTTTTTTCCCATTAGTTATGAAACAATTATATGGAAAACTACTATGAAAAATTTATAATGTTATTAGTTTTAAAATTTGAAAAAAATAACTGATATTCTCAGTTTTACTAAATAAGATTTATTGATTCAAAAAATCTTAAATATGACCAAAGCTACCATAGCATTTATAAATAGGACTTTTAAGTAATTAACTCCTTAAAAATAAAATTTCAAACAAATTAATTTAATTTCACAATCCAAATTAAAGGTCCTTACAAGTGATATGTGAACTTATTTAGTAATTTTACTCTTAAAAATGCAAGAAAATAATATTTAATTTCATATTTTACTGTAGTTTAATTTTTAGATTTTGTTTGATATTTTTCTTCTTTTTCTTCTCTTTTTTAATAGATTAGTTGATATTTTTCCTTATTGTTAACTGAATTTTCTAAATTATAAAGCATACCACATTTTTATATTTTTGAGTTTGTAATAGTTTCCTTCATACCTTGATTTATTTAAGTAAATTTTAATAGAGCAATACTAGGACCGAAAATAAAAATATTGTGTAGAATATTTGATACTTCATTTGGAGTCTTTAATATTTTTTTAAAATATAATTTTAATGATTATATAAAGCATATTCTATGTGAGTAACAGTATAAAAATATATATCTACGTATATGAAAAAAAATTATTACTAATCATTTTACCCACATTTTTTTTTTATGATTATGTATACAATAGTACTATAAATTTATGATTGAGCAATGATTCATCCCCCCTTTTCCTCCCACCCCCTTTGACCCCCTCTCTCTCTCATTGGTTACATTATCTTTTTCTTTTTCTTTTTCTTTTTTTTCCTGCTCCTCCAATCACCACTCGCCACGTGACAAAGGGGGGGTGAGGGGATGAACCCCAAAAGGGGGTCTCAAGCATTATTCTTTATGATTTTTTATTTTTTATTATCTAAGCATGGCTCATATCTCATTACATTGATTTTGAATCTATATTATGCACGTTAAAGTTAAAATTTTGAATAAATAATTTTTTTTTTTTAATTCATGAAAGGCTCAATTTTAAAATTTGGCCTTAGGTCCCAAAGATATGAGGACCGGTTTTGTCTATCCTATTTCTATAGAGGTTGTTTCTATGACTTGAACCTGTGCCATTAAGACACTAATGGCAAGCTAAGATAAAGATCATTGATGCAAATCCAACTCCAACACAAAGGAAGCCTAATTATTACTTTCCAAACTTGTTTTCCAAATAGTATGAGAATGCAATATGAAGTTCTGGGTCGGGCCAAAGAGTCAAACTTTGCCTTCAATAATTATTTTTGCGACAGAAGTTGTTAAAAGTTGCCACAAAAGAATAATACTACTATTAATTTCCTCACTATATCCATATCAGGTCATCGTCAAGGTTTGTCCAAGTAATTGCTAAAGTAAACACTACATGTACAGTTTTTTTATTTCTTGAAGAATAGCAACAAGAACAAGAGATTGATTAATAATAGGATGGCAGTAAACACTACTTGTACAATTTTTTTATTTGTTGAACAATAGCCACAAGAACAAGAGATTGATTAAGAATAGGAAAATGGAAGATTTTTTTAGCAGATCAAAAGAAAATGGTTGGTTTTAATTCTTTTGCAATGGAGTATTTCATTCCCTAGAAACTTAAAAGAAAAATTAATATATATGTTAATGGTTATTACTTGTTTGAGAAAAAAAAAAATTAAAAATCCATGTCCTGACAGAATGCCATCCAAACAAACCAGGTACTCGAACCAGCTCGCACATCTACTGCCAAGGTAATTTAACAAACTAAGGGAGATACAACCTTTTTGATAGTATTGATTACATACTTCGCTGAATTAACTAAGGTTGTATTTGGATCTGCGGATTTCAAATCAATGGTTTTGCCATCGATCATTTGAAGGTTTATGCATCCGATTCAGATTGAAACATTAGATTGTAGATTTCAACAATTATTTTAAAGTTTTATATTTATGAATTCAAAATAACGCCATGAAACAAGTTATTTGAAATTCACCCATAGGAGGATTGTAGTACAGCATGGATCCTTCAGTCCTCCCCAATAGGTATTTCAACACACTAGTAACTACCAACCAAGCTTCCTATATTGTTTGTTTTATCTTAACCTCAAATCCTTTCACTTCAAATTCATCCATCCAAATGCAACCGGTATTGGTCTATCTAATGATGACATACCATCTGCAAGAAATACATCTAATATTTTTTCAATAACAACACATGCTTAAACTAGTAACAGGAATATGCCTCCATTTTAATAGGTAGATTCAAGGAAAGAAGACATACGCCCTGCATAATTGAGCTCACTTAACAAATTATCTTATTTCATTGCAAACCCAACCTTTAAAGAAATGGCATGGGGGATTTGTTCCTGTGCTCTTGATTTGATTGACAAAGTAAAATGTTGCAAAAGAACTCAACCAAGAATCAGTTTAGTTAAATAAGAAGTTGAGAACAAATTAGACAACCAATAGTATGACTCCCAGCAAAGAAACAGACCAAAGTCCAACAACAATCAAGAACATATAAGACCAATGTTCTGAAAAGGGGTTGCGGTCGCCGTAACGGTGGCGGTAACACGGTTGCGGTTGTGGGGTGTAAAGGCCGTAGCGTAACGGTTGCGGTAACCAGAACCGTGAATTTTTTTATTTTTCACACAATTTGAAAAAAACTTACCGACACGCATATTTTTTTTCCAATGATTATATTTATTGGGTTTAAAATAAGTATTGATCAAGTTTTGTAAATTTTTAAGTATGATCCAATATATTTTATATTTTTAAATCACTATAAACTGAGTTTTTTACATTTTATTTTAATAATTAATGACTTTATATTATATAAAAAATCAATTACTGACAAAAGTAAGAGAATAAATAAGAACCTATATATATATATACATATTCTAACCAAGCCAAAATAGATAATTACCACACTTATTATTATTATTATTATTATTATTATTATTATTATTTTCAAACAATATATAGATAGACACATATAAACAAAATGGTTGAGTGATAGCAGCTGAATAGAATAGTATAGGTCTTACAGCTTCAACAAATCAATAATATATTTTTCATCTTCCCTCTTCTCTCTCTCTGTCTCTTGCTCCTCCATCTTCCCTCTTCTCTCTTTCTATCTCTTGCTCTTCCATCTTCTCTCTTTATCTTCCCTCTTCTCTCTATCCCGCTTCCCCTATTTTCAGTTTTTTTTTTTTTTTTGAAAGAAACAGTTCGGAACCATTACGTAATGGTGTGTAACAGGCCATTACAACTGTTACGACACCGTTATGACCACTACGGCAGCTGCTACGGTCGACACACCTGTGAATCTCAATCACACTACAAAAGCGGCCGTAGCTGGTGGCAATAACCACCACAACCGTTACGTAACGGTTGCGGCCGCTTTTTAAAATCTTGTATAAGACAAACCTTAGTTGGAACAGAGAGTGAAGACCAAAATGCACATCCTATGCAATTAAGATTGCTCATAGAAAACTCATCAGTAAGAGAAAAATCATGTAATCTTGACAACAACCAGGAAAAACTGAAGCTTGTGACCTTCTCATTAACAGTTGTGTGCTTTTGGCACCTAATATCCTATTCAAAAAGAGGTGAATTTTTTTTTTCATATCCTGAACTTTTGCTGAGAAGAAAAAGCAAATCCTCTTCCCAATGAGAAGAAAATCCAAATACATCAAATTCACTCTGAAGATACTTGGCTTCATCATCTGCTTATCAGCCATATATCAGTGACTAGGTTCCCAACCTTCTTCGCGTCTCCTTCAATAACATCACCATTTGAGCATGGTCAAGGTTTTAAAAAGCGGCCACAACCGTTACGTAACGGTTGTGGTGGTTATCGCTACCCGTTACGACCGCTTTTGCAGTGTGATTGAGATTCACAGGTGTGTCGACCGTAGCGGCTGCCGTTGTGGTCGTAATGGTGTCGTAACAATTGTAATGGCCTGTTACACACCATTACGTAACAGTTCCAAACTGTTTCTTTAAAAAAAAAAAAAAAAAACTGAAAATAGGGGAAGAGGAATAGAGAGAAGAGGGAAGATAAAGAAAGAAGATTGAGGAGCAAGAGATAGAGAGAGAGAAGAGGGAAGATGGAGGAGCAAGAGACAGAAAGAGAGAAGAGAGAAGATGAAGAACATGTTATTGATTTGTTGAAGCTGTAAGACTTATATTATTCTATTCAGTTGCTATCATCAACCATTTTGTTTATGTGTGTCTATCTATATATTGTTTGAAAATAATAATAATAATATTAAGGGGTTGTTTGGGGTGTTCTAAATAAGTGTATTTTTTTTTTTATCTTTTTAGACTAAAATATTGAGATTGAAAATATAGATGTTTGGGTTAACTTTTTGACTTTTTATGAAAAAATGTGTAAAAAAAATTGTAAAAATTGATTTGTAGGGAAAAATTTGAATTGGAAGTTGTGCAGTCGTAATTGTTGACTTTTGGTGAATAGTGTTAACTTTTTAACTTTTTGAGTAACTTTTTAACTTTTTTACAAGTTTCCAAACTTGGTCTAAGTGTGGTCATTATCTGTTTGGCTTCGTTAGAATATGTATATATATTGTTAGAAATTGGGCGCCCATGTAGCATGACCTTTTTGAACCATTTGAACCTTATCCAAATAAGTTTGAATTTGAATTAAAAACCTATTTGGATAACCACTCAGGATATTTATATCTATCATATAACTGATATGGATAGATGAGATAGATATCTTATATATCTGATATAATATGGGATATGGTTAATTAGAAAAACAGCGTATGTGTTTTATGTTTTTTTTCCCATATACTGATTCTCTCCCAAAAACAACGATCAAGCCATTTTGCACTGTGACTTGTGTGGGTAATATTCATTTTGTAATATCACTCCACTGCTGGATTGATTGTTCAGATTCTGGAAGCACGTGATTTACCCACGAGATCCTTCACTTTAGACTCTGCTGAAAAGGTATGACTATGAAAAATTTTCATCCGCGGCACTATACTTTGATTTACATATATATATATATATATATATTTAAGCTCTTATTTATTCTTTTACTTTTGTCAGTAATTGATTTTTTATATAATATAAAGTCATTAATTATTAAAATAAAATGTAAAAAACTCAGTTTATAGTGATTTAAAAATATAAAATATATTGGATCATACTTAAAAATTTACAAAACTTGATCAATATTTATTTTAAACCCAATAAATATGATCATGGAAAAAAAATATGCGTATCGGTAACTTTTTTTCAAAGTTGTGCGAAAAATAAAAAAATTCACGGTTCCGGTTACCGCAACTGTTACGCTACAGCCTTTACACTCCGCAACCACAACCGCGCTACCACCATCATTACGGCAACCGCAACCGCTTTTCAGAACCTTGAGCATGGTTCTTCAAAACTAAGGAGATGTCGGTTTCAGAAGCACTGACAAGCTTAAATCGTTCAACAACATCATCTAGATTCTTTGTCCACCTGTTCAACCCTCGCACTTGGATTTTTTAGCTCTCTGCTCTTCCAGTTTCTCCCACATCACAGTCGTGACTTTCATTTTCTCCTCTGCACTATCAAAAAGTTCAATAATTTCAGTAGGATCCCATTTTGAAATATCTTCTTTCTTAGAAAGTATACAAGACCAATGCAATTTTGCTATTTCAAATAAGCTTCAATGGCCTAATTGCAGTCTCTAAAGTCTAACCACGAGTAAGCAATGATACCGACAAAGATGTATGCTCCTTTTGGTTATCCTTAATGGCATTCAATTTGATAGAACCATTTGAGGCTTTAAAACAATCTTCTGCAATTGGGTTTTGATTTTAGGACCATTTTTAGTAGGTGGAACTAATTGGGGCTTATTCGGCTTATTGTTAGGCAATACAACTGTAGAGGGTCGGAAGTTAAGGTCAAAATTAGGTATGGACCTAAGTGCGGAGGTTACTTCTGTTAGGCGACCATGGATGATTAAAGGAGCATGGGCCAAAGCCCAAGGGAAGTGGGCCCGCAGTGGGTCAGAGCAGGTTGAACCCGCCAAGAGTCCGAACAAACTCCATGAAGAAAAATGTCTAAGTCAAGTTATGGAGGCAACACTTGCAATGGTCAAGTTGCTGATACACTTTGTCTCAGCGCTGGCATTCCTTGTATTGTCAACGCCGCCATTTAAAGTTGCTAAGGGAAAGAGAAAATCGAAGCAACTAAGTTGCAAAGGCAACACTTGCAGTAGTCTAGTTGCTGGGGTACTTTGTCGGTACCACCATTTGAACTTGCCATAGGAAATAGTCGTCGACGTAACTAACTTGCAAAGGGAAGACTCCACCAAAGTGAAAGCAGCCTTTGAGACAAACTTCCCCTCCACAAATAGAGTCTAATGCATGGGGCCAATAGCAAGCCCCAAGGCATTACTAGCCTAGGGTTAATAGAAGGCCTCTCAAGTCATCTTTAGCTCGGCGTTGATACCAGGCCCCGAAGCTCACTAACTTGGCGCTGATAGTAAGCTCTAAAGCTTAGTGGTTGGACCTGAGAGCAGGCACAGAAATACCAATATACCGTAATAACCCCTCGAAAATTGAAGCAGGGTAGCCTGAGAGTAAGGGACTTCCTTTCCATTTACTGAGGTTATGGACCTGTCTTGGTTGCACAGGAAGGACCAAGGAAGCCCCCTCGGGCTTGGTATTAAGGCACAACATAGCTGATAGTAGGCTTAGCTGTGGGCTTTGCCTTGAGAAGTTGGGGAGTTTGTGGTTAGGTGGCTAAGAGTGGAGGCTTCGCTGAGGTAAACACGAAACATGACTGATAACAAGCTATGAAGTGCTGAGAATGCATGTCTTGGCTAAACTGAACTGAGAAGGCAAGTGTAGTGACAAACCTTATTGCTGCAAGTGTACTTGCTAAGGTTCAAGCTGAGAAAGCAAGTTGCAGTGGCAAATACTTCCGCCGCAAGTGCACTTGCTGAGGCATCTAGGTCTTTTGCTTCCGACATTTTTGGATTGAAAAAGTTATAGACAGTGAAAAAGCACGAGAGAGAGAGAGAGAGAGAGAGAGAGAGAGATTAATTTGGTGGTTTGGTTTGGTTTTGTTGGGATAAGGAAGAGTGGGAAGAGATCTGGATAGGGGTGTGGTGTAGGTGTGAGAGTTGGTTGTCTTGGGCTTTCGTCATCGTCGTTGTAGAATCGAGTATGCTTTTGATCCGTTTAACCAGTTGGGCGCGCCAAGCCAACAGAGGGAAAAATTAATTCTCAGCCACAAGTTCTATGTGGCCTTGAGATCATCCCTTTCACTTTCCTTTTTTTCCCCTCTTTTTGATTCTACACTCCCTCTACCTTCTCCAACAAAGTGGACGACTCTTCCTTTTTGACTCAGCAATTTTTTTTTTTTTTTAATTAGATCCTTAATTTTACCTCTAAAACAAATAAATTTAAATTTTTAAATGAGTTGCGTTAGAGATCCTAAATAATCTATCAAATTTTCTATTAAATTTCTTACATAGGTATGATACCTACACATATGAATTTGTGTGGATCCTACACCCATAAAAAAGGTTTAGTAAAAATTTGATAAATTATTTGAGATTTATATAATTTTTCTTTTAAAAAATATATATTATATAATAATTGAGGTTTCACCCACCTACCATGAGATCTCATTTTAATTTTCAAACTTCATTAATGCAAGTCAAGTTAGTGAATATAAAAATTTATAATTTTTTTTTTTAACTTGTATTATTTTTCTCTTTTTCAACCATGATGCTATCTATCACAAAAGAAATTTTTAAAAATAAAAACTAAAAAATATAAAAGTACCAAATTTATTTTTGGATAAATTACACTTACATTTCCTGAAGTTTGGATTTAATACATATCACTCCCTAACATTTGAAAAATTACACTAACTCCCCTTTCATTGTAATTATTTAGAAGGAATCAAAATATTGAATTCGTGCACTATTTCTTTTATTACTTGCTTTACTTCCTATGTTTTTTTTTTTTTTTTTTTTTTTCAATGTAATTTCCTATATTTTTGTACTAGGAGTTATTATCTTTTATATAAGAAGATGGATTTGTGAAATGGGACTATTAACCCCAGTGATGAGAATGTAATTTTCAAAACGTCAAGGGATAGGATGTAATTGAACCAAATTTTTAGGAGGTGTCAGTGTAATTTACTCTTAATTTTTTTAATATTCTTTTAAGTACATAGTGTCATTATTTACTTTTATTAGTTTAATATATAATATGACTTAGATAGTAAATAAAATATAATTAAAAAATAATAATAATATATTTTTAAGTGAATATCAATAATAAAAATAATAATTCTTACACCACTTACAACGAATGACAAGTACACATATATGACCAGTCATATTCAAAAAATAATTATAATGTTATATCCACACATAATGTTTTATGAATCTACTTATAAAATTAAAAAATAAATAATAATAAAATTCATTATTATAATATGTATCTAAGATAAGTTTATCACTTTTTAACAATGCATCTCCTTTTCTCGGCTACCCTACCCCATCCAACCCCACTTTTCAAAAAGTTGCCAAACTTTTCTTTTTCTAAAACCTTTTTATTTATTTTTTGTATTTTTCTTTTTCTTTCTCCTTTATTATTTCTAAAACCTTTTTAACAATGCATCTCTTTTTATTCATTATTTCTTTTTCTAAAAAATAATGTGTACTTTAATTTTGATTCTACCTTCCAAATACATTTACGTGTAGAGCTGAAAACCGGACCCAATCTAAACGGTTGCGGATTCACTTTTACACCCAAATAAAATCTTGACAAATAAATAAGAATCACTCTAAAAAAAAAAATTGTATGTATCTAAAACTCGTGTCTCAAAAATTATTTTAAAAATGAGATGTAATGTTGATTTGATGTGAAAATGTGATTTTTTTAATAATTTAACTTACTACTTTATTAGACTAGACTTATCAATCATTTAAACTAAACTTAAGACTACATTTGCTATTTCATAAAACTTTGATTTTTTTTTCCCTTTTTTTTTTTGATCGGTAAAGAAAATCTTTATTGATGAAAGCAACCAAAAAAGATAGATTACATCAAAAAAGAGGAGCTTGGAGCAAGCACAAAGCTCTAAGCGCCAATTGATGAGAAATCAACAAAAATAGAACAAAAGAAGGAGAAGAAAAAAGCACAAAAACCAGAAAGAAGACAACAAAAAACAGCACACACAACCAAACAACTTCACCACAAGGACACCTACAACCAGCAAAACAGCACATAACAGCCCAATCAACTAGCAGACCATCTTGCCTTCAGCCCATACACCAGAAACCAGCATTACAGCCCATACAACTAGCATACCACTTGCCTTCAGCCCGGACAGCCACTAGATCTGCACTACAACCCAAACAGCCAGCAGGCCAGCAGACTAGCATAACAGACCCTCAACCACCACAGACAATCTGCCACCCAGACAAAAACCAAACTCAGCATCAACCAGAGCATAACAGGACCAGAGCACAGCATACCAACATCACAGCAAAAACCAAACTCAGCATCCACTATACTTTCCATGATTGAATCTTCATGAAGACAAATTATACACTATTGGTCCCCTGGCAGCAGTAGCCTAGTTGGCATCCTCAACCCGTGTTCTAACTTTCTCCAAGTCATTGGCTTCTAACTGCAGCAGTTTGCTAATAACCTCCTCATCCTTGCCTTCAAAATCAATGCCGAGAGATTTACCCAATTCCAAAGTTGCTTCCGCCTCAGACAGATCAATCCTCCCTCTACTGGATTTACTTGCCATGGAGAGTGAAGTGGCAGCTGCTGCTGATCTGAAGACAGCTCCCTTTCGCAGGTTCAATGTTGATTTCCCGAATCTAGAAGATCCAAACTGTAAGCTTTTCATCTGCCGATGCTTTTTGCTTGTTGCTTTCCTCTGTAAGCTTAAAGAAGTGAAACTATATGGGGGTGAGCTAGCGACACTCAACCCCCCTATTTGCTGGGGATGAAGATGACCCAGAACCCCATCACTTTGGAGGATCGGAGCAGAAGGTAAACTTGGGTTACAAAAATCTATAGGGGCCAACCCAACATTGAGAGGAGCTAGCTTACTTGGGCTGACAACCGAATGGTCCAAAACTAAGCCCACACCAGATCCATTAGACTCATGGGTTGATTTCAGATCCACTACTAAATTAATCCCTCGGCCCATAATTTCAGGCCCACACAAGGTTTTGATCACTCAGAAGTTTGAATTTGAATTTCACCTTCGAACCTCCCACCGCCATCAACGGCTCTCATCTTGGGACTCATCAGCAGCCTTGCAGAGCTATCCTGGCATGCGTAGCCGATATCTTCTGACATGCCTATTTGCAGATCTGATTCAGCCACTTGAATCTCACTTGAATCTCATAATTTTTCTTTTAATTAGATGAAATGTTGTTCCAATAAAACATAAAAATTTATAAATTCAAAATATGATGAAAGTGAAAGTAAAAAGAGAGAGACTTACCTAAGGAATTCCAGATCAACAAGAATTCCATCTTAAAATCTTCAAAAGTTTTAGAAATGAGCATGAAATTTTGTTTATGGAATCCTCAAATGAATTTGAAATTTTCCTATATTTTGTTAATCATATTTCTCATTAATTGCATTTATTGTGGTAGATGAAAAAGATACTAGGTTTCATTTATTACCATTCATTGCCATTAAGTAGATAAATAAATGAAAAATCATATTCCATAAAAATTATAATAAAATTTATAAATTTCATATTTATTTTGTACATTTTTTTTTGTTTACATTTTATTTTATAAATTTTATATTTATTTTATAGGTTAGGTGCATTTTATTAATGTTTGAATAGTAAGTGTAGTTATGTGGAATAGTAAGTACAACAATATCAAGTAGTAAGTATGTTTAGTTGTTGTAATAAGTTGGAAACCACCCATTTAGACCATACTTACTATTTGACTTACTTACCACTCATTTAAACCACACTTACTATTCAATGAGACTCTACTTATTACTCAACAATCTTGTCTTCAAATCTTCAAATATTCAAAATTTTTAAAAATAAACATAAAATTTTGTTCATGGAATCCTCAAATAAATTTTAAATTTTCCTATATTTTATTAATTATATTTCTTCATTAATTGTATTTATTATTTTCAAGTGTGGTAAATGAAAAGGAAACTAGGTTTCATTTATTGCCATTAAGCAGATAAATAAATATATAAAAAAAAAAATCATATTTCATAAAATGTAATAAATTATAATAAAATATATAAAATGCACATTTATTTTGTATATTTTTTTTCTTAAATTCTATTTTATAAATTTTATATTTATTTTAGAGGTTTTGAAAATATATTATAACTTAATTTTTTAAGTTTACTTGTTACCTAAATAGCAAGCTAAGTGTATTTTATTAATTATTGAATGATAAGTATACTTATTAAAAATAGTAAGTGTACTTAGTTATTGTGGTAAGTTGAAAACCACTTTTTGGTATCAAAACCATTGAAAACTACCTTATTTTTTACGAAACTACCTAGATTTCTTAACCTGATTTTAATTATTACCAATCAATGGTTAGATTTATTTTACTTTTAGATCTAATTGTGACGCCCCAAAATTTTAAGGACATCATAATAAGGTTTAAAACTTAAAATCGATTTTCTTAATTAAGAATCCTCATTAATGTTGCCACCAAATTTACCATCATCCATTAATTTACAACACGGAAACTAAAAGTTCTTAAATTATAACTCCAATTAAACTTAAAACTTTGTCTTAGTACACAAATATAAAAAGAACTAGAGAAAAACTAGAAAACTCAAAAAAAATGGTTCATGGAGTTTTGGCACGCTTCAAGCTAATCAGGGTTGAATGTTGCCTTCCAACACCTCGATGTTTCCTTCGGTTTCTTCGGTACCTGGCATGAAACGCCAGGGCAATGGGAATGCCAACGAGCCATGAGCTCAATAAGATACTACAACCCAAAAATACCCACCCCGATAATCATACTCACAAGTAATAAATATTGTGTAATAATAGAATAATAAGTAGCATTTAATAAGCATAACAGAAATGCCAACAATTAAAATAATAACAATAGATAAATAAATAAATAAATAAATGGCAAACGGAGATAGTGATTCATCATAAGGAAACTGCACACTTCTCTTTTTAAAGTCACATAGATTTAGTTCATCAGATAAGTTTAAGTAACTCTCCGCGGAGCACTATTTCCACTTAACCGCTAAACAATGGCCATGGGTAATTCTGACTCCCCCTTGGTCAAATATTCAAATGTTACTTACTATAACTACCAATGATGCCCACGCACCAGGGTTACGTACCCGAGTCATGACATCACGGTCTGCCCCAAGGGAACGGTCTATGTTGTGACACCCGTACCACCAACCTTATATCGCCTACACCGATAAGAGCCGAAATACCTTCCCGTGTCATGTTAGGGTTCGCAACTCACTTGCGCAAGATTCTAAACCAGGCTCACCCTATCACTTTTAAATTTTAATGTATCTGTTCGATTCCGTGTCCCTTTACTTTGTCCAATTCACATTTTGATGCATGTACAAGCTTTAGTTTGAAAACTACAGTGACATAATGCTTATATAGTACAACACAATCGTGTATGACAACAAAAATAAATATGATAGAATGTCTTAGGAATTATCACAAAATTCCTTAGGAATTTACACAATACTTCTTTCAGCACTGTGTGGTAAAAAAAAAAATATGAAACCCATACCAAACGATGTTCAACCATTACAATATTTTAACTGGTGCTAGTTCATTGAGTTAGGAAAATATTCTGAGAGAATACCAGAGCTAAAAATGATTTTAAAAGGGAGAAATAAATTTTGGAAAAAAACTGGTTTTTTTTTTTTTTTTTTTTTTTTTGGGACAGTGAGTTACAGTACTTCCAGCACAGGTGTTCTGTGTTCGAAAAATAAAAAGGGTCCTCAAACAATGTCAAAAAGAGGCATGGTCAGAACGGTTTGCTAAAATTTTGAGTTTAGAACATATTTCCAGAGGAGTGTGAAGACTGAAAACTAGTCGAAGATGGTCAAATAATTTTTATAAGAAAATTGGACAGATTCTGTCACATTTTGGAAAAATTGGCGTTTCTCTCTCAATACTTAATAAAAAATTATGAAACCAGTGGCGTTTGAAAGAAAACTTAAAAATATAACTTTTCCAAGTGGTCGTGCAGAAAAATACCATTTGTAGAGAAAATGGGACCTATTTGAAGCCACTACTTCTGCTGTGTTGTAAGCGACGCTTAGGGAAAATATTTGTTTCGGTAAGAAAATGGGGTCCGATGATTTTATAAAAAATTTACACAGTGTATAACATCTATATATATTTCCAGTATATACATATTTTTAACATAAATTATTTTCAATTTATTAGAGCCCTCTTTTCACCGGATAAAGTCTGAAACAGTGAGGAAGAATCTAAGTTTCAAGTAAAGGGAAGCCATTCTCATCTCATTTTACTCTAATGGTCCAAATTTATTTATGTATGGTACATGAAAACCACCTTCATGTATCATAGGAAAATCTGCGTGCCCATATGCATATACATAGCCCAAGCACTTATTGCATGACCCTGTGTTCGTTCCTTAATTTATCAATTAATATTAAAAATTAATACCAAGCTTATTCGGCATGTATTTTTGAAAAATTATGAGATACAAAACATGTGTTATTGTATTTATGAGAAACAACAAATTAACAATGTTACATACTGTTTTAAAATTATTAAATAATTATTCTATCAAAATATTAATTCTTACATTTGATTAACTAAAAATGTGAAGGTGTTTGGAGTCAATATACTAATTCTATTATAAATTCTTATGATTATATAAGAGTGCAGATAAAAGTGAAAGTTCTAGATTTTTGGTAAAGTGAAAGATTACAGATAAACATTTTTAGGTAATAGTTAATTAACTAAATAAAGGTGGAATGAAATTAAATGGTCATTATGTGGTGGTAGCAGTGGTGATGAGGATGACCATGGTAGTTGGAGTAGCAGTGGTGATAGCGACGATAGTGATAGTATGGTCATAGCTGTGAATATTGATGCTTATGTGTAAACAAATTATAAATTTAACTAATATAAAATATATTTTTTATTATTTAAAATTGTCTGAACTTTTAACTTATATTGAAGAGTCATTTAAACTTATATAAGCTTCAAATGAGCTTGATTGGGCTAGTGGTGATTGTTGAGCTTTGATACCTCTTGTGTTTATTTCTCCTAATTATGGAGGTTATATGCAGTTTATTTTTTTTTTCCTAATTTGGTCTAGAGGTGATTGCTGTTAGGTATGATGGTTGTTGATCTTCTATCTATTGTTTCAACTTTTGTTGTTCAGCATTTGTTTGAGTAGCTCCATTTAGGAAATTTTTTTGATTTTTTTGTTTGTTTGTTTGGATTCGATACTTGTGAGAGAAAAAATAAAATGATTATAATTTTGATATGATATTTTGTCTTATTGATAAAAGTAGTTTATTTTATTTTTTTGTGTTAATTTAGCTACTTTAACCCTTCTCAAGCAAGACCTAAATTTGATGTAATTACTCTTTTGCTAATTTTAAATACTGAATTGAGTTATCAATTATCACCTAAACTAAGATTTGACTATAAAAATCAAACTTGATACCATTGTTGAATTTTACCAACATCGTTTACTTGTTATGTGGCCTCTCATATTGTATGACAAGTCCCCACCTTATACATACCTATAGAGTTTGTTGTACAGATATGCATTATACTCGAAATTCTTGATTCTGTCATATTTGGATAAGTTTTTACTAGCTTTTTATTTATTTATCTTTTTCTTTTTTTCCTTTTAACATATAGGTTTGAATTTCTTTGGGGAAAAAAAAAAAACTACACGCTGAAAGCTCAAACAAAAATTTAAATGTCAATCGAAAAAGTTAGAAATTCAATTAAAAAAACAAGTAAAAAAAAGTATAAACAAACAGAGGAGAAGTGGAACTTAATTGTCAAAAATCAAATCTGAAAACGATTGACTCAATGATCCTACCATGCATAGAGATAGCAATAGGGACAACAGTGTAGATATTAACTTTACATTCCCATTACCTTATTGTAATTTTTTTCCATTCTCCATCCCCCATCCCTCATCCCCTATTGGTTTGAGTTTATTACCAACCTAACTTGACCTTGTTTTAAATTTTTTTTTTTTCAAGGTTCATCGCCAAAGCCAAATAAGCTTATTTTAAAGCAAGCAAATTTATAATATTGAGACAATCAAATAAGTTTTTAGTAATTAGGAAAAGAAAAAAAATTCAAAAAAAAAAAATTTGTGACCAACTCACTTGGGACCAACATATGAACTCAGGAAAAAAAAAAAAAAAAAAACTTTTGAGTTTATGAGAATAAAATTCCAATTATTACTGACCTTGGTCTATAAAAAACGAGAAATATTGGTTCAAAACCATCAATAAAACAGATACTCAAAATCAATACTAAATAACAAATTTAGGGCTTGTGAACGTGTAACAAAGGTGAACAACATGAAATCGACTTTGATTATTATAACATATAAGAATTTTAGAGATTAAGTATTTTAGTTTCTATGAAAATTTTGTTGTAAAAGGTATTTAGGGACTAATTTTCATCGTTGTGAGGATAGTCGCTAAAAAATCATATTGAAATGTCAAAAATAAGGCTTTTAGTGACAAAATTTTGAAAATGTTACTAATAAATACACTTGTAGGCACAAAATAATTTGGTCTCAAAATAATTTATTTTTTGAGACAAAAAATTTGGTCAAAAAAAGATAATAATTCATCACTAATATCCAATTTTTATTGCTAAAAATATAATAACGACATTTTTCATAACAAAAATATTTAATCCCTAAAAAAAAAAAATTGTCCCTAAATTTCAGTCTCTAAAAAAAATTTAGGGTATAAAATATCTCAAATATTTGAGTTTTGGGGATTGGGTTCAATGTAGATAATGAATTTGATACTTTGAGCTGAGAGACGAGATTGTCACAGGTATCGAAATCATTCTGCACGAAAGCGGCTTTGAATGGCTCGAATAGCTACGAAATGTCTGTGAGACTCGGATCCATGAAAGCAACCACCGTGGTAAGTGTCAACGGAGATTGCCGCCGCTAGATCATCGCCATTGCAAATCACGGATACTGGAGTGAGAGAGTGAACCCTAGCTGTAAACAGGGCATATAGAGGAGTGGGCAAGTAGAAAAAAAAAAAAAAAAAAAAGGCGGGGGAGGGGGGGGGGGGGGGAGAACCCGTGCATGTATTTTGGGTATCCATTGCCATGCATTTGTGTCATAGAAACAAACATGTTTTTCACACACAACTCATTGGTCAATTTGAGAGACCAGGATTCTTATGGCACATATATGATATGATCATCTACATATACCCAAAGCTTGTTGTATGAACAAAATTAAGGAATAGATAACGTTGGTGTTTTTAAACATGGCCAACATAAACACAGTAACAGTACATTGAACAAATACTAAACTTCTTCCTACATAAAAACCTGCATGTACTATACTTCTTTCAATCGACAAAGGCTATAGCTATTTCCATGTAACAAGTTCTTGGTGCTTGAAAGAAAGATTATAGCTCTCTCTTCCTGAAACAAAGATTAGAGCGGGATATTAATGAACGAATTAAGAAATTTTTTGAAGGAAATTTATAGCAAAGTGATTAAAAAAATACCAAGTGAACATACTTATTCTGATCAACAGAAATATCTACATAGTTATTGTTCCCACTACACCCAGTAGAATATTGCCTCTCCCACGAAACAAACTCGTGTCCGGGAAATGTGACACAGAGTTGGATCTCTTGTATTACCCAATACGGTCCATCAACCTTAAAGCAATCTAGAATATTATTTTAAGTCGTTTTTTCTACTATTCCAAGCAATATATCCCTCACAATGTATGTCCTTTGACTTGGTTGAATTCCTGTTGAAATTTTCTCATTACGTGAGTAATGAATTTGCAGCAAGTAAAAGTACTCCTTAAATTAAAACAAAAGAAAAAGAAAAAAAGGAAAAAAAGTACAATTAGCAATTAGATATACCAAAAGATCAAAGAGCGCCGAGGATATTGATTTTGTTTTTAAAGTTCATGGCGATGGAAAAATAACACTTAAGGTATAATTTTGAACAAGTGCCATGTTTCATCCATTATTCCTTCCAAAATGAAAAATCAGCTTGGAACTCGTTCTTGTAAGCTTGGTTGTCTAGGAGACTTGGCCAACGTGTTGAAAATGAACCTCGAATACCCTCCATCTAAAAAAAGACATTATACCATCCAACAAACAATAAACATACAAGTTCAAATTTGAAGCAAAAAAACAAAATCTAAAAGAAATTTGACATGTGGACCTACATCTTTTCTCTTTAGTTCATGTATTGGTGGGCAATAAGTAGCCTGCGTCCTATTCTGCTAGTAAGGCCAAAAACCATGTAGTGCGAAGTCTTGAGGTATGTGATCACGACACTTTCTTGGCACCCAAGAACCGTTTGGCCAAGTCAATGACAATTTAAAGAAACCAAGTTCTTCCCCATACACAGGAATGAAAAAAAACAAGAAGAGAAGAGCCAATTGCAACTTTACAACTCCCATAGTTTAGCAAACAACTCAGACAAAAACAACAAATGCAGAGCTACTGTATATATGATACTTGGTTTGGTTTACCTAATGCTAAAGTGTCTGTTTCATTCCCTCTCTCTTCCGTTCTCATGCTATTAGCACATGCATATCCTAAACCAAAAATGTCCTCTGCTGCTACTGAGTGCACGTATGAGCCATTTTTGTATGTGTATTACTAAAATTTTCACTTTATGAGGAAGCTTTCTTGGCTTGTGACTGGGTAGAAGCAGGAAAAACTTCTTGTTTAAAGTGAGACTTTTCTACAGTAGTGTTAATTAATAGTCCTAGTGCCTTTTGCACTTTTCTTTTGTTTTGCTGAGCCAGAAGTGAATCAATCACATTATTGGGTGTCTCGAGTCCCAAAGACTAATTTGCATGAGCTGCTGACAATTACTAGTAAGAAAAATGTTTTAGAACTCAAAGAACATTCACAATGGAATGGTTGATGGGTTTGTTAGTGTCAGATTGTAATTTTCGGCCAACAAAAAATATTATTTGTGTTGCAATGGAGCTGCTAAGTGTGTTGCTAAGGTAGGGTTTGGTAACATTTACGCTTTTGGTTTATATTTACAAAACTTTTATAAATTGATTTTTGTTTATTTTTAGAAAAATATAAATTACAAACGCGTTTTATTTGAACAAAATATTTGAAAAATTTTAAAAACGTAAACTAAAAAATATGTTTGTTCGGGCCTAAAATATTTATATTTATTTTTCATTATTTATGACAATGGGATCATACACGTGAAAAAGATTACAATTAGCAATTAGATATACCAAAAGATCGAAGAACGCCAAGGATATTGATTTTGTTTTTAAGGTTCATGGCGATGGAAAAATAGCTCTTAGGGTCCAGTTTTCAACAAGTGACATGTTTTGTCCATTGTTGCTTCCAAAATGAAAAATCAGCTTGGAACTCGTTTTTGTAAGTTTGGCTGTCTAGGAGACTTGGCCAACGGGTTGAAAATGAACCTCGAATACCCTCCATCTACAAAAAGGCATTATACCATCCAACAAACAAGTTCAAATCCAAAAGAAATTTGAAGCAAAAAAAGAAAATCCAAAAGAAATTTGACATGTGGACTTACATCTTTTCTCTTTAGTTCATGGATTGGTGGGCATAAAGTAGCTTGCGTTCCATTCTGCCAGTAAGGCCAAAAACCATGTAGTGTGAAGTCTTGAGGTATGCGATCACGACACTTTCTTGGCACCCAAGAACCGTTTGGCCAGGTCAATGAAAATTTAAAGAAACCAAGTTCTTCCCCACGCACAGGAATGAAACAAACAAGAAGAGAAAAGCCAATTGCAACTTTACAACTTCCATGGTTTAGCAAACAACTCAGACAAAAACAACAAATGCAAGGCTATTGTATATATGATACTTGGTTTGGTTTACCTAATGCTAACGTGTCGGTTTCATTCCCTCTCTCTTTCGTTCTCATGCCATTGGCACATCCATATCCTAAACCAAAAATGTCCTCTGCTGCTACTGAGTGCACGTATGAGCCATTTCTGTATGTGTATTACTAAAATTTTCACTTTATGAGGAAGCTTTCTTGGCCCGTCACTGGGTAGTAGCATGAAAAACTTCTTGTTTAGAGTGTGTCTTTTGTGCAGCAGTGTTAATTAATAGTCCTAGTGCCTTTTGCACTTTTCTTTTGTTTTGCTGAGCCAGAAGTGAATCAATCACATTATTGGGTGTCTCAAGTCCCAAAGACTAATTTGCATGAGCTGCTGACAATTACTAGTAAGAAAAGTGTTTTAGAACTCTAAGAACATTGACAATGGAAAGGTTGATGGGTTTGTTAGTGTCAGGTTGTAATTTTCGGCCAACAAAAAATATTATTTGTGTTGCAATGGAGCTGCTAATTGTGTTGCTAAGGTAGGGTTTGGTAACGTTTACGTTTTTGGTTTATGTTTACAAAACTTTTATAAATTGATTTTTCTTTATTTTTAGAAAAGTATAAGCTACAAACGCGTTTTATTTGAACAAAATGTTTGAAAAATTTTAAAAATATAAACTAAAAAATATGTTTGCTCGGGCCTAAAATATTTATATTTATTTTTCATTATTTATGACAATGGGATCATACACATTAAAAAGATTACAATTAGCAATTAGATATACCAAAAGATCGAAGAACGCCGAGGATATTGATTTTGTTTTTAAGGTTCATGGCGATGGAAAAATAACTCTTAGGGTCTAGTTTTGAACAAGTGCCATGTTTCGTCCATTGTTGCTTCCAAAATGGAAAATCAGCTTGGAACTCGTTTTTGTAAGCTTGGCTGTCTAGGAGACTAGGCCAACGGGTTGAAAATGAACCTCGAATACCCTCCATCTACAAAAAGACATTATACCATCCAACAAACAATAAATGTACAAGTTCAAATTTGAAGCAAAAAAACAAAATCTAAAAGAAATTTGACTTGTGGACTTACATCTTTTCTCTTTAGTTCATGGATTGGTGGGCAATATGTAGCCTACGTCCCATTCTGCCAGTAAGGTCAAAAACCATGTAGTGTGAAGTCTTGAGGTATGCGGTCACGACACTTTCTCGGCACCCAAGAATTGTTTGGCCAAGTCAATGACAATTTAAAGAAACCAAGTTCTTCCCCACACACAGGAATGAAAACAAACAAGAAGAGAAGAGCCAATTGCAACTTTACAGCTCCCATGGTTTAGCAAACAACTCAGACAAAAACAACAAATGCAAAGCTACTGTATATATGATACTTGGTTTGGTTTACCTAATGCTAAAGTGTCGGTTTCATTCCCTCTCTCTTCCGTTCTCATGCCATTGGCACATCCATATCCTAAACCAAAAATGTCCTCTGCTGCTACTGAGTGCACGTATGAGCATTTTTGTGTGTATAATACTAAAGTTTTCACTTTATGAGGAAGCTTTCTTGGCCTGTGACTGGGTAGGAGCAGGAAAAACTTCTTGTTTAAAGTGTGATTTTTGTGCAGCAGTGTTAATTAATAGTCTTAGTGCCTTTTGCACTTTTCTTTTGTTTTGTTGAGCCAGAAGTGAATCAATCACATTGTTGGGTGTCTCGAGTCCCAAAGACTAATTTGCATGAGCTGCTGACAATTACTAGTAAGAAAAATGTTTTAGAACTCAAAGAACATTCACAATGGAATGGTTGATGGGTTTGTTAGTGTCAGATCATAATTTTCGGCCAACAAAAAATATTATTTGTGTTGTAATGGAGCTGCTAAGTGTGTTGCTAAGGTAGCGTTTGGTAACGTTTACATTTATGGTTTATGTTTACAAAACTTTTATAAATTGATTTTTGTTTATTTTTAGAAAAATATAAACTACAAACGCGTTTGATTTGAACAAAATGTTTGAAAAATTTTAAAAATATAAACTAAAAAATATGTTTGTTAGGGCCTAAAATATTTATATTTATTTTTCATTATTTATAACAATGGGATCATACACATTAAAAAGATTACAATTAGCAATTAGATATATCAAAAGATCGAAGAACGCCGAGGATATTGATTTTTTTTTTAAGGTTCATGGCGATGGAAAAATAACTCTTAGGGTCCAGTTTTGAACAAGTGCCATGTTTCGTCCATTGTTGCTTCCAAAATGCAAAATCAGCTTGGAACTCGTTTTTGTAAGCTTGGCTGTCTAGGAGACTTGGCCAACGGGTTGAAAATGAACCTCGAATACCCTCCATCTACAAAAAGACATTATACCATCCAACAAACAATAAACGTACAAGTTCAAATTTGAAGCAAAAAAACAAAATCTAAAAGAAATTTGACTTGTGCACTTACATCTTTTCTCTTTAGTTCATGGATTGGTGGCCAATAAGTAGCCTGCGTCCCATTCTGCCAGTAAGGCCAAAAACCATGTAGTGTGAAGTCTTGAGGTATGCGATCACGACACTTTCTTGGCACCCAAGAACTGTTTGGCCAAGTCAATGACAATTTAAAGAAACCAAGTTCTTCCCCATACACAGGAATGAAAACAAACAAGAAGACAAGAGCCAATTGCAACTTTACAACTCCCATGGTTTAGCAAACAACTCAGACAAAAACAAAAAATTCAAAGCTACTGTATATATGACACTTGGTTTGGTTTACCTAATGCTAAAGTGTCGGTTTCATTCCCTCTCTTTTCCGTTCTCATGCCATTGGCACATCCATATCCTAAACCAAAAATGTCCTCTGTTGTTTCTGAGTGCACGTATGAGCCATTTTTGTATGTGTATTCCTAAAATTTTCATTTTATGAGGAAGCTTTCTTGGCCTGTGATTGGGTAGGAGCTGGAAAAAATTCTTGTTTAAAGTGTGTCTTTTGTGCAGCAGTGTTAATTAATAGTCCTAGTGCCTTTTGCACTTTTCTTTTATTTTGCTGAACCAGAAGTGAATCAATCACATTATTGGGTGTCTCGAGTCCCAAAGACTAATTTGCATGAGCTGCTGACAATTACTAGTAAGAAAAATGTTTTAGAACTCTAAGAACATTCACAATGGAATGGTTAATGGGTTTGTTAGTGTCAGATTGTAATTTTCGTCCAACAAAAAATATTATTTGTGTTGCAATGGAACTGCTAAGTGTGTTGCAAAGGTAGCGTTTGGTAACGTTTACGTTTTTGGTTTATGTTTACAAAACTTTTATAAATTGATTTTTGTTTATGTTTAGAAAAATATAAACTACAAACGCGTTTGATTTGAACAAAATGTTTGAAAAATTTTAAAAATATAAACTAAAAAATATGTTTGTTCAGGCCGAAAATATTTATATTTATTTTTCATTATTTATGACAATGGGATCATACACATTAAAAAGATTACAATTAGCAATTAGATATACCAAAAGATCGAAGAACGCCAGGTTCATGGCGATGGAAAAATAGCTCTTAGGGTCCAGTTTTGAACAAGTGCCATGTTTCTTCCATTGTTGCTTCCAAAATGCAAAATCAGCTTGGAACTCATTTTTGTAAGCTTGGCTGTCTAGGAGACTTGGCCAACGGGTTGAAAATGAACCTCTAATACCCTCCATCTACAAAAAGACATTATACCATCCAACAAACAATAAACGTACAAGTTCAAATTTGAAGCAAAAAAACAAAATCCAAAAGAAATTTGACATGTGGACTTACATCTTTTCTCTTTAGTTCATGGATTGGTGGCCAATAAGTAGCCTGCGTCCCATTCTGCCATTAAGGCCAAAAACCATGTAGTGTGAAGTCCTGAGGTATGCAATCACGACACTTTCTTGGCACCCAAGAACCATTTGGCCAGGTCAATGACAATTGAAAGAAACCAAGTTCTTCCCCATACACAGGAATGAAAACAAACAAGAAGAGAAGAGCCAATTGCAACTTTACAACTCCCATGGTTTAGCAAACAACTCAGACAAAAACAACAAATGCAAGGCTATTGTATATATGATACTTGGTTTGGTTTACCTAATGCTAAAGTGTCAGTTTCATTCCCTCTCTCTTCCTTTCTATTCCATTGGCATATGCACAACCTAAACCAAAAATGTCCTCTACTGCTATTGAGTATACGTACGAGCCATTTTGAAATTTTCACTTTATGAGGAAGCTTTCTTGGCTTGTGACTGGGTAGGAGCAAGAAAAGCTTCTTGTTTAAAGTATGTCTTTTGTAAAGCAGTGTTAATTAGTAGTCCTAGTGCCTTTTGCACTTTTCTTTTGTTTTGTTAAGCCAGAAGTGAATCAATCACATTATTGGGTGTCTCGAGTCCCAAGCCCTAATTTGCATGAGCTATTGACAATTACTTGTAAGAAATATGTCTTAGAACTCTAAGAACATCCACAATGGAATGGTTAATGGGTTTGTTAGTGTCAGATTGTAATTTTCTGCCAACAAGAAATATTATTTGTGTTGCAATGGAGCTGCTAAGTGTGTTGCTAAGGTAGCATTTGGTAACGTTTATGTTTTTGGTTTATGTTTACAAAACTTTTATAAATTAATTTTTGTTTATTTCTAGAAAAATAAAAACTACAAACGCGTTTCATTTGAACAAAATGTTTGAAATTTTTTAAAAATATACACGAAAAAATATGTTTGTTCAGGCCTAAAATATTTATATTTATTTTTTATTATTTATGACAATGGGATCATACACATTAAAAAGATTACAGCTAGCAATTAGGTAGACCAAAAGTTCGAAGAACACCGAGGATATTGATTTTCTTTTTAAGGTTCATGGCAATGGAAAAATAACTCTTAGGGTTCAGTTTTGAACAAGTGCCATGTTTTGTCCATTGTTGCTTCCAAAATGTAAAATCAGCTCGGAACACATTTTTGGAAGCTTGGTTGTCTCGGAGACTTGGCCAACGGGTTGAAAATGAACCTCGAATACCCTCCATCTACAAAAAGACATTATACCATTCAACAAACGATAAACATACAAGTTCAAATTTGAAGCAAAAAAACAAAATCCAAAAGAAATTTGACATGTGGACTTACATCTTTTCTCTTTAGTTCATGGATTGGTGGGCAATAAGTAGCATGCATCCCATTCCACCAGTAAGGCCAATAACCATGTAGTGTGAAGTCTTGAGGTATGTGATCACGACACTTTCTTGGCACCCAAGAACTATTTGACAATTTAAAGAAACCAAGTTCTTCCCCATACACAGGAATGAAAACAGACAAGAAGTGAAGAGCCAATTGCGACTTTACAACTCCCATGGTTTAGCAAACAACTCAGACAAAAACAACAAATGCAAAGCTACTGTATATATGATACTTGGTTTGGTTTACCTAATGCTAAAGTGTCAGTTTCATTACCTCCCTCTTCTGTTTTCATGCCATTGGCACATCCATATCCTAAACCAAAAATGTCCTCTGCTGCTACTGAGTGCACGTATGAGCCATTTTTGTGTGTGTATTACTGAAATTTTCACTTTATGAGGAAGCTTCCTTGTCCTAGGTAGTAGCAGGAAAAGCTTCTTGTTTCAAGTATGTCTTTTGTGCAGCAATGTTAATTGATAGTCCTAGTCCCTTTTCCACTTTTCTTTTTTTTTTTTGCTGAGCCAGAAGTGAATCAATCTCATTATTGGGTGTCACGAGTCCCAAGGCCTAATTTGCATGAGCTGTTGACAATTACTAGTAAGAAAAATATTTTAGAACTCTAAGAACATCCACAATGGAATGGTTAATGGGTTTGTTAGTGTCAGATTGTAATTTTTGGCCAACAAAAAATATTATTTGTGTTGCAATGGAGTTGCTACGTGTGCTGCTAAGGTAGCGTTTGGTAACGTTTACGTTTTTGGTTAATGTTTACAAAACTTTTATAAATTGATTTTTGTTTATTTTTCGAAAAACATAAAGTATGAACGCGTTTGATTTGAATAAAATGTTTTAAAATTTTAAAGAATATAAACTAAAAAATATGTTTGTTCATGCTTAAAATATTTATATTTATTTTTTTGTTATTTATGACAATGGGATCATACACATTATAATTGGAAAAAAAAATTAAAAAATTAATTTAAAAAAATTATTGGAAAAAAAACTTATTTGGAAAAAAAATATTTGAAAAAAAATTAATTGAAAAATAAATTTGTGAGTCAAATTTTTAAATTTCTGTTTAAAAATCAACGTAAACTCATTTTTTTAGTTTACGTTTTTTTTTTCAAATTTATAAACTGAGACAATCATTTATAAAACAAAACAATTATCAAATAAGTTTTTATGATAGTTTTTTTAAATTTTTGGAAATATAAATTGAAAACTAAAAATGCAATGGTTACCAAACAAGCCCTCAATGTGTCAGTCACTAAATGGTTGGCCACAATTAGCCAAGTGTTTGGCCTGCCAAGAAGAGAGAGAGAGAGAGAGAGAGAGAGAGAGAGAGGCACTAATGAGTGCAATGGGGTGGGGGCCATTGCACTTTTTAATTATTAGTTATTTTATTTTGGAGTTCTAAGAGCTTTAATGAGGTGAGTCCCACTATGATATGATGTTTTGATCATTGTTGTTGTTGTTGTTGTTGTTTTTTTTTTTAAAAAATTCATGTCATTAGAGCTTAATTAGAACTCTAAAATTAGGGAATGTATCATTGTTGTTACTAGTAGTACAAGAACAAAACAAACACAAATTACACCAGAGAAAGATATCGACCAAAAAAACAAATGTTTATAAAATTATTCAAAATAAATATTAGACTTGATGAATTGTAATTCCTCATCAACAATTAAATCTAGTCCATTCAATTTAAATTTTGAATAATATTTTTTGGATTTGTAGCATTGCTAATTGTGCTAAACAATTTTGTTAGCTATTTCCGACCCTTTATTAATTTTTTAATCTAATTTGATTTTAAATTAGAGTGCAAAAATTTGATTTGATATGAACTATTCTAATTTTTTCATTATATTTTCATCAAAATATTTTAAAAAATTTCTTCTTATCCCAAAATTTTCTTTTCATGAAATATGATAAAAAAAATAATAATAATAAATCATTTTCAATGTTTCATCTTTTTAGGTTTTCATAAAATTCAAATGTCATGCCCCCAAAATAATATAGCAAATACCACCCAAAACATTTATTAATAATTACATAAATCGGAGTAAATAGTCCTTTCATTACATAAAGTTAATAATACAAAGAGTTTAACATAAATAAATGCCCTTTAGGCTTACACCTTTCCAAGTCTTAGCTTGATTATAGAAAAAATAAGACTACAACTCAATGGTTCAACAATTTCATAATTAACACACAAACACTTCCAACTGCCATTTTACGGATATTTCGTCCGCGAGATCGGCACCCATGTATAAGTTTTGGGACTTTCACATAGGACACTCCAGCCAACTTAATTATAATGGAGTCCATTCCCTTTTTCCTCCCAAGCAATCATACATATGCAATGTATTTAAACACATAATCATACATGGAGCACATCCCCTTTCTCCTCCCAAATAACCATACATATATAATGTATTCACACATAATCATATTCAATGACAACCAACGAGTGATTTGTTTCAATTCACCTAATCCACATGCAATTTCTACAACAATCAAAGTTATTCTCCACTGATAGCGCAATACAGATATTTATAAACAGATATACAATCTCAAGACAGAAAAGTTAATCAAAATTTCCAAGGGTGTGAGGCATTATACATTCAATTCCATAATCTATTTCAATACTCACTCAACTCCATGTTTGCAATACCAATTTCAATCATTTATACAAAATAGATATGATAATCAATTTTGGGCAAATATCCCTCTTTTCAAAATACCAATCCAAATACCAAAATCACCCATTTTGACACAACATGACTTCATTTTTAAACCCCATATTCATTTATTTCATTTCTACCAAAAACCCCTCTTTTACATTTCACCCAAACCCTAGGTTTGGCTCAAAATACTCTAAAATCCCACCATTGTTACACAACCAAAATAACTAAGTTAAAAATTATAACAAAGTGTAGGAAAATCCCTACCTCAAAGAGAGAAGATGAGCCAAGAGAGAGAGGAACCTGAAAGATGTTGAAATCCAACTCTATTCGGATCAAAGTGAAGATCTTGAGAAGCTCCACCTTTTTAATAAAGGCACAAGGGTTGAGAAATCACTAGAACTAGGTGGAAATTTAGAGAGAGAGAGTATTTTAGACAGAGAGGGTCTCACTTTAGGGTTTTTAGAAAAATAGATCTGAAAAAGTGAGGTAAAAAGTGATTTTCGCGATCTGATATACGCACAGTCCGCTCGAGTGGAAGAGCTGACGCTTGAGCATTAGACACAAAAATTTGTTCTGCTTGAGTGCAAAAAGAGACTTGTTCGTGCGCGGAATACACACATTTAGTACTTTTGTAGACAACAGACAAACCGCTCAAGCGCAAGAAGGGACGCTCAAGTGGCGATCCGCTCGAGCGTAGGAAACGCTGCTCAAGCGTGAAAAACACTCCTCCAATATTTTACACACATGCAAAGTACTGAGTGTTTACAAACCCCACTTGAGTGCAAGAAGGCCTGCTCGAGCGGAAGACCAAAATTCTGGGCAACACAAGGTTTGAAAACTAAGTAACTAACCTATTCCAAACACGCTCAAAATGCCCAAATAACCAAATTTAAGGAGGAATAAAAAGCAAAAGACAATGAATAAACATTCAGAAACCATAAATCCGAATCTGGAGTACAACAAGTGACAGGTCAAAACCGAGATCGCTATATCAAATATGATACAAAATTTAATAAATTCTTAATTTGATAGAAAAATAATAACCCTTAATTGATTTGATGAATATTTAATGAAAAGATTGATAATAAAAGAGAGAGAGTGAAAGAAATGTGGGTTCACTTTATGTAAAATATTTTGTGCAATTAGCATAATTTCAATAAACAAATAAAAAAAAAAAACTCCAGAAAAGTCATAGAATAAATAGAAAGATGGTTGGATCAATTTGTCTAAGTTGGGTTGAGATCTCACATTTCTTATTTTTTCGAGAAATTTGGTCTCTAGCAAATGAAGCTTTGACTTAAACGCCACTTTTATTGAATTCACCAATTACAATTATTTTAAATCATTAAAAATATTGTGTTTCAAGATGACGAAATGTGAGGAAGCCACACTGGGGGAAGATCCCTGGCCCACTGTGCTATTTCGTAGGGGTATTTATGGCCGTGCATGAGCGTCGACACCCATAAGTTTGTGAGGAAATGCGAAAAGTGCCAAAAATTCGAGCACTAGATTCACCAACCGGCTAGAAAACTCCTTCGTCTCATCAGTCCTTGGCCGTTCCCAATGTGGGGACTCAACATCGTGGGACCACTCCCAACAGGCCCGGGCAACCGCAAATTCTTCATAGATGTGACGGATTACTTCACCAAGTGGGTAGAAGCCGAACCCCTGGCAACCATCAAAGAAAAAGACGTGAAGAAGTTTGTCTGGCAGAACGTGATAACATGGTTTAGAGTACCCAAAGCTTTGATCTCCGACAATGGCACCCAATTTAACGGAAGATTGTTCAGAGGATTCTATGAGGAGCTAAAGATAGAATTCTACAACTCAACACCGGCCTATCCTTAATCGAATGGCCAAGCCGAAGCGTCAAACAAGACCATTCTGGATGGGTTAAAGAAGAGGCTAGAGAAAGCAAAAGGAAAATGGACCGAAGAACTTCCGACTGTCCTCTAGGCATACCGAATGACGCCAAAACACTTAACGGAGGAGATGCCTTTTGTCTTGGCATATGGCATGAAGGCAGCCATCCTACTAGAGATCGACATGCCCACCATCCGAAGTGAAAATTTTGACTTGGGCTTAAACCAGAAGCCATCGCCCATGAGTTAGACCTTGCAGAAAAACGTAGGGAGAAGGCATTGATCCACACCGCGGCATATCAGCAAGAATTGTCCAAGAAGTACAACAAGGCAGTTAACCCCAGACAATTCAAGGTTGGGGATTGGGTTTTGCAGAAGGTGATGGGCAACACTCTAGTGCCGAGTGAAGGAAAGCTAGGGGCAAACTGGGAAGGGCCTTACAAGATAACCGGTCTAGCAGGCAAAAGGACATACCATCTGGAAGATTTAGATGGCAAAGCCATACCTTGGCTATGGAACGTAGCTAATTTGAAATTGTATTAATTTTAGTTTAAAATTTTCATGTACTTTTTTCTGAAGGGAAGACATACCCCTCTAATCTCCGATGTAATTCTTTGAGTCTCATTAAGAATTTGTGAAATTTATGACTTCTTTGAATCAATATATGATGGCAGTGAATTACTGTATTTAGCAAATTTGTTGTATTAATGAATTGCAGTGTACAAGGGGCAACTAGCTCCCAGCCGAGGTGATTTTTCCTGGCATGAAGAGTTGATGAATTGTTTAACTCCCAATTTTTAGCCGAGGTGATTTTGCCCAGCAAAAATAGTTGATGAATTGTTCAACTCCCAACTTTTAACCAAGATGATTTTGTCCGGCGAAAAGAGTTGATGAATTGCTCAACTCCTAACTTTTAGCCGAGATGATTTTATCCGGCTAAAAAAGTTAATGAATTGTTCAACTCCCAAGTTTTAGCCGAGATGATTTTCCTTGGCTAAAAAGGGTTGATGGATTGTTCAACACTTGACTTTGTAGCTGAGTTGATTTTTCTTGGCTAAAAGAGTTGATGCATTGTTCAAATCCTAAATTTTAGCCTAGATAATTTTGCCCGGCTAACAGAGTTGATGAGTTGTTCAACTCCCAAATTTTAGCCGACATGATTTTGCCAAGCTAAAAGAGTAGATGACTTGTTCAACTTCCCAAATTATAGCCGAGCTGATTTTGCCTGACTAAAGGAGTTGATGACTTGTTTAACTCCCAAATTTTAGCCGAGATGATTTTTCCCAGCTCAAAAAGTTATTGACATGTTCAACTCCCAAATTTTAGCTGAGATGTCTTTACCCAGCAGAAGGAGTTGATGAATTGTTCAACTTCGATCTTCTAGCCGAAATGACTTTACCCGGCTAGAGGGGTTGGCGAATTGTTCAACTTCAATCTCCCCACCGAGATGATTTTACCCTGTTGAAGGAGTTGCTAAATTATTCAACTCCAACTTTCTAGCCGAGATGACTTAGCCCGGCTAAAAGGGTTTGATGAATTGTTCAACTCAAACCTTTTAGCCGAGATAGTTCTACCCGACTAAAAGCGTTAATGAATAGTTCAACTCTAACCTTTCAGCCGAGATGGTTTTTCCTGGCCACAATAGTTGATGTTTTGGTCAATAAAATTGCATGGTTGCAAGAAAGAGACATACATTGCAAAGTTAGACATGACAAGAACTCGTAAAAATTTTCATTGATCGAAATTGCAAGTACAAATCTGGGGTGAGTAACCCGGTAACATAAAGTTCAAAAGAAAGAAAATACAAAGCTAGACTAGGGCAAAGATGAGAGATCAACAAATTCATTTAAAGCACTGGCCATAGCATCCTCTAAATCGACCACGGCGGTCCTTTCTACTTTACTACGCTCACTTTGGCCGGACAAGTTTTGACCAGCCACATCCTCGGCATCTTCCTTGGCATCTTCCTTAGCCTCATCTTCCAGAGAGTTGAAGACATCATTGGCGTAGGTGAAGACCTCGGTTTCAAGTCCTTAGCCTAGCTTATCACAGGTTGCCTTCCAACCAGATTGAAAAAAGATGTCCTTGGTGGCTTCGACCTACTTCGAGTAGCTCTCTTCTGCCTCTTTAAAGCTGCGGTTTTCAGCTTCATCCACGGCTTTGTCCCTCGCCTTCTTCACCTCTTCGAGCTCGGTCTTCAAGGCGTCTCCCTTTTGCTCGGCTTTACCGAGCTGGCCAATGAGCTTTGCGTTATTAGCATTCATGATCTCAAGCAAAGCCTTAGCCTGGCCCAACTTGACCGAGATGTTCTAGCCAGCAGCATTCAACTCGGTCACTTTATGACTCAGGCTGATAACGCGGTCCATGACTGTAACATGCCCGTGGGGTGCCCGTGCGCGTTAAACAGTACGGGCTCCCGATTTCTTTAATCTAGTCTCACGAGTGCAATGTAAAACGTAGATGAGAGTCCACATTTGGCAACTTTATAGAAAATCCATTTTATTACAAAATTATTACCACAAATGGACTACGTCATCAGATCTCAGAGTCGTCACCTAATATTTATTTTGGAAAAATTAAGAAACTCGTGACTCGTGCCAAGGTCACTATTCGTCGTAACCAAGGATGCTTGGCTCAGAACCTTTGGTATGAAGGGGGAAGGTCATTAATTGAGCATCTCTGATCAACCGATCAAAAGATCGGCCTTTACTAAACCATTATATGAATCTTATTTTCCTTATATGTTCATATTCTAATTATTTAATAAATCCTAAAATTTACTATGTGAAACATATAAGTATAGACTATGCTATTCATTTTGAAAAAAATTAATTTCATGTATTTTGAAAGAGTTTTGAAGATGTACAACCCAAATAAATTGAGTTTACAAATATGAAAAATGAACATTATTCCAAATTAAACAACATAACTTCCATCCACTGGCATTCATATAGTTATATCAAGTAAGCAAGTCGCCACATGATAGGATGCTTAAACATAATAAGAAAAACACACACAAGTGGGATGCTAAAGCATAAAAACTTACATATTTACCGACGTCCTGCGAACAACTACAAAACAAAGTTAGTAAAACATGCATGATCTTATATACAAAATCCTAATGCAATTCACTCATGAGATGCAACTAAAGATTTGGCTTCTAAGATATGACATGTGAATCATATAAACAACATAAGGTAGTGCACATAATCACATATGAATTGATTAACTCCACAAATGCAAACTTAGTCGAATCAAAATGCATGAAACATGGATGCAAAGCATGGATCTAATGAAAAACAAAATATGATGCGTATTCACAAATAAAGAATGCAAGTAAAAGAACGGGATAGAAAGAAGTTGGGCGACGAATTATTACAACATTTTTAATATTATAAATATGAGGGAGATGAATAAATATTACAACACAATATAAAAATCTTCACAAACACTCAAAATAAAATAAACATAAGAAAATAATAGCTTCAAACGCCTCAAAGACCATCAGAGGTTGATCTTCTTAACGTCGGAAAGCTACCCGGTTTTGCCTAGAGGTTGCGGGCACGGTCATGAAGGTTGCGGTCGCGATGGTATACTTTTGGGTGGCTACCCGGCCAACTAACGGGCTGGGTAGCTCGATTGGCTCGGCCAAAATCTGTTTTCATAGATTTCCACAATAAAACAGAACTAAAAACAATATATATGGGAGTCTCAACTCATCACTTTCAATTAGATTACAACAATATATAGTATAACAAGAAATCAAAACAAAAGAGCAAAATAAGTAGGAAATGCAATGGGTTCAATATGACATCTGATTGAACCCAACTCAATTTTATTATCTTGTGCCTCTTTTAGTCTAATTTTATAAGCCTTTTTTAATTACCTTTCCATTCTTTAATCATTTTGTCCAAAAGTGATAATTACATCCACTAATGAAGAGAAGCGTCAAACAAGAAGTTTGTTCTTGGCATGAGAGAGATGTAATGCCCTGGTAATGAACCTCTGAAGAGATTAAACCATTAAGTATGGAAGGTCTCTTTCTCATGCTTAAAACAGAACTAAAAACAACATATATGAGACTCTCAACTCACCACTTTTAATTAGATTACAACAACATATAATATAACAAGAAATCAAAGCAAAAAAAATAATAATAATAATGAAAGAAAATAAAATAAATTGAAAATTCACCTTTTCAAGAAAGGATGAACTTCATGATTTCCAAACTTCCTTTTGATCACCCTCAAGTGTCTGAATTATGTTCTCAATCGTCAATTTGAAAGCTTGAAATTCTTGCTAGAATGATGGCTTGAAGGTGTATGCGGTGAAAAATGATTATCTCTCTTGTTTTTGTTCACTTTTACCAACATCCACTCTTCCTCTTGATCAAAGCTACTAAAATTCAAGTATTTCAGAATTATTAAAGGAGTTTTGGGTAGAAAAGATGGAATTTCAATTTGTATGAAAGGTATGGGGTGTATATGGAAGATATGAGTGTTTTTAGCTCAAAAACTCAACATTTCTCTCTCTTTTCACTCTTTTCTCTAGCTCCCTTAATCTATCCTCCTCCTCTCAACAATCTAATATATATATATAGAGGCTAAGCAAGTGGAGAAATGGTGGAAGACAAAGGAAGATAATATAACTAATAGAGCACTAATGGAGCTAATGGGAGACAAAAGTGGAGCCTCATCTCTAATGGATCAAGCACTAGATAATGGAGGCAGAGTGTATAGGAATTTGGTGATGAATATATCAGAAAATGGGTCAATGAGGTGTCCCAAACAAACCAAAACCAAAGAAAAAAAAGGGGTCTGATGTTGTTTCAGGTCGGGTCAACAAAATCTACTTTTAGCCCAACTTCAAACGGCCATATCTCTCTTATTCGGACTCAGTTTTAAGTGATTCTTGGATCTAAATTGAAGCTCCAGAAGTATACTTTCCAATGGTGGTGGTCTCACATCTAAATTATATGTGTACAAAGAGATATATCTAATTTAGTGAAGGTTTTTCATTTCCCTCAAGCTAAGTCAACAAAATTTACTCTTAAACCCAACTTCAAACGGGCATATCTCTCTTATCCGAACTTGGTTTTAGGTGATTATTGGGTCTTAATTGAAGCCTCGAAAGTATAATTTCGAATGGTGGTGGCCTCACATCTAAATTCTAAGTGTACAAAGAGATATACCTAATTTAGTGAAGGCTGTTCATTTTCCTCAGGCCAGGTTAACAAAATCTGCTTTTAAGCCCAACTTCAAATGGGCATATCTTTCTTATCCGAACTCGATTTTAGGTGATTCTTGGGTCTAAATTGAAGCCCCATAATTCAAATTTCCAATGGTGGAGCCTCACATCTAAATGCCAAGTGTACAAAGAGATATGCCTAATTAAGTGAAATTTGTTCATTTCATTCTTAACGATTTGATGCTCATCCTTTTCCTAAACGAGTTTTCTTCCATCCCCTCCCATTTCGTTCAAATCTAAACCTATACATAATATGTTTTTAAATATTTTTCAAAGAGTTCACGTCCCTTCCATTTATTTCCACTTTGTCTTTACTCGATTTACTGAAAAGTACAGTATGTTAATTGAAATGGGAGTCTCAGAACATCGTAGAAACATTTAGAAAAATATTTTGAAAAAAGGGTTTCAAGGTCTAAAATAGTTTATCCAAAAATGTGTGAAGGTTGGGATTAAAACTCAAATTCTATCTCTCTCTTGAGGATTCTGTTACAAACACATTCTAATTGTCATCATCAAGTAATCAACAGAAAGCGTCATGTCTCAGGGCTAGTCAAAATGGGATGTCTACGATGACGAGGTGTGCTTTTTGGATAGCTTGCATGAAATCAGAAGAAAGTTAGCCCAAGCAAGAAATCAGCTGAGCAAACAGTTGGAAAAATTTAGAAGCTCTTACCCTCATCATTGACTTCACCGCAGACTTAACTATCTAGGTGTGTCGAACATGCTCTGTCCCAGCCATATCTTCTGGCAGAAGTAGGGACTTAGAAAGATATTGGCCGGGATGGGATTTCCCCGGGACTTCAGCTTCAGTTGCCAGGCTGGAACCAGCTCGACCTTGGTTGTCGCATGCTCGGTGTTGAGCTCTACCTCTAGCTCAACTAAGGGATCAGCCGACCAGGCCCTCTTGCTAGCCTTGCACGATTCTGCATCTGGAGCAGCCATTGAAGCCAAGGCAATCATAGCCCCAGAACTCTGACCGGCTGTTGGTGCAAGAGGTGGGTTGCTCGACTACTCGGTTGAAGTGGCAGCGATGAGATTCTTAATTCGTCTCGTTTTGGCCATCTCTTCTTCCTTGGTCAGGCAAATGAGGTGGATGTCTGGAAGTGCTCGGTTAAGAGGAGGAGAGGGCACTCGAAGGAAGTCAATGACCTTACTCTTCCGCTTTGTTAAATAGTGGTAATTCGGCATGTAATCAAGAAGCTCGTGGCAATCTCGGCGCCAATATCTCAGTGCGACCCTGATCGCCTCATTTGGATGGAGATAATTGGCTTGTAACTCTTCTATAGCTGCAAAAAGAAAGCAATTAGCTTAGAATAATGAATAATGACAAAACTAACTAGTCAGGAAGCTTAACTTACAAGAATAATCGAACTCATTGTTGATGTATCAACCAAGCAATGTCAGCTGTTTCATAATTACTGGACACCCAGAAGAAATCATCATCATACATGTCCTTGTCTGATGTGTCGATTACTAATTGTTCTCTGCCAGTCTTATTTTTAAATAATAATTGTAGCTGTCTTTTGTGCGACCGAGCATGTATTGACGCAGGATCTCGGCCATACCTAATTGTAATCCTAGTCGACGGTTTAGCTCAACCACTCTATTTATGATTTTGTAAGTATTGGTTGATACTTGTGTAGGAGCCAGCCCGGTGCATCTCAAAAAATCGCAAATTAAGGGCTACATAGGAAAACACAATCCCCCTTTAACTATACTCAACATGGTGAAGGGGCAGGACTCCAATCTGCCCCATGGGTTTATGTCCTCTTCGCCAAGCTCTAAGTGCACGTCGGCTGGGACATCATACTCCTCTCAAAACGTAGCCAGTGCGCCCGTCGTGTCTACAAGGAAGCAATAGCACCCCATACGAGACCAGTCTAGTTTGCTCAGCAGAGTTGAGTTGTGCACAATGGCTGCTCGGTCTTTGAGAGCCCTTGTGTTGGTGTGCCTGGTCCCCTAGGATTCTGTAGTTAAAAGCCAAGTATAAGTTAAAGCGCGGTCGCGCAAATGAGCTTGATTTTAGCTTGGTCACTTTGAGGTTGATTTTAGCTTGGTCACTTTGAGGTTGATTTTAGCTTGGTCTCAATTGGCTTGGTGAACCTAGCTCAGTTGTGCAAGCGGGCTAAACATTAACCCGGTCACGCGACCTTATGCATTTAGTAGCCTGACTTTCTACTCTAACTTCACAAATAATGAATTTGTCTGGTCAACTTGTGTTTCTAGATTAAAAAGATACTTTTAGCAAGGTCAAACCCAAATCCTCATCTGTTCATCGCTGGAGACAATGAACAATGTCAGAAACTGGGGGCACATGGGCTTTTTGGCATAAAAAATGAGGCAAATCCCTAACCTAATGGGTTTTAGATGGTGTTTGGATGCTTTTGTCATCCTCAATGGGTGAATGAGATAAGTTGGGGCTCAAGAACATGGAAGAAAAAGAAAAATGATGCAAAGAACTCAAGAGCAAATGAAGAACACCAAGGAGATACGAAAAACTTACTTTGGAGAGCTTCGATTGGCACTCCAGCTGACTGGTAGGGTTCCGATAACGGTAACGGCACACAAACCACAGCTAAAACACCTCGATGCGAGCCAGGAATGCAATAGAGCAATGGAAGGAGATGCTAACTCTTTAAGTTTCCGTTAGAAGAGATGATAAACAATGGAAGTGAAGGGTTGGATGCGTTGGTTATACATATAGAATAAGAATGGGCGCCAAAGTTTGAATTTGGGGAGACGGTGTGGAACAACTAGATTGATAGTATGGGGCCAAAGGGGGAATGACACGTGTCTATAAAGAGACCGGTGTCAGTCTTGAAAAGACAGGTTGAAAAGCGGATTCGTCGACCGGGCAAGTTGTAGGGCCGGACATAAGGGCTAGCATGGTTGAAGACCATAGACTAATTTGGAAGCATGAGTGACTGAATGTTGAACCAGACAGATAGTGACCAAGCAAGGAAATAAGCTTGACCAATGAATGCAATCCCGATTACGCTAGCATGGATGAAATTAAGGGGCAATTGAGAGGGAGATTAATGACCTGATATGGGCCGAGCTAGTTCAGGCCTCAATCAAGGTCTTTACTCGGTCAGAAGTTTGATACGTGTTGGACTGAGGTTTCAGCCCGGTCTAGTTGGGAGCGAGTTTGAGGTACTAGCCTGGTCTTGAGCGTTTATCTAAGTTGGATAGAATTTGTCCTTAGAAGACCGGATTTGACTGAGAAGGAGCTTGTTGTGAACCGTGGAGCTTGATTAAGCCCACACTCGGGCTGGTCCGACAAGAACGAGCAAGTAGTGTAGTTTAAAGGGAATGTTGTGGCACAACGCTGGGCACTGCTCAGTAAGAGCTACTACGTGGCATGATGGGATTGCAGGAAGGGGACTCCGCTGTTCGTATGCATCAATACTGTTTGGCAGTTTCGCTATTTGGTGTTTGGCTATATTTGCACTTACACGTGGAAGAATGTAAGAGAAGAACATGTCCACGTATCCCAAGGAGAATGGATGCAGAGGCGCACGCAGAAACTATATAAATAGTGTTGCGCCTCCATGCACATGTCTGAAACTTCTGGTTATCAAAGCTACCTACCCCTTTGTCTCCTCTCTCTCTCTCTCTCTCTCTCTCTCTCTCTCTCTCTCTCTCACATTCTTCTTCTCTCTTAGTCTGCTAACGTGATCGTCGGAGAGGTTTTCTAGCTGCACGCCGCTAGATAGCTCACCGTCTTTGTGTTCTCAAGTTATTCGGAAGAAAGCGAAGCTTGGACACAAGGAGTACGGAGAGCAACGAATATTTTCTCTCCATACATAAAGAAATTAAGATAAAAAAATTTAAAAAAAAGGTCGAAAATTTTTGTTGTATGTCTTTGATTTGTTGGTTGTATAGTATCACTTTATAATTATGTAAAGGAGTTTGGTAATTTTTGTATTACCAATTTTTCTTATTAACATATATAACTAACCTTTATTAATATATACCTTATATACATCTAGGGATGTAAATTTGGCCCGGCCCGGCCCATGTCGGGTCTTGCGGCCTCCAGCCAAAATTTAGGCTGGGCCGGCCCACGGGTCAGAAAATTAGGCCAAGGCTTAGGGGGTATTCGAACATTGGGCAGATCGGGCCGATGGGCCTGGGCCTAAGCTTGTGGTTGGGTGGGATTGAACATTTTTTTTTTAAATTATTTTTTCTACAAAATTTTATTATTTTCCACTAAAAAAGACATTGGACCTCGAGCGGGCCTTGAGTGGGCCTTAAGCGGGCTGATGTACTAAGCCCATAGGTCGAGCTGGCCAGTTGGGCTTCAAAATGATAGCCCAATCCCAGGGTTTCGGACTAGGCTCGGGTCCAAACAGGCCGGGCCCACACTGGGCCGCAGGCGAACTTCGAACCACCCATGGGCCGCGGACCCTTTTTGCACTCCTATATACATCTGTCTTAGAGTTTGTTGTGTGATGTGCGTGGTTTTATTATGTCTCATTTTCTTTACTAGGAAGAGGTGGAATTAAGTTTTTAATTGTCTTAGAGTTTATTATTGTTAATATTGTAGGAATAATCTTCTGTGTATAATAAATAACTTGAAACAAAATAAATTACTTACAGAATTTTATTTACTGAAACAACTTAAGAACAAGAATGATCAAGTCGAGTGTGTGACACTCTGTCCTTAAGAAAGATTCACCCTGCTCCGGTGCTTACGGAATAATGGTGTCTATCTCCCAAGATACAATGATCTTACATAGATTGTATTAGCACTAAAAACAATCTACTCCGGCAAACTTGAACCTATGTTCTATGCTCTCAGAAATTTGTCTAAAATTAATATGAAGAATATATATGCAAGAGGGAAAAATGGAAGGCAATAAGAGAATTTCAGATTATGAAACTGTCGAAAGAATTCTTGTATTTATAGGCTAAGTGTTGACTTTTTGAAAGGGCTGAACAAGTATAAATTCAAACTGAACAGGTTTGATATTGAATTGAACCGATGCAAATTGTTAAAACAATTTTGAATCTGTCTAGGAAAGAACTTGGATTTATCCGATGCATTCTGTTAAAACAGTTTGAAAAATCTGTTTGAATCTACTTAGACTGGTTCAGAAAGGATACACTGGTTAGGAGCAAAAAATTTGAATTCAAATTGTTTGGTGCAAAATTCAAATAAATTTTGTCCAAAAAATTAAAGTTACGACCCAACCCACAACTAGCACAGCTCGGCCGGACAGGCGACAGCGCGCGTGTGTGTGGTAGTTTGAGCCAAAGCCCACTTTGTCCATAACTCCTCCCTTCCACAAACTTGGGGTGCTCCTTGGGGTGCAACTCAAGTATGTCCACCTAGAGCTTATATACTTACATAAGCTCTCTTAAAGTTTTAATGTGAGACAACCAATTTAAGGAAACTCACATTTAACTCTTTAATTCCCAATTCCATGAATCCGAAAACGACGTCAACTTCCCATTCACTCATAAATGGTTTTGACGAACAGTTTGCATCGTGTGACTTGTCATGTGACAAGGAACACATCACCAATTGGACCCACCCCAAAAGATGTGTAGGCCTCACTTAAATTCGGGCTCAAAGTTAGCCCAAAATAAACCTATAAAAAACCATAATTTCCAACAAATATTTGATAATATTATAGCATATTATCTACCTGATAGTTTTAATGAATTAAGAATTGGGTTAAAATGAAATAGAATTATGTATTTTCATATAATGATGATTTATTTACTATAGTAATTAATGATTTCAATTATAATATATATTTTTAATATTATTTTGTAGTGAGTTAAATGTGAAAATAAATATTTTAATAGAGCATCATTCCATTCTGTTGTCATTGTAACAAACTAAAAATTATGGGGATAATTACAAAAAAAAAAAAATCCTAGCGTTTGAGGTTTATAACAAAATAAATCTTGAATTTTTAATTTTGTTAATTTAAACTCTAATTTTTGATTTATTTTCAATCTAAACCATTCATCTATTTTTGTTAAGTAAAATCGACAGAAAAAAAGTATTTTAGTTATATACATAAAATATCCAAAATATCATTTTTCATTGAATTTAATGACTAAAATATCATTTTTTTGTTGATGAGCTTAACAAAAATAGGCAAATGGTTTAGATTGAAAATAAATTAAAAATTTGAGATTTAAATTGACAAAATTAAAAATTTAGGGTTTAATTTGTTAATGTATGAACACGAAACAATCTTCTCGTATAATCTTGTTGACCAAGTTTGCACTCCTCCAAATATCGTCGCTTAGCTACTTGAAAACACACACGTGAGCTAGCCGGCGGGTGTGTGCTGGAAACCCCTCTGATACTTTCGTCGGCGAGTTGACAAAAGACATAAAAGCTCTGTGTATTTGAGAGTAAGAATTGCAATGCCTGAGATTAGGGTTTGGCTTGAGCTTTTGTAGATTCTGTATGGCACAATCCTAATAGGACTCTAACTTTTCTTAGCAGAGTCCTCCCACAAATTACATTCTTAAAGGATAATGTTTATCCTCAGAACACCCTCTTCACTACAAGCCAAGTGAGATGGCTTGACTCTTTGTTCGGCTATCAGTGGGTCAAACAAGCTAGCTTGCTCTGTGCCTTTTCTAATAAAGCCATGTTAACACAGGCTAGAGACAACAAAGCCCTGCCGAGCTAAACATAGGTCGGCCATCTCTGCTAAAGGCATCTCGGTCTGCTTATGGCGGGCTTATTGATAGCTAGGCCCAAACCTTGGTGACCACTTGAGGCTGAACTGTAACAGATTTAACACTGGACCGAGCTAGCGGAACCGCTATCATGGCCCAAACCCAAAGACCACGTCAACTGGCTGGGTCCAATTTATCTACGAAAATTACCCTCTCAATTAACAGGATCAAGTCCGAGGATTTTTTTTGTATAATTGTTTAAAAATTATATTATTTTTTATCTCTCAATTACCAAAGTGAATCAATATAATATTCTACTCATAAATTTTTTACATTACGTCCTTAATTAAAACCACCAGAATGCATTTATTATCTATATTCCTTTTCAACAAAAAAATTTAAGATATTCTTCTGTGTCATGACAAGATGTAAGAAAGTCAAGCTCTAGGTCCTTTTCTACAAAATTGGGAATAGTTTGGAGTGGTTTGTCAAGGACGAAAACATGTATTATTATTTAATGTAAAAAATTTGAAATAAATAATTATAGTAAGGTTATTCTTCCCAAGAGCTTTAAACAATAGGGACTAACTACAATTTTTTTTTTTTTTAATCTTTAGTGTTTTTTTTTTTTTTAATTATGCTATTTTTATTTTACTTTTTTGATCCTCGTATATACAAATTTAAAAATTAATTTTTTTAAAAAAATTAAAAGATAATTAAAAAATCAAAATTTTTTTTATCTTTTCTGTTTTTTTTTTTTTTTTTTTTTGAAAATTTTAAAAATTTTCAATTCATCTCATTGAACTGAATCAAAAATTTAAACTTTTTGAACAAATAAAAATTCACTAAAAAAAAAAAAAAAGTCATCAAATAAATAGATCCCAAACACTCACTAATCATTTCAAAAAGCAACCTCCTTATTTAGCATCAAATTAGGATTAGCTTGTCCTTATTAGTGAGATTACCTTCTGCGATACATATATATATATATATATATTTTCTTAGTTCAGGATTATGAATATTTGCATTACACAAAATTTTCATAATGGTTTTCTAAAAGCATGAGCTACCCACTTTAAGAAAATTATGAAACGAGAACACAAGGACACGTGATAGTCTATTTCTCCTACAAAAAAAAAAAAAAAACAAGCACGGTACAATCTTTTTTTGTTTTTTTGTTTTGCGGGGTACAACCTCTTTTCATCTACTCATCTATATATCTTTATTAATCTTAAATGTGGATCATAACACTTTGGATTCAAAGAGTATATGAAATAAGGAGAAAAGAAAATGACATGTAACAAGATGTAAGAACGTGTGGTAGTTTTTTAAAAAAACAAAACATAAACTACCTAGCAAAAATCTCCCATCTCTGGCACTCCAAAAGAAAAAAAAAAAAAAAAAAAAAAAAAATTTATTGTAGAACTTTGATACAACATTTTACACTTGAAAAAATGTGACAATCATATGTTTGTAATTATAATAATATTGATGAGTTCTTTATTTTAAAGTAATAGAGACGATATAACCACATTATTATCTATATAATTTTGAAGCAATTATACACACAAAAAAAAAAAAACAAAACAAAACAAAATTTGAGCATTTTAACAAAATAAATTTTAAGTTTTTAATTTTGTCAATTTAAATCATAATTTTTTCATTTCTTTTCAATTTAAACACTTGTCTATTTTTATTAAGTAAAATCGATATAAAAGAATATTTAATCGTTAAACTTGATGTAGGTATTTATAAAATGCCTAAAATATACTTTTCATTGAGTTTAATAACTAAAATACCTATTTTTTCATCATTTTTACTTAATGAAAATCAACAAATGGTTTAAATTGAAAATAAATAAAAAAAAATTAAGATTTAAATTGACAAAATTAAAAATTTCAGATTTATTTTGTCACCCAGCTCAAACTCTGGAGTTTTCTTTCTTTTTTTTTGTAGTTTTTCCAATAATTTTTTAGTACTTCAATGAGTAATATTGGGATTCACAAAACAAAATATCATAAAAATTTTCATGAAGTTTTAAGAAATAATTTAGTATAGCAGGTAATAAAATAAGAAAAGAGAATTACCTTAATATAAGTATGTTTTAATTTTAAAATCTTAATTTCTAACTGTTGATAGGAGTGGAGTGCAAACCACTGTTGGTGATTCACAATGAGAGGTTTAAAATTGAACCAAACTGAAATTTAAATTCACTCAAAATAATTCTGAGAAAAACATATAAACAGAGCACTCTATTATTTCTTTCTCCCACACACTTATCACTCTGATATATTAGCTATTTATAGATAAACTAATAATGTAAATGCATTAAATGCAACTACGGCTAGCAGTGTGAACGCATTAAGTGCATATACGACTAATAGTGTGTAAACATTAAATGCTAAACCTACAAACGTTGAAGTTTTCATGAAGCAATCTTTGAGCACAGATTTGTTTTGGTGGCTGTCTAGGGTGGCTGTCAAGCTTACTATCCAACATTCCCCCTTAAGCTTGATTCTCCATGCTGCTTCATCCCAAGCATTATCTTCATTCTGTTGAACAGATCATTTTTCAATGGCTTCGTGAAAATATCTACAAACTGATCTTGAGATTTGCAAGAAAATAATTTCACCTCTTTATTTTTCACATACTCTCGGATGAAATGATAGCAGGTGTCAATATGCTTACTTTTTTCATGATAAATTGGGTTCTAAGCTAATGCAATTGCTGAGCGATTATCAACATAGATCTCAGTGGGTTTTTCTTGTGGAAATCCCAAATGCTTCAACATGTTCCGTATCCATATTGCATGGCGCACAGCTGAGTTAGCTGCAACATACTCAGCTTCGCAAGTCGATAATGTCACAATGGCTTGCTTCTTGGACGACCATGTGAAGGCTGTATCTCCCATAAACAAAGTAAATCCCGTAGTACTTTTTCGTTCATCCAAGTCACGTCCCCAGTCGCTATCTGAGTAGCCAACAAGACTGAAATTATCAGTTGGTTTATAGAATAAACCATCATTGACTGTACCTTTGATGTAGCAAAGAATCCTCTTTGCTACATAAAGGTGTGACTGATCCGGTGTTTCCATATATCTGCTAATCAGTCCTACTCCATAGAGTATGTCTGGCTTGGTGCAAGTAAGATAGCGAAGACTTCCAACTAGGCTCTTGAAATAAGTTGGATCCACATCATCTGCCTTTGTACCTTTTTTGAGCTCCACTCCACTATCTACAGGAGTGTTCACTAGATTGCAATTTTCCATTCCATATCTCTTGAGAATCTCCTTGGCATAACCACTTTGGGAAATAAAAATTCCATCTTTTTTTTGTACCACTTCAATGCGAGAAAATGAGCCATCAATCCAATATTTGTCATTTCAAATTCTTGGACCATGCTTCTTTTAAAGTCTTTGAACATAGCTGGATTGTTTCCGGTGAAAATTAGATCATCAACATAAGGACAAACAGGCAACATGCTTCCATCAACTTCCTTCTTCAAATATAGTGTGTGCTCATATGGACATTTTTCAAAACCATTGTCATGAAAATACTGATCAATTCTAGTATTCCATGCACGCGGAGTTTGCTTCAATCCATAAAGTGTTTTCTTCAATTTGTACACTTTGTCTTCATGCCCATTCTGAACATACCCCGAAGTTTGTTCAATATAGATTTCTTCTTTAAGGAAACCATTAAGAAATGCAGATTTCACATCAAGTTGATAAATCTGCCACTTGTGTTGGGCAGCCAAAGAAATCATTAGCCTAATAGTCTCTAATCGAGCAACTGGAGCAAACACCTCTCCATAATCAATTCCAGCTCTCTACTTGTAACCTTTTGCTACTAACCTTGCCTTATAGCGTTGCACTTCGCCTTGTGCATTCCTCTTTGTCCTGTATACCCATTTCACTCCAATGGGTTTGTGCCCCTCCAGTAGACTAGTAAGCTTCCACGTGTCATTTTTCGCAATGGCATGAATTTCTTCATCCATTGCTTTCTTCCATTTATCTTCTTGGATGGCTTCTAAGAAAGTAAGTGAATCACTATCTGCAAGTGGGCAGAACAAATTCTGATCTGCTTCTTCTGTAGCTTCATATATCTCTTGCAAATTTCTCGTTGGTATTGGTTGTTTGAAAAAACTATCATCTGATGATGCTGATGATGATGATGATGCAGCATTGCTGTGAGAAACTGGCAATCTAGGTGCCGGTATTCTATGTGGAGGAGTTTGTGGCTCATCTTGAACTTCTGTTGTGATTTCAACCGGAGTTTTTGATATTTCATCTTCAAGAATGAGTTCTGCATCTTTAACAACTTCATTTTGATTCCAGTTCCAAGCTTTTTCTTCTTCAAATATCACATCTCTACTCATGATCACCTTTCTGGTAATGAGATTATACAACTTGTATCCCATTGTTTTGTCTCCATATCCGACAAGGATACATTTTTCTCCCTTATCATCGAGCTTGGTTCTTCTTGCTTTTGGAATCTTGGTGTACGCAACACACCCAAATAATAAACATTGGAGATGTAATCATGATCTCCATTCTTGAGTTTGATCAGAATATTACCTCTATCTTTCACTGGAGTCTTTGAAGAATCACCAAATGAGACTTGTGCTTGTACAGTCTCGTGAAGCTCAACGAACAGCTCTCTTTTACCACACATGTGATTACTGGCTCCCGAATCTAGATACCAAACATTGTTTTGCTTTTCAGTGTCTCCATGGTGGACCAACAGGACTATAGGTCCAACTTTGTTTGTTTCGTACTTGGCAAAATTTGCTTGCTCTCCAGCTTCTATTGTTGCTTTACTTCCGCATTCATTGCTGTAATGCCCGAACTTGTGGCACTGGTAGCACTGAACATTGCTTTTGTGAAATCCTGGTCGGTTGTTGTAACCACCTCATCTACCTCTTGCTCTTCCTCTTGGTGCAAACTGTGGTTGACTTCTTCCTCCTTTGACAGGACCTCTTCCGCCTCTTCCTCGAAAACCAGAACTTCAGTTATTATAACCACAACCTCTTCATCGGCTTCTTTGTGATGTCCCCCCTTGCTCGTTTCTATCATCTCTGAAAAACAGTTTTGATTGAAGAGCTTGCTCTAGAGAACTTGAGGGAGTCTTCTTGTTGATCCTTTGTTCATGAATCTCAAGTGTGCCCATCAGCTCATCGGTGGTCATGGCACTAAGATCCTTGGACTCTTCTATTGCTACAACCACGTGCTCGAACTTGGGACTGAGTGATCGTAGAATCTTCTCTATCACTTGAAGAGATTCCATCTTCTCTCCATATCTTCTCATCTGATTAACAATGGTCAATGTTCTATTAAAGTACTCAGAAATTGACTCATTCTCATTCATGTGCAACATCTCGAAATTGCCACGTAACACCTAGAGTCGAACTCTGATCGTCTTCTTAATTCTACGGTGTGAATTGCGAAGAATACTCCATGTCTCTTTAGAGGTTTCTGCTGCTGAAATCTTCTCAAAACTTGACTCATCAATGCCTTGATAGAGTAGATACAAGGCCTTTTTATCTCTCTTCCTTGAATCTTTTAATGTCGTCTGAGCTTCATTTAAATTTCCTTCATCATCGAGAGTAGCTGGCTCATTATATCCTTGATCCACTAACTCTCACAAATCTTGTGAGGCTAGTAGGACTTGCATTTGAATACTCCAATTTTCATAGTTCTCCTTGTTGAGTTTTGGAAACTAGGCTGAAAGAAGTTATTTGTGTTGACCATTGGTTGTCTTTAAAAAATTGCAAATTTTGACCGTACAGATGTGTTTGGAATACTCCAAATAGTTGAAAAGCACTATTGGATGATCAGAAACAGACTCCGAATGACTCAGATTAAGCCAAAATAGTTTTGACGCTTCAAATCTGTGGATGCACCTTAGTCGCGTCGCACTGGATTAATACTCGATGTGCTGATGTCAGCAGCTCGGTCAACGGCGTAGTCAACACGGCTTGGTTAGCGGTGCGACTCAGGCTCGGCTCGGCTCGATTAGCGGCTCTAGTCAACGGCGGCTTAGACAGTGGGGCGACTCCAGTCAACGGCTTGAGCTCGGCTTAGTTAACGGCGGCTCGGCTCGGCTCGATCAAAGCCGATCAACGGTGCAATAACGTCAGCAATGATGTCAAGTCGTCTGGTGTGTGCACGTGTGGCGCGTGCTTGCTTATGGGATCACACGTCTTCTTCCTCTGGCAGCACGTGCAGCGCGTAGGTTGGCGTGAGAATGGCGTCAGTGGCGTGTGCGGAGTCGTCCGAGATCCATTTTCAACGTGGTTTTCACGGTTGTACTCGTCTCATCGGGAGCTTTAAGCTGATGTGATCAAAAGTGGATTTCGAGCACTTTGATTTCTGGGAAATTTTGAAAAACACACTCTGTTCTTGAAAATTTTGTAGAATGTCTGCAAATTCAAGCTACCTTTGACTCTAATACCACTATTGGTGGGATTGGGGTGCAAACCATTGTTGGTAATTCATAAGAAAATGTTTAAAATTGAACCAAACTGAAATTTAAATTCACTCAAAATAATTCTAAGAAAAATATACAAACAGAGCACTCTATTATTTCTTTCTCCAACACACTTATCACTCTGATACATTAGTTATTTATAGATAAACTAACAATGTGAACGCATTAAATGCAACTACGGCTAGCAGTGTGAACGCATTAAATGCAACTATGCTAGCAGTGTGAACGCATTAAGTGCATATACGGCTAGTAGTGTGAAAACATTAAATGCTAAGCCTACAAACGTTGAAGTTTTCATGAAGCAATCTTTGAGCACAAATTTGTTGTGGTGGCTACCTAGGGTGGCTGTCAAGCTTACTATCCAACAGTAACTTGGTGTATATGATTACATAACATACAATAAATAGTACAAATTAATTCAAGAATGGAGGATGTTCATAAAGTTTGTCATATTTATTTCACGAAACATAATCATTGTATCTGGTTTCAATTTTTTGGATTCAATTTTCTGAAAAGTAAGTTTTTTGTTTTTGTTGTTGTTTTTTTTTTAATTTTTAGTGAATATTTTTAAAATTTTGAGCAATTTTTTTACTTTTTTAGATGCACCTTACTTAGATGTATCTAAAAAGCAAAATATTTGTAAAAAAATCAATAAATACACAAAAATACAAAAAATATACTGAATTCTCATTTTTTTTTATGTTTGCTATTTAGTGAATTTTCTAAAGATTTTTTTCACAAATATTATATTTTTTAAGTGAATTTATGTTAGGTGTATCTAAAAATTAATTTTTTTAAAAAAATATTAAAAAAATTAAATGAAAACAAATAAATATGAAAAATAATTTTTTTTAAAAATAAATCCTAAACACTAAATCAAACAAACTGAATATTACTCATTTAGATAAGTGAAATTATTGAAGAGTAAGAGGTTGTTGAAATTGAAATGGTTCCCAAATGCCGTGTAAGAATTCACTTTGACATTCTAGTTTAGTTTGGGAAGTTAGATTGGATTTTTAACTTTTTAGTTATTTTAGTCTCGGTTAAAAATTTTGTTTGGGTTAATTTGTTTTAACTTTTGTAAGAGAAATAATAAAATAATTATGATTTAAATATAACATTTTATTTTATTAAATTTTTAATCTATTTTATTTTTTAATAATTAATTTAGCCAAAAAATCAACCCAACTTTCATGCCAAATGACACCTCTATTTTTCATATTACTCGTTTCGAGAATGGGGGTCTCTTTTTCTATCCCACACTCGGATCAATTTTTTCCTCTTCTCTCTATCTTTTTGTTTTCTTCTTTTATCTTCCTGTTTATTTTTATTTTTATATAATTTTTTAAAAGGAGAAAGTTTTATAGGCAAAACCTATTATGGGTTGAGTCAGCTTTTCCCTTGATTGAATTGATTTTAAACTTAAATTAGGCCATTGTGTGAGGGGTCTGCATGGCTTGGAGGCTCACCCGTTAAGCCGGTCAAGTTGGATTGTTGTTATTTTTAAAAGGAAAATATTACATTAGTGAATATTTTAAAAAGTAATTACAAATTAGTAATTTATTTTTATAAATATTAATAATTAAATTTGTAAATATTTTTATGAATTTGTATTTTTTTTTTTGGGGGGGGGGATTCTTAGTTTAAGATTTTCATATTAAAATTTTACAAGATAAAATAAAACAAATATTATAGTAGTAGCTAAGGTTTGTAGAAAGAATAATTCTACTTACACCACCAATCTAACTTCTTACACCCTCAAAAAAAATATATATATATATTTATTTTATATATTTATAATTTATACAATTCGTTTATGTCCTTGATGTCTATCTTACTCTTTCTCCTTCTCTTTACACCCAAAACCTAAAAAACCCTAACTCTAGTAATTTCTTCCTGTCTTATCTCACAGACAAGACTCTTCGACTTCGCTTCCGAATCCAATGACCTGGTAATTTCATCTCTCTCTCTATATATATATATATATAAGTATTTGTATATCATTTTGATTCTGATGATAAGGATTTTGCAATCTCTATATACAACTTTGTTTCAGTCTCTTTTGTTTGAAGCGTGTAGAAGGACTGTGAATCCAGTGAATGGAGCCGTCGAACTGTTGTGGATGGAGAACTGGGACGTATGCCAAGCAGTGGTAGAGACGGTGCTCCGAAGTAGAGCATTACAGCTGATTTTCTACAAATAAGAAAGAATTAGAGAGAGAGAGAGAGAGAGAGAAGCCTTGCAGATCATTTTCGTAACCAATTGGTGATTGTTGCTAATTTGCAATAGGTGCAGTAAGGGAGAGAAGCTATAGATGTATATATATGTAGTGAGAGAAAGAGAAGCAAAATGAGGAAAGGTAGTGGAGTAGTGGCGGAGTGGCAACGCCGGTAGTAGGCTGGTGGAGGTGATGAGGAGAACTAGGGTTAGGGTTTTTTTGAGGTTTTGGGTGTAAAGAGAATGAGAAGGAGAAATGTTAGAGATGAGGGTAACAAATGAATTGTATAAATTAAAAAATATAAAGTAAAAAAAAAAAATTGAGTGCGTAAGGAGTTAGATTTATCAAATAAGTAGAATCACTCTTCTAGAAAATGCGAGGAGCAATTTTTAGATGAAAATACCCTTATTTATTTAATTTTAGCGCTAAATGATACACATTGTTTCAGTATTCAACGCCTTTCACTTGAAAAATTTTAAAACTTAAAAATTCTATGACTTTTGATTTAGATATCCATTTTTAATAAATTTATATTTTTAAAATGTTCTCGCTGAGATCTATGAAATAAAATTAATGATGAATATAAAATTCTAAAAAAAAAATCGACAAAATTTTGCTAAGTTAACTATCTACCATCAATGAAATTTTTTTGGCCTTTAGTTAGAGAAATTTCACTAAAGGATAGAGAGAGAGGAAAAAAGAGACATTGAGGGGTTGTGACGAGAGCGAAGAAAGAAAGAAAGATATGAGGCACTCAAGCTCAAAATAAAACCAAACCCCTTGGCCCTAAGTAAATTTTTTTGAAATTTCATAAATTTCTTTGAGTGAAAAATGAGAAATTTCTCTTAGAAATTGAAAATTCAAATTTTTCTCTGAGCAATTCTGAAATTTCTCTAGTACTATGTTTGGTTGGAAGATTTGGGAAGAGAATTGAAAAGGGAAAAAGAAAATATAGGTGAAATATAAATAAAATATATAAAATGTACCTACATTTCACCTAGTGTCATATACTTTTTCTCTTTCTCTTTCCATTTCCAAATCTCTTCCCAAATCCCCCTAACCAAACACAACATAAGTGATCAAACTACGCCAATCCCTCTTTGTTCACAGCCTCTTTGAAGAGAATATCTTTGATAATGTAGTAGAAATTCAGAGATGCCAATCGGGGAAGATCTTTAGTAAAGGAAGGATTATTAGATTGAAATTTTCCTCTGACAATATTGAACGGATTGATGTAATGTTTTGAACCATTTGAAGACAAATGTGTTAGAGATTTGGGGCGTTTGGGATCACTGAATTGAGCACGTTTCGAAACATATATCCATTGGCTTCATAATTCTCGGAAGATCGATTGGTCCAAGTGACGTAGAAAAGGTAAGTGACGTCATTGAGGGTTAAGAGCTTGGTTTGGGTGTCGTCGGAGTTATAGATTTCACACTAGATGTATTCGATAGGGGTAGTCGGTGTTCCACGATAGACGAGGGCAGTGAGAGACGCCGTAGACTTTCCAAGGGCCATTGGGGGTGTTGGAAAGAGGAAGAATCTCGGCGAAGCTGCTACTGATGATGCCTATGATGCCGGTCATTAGGGTTATGCATTGGTACTGCAGAGATGTATCGTTGTCTTCGAATTTCTTCAAGGGGGAGGGAAAAAAAAAAAGAAAAAAAAAAGAAAAAAAAGGGAAAGTACATCTGAAAGAGAAGAAGGGAGAGATGGCCAATACGTATCATTAAAAAGAAAAGTCGGTATTTTTTTGAGAAGAGAGTTGGCCTAAAATAGGAGTTATTCTATTTCCACACACTAATTCTTCTCAGTTCACACATTTAATGAAATTTTCATTAATACAATTTTATCTCAGAATAAAAATACCATAATACACTGTTCTTCTTCTATCCAAACCCTAATTCTAAAATACTACAATCATCCTTTATCGCCAGTGCCATCACTCTCATTTTCCATCCTCTCCCATCACTTCTTTCCCTCTCCGCCTGCGATCATTTTCCGTCATGAACCATACACTCACAAATCTACCACCGCAAATCACTCAACGTTGACTGGCGGCAACAACAGTAAAGGAGAAGTACACTACTAGAAAAGGGAGTATTGGCCACGGAACCTTTTGCGACGGTTTAAAAATCGTCACAAAATGCATGTTTTTGCGATGGTAAATGTGCTGTCGTCAAACAGTTTTTTTTGCGATGGAAAATCCAAAACCATAGCAAAAAATAGCATTTTATGAGACGATTTGTCACCCATCGATTTTGGGTTTTTTTTTTTTTGCGATGCTATTTATTTCTCCATCGCAAAAAAACTTCTTTTTGCTTCCCGCACCCTTCATCTTTGCCCTGTCTTCCATACCCTTTCAGTATCCCCTTCTCAGATCAACAAAAAAAAAAAAAAGAAAAAACGGTCTGCCTTCTCCCAATCGTCTCTTTCCATCTTGAAGCCCCAACAGCACCAGCGTGGGAAGAGTTCCAGGTAACCCTCCTCTCCTCTCCTTTTCGTTCCTCTCACACTCGCTCGCGCAGACCCTCACAATCTCTCTCTCTCTCTCTCTCTCTCTCTCTCACTCACAGACTGTCTGTAGCAGCAGCGGTGGCAAGAACAAAACAAACCCTCCGGCATCCAGGTATCTCTCATTTCCTCTCCTCTGCTATTCTCTCCTCTTTTTCTTTTCTTTTGCCTTCATTGGAATCAAACCCTCTTTATTGAAACCCTAGAAAGTGGTGAAGAGATTGGAGATTGAGAGAGCAGGGATTGGAACCCTAGTTTTAAATCTATATAAAACTTATTATTTGCATATTTATGGCTTAAATTTTAAATACTGAGAGATGAGAATTATCTATTTCAATACTTAATTGAATGTTCTTCTTACAAGATGATACACTTCTTATTCCTTCCATACATGCTTCCTATAATGAGCATGACGTTGAGCCTCTTGTTGCTGCTTGCAGTCCAAGATTTGGTGATTACCAGTGGTATTGCTCATTTATGGAAATATGTGAATTGAAGTTTATGGAATTCTCAAATGAATTTGAAATTTTCCTATATTTTGTTAATTATATATTTTTTTTATTGCATTTATTGTGGTAGATGAAAAAGATACTAAGTTTCATTTATTGCCATTCATTGCCATTAAGTAGATAAATAAATAAATAAATAAATCATATTCCATAAAAATTATAATAAAATTTATAAATTTCAAATTTATTTGGGCGAATTACACTAACAGTCTCTACAGTTTGGGACTTGTGTCACTTTTGTCTTTGACTTTTCAATTATGACACATTTGACCCTGAATTTCGAATTTTGTTCCAAATAAGGACAATTGAAGATATCATTGCTTAATTTCAAGAACAAAATTATCAATTTGATAAAATATAAACTAATTTGATAAAATTAAATTTTACAATACGCTAGCCATTACAAGTTCACAACCAATAGCAATAAAAATAATAGAAAACGTGAATCTAGAAAAGCCCAATCAATCTAATGTGAATAAAGATAACCACACACCACCTTTACACCCATTTTAGGCACTCATATCGTTGGTAGAGGGGATTAAAACGAGGAGAAATTACTTCTTCTCAGTGTATGAGTAAAAAATTATTTAAAATATTAAAAAATTTAATAAAAATAAAAAAATATGAAAAGTAAACAAATTTAATTTTTTGAAAAAGAAATCTTGAAAATCATAACCAAACAGAGTCGAATGTTTTCATTTCTACAAAAACGTAAATAAAAGAAGTTCCATACAAAAACAATTGAACTTTAAAAATAAAAATAAAAATACATAAAGTAATAATTTTATAATTTTTTTTAAAAGTATTTTTCTTGAATTAGACAAGTAAAGAAATTATCACAATTCATAAGCAGAACTTGCATATATATATATATATATAGAGAGAGAGAGAGAGAGATTGCTTACAGTTGACTTGAACCATGGGTAAGGAGCTTCTCAATTTATGTAGCTAGGAAAACCCCATAACGTTGATCGACTACTTGTTTTTGTCAAAATATATACTAGCTTACAACCGGACTATCGTGCTAGTCACACTTTCAAATTTGCAATAGGCCCAAACATTTATTACATGCTCTTATATGGTGTGTAAATAGATAATATGTCATAATTTTAGGAATTTTAAATTTTTATAATTTATATAATAGGTAGTGTTATAATTTTAAAATGATAATATCAACTATATTGGTACACTAATTAATATATTAATGAGTGCTTGTAGGACTATCGTTTTTTAATTCCTTAATTAATATTAGAAATTAATACCAAAGCATATTCAACATGGTATTTTGGAAAAATTGTTAGATATTTTTAGAATATTATGCAACATTTATTTCATAGTATTTTTAGCTAATGAGAAACAACATTTTTTTTTTTTTTAGATTGGGAATGAGAAACAACATTATCACATATAAATCTATTGAATAATTATTCTATCAAAATATCACATTTAATTCACACGCTTTTGAAGTCAATATACCAATTCTATTTTAATTTCTCGAGATTATATATAAGATTGTAGATAAAATTGAAAGTTTTGGATCTTTAGAGACTTTTTTACGTAATCTATACTATAATTACGTTTGACATGCTTATTTGGATTAAAATAGTCATATAAGACAAAATTAATTATTTTAGTCAAATACGACAAAATGTCACATCCAGATTATAATCATTTCATTTTTTTCTCATCAAAGTCAAAAAAGACAAAAAGCCTATCCTAAACGAAGTTTTTTAGCCACAGACTAAAATAGTCAAAAAGTCAAAAAGTTAACCAATATCCCAAACGAAGGCTATATATATTATAGCAAAATATGTTTTTGTGAGAGCCTTGTGAAGTTGTGAGGACTCCAAAACCTTATAATCAATCTGTGAATTTGTTAAATTAAAAACAAATTTAAAAAGTAATACTCCATTCGTACCAAAATATTAGTCCCTTATTCTATTTTTTATTGTCCCAAAATATTAGTCATTTTTCAAAAATTAAGGACAAATATAATATGAATTTCCTATTTTACCTTTTTTTTAAAATTCATTAACAACGTAGAAAGTACAATCATGACAATTGATATTTTCTAAAAAAATATATTATCAAAGGGTAATTTTGAAAAATTAATTTTTTGTAAGTGAAATAATTGTATTACTAAAAAAAAATTAAATTTCTCAAAAAGGACTATTATTTTGGGACGAATGGAGTATTGACTAATCTATTAAAATATATAGTTTTTAAAATATTAATTCTATAATTTATAATTTTCAAAAGGAAAGATAAAAAATATTCCGTATCTTTTGAATCTAATCTCTTGTACTGATTTTTATTTTCTTTCCAATATATATATATATATAAACTTTCTTCTTACTCTATCTCTCTTCTCAACTTATCTCTCTCCTAGTGATTGGCTAATCCATAAAACTTTTATGAAACTGGGGTCACTGCTGTGCCTTTTATGCCTCATTTTGTGATGCATTATGGATTTATTTTTATAATCTGAACTGTTTATGTTGTAGGGTTTGTTGAATACTTCATGTCTACCAAAAATCATATTAATCAGATATCAATAACTATATGATTGATAACCAAAAAAATAAACAAGAAGTTTTTCTTTTGAAAAATAGTATAAAAATATGCAATTCGATCATATAATTATTGATATCCGATTAATATAATTTTTGGTAGGCATGAAGTATTCAACAAATCCTACAAAATGAACGGTTCAGATCATAAAAATAAACCCATAATGCACCTCAAAATGAGGCACAACAGTGACCCCAATTCCAACTTTTATTTAGTGACAACTTACATACTGTAAAGAAGTTATATCATGCCAAAGAATAACCCACCACTTTCATTATCTTTTTTCCAAGATTTTAAAAGTTAGTTGATATTTAATTTTTCACCTTCTTTTCCTTACATTTTATGGTGAAGGCATTTTTTAAATTTTTGGGCTAAAATCTATAAAATAATAAAATAGGCTAAAATAATTAATAAAATAAAATGTCACATCAAATCCATAATCATTTCTCTTTTTCTCTCACAAATATTACATCCAACTACAAAAAAATCCAACTACCTTTCCAAACATAAAAATTTTAGCTCACCAAAATAGTCAAAAACTAATATAGCCTATTAAAATAGTAACTTTTTAAACACCCACTTTGTAAGATCCACACCACACTGTTTTGAAACTCTTTTTTATCCTTGAAGATAATTATATACTAGCATATCACTCATGCTATGTACGGAATAAAATAATATATTATTGAATAAAAATATGATAATTATATTTAATTTTTTTATATTTTGTAAAATAAAAATTAAATGGAAGCTTGCCAATCAAAATTTTCTTAATTGTTTAAAATTAAGAAAATTTAAAAAATTAATATGAGATATTAATCATAAGGCTTCTCACTAAAAATCATATTTTGTATATATAAATGGGAGCATAAGATTCACTTTGTGTGAATGAAATAATTCACTTTTTCCTTCTTTTCTTGACATGAGCTAACCATTTCAAAAAATAACCAAAAAGTAATTATAATGAATCTTATGTTTTTTAAGTATAGTAATTGTTATATCCACACGTATAATATGTTATAGAAACCTACTTATAAAATTAAAAAATAAATAATAATAAAATTCATTATAATAATATGTATAAGATAAGCTTATCACTTTTTAACAATGCATTTTAACAATGCATCTCCTTTTCTCGGCTTCCCTACCCCATCCAAACCCTACTTTTCAAAAAGTTGCCCAACTTTTCTTTTTCTAAAACCTTTTTATTTATTTTTTGTATTTTTCTTTTTCTTTTTCTTTTTCTTTCTCCTTTATTATTTCTGTTTGTGGACAGAAATTTTAGTTGGCCCAAGTACTTTAATTTTGATTCTACCTTCCAAATACATTTACGTGTAGAGCTAGCTACTCATATCTGACTTCAATGAGAGCTGAAAACCGGACCCAATCTAAACGGTTGCGGATCCTCTTTTACACCCAAATAAAATCTTGACAAATAAATAAGAATCACTCTAAAAAATTGTATGTATCTAAAACTTGTGTCTCAAAAAGTATTTTAAAAATGAGATGTAATGTTGATTTGATGTGAAAATGTGATTTTTTTTTTTAATAATTTAACTTTTTTGAATATGTGACATTATTATTACTACAAGAAATTAAGGTTTTAAAGATAAAAATTTAGAAACAAAATATTTTTGTAGCTAAAAGTGTTATTATTTTATTTTTGAACGACAAAATTGGACATTTAGTGATTAATTACTAATCTTTTGAGATCAAAAGTTGTTTCAAAAAATAAACTTCTTTGAGATCAGGTTATTTTATCCTTAAAAGTACATTTATTAGTAATATTTTCAAAATTTTGTTCCTAATAGCTCTTTTTTTTTTTTTTTTTAGACAACTTATTAGCGACTATTCTTGCCACAGTTAAAATTAGTTCTTAAATATTTTTTGTAACAAAATTTATGCTTTTAAAGAAAAAAAAAAGTAAAAACAATAACAACAACAACAGCAGCAGCAGCAACAGCAACGTAATCTTTAAAACTGCTGTATGTTGTGGTGATTCAATATTGATATGTTCTACAACAATTGTACAAATCATCTTTATTTGCCTCATAGGCTGTATTCAATTTTTCAAAGCTAACTTTTCTTATATTCTTTGTAATTATAAAGTCTCTTGCTATTTTTGTGTTTATAATGTTTGGTCAACATTTTCTACTTATGGTGCTGGTCAGTGGTCCATATTTTCCACAAAATAGCCAGCTCTTGATAATTGAAACGAATGTGAGATTTGCACAAGTATAATAAAAAGATTAAGAAAAATTAAAGACCATGGTATTGTGATAGTGACGATTAAGGGCTCATTTGACAAACTAGTTAAAAGTCAGTTTTTTTATTTTTAATTCATTTTGGATTATATCATCTTTCATATTTTTTACTCATTAAAAAATAAAAAGGTCAAAAGAAAAAAATCAAAAAATTAACTTTTAATTAACTTCTCAAAATATTAGTAAGATTGATAGTAATGAATAGTGATGAAGGAATCGTGGATACCTGGGAGAAGCGGTATGGTGGGGAGGATTAATGGGGTAAGAAGAAGTTGGTGGTTCCAAAATGAAAAATGTTTGGGACCTTTCTTTTTTTAAGGGCTCGGGGATGTATTTTCTAAGTACCAACACGTGGCATGATGACGCCGACGTGTAAGCTGAGGTGCCACGTGTCATGGTAGTTATGCCGATGTTATCTGGGAGTTGCCGAGGTTATCTCCGAAGATATCGGAATACGGGATAAGCGGATAAGGGACAAGAGTCCTAGGATGAGAGAAGACTTAATTTGGGTAAAAATAAGACTCTTAGAGGGAGTCCAAGATTAGCAGTAATCTTGAGTCCATAGAAGTCAGGCTTCTAGTGGGATTAGGATTGAGTAAACTATAAAAAAGAGGCACCCCCGTAGGTCTAAGGTACGCAATTCATACTTTGAGTATTAAGTTTAGCACTATTGATTATCTTTGAGAGATATACTGACTTGATCGTCGGAGTGCCCCCGGGAGGAAGAACCACCGCCAGAGCATTTTCTTTCTGTGCAGGACAACCAGGTGCCATCTATTCTGCCTGTGTTCTACAGCTGAATTACTAAGGAGGGCAGTGTGGTTGGAAATTCACTCACACAATTTGGCGCCGTCTGTGGGAAGAAAAGACGAATAGATGGCCAGTAACGCACAAAAAGAAAAGGTTGGGGACGACGCTCCCGCTGGGAATAGCAGGCCTATCGACCTTGACATTGAAGGAGACAACCACAACGAAGAAACTCGTGACCAGAATAACGGAGAAAAAGACGTCGGCCAGACTGGCGACGGACAAAAGAATGCAGACTAGGGCAGATACTACAACAAAGATAACCTCCAGGTGTGGAGGGATAGATGCCTACGAAGGGATGAAGAGGTAAAAGAGATGGCAAACAAATTGGCTGACCTGCAATCGGTCATCAATTTTATGATGCAAAACAATGTCATGTAGCCACCCTTCCCACTGCATGACACACCAGTTCCAGCAGTCAACACCCAGAAGGGGGGACAGATCCCTTTAGTACCTCAGCATAACAGGGGCGGAAGACACTCTCACCAAACCTCCAAGGAAGTCGGGCGAGAAGAGTCAAGAAGGGCAGAATCACGGAGAACGAATCACACGAGGGAGGCAGACCCCAAAGAACATCGGCATGTTCAGGGGCAGGCATTGTGCTTCGACACAACTCACGGGGAGAGATCGAAAAGAGGCCATCACAAGGCCGAGAGCAGTGTGCCAAAAAAACTAAAATCAAAAGATAGCCGAGCTCTTGGGCGGAGCAAGGAAGACTTGAGAAACTACCTCAAGAGGAAGCAACAGAATGGAGATGCCCAGGTAACCTCACCCGACAAGCCGAGGATGCCCTTCTCGGTAGAATGGGACAAGTTCCAGGCACCAAAGAGATTCAGCATGCCGAGGTTTCAAATATACGATGGTAAGTTGGACCCTAACTTCCATATCGGATTATATTTGAACTCAATGGCATTGTATAGTGGGAACGAGCCATTGCTCTGTAAAGTGTTCCCCTCATCCTTCGGGGAGATTGCATCAGATTGGTTCCACAAATTACCAAAGGGAAGCGTAAAGACCTGGGAAGGCCTGGCCGAGATGTTTGTAGCCAGGTTCGTGACAAACAAGCTGCAGCTATTAAGGGTAGATGCACTGATGGCCCTGAAGATCAGCAAGGACGAAGACCTAAGGGCCTATGCAAAAAGGTACTATGAGGTGTTCAACCGAATACCCGAATGCAACCAGGAAGTAGCGGTCGTTTCTTTCAAAAACGGCCTGAGAGATGATTGTCCACTTCGAAAATCCTTGGCAAAGACATTGCCGAAAAGCATGAAAGAACTCATGGCAAGAATAGAAAAGTATGCCAGAGCTGAGGAGGATACATCGGGGAATAAGGAGGTAAAGCAGGAAAAAGCGAACGGCTCGCCAAAGCGAGGCCGAGGTAGCAACGGATTTAACAAAACAGAGACAGAATTGAGGGGTAAGCAAGCAGTAACGACTGTATTCTGAATTCCTATCCATAAAGTCCTGGATCAAATCCGAAATCAACCCTATTTCGGAACACCAGCGAAGGCCCCAGGTGAATACATGGGAAGGAATGTTGGTAGGCGTTGTGCTTACCACAATGAAAAGGGGCACCCAACTCAGGGCTGCAGAGCCCTAAGAGCACACTTAGAGGACCTAGTGACACAAGGCCATCTGAGAGACCTTGTCGACGAAGCCAGGACAAGAGAGGAACAGGCAAGATTGCCTCATGCACCAGAAGCCCCGCCTCCCCCAGCACAGCAACCACAGGCAGGGAGACCACGGGTGGTTAATGTAATCCATTCAAGGGTCAACGAGAACGAGGTCAGAGGAGAGACCCAGAGGGTAAGGCATTTACAGCATGTCTGCCAAGTCGGGGAAAAGGGACATCGGCCAGAAGAGTGCCAAGGACTGATGATGGCCTTTACGGAAGCCGACCTGGAGATGGTCCAACACCCACATAATAATGCCTTGGTAGTATCCCTCCAGGTTAGGGAGTGCTAAGTAAAACGCATCCTGATTGATCAAGGCAGCTCTTGTGACATCATGTACATTAGATGCTACAAGGAGCTGGGCCTTCACCCAGACGACATGGAAGGATCCAATGGCCTGATGGTCGGCTTCAACGGAATGCCGACATGGCCATTGGGCGCAACAAGCTTGGAAGTACAGGCCGGTACAAAGAGAATCAAGACGGAATTCATTGTGATTGACACACTCTCGCCATACAACATCATCTTGGGAAGACCATGGTTGCATGCAATGGAGGCAGTTCCCTCAACGTTGCATCAACTATTGCGTTTCCCAACAGAACTTGGGATTGAAGAAATCAGAGGAGATCAACTACAGGCAAAAACTTGCTCCATGGTAGCAATGAAATCAACCTGCAACATCCGAGAGCCAGAGAAGGCTGAAATCGAAGACGAGGACATGGAGGTCCTAGATGATGTCGGCAAAGAGCCGGCCGAAAAAAGTGAAGAAGCACTGAAGAAGATCCTCGTCCAGGAGGGCGATGAAGAACGCTTCTTTCTTCTCGGCTCGGGCTTAGCCGAAGAAGAGGAAAGAGAGCTGGAAGCTTTTCTGAGGACAAACATTGAGGTGTTCGCTTGGACATCTTATGAGATGCCTGGCATTGACCCCGAGGTCACATGCCACAAACTGAACGTCGACAGGTCGGCCAAACTTGTGATACAGCGAGCCAGAAGACCAACGTTGATGCACGTCGAAGCAGTAGAGGAAGAAGTAGACAGACTTCTGGAGGCCAGGGCCATTAGAGAAGTCAATTATCCGACATGGCTGTCAAATACTGTCGTAGTGAAAAAGAAGAATGGTAAGTGGAGGGTCTGTGTAGACTTCACAAGCCTGAACAAAGCCTGCCCCAAAGACAGCTTTCCTCTACCCAAGATTGACCAGTTGGTAGACGCCACATCTGGACACGGAAGGATGAGTTTCCTAGATGCTTACCGGGGGTACCATCAGATAGCCATGTACCCCCTAGATGAAGAGAAGACAGCGTTCATCACCCCAAAAGGCCTGTACTGTTACAGAGTAATGCCTTTTGGATTGAAGAACGCAGGAACAACTTACCAAAGGCTAGCAACCAAGATGTTCAGACACTTGATCGGCCAAATAGTGGAAGTTTACATTGATGATATGGTCATGAAGACCAAGGATTCTAAGGGTCATCTTGCCGACCTAAAAGAGGTATTTGAGATACTCAAAACATATCGGCTCCGACTAAACGCATCAAAGTGCGCGTTTGGAGTTGGATTTGGTAAATTCATGGGGTACCTAGTGACACGAAGGGACATTGAGGCCAGCCCAGATCAAATCAAGGCCATCTTAGATTTATAGAGCCCAACATCTGCAAAACAGGTACAGAAACTTATCGGAAGGGCCGCAGCCCTAAACAGGTTCATAAGCCGAAGCTCAGACAAATGTAAACCTTTCTTCAACCTGGTGAAAAAAGCCACGGATTTCCTTTGGACAGAAGAATGTGAGGCCGCGTTGGTCGACCTAAAGAAGTATCTAACTACAGCTCCAGTCCTCTCAACACCTGAACCTGGGGAAGAGCTGTTTTTGTACTTAGCTGTTTCAGAACACGCAGTAAGTGCAGTGTTAATTCGAGAAGAAAAAGGGAGCAAAAGGCTGTTTACTATGTAAGCAAAACCTTGGCCGACGCAGAAATAAGGTATCTACCACTGGAGAAATTAATGCTGGCCTTAGTAATGGCTTCAAAGAAGTTGAACCATTACTTTCAGGTGCACAAGATTGTGGTCCTAACAGAGCACCCACTAAAGTCCTTGTTGCAACAAGGAGACTTAACAGGAAGAATAGCAAGATGGGCGTGTACAGGCGATATGACTTGAAGTTCGGTAGGAAACGACAATTAAGGGCCAAGTTTTGGCCGACTTTGTGGCCGAGTTCACGCCAGAATCAATCGAACATCGGGCTCCGTTGAGCCATGATGAACGACGTCCAAACAAGCAAGGAGAAACCCATCCAAAGACAAAAGAACAAAGGAAGGAAAAGCTCAGACCCTGCAGCATCTACATCGGAGACTCCTTCAGACTTTTTGTCGATGGAAGTTCAAACCGGCAAAGAGCGGGGGCAGGAGTGCTGTTGATATCTCCAGACGGAGAAATAATAGAACAGTCCATCCGTTTGGGGTTCAAGGCCTCAAACAATGAAGCAGAATACGAAGCATTAATTGTAGGGCTAAAGTTGGCAGCAGCAGCAGAAGCAGATGAGGTAATAGTTTTTTGTGATTCACAGCTTATTGTTAACTTGATCAGCGAAATTTGCGACAGAGACGAAAGGATGTCGGCATATGCAAAAGAGGTCATCGAGTTAAACCCTATTTCAAAACTGCCAACTACTCCAAGTAAGCCGAGATGATAACAGCCACGCTGATGCGTTGGCCAACCTGGCAAGTTCAATACAGACTGGAAAAACAAGGACAATTATGATTGACTACATGTCAGGCCCGAGCATAGAACCACAGAACACAGAGCAAGAAGCAATGTGTGTGGACATGGGGCCAAGCTGGATGGATGCAATTGTTGCATTCCTGAAAGAAGGAACACTACCAGAAGAACGCAAGGAGGCACACAAAATCAGATTAAAGTTGGCAAGATTCAGTCTGACTGCGGACAGACATCTCTACAGAAGGTCCTTTACTGGACCCCTCTTAAGGTGCGTACACCCTCTGCAGGTTGAAGATTTTTTATATGAAATTCATGAAGGAGTTTGTAGAAGCCACGCTAGGGGCAAATCACTAGCTCACATGGCCATTATCCAGGGGTATTGGTGGCCCTACATGTAAAAAGATGCAGAAGCATACGTGAAAAAGTGCGAACAATGCCAAAGGTTTGCACCTTTGATACATCAGCCAGGTGCTGACCTGAATCCAGTATCCAGCCCTTTGCCGTTTGCCTAGTGGGGCATGGATCTTGTTGGACAACTTCCCCAGGCAACTGGGCAGAGAAAATACTTGCTGGTAGCAACAGATTACTTCACGAAGTGGATAGAGGTAGAACCTCTTGCCAAAATCCGAGATGTGGACGTCAAGAACTTCATATAGAGAAACATCATCACCAGATTTGGCATTTCAAGAGCCATAGTTGCCGACAACGGAACGCAGTTTGACAGCAAACTCATCAAGAACTTCTGTGCAAAATTCAAGATCAAGAATTACTTTTCGACACCAAGTTTTTCCCAAAGTAATGGACAAGCTGAAGCATCCAACAAAGTAATTCTGGATGGAATAAAGAAGAGGCTGCAGGCAGCAAAAGGAAAGTGGGTAGACGAATTGCCCAACGTACTTTGGGCATATCGGACTACGTCGAGAAGATCAACAAGAGAATCCCCCTTTGCCATGGCTTATGGCACAGAAGCAGTCATCTCACTGGAAGTCGGCATCCCAGGGATCCGAACCCAGGGAGTTGAGAATGGAACTAATGACATACTGTTAGCCCCAGATCTTGATCTATTAGAAGAAAGAAGAGAGAATGCTGCAATACAGCTTGCAGCATACCAGCAGCAGCTTGCCAAAGCTTACAACAAGAAGGTTAATCCAAGGGATTTTCGCGTCGACGACCTAGTCTTGAGAAAAGTCGTCGGCAACAAAAAGGATCCCAGAGAGGGCAAGCTTGGCCCAAACTGGGAAGGACCCTACAGAATCACTTCAGTATTAGGCAATGGAGCCTATCGACTTGAAGATAATGAGGGCAAAGCATTGCCTAGACCTTGGAACACTTGTAATCTGAAATTTTTCTATCATTAGATGTTCCTTGTTATTTTTTCAAACGTTATTAATAAACTCATAGCAGAATTCCTCTACACTGATAAAAGATGCACAATATTATTTCTGAATAATGAGAACCCAAGTGGAACTCAGGTTCACATTGGGGGAAAAGAGAAGAAGAATATGCTTAACACTTGTTGAAATTTGTACCAATTTACAAGTCGAAGTTAAGCCGAGATTATTCCTTATTTTCACTTGTTGAAATTTGTAGCAATTTACAAGTCGAAGTTAAGCTGAGAGTGTTCCTTATCTTCACTTGTTGAAATTTGTAGCAATTTACAAGTCAAAGTTAAGCCGAGATTATTCCTTATCTTCACTTATTGAAATTTGTAGCAATTTACAAGTTGAAGTTAAGTTGAGAGTGTTCGTTATCTTCACTTGTTGAAATTTGTAGCAATTTACAAGTCGAAGTTAAGCCGAGATTATTCCTTATCTTTACTTGTTGAAATTTGTAGCAATTTACAAGTTGAAGCTAAGCTGGGAATGTTCCTTATTTACATTTTTTGAAATTTGTAGCAATTTACAAATAGATCATTGTTTAGCACTTGATATAACTTGAGAAAAGTTTATAAGTTGAAATTAAAACAGTATATGCTTTACACTTGTTAAGATTTATGAAAAGTTTGCAGGTCAGTACCTTGCCGAAGTAAAGCTTGCAGTTATTATACCTAAGGTATGTAACCCAGAGAAGATTGCATAAAGAAGGCAAAGTTTGAAAGGCATGCAAAATATTCTAAGTATAGAATCATATAGAGGCAGTCAAAGAAAAAGAGTGCAGACATTCAAAGAAAGTTATATTAAAACATTCAACATAAACTGGAGGCACATCGGCCATACAAGAAACTTATATTATCCAGAAAACAAAAAAGTACAAAAGACATCAAGGTTGTGATTCTTCAACTTCAGGCGCAATTTGAGTCTGGACCTCGGCAGATTCTTGGAGAACTACCTCGGCAGATTCCTGAAGAACTACTTCGGCAGCCTTTTCTGCTACGATCTCGGCATCGATTTCGGCAAGTGTTTGGTCAAGACTTTTATTAGTTGGAGGAACATCAGATGATACTTGTTAAGGAGTAGCTTCCTTGACAACCTCCTTATCCTCCTCCTCATGAGTCAAGTCTAGGACTTGATTATCCTGAGGAGGGGACTTGGTCTCAGTGGCATCTTTAGGCTTCCTTACTAGAGCCTCATCATCATCCTTATCCTCATCCTTGGATTCAGACTTCGATTCATCTTCGGCTTGAGTTGGAGGTGGAGGTGGAGGGAATGGAAGTGGGATAGAGTCGGCATTGCGGAAAGGTGAATTGGCAAGGAGATCGAGTTTCTTTATCAGGGACATCCAACCAAGGGAGAAGCCCCTATTGCATGCCTGCCTGACTTGGAGTTTGTAGTCCTCAGTAACGTCGGCTATACCTTGGGCATAAGCCTTTTCATCAGCTTCTTTGATTTCGACTTATTTCGTAGCCAATGCCTCCTGAAGCTCCTTTTCGGCCTGGGCCTTTTACCCTCGGCCTCTTTTTTCTTAGCTTTGGCGACCTTCCTGATAGCCTCAGCAGATTCAGCTTTTTCTTTTGCTATCTGTTGGGCCTTAGTGGCGGCCTCAGCCTGATCATCCAACTTCTTCATTTTTGCTTGAAGACTCTTGTTGATCTTTTGGAGGGCAGAATACTCCTTCTTCATCTCGGTCAACTTCTCTCGATTCTTGAAAGATTACATTGAAAATGAATGGGCGTGCTGGATGGCCTGAAAGAAAACAGAAGTGTTAGAAAAATATTTTAAGTGTAAAACAGAATGGAAGAAAAAAGTACCAAGAAGGAACACTTACTTGAACGGAGTGCTGGAGCATTAGGGCATAGTTCTTATACTCACTATACCCAGCATTCCGCTCCAGATCACCAGGAAGGAGCAGCGCCGTACTGAGGGTAACGTCGACGTTAATGTCATCGGTGCTTTCACTTGTCATTATGGGCCTATCTTCTAGAGTGATCTGAGGAGCCCAAGGAACATCAGATTTTTTGGACCCCGAGGTCGTTGCAGACGATGACCTCGGCTTTTTCGATTGTGTAGATGCTAATGGCTGGGCTTCTGTACGCCTCTTCCCAGCAGAGGGTTGAGACTTGTCACTCTCAGCCAGTTTGGATATAGGTAAAGTGTCCTTAGATTCAACCTGAGTCACTTTAGCCTTTGGCTGGGCTTTCTCGGTTCTCTTCGGCTTTGGTGGAGGCATGGTTTGCGTCGGCTGAGCGTCGACGTCAGTAGGGAGGTCGGCCAGGAGATCTTCAACAGCAGGCTTTGGACGACCCATCTCGGCAGTTTTGACAAGTCTTCACCGACGTTTTCGTTCAGGTATGGGGATCAAGTATGGTGCAGAGGTTGATGGCAAATTCGCTGGGTCAGACGTTGATCCTTGGTCTGTTCGTGATGTGGATGCAGTCTGGGTTGTGGCAGAGGGTGGAGAGAGGCTTTTCTTCTTTGTTTTGGGGACGTCGGGCAAAATTGATTTGTATATAGGGATAAAGTTGAGAAGAAGAGGGGCTTTTCTTTTATGAACTAGCAAGTCCAGGAGCTTTTTCAAATCCTTGCTGGGAACGTAAGATTGGCGAAAATTTTTCGGTGGCTTGCAAACGTTTGCAAGAAGAAAACAGACATTAGAAACAAATAAACTATTGAAACACTTGGAAAGAAACAACTAAGTATTGACATTGGCCTCTTACCCTTGCCCTCCTTAACTGATCGAGGAAGAGGGTACAGATGAGCGTCCTCATCTGCGCCATACTCCCAATTTTCCGAAGCAATAACGTAATCATCTCCAGCCCCCTTGTTGGAGTCTGGGAGGTCAGTTACGATTTTAAATTCGGTGGACTTGGGCTTGAGGTAATAAACGAAGCCTTTTTCTTTGAGGTTAAGGGCACACATGGTATAACAAAATTGAATGTCGGCAAGGGTAATCCTAACGTTTTCCTGCCTAGCTAAGGCTATGATACCATTGATCACTCGGTAGGAGTTAATGGTAAGTTGCATAGGGTTCAACTTATAGTAATGAAGAACTTCACGAAAAAGGGGATTAAGAGGAAGCCGAAGTCCACATTCAGTAAAAGCGACAATGGAAAAGAGCATCGTATCATCTGTGGGCATGATTGAGTCGTCATCCCCAGCCAGTCTCAGATGGACGTCGGCAGGAATTTTGAACTCTTCCCTAAAGTATTCAAGTTTGGTCGGGGTATCTACCCTATGTCTCCACATACCCATGATTTCGGCGTAAAGGAATTTGATTACAAAAAGAAGATGTTCCTAAAGGGTTTTTAAAACCTCGGCAAAACCTGGGTAAACACTGGTAAAGCTTGTTTCAGTTTTTCCTAAGAGTTGGAAGGTTCTATAGACAAATCCCAAGCCTAAATCTATGAAGACAAAGATTGAGGGTACAGATCTGGAAAAAATAACACAAAAAAAACAAGAAACAAGAGACGAAGCTTCAGAATCAAGAATAGAGGTGGGGCTCTCAAAAGCATAAAAAACAAGAAATATAGGCTCAAGAACAATGGCAAGAAATTGGTAAAACAGTGCAAGTGTTCAAGACATGAGCGAAATCGTGGAATAGACGCATCCAGAGGAATAGTTCAGTAAATCAAAGGTTTGAATAAAGCAGTAACAGTAGCAAGTAAGCGAAAAAGCATAGAAGAATTGAGAATAGAAGGAACAGAGGCTTACCAGGAAAAGTGGAGCCGGTATGAAGGTCGCCAAGGTCAGACAACGGATGTAGACACGACGGAACGGCGAAAGCTTCGCTGAAATGGAAGAATGAAGACGGTTGCAGAGCTTGGAGCTAGAGCAATGGCGGATTTGAGAAAGTTTAGAGAGAGAAAGAGTAAGTAAATCGAGTGCAAAAGTAAAGAAAGGAAGAAAGAAAGAAAAGTTTTATCAAAAACTTGAAACGGCGGCAAAACAGGGCATTTATTGCGCTGAGCAACGATCGTCGACGGCAGCGCCTGCAGCGAAAGCATGTCAGAAACACGACCCAATGAGGATCAAACGCGTAAATGAAACAGTTGAAAAGTAATGCTTGACAGCTCACACGCGTGAAGAAGTTCATGGGGAAATCTTGTTCACAAGAAGACATGTCGGCCTGAATTAAATGATCTCAACAGAAGATGTTTTTAGCCGACGCACTGGAGAGAAGTACCGATATAGGTTCCATCACCTCAGAATGTCGATGTAATAGAACTTAGGGGGCAGTTGTGGGGATGTATTTTCTAAGTACCAATACGTGGCATGGTGACGCCGACGTGTAAGACGAGGTGCCACGTGTCATGGTAGTTATGCCGAGGTTATCTGGGAGTTGCCGAGGTTATCTCTGAAGATATCGGAATCCGGGATAAGCGGATAAGGGACAAGAGTCCTAGGATGAGAGAAGACTTAGTTTGGGTAAAAATAAGACTCTTAGAGGGAGTCCAAGATTAGCAGTAATCTTGAGTCCATAGAAGTCAGGCTTCTAGTGGGACTAGGATTGAGTAAACTATAAAAGAGAGGCATCCCTGTGGGTCTAAGGTACGCAATTCATACTTTGAGTATTAAGTTTAGCACTATTGATTATCTTTGAGAGATATACTGACTTGATCGTCGGAGTACCCCCGGGTGGAAAAACCACCGCCGGAGCCTTTTCTCTCTGTGCAGGATAACCAGGTGCCATCTATTCTGCCTGTGTTCTACAGCTGAATTACTAAGGAGGGCAGTGTGGTTGGAAATTCACTCACACAGTATGTGTAGAACTCGCTCATGTATGTATGAGATCCACACTATAGCGATTCCGATTTTTGGCCCGTCACTTGTGGTGTTCCAGACTTGGGTTGTATAGTTCTAAATAGTGACTCATATCTTGTTTCCCTTGTCTCCCATTTATTTGTGGTTATCAGGTAGTAGTTGTGTGTTTGGAGCAGGTTGGTTGCATGTTTTTCCAAACCTGTGATGCCCAGATTTTGGCTCTTCTGCTTGAGCGGGCATTCGTGCACTCAAGCAGGCTTCTCAAATTTTGCTTCTCCGCTCAAGCGGCCATTCTTGCACTCGAGTGGGATTTGTCAACTCTAAGCATTTTTGCAGTTCTACAAATACTGAGATAGTGCATTGGAGGCTCGAGCGTCTAGTTCCACGCTCAAGCGAGGTCCTTCGTATGCAAAACTTCTGTAAAAGCGTATCCCACGCTCGAGCGTCACTTTTCACGCTCGAGCGGAACTTTGTGTCTGACGCTCGAGTGTCACTTTTCACGCTCGAGCAAACTGCGTGTATAACAGCCCGCGAAGATGATGTTTTGTATCACTTTTTCATTTCTCTCTCTCTCTAAAACTTTCCAAAGACCTGGATCTACTCATTCTCTCTCTAAAACTCACATTCTCTCTTGAATTTCATCTAGATCCGTTGATCTCTTCACCTTAGTGCCTCTGAGAAAAAGCTAGAGCATCTCAAGATCTATATTTTGATCCGAATAGAAGTGGGTTTCGGTGTCCTTGGAGTTGCTCTCTTGTGTGACTCATCTTCTTCCTTTGAGGTAGGGATTCTTCTACACCTTCATATGATATTTAGTTTAGATATTTGTCATTTGTATAACAATGGTGTGATTTGACAATGTTTTAAGTAAAACCTAGGGTTTGGATATAAGATGGAAAGAAGGGTTTTTGATAAATGAGAAGAAAATGATTGTGGGGTTTAGAAATGATGTTGTGTGATGTCAAGATTGTTGATTTTGGCACTTGATTGAGATTTGGGAAAAAGAGGGATTTTGCCCTAGAATAGTATTATATTTGTTTTGTATAAATAAATGAAATTGATGTTGTAAACATGGAATTGGACAAGTATTGAAATAGATGGTGAAATTGAATAGGTGATATGTCTCCCCTTTGGAAATTTTGAATAAATTATCTTTCATAAGATTGTATATCTGTTTAGAAATAACTATATTGGGTTATCGATGGAGGATAACTATGATTGTTGTAGAAATTGCATGTGGATTAAGTGAATTAAAACTAGTCCATGATTGGTTATCATTGAATATGATTATGTGTTTATATACATTATATATGTATGATTAATTGGGAGTGGAAATGGGATATACTCCACATATGATTCTGTATTAAATTACATTGCATATGTATGAATGTTTGTTTGGGAGGAGAAAGGGGATGGACTCCATTATAATTAAGTTGGCTGGAGTATCTTGGGTGAAAGTCCCGAAACTATACATGGGTGCGTATCCAGCGGACGAAATACCCGTAAAATGACAATTGTAGTGCTTGTATAGCCTACGTTTACATGGGTCCCGTTTGACAGTTTCCTGCGGACAAAATATCTGTGAAAGGAAAGTTTGATGTGTTTATACGATGATGATGTGATTGTAGAACTAATGAGTTATAGTCTCATTTGGATTGTTAAAGAAATGATGAAATCGGGTCATGTAATGAAATAAATTGAATGGAAATGGATTAAGAATTGAATTTGGTATCTTATGAGTATATAAAGTGTGGATGTTCTATCACTGACGTGTATGCATAGTATACTTATACATTTGCTAAGTTTCATATACTGTGTTAAATGATTCTTACTGGGCTATGACTCACCCTATTTGGGGATAAAATTTTCAGATATTGAGGGCATGCCTTCGCCAAGGCAATAGATGGGAGGGACTTTTGGAAGCACGAGCTTCTTGTTTTGATTCTATATTCTTTTTGTATAGCCAATGGCTTATTTGTAAGAGCTAGTATCTCTTTTGTTATAACAAAGTTGAGGCTTGGAAAGATGTAAGCCGATAAGACATGAATTTATGTTAAACTCTTTTGTATCATTAACTTCATGAAATGAAAAGACTATTTACTTTGATTTATGTTATCAATTATGCATGTTTTGGGTTATATTTATTGTACTTTTTAAGAGCGTTACACACACCATTAATGATTGAGATCTAAAAAGGATTGTGAGAGTACCCAAAAAAAAAAAAGATCTTAATCATTGTTGGTTCCAAAATAGTGTGATGAGCTACGGGGTGGTGGTTCCAAGTGATAAGATGGGTTGCAGTATGGAGGTGGTGGAGGTTCCAGATGATAGTTTAAAAATAAAATTAAAATAAATAAATAAATAAAAAATCCTACCAAAATGATGTGTTATGATTTTAATGCTATGTTTAGTGGGAAATTTGAGAAGGGATTTGGAAAAGGAAATGAAAAAAGTAAGTGAAATATGAATAAAATATACATATATTTCACCTATCAATGAGACTGTACTTACTACTTTGGGTCTAAATTAGCCTCTCTTCATTAGTTTAAACCACACTTACTACCCAATGAGACTCTGTACTTACTACTTTATCAGAATCACACTTACTACTTAATGAGACTCTACTTACTGCTTTATCAAACTTGACTTATCAGCCATTTAAACCACACTTACTAGTTAATGAGACTATACTTAATATTTCATCAGACCTAACTTACCACTCATTTGAATCACACTTATTACTCAATGAGACTCTTCTTACTACTTTATCAGACTTGACTTACCACTCATTTAAGCCACACTTACAACTCAATGACACTATACTTACTGTTTTATCAAACTTGACTTATTACTCATTTAAATAATACTTACTACTCAATGATACTCTATTTACTACTATATTAGACTTGACTTATTAATCATTTAAACTGAACTTAAGACTACATTTACTATTTTATCAAACTTGATTTTTTTTTTTTCCTTACCACTTGAATCTCATAATTTTTCTTTTAACTAGGTGAAATGTTATTCCAACAAAACATAAAAATTTATAAATTCAAAATATAATGGAAGTGAAAGTAAAAAGAAAAGACTTACCTAAGGAGTTCCAAATCAACAACAATTCCATCTTAAATTTTCAAAAGTTTTAGAAATGAACATCAAATTTTGTTTATGGAATCCTCAAATGAATTTGAAATTTTCCTATATTTTGTTAATCATATTTCTCATTAATTGCATTTATTGTGGTAGATGAAAAAGATATTAGGTTTCATTTATTGCCATTCATTGTCATTAAGTATGTTAGGTTTTTATTCTTGGCAACCCCGTTTGACAAAACTCCTTTCAGATGTATTTATTTTCGCACTTTTATTTCAGTGAGGCTATGAGTTTATTAGATGCAAATCCAAACCCGAATCGAGCCATGCAGAGAAGTTTATGATGTTAATGCTTTCAAGATTGCCACTTCGCTGATTATTACGGGGGTCGAGCTGCCCGGTCAGCTCGCGGCCGAAGCAAAATGCAAAATTGCATTCAAAATTGCATGTCTGTCATTGGTCGCTCGAGCCAAGAAGAGCTCGCTCGAGCGAAGGTTTGCTCGCTCGATCCAAAGAGTTCTCGCTCGAGCCAAGGATTGCGTCCATACAAAAACCTGAAAGAGTGTATTCCTCGCTCGAGCCAAGGATTCGTCGCTCGAGCCAAGGCACTAGTAGAAATCATGAAAAATACACTCCTCGCTCGAGCCAGCAAAGCTTCGCTCGAGCGAGCCTCAGAATCCGGATTTCTCAAGGAATTTGTTTTCTTCCCAATCTAGGATTGCTTTTGGTTCTCTATAAATACTTGGTTTTCTCCCAAAACTAAGTGATTGATTGAAGTTCTCCAGATCTTCTTTTTGGTTCTTAAAGGTTTATATCTGGGGATATTTTGTTATTTTTTCTTTGATGTTTTATTGAGTATTCAACTCATGATTTAAAGAGAGTACATCAAAGGTTTGTTTGTTATACACAAAAGAGAGAGTTGTTCTTCAGTTGTGAATTCTGAAGAATTCGAGCCTGAAGCTTTGGTGGAATCCAGAGTGGCTCATCAGAAAGACAATTCCGTGCTGAAGATGGGGTTGGAAGAGACACATAGAGGTTGGTTCAATTAGGCGTTGTGGATTCGCTAGATAATTGAGAGTATACCTGTGTAATTCCTTTAATTCTTCTTAGTGGATTGTCTTGTGGCAGTTGCCCGTGGTTTTTTTATCACAATTGGAAGGTGTCCAATTGTGGTTTTTTCACGTAAAAATCTTTGTGTCTCTTTCTCTTGATTGTTTGATTGGGATTGTTATATTCTGCTTAAAATTGATACATAATCACAAATCAACATCTAGGAGGTTTCTAGATTTTTCAAAGTAGATAAATAAATAAAAAAAAATCATATTCCATAAAAATTATAATAAAATTTATAAATTTCATATTTATTTTATACATTTTTTTTTTCTTTACATTCTATTTTATAAACTCATTTTTTTCCTCAACGTAAACTCATTTTTTTTTTTCTTCTCCCCAATGTAAGATTCACCTTATATAAGTGAAACAACTCACCTCAAATAAATTTTTTTTTTCAATGATGGAAAATCAAATAAAAACATAAGTTTCACAAAGAAATTATGACTAAAACGAGCTTTTGTTATAGTGAAGTCGCGGCCCAAAAATCACATAAAATTTCCATGTCGAATGACAAATAAACTTTCCTAAATCACTGACACATTTAGAATTTAAACAATTTCAAGGCAAACATAGTGGCATTGAACAGTCACACGTATTAGTTTTCATAACAGCCAGACAAGACAAATCTAGTCATTTTGAACATTCAAATTCTTCCAAAGAGAGGATCTGACAAACACACAACAACATAAAAGCTGTGGAAGCAACATAGCTCATGTAGAATTTGTGCTATGAAGCACAAGTCCGGCTAAGGATATTGGTGCGGATACCTTACGGATATATTGATATGGCAAAATTTAAAATAAAATAAGATACGGATATGATTGGGTTACATCAATAAATTTTTTATTTTTTTTTAATTTATAATTTTAGATTCAATTTACAAATCAAAATTTAATATCAAGGTAAAAGAAAAAATTATAAAACTAAAAGTGAAATCGTAGTTTAACAATACTAATACCAAAGCAAAGTCTATATGTTGTTTTAATGTCATCAAATAGGAAAATTACAAAATAAAGTTTCATTCTAAAAGCGAGCTGAGCAGAGCAAAATTTGAAAACTAAAAATTTCAATTTTCACTTCCATCAATTTTATCATTGAATAATATATTTTTCATCTATGGTACATCAAGTAAAATATTTGCAATTTCAAGTAAATCAAAATTGTCTTGTAAATTAAACGTATTTCCACCAATATCTCATAGTTTGTGTGCCCTCGATATATCTATCCTATACCTATGAAGTACCCATGGAGTACCTAACTACCAAAGAATCTATAAGAAGTACCTGATACATATTTCAAGTATTTAGATACCAGTATCCGGTATGCATGCAGCCCTATCAATATGAATATTAATACAAATACCTAATAAATACGTGATATGAGTACGATAATATTTTTGAAGTAACCACACTTCACAGTTTTTGTGTAAGCAGATGATTTCTTACCTCATGATTGTTGGAGGGCGGTGAAAGCAGAGCAACACTACCGTCCAGGCCATTGGGCCTTTCTATAAAAGAAAGTTCTCTGAGATAATGCAATCAATCAGCCACATAAGCCCACATTACTGCGAAACATCATTGGGTTGAGATTTACAATCAAGATGAACATGAAAAAACAAGCGATTCAGTGAACAAGACCTATGTAAAAGCAAAATCCGAGAGGGTAAAATTTCACAGCCGGCCCTGGCCCAATCCAATTTTTTGTCAAATTTAAGGGGGCCCATTAGTAAGTGTCATGTACAAAACTCATCTAATTTCAAAACAAAATACTTATACCAATTAGTCTTATATATTTTTAATTGTTACAAAAAATCTCTTCTTTTTTTTTATTTATATGTATATAATTTTAAAAACGATATTACATCCCACTACCGCTGGACTTTTGTCAGACGGTCAACGGAGACTCGTCGGAATGTTCAACATCACTGAAAAGTTAGTCAGAGTATCACTGGAAGTTCGGCGGAATATCGTTAGAGTGTTCTGAACGTGACTAAAAGTCGTCAGAATGTCCAAAATGTTGGTTGGATGTCAAGAAAATCATCGGATATTCACTAGAATGTCCAAAATATTGTAGGAAAAAAAATAAATGGAGAAATTATAGTGAAAAAAGTAACAAAATATGCTAAATATTGATAACTTGAAAAAAAAAAAAAAACAGCAACAACAACAATGGAAAAAAATATATATTATTTTTAAATTTTTGTAAGGTTTAAGCAAATAATCTCAAATATTGAACAAATTGAAAAGAAAGCATGATTCTATTAAGCATTTATCCTTATTAATCTAACTGAAAAATATGTTATGAAACTGTAAAATTTTACCGCCTATAACTAAAACTCGAAAATAATTTGTTTAGAATTTGAAAATTTTCTCAATTAAAACAAGAAAATAAAAGTGTGTAACAGAGAAAAGGTAAAAAAAATTGAGAGATCAAAAGAGAGAAATAGATATATAGAGAAGATTGTACTCCAACAATTGTTTTTGATTTAGATCTAGTCTGTTCTTATGTAGATCGACTTATCTTTTTTGTCGGAAACTTGCCTTCTTTGCCGTCGGTGAGAGTGAAGTAAGGAATCGGTGGTTGGTGGTTGCCAGTGAACCTCAATTAATGGTGGTTGTCAATCGCCGGTAACTATATGTTAGAAAGAGAGAGAAGAAGAAGTAAGACGTGATTGCCAATTGCCGGAAAGGAAGTAAAAGAGATAGAGAATAATGAATGCACAAAGAAGAGTGAAGAAGGAAATACTTAGTGGAGCTTTGAGAGTATCCAAAAAGTTGTAAAACTAAATAGACTTATTTCCTTTTAAATAGGACTTCCTAGTAATTTGTGCTTAATTTTAATGTGTAAATAATATGGTGTTAGTAGGCTTAAAAATGGGACATTTACACACAAGTTCTAATTTATGAACTTATACTCTATTAAGTCCTAACTAAGATTTTTTAGACCTTAAGTCTCATTAAATTTTTAATAGTTAGAATTGCCTTTCAAATAATGATTGTTCATAATTTATGATTATCTATAAAGGAACATGATGATTTGACATTTATTTTGATTTTTAAAACTTTAAAATATCAACTTTCAAATTGAAAAAACTAATATATATATATGTATTTTTTTTTTTGAAAAAAAAATTGAATTATTTTTTTAGTGCAAAAATGAAAATTTTGTATTTATAAAGGAGTATGATGATGGAACATTGATGTGCAAAAAAAAAAAATAAAAAAATAAAAAAATAAAAAAAAAAATAAAAAAATAAAAAAGAAAAAATTGATAATGTTCACAGTTTTAAAATTGGAAAAAACTATTAATATTCTCAGTTTTATTAGATAGTTGAATCAAACTAATAAGTAGAAGGGAAAAAATGTCTAATCTCATGCTCTGGTTTTTTTTTTTTTTTTTTCATTAGTTATGAAACAATTATATGGAACACTAAATTAATGTTCTTAGTTTTAAAAATTAGAAAAAACTGATATTATTCTCAATTTTATTAAATAGGATTTATGGATTCAAAAAATCTTAAATAGGACCTAAGTTACCATAACATTTATAAATAGGACTTTTAAGTAATTAACTCCTTAAAAATAAAATTTCAAACAAATTAATTTAATTTCACAATCCAAATTGAAGGTCCTTACAAATGATATGTGAACTTATTTAGTAATTTTACTCTTAAAATGCAAGAAAAATAATATTTAATTTCATATTTTACTGTAGTTTAATTTTTAGATTTTCTTTGATATTTTTCTTTTTCTTCTTCTCTTTTTTAATAGATCAGGTGATATTTTTCCTTATTGTTAATTGAATTTTCTAAATCATAAAGCAAACCACATTTTTATATTTTTGAGTTTGTAATAATTTCCTTCATACCTTGATTTATTTAAGTAAATTTTAATAGAGCAATACTAGGACCTAAAATAAAAATATTCTGTAGAATATTTGATAATTCATTTGGAGTCTTTAATATTTTTTTTTAAATATAATTTTAATGATTATATAAAGCATATTCTATGAGTAATATTATAAAAATATACATCTATATATATGAAAAAAAAATTATTAGTACTTATCATTTTACCCACATTTTTTTTTTTGGTATGATTATGTATACAAAAATACTATATATTTATGATTTTTTTTTTATTTATTATTATCTAAGCATGGCTCATATCTCATTACATTGATTTGGAATCTATATTATACACGTTAAAGTTAAAATTTTGAATAAATAATATTTTTTTTTAATACATGAATGGCTCAATTTTAAAATTTTGTCTCAAGCCCTGAAGATATGAGGACCGGCTTTGCCTATCCTATTTGTAGAGAGGTTATTTCTGTGACTTAAACATGTGCCATTAGGACACTAATGGCAGGCTAAGATAAAGATCATTGATGCAAATCCAACTCCAACACAAAGAAAGGCAAATGATTAATTTCCAAACTTGTTTTCCAGATAGTATGAGAATGCAATATGAAGTTCTGGGTCAAGCCAAAGAGTCAAATCAATGGATTTGCCATTGATCATTTGAAGGTTTATGCATCCAATTCAGATTGAAAAATTAGATTGCAGATTTCAACAATGATTTTAAAGCTTTATATTTATGAATTCAAAATAACACCACGAAACTAGTTATTTCAAATTCACCCATAGAAGCATTCTAGTACAGCAAGGATCCTTCAGCCCTCCCCAATAGCTATTTCAATACACTAGTAACTAGCAACCAAGCTTCCTATATTGTTTGTTTTATCTTAACCTCAAATCCTTTCATTTCAAATTCATCCATCCAAATGCAACCGGTATTGGTCTATTTAATGACAACATACCATCTGCAAGAAATACATCTAATATTTTTTGATAACAACACATGCTTAAACTAGTAACAGGAATATGCCTCCATTTTAATAGGTAGATTCAAGGAAAGAGGACACACACCCTGCATAACTGAGCTCACTTACACAAATTATCTTATTTTATTGCAAACCCAACCTTTAAAGAAATGGCATGGGGGATTTGTTCCTGTGCTCTTGATTTGATTGACAAAGTAAAATGTTGCAAAAGAACTCAACCAAGAATGAGTTTAGTTAAATAAGAAGTTGAGAACAAATTAGACAACCAATAGTATGACTCTCAGCAAAGAAACAGACCAAAGTCCAATAGCAATCAAGAACACATAAGACAAACCTTAGTTGGAACAGAGAGTGAAGACCAAAATGCACATCCTATGCAGTTAAGATTGCTCATAGAAAACTCATCAGTAAGGGAAAAATCATGTAATCTTGACAGCAACCAGGAAAAAATGAAGCTTGTGACCTTCTCATTAACGGTTGTGTGGTTTTTCTTCTGCTGAGAAGAAAAAGCACATCCTCTTCCCAATGAGAAGAAAATCCAAATATGTCAAATTCACTCTGAAGATACTTGGCTTCATCATCTGCTTTATCAGCCATATATCAGTGACTAGGTTCCCAACCTTCTTCGCATCTCCTTCAATAACATCACCATTGGAGCATGGTTCTTCAAAACTAAGGAAATGTCAGTTTCAGAAGCACCAGCAAGCTTAAATCGCTCAACAACATCATCTAGATTCTTTGTCCACCTGTTCAACCCTTGCACTTGGATTTTTTAGCTCTCTGCTCTTCCAGTTTCTCCCACATCACAGTCGTGACTTTCATTTTCTCCTCTGCACTATCAAAAAGTTCAATAATTTCAGTAGGATCCCATTTTGAAATATCTTATTTCTTAGAAAGTATACAAGACCAATGCAGGTTTGCCATTTCAAATTGTTGTTGCCTCAATGCAAGTAACCCCTCAAAAGTCTGGTTTAATCATGAGTGCATCCTGGTATTTCTCTGTGGCCAGAGAGTATTTTTTCCTCACCTAGTCATAAACTGTTTGGAATTGTGTTGCAACCACCTCTTTTGCCCCGAGTCATTAATTGGAATATGTTTCCTCGCAGCACACATACGAACATTTCCTCAATTGAGGAAAGCAAGTGGAGCAACTTGGAATTTTAAGACAGCCTTATCAAAAAGGCTTTGAGCCTCTTCACTCGTTACTATCTCTTCAAGTAACACTTCTCTATCCCAAGCTCGTGCAGGTCAATATGCGCATTTGGGTCAATACCAACGTGGGTCCGGAATAACTGAGCAAATTCAAATAACCAGTCATCCATCTCCACTTATTTGCACTCGGGATCTTCTGAAGCTCTAGTTTTTTGTCTTTGGATTTGGAGCTTCCTTTTCTGGATTATCAATCTCAACATCCACAATTTCAACAACAGACTCACCCAAAGAAGATTGTGAGCCAATCTCATCTCTTTTGATCCCCTCACTCTTAACAGTGTTAGAAATGGTTTTGGAAATTCTGGAATAAACAGAATTTTTCCTAAATTTTGGTCTAATTTTTAGGTGGGACCCGTGTGCCAAAGTTGGCGGGTCTAAGTGATAATGCGTTTTATGCCGCGTTGTGATTCACGTGGTATATTTAGTTACTGAAAACTATTATCGGGTGAATGGGAAATTGAAGCCAAAAGAGCTCCATGGAAATGGAGTTTTTGGCGAAAATTCCTTAAGGTTTGAAAAATGACTTGTCCCACATTGATTTGGTGGGAAACTTTGAGTGGGTTTATAAGGCTTGGAGTTGGAACTTGGGGTAGGCCCTAAGGGGCACCCAAGTTTTGTAGAGAGAGAGGTTATGTGCTAGACTCATTGGACTCAAAATAAACACGCGTGCCGCCGTCTAGTCAAGTGGGCTGGGCTTGGCACAAAAACATTTGAATTTATTTTTTATCTTTAGAAATAAATTATGACCGTTTGAATTTAAATTTCAGTTGGAAAATTCAATTTTTGCACCTCTTCTACAAACAAATCCGAAATTCTGTACAAATTTGAAACTGTTCAAATACAATTTTTATCTGTCCGAATTTAAATTTAAACCCAAACCCAACAGGTTCAATACCTATTCAAACAGGTATGCTACCTATTCAATTCAAAATAAAAGGGTGCCACTACATCTATAAATAAGACAAGTCCCTCATTTGATTTTCACTCTAATTTTCGTCCAATACTCTGCTTTTGCTCTCTGTATGTTTTGCCTCATTAACTACATTAATTTTCTATGAGAAAGAGTGTATACAATTAGTGTGTTTGTTGTGCGAATAAATTGTAATGCTGTATTTATTTGTTGTTGATCATTTTATCCTGGGAGATAGACATCCGCATATCTGAAAGCACCGTGGAGAGGACTAATCTGTCTTAAGAACACAGTGTTAAACACTGGACTTGATCAAAAGTTTGTTCAAGAAATTAATTAAGTTGTTAATTTATTTTCTGTTTTATTATTATTTATTTAAATCAGATTTTGATTTTGTTTTTGTAACAAAATAAAAATTTGTTTTTATTTATTGGTTTGATTTTTGTAATCAAACAATCTCTTTCATTTCTTATTTTTCTTTTGTATTCTGTTTGTCGTTTAGTACACAAATAGAATTTATTTATTTTAAATACAGTGAAGATTGTCCAACAATCTTAAGACATTTTTTTTTTTTTTTTTGGTGTCTTCATTGTATTTAATGTTCTGTGTTTTCACAAAGTGATATTCTGGTTGGAAAACAAATAGTAGCAATATACTGTTTGACAGATAGTAGTAATATACTATCTTTTTTTTTTTGACAACTAGTAGTAATATACTGGTATCATTAACAATTGTAGAATATTAATTTGTGTTATAGAAAATTATTGTGGTATTTTATTTTTCTAGTTTTAGTAACAAGGAAAAATAAAATTATTTTGTATTATAATTTATTTTTTGGTTTTAGTAACTAGAAAATTAATTTGTGTTTTGGTTTTTCTGATTTTTGTAATCAAATATAATGGTTTCTGAAAGTAGTACTCCAAATCCGATCGTTATAATGACTTCGGTCCCTATCCAGAACCATGTTCAAGTTCCGATAAATCATGGAGAAAAATCGAAAAAATTTAATGGCACTGAGTTTAAGAGATGGCAGCAGAAAATGTTGTTCTATCTTACAATTCTAAATTTGGTCCAGTTTCTCTGTGAAGAGGCTCCAGTACTTAGAGAGGATGAAAGTGATTGGCAAGTTGTTGCCGCTGTGGATGTTTGGAAACATTCAGATTTCTTGTACAGAAACTACTTCCTCAATGGCCTTGACAACATGCTGTATAATATTTACAGCCCTCTGAAAATAGCAAAAGATTTATGGGATTCTTTGGAGAAAAAATACAAGACAGAGGATACTGACACAAAGAAATTTGTTGTCGGTAAATTTCTAGACTTCGTTATGATAGACTCCCAGACGGTAATTTCTCAAGTTTAAAGTTTTCAATTAATTTTACATAATATTCATTCTGAGGGTATGTCTCTGAGTGAGTCTTTCCAAGTCGATGCGTTAGTGGAAAAATTACCACTAGCTTGGAAAGATTTCAAAAATTATTTAAAACATAAACGCAAAGAGATGACCATGGATGAACTTATTGTAAGATTGAGAATTGAGGAAGATAACTGTAAGGCTGAAAAGAGGAATGGGAAAAATCTCATTGAGTCCAAGGCTAATGTGGTTGAACAAGTTCACAAACCACATAACAAAAAGAGGAAGTTTACTGGAGATGGTCCTAAACAAAGCGACAATAATGGCAATAAGAAGTTCAAAGGAAAATGCTATAACTGTGGCAAGACCGGACATCGAGCTTCTAATTGTCGCTGCCCTAAGAAGGATCACGGAAGTACAAGCAAGAAGACTACCAATCAAGCTAATGTGACAGAATTAGATTACATCTCTAACGGGGTAAATGACATCAATCTCTCTGCTGTGGTGTTTGAGGCTAATTTGGTTGGAAATCCCAAAAAATGGTGGGTTGACACTGGGGCAACTCGTCACATTTGTGCGGACAATAAGATTTTCACTACCTACAATGAGGCTGCAAATGGTGAACAACTTTTCATGGGAAATTCTTCTACTTCTACTGTAGCTGGACAAGGAAAGGTGATCTTAAAGATGACATCAGGGAAGGAACTGACCCTCAACAACGTACTGCATGGACCAAACATCTGGAAGAATTTAGTTTTTGGTTCTTTATTAAGTAAAAATGGTTTTAGGCTTGTTTTTGAGTCTGATAAATTTGTATTAACAAAGAGTGGTATTATGTTGGTAAGGGATACATGAGTGATGATCTCTTCAAATTAAATATAATGACGGTTGTACCAAAAGTTGCTATTAATAAGAATAACACATCTTTTGCTTATATTCTTGAGTCGAATTTATGGCATGGTAGATTAGGACATGTGAATTTTCATGCTTTGTATAGATTAATTGGTTTGGATTATATACCAAAGTTTGAAATTGATCCTAATCACAAATGTGAAATTTGTGTAGAAGCGAAACTAACTAAAGCTCCATTTAAATTGATTGAAAGAAAAACCGAACCTCTAGAATTAATTCATACTGACGTATGTAATCTTAAATTTGTTCAAACTAGAGGAGGTAAGAAATATTTCATAACATTTATCGATGATTGCACAAGGTATTGTTATGTATACTTACTTAGAAGTAAAGATGAAGTTTTAGAAATATTTAAACTCTACAAAACTAAAGTTGAAAATCAACTTGATAAAACCATTAAAATGGTTAGAAGTGATAGGGGTGGTGAATATGATACACCATTAAATGAATTTTGTACACACTACACCAAAATTGGGCTTTAGTGGCGGTTTTTTACCGCCGTTAAAGGATGTAAAACTGCCGTTAAAGCCTTTAACGGCGGTAATTTAGGACCACCGTTTATACTCGTGTCGAAAAAGGTACAACGGTCGTAAAAGGGTAAATTACCGTTGTGAAAAGTCGATCAAAAACGGCAGTAACATAGGACCAAAAACGGCGGTTCTTTACTGCCGTAAAGAGGTGTAAATTTTTTAAAAAATAATTCTCCCTTCTTGCAACCCCCAAGCCTCGAACCCTTGACCTTTAATCCACGCACACCAACCACTACACCACAACCACTCTATATAAAATATATTCCCTAAATAAATATTTAAACATTACTTTTGCTTTATTGTAGATGGTCATGTTCAACCTCTGGCCGTGCGTGGTCACCATACATCGGAGTTTCGCCAGAGCTCCGCCGGCAAAGACCGTCGTCATTAACGGCGGTAATGAGAGGGCTTTAGCAACAGTTTCATTACGGCCGTTAAAAGAGGGCTTTAGTGGCAGTTTTTTTAACGACGGTTTCATTACTGTTGTTAAAGATACTTTAGCGACGGTTTTTTAAACGGCGGTAACGAAATCGCCGTTAAAGATACATTAACGGCGGTTTCGTTACCGCCGTTAATAGTATCTTTAACGGCGGTAACGAAAACCGCCGTTAATGCCCTGTTTTGGCGTAGTGACACAATATGGCATTATTCACCAAATTATAGCACCCTATTCTCTACAGCAAAATGGAATTATTAAAAGGAAGAATAGAATCCTTAAAGAAATGATGAATACCATGTTACTAAGTTCAGGTTTACCGCAGAACTTGTGGGGGGAAGCAATATTGTCTGCTAATTATGTTCTTAACAGAATACCCCACAAGAAAACCAACAGCACTCCTTATGAATTATGGAAAGGTCGACCACCTTCCTATAAATATTTAAAAGTGTGGGGGTGTTTCGCAAAGGTAGAAGTTCTTGTTCCTAAAAAGACTAAGATAAGACCAAGAACAGTGAATTGTGTGTTTATTGGTTATGCTCAGAATAGTAGTGCATATCTGTTTCTGACTTATAAATCATAAATACTTGATATAAATGTGAACACTATTATAGAGTCAAGAAATGTTGTGTTTTTTGAACATGTCTTTCCTTACAAGAAAGGATAGGAATTAAGTTCACAGAAAAGAACTTACGATTGTACACAAAGTCAAGTGACTTATGACAATCAAACACAAGAGACTAGTAATGGTCTCAACCAACAAGATTTAACTAATGATGAACCAAGACGAAGTAAGAGAGCAAGAACATCAAAATCCTTTGGTCTAGATTTTCTGATATACCTGTTAGAAAATGAACCTAAAAGCTTCAAGGAAGCAATGACAGGTCCTGAAACACCTTTGTGGAAAGAGGCTGTTAATAATGAAATTGAATCCATTATGCAAAATCATACTTGGGAATTGGTGGATCTTCCACCTGGTTCTAAACCTCTTCGATATAAGTGGATATTCAAAAGAAAAATGAAAGCAGATGGTTCAATAGACAAGTATAAAGCAAGACTTGTAGTAAAAGGTTACAGACAAAAGGAAGGTCTGGACTATTTTGACACATATTCTCCTGTGACAAGAATAACATCCATCCGCATGCTTATTGCCATAGCAATGTTGTATAATTTAGAGATACATCAAATGGATGTTAAGACAGCTTTCTTAAACGATGATCTAAATGAAGAGATCTATATGGAGCAACCCGAAGGGTTTGTAATACCGAGGCAAGAAAAGAAAGTTTGTCGGCTTATAAAATCTCTTTACGGATTAAAACAAGCACCTAAGCAATGGCATGAAAAATTTGATCATGCTATGCTTACTAATGGGTTTAAGATAAACGAATATGACCAGTGCGTCTGTGTTAAAAACACTGACGAAGGATATGTCATAGTTTGTCTTTATGTGAATGACATGCTTGTCATTGGAAGCAGTCAAAACATGATCAAATCAACTAAGCAAATGCTTAATAGAAGACTTGATATGAAAGATATAGGGGTCGCAGATATTATATTAGGAATGAAAATTACTAAAACATCTAACGAATAAGCATTATCTCAATCACATTATATTGAGAAAATTATTAGTAAATTTATCAAGGATGATATGAATGTAGCTAGAACACCTGTAGACATCAGTCTTTATTTATCAAAAAATAAATGTGATGCAGTGTCTTAGTTAAAATACTCCCAAATCATTGAAAGCCTAATGTACCTAATAAATTGTACTCGTCCTGACATAGCTTTATGCAGTCACTAAATTGAGTAGGTACACGAGTAACCTCAGAGAAGACCATTGGAAAGTGATCATTTGGGTTCTTAGATATCTAAGATTTACTAGTGATCACGGTTTGAACTTTACTCGATATCCAGCAACACTTGAAGGTTATTGTGATACCAATTGGATAACGGATACTAAAGATTCAAAATCCACTAGTGGATATGTCTTTACTTTGGGAGGCGCTACTGTTTCTTGGAAATCTACGAAACAAACATGTATTGCACGATCCACAATGGAATCTGAGTTCATTGCTTTAGACAAAGCAGGAGAAGAAGTAGAATGGCTTCGTCACTTCTTAGAAGATATTCTAATGTGGCCAAAACCTGTGCCAGCTATTTGCATTCATTGTGATAGTCAATTTGCAATAGGTAGGGCACATAATCATATGTATAATGGGAAGTCACGACATATTCGTCGTCGATATAATACCATAAGGCAATTGCTCTCAAATGGAATAATCTCAATAGATTATATGAAATCTAAAGAGAATATTGCGGATTCGTTAACAAAAGGTGTAGCGCCCCGAAAATAATCCCGCATAACTATCACATCAACCCACTTCAAGATGACACATTAACCAAATCCATTTACATGGTTCCAATATTTACCAACGTATTCCCACATGCCATTATACATTTATTTACAACTCGTGCATGAACCGATAGCATGTAAAAGAAATTATTAAATCACAACAAATAAGGCCCTCAAGGGCTTACAAGTTCCAAGGCAATAGCCCGGTTACACATAATGGTCTCTCGGACCCAAACATATTAGCCCTTGGCTTACAACAAATATCACAACAAAACAAGAGTCGAAGTACTCTTCTTCAAAATATCTCCACGCCCTTAGCTTGAAAGGGGTCACCACATCTTTACCTGCACCAATTCCCATAGGGGTGAGCATAAAGCCCAGTAGAGATTCCTCACAAAGTATATACAGTTATGCCAACCCATCAACATTAAAAATGCATATGTAATGTCATGCAAGTGTCAATAGTGAAGGAAAATCTTATTTCAATGCACCATTTCAAAATCATCATGTTCCCAATAATATTCAATGCGTTATTTTAAATCCACCATGTTCTCAATAATGTTATGCAATCTCATTAATTTCAAACTTTCAACATTTAAAACAACAGGGGCGGTAAATACGACACTGGTAATCCCTAGGTTGGTGTCTGCAAGTAGTCTCTACGAGCACTACCAAACTGTCATTTTTACCGGTGCTAACCGGAAGGCTCGACACCTATCTGCGCGGCTTTCGGGTCTTTCACCCTGGACACTCAGGCCAACTTATCAGATTCATCTACACCCCCTATCTGGACTTACCAACGTATTCACCCCATACACATTTCCATTAGTTCTCATTACAATGATCTTTCTCAAAATGAATGCTTTTCCAACTCATGTCATGATATGCAATGATGACTTTAAAACAATAGAGAATATGATGCAATAATTACTAACTCATAGCATTCTTTTAAATTTAACAAAAAGAAGTATGTCTACAACCATATTCAACATCACATTTCTATTTCCTCCTTACCGTGTTCTTCCACAAGATACCCATGCGTCTCCAATGCATAATTACACTTTCTCATTTCACACAATAGCCATGTGTCTTCGACACACCACAACAATTCCTTAACATTAATTCGTCATGACCAAACTTTCAATATGGCCAACATGTCATCATTCATTTCGCTTACCGTTACTTTACAATTAGGTATTTTACAACACTTAAGGCACTCAACAACTCACCACTTTACCACTCTACACAAATGTGCTTTTATCAAAGAATTTATAAAAGAGGGCCTCCATTTAGATATATATACATATATCAAAAGTTGCTATTTTGCTAGACATTTGGTGAGACTAACTCTCATACATCCTCTTGATACAAGAAAATAAATAATTTCAAGACATCTTCATTATTTTTCAAAAGTCCCAATTTCTAGGGTTTTCATTGAAAGCCAAAACTTCATCATTTTCTAAAAGAAACTCCATCATAATCATTCATCATGTGGTTAATAGAGAGAAACCCTCAAGAACTAGTAAAGGTTAGAGATTTCAAACCCATATTCAAGATTCTCAATATTTTGAACCAAACTCTAAAATCTAGCACAAAACTTTAAGAATATTTTTAAATTAACACCAAAGTAGCAAAACTATATATATAACTCAAGAAATCCCTACCTTAAAGCTTGATGAAGAAAGATGAGTTGAAACCCTAGCCTCAAAGATGAGAAAAACTTTGGATCTCCAACACCCAAGTGAAGCCTTAGCTTTGGATTTTCAAGATTGAGAGAAAGATGATGAAGATCTTGACCCACAAATTTGCAAAATCAAAGTGTATAGATGTTTTAGGAGGTTTTCTAGAGAGAAGGGGGAGAAATATATGTTTTAGAGTGAGAGGGAGATGAGTATAATGAGAGATATATTTGGATCAAAATGATACAAAAAACAGAGTTTCGATTTGGGTTGGCGCTCGCCGGCGCCATTTTCTCCGCCGTCGCTCTTAGACAGTAGCCAATTTCTGGGTGTCAAGCTTGGCCGCTCGTGCGACCACTCCCACCGCTCGTGCGGTACAATACCGCACGTGCGGCCTAGGGCTCCGCTCGTGCGGTCCTGGCTCAGCAGCTCAAAGTTTCAACTTCGTCCCTGGCACCCCGAACTCACCCGTGCACCCTCCGGAACAAACAAAATTTAACACTGAACAAAAGAACACTAGAACTCCAATCTAGGAAACCATTCCGGAGATCTCCAACCCAACGAAGGCACATGGAGAACGAAGCGAAGAAAGAAGGAAAAAGAAAGGAAAGGAACCAGGCCGTCACAAAAGGTTTGACAAAAGAGCAAGTGTATAGTTCATTGAAAGGGATGAGATTAAAGCCTAGTACATAAGAGTCATCATAATGGTAACCGTACTTATATGACTGGAGATCCCAAGAACTAAGTTCAAAGGAACAACTAAGTTATGTGTGGCTCGCCAAAAATCACCAAGGAGTTAAAATTTCCTACTCATTCCTATGGTGAGAGTGATATCTGCAACATGTGTTATATGCAGGGGTCTAAGGATAAGCTTAGATTTTAATGATTACTTATATCTTGATTTAGGCATAAAATCAAGACGAGTATAAGAGATACTCAAAATAAGAATCACCTATATGAATGTCGAACTGGGGCCGGTTCTATGAGAATGAAAATGCTAAATTCTCTAGAAGCACTCATGCATAACCAGGAGCATTCAAGGCCAAAATGAACACAACCGTAAGAACCATGATGTGTCAGAAAATATTTTGTGTGAAATTTATTGTCTTGGTTTACATAAACGGCTGAACAATTCAAGGTATCGCGTCCATTGGTTAGCTAGTAAGTCTAATAGGTTATCACTAGGGAAGGCTTAAGGCCGAAAACTACCTATCCTGATGCAAGATATTTTCGATTTATACTCTTTCGACAAATTTTGTATTTTGTTGTATTTCCGTTGTCATCAAATTCCATTCATGTGGGGGGATTGTTAGAAATGGTTTTGGAAATTCGGGAAAAAATAGAATTTTTTCTAAACTTTGGTCTAATTTTTAAGTGGGACCCGTGCGCCAAAGTTGGCGGGTCTAAGTGGTAACGTGTTCTATGCCGCGTTGTGATTTACGTGGTATATTTGATTGCTCAAAACTATTATTGGGTTAATAGGAAATTGAAGCCAAAGAGAGCTCCATGGAAATGGAGTTTTTGGTGAAATTCCTTAAGGCTTGAAAAATGGCTTGTCCCATATTGATTTGGTGGGAAACTTTGAGTGGGTTTATAAGGCTTGGAGTTGGAACTTGTGGTAGGCCCCAAGGGGCACCCAAGTTTTGTAGAGAGGGAGGTTATGTGCTAGACCCATTGGACCCAAAATAAACACACGTGCGCTGTCGCCGCCGTCCAGTCGGGCGGGCTGAGCTTGGGCACTGGTGCGTGGTGTGTGGTTGGGTTGGGCTTGTCTGGCCCAATACTAATGTTTTTGGCACAAAAACATTTGAATTTATTTTTTATCTTTGGAAATAAATTCTAACCGTTTGAATTTAAATTTCAGTTCGAGAATTCAATTTTTGCATCTCTTCTACAAACAAATCCAAAATTATGTATAGATTTAAAACTGTTCAAATATAGTTTTTATCTGTTCGAATTTAAATTTGAACCCAAACAGTCCAAATTCAAACCCAACAGGTTCAATACCTATTCAAATAGGTATGCTACCTTTTCAATTCAAAATAAAAGGGTGCCACTACATCTATAATTAAGACAAGTCCCTCATTTGATTTTCACTCTAATTTTCGTCCAATACTCTGCTTTTGCTCTCTGCATATTTTTCTGCATTAACTACATTAATTTTCTGTGAGAAAGAGTGTATACACTTAGTGTGTTCGTTGTGCAAATAAATTGTAGTGCTGCATTTATTCGTTGTTGATCATTTTATCCTGGGAGATAGACATCCGCATATCTGAAAGCACTGTGGAGAGGACGAATCTGTCTTAAGGACACAATGTTAAACACTGGACTTGATCAAAAGTTTGTTCAAGAAATTAATCAAGTAAGTTGTGAATTTATTTTCTGTTTTATTATTATTATTTATTTAAATCAGATTTTTATTTTATTTTTGTAACAAAATAAAAATCTGTTTTTATTTATTTATTTTTATTTATTGGTTTAATTTTTATAATCAAACAATCTCTCTTATTTCCTATTTTTCTTTTGTATTCTGTTTGTCGTTTAGTACACAAATAGAATTTATTTATTTTAAATATAGTGAAGATTGTCCAACAAAGAGGTCTCTCCTCCTCCTCTTCCAATATATGGGTTCTTGCTCAGGACTCACCTCAACAATATGCAACCTTAACATTCCAATTGAGTTAGTCTTGTCTGTTTCAGGGTCGTTTGAAATGAGGCTACCAACACATGACTCTGCCAATCTGAGTTCACTGGAACATGTTATAGTCACCAAATCACCATCATTATCCTTATATTTAATTTAATCAAAATTGACTTTGAAGATGGAAAGTGTTTTTAAAATCTCCCTCAACACTTTAAAATTGCAAGTCACAGGCATTTAAGCAAGCCTTATGTCATGATCATAAATAAGCTTCAATGGCCTAATTGAAGTCTTTGAAGTCTAACCACGAGTAAACAATGATACCGATAAAGATGTATGTTCCTTTTGGTTATCCTTAACGGCATTCAATTTGATAGAACCATTTGAGGCTTCAAAACAATCTTCTGCAATTGGGTTTTGATTTCAAGACCATTTTCAGTAGGTGGAACTAATTGGGGCTTATTTGGCTTATTGTTAGGCAATACAGTTGTAGAGGGTCAAAAGTTAAGGTCAAAACTAGGTATGGACCTAAGTGCGGAGGTTACTCTTGTTAGGTGACCATGAATGATTAAAGGAGCATGGGCCAAAGCCCAAGGGAAGTGGGTCCGTAGTAGGTCGGAGCAGGTCGAACCCGCCAAGATTTCGAACAAACTCCATGAAGAAAAATGTCTAAGTTAAGTTACAGAGGCAACACTTGCAACAGTCAAGTTGCTGAGATACTTTGTCTCAGCGCTGCCATTCCTAGTATTGTCAGCGCTGCCATATGAAGTTGCTAAGGGAAAGAGAAAATCGGAGCAACTAAGTTGCAAAGGCAACACTTGCAGCGATCGAGTTGCTAAGGTACTTTGTTGGCGCCACCATTTGAACTTGCCATAAGAAATAGCCGCCGCCACAACTAACTTGCAGAGGGAAGACTCCACCAAGGTGATAGCAACCTTTGAGACAAACTTCCCCTTCACAAATAGAGGCTAATACTTGGGGCCAATAGCAAGCCCCAAGGCATTACTAGTCTAGGGTTAATAGAAGGCCCCTAAAGTCATTATTAGCTCGGCGCTGATAGCAGGCCCCAATGCTCACTAACTTGGCACTGATAATAGGCTCCAAAGCTTACTGGTTGGACCTGATAGCAGGCCCAAAAATACCAATATACCGCAGTAACCCCACAAAAATTAAAGTAGGGAAGCCCGAGAGTAAGGGACTTCCTTTCCATTTATCGAGGTCATGGACCTGCCTTGGTTGCATAGGAAGGACCAAGGAAGCCCCCTTGGGATTGGTACTAAGGCACAACATGGCTGATAATAGGCTTGGATGTGGCCTTCGCCCAGAGAAGTTGGGGAGTTTGTGATTAGGTGGCTAAGGGTGGAGGCTTCATTGAGGTAAACACGAAACATGGCTGATAATAGGTTATGAAGTGCTGAGAATGCATGTCTTGGCTAAAACTGAACTGAGAAGGCAAGTTTAGTAACAAACCTTACCGCCGCAAGTGCACTTGCTGAGGTTCAAGCTGAGAAGGCAAATTGCAACGGCAAACACTCCCGCCGCAAGTGCACTTGCTAAGGCATCTGTGCCAAACAGATAGTACATAGTATATGCAGAGGGATACGTGTCACCTTCAGCCTGGTTGTCCAAGGCAGAGTATTTCATGTGATTCTTAAGGACACATGTCTTCACTTTATTTGGCTACTTGATATTCTATTAGTGCCAAGAAAAAGTCTATAAATAGGACCGAAGAGCTTAATCGCTGGGTCTTTTGCTTCCGACATTTCTGGGTTGAAAAAGTTATAGACAGTGAAAAGGTACGAGAGAGAGAGAGAGAGAGAGAGAGAGAGAGATTAATTCAGTGGTTTGGTTTGGTTTTGTTGGGATATGAAAGAGTGAGAAGAGATCTGGATAGGGATGTGGTGTTGGTGTGGGTGTGGGTGTGAGAATTGGGTGTCTTGGGTTGTCATCGTCATCGTAGAATCGATTACGCTTTTGATCCGTTTAACCAGTTAGGTGCTCCAAGTCAGCAGAGGGAAAAATTAATTCTTAGCTTAGTCACAAGTTCTACGTGACCTTGAGATCTTTCGTTTCACTTTCCTTTTTTTTTTTTTTTTCCCCGCTTTTTGATTCTCCACTCCCTTCACCTTCTCCACCAAAGTGGACGACTCTTCTTTTCTGACCCAACATTTTTTTTTTTTAAATTAGCTCCTTAATTTTCACTATAAAACAAATAAATTTAAATTTTTAAATAAGTTGTGTTAGAGATCCTAAATAATCTATCAAATTTTCTATTAAATTTCTTGCATAGATGTGATACCTACACATATATGAATTTGTGTGAATCCCACACCCATAAAAAATGTTTAGTAAAAAATTTGATAAATTATTTGAGATTCATATAATTTTTCTTTTTAAATATATATATATATATATATATTATGTAATAATTGATGTTTCACCTACCTACCGTAAGATTTCATTTTCATTTTCAAACTTCATTAATGCAAGTCAAGTTAGTGAATATAAAAATTTATAATTTTTTTTCAACTTGTATTATTTTTCTCTTTTTCAACCATGATGTTATCTATCACAAAAGAAATTTTGAAAAAATAAAAACTAAAAAATATAAAAGTACAAAATTTAATTTTTGGATAAATTACACTTACATCTCTTGAGGTTTGAGTTTAATACATATCACTCCTTAACATTTGAAAAATTACACTAATCCCCCTATCATTGTAATTATTTAGAAGGAATCAAAAATTTCATGCACTCTTTCTTTTCTTACTTGCTTTACTTCCTATGTTATTTTTAAAAATTTTTTTTTTTTTTGCTTTACTTTTTTTTTTCAATTTAATTTCCTCTATTTTTCTACTAGGAGTTGTTGTCTTTTATATAAAAAGAGGGATTTGTGAAATGAGACAATTGACCACAATGGTAAGAATGTAATTTTCAAAATGTCAAGGAATAGGATGTAATTGAACCAAATTTTAAGAGGTGTCAGTGTAATTTACCCTTAATTTTTTTAATATTCTTTTAAGTACATAGTGTCTTTATTTACTTTTATTAGTTTAATATATAATATGACTTAGATAGTAAATAAAATATAATTAAAAAATAATAATTATATATTTTTAAGTGAATTTCAATAATAAAAATAATAATTCTTACACCACTTACAACAAATGACAAGTACACATACATGACCAGTCATATTCAAAAAATAATTATAATAAATCTTATGTTTTCTAAGTATAGTAATTGTTATATCCACACATATAAGTATAGTTATTATTTCTGTTTGTGGACAGAAATTTTAGTTGGCCCATGTAACGCCCCCAAAATAATAACAGAAAACCCATCCATTTATACATACATTGCTACAAGGGATAAACATCTTTACATGTTAATCAACAGAATTAAACGCCCCATGGGCTTACATCTTTCCAAGCTAACACTTGGTTACAAACAGAAGAGTACTAACTCAAATACATGAAAAGCCCTTGGCTTGAAATTACAGGTAATTAAAACAAAATACAGTCAAAACCACAATCATCTGCCTGCCTCTAGCCTCTCAAGCGATATCCTTGGAGGTGGCATGCTCCCTGTACCTGAAAATGGTGTCCCATATAGGGTGAGCCACAGCCCAGTAGAAATACACTAAACCAACTATGAACAATGCCTAAAACATTAGCAATCAACAGATGGCCTACACTTATACATTCTGAGACAACACTTACATTCTTTTACCATTTCAAGACAACCCAGCTTAAGTACCAATTCACTTTCCATTTCTTTCTCAACAAGAGTTTGAAGACCTGGCTCAGTATCCTGGCCAAAACCTTTTCGCGTTATATCACTAACACATAAACCACTTTCATTCTTTACTTATGACACACATATTGGTGTTGTATCAACTTAACATAGAAACATTTTCTATACTTCACAATTGATAACGATATACATTTTAGTGCTATATCAAATCAATCCATACACTTCCGTACTTCCCAAAACAATAATGATATACATTTTAGTGCTATATCATATCAACAAACAACACTTCAACACATCTCCATGGAAAAGCATATGAGCTATTTCCAATATTTCTCCATGGACAAGCATATAAGCTACATCCAATATTTTCCATGGACAAGCATATGAGCTATATCCAATATTTTTCCATGGACAAGCATATGAGCTATATCCAATATTTTTCAATGGCCTAGAGGTACATCCCCCATCTTCCCCTAGCCATCAGATTAACCGGTTTAGAGGTACATCCCCCATCTTCCCCTAAACCGTGGAGTACATCCCCTATCTCCTCCCATACACAAACACAAACAATGCATATGAACACATAACCACATACGCATTCAATCAATATATAAAGTTAATGTATTCGATCATTCGTCATACTCTATGACATTTCCACTCGATTAGGTTTAGTTTGCCTAATCAGCATGCATTGTCTACAACAATCAACACTACCCTCCACCGGTAGCCAAAGCAGTTATTTCTAAACAGGAAATAAATGCACAAATGGATAATATAACCATATTTCAATCAGGTAGGTAATACACGATTCAACTACACCCTTTAACCCCGTACATTCTCAATTTCCACATATTCAATCCAATTCCTCATTCTCTTTAATTAATTATATACATTAATTAATTAAACCAATTAGGACAAATTACCATAATTCACAAAACAACCCTAAGGCTCCATTTTCATTTACAATCCGTCATTTACTCCCTTTCCTATGCCAAACATGCATACAGGCTCATTTCTAAACAAAACCCCAACTTTTGTAAAATTGCACAAAAGGCCCCAAAGTTTCTCAAAAATTACGCAACAACCCCCAACATATCCAAATGCTAAAATTTAAAGACAAAGACCATAAGGAGGAGTAGGATATCCCTACCTCGAAATTCGAGCCCAAACGGAGATGAAGACCAAAACCCAAAGTGCTCCAAATCCCAACTTTTTGATTAAAAGCGAAGATCTCACCACCTCTATCTTATTAACAAAGGACTTAGGTTAGATCCACACTAGAGAGAGATGAAATCCTAGAGAGAATATGTGTTTAGAGAGAGTCGGTGCTTAGGTTCCCTAATGAAAGAAGAAAAAAAGGTGACTTTCCCCCCCCTGCCCCCTACTGATATCCCCCAGGCCCGCCGGAGCGAAGACCGGGCCGCTCGGGCAACCAGACACAGAAAACACCCAACACCGCCTCAAAAGCTCCCCTCGCTCGAGCCAAGAAATCCTCGCTCGAGCCAACCACCAACCCAGAAGCTCGCTCGAGCGAAGAAAAGCTCGCCGAGCCAAGAATGCAAGCCTTCAAAGGTTGCAATCGCAACTAGACGACGCCGAAGCGGACATCTCGCCGGCGAAGAAACAAAGCTCTCAGGTCTGACTTAGACGCAGCTGCCGCTCGGCGACGCCACCTCGCTCGACCCACGGACACAAAGAACTACGCCGCTCGAAGCGACCAACTCCTCGCTCGGCGAAGGAGCAAAATTTCAGGCACCAACACTTAGCTCCAAACACAACCAAGCCAAAACGAACCCGCCAACACGTCCTATAACCCAAATACAAAGTCTAAAAGGACGCACCAAGGTTCAAACAACCTCTAACACCCACGGACATAAGTCCGAATCATCAGACACCAAGGGTAAACCCGGATCGCTATAACTTCCCTTAAAGAATTTCGTCCCCAAATTAAGGTCACGCCAACACGAAGGCCAACCGACTACCAACCCTCAATACAAAGAAATCAATCCCTCAATCAAGTTCTATTCGTCCCTCACACTAGGAAAGGACTAAACGAGGACACATGCCCCAACAGAAGACAACACCCTAAGCATCTGAAACTTCAACAAAACCCAATCTCTTCCGAGATAAACCACCAAAAGCAATGACTAGCTCGAAGCTAAGTCACTACTCAACAACTCAACAACCACAATCTTGAATGGAACAATTAACATATCGGTTTATCGAGCACATAAAATTTCTCTGGTTCAAACGCATTTTCAGAAAGATAACCAAACTTTGAAATTTATAAAAAATACTTGAAATCTAGTTTTTGCACTTCCCATGCGAATTTCCAGAGTGATGGAGGGAGTTTTCAAAAACATGATGCTGCTCACAACCCAATCATTCTCATCTGATTTAGCCCATCAGACCCACTACTGGTTACCCCGTCCCTATTCAAGAGACAAATCACATATATATATATATGCCACCACACGCATCTATAACATGCATTTCTACCACACATTTAACATATACGATGCTAAATACAACTACATTCTCATGGTATAACCCACAGTATGACCATAAACCACAATACCTATAATATGCACACCACATTAAAGATATAATATATACGCAAATGCCCATAATGGCTCCAGAGATTCCTCTCCCACCCCAGTGGCTTCGCTACCCCACTGTGTTTCACAACACCTCAACAAATGGAAAGGTCTAATCACATAGACCCAAGATCAACAACAATAGTAATGCACATACTATCACTACAGCGTTCTGAAACGTCCTCTACACCACGACTGCTAACCATATGCTAACCGGTGTCCAACACTTGACACTCCAAGCAAGTCACAATAAGGCCAATTCACGGAATGACGCGATATTCCCAACAACACATTCACAGAGAGAGACTCCCCTAACACTGGAAGTCCCAACCACGTAACATCCCAACGGATAATAGCACACACCCTCGTGCCTCGCCACGCACAAGTAGGAACCAAACAAACCGAACTGATTCTGACTGAGTGTCTCAATCACTCTTCACAACCTTACCACCTCACTTGTGTTACCACTATCTGACCTGGACGACGGACACCTATGTCCAACTCCTTTCTAGATTTATCCACCCAAACACAACATATCGACCACTCATCATCATGCATCACACCGTGCAAAGCTCCCTCATTTAGAGGTCTCACCCTCCACCTCGAGAGTACAACCCTGACACCCAATCTCCGTGCCAAACCACTAGCCAATGCTATCGCCCGACAACCACCATGGACTAACCCAGCCTTAACATACGCCAACTCGGTGTCACTATTCACCATTCTAACCTCTCGGAGGAGTACAAGTCCTCACCCCCCCTCGTCATTAAGACATACCTGGGTCTGCCAATCTCACACCACTGTGACTCTATCCACGGGTCACACCTCAACTACGGGTTATACACCCAATCAACCCTTCTAACAATACCTCCTGACTTGGTCAAAACTAAGGTACAAATCTATCACCCTCGATTCACATAAAGAACTTAGGAAACTCTTATTTCCCACTGCCCAACACATAGCACCAGCTACTCACCACATACCACTCCTAGCATAACAGCTACCATTGAATACAGGGACTAACATCCCCTCACTCAAAACAACCATACTAGTGTACCTACAATCTCGGTAATGCTAACCGCCACAAAGGTACCGGTCCAACCCTGACAAAATCATAAATGGGTTACACACATGGCAAGTGAAACAGCTCTCGCCCCACCAGTGCCTTGACTAACACACACACCCCTCGGTGGTTCACAACTTTTGAAAACATGGCTCCTTAGCCCCTACTTTGCCCAAATCAGGTTTCCTGCAAGGAAATGTATTAACTACCCACCCTTTCGGTCTCACCCCAACTCGTTACATTAATAACACTCTTGAGCTATAACACGTTCACATGCATCCAGTCCAGGGAAATCAACAAACAGAGCATACATACATATAGTTAAACAAATAGTTCAAGTGTTTCAACATTCCCAACCACTTGGGTTATACAACAAACCTCCAACACACGGGTTACACAACCAAACCCAAAGATTACAAAACGATAAACCACGGATTACAAAAGCGGATCGACCAAAGCAGAACCAATCCTCGGTATTACCACCACTATCGTCCCTCATTTGGACCGACAAAAATTGGTCATCTCCAAACACAAGATAACCTCTGAGTTACAGCCACGCAGACAGTACTACCAATGTGCCCCCCTCTGCCACACCGAGAACAACTATCAACCTCCCCAATGGAACTTGGAAACTCGACTCTCCGAGGCCCTCGAATCTGGCACGCTAGTCCTCAAAAGCGATCGCCCTGCCTAGTCGAAGAAAGCCCGAGCGACTAGGCCGCAAGGTCCCTAAAGAAGCCCCTCGAGTACAAAAAGCGTCGAAGATGGCCGTTGCTTACACCCAACAAATGCGGCTCCGTGCGAACGATTCGAGTCTGGTCGAAGGCTCCAACAATTGCCTCCCCACTGAACTTTCAGTCGGCGTAAAACCCGGCTGATTAGACAATCCTGATGGTACAACTACTAGTTGGACTGCTAACCTTGCCCCCCTCCTCTGTGGGCAAACCGAAACCTTGTGGCCCCGCAGACCACATCTGAAACAAATAACACTCCTCTGTTCGCTTGCTCCCGAACCCAAATCCGTCACTGGAAGAGTAGTTCTAGCCCATCCTCCCTGCTGCAGGTCTGAACCCCTCTGCCTCTTCAAAGGCCTACCAACACCCCGAGTCACCGGAATCGCCGAAATGTCTTCCTCCCCACTCTGCCCCATTGCTAACACATGACCTCTACATGGGCAAACCCCAACAAGCACACTATAACTCCTATGCCAGATCCCAATCCTCACCCGGATATCATCCCACACCTTACTCTCAAACTCCGCAACGCAACTCTTCCGTCTCAACCAACTCTGGAGCAAACCTCGGCAAAGTTAGCAAACCATCTCTCAAAGCTGCGCCAAGGTGTAGTACCTTGGCGTAACGCCACAAATTGTTTCATGACTCTTCCCGAGCGGAAGGAGGGAAATCACAACTGCCTCGCTTAGGCATCCTAGTAAAAGATAACAAAGGTATTAGCACATTCATAAATGCGCCGAAACTAAACATTCACGTCCTAATGCATGGACAAATGTAAGTCACTCCACGTAAGCACATAAACATATAAGCACTTACGAATTTCATTTCCGGATAATGATAGTCCCAAGGCGTTACTAGAGTTCCAGTTAGAAACGGCATTGATCAGGTGCCTTTCCAACAGGACTCCCAGAAACCCAAGGATCCAATCAACATCCTAGAAACCAAATCCCATACCCAAATAGCCACATAAACATGTTATCAGACAGGCACATAACATTACATCTAAGTCTCTAACAAGCGAGACAAACCCATTGTGATCCTAATCACTTCCCACGTACCCAAAGTATTCAAACCCGGTACGCTCTGATACCAAGTTGTAACGCCCCCAAAATAATAACAGAAAACCCATCCATTCATACATACATTGCTACAAGGGATAAACATCTTTACATGTTAATCAACAGAATTAAACGCCCCATGGGCTTACATCTTTCCAAGCTAACACTTGGTTACAACAGAAGAGTACTAACTCGAATACATGAAAAGCCCTTGGCTTGAAATTACATGTAATTAAAACAAAATACAGTCAAAACCACAATCATCTGCCTGCCTCTAGCCTCTCAAGCGATATCCTTGGAGGTGGCATACTCCCTGTACCTGAAAATGGTGATCCATATAGGGTGAGACACAACCCAGTAGAAATACACTAAACCAACTATGAACAATGCCTAAAACATTAGCAATCAACAGATGGCCTACACTTATACATTCTGAGACAACACTTACATTCTTTTACCATTTCAAGACAACCCAGCTTAAGTACCAATTCACTTTCCATTTCTTTCTCAACAAGAGTTTGAAGACTGGCTCAAGATATCTGGCCAAAACCTTTTCGCGTTATATCACTAACACATAAACCACTTTCATTCTTTACTTATGACACACATATTGGTGTTGTATCAACTTAACATAGAAACATTTTCTATACTTCACAATTGATAACGATATACATTTTAGTGCTATATCAAATCAATCCATACACTTCCGTACTTCCCAAAACAATAATGATATACATTTTAGTGCTATATCATATCAACAAACAACACTTCAACACATCTCCATGGAAAAGCATATGAGCTATTTCCAATATTTCTCCATGGACAAGCATATAAGCTACATCCAATATTTTCCATGGACAAGCATATGAGCTATATCCAATATTTTTCCATGGACAAGCATATGAGCTATATCCAATATTTTTCAATGGCCTAGAGGTACATCCCCCATCTTCCCCTAGCCATCAGATTAACCGGTTTAGAGGTACATCCCCCATCTTCCCCTAAACCGTGGAGTACATCCCCTATCTCCTCCCATACACAAACACAAACAATGCATATGAACACATAACCACATACGCATTCAATCAATATATAAAGTTAATGTATTCGATCATTCGTCATACTCTATGACATTTCCACTCGATTAGGTTTAGTTTGCCTAATCAGCATGCATTGTCTACAACAATCAACACTACCCTCCACCGGTAGCCAAAGCAGTTATTTCTAAACAGGAAATAAATGCACAAATGGATAATATAACCATATTTCAATCAGGTAGGTAATACACGATTCAACTACACCCTTTAACCCCGTACATTCTCAATTTCCACATATTCAATCCAATTCCTCATTCTCTTTAATTAATTATATACATTAATTAATTAAACCAATTAGGGCAAATTACCATAATTCACAAAACAACCCTAAGGCTCCATTTTCATTTACAATCCGTCATTTACTCCCTTTCCTATGCCAAACATGCATACAAAGCTCATTTCTAAACAAAACCCCAACTTTTGTAAAATTGCACAAAAGGCCCCAAAGTTTCCCAAAAATTACGCAACAACCCCCAACATATCCAAATGCTAAAATTTAAAGACAAAGACCATAAGGAGGAGTAGGATATCCCTACCTCGAAATTCGAGCCCAAACGGAGATGAAGACCAAAACCCAAAGTGCTCCAAATCCCAACTTTTTCAGATTAAAACGAAGATCTCACCACCCTCTATCTTATTAACAAAGGACTTAGGTTAGATCCACACTAGAGAGAGATGAAATCCTAGAGAGAATATGTGTTTAGAGAGAGAGGGAGTCGGCTGCTAAGGTTCCAAAATGAAAGAAGAAGAAAAAGTGAAATTCCTCACCCTCCAGCCTTTTGATATACACCAGGCTCGCTCGAGCGAAGACCCGGTCGCTCGAGCGACCAGACACAGAAAACACCCAACACCGCCTCAAAAGCTCCCCTCGCTCGAGCCAAGAAATCCTCGCTCGAGCCAACCACCAACCCAGAAGCTCGCTCGAGCGAAGAAAAGCTCGCTCGAGCCAGCAATGCAAGCCTTCAGGTTGCAACTGCAACTAGACGCACGCTCGAGCGACGGACATCTCGCTCGAGCGAAGAAACAAAGCTCTCAGGTCTGACTTAGACGCAGTCGCTCGCTCAAGCGACGCCACCCTGGCTCGACCCACGGACACAGAAACTACGCCGCTCGGCGACCAACTCCTTCGGCGAAGGAGCAAAATTCTGGGCACCAACACTTAGCTCCAAACACAACCAAGCCAAAACGAACCCGCCCAACACGTCCTATAACCCAAATACAAAGTCTAAAAGGACGCAACCAAGGTTCAAACAACCTCTAACACCCACGGACATAAGTCCGAATCACTGTACACCAAGGGGTAAACCCGGGATCGCTATAGCCCAAGTACTTTAATTTTGATTCTACCTTCCAAATACATTTACTTGTAGAGCTAGCTACCCATATCTGACTTCAATGATAGCTGAAAACCGGACCCAAAAATTATTATAATAATTATTTTAAAACTTGTGTCTCAAAAATTTATCTAAAACTTGTGTCTCAAAAATTATTACTATCATGAGATGTAAAATTATTTATCTAAAACTTGTGTCTCAAAAATTATTTTAAAAATGAGATGTAATGTTGATTTGATGTGAAAATGTGATTTTTTTAATAATTTAGCTTTTTTTAATATGTGACATTATTATTACTATAAGAAATTAAGGTTTTAAAAACAAAAATTTAGAAATAAAATATTTTTGTAACTAAAAGTGTTATTATTTTATTTTTGAATGACAAAATTGGAGATTTAGTGATTAATTACTAATCTTTTGAGATCAAAAGTTTTGTCTCAAAAAATAACCTTGTGTGGGATCAAGTTATTTTATCCTTGATATTTTCAAAATTTTGTTCCTAATAGCTCTTTTTTTTTTTTTTTTTTTAGACAACTTATTAGCGACTATTTTTGTGACAATTAAAATTAGTTCTTAAATATTTTTTGTAATAAAATTTATAGTTTTAAAGATCAAAAAAAAAAAAAAAAAAAAAAAAAAAAAACAACAACAACAACAACCACGAAATCTTTAAAACTGTTTTTATGTTCAACAACAATTGTACAAATCATCTTTATTTGCCTCATAGGCTGTATTCAATTTTTCAAAGCTAACTTTTCTTATATTCTTTCTAATTATAAAGCCTCTTGCTATTTTTGTATTCATAATGTTTGGTCAACATTTTCTACTTATGGTGCCGGTCAGTGGTCCATATTTTTCACAAAATAGCAAGCTCTTGATGATTGAAACGATCTAGACGAGTATAATAAAAAGATTAAAAAAAATTAAAGACCGTTGTATTGTGATAGTAACGATTAAGGGTTCATTTGACAAACTGGTTAAAAGTCAGTTTTTGATTTTTAATTCATTTTGAATTATATCATCTTTTATATTTTTTACTCATTAAAAAATAAAAGGTCAAAAAACATCAAAAAATTAACTTTTAATTAATTTCTCAAAACACCACTAAGATTGATAGTAATGAATAGTGATAGAGGAATCGTGGGTATATGGGAGAAGCGGTATGGTGGGGAGATTAATGGAGTGAGGAGAAGAAGGTGGTTCCAAAATAAAAAATGTTTGGGATCTTTTTTTTTTTAAGGACTCCCATAATTTCTTTTGAATCTCAGTTATTAATATATGTATAGGATTCACTTATGTATGTATGAGATCCACACCATTAATGATTGAGATCTAAAAAGGATTGTGAGAGTTCCAAAAAAAAGGATCTCAATCATTGTTGGTTCCAAAATAGTGTGATGAGCTACAGGGTGGTGGTTCAAAAAAAAAAAGAAAAAAGAAAAAAAGAAAAAAAAACCTACCAAAATGATGTATTATGATTTTATTGCTATGTTTAGTGGGGGGATTTGAGAAGAGATTTGGAAAAAGAAATAAAAAAAAGGTAGATGAAATGTGAATAAAATATACCTATATTTCATATAATTTCAATGAGGCTGTACTTACTACTTTGGGTCTAAATTAGCCTTTTTTCATTGGTTTAAACCACACTTGCTACTCAATGAGGTTGTACTTACTACTTTATCAGAATCACACTTACTATTCAGTGAGACTTTACTTACTACTTTATCAAACTTGACTTATAAACCATTCAAACCACACTTTCTAATCAATGAGATTATACTTACTATTTTATCAGATTTGACTTACCACTCATTTGAATCACACTTACTACTCAATGAGATTCTCCTTACTACTTTATCAAATTTGACTTATCACTCATTCAAGCCACACTTACAACTCAATGAGACTGTACTTACTACTTTATCAAACTTGACTTATCACTCATTTAAACAATACTTACTATTCAATGAGACTCTACTTACTACTTTATTAGACTTGAGTTATCAATTATTTAAACTAAACTTAAGACTACATTTACTATTTCATCAAATTTGATTTTTTTTTTTTTTTCTTACCACTTGAATCTCATAATTTTTCTTTTAACTAGGTGAAATGTTGTTCCAACAAAACATAAAAATTTATAAATTCAAAATATGATGGAAGTGAAAGTAAAAAGAGAGAGACTTACCTAAGGAATTCCAGATCAACAACAATTCTATCTTAAAATCTTCGAAAGTTTTAGAAATGAGCATCAAATTTTGTTTATGGAATCCTCAAATGAATTTGAAATTTTCCTATATTTTGTTAATCATATTTCTTATTAATTGCATTTATTGTGATAGATGAAAAATATAGTAGGTTTCATTTATTGCCAATCATTGCCATTAAGTAGATAAATAAAAACAAATCATATTCCATAAAAATTATAAATTTCATATTTATTTTGTATTTTTTTTTTTACATTCTATTTTATAAATTTTATATTTATTTTAGAGGTTAGGTGATTTTATTAATGTTTGAATGGTAAGTGTAGTTATGTGGAATAGTAAGTACAACCATATCAAGTAGTAAGTATGTTTAGTTGTTGTAGTAAGTTGGCAATCACTCATTTGAACCATACTTACTATTTTATCAGACTTACTTACCATTCATTTAAACCAGATTTACTACTCAATGAGACTCTACTTATTACTCAACAATCTTATCTTCAAATCTTTAAATATTCAAAAATTTTAAAAATAAACATAAAAGTTTGTTCATGGAATTCTCAAATAAATTTTAAATTTTCCTATATTTTATTAATTATATTTCTTCATTAATTGCATTTATTATTTTCAAGTGTGGTAAATGAAAAGGAAACTAGGTTTCATTTATTGCCATTAAGCAGATAAATAAATTTTTAAAAAAAAAAATCGTATTTCATAAAATGGAATAAATTATAGTAAAATATATAAAATTCACATTTATATTGTATATTTTTTTCTTAAATTCTATTTTATAAATTTTATATTTATTTTAGAGGTTTTGAAAATATATTATAACTTAATTTTTTAAGTTTACTTGTTACCTAAATAGTAGGCTAAGTGTATTTTATTAATAATTGAATGGTAAGTATAGTTATTAAAAATAATAAGTATAATCATATCAAATAGTAAGTGTACTTAGTTATTGTGGTAAGTTGAAAACCATTTTTTGGTTTCAAAACCATTGAAAACTAACTTATTTTTTACGAAACTACCTAGATTTCTTAACCTGATTTTAATTATTACCAATCAATGGTTAGATTTATTTTACTTTTAGATCTAATGGTCCAAATTTATTTATGTATGGTACATAAATACCACCTTCATGTATCATAGGAAAATCCGCGTGCACATATATATATACATAGCCCAAGCACTTATTGCATGACCCTGTGCTCGTTCCTTAATTTATCAATTTATATTAAAAATTAACACCAAGCTTATTCGGCATGTATTTTTTAAAAACTATGAGATACAGAACATGTGTTATTGTATTTATGAAAAACAACAAATTAACAATGTTACATACTGTTTTAAAATTATTGAATAATTATTCTATGAAAATATTAATTCTTACATTTGATTAACTAAAAATGTGAAGGTGTTTGGAGTCAATATACTAATTCTATTATAAAATTCTTATGATTATATAAGAGTGCAGGTAAAAGTGAAAGTTCTGGATTTTTGGTAAAGTGAAAGATTACAGATAAAAACTTTTAGGTGATAGTTAATTAACTAAATAAAGGTGGAATGAAATTAAATGGTCATTATGTGGTGGCAGTGGTGGCGATGAGGATGACCATGGTAGTTGGAGTAGCAGTGGTGATAGCGACGATAGTGGTAGTATGGTCATGGCAGTAAATATTGATGCTTATGTGTAAACAAATTATAAATTTAACTAACATAAAATATATTTTCTATTATTATTTAAAATTGTCTGAACTTTTAACTTATATTCAAGAGCCATTCAAACTTATATAAGTTTCAAATGAGCTTGATTGGGCTAGTGGTGATTGTTGGACTTTGATACCTCTTGTGTTTATTTCTCCTAATTATGGAGGTTATATACAGTTTATTTTTTTTCCTAGTTTGGTCTAGAGGTGATTGTTGTTAGGTATGATGATTGTTGACTTTCTATCTATTGTTTCAACTTTTGTTGTTCAGCCTTTGTTTGAGTAGCTCCATTTAGGAATTTTTTTTGATTTTTTTGTTTGTTTGTTTAGATGCGATACTTGTTAGAGAAAAAATAAAATGATTATAATTTCGATATGATATTTTGTCTTATTGATAAAAGTAGTTTATTTTATCTTTTTGTGTTAATTTAGCCACTTTAACCCTTCTCAAACAAGACCTAAATTTGATGTAATTACTCTTTTACTAATTTTAAATACTGAATTGAGTTATCAATTATCACCTAAACTAAGATTTGACTATAAAAATCGAACTTGATACCATTGTTGAATTGTGCCAACATTGTTTAATTGTTTTGTGGCCTCTCATATATTGTATGATAAGTCCCCACCTTATACATACCTATAGAGTTTGTTGTACAGATATGAGTTATACTTGAAATTCTTGAATCTGTCTTGTTTGGATAAGTTTTTACTAGCTTTTTATTTATTTATCTTTTTCTTTTTTCCATTTAACATATAGGTTTGAATTTCTTTGGGAAAAAATAAAACTACACACTGAAAGCTCAAACAAAAATTTAAATGTCAATCGAAAAAGTTAGAAATTAAATTAAAAAAACAAGTTAAAAAGGATAAACAAACAGAGGAGAAGTGGAACTTAATTGTCAAAAATCAAATCTGAAACCGATTGACTCAATGATCCTACCATGCATAGAGATAGCAATAGGGACAACGGTGTAGATATTAATTTTACATTCTCATTACCTTAATATAATTTTTTTCCCATTCTCCATCCCCCATCCCTCATCCCCTAATTGGTTTGAGTTTATTACCAACCTAACTTGACCTTGTTTTCAATTTTTGTTTTTTTCAAGGTTCATAACCAAAGCCAAATAAGCTTATTTTAAAGCAATCAAATTTATAATATTGAGATAATCAAATAAGTTTTTAGTAATTAGGAAAAGAAAAAAAAAATCCAAAAAAAAAAAATTGTGACCAACTCACTTGGGACCAATATATGAACTCAAAAAAAAAAAAATTTGAGTTTATGAGAATAAAATTTCAATTATTACTGACCTTGGTCTATAAAAAACAAGAAATACTGGTTCAAAACTATCAATAAAACATATACTCAAAAACAATACTAAATAACAAATCTAGGGCTTGTAAACGTGTAACAAAGGTGAACAACATGAAATCGACTTTGATTATTATAAAATATAAGAATTTTAGAGATTAAATATTTTAGTTTCTATGAAAATTTTGTTGTAAAAAGTATTTAGGGACCAATTTTCATCGTTGTGAGGATAGTCGCTAAAAAATCATCTCGAAATGTCAAAAATAAGGCTTTTAGTGACAAAATTTTGAAAATGTTACTAATAAATACACTTGTAGGGACACAATAATTTGGTCTCAAAATAATTTATTTTTTGAGACAAAAAATTTGGTCAAAAAAAGATAATAATTCATCACTAATGTCTAATTTTCATTGCTAAAAATATAATAACGACTGTAGCGATCCTAGTTTTGCCACTTCGCTGAGTATGTCGGGGATCGAGCTGCCCAGTCAGCTCGCGGGGGTCCAGGAGGCAGCGCTCCTTGGCGGGTCCAAGGGAAGCGCCCTGGTGGAGATTGAGTGAGCGGTCGTTTTTGTGCTCAAGCGGAGAATGTTTGGTTTCAGAAGTTTGACCTGTCTGCAAAAATACTGGGAAAGTGTATTTGACGCTCGAGCGAGGCTTTCCACACTCGAGCAGACCATGTTATATCAGTTTGTGAATCTGATATTTCAGATCACTTTTGTATATCTCTCTCTAAAAACCCTTTCCTCTTCCTTCTCTCTACAATTTCGTACGCCAAATTGGATTAAAACCTTGATTTCTCAAGATCCATTAGAGTTCTGCCATAAGTTCTTCATCAAAGTTGGTTAACTTCTCAAGGGCTTCGTTGTGTGCGGTGAAGATCGAGTTTTGACATCGTTGATTTTGGGGGTTTCATCTCATTTCTTCTTCAAAACTTGGGGTAGGGATTTTCTTAGAGTTATATATATATTTTTGCAAGATCTATATGATTTTCGAAATCATCTTTTGATAGCTTTGAAAATTGATTGTTGATTCGAGAAGTTGAGCGATTTTGAAAGTGGGTTTGTCTCTTGTTCTTTTAAAATGATCTTATGGGTTTTGATCTTCGTTGATTGAAGAAAAGATGATTTTGGAAAGTTTTCTTTCAAAAAATTTGAGTTGTATAGTTTTAGTGAGAAAACCTAGAATTTGGAGATTTTTTTTAAAAGAGACTGAAAATCCATAAATGATATTGTTATATTTATTTTGTGTGTCAAAATAAATGGATGTTTGGAAAATTTCTTATTTATATTTATATAAATGATGAATTTCAGGAAATATGAGGATTGTTGTTCATTTTGGAAATTATTGTTCAAAACGTTGAAATAGTCTTGAAATAACTAATTGTTGAGGATACTTGAGAAGATGAAATTGTGTTATTCCTTAGATAATGAATTGGAATAAAAGTATTTTTATTCATCTTGTGAAATTGGCATATCAATTCATTTAATTAGATTAAACTTTGAAAATTGATTTGAAAACTTGCATTGAGAAAAGAATGTTGAGAAACCAATTTTCATGGAATGGTTTTGGGATAAATACGTTGGTAAGTCTTGATAGGTGGTGTAGATGATATTGAATAAGTTGGCCAGAAAGTCCGGGGTGAAAGACCGAAAACCCGCGCGGATAGGTGTCAAGCCTTCCGGTTAATACCGATACAAATGACAATTTGGTAGTATTTGTATAGTCTACTTGCAGACACCGACTTAGGGATTACCAGAGTCGTATTTACTACCCTTGAAATAAATTGTTAAATTTTGAACAATTGAAATTGCATGATATCATTGAGCATGATGGTTTTCAAAAGATAAAAATGTGATTTATTTTCAAAAAGGGCATAGCATGGCATGTGCATTTTATCTCTTGAGACTTGTATAAAATGTATATACTTTGTTAAGAATTTCCTACTGGGCTTTATGCTCACCCTACAGGATTTTTGTACAGGAAAAGATGTGGTGATCCCACCCAACTAGGGGCGCGGAAGTATGTGTATAAGCCAATGGCTGTGTTTGTGCGGGTTTGAATAACTGTTTTGTGTAACCAGACTCTAGCCTTGGAAACTTGTAAACCCTTGGGGGTATTTATTTGTTTATTTACTTGTTGTTGGATTAATGTATTGTTGCATGAAGAACTATTGTATCATGTAATGTAAGTTCGGAGATTTATACTCGGTTTTCCTTGAAAGAGCCATGATTGTTGTATTATCATTTGGGGTAGAAATTTGAGGCATTACAACGACATTTTTTGTAACAAAAATATTTAATCCCTAAAAAAAATTGTCCCTAAATTTTAGTCTCTAAAAAAAATTCAAGGTATAAAATATCTAAAATATTTGAGTTTTGGGAATTGGGTTCAATGTAGATAATGAATTTGATACTTTGAGCTGAGAGACAAGATTGTCATAGGTATCGAAATTGTTCTGCATGAAAGCGGCTTTGAATCACTCAAATAGCTGCGAAATGTCTGTGAGACTTGGATCCATGAAAGCAACCACCGTGGTAAATGCCGACGGAGATCATCGCCATTGCAAATCACAGATGCTGGAGTGAGAGAGTGAACCCTAGCTATAAACAGGGCATATGGAGGAGTGGGCAAGTAGAAAAAAAAAAAGGGGGAAAACCCATGCATGTATTTCGGGTATCCATTGCCATGCATTTGTGTTATAGAAACAAACATGTTTTTCACACACAACTCATTGGTCAATTTGAGAGACCAGGATTCATATGGCACATATATGATATGATCATCCGCATGTACCCAAACCTTGTTGTATGAAGAAAATTAAGGAATAGATAATGGTGGTGTTTTTAAACATGGACAACATAAACACAGTAATAGTAAAATTTACTTTGTATTTCTCATTCCATAATTCCACCAAACATTTCTACATAGAAGTTGGACAAATACTAAACTTCTTCCTACATAAAACCTGTATGTACTATATTTATTTCAATCAACAAAGGCTATACCTATTTCCATGTAACAAGTTCTTGGTGCCTGAAAGAAAGATTATAGCTCTCTCTTCCTGAAACAAAGATTAGAGCGGGATATTAATGAACGAATTAAGAAATTTTTTTAAGGAAATTTATAGCAAAGTGATTAAAAAAATACCAAGTGAACATACTTATTCTGATTAACAGAAATATCTACGCAGTTATTGTTCCCACTGCACCCAGTAGAATATTGCCTCTTGCACGAAACAAACTCGTGTCTGGGAACTGTGATATAGAGTCGGATCTCTTGTTTACCCAATACTGTCCATCATCAATCTTAAAACAATCTAGAATAGTATTATAAGTCATTTTTTCTACTATTCCAAGCAATATATCCCTTACAATGTATGTCCTTTGACTTGGTTGAATTCCTGTTGAAATTTGTTCATTACGTGAGTAATGAATTTGCAGCAAGTAAAAGTACACCTTAAAATCAAACAAAAAAAAAAAAAACAAAAAAGAAAAAGAGTACAATTAGCAATTAGATATACCAAAAGATTAAAGAGCGCCAAGGATACTGATTTTGTTTTTAAGGTTCATGGCGATGGAAAAATAACTCTTAGGGTCCAGTTTTGAACAAGTGCCATGTTTCGTCCATTGTTGCTTCCAAAATGCAAAATCAACTTGAAACTCGTTTTCGTAAGCTTGGCTGTCTAGGAGAGTTGGCCAATGGGTTGAAACAAAAAGACATTATACCATCCAACAAACAGTAAACATACAAGTTCAATTTTGAAGCTAAAAAATAAAATCCAAAAGGAATTTGACATGTGGACTTACATCTTTTCTCTTTACTTCATGGATTGGTGGGCAATAAGTAGCTTGTGTCCCATTCCGCCAGTAAGGCCAAAAACCATGTAGTGTGAAGTCTTGAGGTTTGGGATCTCGACACTTTCTTGGCACACAAAAACCGTTTGGCCAAGTCAATGACAATTCAAAGAAACCAAGTTCTTCCCCATACACAAGAATGAAAACAAACAAGAAGAGAAGAGCCAATTGGAACTTTACAACTCCCATGGTTTAACAAACAACTCAGACAAAAACAACAAATGCAAAGCTACTGTATATATGATACTTGGTTTGGTTTACCTAATGCTAAAGTGTCAATTTCATTCCCTCTCTCTTCCTTTCTCATGCCATTGGCACATCCATATCCTAAACCAAAAATGTCCTCTGCTGCTTCTGAGTGCACGTATGAGCCATTTTTGTGTGTGTATTAGTGAAATTTTCACTTTATGAGGAAGCTTCCTTGGCCTGTTTATAGCGACCCCGGTCTTTTCCCATTCGATGTTGTATCCGGACTTAGGCTCCGTAGATTCTATCCTTGTGTAATGGTTGTTGACATCCTTTAATTCTATTTGGTCGAGTTTTAGGATGTGTTGGGCGTGTTTCGAACGGTTGGGTTGAGCCTTAGCCTAGATGTTGATTGCCCAGTTTTTAGCCTTTCCGCTCGAGCGGACATTCCTGCGCTCAAGCGGAGTTTACACTCTTCCAGCATTTTTGGTCCCTGCAAAACTTCTGCAGGTGAGAATTCTACGCTCGAGCGGGTTTTTATACGCTCGAGCGGGTTGAGCTCGAGCGGTATTGTTGGAGCTCGAGCGGGTAGTGTGTTCTCCGCGTGGGTTCTGGAATGGGGGAATCTACGCTCGAGCGGTTATCATTGCGCTCGAGCGGACCTTGTTTTTGCTCTTTACGCCGGCGGTGTGTTTATGCCCGGCGGGCTGTCGAGTTTAAATCTGCAGGCGTGTTTTTTAAAACAAGCCCTTTCAGTTTATAAAACCCTAGGTTACGAGTTCTCCCTCTCCCAACTCATCTTTTCCCCTAGGTTTCATCTATTTAGAGTGAGTATCTAACCTAGTTCCTTCATTAAAAAGGTAGAGGAGAGTGAGGGCTACATTTTAATCTGAGAAATTGTTGGTTTGGAACACTTTGGAATTTGGGCTATCATCTTCGTCTTCTTCTTTTGGGTTCTTTGCTTCGAGGTAGGGATTTCCTACTCCATTTATACGTTTTAATCCTAAGTGTTGGTATTTTGGTATGTGGGGGTAGTTTGGTAATTTTGGGAGAAACCGTAGGGTTTTGGCTTAGATTAATTTGTATAATTAATTTAAGGGAAAAATGTGGAATTGGGTTTAATTCATGAAGTTGGGGAAATTATGAGATTAATGATATAGTTGGGTAGTTTAAATACTTAACTATGAGAATGTTGATTTTACATTCATTGTTGTATTTATTTCTTGTTTAGAAATAACTGTTTTGGGCTATCGGTGGAGGATAGTCGTGATTGTTGTAGACCTTGCATGTGGCTTAGGTATAACTGGAATTAAGTCACTTATGTTGTTGTTGAATTATCTGAGAACATTACTTGTATTGATTATGTGTTGTATATGGCAATTGTGTGTTTCAATGCATATGCATGTTGTTTGGAGGAGATAGGAGATGAACTCCACGGTTTAGGGGAAGATAGGGGATGTACCTCTAAACCGGATTTGTTGGGAGGAGATAGGGGATGGACTCCAGTAGCATCACTCATTTGTGTGCTTATTGATAATAGCAATATTGCTATTTGTTGTTGATATGATACATCATTATACTGTGTATTAGTTGGAAGTATGGAAGTGTTGTGGTTTGAGCTTTAGTCTCATTTATTTTCGTGACATCTGGATCACTATTATAGTTGGCCAGGTTCTGAGCCATAATGATGTAATTGGAAAGTTGAATAAATATTGGGAAGTGAAGGGTGTCATAGACAATATGTCATAGACAATGTAGACATTCGTGTCATGAAATTGGAAGTTGATTTATCTTGTGTTAACCATGTATCGAATGCTAATGCTTTAGTTAATTCATATGCTTGGTTTAGTATTTTTCTACTGGGCTGTGGCTCACCCTATATGGGAACTTCATTTTCAGGTTCAGGTGGTTCACTACCTCCCAAGACTTAGCTTGTGAGGATTTGGATTTGAAGACTTGCTTTATATGTTTTATTTGTTTTATTTGAACTATGTAAACATTCAAGCCTAGGGCTTTATTTGTTTTGAGTTAGAACTCATGGAATTGTGTCCAAGTGTTGGCTTGGCAAGATGTAAGCCCATAGGACATTTATTTTGACGTTTTATTTCATGGTACTCTGATGAATGGAATAAGATACTTTATTTCCTTATAATTCCGCATGTTAATATTATGTATTATGGGTTTATTTTTGAGGGCGTGACACTGTGACTGGGTAAGAGCAGGAAAAACTTTTTGTTTCAAGTATGTCTTTTGTGCAGCAGTGTTAATTAATAGTCGCAGTGCCTTTTGCACTTTTCTTTTGTTTTCCAGAGCCAGAAGTGCATCAATCACATTAGTAGGTGTCTCGAGTCGCAAGGCCTAATTTGCATGAGCTGTTGACAATTACTAGTAAGAAAAATGTTTAAGAACTCTAAGAACATCCACAATGGAACGGTTAATGGGTTTGTTAGTATCAGATTGTAATTTTTGGCCAACAAAAAATATTATTTGTGTTGCAATGGAGCTGCTAAGTGTGTTGCTAAGGTAACATTTGGTAACATTTACGTTTTTGGTTTATGTTCACAAAACTTTTATAAATTGATTTTTGTTTATTTTTAGAAAAATATAAAATACAAATGCATTTGATTTGAACAAAGTGTTTGAAATTTTTTTAAAATATAAACTAAAAAAATATGTTTGTTCAGGCCTAAAATATTTATATATTTTTTTATTATATATGACAATGAGATCATACACATTAAAAAGTGTACAGTTAGCAATTAGATATACCAAAAGATCGAAGAGTGCCGAGGATATTGATTTTGTTTTTAAGGTTCATGGAGATTGAAAAATAACTCCTAGGGTCCAATTTTGAACAAGTGCCATGTTTCATCCATTGTTGCTTCCAAAATGCAAAATCAACTTGAAACTCATTTTTGTAAGCTTGGCTATCTAGGAGAGGTTGCCAACGGTTTGAAAGTGAACCTCGAATACCCTTCACCTACAAAAAGACATTATACCATCCAACAAACAATAAACATACAAATTCAAATTTGAAGCTAAAAAATAAAATCCAAAAAGCAATTTGACATGGGGACTTACATCTTTTCTCTTTACTTCATGGATTGGTGGGCAATAAGTAGCCTGTGTCCCATTCTGCCAGTAAGGCCAAAAACCATGTAGTGTGAAGTCTTGAGGTTTGGGATCTCGACACTTTCTTGGCACACAAAAACCGTTTGGCCAAGTCAATGACAATTCAAAGAAACCAAGTTCTTCCCCATACACAAGAATGAAAACAAACAAGAAGAGAAGAGCCAATTGGAACTTTACAACTCCCATGGTTTAACAAACAACTCAGACAAAAACAACAAATGCAAAGCTACTGTATATATGATACTTGGTTTGGTTTACCTAATGCTAAAGTGTCAATTTCATTCCCTCTCTCTTCCTTTCTCATGCCATTGGCACATCCATATCCTAAACCAAAAATGTCATCTGCTGCTTCTGAGTGCACGTATGAGCCATTTTTGTGTGTGTATTAGTGAAATTTTCACTTTATGAGGAAGCTTCCTTGGCCTGTGACTGGGTAAGAGCAGGAAAAACTTTTTGTTTCAAGTATGTCTTTTGTGCAGCAGTGTTAATTAATAGTCGCAGTGCCTTTTGCACTTTTCTTTTGTTTTCCAGAGCCAGAAGTGCATCAATCACATTAGTAGGTGTCTCGAGTCGCAAGGCCTAATTTGCATGAGCTGTTGACAATTACTAGTAAGAAAAATGTTTAAGAACTCTAAGAACATCCACAATGGAACGGTTAATGGGTTTGTTAGTATCAGATTGTAATTTTTGGCCAACAAAAAATATTATTTGTGTTGCAATGGAGCTGCTAAGTGTGTTGCTAAGGTAACATTTGGTAACATTTACGTTTTTGGTTTATGTTCACAAAACTTTTATAAATTGATTTTTGTTTATTTTTAGAAAAATATAAAATACAAATGCATTTGATTTGAACAAAATGTTTGAAATTTTTTTAAATTATAAACTAAAAAAATATGTTTGTTCAGGCCTAAAATATTTATATATTTTTTTATTATATATGACAATGAGATCATACACATTAAAAAGTGTACAGTTAGCAATTAGATATACCAAAAGATCGAAGAGTGCCGAGGATATTGATTTTGTTTTTAAGGTTCATGGAGATTGAAAAATCACTCCTAGGGTCCAATTTTGAACAAGTTCCATGTTTCGTCCATTGTTGCTTCCAAAATGCAAAATCAACTTGAAACTCATTTTTGTAAGCTTGGCTATCTAGGAGAGGTTGCCAACAGTTTGAAAGTGAACCTCGAATACCCTTCACCTACAAAAAGACATTATACCATCCAACAAACAATAAACATACAAATTCAAATTTGAAGCTAAAAAACAAAATCCAAAAAGCAATTTGACATGGGGACTTACATCTTTTCTCTTTACTTCATGGATTGGTGGGCAATAAGTAGCCTGTGTCCCATTCCGCCAGTAAGGCCAAAAACCATGTAGTGTGGAGTCTTGAGGTTTGGGATCTCGACACTTTCTTGGTACACAAAAACCGTTTGGCCAAGTCAATGACAATTCAAAGAAACCAAGTTCTTCCCCATACACAAGAATGAAAACAAACAAGAAGAGAAGAGCCAATTGGAACTTTACAACTCCCATGGTTTAACAAACAACTCAGACAAAAACAACAAATGCAAAGCTATCAGATATATGATACTTGGTTTGGTTTACCTAATGCTAAAGTGTCAATTTCATTCCCTCTCTCTTCCTTTCTCATGCCATTGGCACATCCATATCCTAAACCAAAAATGTCCTCTGCTGCTTCTGAGTGCACGTATGAGCCATTTTTGTGTGTGTATTAGTGAAATTTTCACTTTATGAGGAAGCTTCCTTGGCCTGTGACTGGGTAAGAGCAGGAAAAACTTTTTGTTTCAAGTATGTCTTTTGTGCAGCAGTGTTAATTAATAGTCGCAGTACCTTTTGCACTTTTCTTTTGTTTTCCAGAGCCAGAAGTGCATCAATCACATTAGTAGGTGTCTTGAGTCGCAAGGCCTAATTTGCATGAGCTGTTGACAATTACTAGTAAGAAAAATGTTTAAGAACTCTAAGAACATCCACAATGGAACGGTTAATGGGTTTGTTAGTATCAGATTGTAATTTTTGGCCAACAAAAAATATTATTTGTGTTGCAATGGAGCTGCTAAGTGTGTTGCTAAGGTAACATTTGGTAACATTTACGTTTTTGGTTTATGTTCACAAAACTTTTATAAATTGATTTTTGTTTATTTTTAGAAAAATATAAAATACAAATGCATTTGATTTGAACAAAATGTTTGAAATTTTTTTAAAATATAAACTAAAAAAATATGTTTGTTCAGGCCTAAAATATTTATATATTTTTTTATTATATATGACAATGAGATCATACACATTAAAAAGTGTACAGTTAGCAATTAGATATACCAAAAGATCGAAGAGCGCCGAGGATATTGATTTTGTTTTTAAGGTTCATGGAGATTGAAAAATAACTCCTAGGGTCCAATTTTGAACAAGTGCCATGTTTCGTCCATTGTTGCTTCCAAAATGCAAAATCAACTTGAAACTCATTTTTGTAAGCTTGGCTATCTAGGAGAGGTTGCCAACGGTTTGAAAGTGAACCTCGAATACCCTTCACCTACAAAAAGACATTATACCATCCAACAAACAAAAAACATACAAATTCAAATTTGAAGCTAAAAAACAAAATCCAAAAAGCAATTTGACATGGGGACTTACATCTTTTCTCTTTACTTCATGGATTGGTGGGCAATAAGTAGCCTGTGTCCCATTCTGCCAGTAAGGCCAAAAACCATGTAGTGTGAAGTCTTGAGGTTTGGGATCTCGACACTTTCTTGGCACACAAAAACCGTTTGGCCAAGTCAATGACAATTCAAAGAAACCAAGTTCTTCCCCATACACAAGAATGAAAACAAACAAGAAGAGAAGAGCCAATTGCAACGTTACAACTCCCATGGTTTAACAAACAACTTAGACAAAAATAACAAATGCAAAGCTACTGTATAAATGATACTTGGTTTGGTTTACCTATTGCTAAAGTGTCAGTTTCATTCGCTCTCTCTTCCTTTCTCATGCCATTGGCACATCCATATCCTAAACCAAAAATGTCCTCTGTTGCGTCTGAGTGCACGTATGAGCCATTTTTGTGTGTGTATTAGTGAAATTTTCACTTTATGAGGAAGCTTCCTTGGCCTGTGACTGGGTAAGAGCAGGAAAAACTTTTTGTTTCAAGTATGTCTTTTGTGCAGCAGTGTTAATTAATAGTCGCAGTGCCTTTTGCACTTTTCTTTTGTTTTCCAGAGCCAGAAGTGCATCAATCACATTAGTAGGTGTCTCGAGTCGCAAGGCCTAATTTGCATGAGCTGTTGACAATTACTAGTAAGAAAAATGTTTTAAAACTCTAAGAACATCCACAATGGAACGATTAATGTGTTTGTTAGTGTCAGATTGTAATTTTTGGCCAACAAAAAATAATATTTGTGTCGCAATAGAGTTGCTAAGTGTGTTGCTAAGGTAGCATTTGGTAACATTTACGTTTTTGGTTTATGTTTACAAAACTATTAGAAATTGATTTTTGTTTATTTTTAGAAAAATATAAACAACAAACGCGTTTGATTTGAACAAAATGTTTGAAAATTTTGAAAAATAAAACTAAAAAATATGTTTGTTCAGTCCTAAAATGTTTATATTTATTTTTTATGACAATGGGATCATTCAAATTAAAAAGAGTATAGTTAGCAATTAGATATACCAAAAGAACAAAGAGCGCCAAGGATATTGATTTTGTTTTTAAGGTTCATGGCGATGGAAAAATAACTCTTAGGGTCCAGTTTTGAACAAGTGCCATGTTTCGTCCATTGTTGCTTCCAAAATGCAAAATCAGCTTGAAACTCATTTTTGTAAGATTGGCCGTCTAGGAGAGTTGGCCAATGAGTTGAAACTGAACCTCGAATGCCCTTTACCTGCAAAAAAACATTATACCATCCAACAAACAATAAACATACAAGTTCAAATTTGAAGCTAAAAATCAAAATCCAAAAGAAATTTGACATGCGGACTTACATATTTTCTCTTTAGTTCATGGATTGGTGGGCAATAAGTAGCATACATCCCATTCCGCCAGTAAGTTTGAAAAACATGTAGTGTGAAGTCTTGAGGTATGTGATCACGACACTTTCTTGGCACACAAAAACCGTTTGGCCAAGTCAATGAAAATTCAAAGAAACCAAGTTCTTCCCCATACACAGGACTCAAAACAAACAAGAAGAGAAGAACCAATTGCAACTTTACAACTCCCATGGTTTTACAAACAACTCATACAAAAACAACAAATGCAAAGCTACTGTATATATGATACTTGGTTTGGTTTACCTAATGCTAAAGTGTTAGTTTCATTCTCTCTCTCTTCCTTTCTCATGCCATTGGCACATCCATACCCTAAACCAAAATTGTCCTCTACTGCTACTGAGTGCACGTATGAGCCATTTTTGTGTGTATATTACTGAAATTTTCACTTTATGAGGAAGCTTCCTTGGCCTGTGACTGGGTAAGAGAAGGAAAAACTTCTTGTTTAAAGTATGTCTTTTGTGCAGTAGTGTTAATTAATAGTCCTAGTGCCTTTTGCACTTTTCTTTTGTTTTGCTGAGCCATAAGTGAATCAATCACATTACTAGGCGTCTCAAGTCCCAAGGCCTAATTTCCATGAGCTGTTGACAATTACTAGAAAGAAAAATATTTTAGAACTCTAAGAACATTTACAATGGAACGGCTAATGGGTTTGTTAGTATCAGATTGTAATTTTTGGCCAACAAAAAAATATTATTTGTGTTGCAATGGAGCTGCTATGTGTGTTGCTAAGGTAGCGTTTGGTAACGTTTACGTTTTTGGTTTATGTTCACAAAACTTTTATAAATTGATTTTTGTTTGTTTTTAGAAAAATATAAACGACGAACGCGTTTGATTTGAACAAAATGTTTCAAAATTTTAAAAAATATAAACTAAAAAAATATGTTTGTTCAGACCTAAAATATTTATATTTATTTTTTATTATTTATGACAATGAGATCATACAGATTAAAAAGAGTACAGTTAGCAATTATATATACCAAAAGATCGAAGAGCACTGAGGATATTGATTTTGTTTTTAAGGTTCATGGCGATGGAAAAATAACTCTTAGGGTCCAGTTTTGAACAAGTGCCATGTTTCATCCATTGTTGCTTCCAAAATGCAAAATCAGCTCGAAATTCATTTTTGTAAGCTTGGCTGTCTAGGAGAGTTGGCCAGCGAGTTGAAAGTGAACCTCGAATACCCTCCACCTACAAAAAGACATTATACCATCCAACAAACAATACACATACAAGTTCAAATTTGAAGCTAAAAAACAAAATCCAAAAGAAATTTGACATGCGGATTTACATATTTTCTCTTTAGTTCATGGATTGCTGGGCAATAAGTAGCCTGCGTCCCATTCCGCCAATAAGAACAAAAAACATGTACTGTGAAGTCTTGAGGAACGTGATCATGGCCCTTTCTTGGCACACAAAAACTCTTTGGCCAAGTCAATGACAATTCAAAGAAACCTAGTTCTTCCCATACACAAGAATGAAAACAAATTGGAAGAAAAGAGCCCATTGCAAATTTACAACTCGCATGGTTTAACAAACAATTCAGACGAAAACAATAAATGCAAAGCTACTGTATATATGATACTTGGTTTGGTTTACCTAATGCTAAAGTGTCAGTTTCATTCCCTCTCTCTTCCTTTCTCATGCCATTGTCGCATCCATATCGTAAACCAAAAATGTCCTCTGCTACTAGTGAGTGCACGTATGAGCCATTTTTGTGTGTGTATTACTGAAATTTTCACTTTATGAGAAAGCTTCCTTGGCCTGTGACTGGGTAAGAGCAAGAAAAATTTCATGTTTAAAGTATGTCTTTTGTGCAGCAGTGTTAATTAATAGTCCTAGTGCCTTTTGCACTTTTCTTTTGTTTTGTTGAGCCAGAAGTGAATAAATCACATTACTAGGTGTCTCGAGTCCCAAGGCCTAATTTGCATGAGCTGTTAACAATTACTAGTAAGGAAAATGTTTTAGAACTCTAAGAATATCCACAATGGAACAGTTAATGGGTTTGTTAGTGTTAGATTGTAATTTTTGGCCAGCAAAAAGTATTATTTGTGTTATAATGGAGCTGCTAAGTGTGTTGCTAAGGTAGCGTTTGGTAACATTTTCGTTTTTGGTTAATGTTTAGAAAACTTTTAAAAGTTGATATCTGTTTATTTTTAGAAAAATATAAACTACAAACGCTTTTGATTTGAACAAAATGTTTAAAATTTTAAAAAATATAAACTAAAAAATATGTTTGTTCAGGTCTAAAATATTTATATTTATTTTTTATTATTTATGACAATGTGATCATACATATTATAATTTAGAAAAAAAAAATTAATTAAAAAAAATAATTGGAAAAAAAATTATTTGAAAAAAATTATTTGGAAAAAAATTAATTGAAAAAAAAATATTTGTTAGTCAAATTTTTAAATTTCTGTTTAAAAACCAACATAAACTCATTTTTTTAGTTTACATTTTTTCCTCAAATTTATAAACTGAGACAATCATTTATAAACCAAAAAAATTATCAAACAAGTTTTTATGATAGTATTTAAAATTTTTGAAAATATAAACTGAAAACTAAAAATGCAATGGTTACCAAACAAGCCCTAGGTGTGTTAGTCACTAATTCGCTGGCCACAATTGGCAAGTGTTTGGGTAGCCAAGAAGAGAGAGAGAGAGAGAGAGAGAGAGAGAGAGAGAGAGTAGAGAAAAAGAGAGGGGCACTGATGAGTGTAGTGGTGTAACAACCCTCGTACCGATTACCGTATAACCACTGAATTATATACTGATTCTTGCTAAATTGAACCGATAATGATTGATAATCGAATTAACTGAAGTACTGAATGAACTGATTGAAATCGAAACTGAAATTGAACGAGTTGTCTGTTATATTGCATTTCTATCTGTTTAATTGATTAATTATATGTTTGCATTTATGTGTTTAAATTGCTAATTGAAGGCCTTATCGGCGGCCGATTTAGGAACCGTTTAGTGCTTCATGATCAGTAAAATATTTGTGATTTTATGGTATTTTTATCTGAAAAGTGATTAGGAATGATTAAACTAGATTAAATTGAGTTAATTACGAACTTAGGCTTATTTACCAAATTGCCATGTGAGTGGACTCTTGTTTATTATTATTATAGAGTCTTATTGAACTCAATACAAGACCATTTCCTCAGCCATTCCCTTAGTCCCCACCGAAATTAGAGAGAGAGAGTAGGAGATTGGAGAAATTCATCTTGCATGCTAGGAAATTGAGAAGAATTGAAGTGTAATTGGCAAATTTAGCTCCCACACCTTGTATCCAAGACCTAGGCAAGGTAATTGAATCTCTCATTGTTGCATTTGAAGTTGTTCTTGCATGTTTCATACATCATTGTAGAACTAAGACATGAATTTGCTCATAAATAGTGAATTGGAGTTCAAATGTTACATGCATGCTTGAATTGATGCATTTTGAAGTTGAATTCTTGAAAAGTTGTACATGCATGTCCATGTTTTTATCGTAGTCCATGTCTCCACATTGTTTTCAAAGATTGGAGCTCAATAGAGCAAGATTTGAAGATTGAATTGGGTTTGAAGATCATGCATTGCATGTTTTGACATTGTTCTTGAAAATGGGTTTGGAAAATGGTTTTAATTGACTCACCTTTGGGGCTTGAATTCATAAATTGGCTTTTGAAACTTGTTATACATTGTTTTGGGATGTATTCTCCAGAATTTGAGCCCAAGAGGTCGAGAATTGAGTTGAGAATGCTTGGTTTGAGCTTGGAAGGCAAATCTGGAAATTCCAGATTTGGCTTCTTCGCTCGAGCGAAGGATTCCTCGCTCGAGCGACCAACGTTTTCCTCTGAGCCACGCTCGAGCGAAGGATTGGTGGCTCGAGCGTAAAAATCGAACATCCAAAGATTTTTCTTGTTTCATCGCATCGCCGGCGAAGGAAGGCTCGCTCGAGCGAACCCTTTGATTTTGGAAGCTCGCTCGAGCGAGCATCGAGCGAGCATCGCGCGTAAAAATTTAGCATCCAGTATTTTTACTGTTCCATCAGACCGCTCGAGCGAAGGATTGTTCGCTCGAGCGAAGCCTTTGATTTTGGAAGCTCGCTCGAGCGAAGGAAGGCTCGCTCGAGCGAGACCCCTGTTTTCAGCAACTTTTGAAAAATGCCTTCCAACTGTATTTTTGCATCCTCATCCCATCCTAGGCATTCTTAGGCCTAGTTTAAGACATCTTAATGAGGATTTAGACATAGAACCACACCGAGGGATTTAGGGATGTGATTATCATCTTTTCGACTGTAAACTTAGTGTGTGTTCTATTTGTTAACTGTTTAGGGTTGGCTCACGGGGACGCGCTCTAGCTACTGATAGCCCAATCTCTGTGAGTAACAGATTGTGTAAAGATATGTTCAAATGGTTTTATTTTGAATACCGAACTGAACTGTTTATTGAACTGATATTGTTTATTGAATGAATGTATGTCCTGTATTTCGAATCAGACAGGCATCCTTAGCACCCACGTTATTGATCACATGAGTAGCTCGGTTTCCTTGTGGAACCATACCGATTGATGGCCATCATTATTGTTGGGTTCATATGTAAGGTCCTTTTGGACCTACTGTTTATAGGCTAATGGATGTACCACATATGACTGATTGATTGAAATACTGATTGACTGAAATACTGAAAGATTGAAATACTGTATAATGAATTGATTTCATTACTGTAAGGACATTCATTCATAACCTCTTTACGCTTTATGTTATTCACTGGGCTTTAGCTCACTGTTTATATATATATGTAGGTGCTCAGCCGCCAGACCGAAGCTAGGAGCGTGGGATTGGTCCCCAGTTTTGTCAAACCAGCCTATGTGCCTCACTGCGAGGTTCCGAGTTGCCATGCTATGGCTTGGGGTGTTTTTGTGTCCCCTACTGTTCTGTACATTTGTATAGACCGCTTTCGTTATATCAGATCGTTGTCTAGGATTCGATCCTCAGATCGACTGTTTGTAAATGATTGTATAGACCGTATGTGGATTGTACTGTCTGCACTGTATGAATGCATAAAAATGTTTTTGACATACAGATTTTCATAGCTCTATGGACACTAGTTATTTACTGTATTGGCTTCCGCCAGGCCCTGTACTCTGTCTTACTATACTATTGTTCTGTAGGCCTTCGGTAATCTCGGATTACTGGCCAGTTACGGTGCTAAACCCATAGGGCCGGGTTTGGGTCGTGACAGAGTGGTATCAGAGCGATACTTAACCACGAGTTATATCGCACACACGTGTCCAAATGAGCTATAGGGTGTCCTAGAAAAGCAATTAGGGCATCTCATGAACTTGAAAAGTGTGTGCTTATGACTGACTGATTATATGTTAAAGTGTTAAACTGTTTAATTGTACAACTGTTTATAATGATAACTGTTATAACTGTTTATAGCGAAATGGATAATGCAAATGAAACTGAAGCATCATCCTCTGAGGCCAGAATGGCCAGACTTGAACAAATGATGGAACTGATAATTGAGCGATTGGATCAACAACCGAACCAAGAGCCCCCACCTCCTCCTCCTCCGGTGCAACCGGAACAGAATGTACAGAATGTGAATGCTAATGAGGTGGACATTATTGCACTGACTCAGAAATTCAGCAAAATGAAACCGCCGTCCTTTCAGGGAGGCTTGGAACCGTTAAAAGCTGAAGCTTGGGTTCTGGAAACCGAAAAATTGTTTGAAATGTTTCCGTGCTCCGAGGCAAACAAGGTACTGTTAGCAACCTTCACCCTTCAGGAAGAAGCAAGAAGGTGGTGGATGTTGACCCGCGATGCAAACACTATTGTGACTTGGGCTCAGTTCAAGGAGTCCTTCTTTGAAAAGTATTTTCCCCAGTGCATCAGGGACAGAAAAGTAACTGAGTTTGAACAGCTGCGACAAGGCAAAGTGTCAGTTGCAGAATATGAGAAAAATTTTACTGAACTTGCTAGGTATGCACCACACATGGTGGATACCGATTATAAGAAGGCCAGGAGATTTGAAGGTGGCCTTAGTGTTGCTATACAGGACCGAATAAATGTTTTGAAAATGCCAACTTTTGTGGGTGTTCTCGACCGGGCATTGATGGCCAAGACGAATATTGCAGCAGTGAAACAATCTGAAACACCGACAAGTGAGTGGCAAGGGAAAAGGCAGGGTTTTAAGTTTAAGAAAGGCAAGCATAACCCAGGAAACAAGAAACAGAATACGGGGTCGACTACTAGCCCCAGCCAAGGGAGTGGGTTTACTCCACCCTGTTCTGTATGTGGCAACAAGCACAAAGGGGTTTGCTACCAGATTTCTGGAGCTTGTTTCAGGTGTGGCAAGGTGGGCCACAGAATCAAAGACTGCCTTCCACCGCTTAGTAGTAAGTCAAGACCGAAGCAAGAAAGATCAAATGTAGCACCAAAACCGAACCCCAAAGCTACCGAGAAAGAGCCTGTGAGGCAGGGCCGTGTGTTCGCCCTAGTACCGGGAGACGTGCAAAACACTGAGACTGTTGTGTCAGGTATCCTCTCTATTTGTGCTCAAAATGCTTATGTGTTAATTGATTCGGGGTCTACGCATTCGTATGTATCGGATGCTTTTTCGCGTAAATTGAATAGACCCTTAGAACCCATGAACTATCTGCTAGCTGTATCATCACCTGTTGGGGGATCCATGACATGTGCATATATGTATCCTGCTTGTGAGATTATTGTTGGGGATATGCATTTGTTTATTGATTTACTACCGTTGAACATAGATCATTTTGATGTAATATTAGGGATGGATTGGTTACAAAAATATCATGCTACTATCGATTGTGTGACCAAGCAAGTTGTTTTCCGTCCACCGGGTTTGCCCGAATTTGTGTTTAATGGAAGTGGAGTAGTACCTCCTCCATATCTGATTTCTTCTGTAAAGGCTGTCAAATTGATTAGAAAGGGGTGTAAAGGATATCTGTGTTCCGTGTTGACTGTATCTGCTAATGATAATGTTAAAACTGATGTGAATTGTATTCCTATAGTCAGAGAATTCCCAGATGTATTTCCAGATGATTTGCCAGGGGATTTAATTGACAGGGAAATCGAATTTATTGTAGATGTAATTCCGGGTATACAGCCGGTATCTAAAGCTCCTTACAGAATGGCTCCAACTGAACTGAAAGAATTGAAGGTACAATTGCAGGAACTGTTAGACAAGAAGTTTATTAGACCCAGTACTTCACCGTGGGGTGCACCTGTTTTGTTTGTAAAGAAGAAAGATGGTTCACTGAGACTGTGCATTGATTAATGAATCGAACAAGGTAATCAGAAGAATAAATATCCATTACCGCGTATTGATGATTTATTTGACCAGTTACAGGGTGCACAAGTGTTCTCCAAAATTGATCTTAGATCGGGGTATCATCAACTGAAAGTCAAACCGGAAGACATTGATAAAACTGCTTTCAGAACGAGGTATGGCCACTTTGAATTTTTAGTTATGCCGTTCGGAGTTACAAATGCCCCTGCCGCATTTATGGACCTCATGAACAGAATTTTTAAACCATACCTTGATGATTTTATTGTGGTATTTATTGATGACATACTGATCTATTCTAAGACTGTAGAAGGACATGAACATCATCTGAGACTTGCCCTGCAAACCTTAAGAGAACAGAAACTGTATGCTAAACTGTCTAAATGTGAATTTTGGCTTGATCATATTATGTTTTTGGGGCATGTTGTTAGCAAAGATGGAATTTCTGTTGATCCACAGAAAATTGAAGCCGTAGTGAACTGGCCTAGACCAACCAACGTGACTAAAGTCCGAAGTTTTTTGGGACTGGCTGGTTATTACAGAAGATTTGTCAAAGACTTCTCCAAAATTGCCTTACCACTGACTCAGTTGACACAGAAAGGGATATCATTTGACTGGACCGACCAAAGGGAATCAGCATTTCAAGAACTGAAAACCCGACTTGTGACTGCACCGATTTTGACTCTACCTTCAGGTACGGATGGTTATACTGTTTTTAGTGATGCTTCTCATAAGGGTTTGGGGTGTGTTTTAATGCAGAATGGGAGAGTTATTGCTTATGCTTCCCGACAGTTGAGACCACATGAAAAGAACTACCCGACCCATGACCTAGAACTTGCTGCAGTAGTGTTTGCACTGAAAATTTGGCGTCACTATTTGTATGGAGCAACCTGTGAAGTGTATACTGACCACAAGAGCCTGAAGTACTTTTTCACTCAGAAAGAACTGAATATGAGACAGCGGAGATGGCTTGAACTGATAAAAGATTATGACCTACAGATTTTGTACCATCCGGGAAAAGCCAACACCGTTGCCGATGCTTTGAGCCGAAAATCGATTGGGAACTTAGCCTGTTTGCTGACTGGACAGAAAGAGTTGCTTCTTGATCTGGAAAAGTCTGAAATTGAAATTGTTTTGAAAGAACAAGGTGGAACCTTAGCTGCTATTTCTGCTCAACCAGCGTTGATTGAGGAAATTAAAGAAAAACAACAACTGGATGATTTCTTGAAAAAGGTTATCGAAGAAAAAGATTCAAAACCGAGACCGGGGTTCAAATTTGAGAACAATGTTTTGAAATTTCAAGACAGACTGTGTGTACCGAATGACACTGAATTGAAAAGAAGAGTTCTGCAAGAAGGCGACAGTTCAAAGTTTTCTATTCACCCAGGGAATACGAAAATGTACCAAGATCTGAAACAGAATTTCTGGTGGCCAGGAATGAAGAAGGAAATTGCCGACTTTGTGTCCAAATGCCTTCATTGTCAACAAGTCAAAGTTGAACATCAACGACCTGCCGGATTATTGCAACCCTTACCCATACCAGAGTGGAAATGGGAGCATATCACGATGGATTTTATCGTTGGATTACCTCGCTCCAGGAAAGGTATGGACTCTATTTGGGTTATTGTTGATAGATTGACTAAATCTGCACACTTCCTACCTGTCAAGACAATTTATAATGCAGACAAATTGGCCATTATCTATATTGATGAAATTGTGAGATTGCATGGAGTGCTCAGATCTATTGTTTCGACAGGATTCAAGTTTACATCGAGGTTACAGCGAGCCTCTGATCGCATTGGGTACCGAATTGAAGTTTAGTAGTGCCTATCATCCTCGAACAGATGGCGGTCGAAAAGGACCATCCAGACTCTAGAGGATCTACTGAGAATGTGTGTCCTGGATTTTCAGGGAAATTGGGAAAGTCATTTGCCATTGGCTGAATTCGCCTACAACAACAGCTACCATTCGAGTATTGGAATGGCGCCTTTCGAGGCATTGTACGGCAGAAAGTGTAGATCTCCAATCACTGGGCGAAGTTGGAGATGGGCCGTTTGGACCCGATTGTGTATGAAACGACCAAAAGATAAAATCGATACAGAGACCGAAAACCGCCTGAGTGAGCGAAAAGTTATGCAGATGTCAGAAGACGGGATAGAGAATATGAAGTGAGTGATCACGTGTTTGTGAAAGTGACACCAATGAAAGGCCAGACTCGCTTTGGAGTCAAAGGCAAGTTAGCGTCGAGATATGTCGAACCGTATCAGATTATTGAAAAAATCAATCCGGTGGCGTATCAAGTTGCGCTTCCTCCTGAAATGGAGCATATGCATAACGTCTTCCACATTTCGATGTTGAGAGACTATCTTCGGGATCCGTTTCATGTGATTGAGCCTACTCGGATAGTGCTTAGTGATGACTACACTTACGAGGAACGGCCTATACAGATTGTAAACCGACGGATCAAGAAACTGAGAAACAAAGAGATTCCGCTAGTGAAAGTTGATTGGCAGAATCATGGTGGTGTGTATGCCACTTGGGAAAGGGAAGATGACATGGCAAAAAGATATCCTGATTTGTTTCCATTGGATCTGCTTTTCCGCATCGAAGGTAACTCGAGTTTAGAGGACTAAACTCCTTATAAGGAGGAGATCAGAATAACCTCGCATCGACATCAGATAACCACTGAATTATATACTGATTCTTGCTAAATTGAACCGATAATGATTGATAATCGAATTAACTGAAGTACTGAATGAACTTATTGAAATCGAAACTGAAATTGAACGAGTTGTCTGTTATATTGCATTTCTATCTGTTTAATTGATTAATTATCTGTTTGCATTTATGTGTTTAAATTGCTAATTGAAGGCCTTATCGGCGGCCGATTTAGGAACCGTTTAGTGCTTCATGATCAGTAAAATATTTGTGATTTTATGGTATTTTTATCTGAAAAGTGATTAGGAATGATTAAACTAGATTAAATTGAGTTAATTACGAACTTAGGCTTATTTACCAAATTGCCATGTGAGTGGACTCTTGTTTATTATTATTATAGAGTCTTATTGAACTCAATACAAGACCATTTCCTCAGCCATTCCCTTAGTCCCCACCGAAATTAGAGAGAGAGAGTAGGAGATTGGAGAAATTCATCTTGCATGCTAGGAAATTGAGAAGAATTGAAGTGTAATTGGCAAATTTAGCTCCCACACCTTGTATCCAAGACCTAGGCAAGGTAATTGAATCTCTCATTGTTGCATTTGAAGTTGTTCTTGCATGTTTCATACATCATTGTAGAACTAAGACATGAATTTGCTCATAAATAGTGAATTGGAGCTCAAATGTTACATGCATGCTTAAATTGATGCATTTTGAAGTTGAATTCTTGAAAAGTTGTACATGCATGTCCATGTTTTTATCGTAGTCCATGTCTCCACATTGTTTTCAAAGATTGGAGCTCAATAGAGCAAGATTTGAAGATTGAATTGGGTTTGAAGATCATGCATTGCATGTTTTGACATTGTTCTTGAAAATGGGTTTGGAAAATGGTTTTAATTGACTCACCTTTGGGGCTTGAATTCATAAATTGGCTTTTGAAACTTGTTATACATTGTTTTGGGATGTATTCTCCAGAATTTGAGCCCAAGAGGTCGAGAATTGAGTTGAGAATGCTTGGTTTGAGCTTGGAAGGCAAATCTGGAAATTCCAGATTTGGCTTCTTCGCTCGAGCGAAGGATTCCTCGCTCGAGCGACCAACGTTTTCCTCTGAGCCACGCTCGAGCGAAGGATTGGCGGCTTGAGCGTAAAAATCGAACATCCAGTACTTTTACTGTTTCATCAGACCGCTCGAGCGAAGGAAGGCTCGCTCGAGCGAACCCTTTGATTTTGGAAGCTCGCTCGAGCGAGCATCGAGCGAGCATCGCGCGTAAAATTTAGCATCCAAGATTTTTTCGCTCCATCGCACGCCGGCGAAGGATTGTTCGCTCGAGCGAAGCCTTTGATTTTGGAAGCTCGCTCGAGCGAAGGAAGGCTCGCTCGAGCGAGACCCCTGGTTTCAGCAACTTTTGAAAAATGCCTTCCAACTGTATTTTTGCATCCTCATCCCATCCTAGGCATTCTTAGGCCTAGTTTAAGACATCTTAATGAGGATTTAGACATAGAACCACACCGAGGGATTTAGGGATGTGATTATCATCTTTTCGACTGTAAACTTAGTGTGTGTTCTATTTGTTAACTGTTTAGGGTTGGCTCACGGGACGCCATTTAGCTATCGATAGCCCAATCTCTCGTGAGTAACAGATTGTGTAAAGATATGTTCAAATGGTTTTATTTTGAATACCGAATCGAACTGCTTATTGAACTGATATTGTTTATTGAATGAATGTATGTCCTCAGATTTCGAATCAGACAGGCATCCTTAGCACCCATCGTTATTGGATCGTTACAGAGCTCTGTCGGTTTCCTTGTGGAACCATACTGATTGATGGCCATCATTATTGTTGGGTCTGTTAAGGCCCGGTCCTTTTGGACCTACTGTTTATAGGCTAATGGATGTACCACATATGACTGATTGATTGAAATACTGATTGACCGAATACCAAAGATTGAAATATCAGATAATGAATTGATTTCATTACCGTAAGGACATTCATTCATAACCTCTTTACGCTTTATGTTATTCACTGGGCTTTAGCTCACTGTTTATATATATATGTAGGTGCTCAGCCGCCAGACCGAAGCTAGGAGCGTAGGATTGGTCCCCAGTTTTGTCAAGCCAGCCTATGTGCCTCACTGCGAGGTTCCGAGTTGCCATGCTATGGCTTGGGGTGTTTTTGTGTCCCCATCGTTTCAGACATTTGTATAGACCGCTTTCGTTATATCAGATCTTGTTGTCTAGGGATTCGATCCCTGTACTGACTGTTTGTAAATGATTGTATAGATCGTATGTGGATTGTACTGTCTGCACTGTATGAATGCATAAAAATATTTTTGACATACAGATTTTCACAGCTCTATGGACACTAGTTATTTATCAGATTGGCTTCCACAGACTGGCCTTCTCAGTACTATTGTTCAGAGGGCCTTGGTAATCTCGACATCGCCGCCATTCTGCTAAACCCATAGGGCCGGGTTTGGGTCGTGACAAGTGGGGTGGGGCCCACTGCACTTTTTAATTATTATTTATTTTATTTAGAAGTTCAAAGAGCTTTAATGGGGTGAGTCCTGTTTTAATGTGATGTTCTTATCTTTGTTGTTGTTGTTGTTGTTTTTTTTTTTTTTTTATATATATATTATAAAATTTCATGTCATTAGAGTTTAATTAGAACTCCAAAATTACGGAATGTATCATTGTTGTTACTAGTAGTACAAGAACAAGACAACACAAATTACACCAGAGAAAGATATAGACCAACAAAACAAATGTTCATAAAATTATTCAAAATAAAGATTAGACTTGATGAATTGTAAATCCTTATCAACAATTAAATCTAGTCCATTCAATTTAAATTTTGAATAATATTTTTTGGATTTGTAACATTGCTAATTGTGCCAAATAATTTTGTTAGCTATTTCCAACGCTTTATTAATTTTTTAAATCTAATTTTATTTTAAATTAGAGTGTAAAAATTTGATTTGATATGAACTATTCTAATTTTTTCATAATATTTTCATCAAAATATTTTTAAAAATTTCTTCTTATCCCAAATTTTTCTTTTCATCAAATATGACAAATACATAAATAAATAAATCATTTTAAATGTTTCATCTTTTTAGGTTTTCATCAAATTCAAATGTCACGCCCTCAAAATAATATAGTAAATACCACCCAAAACATTTATTAATAATTACATAAATTAGAGTAAATAATCATTTCATTACATGAAATTAATAATACAAAGAGTTTAACATAAATAAATGCCCTTTAGGCTTACACATTTCCAAGTCTTAGCTTGGTTACAACAAAAATGAGACTAGCTCATAAAATTTTAGCCCTAGGCTATACCAAAATATACAATCAAAACAATGAAGCTTGTGCTTCCAAAGTCCCGCCAAGCTATTGTCTTAGCGGAGGCAAGCTATCAATACCTGAAAATGTTTTTCTCAAATAGGATGAGCCACAACCCAGTAGGAATAATCTAACACGATATATGAGATTTAACAAAGGTATAAATGCAATGTGCATATACAATGTCTGGGATAAAATATTTACACTTTTATACATATTCATAAAGACATCGAGTCCATATTCCATTTCACTTTCCTTCAATTCATTTCAATACATGAGCCAATTTCATTATTTCTCAATAACTCAAACGAGACTACAACTCAATGGTTTAACAATTTCACAATTAACACACAAATACTTCCAACTGCCATTTTATGAATATTTCGTCCGCGGGATCGGCACCCATGTATAAATTTTGGGACTTTCACCCAGGACACTCCGGCCAACTTAATTATAATGGAGTCCATTCCTTTTCTCCTCCCAAACAATCATACATATGCAATGTATTTAAACACATATACACATGGAGTACATCCTCTTTCTCCTCTCAAATAACCATATATATACAATGTATTCACACATAATCATATTCAATGACAACTAACGAGTGATTAATTTTAATTCACCTAATCCACATGCAATTTCTACAACAATCAAAGCTATCCTCCACCGATAGCCCAATACAGATATTTATAAACAGATAAACAATCTCAAGATAGAAAATTTAATCAAAATTTCCAAAGGTGTGAGGCATTATACATTCAATTCCATAATCTATTTCAATACTCACTCAATTCTATGTTTGTAACACCAATTTCAATCATTTATAGAAAATAGATATGATAATCATTTTAGGGCAAAAATCCTCCTTTTCAAAATACCAATCCAAATACCAAAATTACCCATTTTCACACAACAAGACTTCATTTTTAAACCCCATGTTCATTTATTTCATTTCCACCGAAAACCCATCTTTTACATTCCATACAAACCCTAGGTTTGGCTCAAAATACTCCCAAATCCCACCATTGTTACACAACCACAAATAACTAAGTTAAATATCATAACAAAGTATAGAAAAACCCTACCTCAAAGAGAGAAGATGAGCCAAGAGAGAGAGAAACCTTAAAGATGTTGAAATCCAACTCTATTTGGATCAAAGTGAAGATCTTGAGAAGCTCCACCTTTTTAATGAAGGCACAAGGATTGAGAAATCACTAGAACTAGGTAGAAATTTAGAGAGAGAGAGAGAGAGAGAGAGAGAGAGAGAGAGTATTTTAGAGAGAGAGGGTCTCACTTTAGGGTTTTTAGAAGAATAGATCTGAAAAAGTGAGGTAAAAAGTGATTTTCGCTATCTAATATGCGCACAGTCCGCTCGAGCGGAAGAGTTGACGCTCGAGCATTAAACACAAAAATTTGTTTTGCTCGAGCGCAAAAAGAGACTTGATCGAGCGTGGAATACATACGTTCAGTACTTTTGTAGACAATAGAGAAACTGCTCGAGCGCAAGAAGGAATGCTCGAGCGCTAACCCGCTCGAGCGTGGAAAACACTTATCCAATATTTTGCAGACGTGCAAAGTATTGAGTGTTTGCAAACCCCACTCGAGCGCAAGAAGGCCCGCTCGAGTGGAAGACCAAAATTCTGGGCAACACAAGGTTTGAAAACTGAGTAACTAACCTATTCCAAACACACTCAAAATGCCCAAATAACCAAATTTAAGGAGGAATAGAAAGCAAAAGACAATGAACAACATTCAGAAACCATAAATCTGAATCTGAAGTACAATAAGTGAAGGGTCAAAACCGGTATCGATATATCAAATATGATACAAAATTTAATAAAATCTTAATTTGATAGAAAAATAATGACCTTTAATTGATTTGATAAATATTTAAGGAAAAGATTGATAATAAAAGAGAGAGAGTGAGAGTAATGTGGGTTCACTTTATGTAAAATATTTTGTGCAATTAGCCCAATTTCAATAAACAAATAAGAAAAAAAAACTCCAGAAAAGTCATAGAATAAATAGAAGGATGGTTAGATCAATTTGTCAAAGTTGGGTTGAGATCTCACATTTCTTATTTTTTCGAGAAATTTGGTCTCTAGCAAATGAAACTATGATTTAAATGCCACTTTTATTGAATTTACCAATTACAATTATTTTAAATAATTAAAACTATTGTGTTTCAAGATGATGAAATGTGTGGAAATCACATTGGGGGAAGATCCCTGGCCCACCGTGCTATTTCGTAAGGATATTTGTAGCCGTGCATGCAGGTCAACACCCAGAAGTTTGTGAGGAAATGCGAAAAGTGCCAAAAATTATTCGCGCACTAGATTCACCAATCGGCAAAAAAACTCCTTCGTCTCATAAGTCCTTGGTTGTTCGCAATGTGGGGACTCGACATCGTGGGACCGCTCCCAACAGGCCAGGCAACTGTAAATTCTTTATAGATGTGACAAATTACTTCACCAAGTAGATAGAAGATGAACCCTTGGCAACCATCAAAGAAAAGGACGTGAAGAAGTTTGTCTTGCAGAACGTGATAACACGGTTCAGAGTCCTCAAAGCTTTGATCTCCGATAATGGCACCTAATTTGATGGAAGATTGTTCAGAGGATTCTATGAGGACCTGAAGATAGAATTCTACAACTCAACACCGGCCTATTCTCAATCGAATGGCCAAGCCGAAGCGTCAAACAAGACCATTCTGGATGGGTTGAAGAAGAGGCTAGAGAAAGCAAAAGGAAAATGGATCGAAGAACTTTCGACTATCCTCTTGGCCTACTGAACGATGCCAAGACACTCAACGAGAGAGACACCTTTTGCCTTGGCATATGTCATGGAGGTGGTCATCCCACTAGAGATCGACATGCCCACTATTCGAAGTGAAAATTTTGACTCGGGCTTAAACGCAGAAACCATCGCCCATGAGTTAGACCTTGCAGAAGAACACTGGGAGAAGGCACTGATCCATACCACGACATACCAGCAAGAATTGTCCAAGAAGTACAACAAGGCAGCTCACCCCCAGATAATTCAAGGTTGGGATTGGGTTTTGCAAAAGGCAATGGACAACACTCTAGTGCCGAGTGAAGGAAAGCTAGGGGCAAACTGGGAAGGGCCTTACAAGATAATCAGTCTGGCAGGCAAAGGAACATACCATCTGGAAGATTTAGACGGCAAAGCCATACCTCGGCCATGGAACGTAGCTAATTTGAAATTGTATTACTTTTAGTTTAAACTTTTCATGTACTTTTTTCTAAATGGAAGACATACTCCTCCAATCTCCGATGTAATTCTTTGAGTCTCATTAAGAATTTGTGAAATTTATGACTTTTTTGAATCAGTATATGATGGCAATGAATTACTGAACTTAGCAAATTTGTTGTATTAATAGATTGCAGTGTACATGGGGCAACTAGCTCCCAGCTGAGGTGATTTTTCCTGGCACGAAGAGTTGATGAATTGTTCAACTCCCAACTTTTAGCCGAGGTGATTTTGCCCATCAAAAAGAGTGGATAAATTGTTCAACTCCCAACTTTTAGCTGAGATGATTTTTCCCAGCTAAAAAAGTTGATGAATTGTTCAACTCCCAAGTTTTAGCTGAGATGATTTTGCCTGGCTAAAAAGGGCTGACGAATTGTTCAACCCTTAACTTTGTAGCCGAGATGATTTTTCCCAGCTAAAAGAGTTGATGAATTGTTCAAATCCCAAATTTTAGTCGAGCTGATTTTGCCCGGCTAACAGAGTTGATGAGTTGTTCAACTCGCAAATTTTAGCCGACATTATTTTTCCAGGCTAAAAGAGTAGATGACTTGTTCAACTCCCTGAATTATAGTCGAGCTGATTTTGCCCAGCTAAAAGAGTTGATGACTTGTTTAACTCCCATATTTTAGGCGAGATGATTTTGCCCGGCTCAAAGAGTTAATGACCTGTTCAACTCCCAAACTTTAGCGTAGATGTCTTTACCCAGTTGAAAGAGTTGATGAATTATTCAACTTCGATCTTCTAGCCGAAATGACTTTACTCAGCTAGAGGGGTTGGCAAATTGTTCAACTTCAATCTTCCTACCGAGATGATTTTACCCGGTTGAAGAAGTTGCTAAATTATTCAACTCCAACCTTCTAGCCGAGATGATTTTGCCCAGCTAAAAGGGTTTGATGAATTGTTCAACTCAAACCGTTTAGTCGAGATAGTTCTACCCGACTGAAAGAGTTGATGAATTGTTCAACTCTAACCTTTTAGCCGAGATGGTTTTGCCTGGCCACAATAGTTGATGTTTTGGTCAATAAAATTGCATGGTTGCAAGAAAAAGGCATACATTGCAAAGTTAGACATGACAAGAACTTGTAAAAAAATTTATTGATCAAAATTGCAAGTACAAATCTGGGAAGAGTAGCCTGATTACATAAAGTTTAAAAGAAAGAAAATACAAAGCTAGACTAGGCATGGGGGGAGAGATCACCAAATTCATTTCCAACACCGACCACGACGTCCTCCAAATCGACCACGGCGGCCCTTTCTACTTCACCGCGCTCACTTTGGTTAGACAAGTTTTGACCAGCCACCCCATCAGCATCTTCCTCGGCCTCTTCCTCAGCCTCATCTTGTAGAGAGTTGAAGACATCATTTGCATAGGTGAAGACCTCGGTTTCAGGTCCTTGGCCGAGCTTATCACAGGCTGCCTTCTAACCGGACTGAAAAAAGATGTCCTTGGTGGCTTTGATCGGCTTCGAGTAGCTCTTCTCAGCCTCTTTGAAGTCATGATTTTGACCTCATCCACGGCTTTGACCCTCGCCTTCTTCACCTCTTCGAACTCAGTCTTCAAGGCGTCTGTCTCTTGTTTGGCTTTACCGAGCTGGCCAAGGAGCTTCGCGTTATTATCATTTGCGATCTCAAGCGAAGCCTTAGTTTGGCTCAACTTGACCGAGATGTTCTTGCTAGCAGCATTCAGCTTGGTCACTTTGTGCCGCAGGCTGATAATGCGGTTCATGACTGTAACATGCCCGGTGATACCCGTGCGCATTAAACAGTACGGACTCCCAATTTTTTTGATCTAGTCTGATGAGTGCAATGTAAAACGTAGATGAGAGTCCACATTTCGCAACTTTATAGAAAATCCATTTTATTACAAAATTATTGCCATAAATGGACTGCATCATCAGATCTCAGAGTTGCCACCTAATATTTATTTTGAGAAAATTAGGAAACCCGTGACTTATACCAAGGCCACTGTTTGTCGTAACCAAGGATGCTTGGCTCGGAACCTTAGGTATGAAGCGAGAAGGTATTAATTGAGCACCTCTGCCACCCGATCAAAATATCGGCTTTTACTAAACCATTATATGAATTTTATTTTCTTTCTATGTTCATGTTCTGATTATTTAATAAATCATAAAATTCACTATGTGAAGCATATAAGTATAGACTATGCTATTCATTTTGAAAAAAATTTGATTTCAGGTATTTTGAAAGAGGTTTGAAGATGTACAACCCAAATAAATTAAGTTTACAAATATGAAAAATCAACATCATTCCAAATTAAACAACACAACCTCTATCCACTGGCATTCATATAGTTATATCAAGTAAGCAAGTCGCCACATGGTAGGATGCTTAAACATAATAAGACAAACACACACAAGCGGGATGCTAAAGCATAAAAACTTATATATTTACCGACGTCCCACGAACAGCTACAAAACAAAGTTAGTAAAACATGCATGATCTTATATACAAAATCTTAATGCAATTCACTCAAGAGATGCAACTAAAGATTCGGCTTCTAAGATATGACATGTGAATCATATAAAAAACATGATGTAGCGCACATCATCACATATGAATTGATTAAATCCATAAATGCAAACTTAGTTAAATCAAGGTGCATGAAACATGGATGCAAAGCATGGATCTAATGAAAAACAAAATATGATGCATACTCATAAATAAAGAAAGCAAGTAAAAGAACGGGATAGAAGAAGCTGGGCAGGGAATTAGTACAACGTTTTAAATATTATAAATCTAAGGGAGATGAATAAATATTACAATACAATATGAAAATCCTCACAAACACTCAAAATAAAATAAACATAAGAAAATAATAGCTTCAAGCGCCTCAAAGACCATCAGAGATTGATTTTCTTAAAGCCGGAAGGCTGCCTGGTTTTGCCTAGAGGTCGCGGGCACAGTCATAAAGGTTGCAGGCGCAATGGTGTACTTTTAGGTGGCTACCTGGCCAACTAACGGGCTAGGTAGCTCGATAGGCTTGGCCAAACTCTGTTTTCTTAGATTTCCATAAGAAAACAGAGCTAAAAACAATATATATGGGAGTCTCAACTTATCACTTTCAATTAGATTACAACAACATATAATATAACAAGAAATCAAAACGAAAGAGCAAAATAAGTAAGAAATGCAATGGGTTCAATATGACGTCTGATTGAACCCAACTCAATCTTATTATCTTCTACTTCTTTTAGTCTAATTTTATTAACCTTTTTTAATTACCTTTCCATTCTTTAATCATTTTGTCCAAAAGTGATAATTACATCCACTAATGAAGAGAAGCGTCAAACAAGAAGTTTGTTCTTGTCATGAGAGAGATGTAATGCCCTAATAATGAATCTCTGAAGATATTAAACCATTAAGCATGGAAGGTCTCTTTCTCATGCTTAAAACAGAACTAAAAACAACAAATATAAGACTCTCAACTCACCACTTTTAATTAGATTACAACAATATATAATATAACAAGAAATCAAAGGAAAAAAAAAAAAGAAAAAAAAAAGAGCAAAATAATGAAGGAAAATAAAATCAATTGAAAATTCACCTTTTTAAGAAAGGATGAACTTCATGATTTTCAAACTTTCTTTTGATTACCCTGAAGTGTCTGAATTATGTTCTCAATCCTCAACTTGAAAGCTTGAAATTCTTGCTAGAATGATGGCTTGGAGGTGTATATGGTGAAAAATGATTATCTTTCTTGTTTTTGTTCACTTTTACCAACATCCACTCTTCCTCTTGATCAAAGCTACTGAAATTCAAGTATTTCAGAATTGTTGGAGGAGTTTTGGGTAGAAAAGATGGAATTTCAGTTTGTATGAAAGGTATGGGATGCAAATGGAAGATAGAAGTGTTTTTAGCTCAAAAACTCAACCTTTCTCTCTCTTTTCACTCTTTTCCCTAGCTCAAGTGTTCTCTCCTTAATTTATCCTCCTTCTTCTCCTCCTCCTCCTCCTCCTCCTCCTCCTCTCAACAATCTAATATATATATATATATAGGCTAAGCAAGTGGATAAATGGTGGACGACAAGGTGAAAGACAAAGGAAGATAATATAACTAATAGAGCACTAATGGTGCTAATGAGAAATAAAAGTGAATCCTCATCTCTAATGGATCAAGCACTAGATAATGGAGGCTGAGTGTATAGGCATTTGGTGATGAATATATCAAAAAATGGGACAATAAGGTGTCCCAACCGAACCAAAACCAAAAACAAAAAAGGGTCTGATGCTGTTTCGGGTCGGGTCAACAAAATCTGCTCTTAGCTCAACTTCAAACGGGCATATCTCCCTTATTTTGATTCGGTTTTAAGTGATTCTTTGATCTAAATTGAAGCCCTAGAAATATACTTTCCAATGGTGGTGGTCTCACATCTAAATTCTCAATGTATAAAGAGATATACCTAATTTAGTAAAGGCTTTTTATTTCCGTCGGGCTAGGTCAACAAAATCTGCTCTTAAGCCCAACTTCAAACGGGCATATCTCCCTTATCCGGACTTGGTTTTAGATGATTTTAGGTCTAAATTGAAGCCCCAGAAGTCGAATTTCCAATGGTGGTGGCCTCACATCTAAATTCCAAGTGTACAAAGAAATATACCTAATTTAGTGAAGGCTGTTCATTTCCCTCGGGCCAGGTCAACAAAATCTGCTCTTAAGTCCAACTTCAAACGAGCATATCTCTCTTATCTGAACTTGGTTTTAGGTGATTTTTGGGCCTAAATTGAAGCCTCAGAAGTCTAATTTCCAATGGTGTGGCCTCACATCTAAATTCCAAGTGTACAAAGAGTTATGCCTAATTAAGTAAAATCTGTTCATTTCCTTCTTAACGATTTGATGCTCAACCTTTTCCTAAACCAATTTTCTTCCATCTCCTCCTATTTCCTTCAACTCTAAACCTATACAGAATATGTTTTTAAATATTTTTCAAAGAGTTCACATCCCTTCCATTTATTTCCACTTTGTCCTTTCTCGATTTACTGAAAAGTGCAATATCTTAATTGAAATAGGAGTCTCAGAACATCGTAGAAACATTTGAAAAAATGTTTTGAAAAGAGAGTTTTAAAGTCTAAAATAGTTTATCCAAAAATGTGTGAAGGTTGGAATTAAAACTCAAATTCTATCTCTCTTCTGAGGATTCTGTTAGAAACATATTCTCATTGTCATCATCGAGTAATCAACAGAAAGCGCCCATATCTTAGGGCCAGTCAAAATGGGGTGTCTACAATGATGAGGTGTGTTTTTTGGATAGCTTGCATGAAATCAAAAGAAAGTTAGCCCAAGCAAGAAATCATCCGAGCAAACAGTTGGAAAAATTTAGAAGCTCTTACTCGCTATTGACTTCACCATGACTTAACTATCCAAGTGTGTGGAACATGCTTGGTCCCAGCTACGTTTTCTGGCAGAAGTAGGGACTTAGAAAGATCAAAGGAATGAGATGTTTCCTGTCCGCCTCCAAAAAAAGCCCCAGCTTTTTCACTTTTCTCTCTAGCCCAATCTTTTAAAAGCAGAACCACCACTCTCAACTGAACTTAGCAAGCAAACAGGGATGGGTTGTTGCCTCTAAACTAGAGGAGGAAGTAGTCTCTATTTGTAGAGAGAGAAATAGGCTTCTCCAAAGCTATGCACCAGAGCTACCATTTTACTAGAAACCCACTTTATATGTATCAGTGTAAGAAATGGGTTGGACCATGCAAGGGACAACTGGTGTGACGTCCTATGGGATGACCGGTGGGACAACCGATGGGATGTCTGGCCGGTTGTCCGGTGAAACTCACCTCCAACGTAAACGCACAATGTTTTTTCCTCAATTTGGTGAAATTTTTGGGCGGTTCTCATTTTGATATCAATTTGATGAAATTGTTGGAGGCAAAAAAGTTATTTGTTTTCACCAAATTCAAATTTGGTGATGGTTTTGCTTAACTGTTAGAGATGGTCTCAACTGGGCATTGCTGATGTAGCAATTACTTCTTTTATTTTGTTGCTTCAAAACTTAAAAAATTAATAACTTTTATTATACACATTTATTTTTAATAAAAATTATATATTTAAAATCTACACAATGAGATCTATTAAATAAGATTAATATTGAATAAATTTTTTATAAAAATAAAATAATATTTTTGATATGAAACTAAAAATTTCTCAGTTTATGAAACTATTTAGTAAAATTAAAAAAAAATCAATTTTGCACAACAACCGATAATATTCTCAGTTCTAAAATTAAAAAAATAAAAAAATTTCTCAATTTTGCAAAGAAATGTTTCATGAAATTGTTACGTCAACTAAGAAAAATTTCAATTTTCGAAAGTGTTAGCTCAGGCTGAGCATTGACGTTATGTTTCTATTTATAATTTAAATTGTGTGAATATTAGAATTTTCCTAAAAGTTTTTAACTTGGAGCAATTATTGTATTTTATTAGTCCTGAGGTTATAGTGGGCGGCTTAGGTCATGCTTTGTACCTTAATATCCGCAAAGACATTCAACCTGTTCTGAAAGTGGAGCAGCCAAAGACCATTATTAAAAGGGTAAATTACCAACGCCAACATTTGATTAAAATATAAAATTTTTTTGAAGTTTGAAAAATTACAAATTATTTCTTGAGAGTTATATTTATATAATAAATTAGGAGGTAATTTGTTATATAAATATAAATCTCAGAAAATCTATACTATATATTAAGTAAAAGGGAATTTTTAACTCCAAACTTTATGAGAGCTTCAATCTCACAATCTAAATTTCTTAATTTTTTTATTTAAAAAAAAATCTTAGTATTTATTAACTTCTCACAACTCCCAAGTCTTACCGTCATATAATAACACTTTAATGCATTAAGAATAAGCATAAATTTTTTGTTTGAAATCCAACACATATGAATTTCTTGAAAAGTCTAAACACATATGATTATTATCCCTCATAATAATACTTTAATGCATTGAGAACAAGTATAAAAAAAATTTCTTGAAAAGTCCAACACATATAATTATTATCAAAATATTAAACTTTAATATAATATAATAAAAAAAAGACATTTAATTCCTTGAAAAGTCCAACACATATGATTATTATCAAAATATTAAACTTTAATATAATATATATATATATTGGAATTCAACTTTGTTTTGTGATTTTTTTTTTAAAAATTTGTTAGCCAAAAAAAAAGTTATATTTTAAGAATTACTTTTTTAAATGTATAAAAAAATGTGGATGACTAGTGCATATAATTTGACTTTTTTAAGAATTTAAATTTTTTTTTTTTAAAGAAATGATAAGGACCCAAAAAAAGTTATTAAAAATTTTGTAAAATATTCACAAGGGTGTTAGAGTATTCTTACCGGTTTACTTATATTTTATTTTAAAATATTATTAAAAAATTCATTTCTTATTTTAGGAATCATTTTTTCATCTACTTCTTCCAACAAACTTTATACTCTTTCTCTATTTTAATAAAAGATTATTTTTAATTATTTTATATTTTATATTTTTAGAAATGGAGATGCTCAGGAACCAATCAATGAAGGTTGAATAAAAAATAATTTTATATTTTTGGGGGATGAATAGTTGCTCCTTATAGCATTTCTTATAATAGAAAGTTGCTTTAGGGAGCTGATTGGTTGATTTTATAAATAAAGACTCCCCCAAAATAGGGGATGGATTTAGGAGGTCTAATAGGGATGCTCTTAGACTCATGCCATTAGACTCATGCCACATGTGACTTACACCCATTCGAGTATTATATAAAATTTTTAATACTCTTTTTGAAGTCTAACATTTTTGTTTCACTTTTTTTTTAGTTTTTTAAACATTTTCTTTAATCAAAAAGCCAAATTACCAAACAGGTTCCATTTTTAATCTGAAAGCCAAATTACCAAACAGGTTCCATGTATTCCTTCAATTGAAACGTGGATCTATTTCTGGAGACTTCCATTATTGAGCTTTCGTGGTGGCCTAGAAGGATGAAACAAACCAAAATGCTCTGGTACTTTAAGATTTTGTTGTGGGACCTCATTTTTTGCTATATGTAAATTATTATTTTTTTTTTTATCAGTTTAAAGAAAGGGATTTTGAGCTCTCAAGATGGGGAAAAGAAACAAATATCAGAAAATGGAAATAAGAAAACTAATTGTAAAGTTTTTACTCGTTTGCTATTAATTTTTTATTTTCACTGAAAAAAAAAATAAAATTGGTAATATGAATTCCTCCTACATGAGATAGATTGAATAAGCAAAGCAGGCGAGTCAGTATTAAGGTAAGATCAACAACATCATCCTTCAATTATCTTCATGTCATCAAAGTACCAAAGAGAATAAAAGATTCAACATGGGAACAATTAGGCGATAATATCAAATAACTCCTATTTTTCTAAAAAAAAAAAATTTATTAACACTATGTTGAGAAATTTGATTCTACAAAAACTTCGTTTAACACAATAAGACTTATTTGATATTTTTTGTTGTTTCTATATGTACTCCCTCCTTGCTCAACCCTCTATTTTCCCTCTCATGCACATAACACTAGCATCCTCAAACCTCATTTGCCCTCCACTATATGATTTGAACATCAAATTTCATTGCTCCAAAAACATCCTAAAGTAAATCTATATTCTTATTCTATCTTATTAATTAATTATTTATTTATTTTGTTTTTCATCTTTAACAACAACCTATCAAGTTCTTCAAATTACCAGACTGAGAAAGCTTTTTTGTCTTTAGCTTCAACAAGAACGTACCAAGTGGCCCAAATGATGATAAGGGTTGGGATAGAATTTCTTCTAAACTTTTTCATTAGATATGTTCTTTCATTTCATGGAAATCAAATTTTAAGTACGATTTTCTTACAAAAAGCTATATGTAATCTCTCTCTCTCTCTCTCAATGATTTTGTTTCAACAGTTGACCTGTGAGTGAAGTACTGGAATTGGTAGCTGAAGGGTTGAGGATTGAGCCAAAGGACTGTGATTGTTAACCCTATCGTCGTTGCCTCCACCATCTTCGTATTCTTTTGTCCTTCTTTGACAATGAAACCCTAACTTAGTCCCATTCTCCATTGCGACTACCATCTCCCATTTTCCACTATGTCATCTTAAACCCCCTCTTCCATAGCGACTATCCATCCCCATTGTCCTCCGCTCTATTGTGAAAACTTTCTTCGTAGCGAAACCTTAAAACAATCCCCTCCCCCCAATCCCCCACTATGCTTCTCTTCGTTGTCAACCCCCTTGTAGCCCTTTCCTGAACCCTAGATTTAGGATTTTTGGATCTAAGGTTTTGGAAAGAGAGAGGAAGAGGAGGAGAAGAAGGGAAAGAAAGTGAGTGATGGATGATGAGAGGTATCGGAATGTAGCTACAAAGGTAACTAGGAAGGGTTGGGGATGGTGAGGGTAGGATTTGAATTATTTGGAACGTTGAAAGAAAAAAACTCGAATTTGGAAATGCGGCATTTTGAATAGTGAGGTGTCCAACTAAATTTTTGGGGTGCTTCTAATAAAAGAAAATTTTTATGCCCCTTTCATCATTTTCTATTGGTCATAGAAGAAATGATGGAATTGTTGTTTTGTAAACTTTTTTTCCTTTTCCTGCCAATCTCAATATTATTTAGGATAAATTTGTTAGTGCAGCACCTTGTAACCTTGTAGTGGCCATTTAGTGCAGCACTATCTCCACTACCCAAATGGAGAATCCACCAAGAGAGTGGAAGGTAGTAGGTAAGGGCCAATCACCTCCTCCCTCAATTGTGTATAAATTGAGGTGAGGAGGAGATATTTAAAAACACAGAGTGTAATCTGTGGGAGTTGTGAGAGTTTGAGAGTTCTATAGAGTGTAAGTGAGGTGTGAGTGTGTAAACTCCCTCCGAGAAAAATTCTATAGTGAATAGCTCTCCGTGGACGTAGGCAATTGCCGAACCACGTAAATATTGTTGTCTTCTTGTGTGTGATTGATTTCTGGTGTCTCACAGTTCCAACAAGTGGTATCAGAGCCAATTCGGTTGCGTTTCGGAACAAAAATTCGAAACTGCCCAGAAATCAATTTGCTCGAAATTCCGTTTTGAACATACCAGGAGAAAGGACTTGAAGAGAGGAGTCCAAAACTGTAAAGAACAGGCCCAGAAGACCTTACACGCGCTTTCACGCGCTCACTGAAGTTGGCGAGTGAAGCCCACTCGTCCCACGCGCCTCCACGCGCTGTTACAGTGACGGCGCGTCACCCCACGCGCAGGCCACGCGCCCCACGCGCTTCTCAAGGTTGAAGACGAGTGTGCTGCGCGTGTTTCTGACGTTATCCCGACGTCAACGAGCCGAGCCGAGCCGCGCCGGCAGACAGCCGAGCCGTGCCGTTGACCAAGCCGCGCCTCCGTTGACCGAGCCGCCGTTGACCGCGCCGCCTACACCGTTGACCGCGAAATTATCCGGTGCTTCGCAGGCGCACCTGATTTCGTAGATCAAAACCGTCGAAACTGTTTTGGCTCGATCTGAGTCATTCTGAGTCTGATTTGGGCGATCCAATAGTGGTTTTCAACTATTTGGAGTATTCCAGACACATCGGTATGGTCAGATTTTGTAAATTAGATTTCAAAAATTTTTAGTTTGTATTTGGACAATCCGAAGTGTTTTTCCGGCTAATTTGACTAGTCCGGACTCAACCGCAAAGCCTATTTTTCAGACAAGTGTCAATGGAGTCTTCCACATCCACTTCAGATTCTATGTTCAAGTTAACTCCTTCCAATTATGCAATTTGGAGGCCACGGATGGAAGACATCCTATTTTTAAAAGACTTGCATGATCCCATTTTTATAAAGGGGGTTAAACCTGAAGGAGTAAAAGATGATGACTGGATCAAGATGAACCGCAAGACTATCGCTTGTATCAGACAATGGATAGATCACAGTGTGTTCCATCATATTGCCGAAGAGACAGATGCCTATACTCTTTGGACAATGTTAAGCGACATGTACCAGTCAAAGACCGCCCGAAACAAAGCCTTGGTGATGAGAAGGCTAGTAAATCTGAAGTTGAAAAATGGCGTGTCTATTGCTGAGCACACCAGTGAATTCAAAAATCTGGTGAATCAGCTTGCAACCGTCAAGATGCGGTTGGATGATGAAATGCAAGCCGTTCTACTGCTCAGCTCTTTACCAGACAGCTGGGAGACGTTGGTGGTTTCTCTCAGCACCTCTGCACCAGAAGGGAAACTGACCATGAGTATGGTCACTGACGCCATGTACAATGAAGAGACAAGGCGGAAAGACTCGGGTGGAGATCAATCCCATGCCTTCGTCACAGAAAATAAAGGCAGAGGCAGAGACAGAGACAGAGGAAGAAGCAAAAGCAGAGGACGCAGCAGAGGAAGATTTCATGACAGAGGGAAATCCAAAGAAGGTACGAGCCGGCCGAAGTTCAAGTGTTACCATTGTGGCCAAGAAGGTCACATAAAGAAATACTGTTATGCCTTGAAGGGAGAACAAAAACAAGGTAATAGACAACAAAGACTGAAGATGGGAACACTGTAGTTACTGTCTCAGAGGATATTGCATTATTCTCTGTTGAAGAAGAAGAATGCCTTCATATGTCAGACAACGACACCGAGTGGGTGGTAGATACAGCAGCTTCCTACCACGCCACACCCCGGAAAGAGTTCTTCAATACGTACCAAGCTGGAGATTCTGGTACAGTGAAGATGGGCAACTCCAGTTTTCCAAAGATTGTGGGAATCGGTGATGTTCGCATCCAAACCAAAGTTGGGTGCACGATGGTGTTGAAAGATGTCAGGCATGTTCCTGATTTACGCCTGAATCTTATCTCAGGGATAGCCTTAGATCGATAAGGCTATGAGAACTACTTCGGCAAAGGCATGTGGAAGTTGAAAAAGGGATCTCTGGCGGTAGCCAGAGGACAGGCAAGTGGCACTTTGTACAAGACTCATGTGGAGGTGCATTCAGATAGCCTCAACGCAGCAGAAGATGAGGCATCACCAAATTTGTGGCATAAAAGGCTGGGTCATATGAGTGAGAAAGGGTTGCAAATTCTGGCAAAGAAGTCATTTATTCCCTTTGCCAAAGATGCGAAATTGAATCCTTGTGACAACTGCTTGTATGGAAAGCAACATAGAGTCGCTTTTCATTCATCATCTAGAAGACAATCAGAGTTGTTGAGCAGAGTATACTCTGATGTATGCGGTCCCATAGAAGTGGAATCATTGGGTGGCAGAAAATACTTCCTGACATTTATTGATGATGCATCACGGAAGGTATGGGTTTATATCCTAAGAACCAAAGCTGAGGTGTTCCAGCATTTTCAAACATTTCATGCTATGGTGGAAAGGGAGACTGGAAAGAAGTTGAAGTGTCTCCGAACAGACAATGGAGGCGAGTACACGTCAAAGGAGTTTGAAGCCTACTGTGCTACTCGTGGCATCTGACATGAGAAGACTGTTCCTGGAACCCCACAACACAATGGTGTAGCCGAAAGAATGAACCGGACCATTGTGGAGAAGGTTAGATGTATGCTAAAAATGGCAAAGCTGCCAGCGCCATTTTGGGGAGAAGCTGTTCGTGTTACATGCTATTTGATCAACAGATCGCCATCGCCCATCGAGTTTTGAAATTCCAGAAAGTATGGTCTGGAAGGGAGATTTCTTACTCTCACTTGAGAGTGTTTGGGTGCAAAGCATTTGCACATGTATCCAAGGAGCACAGACAGAAGCTGGATGATAAAGCTACTCCATGTATCTTTATTGGCTATGGAGATGAAGAATTTGGATACAGATTATGGGATACGAAAAACAAAAAAGTCATTCGAAGCCGAGATGTGGTATTTCAAGCAGGCCTGACCTTAGCAGAGTTTGGGCAACTAGCCAAACCCAAAGTTAATGATGTTCTAGACCTTGTTCCCAATCCGCACCATCACAAAGATGCCACTCATGAAGAAGAGCTACATGACAAAGATGCACCAATGATGTAGAGTTGCAAGATGGATTGCCGTAAGAAGAAGATCCGAAGAAGAGGGTGTTGAGTGGGAGCCACAACCCCTCCGCTAGAGATCATGGTCCACAGCCATGAAGATCAACAAGAGAGTCTAAGCCGTCGTCAAAATACCATACTTCTGATTATATTTTGCTTACTGATGAGGGGGAGCTAGAAAGTTTTCAAGAAGCTCAGAATCATAAGGAGAAGAGTAGTTGGCATCAATCTATGCAAGAAGAGATGCAGTCATTGCAGAAGAATCAGACTTATGATTTGGTAAAACTTTCCCAGGGTCGAAAACCATTGCAAAACAAATGGGTGTTCAAGTTGAAGAAAGATGGTAGCGGAAAGCTAGTCAAGTATAAGGCTCGTTTGGTTGTTAAAGGTTTCAAGCAAAAGAAAGGTATTGATTTTGACGAAATCTTCTCGCCAGTTGTGAAAATGACATCCATTCGAGTAGTTTTGGAACTAGCGGCCAGTTTGAATTTGGAACTTGAACAGATGGATGTGAAGACGGCATTTCTCCATGGAGATCTGAAAGAAGAAATTTATATGGAGCAGCCAGAAGGTTTTGAAGTAAAAGGGAAAGAAAACTTAGTCTGCAGATTGAAGAAGAGTCTTTACGGCCTCAAACAAGCGCCTAGACAGTGGTACGAGAAGTTTGACTCATTCATGGTGGGTCATGAGTACAAGAGAACTGCTGCAGATCAGTGTGTCTATGTCAGGAAATTTCCCGATGGAAACTTCATCATACTCCTGCTTTATGTTGATGACATGCTAATTGTTGGACAGGATGCCACATCCATCAGATCACTGAAGAAGGAGTTATCACAGTCCTTTGACATGAAGGACCTAGGCCTGCCTGACAAGAAATGTTAGGCATGCAAATTGTGCGTGACAGAAAGCCAAGAAATTATGGCATCACAGAGAAATCGTTGAACAGGTGATTGCAAAGTTCAACATGAAAGATTCCAAGCCAGTCAATACTCCGCTGGCTAATCATTTCAAGCTAAACAAGAGTTCTTGTCCCTCCTCTACTAAAGAAAGAGAAGAGATGGAGGCTATTCCCTACTCATCCGCCGTAGGGAGTTTGATGTATGCAATGGTGTCTACCCGACCAGATATTGCTCATGCTGTTGGAGTAATGGATTCCTTTCCAATCCAGAAAAGAGCATTGGGAAGCGATCAAGTGGATTACGAGGTACCTCAAAGTGCAGCAAAAATGTGTTTGTGCTTTAGAGATGCTAAACCAATTTTGGAAGGCTATACGGATTCCGATATAGCAGGAGATCTTGATGGTAGAAAATCTACATCAGGATTTCTGTTCACTTTTGCAGAGGGAGCTGTGTCTTGGCAATCCAAGTTGCAGAAGTGTGTTGCATTATCCACAACCGAGGCAGAATATATTGCCGCAGCAGAAGCTGGGAAAGAGATGTTGTGGTTGCAACGGTTTCTCCAAGAGTTGGGATTAAAGCAAGAAAAGTTTACGGTACATTGTGATAGCCAGAGTGCCATAGACCTGAGCAAGAATTCGATGTATCATTCTCGCACAAAGCACATTGATATTCGGTATCATTGGATACGCGAAGTGATGGAAAAACAGTTATTGGAACTGATCAAGATCCATACAGATAAGAATCCAGCTGACATACTGACAAAGGTGGTCTCAAGAAACAAACTCGAGATCTGCAGAGACATTGCCGGGATGGACTTCAAGTGAGAAGTCAGTTCTCCATATGGGCGTGAGGGGGAGAATTGTTAGTACAGCACCTTGTAACCTTGTAGTGGCCATTTAGTGCAGCACTATCTCCACTACCCAAATGGAGAATCCACCAAGAGAGTGGAATGTAGTAGGTAAGGGCCAATCACCTCCTCCCTCAATTGTGTATAAATTGAGGTGAGGAGGAGGGGGAGATATCAGAAAAACACAGAGTGTAATCTGTGGGAGTTGTGAGAGTTTGAGAGTTCTATAGAGTGTAAGTAAGGTGTGAGTGTGTAAACTCCCTCCGGGAAAAATTCTATAGTGAATAGCTTTCCGTGGACGTAGGCAATTGTCGAACCACGTAAATATTGTTGTCTTCTTGTGTGTGATTGATTTCTGGTGTCTCACAGTCCCAACAAAATTACCCTAAATCACTTAAAATATGACTTATTTGTATTTTACTTCCATTAATTCAAAATGCAAATTAACCACCTCAAACTATTGTTTTGTTACATTCAACATCTTTTGTAAACCATTGTTTTGTTACATTCAAGATCTAAAAAAAATACATGATTATAATGAATTATCATATAAAAGAAATGGGAACAGATAATAAAAAAGATAATCTCATGCAAAGACACAAATGTGCAAGAACAAAACTTCACCTCAAATAAGTATATATATTTTTTTCACAGATGGAAAATCAAATAAAAACATAAGTTCCACAAAGAAATTATGACTAAAACAAGCTTTCGTTATAGTGAAGTCGCGGCCCAAAAATCACATAAAATTCCCATGTCGAATGACAAATAAACTTTCCTAAATCACTAACACATCTAGAATTTAAACAATTTCAAGGCAAACATTGTGGCATTGAACAGTCACACATATTAGCTTTCATAACATCCAGAGAAGACAAATCTAGTCATTTTGAACATTCAAATTCTTCCAAAGAGAGGATCTGACAAACACACAGCAACAACATAAAAGCTGTGGAAGCAAGATAGCTCATGTAGAATTTGTGCTATGAAGCACGGATGTAGGTAAGGATACTGGTACGAGTACGTTATGAGTACACCGATACGGCAAAACTTAAAATAAAATAAGATATTGGTACGGCTGGGATATGTCAATAATTTTTTTATTTTTATTTTTAAAATTTATAGTTTCAAATTCAATTTACAAATTGAAGTTTAATACCAAAAGTAAAAGAAAAAATTATAAAACCAAAAGAGAAATTGTAGTTTATCAATACTAATACCAAAGCAAAGTCTATAAGCTGTTTTAATGCCATCAAATAGGAAAAATTACAAAATAAAGTTTCATTCTAAGACCGAGCTAAGCAAAATTTGAAAATCAAAAACTTCAATCTTCACTTCTATCAATTTCATCATTGAATAATATATTTTTCATCTATGGTACATCAAGTAAAGGATTTGCAATTTCAAATAAATCAAAGTCTGATAAATTAAACGTATTTTCACTAATATCTCATAGTTTGTGTACCCTCGATATACCCATCCTGTACCCATAAAATACCCACGGAATACCTGACTGCCAAAGAATGTATAAGAAGTACCTGATACATATTTCAAGTACCTAGTACACATGCAACCCTATTAATATAAGTACTAGTACCCGGTACGCATGCAGTCCAATTAATATGAGTATCAATACCAATACCCAATAAATACGTGATATGAGTATGATAACATTTTTAAAGTAACCATACTTTATAGTTTTTGTGTAAGCAGATGATTTCTTACCTCACGATTGTTGGAGGGCGGTGAAACGCTACTGTCCAGGCCATTGGGCCTTTCTATACATGAAAGTTCTCTGAGATAATGCAATCAATCAGCCACATAACCCCACATCACTGTGAAACATCATTGGGTTGAGATTTACAATCAAGATGAACATGAAAAAACAAGCGATTCAGTGCAAAAGACCTATGTAAAAGCGAAATCTAAGAGGATAAGATTTTCAGATCCTATTTTCAGGGCCGGCCCTGGCCCAATCCAAATTTTTGTCAAATTTTAAGGGTGCCCAATTAATTTTAAGGACACTTATTAGTAAGTCTCATATATAAAATTTAACATCTATTTAATTTCAAAACAAAACACTTATACCAATTAGTCTTATATATTTTTAATCGTTACAAAAAATCTCTTTTTTTTATATATAAATTTAAAAACGATATTACATTTCACTACCGTTGGACTTTCGTCAGACGGTTAACGGAGACTCGTCGGAATGTTCAACAACACTGAGAAGTTCGTCGGTGTATCATTGGAATTTTGCCAGAATATCGTTTGAGTGTTCTAAATGTCACTGGAAGTTGTCAGAATGTCCAGAATATTCGCAGGACGTTAAAAAAATTATCGAATATTCACCGGAATGTCCAGAATATTGTGGAAAAAAAAAATAAATGAAGAAATTGTAGTGAAAAAAATAACAAAACGTGCTAAATATTGATAATTTGAAAAAAAAAAAAAAAAAAAGAAGCAACAACAACAATGGAAAAAATATATATTATTTTAAATTTTTTGTAGGATTTAAGCAAATAATCTCCAACATTGATCAAACTGAAAAGCAAACATGATTCTATTTAGCATTTATTCTTATTAATTAAACTGAAAAACATGTTATGAAATTGCAAAATTTTACAATTTTAAAGCATGATTTATTTTATCACTAAAAAAATTGAAACTGAAAAATTTTACAGTTTTCACTGCCTGTAACTAAAAATCGAAAATAATTTGTTCAGAATTTGAAATTTTTTTCCATTAAAACAAGAAAATAGAAGTGTATAATAGAGAAAATATAAAAAAATTAAGAGATCAAAAGAGAGAAATAGATATATAAAGAAGATTGTACTTTGACAATTATTTTTGATTTAGATCTAGTCTGTTTTCATGCAGATCTACTCATTTTTATTTTTTTTTGCTGGAAACTTGACTCATTTGCCGTCAGTGAAAGTGAAGTAAAGAATCGGTGGTTTGTGATTACCCGTGAACCTCAATCAATAGTGGTCGTCAATCGCAATTGACTATATATTAGAAAGAGAAAGAGAAAGAGAAAATGTATGACATGATTGCTAGTCACCGGAAAGGAATAGAAGGAGACAAAGAATAATTAATTCACAAAGAAGAATGAAGAAGGAAAATACATAGTGAACTTTTGAGAAGATCCAAAAAGTTATAGAACTAAATAGACTTCTCCCCTTTTAAATATGACTTCTTAGCAATTTACCCTTAATTTAACGTGTATATAATATGGTGTTAGTAGGCTTAAAAATGAGACATTTACACACAAGTTCTAATTTATGAACTTATACACCATTAACTAAGATTTTTTAGACCTTAAGTCTCATTAAATTTTTAATAGTCAGAATTGTTCTTCAAATAATGATTGTTCATCATTTATGATTATCTATAAAGGAACATGATAATTTGATATTTATTTTGATTTTCAAAACTTTAAAACATCAACTTTGAAATTAAAAAAACTAAAAAAAAAAAATTATGCGTAAAAATTTTTTTTAAAAAAAGCTAAAATGTTTTTTTTTAAAAATTGAATTATTTTTGTGTGCAAAACTGAAAATTCTGTGTCTACTATAAAGGAACATGATGATGGAACATTGATGTGCAAAACTAAAAATAAAAAAGAAAATGAAAAAACTGATAATGTTCACAGTTTTAAAATTAGAAAAAATAAGTTAATATTATTAGTTTTATCGGATAGTTGAATCAAACCAATAAGTAGAAGGGAAAAAACGTATAATCTCATGCTCTGTTTTTTTTCCCATCAGTTATGAAACAATTATATGGAACACTACTATGAAAAATTTATAATGTTATTAGTTTTAAAATTTAAAAAAAATAACTGATATTCTCAGTTTTACTAAATAAGATTTATTGATTCAAAAAATCTTAAATACGACCAAAGCTACCATAGCATTTATAAATAGGACTTTTAAGTAATTAACTCCTTAAAAATAAAATTTCAAACAAATTAATTTAATTTCACAATCCAAATCAAAGGTCCTTACAAGTGATATGTGAACTTATTTAGTAATTTTACTCTTAAAAATGCAAGAAAATAATATTTAATTTCATATTTTGCTGTAGTTTAATTTTTAGATTTTGTTTGATATTTTTCTTCTTCTTCTTCTTCTTCTTCTTCTTCTTCTTCTTCTCTTTTTTAATAGATTAGTTGATATTTTTCCTTATTGTTAACTGAATTTTCTAAATTATAAAGCATACCACATTTTTATATTTTTGAGTTTGTAATAGTTTCCTTCATACCTTGATTTATTTAAGTAAATTTTAATAGAGCAATACTAGGACCGAAAATAAAAATATTGTGTAGAATATTTGATAATTCATTTGGAGTCTTTAATATTTTTTTAAAATATAATTTTATTGATTATATAAAGCATATTCTATGTGAGTAATAGTATAAAAATATATATCTACAAATATGAAAAAAAATTATTACTACTTATCATTTTACCCACATTTTTTTTTTATGATTATGTATACAATAATACTATAAATTTATGATTTTTTATTTTTTATTATCTAATCATGGCTCATATCTCATTACATTGATTTTGAATCTATATTATGCACGTTAAAGTTAAAATTTTGAATAAATAAATTTTTTTTTTTAATTCATGAAAGGCTCAATTTTAAAATTTGGCCTTAGGTCCCAAAGATATGAGGACCGGCTTTGTCTATCCTATTTCTATAGAGGTTGTTTCTATTACTTGAACCTGTGCCATTAGGACACTAATGGCAAGCTAAGATAAAGATCATTGATGCAAATCCAACTCCAACACAAAGGAAGCCTAATTATTACTTTCCAAACTTGTTTTCCAAATAGTATCAGAATGCAATATGAAGTTCTGGGTCGAGCCAAAGAGTCAAACTTTGCCTTCAATAATTATTTTTGCGACAGAAGTTGTTAAAAGTTGCCACAAAAGAATAATACTACTATTAATTTCCTCACTATATCCATATCAGGTCATCGTCAAGGTTTGTCCAAGTAATTGCTAAAGTAAACACTACATGTACAGTTTTTTTATTTCTTGAAGAATAGCAACAAGAACAAGAGATTGATTAAGAATAGGAAAATGGAAGATTTTTTTAGCAGATCAAAAGAAAATGGTTGGTTTTAATTCTTTTACAATGGAGTATTTCATTCCCCAGAAACTTAAAAGAAAAATTAATATATATGTTAATGGTTATTACTTGTTTGAGAAAAAAAAAAAAATTAAAAATTAAATATCCATGTCCCGACAGAATGCCAATTCAAACAAACCAGGTACTCAAACCAGCTCGCACATCTACTGCCAAGGTAATTTAACAAACCAAGGGAGATACAACCTTTTTGATAGTATTGATTACATACTTCGCTGAATTAACTAAGGTTGTATTTGGATCTGCGGATTTCAAATCAATGGTTTTGCCATTGATCATTTGAAGGTTTATGCATCCAATTCAGATTGAAACATTAGATTGCAGATTTCAACCATGATTTTAAAGCTTTATATTTATGAATTCAAAATAACGCCATGAAACAAGTTATTTGAAATTCTCCCATAGGAGGATTCTAGTACAGCATGGATCCTTCAGTCCTCCCCAATAGGTATTTCAATACACTAGTAACTACCAACCAAGCTTCCTATATTGTTTGTTTTATCTTAACCTCAAATCCTTTCATTTCAAATTCATCCATCCAAATGCAACCGGTATTGGTCTATCTAATGACGACATACCATCTGCAAGAAATACATCTAATATTTTTTCAATAACAACACATGCTTAAACTAGTAACAGGAATATGCCTCCATTTTAATACGTAGATTCAATGAAAGAAGACATACGCCCTGCATAATTGAGCTCACTTAACAAATTATCTTATTTTATTGCAAACCCAACCTTCAAAGAAATGGCATGGGGGATTTGTTCCTGTGCTCTTGATTTGATTGACAAAGTAAAATGTTGCAAAAGAACTCAACCAAGAATCAGTTTAGTTAAATAAGAAGTTGAGAACAAATTAGACAACCAATAGTATGACTCCCAGCAAAGAAACAGACCAAAGTCCAACAACAATCAAGAACACATAAGACAAACCTTAGTTGGAACAGAGAGTGAAGACCAAAATACACATTCTATGCAGTTAAGATTGCTCATAGAAAACTCATCAGTAAGAGAAAAATCATGTAATCTTGACAACAACCAGGAAAAAATGAAGCTTGTGACCTTCTCATTAACGGTTGTGTGGTTTTGGCACCTAACATCCTATTCAAAAAGAGGTGAAATTTTTTTTTCACATCCTGAACTTCTGCTGAGAAGAAAAAGCACATCCTCTTCCCAGTGAGAAGAAAATCCAAATACATCAAATTCACTCTGAAGATACTTGGCTTCATTATCTGCTTTATCAGCCATATATCAGTGACTAGGTTCCCAACCTTCTTCGCGTCTCCTTCAATAACATCACCATTGGAGCATGGTTCTTCAAAACTAAGGAGATGTCAGTTTCAGAAGCACTGGCAAGCTTAAATCGTTCAACAACATCATCTAGATTCTTTGTCCACCTGTTCAACCGTTGCACTTGGATTTTTTAGGTCTTTGCTCTTCCAGTTTCTCCCACATCACAGTGGCGACTTTCATTTCTCCTCTGCACTATCAAAAAGTTCAATAATTTCAGTAGGATCCAATTTTGAAATATCTTCTTTCGTAGAAAGTATACAAGACCAATGCAGTTTTGCCATTTCAAATTGTTGTTGCCCCAATGCAAGTAACCCCTCAAAAATCTGGTTTAATCAAGAGTGCATCCTGGTATTTCTCTCTGGCCAGAGAGTATTTTTTCCTTACCCAGTCATAAACTGTTTGGAATTGTGTTGCAACCGCCTCTTTTGCCCGAGTCATTAATTGGAATATGTTTCCTCACAGCACACATATGAACATTTCCTCAATTGAGGAAAGCAAGTGCGGCAACTTCTTGGAATATTAAGACAGCCTTATCAAAAAGGCTTTGAGCCTCTTCACTCGTTACTATCTCTTCAAGTAACACTTCTTTATCCCAAGCTCATGCAGGTCAATATGCGCATTTGGGTCAATACCAACGTGGGTCTGGAATAACTAAGCAAATTCAAATAACCCGTCATCCATCTCCACTTCTTTGCACTCGGGATCTTCTGAAGCTCTAGTTTTTTTCCTTTGGATTTAGAGCTTCCTTTTCTGGATTATCAATCTCAACATCCACAATTTCAACAACAGACTCACCCAGAGAAGATTGTGAGCCAATCTCATCTTTTTGATTCCCTTACTCTTAAGAGGTCTCTCCTCCTTCTCTTCCAATATATGGGTTCTTGCTTAGGACTAACCTCAACAATATGCAACCTCAACATTCCAATTGAGTCAGTCTTGTCTATTTCAGGGTCGTTTGGAATGAGGCTATCAACACATGACTCTGCCAATCTGAGTTCACTGGAACACGTTATGGTCACCAAATCACCATCATTATCCTTATATTTAATTTAATCAAAACTGACTTTGAAGATGGAAAGCGTTTTTACACTCTCCCCCGACACTTTAAAATTGCAAGTCACAAGCATTTGAGCAAGCCTTATGTCATGATCATAAATAAGCTTCAATTGCTTAATTGCAGTCTCTGAAGTCTAACCACGAGTAAGCAATGATACCAACAAAGATGTATGCTCCTTTTGGTTATCCTTAACAGCATTCAATTTGATAGAACCATTTGAGGCTTTAAAACAATCTTCTACAATTGGGTTTTGATTTCAGGACCATTTTCAGTAGGTGGAACTAATTGGGGCTTATTCGGCTTATTGTTAGGCAATACAACTGTAGAGGGTCAGAAGTTAAGGGCAAAATTAGGTATGGACCTAAGTACGGAGGTCGCTCTTGTTAGGCGGCCATGAATGATTAAAGGAGCATGGGCCAAAACCCAAGGGAAGTGGGTCCGCAATGGGTCGGAGTAGGTCGAACCCGCCAAGAGTCCGAACAAACTCCATGAAGAAAAATGTCTAAGTCAAGTTATGGAGGCAACATTTGCAACAGTCAAGTTGCTAAGACACTTTGTCTCAGCGCCGCCATTCCTTGTATTGTCAACGCCGCCATTTGAAGTTGCTAAGGGAAAGAGAAAATCGAAGTAACTAAGTTGCAAAGGCAACACTTGCAGCAGTCTAGTAATTGAGGTACTTTGTCGGTACCACCATTTGAGCTTGCCATAGGAAACAGTCACCGACGCAACTAACTTGCGGAGGTAAGACTCCACCAAAGTGAAAGCAGCCTTTGAGACAAACTTCCCCTCCACAAATAGAGTCTAATGCTTGGGGCCAATAGCAGGCCCCTCAAGTCATCATTAGCTCGGCACTGATAGCAGGCCTCGAAGCTCACTAACTTGGCGTTGATAGTAAGCTCTAAAGCTTAGTGGTTGGATCTGATAGCAGGCACAGAAATACCAATATACCATAATAACCCCGCGAAAATTGAAGCAGGGTAGCCTAAGAGTAAGGAACTCTCTTTCCATTTACCGAGGTTATAGACCTGCCTTGGTTGCACAAGAAGGACCAAGGAAGCCCCCTCGGGCTTGGTATTAAGACACAACATGGCTGATAGTAGGCTTGGCTGTGGCCTTTGCCTTGGGAAGTTGGGGAGTTTGTGGTTAGGTGGCTAAGAGTGGAGGGTTCGTTGAGGTAAACACAAAACATAGCTGATAACAAGCTATGAAGTGTTGAGAATGCATGTCTTGGCTAAACTGAATTGAGAAGGCAAGTGTAGTGACAAACCTTACCGCTGCAAGTGTACTTGCTAAGGTTCAAACTGAGAAGGCAAGTTGCAGCAGCAAATACTTCCGCCGCAAGTGCGCTTGCTGAGGCATCTGGGTCTTTTGCTTCCAACATTTTTGGATTGAAAAAGTTATAGACAGTGGAAAAGTACGAGAGAGAGAGAGAGAGAGAGAGAGAGAGAGAGAGAGAGAGATTAATTCGATGGTTTGGTTTGGTTTGGTTTGGTTTTGTTGGGATAAAGAAGAGTGAGAAGAGATCTGGATAGGGGTGTGGTGTGGGTGTGAGAGTTGGTTGTCTTGGGCTTTCGTTGTCGTCGTTGTAGAATCGAGTACGCTTTTGATCCATTTAACCAGTTGGGCGTGCCAAGCCAGTAGAGGGAAAAATTATGTGGCCTTGAGATCTTCCCTTTCACTTTCCTTTTTTTCCCCTCTTTCTGATTCTACACTCCCTCCACCTCCTCCACCAAAGTGGACGACTCTTCTTTTTTGACTCAGCATTTTTTTTTTTTAATTAGATCCTTAATTTTACCTCTAAAACAAATAAATTTAAATTTTTAAATGAGTCGTGTTAGAGATCCTAAGGTGCCGTTTGGTAACACTTACGTTTCCAGTTTTCTGTTTATATTTACAAAAATTTAAAAAACTCACATAAAAACTTGTTTGGTAAAATTTTTGATTTATAAATCATTGGTCTCAGTTTATAAATTTGGCCAAAAAATGAAAACATAAAAAATATGTTTTCATTTTGAGTTTTGAGTTTTTTTTTTTTACCACCCAACACTATCCACCACCCGCCACTATTTTCCACCACCGTCTTCCGCCACCACCACCCACCACCCACCCCCTACCACCACCTGCCACCACCACCTACCTGCCACCCACTCGCCACCATCACCCACTCCTCTCCACCACCACCACCACCACCACCCACCTGTCGTCCACCTGCCACCACCCGCCACTACCATCCACCGCCCGCCGCCACCACCTGCCACCTACTTGCCACCACCACTCACCACCCACCTGCCACCTACCACCACCAGCCATCTATCATCCACCCGCCACCACCACCCACCACCCATCACCCACCACCCACCACTACCACCCTTACTCGCCACCCACCTGCCACTACCACCCACCAACCACCACCACCACCCACCCGCTACCACCTACCACCCGCCACCGTCACCCACCCACCTACCCACCCACCCACCACCACCACCCGTCATCCGCCACCCACTTGCTACCACCACCACCGCCCACACGCTACCACCCGCCAACGTCACCCACCTACCCATCACCCACCATTCACCTGCCACCGTCACCTGCCCATCCACTTGCCACCTGCCACTCACCCGCCATCACGACCCACCACCACTACCACCACTACTACCACCATCACCCACCACCCACACGCCACCCACCCGCCCCTACCACCACCACCACTCACTCACCTGCCACTACCCACCACCACCCGCCATCCGCCACCCACCTGCCGCTACCACCCACCACCTGCCACCCACCACGATCACCCACCCACCCGCCATCACCACCCACCTACCATCACCACCCACCACCCACCCACCCACCATCACCACCTACTACCCATCTGTCACCACCCGCTATCCGCCACCCACCTGCCACCATCACCCATCACCCGCCACCACCACCACCACCCACTTGCTACCACTCACCATCTGCCACCGTCACACACCCACCCACCACTACCACCCGCGCATCCACCACCCACCTGCCACCACCACCCACCACCCGCCACCGCCGCCACCCACTCGCTACCACCCGCCACTCGACACCGTCACCGTCACCCACCCACCCACCCACCACCACCAGCTACCCACCACCCACCGTCACCACTTGCCACCACTTACCATTTCTCACTATTTTTTATATTTTTAAAATTTTTTAAACATTTTGTCAATTACCAAACGTGTTTGTAGTTTATGTTTTTCTAAAAATAAACAAAAAATAAACAAAAACCAGTTTATAAAATTTTTGTAAATATAAACTGAAAACGTAAACGTTACCAAACACACCCTAAATGATCGATCAAATTTTCTATTAAATTTCTTACATAGGTATGATACCTACACAGATATGAATTTGTGTGGATCCTACACCCATAAAAAAAGTTTAGTAAAAATTTGATAGATTATTTGAGATTCTTATAATTTTTCTTTTAAAAAATATATATTATATAATAATTGAGGTTTCACCTACCTACCATGAGATCTCATTTTAATTTTCAAACTTCATTAATGCAAGTCAAGTTAGTGAATATAAAAATTTATAATTTTTTTTTTTTAACTTGTATTATTTTTCTCTTTTTCAACCATGATGCTATCTATCACAAAAGAAATTTTAAAAAAAATAAAAACTAAAAAAATATAAAAGTACCAAATTTAATTTTTGGAAAAATTACACTTACATCTCTTGAAGTTTGGGTTTAATACATATCACTCCCTAACATTGGAAAAATTACACTAACTCCCCTATCATTGTAATTATTTAGAAGGAATCAAAATATTGAATTCATGCACTCTTTCTTTTCTTACTTGTTTTACTTCCTATGTTTTTTTTTTTTTTCCTTTGCTTTACTTTTTTTTTTTTCCAATGTAATTTCTTATATTTTGCTACTAGGAGTTATTGTCTTTTATATAAGAAGAGAGATTTGTGAAATGAGACTATATAACAACAGTAATAAGAAGGTAATTTTCAAAACGTCAAGGGATAGGATGTAATTGAACCAAATTTTTAGGAGGTGCCAGTGTAATTTACCCTTAATTCTTTTAATATTCTTTTAAGTACATAGTGTCTTTATTTACTTTTATTAGTTTAATATATAATATGACTTAGATAGTAAATAAAATATAATTAAAAAAATAATAATAATATATTTTTAAGTGAATTTCAATAATAAAAATAATAATTCTTACACCACTTACAACAAATGACAAGTACACAGACCAGTCATATTCAAAAAAAATAATTATAATGGATCTTATGTTTTTCTAAGTATAGTAATTGTTATATCCACACATAATATGTTATATGAATCTACTTATAAAATTAAAAAATAAATAATAATAAAATTCATTATTATAATATGTATATAAGATAAGTTTATCACTTTTTAACAATGCGTCTCCTTTTCTCGGCTACCCTACCCCGTCCAAACCCCACTTTTCAAAAAGTTGCCCAACTTTTCTTTTTCTAAAACCTTTTTATTTATTTTTTGTATTTTTCTTTTTCTTTCTCCTTTATTATTTCTGTTTGTGGACGGAAATTTCAGTTGGCCCAAGTACTTTAATTTTGATTCTACCTTCCAGATACATTTACGTGTAGAGCTGAAAACCGGACCCAATCTAAACGGTTGCTGATCCACTTTTACACCCAAATAAAATCTTGATAAATAAATAAGAATCACTCTAAAAAATTGTATGTATCTAAAACTCGTGTCTCAAAAATTATTTTAAAAATGAGATGTAATGTTGATTTGATGTGAAAATGTGATTTTTTTAATAATTTAACTTATTTGAATATGTGACATTATTATTATTATTATAAGAAATTAAGACTTTAAAGACAAAAATTTAGAAACAAAATATTTTTGCAGCTAAAAGTGTTATTATTTTATTTTTGAATGACAAAATTAGACATTTAATAATTAATTACTAATCTTTTGAGATCAAAAGTTTTGTCTTAAAAAATAAACTTCTTTGGGATTAGGTTATTTTATCTCTAAAAGTACATTTATTAGCGATATTTACAAAATTTTGTCCCTAATAGCTTCTTCTTTTTTCTTTTTTTTTAATTTTTTTTTCAGACAACTTATTAGCGACTATTCTTGCCACAGGTGAAATTAGTTCTGAAATATTTTTTGTAATAAAATTTATACTTAAAAAAAAAAAAAAAAAAACAACAACAACAACGTAATCTTTAAAACTGTTGTATGTTGTGGTGATTCAATATTGATATGTTCAACAACAATTGTACAAATCATCTTTATTTGCCTCATAGGTGTATTCAATTTTTCAAAGCTAACTTTTCTTATAGTCTTTGTAATTATAAAGTCTCTTGCTATTTTTGTGTTTATAATGTTTGGTCAACATTTTCTACTTATGGTGCTGTCAGTGGTCCATATTTTCCAGAAAATAGCCAGCTCTTGATGATTGAAACGAATGTGAGATCTACACAAGTATAATAAAAAGATTAAAAAAAATTAATGACCATGGTATTGTGATAGTGACAATTAAGGGGTTCATTTGACAAACTGGTTAAAAGTCAGTTTTTGATTTTTAATTCATTTTGAATTATATCATCTTTTATATTTTTTATTCATTAAAAAATAAAAAGGTCTAAAGAAAATAAAAAAATTAACTTTTAATTAACTTCTCAAAACACCACTAAGATTGATGGTAATGAATAGTGATGGAGGAATCATGGGTATATGGGAGAAGCAGGACGGTGGGGAGATTAATGGGGTGAGGAGAAGTTGGTGGTTCCAAAATAAAAATGTTTGGGGGTTTTTTTTTTTTTTAAGGACTTCCATAATTTCTTTTGAATCTCAATTATTAATGTATGTATAGGACTCACTCATATATGTATGAGGTCCACACCATTAATAATTGAGATCTAAAAAAGATTGTGAAAGTCCCAAAAAAAGGGATCTCAATCATTGTTGGTTCCAAAATAGTGTGATGAGCTACGGAGTGGTGGTTCAAAAAAAAAAAAAGAAAAAAAGAAAAAATCCTACCAAAATGATGTATTATGATTTTAATGCTATGTTTAGTGGAGGGATTTGAGAAGGGATTTGGAAAAAGAAATGAAAAATGTAGGTGAAATGTGAATAAAATATACCTATATTTCACATAGTTTCAATGAGACTGTACTTATTACTTTGGGTCTAAATTAGCCTCTTTTCATTGGTTTAAACCACAGTTACTACTCAGTGAGACTGTACTTACTATTTTATCAGAATCACACTTACTACTCAGTGAGACTCTACTTACTACTTTATCAAACTTGACTTATCAGCTATTCAAACCACACTTTCTAGTCAATGATATTATACTTACTATTTCATCAGACTTGACTTACCATTCATTTGAATCATACTTACTACTCAATGAGACTCTCCTTGCTACTTTATCAAATTTGACTTACCACTCATTTAAGCCACACTTACTACTCAATGAGACTCCACTTACTACTTTATCAAACTTGATTTGTCACTCATTTAAACAATACTTAAGACTACATTTGCTATTTCATCAAATTTGATTTTTTTTTTTCTTACTACTTGAATCTCATAATTTTTCTTTTAACTAGGTGAAATGTTGTTCCAACAAAACATAAAAATTTATAAATTCAAAATATGATGGAAGTGAAAGTAAAAAGAGAGAGACTTACCTAAGGAATTCCAGATGAACAAGAATTCTATCTTAAAATCTTCAAAAGTTTTAGAAATGAGCATCAACTTTTGTTTATGGAATCCTCAAATGAATTTGAAATTTTTCTATATTTTGTTAATCATATTTCTCATTAATTGCATTTATTGTGGTAGATAAAAAAGATATTAAGTTTCATTTATTGCCATTCATTGCCATTAAGTAGATAAATAAATGAAAAATCATATTCCATAAAAATTATAATAAAATTTATAAATTTCATATTTATTTTGTACATTTTTTTTTGTTTACATTCTATTTTATAAATTTTATATTTATTTTAGAGGTTAGGTGCATTTTATTAATGTTTGAATAGTAAGTGTAGTTACGTGGAATAGTAAGTACAACCACATCAAGTAGTAAGTGTGTTTAATTGTTGTAGTATGTTGGAAACCACCCATTTAAACCATACTATTTTATGAGACTTACTTGCCACTCATTTAAACTACACTTACTACTCAATGAGACCCTACTTATAAATTTTATATTTATTTTAGAGGTTAGGTGCATTTTATTAATGTTTGAATAGTAAGTGTAGTTATGTAGAATAGTAAGTACAACCACATCAAGTAGTAAGTGTGTTTAATTGTTGTAGTATGTTGGAAACCACCCATTTTAACCATACTATTTTATCAGACTTACTTACCACTCATTTAAACCACACTTACTACTCAATGAGACCCTACTTATTACTCAACAATCTTATCTTCAAATCTTCAAATATTCAAAATTTTTAAAAATAAACATAAAATTTTGTTCATGGAATCCTCAAATAAATTTTAAATTTTCCTATATTTTATTAATTATATTTCTTCATTAATTGCATTTATTATTTTCAAATGTGGTAAATGAAAAGAAAACTAGGTTTCATTTATTGCCATTAAGCAGATAAATAAATATTAAAAAAAATCATATTTCATAAAATGTAATAAATTATAATAAAATATATAAAATGCACATTTATTTTGTATATTTTTTTCTTAAATTCTATTTTATAAATTTTATATTTATTTGAGAGGTTTTGAAAATATATTATAACTTATTTTTTTAAGTTTACTTGTTACTTAAATAGCAGGCTAAGTGTATTTTATTAATAATTGAATGGTAAGTATACTTATTAAAAATAGTAAGTGTACTTAGTTATTGTGGTAAGTTGAAAACCACTTTTTGGTTTCAAAACCATTGAAAACCATCTTATTTTTTACAAAACTACCTAGATTTCTTAGCCTAATTTTAATTATTACCAATTAATGGTTAGATTTATTTTACTTTTAGATCTAATGGTCCAAATTTATTTATGTATGGTACATGAAAACGACCTTCATGTATCATAGGAAAATCCGCGTGCACATATACATATACATAGCCCAAGCACTTATTGCATGACCTTGTGCTCGTTCCTTAATTTGTCAATTAATATTAAAAACTAATACCAAGCTTATTCGGCATGTATTTTTGAAAATTTATGAGATACAGAACATGTGTTATTGTATTAATGTGAAACGACAAATTAACAATGTTACATACTGTTTTAAAATTATTAAATAATTATTCTATCAAAATATTAATTCTTACATTTGATTAACTAAAAATGTGAAGGTGTTTGGAGTCAATATACTAATTCTATTATAAATTCTTATGATTATATAAGAGTGTAGATAAAAGTGAAAGTTCTGGATTTTTGATAAAGTGAAAGATTATAGATAAACACTTTTAGGTAATAGTTAATTAACTAAATAAAGGTGGAATGAAATTAAATGGTCATTATGTAGTGGTAGTAGTGGTGATGAGGATGGCCATGGTAGTTGGAGTAGCAGTGGTGATAGCGACGACAGTGGTAGTATGGTCATAGCAGCGAATATTGATGCTTATGTGTAAACAAATTATAAATTTAACTAATATAAAATATATTTTCTATTATTTAAAATTGTCTGAACTTTTAACTTATATTTATGAGTCATTTAAACTTATATAAGTTTCGAATGAGCTTGATTGGGCTAGTGGTGATTGTTGGGCTTTGATACCTCTTGTGTTTATTTCTCCTAATTATGGAGGTTATATGCAGTTTATTTTTTTCCTAATTTGGTCTAGAGGTGATTGTTGTTAGGTACGATGATTGTTGACCTTCTATCTATTGTTTCAACTTTTGTTGTTCAGCCTTCGTTTGAGTAACTCCATTTAGGAATTTTTGTTGATTTTTTTGTTTGTTTGTTTGAATGCGATACTTGTGAGAGAAAAAATAAAATGATTTCGATATGATATTTTGTCGTATTGATAAAAGTAGTTTATTTTATTTTTTTTTTTTGTGTTAATTTAGCCACTTTAACCCTTCTCAAACAAGACCTAAATTTGATGTAATTACTCTTCTACTAAGTTTAAATATTGAATTGAGTTATCAATTATCACCTAAACTAAGATTTGACTATAAAAATCGAACTTGATACCATTGTTGAATTTTACTAACATTGTTTACTTGTTATGTGGCCTCTCATATTGTATGATAAGTCCCCACCTTATACATTACCTATAGAGTTTGTTGTACAGATATGCGTTATACTTGAAATTCTTGAGTCTGTCATGTTTGGATAAGTTTTTACTAGCTTTTTATTTATTTATCTTTTTTTTTCCTTTTAACATATAGGTTCGAATTTCTTTGGAAAAAAAAAAAAAAAAAACTACAAACCGAAAGCTCAAACAAAAATTTAAATGTCAATCGAAAAAGTTAGAAATTGAATTAAAAAAACAAGTAAAAAATTATAAACAAATAGAGGAGAAGTGGAACTTAATTGTCAAAAATCAAATTTGAAACCGACGGACTCGATGATCCTACCATACATAGAGATAGCAATAGGGACAACAGTGTAGATATTAATTTTACATTCCCATTACCTTAATGTAATTTTTTCCTATTCTCCATACCCCATCCCTCATCCCCTAATTGGTTTGAGTTTATTACCAACCTAACTTGACCTTGTTTTAATTTTTTTTTTCAACGTTCATAGCCAAAGCCAAATAAGCTTATTTTAAAGCAATCAAATTTGTAATATTGAGACAATCAAATAAGTTTTTAGTAATTAGGAAAAGAAAAAAAATAAAAAAAATAAAAAAAAAATTTTGTCACCAACTCACTTGGGAACCCCCCCTCCCAAAAAAAAAAAAAACACTTTAGAGTTTATGAGAATAAAATTCCAATTATTACTGACCTTAGTCTATAAAAAACGAGAAATACTAGTTTAAAACCATCAATAAAACATATACTCAAAAACAATACTAAATAACAAATTTAGGGCTTGTGAACGTGTAACAAAGGTGAACAACATGAATCGACTTTGATTATTATAACATATAAGAATTTTAGTGATTAAATGTTTTAGTTTCTATGAAAATTTTGTTGTAAAAGATATTTAGGGACTAATTTTCATGATTGTGAGGATAGTCGCTAAAAAATCATCTTGAAATGTCAAAAATAAGGCTTTTAGTGACAAAATTTTGAAAATGTTACTAATAAATACACTTGTAGGGAGAAAATAATTTGGTCTCAAAATAATTTATTTTTTGAGACAAAAAAAGATAATAATTCATCACTAATGTCCAATTTTCATTGCTAAAAATATAATAACGACATTTTTCGTAACAAAAATATTTAATCCCTAAAAAAAAAATTGTCCCTAATTTTAGTCTCTAAAAATATCTAAAATATTTGAGTTTTGGGGATTGGGTTCAATGTAGATAATGAATTTGATACTTTGAGCTGAGAGACAAGATTGTCACAGGTGTCGAAATCGTTTTGCATGAAAGCGGCTTTGAATCGCTCGAATAGCTACGAAATGTCTGTGAGACTCGGATCCATAAAAGCAACCACCGTTGTAAGTGCCAACGGAGATTGCCGCCGCAAGATCATCGCCATTGCAAATCACGGATGCTGGAGTGAGAGAGTGAACCCTACCTGTAAACAGGACATGTGGAGAAGTGGGCAAGTAGGAAAAAAAAAAAAAAGGGGGAGGGGGGGGGGGAGGAAACCCATGCATGTATTTCGGGTATCCATTGCCATGCATTTGTGTCATAGAAACAAACATGTTTTTCACACACAACTCATTGGTCATTTTTAGAGACCAGGATTCATATGGCACATATATGATATGATCATCTGCATATACCCAAACCTTGTTGTATGAAGAAAATTAAGGAATAGATAACGTTGGTGTTTTTAAACATGGACAACATAAACACAATAACAGTAAAATTTACTTTGTATTTCTCATTTCATAATTCCACCAAACATTTCTACATAGAAGTTGGACAAATACTAAACTTCTTCCTACATAAAACCTATATGTACTGTACTTCTTTCAATCGACAAAGGCTATAGCTATTTCCATGTAACAAGTTCTTGGTGCTTGAAAGAAAGATTATAGCTCTCTCTTCCTGAAACAAAGATTAGAGCGGGATATTAATGAACGAATTAAGAAATTTTTTGAAGGAAATTTATAGCAATGTGATTAAAAAAATACCAAGTGAACATACTTATTCTGATCAACAGAAATATCTACGTAGTTATTGTTCCCACTGCACCCAGTAGAATATTGCCTCTCGCACGAAACAAACTCATGATCGGGAATTGTGACACAAAGTTGGATCTCTTGTATTACCTAATATTGTCCATCATCAACCTTAAAGCAATCTAGAATAGTATTTTAAGTCGTTTTTTCTACTATTCCAAGCAATATATCCCTTACAATGTATGTCCTTTGACTTGGTTGAATTCCGGTTGAAATTTTTTCATTACGTAAGTAATGAATTTGCAGCAAGTAAAAGTACTCCTTAAATTCAAACAAAAGAAAAAGAAAAAAAAGAAAAAAAGTACAGTTAGCAATTAGATATACCAAAAGCTCCAAGAGCGCCGAGGATATTGATTTTGTTTTTAAGGTTTATGGCGATGGAAAAATAACTCTTAAGGTCCAATTTTGAACAAGTGCCATGTTTTGTCCATTATTGCTTCAAAAATACAAAATCAGCTTGGAACTCATTTTTGTAAGCTTGGCTGTCTAGGAGACATGGCCAATGGGTTAAAAGTGAACCTCGAATATTCTCCACCTACCAAAAGACATTATACCATCAAACAAACAATAAATGTACAAGCTCAAATTTGAAGCTAAAAAACAAAACCCAAAAGAAATTTGACATGTGGACTTACATCTTTTCTCTTTAGTTCATGGATTGGTGGGCAATAAGTAGCCTGCATCCCATTCCGCCAGTAAGGCCAAAAACCATGTAGTGTGAAGTCTTGAGGTATGTGATCACGACACTTTCTTGGCACACAAAAACCGTTTGGCCAAGTCAATGACATTTCAAAGAAACCAAGTTCTTCCCCATACACAAGAATGAAAACAAACAAGAAGAAAAGAGCCAATTGCAACTTTACAACTCCCATGGTTTAACAAACAACTCAGACAAAAACAACAAATGCAAAGCTACTGTATATATGATACTTGGTTTGGTTTACCTAATGCTAAAGTGTCAGTTTCATTCCCTCTCTCTTCCTTCCTTACGCCATTGGCACATCCATATCCTAAACCAAAAATGTCCTCTGTTGCTGCTGAGTACACGTATGAGCCATTTTTGTGTGTGTATTACTGAAATCTTCACTTTATGAGGAAGCTTCCTTGGCCCGTGACTGGGTAGGAGCAGGAAAAACTTCTTGTTTCAAGTATGTCTTTTGTGCAGCAATGTTAATTAATAGTCCTAGTGCTTTTTGCACTTTTCTTTTGTTTTGCTGAGCCAGAAGTGAATCAATCACATTATTAGGTGTCTCGAGTCCCAAGGCCTAGTTTGCATGAGCTGTTGACAATTACTAGTAAGAAAAATGTTTTAGAACTCTAAGAACATCCACAATGGAATGTTTAATGGGTTTGTTAGTGTCAGATTGTAATTTCTGGCCAACAAAAAATATTATTTGTGTTGCAATGGAGCTGCTAAGTGTGTTGCTAAGGTAGCGTTTGGTAACGTTTACGTTTTTGGTTTATGTCTACAAAACTTTTATAAATTGAATTTTTTTTTTTTTAGAAAAATATAAACTACAAATGCATTTGATTTGAAAAAAATGTTTGAAAAAATTTAGAAGTATAGACTAAAAAACATGTTTGTTCAGGCCTAAAATATTTATATTTATTTTTTATTATTTATGACAATGGGATCATATACGTTAAAAGGAGTACAGTTAGCAATTAGATATACCAAAAGATTGAAGAACGCTAAGGATATTGATTTTGTTTTTAAGGTTCATTGCGATGGAAAAATAACTCTTAGGGTCCAGTTTTGAACAAGTGCCATGTTTCGTCCATTGTTGCTTCCAAAATGCAAAATCAGCTTGGAACACGTTTTTTTAAGCTTGGCTGTCTAGGAGACTTGGCCAATGGGTTGAAAATGAACCTCGAATACCCTCCATCTACAAATAGACATTACACCATCCAACAAACAATAAACATACAAGTTCAAATTTGAAGCAAAAAAACAAAATCCAAAAGAAATTTGACATGTGGACTTACATCTTTTCTCTTTAGTTCATGGATTGGTGGGCAATAAGTAGCCTACGTCCCATTCTGCCAGTAAGGCCAAAAACCATGTAGTGTGAAGTCTTGAGGTATGTGATCACGACACTTTCTTGGCACCCAAGAACCGTTTGGTTAAGTCAATGACAATTCAAAGAAACCAAGTTCTTCCCCGTACACAAGAATGAAAACAAACAAGAAGAGAAGAGCCAATTGCAACTTTACAACTCCCTTGGTTTAACAAACAACTTAGACAAAAACAACAAATGCAAAGCTACTGTATATATGATACTTGGTTTGATTTACCTAATGCTAAAGTGTCAGCTTCATTCTCTCTCTCTTCCTTTCTCATGCCATTGGGACATCCATATCCTAAACCAAAAATGTCCTCTGCTGCTACTGAGTGCACGTATGAGCCATTTTTGTGTGTATATTACTGAAATTTTCACTTTATGAGGAAGCTCCCTTGGCCTGTGACTGGGTAGGAGCAGAAAAAACTTCTTGTTTCAAGTATGTCTTTTGTGAAGCAGTGTTAATTAATAGTCCTAGTGCCTTTTGCACTTTTCTTTTGTTTTGCTGAGCCAGAAGTGAATCAATCACATTACTAGGTGTCTTGAGTCCTAAGGCCTAATTTGCATGAGTTGTTGACAATTACTAGTAAGAAAAATATTTTAGAACTCTAAGAACATCACAATGGAATGGTTAATGGGTTTGTCAGTGTCAGATTGTAATTTCTGGCCAACAAAAAATATTATTTGTGTTGCAATGGAGCTGCTAAGTGTGTTGCTAAGATAGCGTTTGGTAACGTTTACGTTTTTGGTTTATGTCTACAAAACTTTTATAAATTGATTTTTTTTTTTTTTAGAAAAATATAAACTACAAACGCATTTGATTTGAAAAAAATGTTTGAAAAAAATTTAAAAGTATAGACTAAAAAACATGTTTGTTCAGGCCTAAAATATTTATATTTATTTTTTATTATTTATGACAATGGGATCATATTCGTTAAAAGGAGTACAGTTAGCAATTAGATATACCAAAAGATTGAAGAACGCTAAGGATATTGATTTTGTTTTTCAGGTTCATGGAGATGGAAAAATAACTCTTAGGGTCCAGTTTTGAACAAGTGCCATGTTTTGTCCATTGTTGCTTCCAAAATGCAAAATCAGCTGGGAACACGTTTTTTTAAGCTTGGCTGTCTAGGAGACTTGGCCAACGGGTTAAAAATGAACCTCGAATAACCTCCATCTACAAATAGACATTACACCATCCAACAAACAATAAACATACAAGTTCAAATTTGAAGCTAAAAAACAAAACCCAAAAGAAATTTGACATGTGGACTTACATCTTTTCTCTTTAGTTCATGGATTGGTGGGCAATAAGTAGCCTGCATCCCATTCCGCCAGTAAGGCCAAAAACCATGTAGTGTGAAGTCTTGAGGTATGTGATCACGACACTTTCTTGGCACACAAAAACCGTTTGGCCAAGTCAATGACAATTCAAAGAAACCAAGTTATTCCCCATACACAAGAATGAAATCAAACAAGAAGAAAAGAGCCAATTGCAACTTTACAACTCCCATGGTTTAACAAACAACTCAGACAAAAACAACAAATGCAAAGCTACTGTATATAAGATACTTGGTTTGGTTTACCTAATGCTAAAGTGTCAGTTTCATTCCCTCTCTCTTCCTTCCTCACGCCATTGGCACATCCATATCCTAAACCAAAAATGTCCTCTGTTGCTATTGAGTGCACGTATGAGCCATTTTTGTGTGTGTATTACTGAAGTTTTCACTTTATGAGGAAGCTTCCTTGGCCCGTGACTGGGTAGGAGCAGGAAAAACTTCTTCTTTCAAGTATGTCTTTTGTGCAGCAATGTTAATTAATAGTCCTAGTGCTTTTGGCACTTTTCTTTTGTTTTGCTGAGCCAAAAGTGAATCAATGACATTATTAGGTGTCTCGAGTCCCAAGGCCTAATTTGCATGAGTTGTTGACAATTACTAGTAAGAAAAATGTTTTAGAACTCTAAGAACATCCACAATGGAATGGTTAATGGGTTTGTTAGTGTCATATTGTAATTTTTGGCCAACAAAAAATATTATTTGTGTTGCAATGGAGCTGCTAAGTGTGTTGCTAAGGTTGCGTTTGGTAACGTTTACGTTTTTGGTTTATGTTTACAAAACTTTTATAAATTGATTTTTGCTTATTTTTAGAAAAATATAAACTACAAACGCGTTTGATTTGAAGAAAATGGTTGAAAAATTTTAAAAATATAAACAAAAAAATATGTTTGTTCAGGCCTAAAATATTTATATTTATTTTTTTATTATTTATGACAATGGGATCATACACATTAAAAAGAGTATTGTTAGCAATTAGATATACCAAAAGATCGAAGAACACCAGGGATATTGATTTTGTTTTTAAGGTTCATGGCGATGGAAAAATAACTCTTAGGGTCCAGTTTTGAACAAGCGCCGTGTTTCGTCCATTGTTGCTTTCAAAATGCAAAATCAGCTTGGAACACGTTTTTATAAGCTTGGCTGTCTAGGAGACTTGGCCAACAGGTTGAAAATGAACCTAGAAAAATCTCCATCTACAAAAAGGCATTATACCATCCAACAAACAATAAACATACAAGTTCAAATTTGAAGCAAAAAAACAAAATCCAAAAGAAATTTGACATGTGGACTTACATCTTTTCTCTTTAGTTCATGGATTGGTGGGCAATAAGTAGCCTGCGTCCCATTCTGCCAGTAAGGCCAAAAACCATGTAATGTGAAGTCTTGAGGTATGTGATCGCGACACTTTCTTGGCACCCAAGAACCGTTTGGTTAAGTCAATGACAATTCGAAGAAACCAAGTTCTTCCCCGTACACAAGAATGAAAACAAACAAGAAGAGAAGAGCCAATTGCAACTTTACAACTCCCATGGTTTAACAAACAACTCAGACAAAACAATAAATGCGAAGCTACTGCATATATGATACTTGGTTTGGTTTACCTAATTCTAAAGTGTCAGCTTCATTCCCTCTCTCTTCCTGTCTCATGACATTGGCACATCTATATCCTAAACCAAAAATGTCCTCTGCTGCTACTAAGTGCACGTATGAGCCATTTTTGTGTGTGTATTACTGAAATTTTCACTTTATGAGGAAGCTTCCTGGGCCTGTGACTGGGTAGAAGCAGAAAAAACTTCTTGTTTCAAGTATGTCTCTTGTGAGGCAGTGTTAATTAATAGTCCTAGTGCCTTTTGCACTTTTCGTTTGTTTTGCTGAGCCAGAAGTGAATCAATCACATTACTATGTGTCTTGAGTCCTAAGGCCTAATTTGCATGAGCTGTTGACAATTACTAGTAAGAAAAATGTTTTAGAACTCTAAGAACATCACAATGGAATGGTTAATGGTTTGTTAGTGTCATATTGTAATTTTTGGCCAACAAAAAATATTATTTGTGTTGCAATGGAGCTACTAAGTGTGTTGCTAAGTTAGCGTTTGGTAACGTTTACGTTTTTGGTGTATGTTTACAAAACTTTTATAAAATTGATTTTTGTTTATTTTTAGAAAAATATAAACTACAAATGCATTTGATTTGAAAAAAAATGTTTGAAAAATTTTAAAAGTATAAACTAAAAAATATGTTTGTTCAGGCCTAAAATATTTATATTTATTTTTTATTATTTATGACAATGGGATCATACACATTAAAAAGAGTACAGTCAGCAATTAGATATACCAAAAAATCGAAGAACGCTGAGGATATTGATTTTGTTTTTAAGGTTCATGGCGATGGAAAAATAACTCTTAGGGTCCAGTTTTGAACAAGTGCCGTGTTTCGTCCATTGTTGCTTCCAAAATGCAAAATCAGCTTGGAACACATTTTTATAAGCTTGGCTGTCTAGGAGACTTGGCCAACGGGTTGAAAGTGAACCGTGAATACCCTCCATCTAGAAAAAGACATTATACCATCAAACAAACAATAAACATACAAGTTCAAATTTGAAGCAAAAAAACAAAATCCAAATGAAATTTGACATGTGGACTTACATCTTTTCTCTTTAGTTCATGGATTGGTGGGCAATAAGTAGCCTGCGTCCCATTCTGCCAGTAAGGCCAAAAACCATGTAGTGTGAAGTCTTGAGGTATGTGATCACGACACTTTCTTGGCACCCAAGAACCGTTTGGTTAAGTCAATGACAATTCAAAGAAACCAAGTTCTTCCCCGTACACAAGAATGAAAACAAACAATAAGAGAAGCGCCAATTGCAAATTTACAACTCCCATGGTTTAACAAACAACTCAGACAAAACAACAAATGCAAAGTTACTGTATATATGATACTTGGTTTGGTTTACCTACTGCTAAAGTGTTAGCTTCATTCCCTCTCTTTTCCTGTCTCATGCCATTGGCACATCCATATCCTAAGCCAAAAATGTCCTCTGCTGCTACTAAGTGCACGTATGAGCCATTTTTGTGTGTGTATTACTGAAATTTTCACTTTATGAGGAAGCTTCCTTGGCCTGTGACTGGGTAGAAGCAGAAAAAACTTCTTGTTTCAAGTATGTCTTCTGTGAAGCAATGTTAATTAATAGTCCTAGTGTCTTTTGCACTTTTCGTTTGTTTTGCTAAGCCAGAAGTGAATCAATCACATTACTAGGTGTCTTGAGTCCTAAGGCCTAATTTGCATGAGCTGTTGACAATTACTAGTAAGAAAAATGTTTTAGAACTCTAAGACCATCACAATGGAATGGTTAATGGTTTTGTTAGTGTCAGATTGTAATTTTTGGCCAACAAAAAATATTATTTGTGTTGCAATGGAGCTACTAAGTGTGTTGCTAAGGTAGCATTTGGTAGCGTTTACGTTTTTGGTTTATGTTTACAAAACTTTTATAAATTGATTTTTGTTTATTTTTAGAAAAATATAAACTACAAACGCATTTGATTTGAAAAAAAATGTTTGAAAAATTTTAAAAATATAAACTAAAAAATATGTTTGTTCAGGCCTAAAATATTTATATTTATTTTTTATTATTTATGACAATGGGATCATACACATTAAAAAGAGTACAGTTAGCAATTAGATATACCAAAAGATCGAAGAACGCTGAGGATATTGATTTATTTTTTGAGGTTCATGGCGATGGAAAAATAACTCTTAGGGTCCAGTTTTGAACAAGTGCCGTGTTTCGTCCGTTGTTGCTTCCAAAATGCAAAATCAGCTTGGAACACATTTTTGTAAGCTTGGCTGTCTATGAGACTTGGCCAACGAGTTGAAAATGAACCTCGAATACCCTCCATCTACAAAAGGACATTATACCATCCAACAAACAATAAACATACAAGTTCAAATTTGAAGCAAAAAAACAAAATCCAAAAGAAATTTGACATGTGGACTTACATCTTTTCTCTTTAGTTCATGGATTGGTGGGCAATAAGTAGCCTGCGTCCCATTCTACCAGTAAGGCCAAAAACCATGCAGTGTGAATTCTTGAGGTATATGATCACGACACTTTCTTGGCACCCAAGAACCGTTTGGTTAACTCAATGACAATTCAAAGAAACCAAGTTTTTCCTCATACATAAGAATGAAAATTGTATGGGTCAATTTCCGACCACACTGCCAATCAAGCACTCAGCTGGAAAATACTACCAGAATAGATTAAGCCCAAACGACCTTTCATAGAAAGATAAGAATCCCTCGGTGGTTCGTCCACCCGGGGGCACTCGGACGATCAAGTCAGTAAAATATCTCTCAAAGATAACCAATAGTGCTTAACTCACTAGACAAAGCATAAAAGACATATCTTAGACCTATGAGGGTGCCTCTCTTTTATAGCCAACACAAACCTAGTCCCAATAGAAGCCTAGTTTCAATGGACTTAGGATTACTGTTAATCTTGCTCCCAGTAGAATTGGGATAAACTCTCTAAGAGTCTTATCTTTACCCAAACTGAAGTGCTCTCTTATTCCAGGACTTTTGTCCTCTATCCGCTTATCCCAGATTCCGGTATCTTCGCAAATAACCTCGGCCTAGCCGAGATGATCTCGGCATCATAACCAGGGCACGTAGCACCTCGATCGGCACTTCGGTGACACCTCGGCCACGTGTTGTCATTCAAAAATTATGTCCCCACAACTACCCTCTAGGTTCTATTACCTCGGCATCCTGAGGTGATGGAACCTATATCATTCCTTCAACTTAGCACGTCGGCTGAGCTCGCCTTCTTTCACTCTTGTATGATTCTATACTTAGAATAATTTGCATGTCTTCAAAATACACTTTAACTGTGCAATCTTCTCAGGGTGAAATACCTCGGTTATACCCACCAACGGTTTATCTCGGCCTTGACTTAACACTTGAAAATATAATAAAATATATTTTCACAAGTGTTATTCATAACTTATCACTTTACTTTTAGCAAGACTTCTGTCTTCAAATTTCTTCTAAGTCTTGGCAACATGGTAATCTCGGCAAGTACATAAGTACTTCTTTCAATACAACCTTGGCTTAACTTGTAAATTTTTCTCAAAATTTTAACAAGTGTTAAACCAATCTTCCTCTAAGATATCCTCAGTTTAACTTCAACTTGTAAACTTGAAATTTCAACAAGCGTTAAATGTGACCTCAGTTTAACTTCAATTTGTAAATTTAAAATTTCAACAAGCGTTAAACGTGACCTCGGTTTAACTTCAACTTGTAAACTTAAAATTTCAACAAGCGTTAAACGTGACCTCAGTTTAACTTCAACTTGTAAATTTAAGATTTCAACAAGCGTTAAATGTGACCTCGGTTTAACTTCAACTTGTAAATTTTTCTCAAAATTTCAACAAGCGTTAAACATGACCTCGGTCACTTTTTGTTTGTTGGATCCATTGTTACCTCGGCCTTGCTTCGGCAAGCCGTTTCCCTTCTCTTGTTTTGTCGCCTTCGTCCCCGGCGTGTCTTCCTCGGCTCTAGCATATTTCTCAATTCTGGCCATGAGTTCCTCTATACTTTTTGGCAATGTCTTTGCCAATGACTTTTGAAGCGGACAATCATCTTTTAGGCCATTCTTGAAAGACATGATCGCCACCTCTTGGTTTCACTCGGGTATTCTGTTGAACACCTTATAATACCTTTTGGCATAGGCCCTAAGGTTTTCATCATCACTGATTCTCAGAGCCATCAGGGAGTCCACCTTTAATGGTTGTAGTTTGTTTGTCACAAACCTGGCCACGAACATCTTGGCCAAACCCTCCCAGGTCTTCACAGTTCCTTTTAGTAACTTGTGAAACCAATCCGATGCAATTTCCCCGAAGGACGAGAGGAACACCTTGCAGAGCAACGGCTCATTCCGGAGTATAGTGCCATCGATTTCAGGTACAAGCTGACGTGGAAATTCGGGTCAGACTTATCGTCATATATTTGGAACCTCGACATGTGAAACCTTTTCGGGGCTTCGAATTTGTCCAATTCTACCAAAAACGACATTTTGGCTCGACCGGAGAAGTCACCTCGGCATCTTGTCGCTTCCTCTGGAGGTAATCCCTCAGATCCTCCTTGGTCTATCCAGGAGGTCTGCTATCTCCTGATTTTAGCCTTTTTGGTGCACTACTTCCAGTGTCATTGTGAGTCCTTTTGGACTTCCCTCCATTGGTCGTGTCGAAGCAAAGTTCCTTCCCTTGAACATCCCTCCTTGGTGCAAGTTTCTTTGGTTCGATGTGTTTTCTGGGATTCTCCCTTCCTTTATCCTCCATGTCCAGCCTCCCGTGAAGGCTGGTGAGAATGTCCCTTGGTCCCGTCGTGCTAAAGGATTTCAAGAATCGTTTTCTGGCCCCATTTCTGCGCACCATTCTTGGCTGCTGGAATCGGCGTATCTTGTAAAGGGAACGGTGACTGCATGACGTTGTACTACATCATGAAATTGACGACCGTTTACAGGTCCGCCAATTTGTCTGCCATTCCCTTCATCTCGTCGTCCCTCCTCAGGCATCTATCTTTCCATACCTGGAAGTCGTCCTTGTTATAATACCCGCTTCGGTCCGATTTCTTCGGTACGCCGCCCTCAATTATGTGTGTCAATTTCCAACCACACTGCTAATCAAGCACTCAGCTAGAGAGCACTGGCAGAATAGATTAAGCCCGAATGACCTATCACAGAAAAAAGAGATTCCTGTGGTGGTTTGTCCACCCGGGGGCATTCCGACGATCAAGTCAGTTATCTCTCAAAGATAGCAAAAGTTTTTCACTCACTATTCAGAGCATAAAAAGCATACCTTAGACCCATGAGGGTGCCTCTCTTTTATAGCCAACACAAACCTAGTCCCAATAGAAGCCTAACTTCAATGGACTTAGGATTACTATTAATCTTGGACTCCAGTAGGATTGAGATAAACTCTCTAAGAGTCTTATCTTTACCCAAACTGAAGTCCTCTCTCATTCTAGAACTCTTGTCCCTTATCCGTTTATCCCGGATTCCGGTATTTTCGCAGATAACCTCGGCCTTGCCAAGATTATCTCAGCGTCATGTCCAAGACACGTGACACCTCGGCTGGCATTCCGGTACAACATCAGCCACGTGTTGTCATTCAAAAATTATGTCCCCACACTAGACAAAATTGATTGAAGATAAATTTGAGAAAATTAAAATAGAGATTTGAGGATTAATTATATAAATTCATAGAAATTGAGTCTTGCATTTTCAATCAAGTTAGGTTGCAAAATATGAGTTATGATTCTTTAAACTTGTCAAGTTTGAGTTTAATTTTAAGAATTATTCTTGAATTGAGTCCTATAAATTACATGCAACAAAACTTATTTGAAGATTTGATCCATACAATGGAGCTATGTTCAATTTATGGAAATTAATTTGGAAATCAATTATGTTGAGTTTGGTTTTTGTAGTCTTGCATGAATTTGAGTTCTATTTATACATGCATAGACAAATTTTGTAAGTTTTAATACTCTAATGATACATGCATCATAGATTTTGAAGGATTTGAACTAAGTCAATCTCATATTTTGAAGAGAAAAGGGAAAAAGCTTTGAAAATTAGGAAATTGTGTGATTTTGATCTTTAATCCACGCATGCAATTTAATTTAAAAGTTTTGTTCAATTTAAACCCATTTTAGGACATCTATGTTTATAAATTAAGTTTTGGTTAAAAATTGAGTTAAGTGGAATTTCTAAGAAATTGATTGTATAATTCATAGTTAAGTTGATTTTTGTTAATAATAAAATTGGGTTCTATTTTTACATACATCATGAAATTTCAAAAGTTTAGAAAGTCTAATTCATGTTTTAAAATTGTGGGTTTGATATAAAGAAAATGAGTTAAATCTAAATTTGGACAATTGGAGCCTGATTTTGAATAAATGATTTCTAAAAGAGAGTGTTTACTAAATTGTACATTGGTTCTCCGTATTTGTGTATCAAAAATACATGTTTTGAGGCTTTGAATATCAAATCTGGATTTCAATTACAATTCTGGAATTTCCAGAATTCACACTGTCCGCTCGAGCAAGGAAAGTCTCGCTCGAGCGTAAAAATTGAGCTCATAGAAGTTTTTCAAATTTTACAGTCCGCCCGAGCGACCAAAGTGGCGCTCAAGCGAAGACCCTATTTTCAACATATTTTGAAGAATTGCATTTAGCTCACATTTTTATTCTCATCTCTTTCCAAAGCATTCTAGACATGATTTATGGCTCAATAAAGATTAATAAGCTAACAATCAACATTAATTAGTTGATTATAGAATAAGTCATTAACTTAGTGTTACTTGATTAAGAAGCCAAGTGAGGAATTGGTTTATTCATAAAAGAATGATGTGGTAATAAAAAGGGGTTTATGAATTGAGAACCCAATTCATTTGACTAAAGAAAGAATAAGCGTAGTGGACCTTTGAATTATTTAGATAGAAAACAAGAAAGTCAAGTTTGATCAAGGAAGTAGTATTGTGCTTCAATGTGTATATATTATATGTTTGTGTAGGTCACGCGCTATTGTCTGCTTGATCTGCCTGATCTGCTCCTGCTACTATCTGTAAGTAATAACTCTGTAAAATTATGTTTAATTTTAATTATTTTCTGATGATATGAGATGATAAATTTCTGAAATGCTATGCTTTGTATGAATGAATGATTGTCCAATTTTATTTGAAACGTAATTGTGGTATCCTTAGCAGAGGCCCTCACCTAGGGGACATAATACTGTGGCTTATGGTCATAAGGCCTTAGCCCGGGGGTTAATACCGTGGCCCAGGCCTTCGCCCTAGGGAAACAATACCGTGGCCTAGGCCCTCGCCCGGAGGAAATAATACCGTGGCACAGGCCCTCGCCCGGGGGAAATAATACCGTAGCCCATGTATGAGATATGTTACCCAGTACCGGAGGTTCCATTATGGAACTTGATATGCTTGACCAACATGATATGTTAAGCTAAAGGAAGTACCACACATGATTTGAATATGGATATGAATATGATTCTATTTCAGATACGAATATGAACATGAACATGAACATGACTATGTTTCTGATTTGATAAGAGATTTGAAATCTGATTTCTATATTCAATATGGACATCATTTATTAAACCCTTTACTCTGTTATTATTTATTGGGCATCAGCTCACTGTTTATATGTATGTATGTAGGTGATCAGGGCGTGACCAAGCTTAGAGGTGCTTGGAATCAGTTTTTGACAGCCAACCCATGTGCCTCCCGTGGAGGTTCCGGACATGTCTAGTGGTTATGGCCAAGTGCATAGGTTGAAGTTTTGTTTTCCTGTTCAGCTAGACAAGTCTTTGTGTATTTTGGAAATAAGGCTAAGTCCCTTTTTGTCTAGCTTATATATGTATATATATATATGATGATGTGCATATGTATGTATATAAAATTTAAAATTTTTCTGTCTCATATAGGTCTGCATAGCTCAATGGATGTTGTATAATTGTTATTTGCTTCCGCAGCCCCCAATTATATGTTATTCTGTTAAGAGGCCTTTGGTAATCCAAGAATTACTGGCTGGTTACGATGCTAAACCTATAGGGGCGGGTTTGGGTCGTGACAAGTTAAAATAATAATAATAATAATAATAATAATAAATAAAATAAAATAAAATCTACCGAAATGACGTATTATGATTTTAATGCTATGTTTAGTGGAGAATTTGAGAAGGAATTTAGAAAAGGAAATGAATAAAATATACTTGTATTTCATTTATCAATGAGACTGTACTTACTACTTTGGGTCTAAATTAGCCTCTCGTCATTAGTTTAAACCACACTTACTACTCAATGAGACTCTGTATTTACTACTTTATCAGAATGACACTTACTATTCAATGAGACTCTACTTACTACTTTATCAAACTTGACTTATCAACCATTTAAACCACACTTACTAGTCAATGAGATTGTATTTACTATTTCATCAGAGTTGACTTACCACTCATTTGAATCACACTTATTACTCAATGAGACTCTCCTTACTATTTTATCAGACTTGACTTACCACTCATTTAAGCCACACTTACTGCGTAATGAGACTATACTTATTACTTTATCAAACTTGACTTATTACTCATTTAAACAATACTTACTACTCAATGATACTCTACTTACTACTTTATTAGACTTGATTTATCAATCATTTAAACTAAACTTAAAACTACATTTACCATTTCATCAAACTTGATTTTTTTTTTTTCTTACCACTTGAATCTCATAATTTTTCTTTTAACTAGGTAAAATGTTGTTCCAACAAAACATAAAAATTTATAAATTCAAAATATAATGAAAGTGAAAGTAAAAAGAGAAAACTTACCTAAGGAGTTCCAAATCAATAACAATTCTACCTTAAATCTTCAAAAGTTTTAGAAATGAACATCAAATTTTATTTATGGAATCCTCAAATGAATTTGAAATTTTCCTATATTTTGTTAAACATATTTCTCATTTATTGCATTTATTGTAGTAAATGAAAAATATACTAGGTTTCATTTATTGCCATTCAGTAGATAAATAAATAAATAAATCATATTCCTTAAAAATTATAATAAAATTTATAAATTTCATATTTATTTGGACGAATTACACTAACAGTCTCAACAGTTTAGGACTTGTGTCACTTTGGTCCCTGACTTTTCAATTGTGATACTTTTGACCCTGAATTTCGAATTTTGTTCAAAATAAGGACAATTAAAGATATCATTACTTAATTTCAAGAGCAAAATTATCAATTTGATAAAATATAAATTAATTTAACAAAATTAAATTTTACAATACGCTAGCCATTACAAGTTCACAACCAATAGCAATAAAAATAATAGAAAACGTGAATCTAGAAAAGCCCAATCAATCTAATGTGAATAAAGATAACCACAAACCACCTTTACACCCATTTTAGGCACTCATATCGTTGGTAGAGGGGATTAAAACGAGGAGAAATTACTTCTTCTCAGTGTATGAGTAAAAAATTATTTAAAATATTAAAAAATTTAATAAAAATAAAAAATATGAAAAGTAAAAAAATTTAATTTTTTGAAAAAGAAATCTTGAAAATCATAACCAAATAGAGTCGAATGTTTTCATTTCTACAAAAACGTAAATAAAAGAAGTTCCATACAAAAACAATTGAACTTTAAAAATAAAAATAAAAATACATAAAGTAATAAATCTTATAATTTTTTTTTAAAAGTATTTTTCTTGAATTAGACAAGTAAAGAAATTATCACAATTCACAAGCAGAACTTGCATATATATATATATATATAGAGAGAGAGAGAGAGAGAGAGAGAGAGAGAGAGAGAGATTGCTTACATACAGTTGACTTGAACCATGGATAAGGAACTTCTCAATTTATGTAGCTAGGAAAACCCCATAACGTTGGTCGATTACTTGTTTTTGTCAAAAATATAGCACTGACTTACAATCGGACTATCATGCTAGTCACGCTTTCAAATTTGCAATAGGCCCAAACATTTATTACATGCTCTTATATGGTGTGTAAATAGATTATATGTCATAATATTAGGAATTTTAAATTTTTATAATTTATATAATAGGTAGTGTTATAATTTTAAAATGATAATATCAGCTATATTGGTATACTAATTAATATATTAATGAGTGCTTGTAGGACTATCGTTTTTTAATTCCTTAATTAATATTAGAAATTAATACCCAAGCATATTCAACATGGTATTTTGGAAAAATTGTTAGATATTTTTAGAATATTATGCAACATTTATTTCATAGTATTTTTAGCTAATGAGAAACAACATTTTTTTTTTTTAGATTGGGAATGAGAAGCAACATTATCAAATATAAATCTATTGAATAATTATTCTATCAAAATATCACATTTAATTCACACGCTTTTGAAGTCAATATACCAATTCTATTTTAATTTCTCAAGATTATATATAAGATTGTAGATAAAATTGAAAGTTTTGGATCTTTAGAGACTTTTTTATGGAATCTATACTATAATTATGTTTGACATGCTTATTTGGATTAAAATAGTCATATAAGACAAAATTAGTTATTTTAGTCAAATACGACAAAATGTTACATCCAGATTATAATCATTTCATTTTTCTCTCATAAAAGTCAAAAAAGACAAAAAGCCTATCCCAAACGAGATTTTTTAACCACAGACTAAAGTAGTCAAAAAGTCAAAAAGTTAACCCATATCCCAAACGAAGGCTATATATATTATAGCAAAATATGTTTTTGTGAGAGCCTTGTGAAGTTGTGAGGACTCCAAAACCTTATAATCAATCTGTGAATTTGTTAAATTAAAAACAAATTTAAAAAGTAATACTCTATTTGTACCAAAATATTAGTCCCTTATTCTATTTTTTATTGTTCCAAAATATTAGTCATTTTTCAAAAATTAAGGACAAATATAATATGAATTTCCTATTTTACCATTCTTTTAAATTCATTAACAACGTAGAAAGTACAATCACGACAATTGATATTCTCTAAAAAAATATATTATCAAAGGGTAATTTTGGAAAATTAATTTTTTGTAAGTGAAATAATTGTATTACTAAAAAAAAAAAATGAATTTCGCAAAAAGGACTATAATTTTGGGACGAAGGGAGTATTGACTAATCTATTAGGGCATGTTTGATTGGGTAGATTAAAGCATGAGATTGGGATTATTAATCCGTGGGTCCAATTATCTTATGTTTGTTTTAATATTTTGGTTTAGGATTATTAATCCAATTGATAATTAATCCAACAAATTTGTAGGATTATTAGTAATGGGATAGGGGTGAGATTATTAATCCAATGAATATTAATCCAATTGAATAGTGAATACTATACTAATATGGGATTATTAATACTTCACTATTAATCTTGTGAATCAAACATGACCCTAAAGTATATAGCTTTTAAAATATTAATTCTATAATTTATAATTTTCAAAAGGAAAGATAAAAAATATTCCGTATCTTTTGAATCTAATCTCTTGTACTGATTTTTATTTTCTTTCCAATATATATATATATATTTAAACTTGCTACTTATTCTCTCTCTCTTCTCAACTTATCTCTCTCCTATTGATTGGCTAATCCATAAAACTTTTATTTAGTGAACACTACCACTAATAGCATTAATACATTAAAAAAATAGAAAAAAAAAAAAAATACAACTCCAATACCAAAACAACAATGATTCATCCCACTAAAAACACCACCACTAATAGCACTAATGCATTAAAAAAGTAAAAAAAAAAAAAAAAAAATACAACTCCAAGACCAAAACATCACATCATTACTGACGGGACCCACTGCCACCTAATTAGTGGGAGCACTAATTAGTGCTCCCAAGCATTTTTCATACCAAAATATCATATCATTTCTGGCGGGACCCACTGTCACCTAATTAGTGGGAGCACTAATTAGTGCTCCCAAACATTTTTCCAACTTACATACTGTAAAGAAGTTATATCATGCCGAAGAATAACCCACCACTTTCATTATCTTTTTTCCAAGATTTTAAAAGTTAGTTGATATTTAATTTTTCACCTTCTTTTCATTACATTTTATGGTGAAGGCATTTTTTAATTTTTTGGGCTAAAATCTATAAAATAGTAAAATAAACAAAAATAATTAATAAGATAAAATGTCACATCAAATCCATAATCATTTCTCTTTTTTTCTCATAAATATCACATCAAACTACAAAAAAATCCGACTACCTTTCCAAACATAAAAATTTTAACCCACTAAAACAGCCAAAAACTAAAATAGTCTATTAAAATAGCAACTTTTCAAACACCCACTTTGTAAGATTCACACCACGCTGTTTTCAAACTCTTTTTTATCCTTGAAGATAATTATATACTAGCATATCACTCATGCTATGTACGGAATAAAATAATATATTATTGAATAAAAATATGATAATTATATTTAATTTTTTTATATTTTGTAAAATAAAAATTAAATGGAACCTAGCCAATCAAAATTTTCTTAATTGTTTAAAATTAAGAAAATTTAAAAAATTAATATGAGATATTAATCATAAGGCTTCTCACTAAAAATCTCATTTTGTATATATAAATGGGAACATAAGATTCACTTTGTGTAAATGAAATAATTTACTTTTTCCTTCTTTTCTTGACATAGGATTATAAAATAAAAGTTAATTGGAAGCTAACCATTTCAAAAAATAACAAAAAAAAAATTATAATGAATCTTATGTCTTTCTAAGTATAGTATATATCCACACATATAATATGTTATAGGAACCTACTTATAAAATTAAAAAATAAATAGTAATAAAATTCATTATAATAATATGTATAAGATAAGTTTATCACTTTTTAACAATGCATTTTAACAATGCATCTCCTTTTCTCGGCTACCCTACCCCATCCAAACCCTACTTTTCAAAAAGTCGCCCAACTTTTATTTTTCTAAAACCTTTTTATTTATTTTTTGTATTTTTCTTTTTCTTTCTCCTTTATTATTTCTGTTTGTGGACAGAAATTTTAGTTGGCCCAAGTACTTTAATTTTGATTCTACCTTCCAAATACATTTACGTGTAGAGCTAGCTACTCATATCTGACTTCAATGAGAGCTGAAAACCGGACCCAATCTAAACGGTTGCGGATCCACTTTTACACCCAAATAAAATCTTGACAAATAAATAAGAATCACTCTAAAAAATTGTATGTATCTAAAACTTGTGTCTCAAAAATTATTTTAAAAATGAGATGTAATGTTGATTTGATGTGAAAATGTGATTTTTTTTTTTAATAATTTAACTTTTTTGAATATGTGACATTATTATTACTATAAGAAATTAAGTTTTTAAAGATAAAAATTTAGAAACAAAATATTTTTGTAGCTAAAAGTGTTATTATTTTATTTTTGAATGACAAAATTGGACATTTAGTGATTAATTACTAATCTTTTGAGATCAATAGTTGTCTCAAAAAATAAACTTCTTTGGGATCAGGTTATTTATCCCTAAAAGTATATTTATTAGTAATATTTTCAAAATTTTGTACCTAATAGTTCTCTTTTTTTTTTTTTTTAGACAACTTATGAGCGACTATTCTTGCGATAGTTGAAATTAGTTCTTAAATACTTTTTGTAATAAAATTTATACTTTTAAAAAAAAAAAAAAGTAAAAAATAAAAAATAAAAACAACAACAACAAAGACAGCAGCAGCAACGTAATCTTTAAAACTGTTGTATGTTGTGGTGATTCAATATTGATATGTTCTACAACAATTGTACAAATCATCTTTATTTGCCTCATAGGCTGTATTCAATTTTTCAAAGCTAACTTTTCTTATATTCTTTGTAATTATAAAGTCTCTTGCTATTTTTGTGTTTATAATGTTTGGTCAACATTTTCTACTTATGGTGCTGGTCAGTGGTCCATATTTTCCACAAAATAGCCAGCTCTTGATGATTGAAACGAATGTGAGATCTGCACAAGTATAATAAAAAGATTAAGAAAAATTAAAGACCATGGTATTGTGATAGTGACGATTAAGGGCTCATTTGACAAACTAGTTAAAAGTCAATTTTTTATTTTTAATTCATTTTGGATTATATCATCTTTCATATTTTTTACTCATTAAAAAATAAAAAGGTCAAAAGAAAAAAATCATAAAATTAACTTTTAATTAACTTCTGAAAATATCACTAAGATTGATAGTAATGAATAGTGATGGAGGAATCGTGGGTACCTGGGAGAAGCAGTACGGTGGGGAGGATTAATGGGGTGAGAAGAAGTTGGTGGTTCCAAAATGAAAAATGTTTGGGACCTTTTTTGTTTTTAAGGGCTTCCATAATTTCTTTTGGATCTCAATTATTAATGTATGTGTAGGACTCACTGATATATGTATGAGGTCTACACTATAGCGATTCCGATTTTTGGCCCGTCACTTGTGGTGTTCCGAACTCGGGTTGTATAGTTCTAAATAGTGACTCATATCTTGTTTCCCTTGTCTCCTCTTTATTTTTGGTTATCAGGTAGTAGTTGTGTGTTTGGAACAGGTCGGTCGCATGTTTTTCCAAACCTGTGATGCCCAGATTTTGACTCTTCCGCTTGAGTGGGCATTCGTGCGCTTGAGCAGGCTTCTCAAATTTTGCTCCTCCGCTCGAGCGGCCATTCTTACACTCGAGCGGAATTTGTCAACTCTAAGCATTTTTGCAATTCTGCAAATACTAAGAGAGTGCATTGGACGCTCGAGCGTCCAGTCCCACGCTCAAGCGAGGCCCTTCGTATGCAAAACTTCTGTAAGAGCATATCCCACGCTCGAGCATCACTTTTCACGCTCGAACGGAACTTTGTGTCTGACGCTCGAGTGTCACTTTTCATGCTCGAGCAAACTGCGTGTATAACAGTCCGCGAAGATGATGTTTTGTATCACTTTTTCATTTCTCTCTCTCTCTCTAAAACTTTTCAAAGACCTGGATCTACTCATTCTCTCTCTAAAACTCACATTCTCTCTTGAATTTCATCTAGATTTGTTGATCTCTTCACCTTAGTGCCTTTGAGAAAAAGCTAGAGCATCTCAAGATCTATATTTTGATCCGAATAGAAGTGGGTTTCGGTGTCCTTGGAGTTGCTCTCTTGTGTGGCTCATATTCTTCTTTTGAGGTAGGGATTCTTCTACACCTTCATATGATATTTAGCTTAGATATTTGTTATTTGTGTAAAAATGGTGTGATTTGACAATATTTTAAGTAAAACCTAGGGTTTGGATATAAAATGGAAAGAGGGGTTTTTGATAAATGAGAAGAAAATGATTGTGGGGCTTAGAAATGATGTTGTGTGATGTCAAGATTGTTGATTTTGGCACTTGATTGAGATTTGGGGAAAAGAGGGAGTTTGCTCTAGAATAGTATTATATTTGCTTTATATAAATAAATGAAATTGATGTTGTAAACATGGAATTGGACAAGTATTGAAATAGATAGTGAAATTGAATAGGTGATATGTCTCGCCTTTGGAAATTTTGAATAAATTATCTGTCATGAGATTATATATCTGTTTAGAAATAACTATATTGGGTTATCGGTGGAGGATAGCAATGATTGTTGTAGAAATTGCATGTGGATTAAATGAATTGAAACTAGTCCATGGTTGGTTATCATTGAATATGATTATGTGTTTATATACATTGTATATGTATGATTAACTGGAAGTGGAAAGGGGATGTGCTCCACATATGATTATGTATTAAATTACATTGCATATGTATGAATGTTTGTTTGGGAGGAGAAAGTGGATGGACTCTATTATAATTAAGTTGGCTAGAGTATCTTGGGTGAAAGTCCCAAAACTATACATGGGTGCCGATCCAGCGGACAAAATACCTGTAAAATGACAATTGTAGTGCTTGTATAGCCTACGTTTACATGGGTTCCGTTTGACAGTTTCTTGCGGACAAAATATCCGTGAAAGGAAAGTTTGATGTGTTTATACGATGATGATGTGATTGTAGAACTAATGAGTTATAGTCTCATTTGGATTGTTAAAGAAATGATGAAATCGGGTCATGTAATGAAATTAATTGAATGGAAATGGATTAAGAATTGAATATGGTATCTTATGAGTATATAAAGTGTGGATGTTCTATCACTGACGTTGTGTATGCATAGTATACTTATACCTTTGCTAAGTTTCATATATTGTGTTAGATGATTCTTATTGAGCTATGACTCACCCTATTTGGGGATAAAATAAAATTTTCAGATATTGAAGGCATGCCTCCACTGAGGTAATAGATGGGAGGGACCTTTGAAAGCACGAGCTTCTTGTTTTGATTATATATTTTTTTTTGTATAGCCAATGGCCTATTTGTAAGAGCTAGTCTCTCTTTTGTTATAACCAAGTCGAGGCTTGGAAAGATGTAAGCCGATAGAACATAAATTTATGTTAAAGTCTTTTATATAATTAACTTCATGAAATGAAAAGACTATTTACTTTGATTTATGTTATCAATTATGCATGTTTTGGGTTATATTTATTGTACTTTTTAAGGGCGTTACACACACCATTAATGATTGAGATCTAAAAAAGATTGTGAGATCTTAATCATTGTTGGTTCCAAAATAGTGTGATGAGCTACAGGGTGGTGGTTCCAAGTGATAAGATGGGTTGCAGTATGGATGTGGTGGAGGTTCTAGATGATAGTTTAAAAATAAAATAAAAATAAAATAAAATCCTACCAAAATGATGTGTTATGATTTTAATGCTATGTTTAGTGGGGGATTTGAGAAGGGATTCGGAAAAGGAAATGAAAAAAGTAGGTGAAATATGAATAAAATATACCTATATTTCACCTATCAATGAGACTGTACTTACTACTTTAGGTCTAAATTAGCCTCTCTTCATTAGTTTAAACCACACTTACTACTCAATGAGACTCTGTACTTACTACATTATCAGAATCACACTTACTACTTAATGAGACTCTACTTACTACTTTATCAAACTTGACTTATCAGCCGTTTAAACCACACTTACTAGTTAATGAGACTGTACTTATTATTTCATCAGACTTGACTTACCACTCATTTGAATCATACTTACTACTCAATGAGACTCTTCTTACTACTTTATCAGACTTGACTTACCACTCATTTAAGCCACACTTATAACTCAATGAGACTGTACTTACTACTTTATCAAACTTGACTTATCACTTATTTAAACAATACTTACTACTCAATGATACTCTATTTACTACTACATTAGACTTACTTATCAATCATTTAAACTAAACTTAAGACTATATTTACTATTTCATCAAACTTGATTTTTTTTTTTCTTACCACTTGAATCTCATAATTTTTCTTTTAACTAGGTGAAATGTTATTCCAACAAAACATAAAAATTTATAAATTCAAATTATAATGGAAGTGAAAGTAAAAAGAAAAAGACTTACCTAAGGAGTTCCAAATCAACAACAATTCCATCTTAAATCTTCAAAAGTTTTAGAAATGAACATCAAATTTTGTTTATGGAATCTTCAAATGAATTTAAAATTTTCCTATATTTTGTTAATCATATTTCTCATTAATTGCATTTATTGTGGTAGATGAAAAAGATATTAGGTTTCATTTATTGCCATTCATTGTCATTAAGTAGATAAATAAAATTAAAAAAAAATCATATTCCATAAAAATTATAATAAAATTTATAAATTTCATATTTATTTTATACAATTTTTTTTTTTTTTTTTGCTTACATTCTATTTTATAAACTCATTTTTTTCCTCAACGTAAACTCATTTTTTTTTTTTTTTTTTTTTTTTCAATGTAAGATTCACCTTATATAAGTGAAACAACTCACCTCAAATAAATTTTTTTTTTTCAACGATGGAAAATCAAATAGAAACATAAGTTTCACAAAGAAATTATGACTAAAACGAGCTTTTGTTATAGTGAAGTCGCGGCCCAAACATCACATAAAATTTCCATGTCGAATGCGAATAAACTTTCCTAAAATCACTAACACATTTAGAATTTAAACAATTTCAAGGCAAACATAGTGGCATTGAACAGTCACACATATTAGTTTTCATAACGGCCAGAGAAGACAAATCTAGTCATTTTGAACATTCAAATTCTTCCAAAGAGAGGATCTGACAAACACACAACAACAACATAAAAGCTGTGGAAGCAACATAGCTTATGTAGAATTTGTGCTATGAAGCACAAGTGCGGGTAAGGATATTGGTGCGGGTATGTTACGGGTATATTGCTAGGCAAAATTTAAAATAAAATAAGATACAGATATGACTGGGTTACATCAATAAATTTTTTATTTTTTTTAATTTATAGTTTTAGATTCAATTCACAAATCAAAGTTTAATATCAAAGCAAAAGAAAAAATTATAAAACTAAAAGTGAAATCATAGTTTAACAATACTAATACCAAAGCAAAGTATATACGTTGTTTTAATGCCATAAAATATGAAAAATTACAAAATAAAGTTTCATTCTAAAAGCGAGCTGAGCAAAATTTGAAAACTAAAAATTTCAATTTTCATTTCCATCAATTTCATCGTTGAATAATATATTTTTCATCTATGGTACATCAAGTAAAGGATTTACAACTTCAAGTAAATCAAAATTGTCTTGTAAATTAAACGTATTTCCACCAATATCTCATAGTTTGTGTACCCTCGATATATCTATCCTATACCCATGAAGTACCCATGGACTACCTAACTACCAAAGAATCTATAAGAAGTACCTGATGCATATTTCAAGTACTTGATACACATGCAACCCTATTAATATAAATATTGATATCCGGTACGCATGCAGCCCTATCAATATGAATATTAATACCAATACCTAATAAATACGTGATATGAGTACGATAATATTTTTGAAGTAACCATACTTCACAGTTTTTGCGTAAGCAGATGATTTCTTTCCTCATGATTGTTGGAGGGCGGTGAAAGCAGAGCAACACTACCGTCCAGGCCATTGGGCCTTTCTATACAAGAAAGTTCTCTGAGATAATGCAATCAATCAGCCACATAAGCCCACATCACTGCGAAACATCATTGGGTTGAGATTTACAATCAAGATAAACATGAAAAAAACAAGCGATTCAGTGAACAAGACCTATGTAAAAGCAAAATCCGAGAGGGTAAAATTTCAGAGCCGGCCCTGGCCCAATCCAATTTTTTGTCAAATTTAAGGGGGGCCATTAGTAAGTGTCATGTACAAAATTCAAAACTCATCTAATTCCAAAACAAAACATTTATACCAATTAGTCTTATATATTTTTAATTGTTACAAAAAATCTTTTTTTTTTTTTTATATGTATATAAATTTAAAAACGATATTACATCCCACTACCGCTGGACTTCTGTCAGACGGTCAACGGAGACTCACCGGAATGTTCAACATCACTGAAAAGTTAGTCGGAGTATCACCGGAAGTTCGCCGGAATATCGTTAGAGTGTTTTGAACGTGACTAGAAGTCGTCAGAATGTCCAAAATGTTGGCTGGATGTCAAGAAAATCATTGGATATTCACTGGAATGTCCAAAATATTGCAGGAAAAAAAAAACAAATGGAGAAATTATAGTGAAAAAAATAACAAAATGTGCTAAATATTGATAACTTGAAAAAAAAAAAAATAAAAAAATAAATAAATAAAACAACAACAACAACAACAATGGGAAAAATATATATTATTTTTAAATTTTTGTAAGGTTTAAGCAAATAATCTCAAATATTGAACAAATTGAAAAGAAAGCATGATTCTATTAAGTATTTATCCTTATTAATCTAACTGAAAAATATGTTATGAAATTGCAAAATTTTACAGTTTTAAAGCATGATTTATTTCATCACTAAAAACACTAAAACTGTAAAAATTTACAGTTTTCACCACCTATAACTAAAACTCGAAAATAATTTGTTTAGAATTTGAAAATTTTCTCAATTAAAACAAGAAAATAAAAGTGTGTAACAGAGAAAAGGTAAAAAAAAATTGAGAGATCAAAAGAGAAAAATAGATATATAGAGAAGGTTGTACTCCAGCAATTGTTTTTGATTTAGATCTAGTCTGTTCTTATGTAGATCAACTCATCTTTTTTGTTAGAAACTTGTCTTCTTTGCCGTCGGTGAGAGTGAAGTAAGGAATTGGTTGTTGGTGGTTGCCAGTGAACCTCAATCAATGGTGGTTGTCGATTGCCGGTGACTAGAAACATAAAGAGAGAACTTTGAGAACAAACAAGGGTATTACATATAACAAGGGTATTATATATAACAACTGAAATTTTCTTAGGTTGTAGATTTGAATTACAGACAAGAAACATAAAAATACAATAGAAAAGAGAGAACTTTGAGAACAAACAAAAGTACAAGAGAAAGATAAAGGAAATACCCTGCTCAATAACAGTTTGTCCAATCTCAAGCCAATTCAATTGTTCCATAATTGTTCAATAACCAAGGTGACACTTACATTGACTCTAATTTCATTTCACATCCAAGGTCGCTTTTTAGGGATACTAGAAAACCTTAGCTAATGTTGGATTAAGGATTTGAGTGGAGATTTGTGGAGGAAAAGGAAAAAGGAAGAGAAAAGTGAAAACTTTTAGCTTATATTTCATTCACTTTTAACACAAAAAGGGATAAAAATATAATTACTAAACTGATGTAATATCAAAAAAACTTAAAGCCCATTCCAAGAAGATAAAATTCCTTAAAAAAAAAAAAAAAAAAAAAGTAAAAACACTCCAACCCAACTCAAGGTTGATTTCTCAGAATATAACAACTTTAACCAAGATACCAACTTTAAGCAAACAGAAACTTTTACAAACATGTAAATCCCCCAAAAAAATAATTTATTAATTTAAATTATCAACTAAGCTTCACTTCCACAATCATAAATTTCATAAATAAAGGTCTTGATTATCGAAGAAAAGACTTGTGATCCATCAAAGTAAAACTCACGAGAATATAAAGTAATTAACTATAATATAATAGTTCCCAAACTTCCAAACATGATAAAACAATCTCCACCACTAAACATACGAGTAGAGGGTTATTCTTTGAGGAAAAAAAGCGTAAAGCGGGAGGGTAATTACGACCATTTATCACGAGCATATTAAACATGATTAATACTCAGAAACATGATTAAACATGACTATTTGATCAATGACAGCCCAAATTTATGATTAATTTAACACAGTCAAAGCCCTAATTAATTAACAGAACACAGTCGAAGTCCTGAAGAGAAGAGAAGAAGATCTGTACAAAGACAAGAAGAGAAGACGAGAGAAGAAGCCAAAGCCCTAGCCCTAATTACTGAAAAAATAAAAAAATAAAAACACATAACACAATCGCCGATCAACGATCAAAGACAAAAAAAGAGAAGAGAAGAAGAGAAGATTACCTCCTAATCGATGCTTTGATCGCTCGCCATCGCTGCCGATCGTCGCTAGCTAGTAGCCACCACTGTCGCCGACGCCGATCACTTCTCGTCGCCTCCGTTCAAGTGTGTGTGTGAGAGAGAGAGAGAGAGAGAGAGAGAGAGAGAGAGAGTTGAGAGAGAGGCAGACATTTTCTCTCTTCGAACTCGAACGAAACCTAGGGTTAAACAAACCTGAAATGAAAAAAAAGGGGGGGCAACACTGGGGGGAAAATGAGGGGAAATTAGGGTAGGCGGGTGGTGATTCAATTTATATTTATAAAAATTTTAAAAATTGTAATAAAAATTTTTTTGATAATTTTTTTTAATTTATAAATGGTTGTTTTAGTTTGTAAATTTGAGTAAAAAATGTAAATTTAAAAAATGAGTTTGCGTTGGTTTTTATACAGAAATTTAAAACCTTTACTAACAAATTTTTTTTTTAATTAATCTTTTTTTTCAGATAATTTTTTTTCAATTAATTTTTTTTTCAATGAAATTTTTTTCCAACTAATACTAACCAAGAGAGTAATTAGTAATGCTACTTTAAACCTTAGGGGATGAAATGTAATTTTCAAAAGGTGAGGGAGAGCTGTAATAAACATAAATCTCAGGGGGATTAGTGTAATTTACCCAAAAAAATTAATTGGAAAAAAAATTATTTGAAAAAAAATTAATTGAAAAAAAAATTTGCTAGTAAAATTTTTAAATTTCTATTTAAAAACCAACGTAAACTTATTTTTTGAATTTATATTTTTCCTCAAATTTACAAACTGAGACAATCATTTGTAAACCAAAAAATTATAAAACAAGTTTTTATGACAATTTTTAAAATTTTTGTAAATATAAATTGGAAACTGAAAATAAAATGGTTACGATGCGTTTTGGTAACGTTTACGTTTTCAGTTTATATTTACAAAAATTTTATAAACTGGTTTTTGTTTATTTTTAGAAAAACATAAACTAGAAACGCGTTTGGTAATTGACAAAATATTTTAAAAAATTTAAAAATATAAAAAAGAGTAAGAAATGACAAGTAGCGGAGGAAGACGGTGGTAGAAAGTGGTGACGGTGGATTGTGGGTAGCAGGTGGTGGTGGGTGGTGGCGAGTGGGTGGTGGTGGTGGGTGGGTGGGTGGTGGTGACGAGTGGTGGTGGCGATGGTAGGTGGCGGATGGCGAGTAGTGGTGGGTGGTGGTGGGTAGGAGAGGGTGGCAGCAGTGGTGACGGTGGTGGTGGGTGGGTGGGTGACGGTGGTGGTGGTGGTGGTGGTGGGTGGCGGATGGCGGGTGGTGATGGGTGGTGGTGGTGGTGGTGGTGGGTGGGTGGGTGACGGTAGCAGGTAGTAGCGAATGGGTGGTGGTGATGGTGGGTGGTGGGTGGTGGTGGTGGTGGTGGGTGGGTAGGTGACGGTAGCAGGTGGTAGCGAGTGGGGTGGTGGTAGTAGTGGGTGGTGGCTGGTGGGTGGGTGGTAGGTGGGTAGTGGTGATGGGTGGTGGGTGGTGGTGGCGGGTGTATGTGGTGGTGGTGGGTGTTGGTGGTGGTAGGTGGTGGTGGTGGGCGTGGTAGATGGGTCTTGAGTGGTGGTAGTGGATAGTGGATGGGCGGTGGATAGTAGTGGCGGATAGATGTGGTGGGTAGTGGTGGCAGTGGGTGGTGGTTGGTGGGTGGTGAGTGGTGGTGGCGGTGGTGGTGAGTGGTGGTGGTGGGTGTGGTGGTGGCGGATGGTGGGTGGTGGTGGGTGGTGGTGGTTGTGGGTGGGTGAAAGTGGCGGATGGTAGCAGTGGGTGGTTGTGGTGGTGGTGGCGGATGGGTGGGTGGTAGGTGGTGGGTGGGTGGCAGGTGGGTGGTGGGTGGTGATGGTGGGTGGCTGATGGTGGCGGGTGGTGGTTTTTAAACAGAAATTTAAAAATTTTACTAACAATTTTTTTTTCAAATAATTTTTTTTTCCAACTAATACTAACCGAGGAGGCAATTGGTAATGCTACTTTAAACCTTAGGGAGGGGATTGTAATTTCTAAAATGTAAGGGGTGTCAATGTAATTTACCCAGTAAGGGCAAAATTAGTATTTAAAAAAATTAAATTGCTAAGGGGGGAATTTGTAATGAAACTTTAAACCTGATTGAGGGAGATGTAATTTCCAAAATGTGAAGGGGGAACAGTAATAAACATAAACCTTAGGGGGTATCAGTGTAATTTACCCTATATATATATATATAATCACACTTAATTAGAAAGTGACATAAAAAATAAATATTATCACACTCAATCAGATTAAGTGTGATTAAAAATTTGGGAATTGTATATTTTATATAAAAATCAATTTGAAATATTTTATACAATCACACCTATTTAGGAAGTGTGATTAAATATATATATATATATATAATCACACTTATTTAAAAAGTGTGAATAAAAAGTAGTAATGTATATATAATCACATTTTAATTACATTGTGTGATTAAAAAATATATAAATAATCACACTTATTTAAAAAGTATGATTAAAAAGTAATAGTGTATATATAATCACACTTTAATTAGAATGTGTGATTAAAAAATATATATAAATAATCACTCTTTAATTAGAATATGTGATTAAAAAATATATATATAATCACACTTATTTAAAAAGTGTGATTAAAATGTAGTAGTGTATATATAATCACACTTTAATTAGAAAGTGTGATTAAAAAATATATAAATAATCACACTTTACTTAGAATGTGTGATATATATATATATATAAGCACACTTATTTAAAAAGTGTGATTAAAAAGTAGTAGTGTATATATATAATCACATTTTAATTAAAAGTTGTGATTAAAAAATATATAAATAATCACACTTTAATTAGAATGTGTGATTAAAAAATATATATATAATCACACTTGTTTAAAAAGTGTGATTAAAAAGTAGTAGTGTATATATAATCACACTTTAATTAGAAGGTGTGATTAAAAAATATATAAACAATCACACTTTAATTAGAATGTGTGATTAAAAAAATATATATATAATCACACTTGTTTAAAAAGTGTGATTAAAAAGTAGTAGTGTATATATAATCACACTTTAATAAGAAGGTGTGATTAAAAATGTATATATACAATCACACTTAATTGAAAAGTGACATAAAAAATAAATATTATCACACTAAATCAAATAAAGTGTGATTAAAAGATCAATCTAATTTTTTTTATCACACTTCCAATAAAAGTGAGATCTTTTTTTTTTTTGTCAAAGTGTGATCTTTAACTATTTTTGTAGTAGTGACAACATTCAGAAATCATGAATCTGAATCTGGAGTACAACAAGTGACGGGTCAAAATCGGTATCGATATATCAAATATGATACAAAATTTAATAAATTCTTAATTTGATAGAAAAATAATAACCTTTAATTGATTTGATGAATATTTAATGAAAAGATTGATAATAAAAGAGAGAGAGTGAGAGTAATGTGGGTTCACTTTATGTAAAATATTTTGTGCAATTAGCCTAATTTCAATAAACAAATAAGAAAAAAAACTCCAGAAAAGTCATAGAATAAATAGAAGGATGGTTAGATTAATTTGTCAAAGTTGGGTTGAGATCTCACATTTCTTATTTTTTCGAGAAATTTGGTCTCTAGCAAATGAAACTATGACTTAAATCCCACTTTTATTGAATTCACCAATTACAATTATTTTAAATAATTAAAAATGTTGTGTTTCAAGATGACGAAATGTGTGGAAGCCACATTAGGGGAAGATCCCTGGCCCACCGTGCTATTTCGTAAGGGTATTTGTGGCCGTGCATACAGGTCGACACCTAGAAGTTTGTGAGGAAATGCGAAAAGTGCCAAAAATTATTCGCGCACTAGATTCACCAATCGGCTAAAAAACTCCTTCATCTCCTAAGTCCTTGGTCGTTCGCAATGTGGGGACTCGACATCGTGGGGCCGCTCCCAACAGGCCAGGCAATCGTAAATTCTTTATAGATGCGACGGATTACTTCACCAAGTAGGTAGAAGATGAACCACTGGCAACCATCAAAGAAAAGGACGTGAAGAAGTTTGTTTGGCAGAACGTGATAACACGGTTCAGAGTCCTCAAAGCTTTGATCTCCGACAATGGCACCTAATTTGATGGAAGATTGTTCAGAGGATTCTATGAGGACCTGAAGATAGAATTCTACAACTCAACACTGGCTTATCCTCAATCGAATGGCCAAGCCGAAGCGTCAAACAAGACCGTTCTGGATGGGTTAAAGAAGAGGCTAGAGAAAGCAAAAGGAAAATGGACCGAAGAACTTTCGACTATCCTCTGGGCCTACCGAACGACGACAAGACACTCAATGGGAGAGACGCCTTTTGCCTTGGCATATGTCATGGAGGTGGTCATCCCACTAGAGATCGACATGCCCACTATCCGAAGTGAAAATTTTGACTTGGGCTTAAACGCAAAAGCCATCGCCCATGAGTTAGACCTTGCAGAAGAACACAGGGAGAAGGCACTGATCCATACCACGACATACTAGTAAGAATTGCCCAAGAAGTACAACAAGGCAGCTCACCCCAGACAATTCAAGGTTGGGATTGGGTTTTGTAGAAGGTGATGGACAACACTCTAGTGCTGAGTGAAGGAAAGCTAGAGGCAAACTGGGAAGGGCCTTACAAGATAACCGGTCTGGCAGGGAAAGGAACATACCATCTGGAAGATTTAGACGGCAAAGCCATACCTCGGCCATGGAACGTAGCTAATTTGAAATTGTATTACTTTTAGTTTAAACTTTTCATGTACTTTTTTCTAAAGGGAAGACATACCCCTCCAATCTCCGATGTAATTCTTTGAGTCTCATTAAGAATTTGTGAAATTTATGACTTTTTTGAATCAGTATATGATGGCAATGAATTACTGTACTTAGCAAATTTATTGTATTAATAGATTGCAGTGTACATGGGGCAACTAGCTCCCAGCTGAGGTGATTTTTCCTGGCACGAAGAGTTGATGAATTGCTCAACTCCCAACTTTTAGCCGAGGTGATTTTGCCCATCAAAAAGAGTGGATGAATTGTTCAACTCCCAACTTTTAGCCGAGGTGATTTTGCCCATCAAAAAGAGTGGATGAATTGTTCAACTTCCAACTTTTAGCCGAGATGATTTTGTCCGGCTAAAAAAGTTGATGAATTGTTCAACTCCCAAGTTTTAGCTGAGATGATTTTGCCTGGCTAAAAAGGGTTGATGGATTGTTCAACCCTTGACTTTGTAGCTGAGATGATTTTTCCCGGCTAAAAGAGTTGATGAATTGTTCAAATCCCAAATTTTAGTCGAGATGATTTTTCCCGTCTAACAGAGTTGATGAGTTGTTCAACTCGCAAATTTTAGCCGACATGATTTTTCCAGGCTAAAAGATTAGAGGACTTGTTCAACTCCCTGAATTATAGTCGAGCTAATTTTGCCTGGCTAAAAGAGTTGATGACTTGTTTAACTCCCATATTTTAGGCGAGATGATTTTGCCCGGCTCAAAGAGTTAATGACCTATTCAACTCCCAAACTTTAGCTTAGATGTCTTTACCCAGTTGAAAGAGTTGATGAATTATTCAACTTCGATCTTCTAGCCGAAATGACTTTACCCGGCTAGAGGGGTTGGCGAATTGTTCAACTTCAATCTTCCTACCGAGATGATTTTACCCAGTTGAAGGAGTTGCTAAATTATTCAACTCCAACCTTCTAGCTGAGATGATTTTGCCCAGCTAAAAAGGTTTGATGAATTGTTCAACTCAAACCTTTTAGCCGAGATAGTTCTACTCGATTGAAAGAGTTAATGAATTGTTCAACTCTAACCTTTCAGCTGAGATGGTTTTGCCTGGCCACAATAGTTGATGTTTTGGTCAATAAAATTGCATGGTTGCAAGAAAGAGGCATACATTGCAAAGTTAGACATGACAAGAACTTGTAAAAAAATTTATTGATCAAAATTGCAAGTACAAATCTAGGGAGAGTGGCCTGATTACATAAAGTTCAAAAGAAAGAAAATACAAAGCTAGACTAGGCATGGGGGGAGAGATTAGAAAATTCATTTCCAACACCGGCCACGACATCCTCTAAATCAACCACGGCGGCCCTTTCTACTTCACCGCGCTCAATTTGGTCAGACAAGTTTTGACCAACCACCTTCTCGGCATCTTCCTCGGCCTCTTCCTCAGCCTCATCTTGTAGAGAGTTGAAGACATCATTTGCATAGGTGAAGACCTCGGTTTCAGGTCCTTGGCCGGGCTTATCACAGGCTGCCTTCTAACCGGACTGAAAAAAGATGTCCTTGGTGGCTTCGATTGGCTTCGAGTAGCTCTCCTTAGCCTCTTTGAAGCTGCGATTTTTAGCCTCATCCACGGCTTTGACCCTTGCCTTCTTTACCTCTTCGAACTCAGTCTTCAAGGCGTCTGTCTCTTGTTTGGCTTTATTGAGCTGGCCAAGGAGCTTCGCATTATTAGCATTTGCGATCTCAAGTGAAGCCTTAGTTTGGCTCAACTTGACCGAGACATTCTTGCCAGCAGCATTCAACTCGGTCACTTTGTGCCGCAGGCTGATAACGCGATTCATGACTGTAACATGCCCGAGGATACCCGTGCGCGTTAAACAGTACGGACTCCCAATTTCTTTGATTTAGTCTCATGAGTGCAATGTGAAACGTAGATGAGAGTCCACATTTGGCAACTTTATAGAAAATCCATTTTATTACAAAATTATTGCCACAAATGGACTGCGTCATCAAATCTCAAAGTTGCCACCTAATATTTATTTTGAGAAAATTTGGATACCCGTGACTTATGCCAAGGCCACTGTTCGTCGTAACCAAGGATGCTTGGCTCGGAACCTTAGGTATGAAGGGGAAAGGTATTAATTGAGCACCTCTGCCACTCGATCAAAATATCGGCTTTTACTAAACCATTATATGAAATTTATTTTCTTTATATGTTCATGTTCTGATTATTTAATAAATCCTAAAATTCACTATGTGAAGCGTATAAGTATAGACTATGCTATTCATTTTGAAAAAAATTTGATTTCAGGTATTTTGAAAGAGGTTTAAAGATGTACAACCTAAATAAATTAAGTTTACAAATATGAAAAATCAACATCATTCCAAATTAAACAACACAATATCTATCCACTGGCATTCATATAGTTATATCAAGTAAGCAAGTCGCCACATGGTAGGATGCTTAAACATAATATGACAAACACACACAAGCAGGATGCTAAAGCATAAAAAGTTATATATTTACCGACGTCCCATGAGCAGCTACAAAACAAAGTTAGTAAAACATGCATGATCTTATATACAAAATCTTAATGCAATTCACTCATGAGATGCAACTAAGGATTCAGCTTCTAAGATATGACATGTGAATCATATAAAAAGCATGATGTAACGCACATAATCACATATGAATTGATTAAATCCACAAATGCAAACTTAGTTGAATCAAAATGCATGAAACATGGATGCAAAGCATGGATCTAATGAAAAACAAAATATGATGCGTACTCATAAATAAAGAAAGCAAGTAAAAGAACGGGATAGAAGAAGCTGGGCAGGGAATTAGTACAACGTTTTAAATATTATAAATCTGAGGGAGATGAATAAATATTACAATACAATATAAAAATCCTCACAAACACTCAAAATAAAATAAATATAAGAAAATAATAGCTTCAAGCGCCTCAAAGACCATCAGAGATTGATCTTCTTAACGTCGGAAGGCTGCCTGGTTTTGCCTAGAGGTCGCGGGCAGGGTCATAAAGGTTGCAGGCGCAATGGTGTACTTTTAGGTGGCTACCTGGCCAACTAACGAGCTGAGTAGCTCGATAGGCTCGGCCCAACTCTGTTTTCTTAGATTTCCACAGGAAAACAGAGCTAAAAACAATATATATGGGAGTCTCAACTCATCACTTTCAATTAGATTACAACAATATATAATATAACAAGAAATCAAAACAAAAGAGCAAAATAAGTAAGAAATGCAATGGGTTCAATATGACGTTTGATTGAACCCAACTCAATTTTATTATCTTGTGCCTCTTTTAGTCTAATTTTATTAGCATTTTTTAATTACCTTTCCATTCTTTAATCATTTTGTCCAAAAGTGATAATTACATCCACTAATGAAGAGAAATGTCAAACAAGAAGTTTGTTCTTGTCATGAGAGAGATGTAATGCCCTAATAATGAATCTCCGAAGAGATTAAACCATTACGCATGGAAGGTTTCTTTCTCATGCTTAAAACAAAACTAAAAACAACAAATATAAGGCTCTCAACTCACCACTTTTAATTAGATTACAACAATATATAATATAACAAGAAATCAAAGCAAAAAAAAAAAAAAAAAAGAGCAAAATAATGAAAGAAAATAAAATAAATTGAAAATTCACCTTTTTAAGAAAGGATGAACTTCATGATTTTCAAACTTCCTTTTGATCACCCTGAAGTGTCTGAATTATGTTCTCAATCCTCAATTTGAAAGTTTGAAATTCTTGCTAGAATGATGGCTTGGAGGTGTATGTGGTGAAAAATGATTATCTCTCTTGTTTTTGTTCACTTTTACCAACATCCACTCTTCCTCTTGATCAAAGCTACTGAAATTCAAGTATTTCAGAATTGTTGGAGGAGTTTTGGGTAGAAAAGATGGAATTTCAGTTTGTATGAAAGGTATGGGGTGTATATGGAAGATAGAAGTATTTTTAGCTCAAAAACTCAACCTTTCTCTCTCTTTTCACTCTTTTCTCTAGCTCAAGTGTTCTCTCCTTAATCTATCATCCTCCTCCTCTCAACAATCTAATATATATATATATAGGCTAAGCAAGTGGATAAATGGTGGAAGATAAGGTGGAAGACAAAGGAAGATAATATAACTAATAGAGCACTAATGGAGCTAATGGGAAACAAACGTAGATCCTCATCTCTAATGGATCAAGCACTAGATAATAGAGGCTGAGTGTATAGGCATTTGGTGATGAATATATCAAAAAAATGGGTCAATAAGGTGTCCCAACCGAACCAAAACCAAAACAAAAAAAAAAAAAAAGGGTCTGATGCTGTTTCGGGTCGGGTCAACAAAATCTGCTTTTAGCCCAACTTCAAATGGGCATATCTCCCTTATTCGGACTCGGTTTTAAGTGATTCTTTGATCTAAATTGAAGCCCTAGAAGTATACTTTCCAATGGTAATGGTCTCACATCTAAATTCTCAATGTATAAAAAGATATACCTAATTTAGTGAAGGCTGTTTATTTCCGTCGGGCTAGGTCAACAAAATCTACTCTTAAGCCCAACTTCAAACGGGCATATCTTCCTTATCCGGACTTGGTTTTAGGTGATTATTAGGTCTAAATTGAAACCCCGGAAGTCGAATTTCCAATGGTGGTGGCCTCACATCTAAATTCCAAGTGTACAAACAAATTGTAGACACCCCATTTTTGACCGACCTTAAGACTCAGACGTCACCGATTGAGCACTCAGTGATGTTGCATGCTGTGCTCGTTCAGAAGTCTCAGAGTCGCGGCCGTGCGCCCTGTCTCCGGACTTTCGAACTCTCTTCTGTGCCTTGTCTCGGTTTGCGAACGGACTTCGGTTTTCTGCTTTTCTTTCTGAGGGAAGGAGTGGTCTCAGAGGGCTATCTCCGATGGTATGGAGCAACATTTCGTGGTCAGAGACCATTTTGCCTGCGTTTGGAGCCCGGTTTTGGACGTCGGGCCGTGTGCCTCGATTCGGACCGCCCAACCATCTCTCGATTTCTCGATTTTGGCAAGTGCCTCTGTTTTATCATACCGAGGACACTGGGCCTCGATGCCCGCGTGGTCAATGCCACTTTCGCACTGCGGCCATTTTCAGACCTCGAATCGCGTGATTTGGGCCCCGAGCATTCATTTTGCATCGGTTTTCTCGATTTTGGCAGAACCTCTGTTTTGTCATTCCGAGGGACACTGGGTCGCAGATGCCCACTTCTTGAACACCACTTCCGCACTGCAGCCCATTTTCGGGATCCCGAACTGCGCGGTTTGGGCCCCGGGCGTTCATTTCTCATTAGTTTTTGTTCAATTTTGACAGGTACCTCTGTTTCAACACCAGGAAGATCACTGGAGGGTGGGAGGCCAGCAATTATCCCAGATAACCAGTTTCGCTTCTCCGGCGCCCGTTTTGCTCACTTCCGGACCAATGTTGAACACCCTGGGGATATTTTCTTCCGACCAAAGCTACATATCTGTGATCAGGGGACATGGGAGGACCCTAAAAACTACTGGTCGGCCAGCAATTGTGGATTTCATTTTTGAGCCTCTCCTTCAAGTCCTATGTTGTGACTCCTGTTTCAGTGTTGCCAATTTCCGACCTTGGAACCTTGTTCCACACATCTGGGAGGACCCTAAAAGTTGGTGGTCGGCCAGCAATTGTGCATTTCAGTTTTGAGCCTCTCCTTCAAGCTTTATGTTGTGGCTCTGCTTGATGTCGCCAATTTCCGACCTTGGGCCCTGACTCTCCACACATGGGAGCACACCATTGCATGGTGGTCGACCAGAATTTTTGCCCTTCTTTTTTGGTCCATGGCCGGGCGGCCAGGGTGAGTGCCTGGCCGACCAGGTGGGGTGGCCGGCCGGCCACCTCCCAGAAAGTTACCGGCCACTGCTTTCCACTTTTCCATTTGTCTGATATTTTTCAAAATATCCCGGGCATCCGGGGGATATTTTGGGAGGGAAAGCTTGGGTGCTTTTCCCTCCCCTTTTACACCATTTTCTTGCCTATTTAAAGGGACCAACTCCTCCTTTGCTAGGGTTGGAACAATTCACCTCAAGACTTCATCTCTCATAGCCTCCATCTTCATCTCCAAAATCCTAAAAAAACTTCAAGTCCCTAGCCCATTCCTTCACCAACCCCAAGCCTCACCATCACCATTCAATTTCCAGCAGCAAGGAGGGGTTCCTCAGAGGCTTAGAAGCAACTTTCATCAAGGCAAGAGGAAGCAAAAGACTTGTCTCCAAGGGTAAGTCACTAATTCCCTTTTTCTAACATAATTTTCCGTCAATTCTTTGCCCTATTTCCTTTTTGTTTTGGGCTCCAACCCTTACTGGTTTTAGGCTTATTTTGAGCCCCTCTACAACTTTGTAGAAGGGCTCAACCTCATTTGGTGTCTCCATGATATACTTCCTTCAATATCACTCTTTAGGCCATTGTTTTGCATGCTTTATTTGCCTTATGAGTAATCTGATTTCGAGACTGATGTAAACTGTTAGTGGGCTTATATTGAGCCCCTATTAAACATTGAAGAAGGGCTCAACCATGTTTGGTGATTCTAGCATGCACTTCCTTTGTAATTCCTCCATTTTACCGTAAAATTGCATGATTGTTTTGGCCTATTTTTAATCTGAGTTGGAGCATGTAACATACTGATATTGTGCTTATTTTGAGCCCCTCTTCAACATTGAAGAAGGGCTCAACCTGGTTTTCTTGCCCTACATACCACTTGCTTTGAATTCTTGTTCCACTCCCATTTTGCATGCTTTTTTAAGCTCACCATGCTTCGGATTTAAGCCTTCATCAGGCCTAGAGAGTGCCTTATTTTGGTCCATTCTTCATGCTTTGTTAAGGGTCTTATGCCATTTGATGATTGGTTTTGGTACTTCATGTTATATCTCTCATATTTTCCGTAAAATTGCATGCTTTGTTAGGCTTGCTTAGCTTCGGATTTAAGCCTTCATCAGGCTTAGAAAGTGTCTTGTTTTGGTCTATTCTGCAATTTTTATTAAGGGTCTTAAGTTGTTTGGTCGTTGCTTATGGTACCTCTCTTTATAGCCCTTGTTAGCTCATTATATTGCATGCTATTTTGAGCCTATCTACATGCTGATTTTGGAGTTGTCATTCACTGAAAATATGCATATTTTGAGCTCCTCTTCAGTATTGTAGAAGGGAATTTTTCAGTTTGGGATTTGCATATACCACTTGTTTCAATACCCCTCTCTTGACCCCCATTTTTGCATGCCATTGTTGCCATATCTATGCTCACAATTTGGCCATGTTTTGTACTGAAAAGATGATATTTTTAGGGCTGCCTTGCTACTGTTTTTTATTTCATGTGCCAATTTTGCATGTTTAGTATAGCCATAGGCCATTTCGGGGGCTTAATATCGCATTTCGGGATGATTTCATGCGTTGATTGTCATTTCGTATCATTTCGGGGCTGTTTTCCCCTTCATTTAGCTGCTGAAATTTGTTTTGCATGTTTGCATATCATTTTCCATGTCATTTCATGCCTTAGTGCATTGCCTCGGTTTGCGTGCCCGTGGGCACGCACTTCGAGGCACTCCGTTTTCATTCATCGGCCTCCTATGTGAGTGAGCTGAGGCTCTCCCATGTTGGTGTAAGCCCATCCTGGCATTCCGTATGCCTTTTCACTCTATTTCATCGTTGCCTCGGTTTGCGTGCCTGTGGGCACGCATTTCGAGGCACTTCAGTTTTATCCGATTTTCTCATTTCATCATTGCCTCGGTTTACGTGCCTGTGGGCGCGTATTTCGAGGCACTTCGGTTTTATCCGATTTTCCATTTCATCATCACTTAGATTTCTATTTCATCATTGCCTCGGTTTACGTGCCTGTGGGCACGCATTTCGAGGCACTTCGGTTTTATCCGATTTTCTATTTCATCATCGCCTCGGTTTACGTGCCTGTGGGCACGCATTTCGAGGCACTTCAGTTTTATCCGATTTTCTCATTTCATCATTGCCTCGGTTTGCGTGCCTGTGGGCGCGCATTTCGAGGCACTTTGGTTTTATCCGATTTTCCATTTCATCATTGCCTCGGTTTGCGTGCCTGTGGGCTCACATTTCGTGGCACTTCAGTTTTATCCGATTCGCATTTCATCATTGCCTCGGTTTGCGTGCCTGTGGGCGCGCATTTCGAGGCACTTTGGTTTTATCCGATTTACATTTCATCATTGCCTCGGTTTGCGTGCTTGTGGGCGTGCATTTCGAGGTACTTCAGTTTTATCCGATTTGCATTTCGAGGCACTTCGGTTTTATCCGACTTGCATTTCACATCATCGCCTCGGTTTGCGTGCTTGCGTGCACGCTTTTCGAGGTATCTTATTTTCATCTCATTTTCGTCCGAATTGTGCATACCAGGTTGTATCTTAGATTGCATTCATGCATTTTCTCGATTTGCGTGCCCGTGTGCACGTATTTCGAGGCATCTCATTTTCATGGTATTATGCATGCTATATCACATGTTAGCTGCATTTCATGCATACCATGCATATTGCATCGTGTTCGGGATAGGAGTTAGCCCGGGCACGGGAAACGAGGCACATTCCGTACTCCGAGTGACGGAACGGGTCTCAATTCCCAAGTCGCCAACACTCCGGATTACCCATGATGGAGTTAGGTTTTGTTGTAGCATTCATCTGCATTCATCCTATATTGAGTTGTGCAATCTGATTTATCGGCCATCATGCATCGGTATGCGTGATTGGTGGCACGAGGATCGAGGCATGCATATATTTGTGAAATACATTACTATGCCCTTTTCCTGCTCTCTGTTACAGCAAAACCGAGGATCAACAACTTTCCGGAGTCCGGCGCGCATTCCGAGAAATACTGCAAACAGAGGCTAATTGGGGCATCCTAGTGGATTTCCGCCCGAAGCAGCCCGGCATGCATTATTCATCAGAAGTAAGGCGGTCCCTGGCTTGCATGCCAGTTTTTCTCATTTAATTTGTTAATTAAATAGAAATTTGTATATTTATTCGGACTGTATATTTCGGACTGTAATATTCTTTCATTTGGGTCTGTATTATTTTATTCGGACCCTCTACGCGAGGGCAAAATTGTAATAAGTGTGCGTGAGTGTGATGTATGTCTTCCAACCCCCATTTCTTTCTCCCTTTTATTTACCTGCTTACAATGGTTAGATATAGGGCATATTTCGATTAGCATAACAGTATGACAGCATGTTTGCATCATTCATCTGTTTTTCATGCACCGGGCTCGGCGCATCATACAAACTGCATCTGTATCTCAATTCCAAATTGAATACATGCTAACTGTAGCATTTCATATACCATGTTTAGAATAGCCGAGCCTGCTATAGTTGCATTTTGCATGTGTTGCATTAGGCATTTCAGCATATTTAGGATTTATGCATGATTTCTAATCAGTTTTCTGTTTTGGCTTGGAGTACTCGGTAAGTTTTATGCTTTAGCATACCTGCATGCGTGTGAGTGTTGCCATGATAGCATGCTTGCCATGAGGCTAAATGCTTATGTGATATAACTGCCTTGAATGCCTGTGGGTGGAGGTTGAGTTATCTGAATTGGGACAATTCATTGACTGTTTGTTTTAAGCCCACTAGATAGTGGCAAAATCATTGTTTTCCTAAGCCCACCTGAGGGTGGCAAATCCGCATTTTAGCCTACCTACGGGTAGCACCATCACACCATTTTCAAACAAACAAACATGAAATGTTTCGTTCCAATTCAGACGGCCCAGTCTATACTTGTTTGCTGCGAGCATCACATAGTAACCTAGGCTAATAACCGGAATAAGAACTTACAATGTTTTCAAAAACAGATATCATGGTTAGTAGAGGCCGGTCTTTGACCGGGCGAGCGGGGGTGCTCACGATGTGACCTTCCCCAATCGTACCCAAGTTCCCGAGCCGAGGCAACTTTGGTGATGACGGACACGTGGCCTTTGGCACCGAGTCAGGGTTTCCTAAATTTCCCATTTTAAAATATTTAAGTGGCGACTCTGTTATCTGGCAAAGCAGTCCATGTTTGGTACTTCTTTTCAAAAAATCTGTTTTTCTTCAAAACGATTTGCCAGAGTTGGACTCTTTGGTTCAGATTTAGAACCGCAACAAAATCGAGTCCGAATCAGAACGAGGTCCTCGGGCTTGTTACAGCTTCGCGACTACTGGGAGTTAGAGAACTTGACTCGATCTCATGATATCTGGTTTTGACTACACTTGTGTGTTTCTTTGCATTGCATTTGCATTGGTGCGCCTAGGACACCGTGTTTGCCATATGCCATTCTTAACGATTTGGGAGGCTTGTCTTGTCAAGTCATGTCCATAAGGCCGATCGGGTCCAGGCTCGACAAAGATGGGAACACAAACCCCGGTTTACCGGGCACCTTTTGACCATTCGACCTAGTGCATATTCGATCCATAGTGACTATTCCAAACTAGGACAAAGTTGCTTACCCGTTTATAGGTTGTTTGAAGCCATTGCGTCGTAGTGAAACCCTAGCTCGACAAAATAGACAGAAACCCTACCCCAACATAGGGGTGTTTTGGCTCACTTATCTCGCTATGTGCTTGTTAGAGTGCGTCTCACAGGAATGTATGTATCGATTAAGTTTGGACATCGAACTGCGGGCATCGTTTTGAGTTGGCACGTTACGCTGCGAGCATCATCCGATATCGAGAATCGGTTGCTGCGGATATCGATTTAGTTTAGGAACAAACGTGATACGAACGATGATCGATGGTTGAGGATGATGTATTTCCGGCTTATCCAAGCGTGTGTTGTATGCCCGATGTGTGTTGTGTGTATTTAAATTAAAGTTATCTATGCCGCTTTTTCTGGTCATTTATTTCCTTTTTGCTTTATTATCTTTTTGCTAGGGCAGTTTGTAGCACGATTGCTTCCGAGCCAGTCGATACTCCCCAAGCAATTTGGACACGAGGTCGCCGACTCAACCGATCCGAGGATCTAGTTGACGGACATCCAGTGTTCCACTCTTTACCCCCAGTCACCAGAAGAAGGCCGAGAAGGCACAGTGTGTTAGAGCACAGATCACCGGAACAGCAGTCTACTCTAGTGTCAGACAGTCGGGTTGAGATTCCTGTTTCTGCTATAGAGATACACTTGCCAATTTTTCAGATGGAACAACAGAATCCAACAATGGAGGCGATGATGCGCCAGATGAATGAGAGCATGAAACAAATGCAAGATGATGCTATCCGCCAGGCGGAATTTTCTAAACAGCAGGCCGTTGTCATGGCCCAACCGATCTGGTGATCACCGACATACAACAGAACGCCGCATCTGCTTCACACCAGGTCCCTCCTCCACTAGGGGCACATCAGGTTCCTCCTCCACCCGGGGCTCCATTACCTGAGCAGATATCTACTGGCCAGAATGCTCCTCCAAATCCCCAGAATACCCAGAACACCCAAAATACCCTCCCAAACCCACAGAACGCTCTGCCAAACTTCCAAAACACCCAAGAGGACACGGGTCTTCCAACGGGGCTGGCTCCGCCCCCGCTTCTGCCGCAACTGTCTAAAAATATTACACCCAATCACCCGGACTCTCCATTCGAGTTCGAGGTAGACCAGACAGCTCTGAAATTGAGCAAGTTGGAAAAACTCTTCAAGAAGTCACAAGGGGTGAAGGCCATCCCAGATATTGAGGACGGCTATACTGACGTAGCCGTGACTTTGCCGGACAGATTTAAGATGCCCCAGATCGACTGTTTTGACGGGTCTGGGGACCCCATGGTTCATCTACGGCTGTTTTCAGATATCTTGAGGCCAATGGGCCTAACCAGACTGCAGAAGCTCTCGCTTTTTGGCCGAACCTTGTCAGGAGTGGCTGCCAACTGGTATGCAAAGTTGGATAATGATGTCAAGAGGAATTGGGATGAGATGGCTGGGGCCTTCGTTGCATAATATTCATATAACACACAGATCGAGATTACCACTCGTGATCTCGAGACAACAAGGCAGGAACCCAAGGAGTCTTTCTCTGACTTTGTAACCCGGTGGAGGGCAAAGGCATCGATGATGACCTTGAGGCCCACAGACAGAGATCAAATTCGGATGATTGTGCGCAATCTCCAACCAGGGTTAATGAAGAAGATGATTGTAGTTCCCTTCCCCACCTTCGCAGATCTGCATGATATGGGGATGCAGATTGAAGATGCGATGAAGCAGGGTCTGTTCGACCAAGACCGGGAACAGCCCCGGCGGACATTCAACCGAAACAACAATGCGGGCCCGAGTGGCTCTACCAATGCAAGAACTTCAGAGGTCGGAATGGTCACCACCAATCCCCCTTCCCAACCAAGGCCCGCAGCGGCCACACCTTTTTCTGATGCATCTGGGAGCAGTAACCAAGCTTCAAGATACCAATCTAGGGGTCAACGAACCTTCTCTCCACTACATATGCCTTTGACCAAAGTCCTTGGGGTTCTAGTCAGAAAAGGGCATCTGAAACCCTTGGAACCGAGGCCCCCTCCAAATCCACTCCCCCCTTCCCATAACCCAGCCAAATATTGCAAATACCGCCAGCAGCATGGTCACGATACCGACCAATGTTACAGGCTGCGTCATGAGATTCAAGACCTCATTGACAAAAACATCATTCTACCTCCCGAGCGACCCAATGTTACAACCAACCCACTCCCAGTACATAACCAAGATCCACCCAAAAGAATCAATCTTATCCAAACTGGGGACATGTCTTACGACCCTAGTGTCTACATTACTCCCTCCCACTTACCCAAGCCGGAGGTGATTCTGCCTGATAGCACTGATTTGTGCATGATGGACACCTCTACAACCCAACCTGAGCCAAAGGTGGTGACCACCGAAAATGGAACGGGGCAGGCTTCCGAGGAGAGCAAAACTGTTGAGTCTGGGGTGGAGCAGTCTGAGAATTTAGCTGGCAGAGCTTATGATCCGAGTGGATATATCTTGTCAATGAGCCAGCCTAAGCCGAGTGTGGGGCCTCCGGAAGAGGCTGAATTGTGTATGATCCGGGGGGACAAACTTGAAGCAGTGGGGGATGATCTGACAACGATGGAAGAGGACTTCGCCAACCTCCAGTTTCTCAACGACCAAGAATCAGGGGACGCATCAATTAACTGGTTCGAATACGAGGAGTCAGCAGAAGTCATCGGGTGGTTGGATGATCAACCAGATATTGTACCATTTGTGGCCGGAAGGGCTGAGGGTCAGATTGAATTGCCGGAGAGCGCCGGTACGAAGAATTTCGCTCAGGAGCAAGACATTTTGAAAACCAAACAATTGACACTGGAGGAACAAGAAAACAAATGGGATTCTGAGAGGATCCGAAAAGCGAAGAACCATGAGGAGGTTGAGAATGCTGTGAACACAAAAACTGAACATGCTGTGAGCATGTGGGAGGAAAATGCTGAGAGCGCAAACAAGCCGGAACCAGACAGGTGCCTGCTAGATGCTAATGGAATGTGGTGGGAAGATGACGACTTGTATCTCGCCCACACGCATTTAAGATTGGGCGGTGGCCAACCAGACAAAGACTGGTACCTCGAAGAGGTGGACCATATGACTAGAAGTGGGCGGTATTTTAAGCCCCCACACCTTGATCAACCCGAGGCATCGTGGAAAGATAAAGAAGCGAGAAGAGAGGAGAAGCAAGTTGAAGAAGAGGTCAGATCAAAGCAGTTAAAGAAAATACAAGCAGACATCTCCACCTGGGGACTGCTTATGGCTTCAAGGGTGCACAAACAGGCTGTCCTCTCTGCTATGGACAAAGCCAAACTCTCTATCGAAACTACGCCAGAACAACTAGTTGGGCTAGTCTTTCCGGGAGGAGGTTCCCCGGCGTTGACCTTTTCGGATAAGGAATTGCCGCCTGAGGGCGTGGATCATAATAGACCCCTCTACATCTCTGTAGAATGCAAGGACAAATGGATTCCGGTGGTACTTGTTGATACTGGGTCCGCTATCAATGTCTGCCCGGCCAGAACGGCGTATGCAATTGGGTTAAAGCCTGCAGACTTCACACCGACTACTCAAGTGATCAGAGCCTATGACAATACAAGTAGGGATGTCCTGGGGACAGTAAAAATCCAAACCAAGATTGGGCCTGGACAACAAGAGGTAGATTTTCATGTCTTGGAGGTCCCTGCATCTTTTAACATGCTTTTGGGGCGACCCTGGTTACATCAGGTGAAGGCTGTCTCATCTACTCTACATCAAATGGTGAAATACCCCTATGGAAAGGGAGTAGCCATTGTTTTTGGGAATTCATCAATCCATCCTCCTCCGGAGGTATCTACGCCAGTCCTGGAGATCGAACACGGCATGGAAGACATGTTCATATCAGGATTTACTTTGGTGAGGCCCGTGGTGCAAAACATTATGGTACGTGAATGAGGGTGTGTATGTCGGCTCAAGCCGTCTACCACAAGATCAAGCTCCAACATATCCCCGGGATGGGATTGGGAAGAAGCGGCAGGAAAGGAGTCGCAGTGTTGGCCGAAGTGCCGCACAATCTACATACCTTTGGGTTGGGTTATCTGCCCACCAAAGAAGATTGGACGAGGAAGAGAAAGGAAATGGCCGGTAGAGCCAGGGCGGCAGTGGGAAGCCTTTGATCTAATGCAGGCCCATCCAGTACCGAGCAGACGCTTTGTCCGGAGGGGAAGACTTTCCATTTTGCGGCTTCCAGAGCCATGGTTCAACGCGAGAGGAAGCGTGCAGTTTCGAAATCTTCTTCGACCGCAACTATCCGGGATGATGTTGCGCAGAGCGCATGCACCCAACAACCGAGGCCGAAAGCGAATAAGGCGAGGATTACGAGGGCACGGAATTGGAAATGGGGGTAGCACTGGCATGTCTCCTCTCTGATCCTCCGATCGACCAAGATTGCTTGGGGAATAACTTCATGGTCTTCATGATTGGGGATGAAACGGCTGCGAGCCAACCAGCAGCTATCTTGGATGCATCAATCGCACCCTCTCTCACTTGGCAGTACGAGGAGGGATTCTTATCCAAATGCCGTTAAGTCGGAGTGAGCCGAATCGATTCCACCGAGTCTTGTGAGTCGAATGATTCCAGTCCGACCGAGTCTGAAGTACTGCACTGGGGTGTCAACCCGGATGCCACAGTCCTGTCCAGGTCATCTTTTTCCTTTTCATTTGAGTCTGTTGTAATCGATGAATTGGATGATTTGGATGTGCCTAATGAGAATGAGGTGAATGTGGTTTCCGAGTACTTTTCTGTGCCCCTAATTTATTGCATTAATTCAGACTTTCAAAATTTTGATCAAAACGACGAGGACGAAGTCCCTCCGGTTTTACAACGTTTAATTGAGCAAGAGCAAGAGAGATTTGTTAAGCCATTAATGGATGAAATCATTTTTGTGAATATTGGTACTGAGGAGGACCCGCGGCTGGTCCAGATCGGGTCCACGTTGTCTTCGGAGGAACGCGAGCGCTTAGTCGCTTTATTAAAAGATTTCAAAGATGTTTTCGCGTGGTCCTACGAAGACATGCCTGGAATCGATCCTGAGATTGTACAGTATCGGATCCCCCTTGACCCCGAGGCCCGACCTGTCAAACAAAAGCCCAGAAGGATCCGCCCGGATTGGGCTCTCAAGATTAAGGAAGAGGTCACCAAGCAAATTGATGCAGGCTTCCTGCTGGTATCTGAATATCCGACTTGGTTGGCCAACATTGTTCCGGTGCCGAAGAAAGATGGCAGGATCCGGGTGTGTGTAGATTTCAGGGATTTGAACAGAGCTAGTCCGAAGGACGACTTTCCCTTGCCACACATTGATGAGTTAGTGGACTTCACGGCAGGGCATGCATTGCTCTCATTCATGGATGGCTTCTCGGGGTACAATCAGATAGTGATGGCGCCAGAAGACAGGGAAAAGACTGCATTCACCACCCCGTGGGGAACATACTGCTACCGGGTAATGCCGTTTGGGTTAAAGAACGCTGGGGCTACGTATCAACGGGCTGCAACCACGATATTACATGATATGATCCACAAAGAGGTTGAGGTGTACGTGGACGACATGATTGTCAAGTCCAAGGAAAGAGAGGGCCACTACACCGCCTTGCACAAGTTTTTCCAAAGGATCAGGGAATTAGGTTCTTGGCTAAACCCTCGAAATGTCGTTTGGTGTTACTGGGGAAAATCTTTGGGGTTTGATTACACAAAGGGGCATCGAGGTCGACCCTTCCAAAATCAAGGCCATCCTAGAAATGCCACCACCGAGGACTGAAAAGGAGGTGCGAGGCTTTCTGGGTAAAGTGCAATTCATAAGACGGTTTATTTCAAAACTAACCTTGACTTGTGAACCACTTTTTGGCCTCCTCAAGAAAGGAAAGAAGTTCCAATGGGACGGCCGGTGTCAAAATTGCATTTGAACAGATTAAAGAATATCTACAGAACCCACCCGTTTTATCACCAGCAGAACCAGGGAAACCGTTGATTTTGTATCTGTCAGTAACGGAGACCACGATGGGCTGCATGCTTGCACAAGAATCAGAAGATAAGGTAGAAAGAGTCATCTACTATTTGAGCAAGAAGATGCTGGAATATGAGACCCGGTATACGCCGCTGGAAAAGGCTTGCTTAGCTCTGGTATGGGCTACCAGGAAGCTGCGGCACTACCTGTTAGCTCACTCTGTAATGTTGGTTTCGCGACTTGATCCCGTCAAATATCTTTTCGAGAAACCGGTAACTACGGGTAAACTAGCTCGTTGTTCTTTGTTGCTCTCGAATTTGATCTCACATATGTGACGCCGAAGTCGATGAAAGGAAGAAGCGATGGCAGAGTTCCTTGCCGACCACCGGTCGAGGATGAAGCGATTGAGTATCTATTCCCGGATGAATTAATTACGCATATCGGCGAGAAACTTGGGCGATGTACTTTGACGGGCGTCAAATCGGCATGGGTATGGGATAGGAGTGTTCTTGATAGCACCGACAATTCCGTATCCTCTAGCCTTCAAACTCGGTTCAAAGTCTCAAATAATGAAGCGAGAATCTGGCGTGCATTCTTTGGTTTAGGCGACCACGGAATTAGGGGCAAGGCAATTTGGGCGTCATTGGGGATTCGAACCTTGTTGTGTCTCAAGCTAAAGGAGACTGGAAAGTAAAAGAGGAAAATATGATGATGTATCACCAAACCTTGGATTTGCTGATTCCTCGGTTTGAAAAGTTAAGTTTTACTCATCTACTAAGAGAGAACAACAAGTTCGCAGACGCTTTAGCAACTCTATCATCCATGATAGACATCCCGTGTGGAGTCCGAATGCGTCCAGTCATTATTGACCAGAAATTTACACCTGCCTATGAGTTGATTGCAGCCATAGATGAAGTTCAGGACGAACACCCCTGGTATTACGACATCTGGAACTTCTTGGAGACAGAAACATACCCGCCAGGGGTGAATGCCAAAGACAAAAGGGCAATAAGAAGGTTGGCCGTTCAGTTCATCATCTGCGGGGGTAAGCTGTATAGAAGGGGTCATCTGGGAATGCATAAACTATGCGTTGATGCTGAAGAGTCCAAGCGTCTGATGGAAGCCATCCACGGGGGTGAATGTGGTGCACACATGAATGGGGTGATGTTGGCTCGGAAGATCCTTAGGCAAGGTTATTATTGGTCCATCATGGAGGAGGATTGTATCGGTTTTGTTCGGCGATGCCACAAATGTCAGATCCATGCAAACCGCATGAACATCCCGCCGTCGAAGCTGTACAACATGACTTCACCATGGCCATTTTCAGTCTGGGGAATTGATGTGATCGGAGCCGTCACGCCAAAAGGATCGAATGGGCATGAGTTCATCTTGGTAGCGATAGATTATTTCACAAAGTGGGTGGAGGCCCAATCTTATGCAGCGTTGAAAGCTTCACACGTTGCAAAATTCATCAGAAACAACATTATCTGTCGCTACGGGGTCCCGAATGAAATAGTTTCAGACAATGGTTCCCACTTCAAGAAGGAGGTGATTGATTTGTTGGAAAAATACAATGTGGCTTTTCATAAGTCGTCTACTTACCGGCCGCAAACCAACGGAGCAGTTGAGGCCGCCAACAAGAATATCAAGCGCATACTACAGAAGATGGTGGAAACCTATCGGGTGGCGGATAAGCGCCGTTTGCTCTGTGGGGCTCTGGGACTTGATCGAGAACTTCTCTTTGGGCGACTCGTACTCACTGGTCTATGGGATGGAGGCCGTTACGCCAATTGAGATTGAGGTCCGTCATTATGAGTATTGGCGAGTGCGGATAGCGAAGCGGATTAGCGTGAGCAGTTGAGGAACTCATGCTTTTCGATGAAAGAAGGTTGAAAGCACATACGTCGTCCAAGGCTATCAACGCAGAATCGCCGCTTTTAACAAGAAGGTTAAGGCGAGAACTTGAAAGAAGGAGATTTGGTACTCAAGGACAACCGAGCTCCCATCCACGACCCAAAGGGCAAGTTCGGACCCAATTGGTGGTCCTTACATTATCAAGTCAATTTGGTCGTGGAGCCGCTGCTCGATGGATCTAGATGGCTTGGAGTTTTCCCAACCGATCAACATGGACAAGTTGAAGAAATACTACCCCTGAGAGGCTTGCTAGGCCGAAAACCCGAAAGGGCGACCTAGGCAAAACTCAAAGCATAGAAAATTTGAAAATTATAAAAACTGAGCTCGCAAGGTTGAAAACCCGCAAAGGGCGGCCTTGGCAAAAGTTAGAGCGCAAAAGGAGAGCGAAAATACCTGAGCGAACCTAAGCCTGAACTACGTAAGGCTTGATTCCCATCTTTGGGATACGTAGGCAGCTTCATCTTGAAGTTCAGTCACAATCTTTTCCCCGATCAACCTTGTCCATTATGATCATCTCAGTCATCTCTATTCATCAGCATTTATCGTGATCTCCGGTACAGTGCTATTCAGACTAGGGGCAACTTTCTGTTGCAATGAAGGGTTGCGGCATCATCCAGACTAGGGGCAACTTTCCAGTTGCTAGGATTCGGAGTTGTGCATCTCAGTGACAGATCTCAGGCGTGTCCAGTTCTGATCCATATCGAAAATAGTTTTGAAAAGTTTTAATAAAAGTTGACTTTGTTCAAATTAATCTTTTCACAACTAAGACCATTTTTGGACCAAAAGTGGAGAATTTTCAGTACCACAACCTTCAATTTCATTGATTTCAAAATAGAGTTCTTTTGCTCTTGCATACAATTGAAGTTGCTTTTTATTACATTCATAAAGAAAACTTGAAAGTACTAATAAAGCAATAAATCTGGGGCATAGTCCAGTCAGGTGTCCCTGCGCCCCCTTCCAGAGCTTGTTGAAGCCTCAGGTGCCAACCTAGGCCCAACCTGTGCCTCCTCGTTGAGCCAATCCCATCACTCATCAGATAAAGTGCAACTGAAAATAGGAGCAGGGGCCAGAAGCTCTCTAACTCTCCATGCCGCGGCCTGTCGAGCCAACTGTGCGCCTCGAACTGGAAATGTAGCCGGATACTCTATCCCCTCCGGTGGGTAAGTCTGATCACGGCCAAACTGGCGCAGAATACGGAAAGGGAAGTAGAACGCACAGTGAGTCAAGCCGATCAGTCGAATCCCGACCTGTCGGGACATGCTATAACTCATTGCCGGGAGATTGAGCCAAGGGCAGCGCCAAGCAATGCGATGTGCCGACAGGTTGCACATCCACTCAAACCACCAGCTCTCATCAAGAGCATTCACTAGGCGTTGCCGAAAGAAGTAGCCACGGGCTGAGTAAGCAGGACAAGAGTCCACAACTTGCAATTTATCCATCAACCATATCTGGGGAGGGATGAAAAATGAGAGAATAAAGAATAGAGAGATGTGCGATGAGAGAAAAGTAAGATAAGGGTTTTGTGAGAAAAAAATCAAACCCGAGGGCCGAGTGATGTGAGTGAATATACATGTGAGCTTGAGTGAGAAACATTACCTGCAACAGTAGTGGACTCCCCGCAAACCTGGTTGTCTCCCGGCGGTAAAAAGCATCTAGACCCATCAGTGTCTCGGCCAAAGTCATGGCGATACAACTCTTTCCTTCCCTCAAGCCTTGAGCGACTTCGATCAAGCGGATGTTAGCTCCTCCGGAGCCCGAGACAAACAGAAAATGAGACAATAGGCACAAGCAGAGGGCGTGCTGCCGGAAACCTTGCCAATGGTGGTCGTTGCGGTCACCGGTATCAGAGAATCGGTAAATCAGGCTCGGGATATCCAACATGCCATCACCAATCAGAGATCTAGCATCATGCGCATTAAGACCGCACATCCGCTCTAAGGCTTGGGCATAGCTAAAATTGAGCTGGGGCAGAATTTCCTCGCCTCGCTCGGACTCCATCAAAATTTGAAAATCTTCAAAAGTAGGACATACCTCTTGCCGCCAAAGCTAAAGACGTGCGTCACCGGGTTCCAAAACCTTGCCGCGGCATAGAGGAAAGGAAGATGCAGTGGAGTCCGGCCTAGCATGAATAGTGCATTCAAGCCAAAACCACGGAAGTTCAACTTCTCCGAGCCATCTAAAGAAGAAATCCAAGATGTGAGATTTTCTGTGAGAAATGCTTCCATTTTTGAGAGGAAAGGTGATGAAATGAATGAGTTCCAAGGGTGGGGCTTTTATAGAGGGGCAAAACACTATTCAAGGGACACTTGTCAAAATTCTGGAGGTTGTGGGGGAGGTGGCCGGCCGGCCATCTAACCTAGTAGGCCGGCCACCCTCTAATTTCTAACCACAAAATGATTTCGGCCGTGCGTTGGTCCTGTTTTGCCCGCCGGAAGGAAGTTTGAGGTACTTTCATGCATCAAGAATGATGAAGGCCTCCATTTCTATCAGTTTCGGATACGTTCCATCATCCAGATCGTCCGTCTGAAATACATTTTGTTGTGTTTTTGCTTATCGAGTTGTTGTTTTGTTTATCGAGTTGTAAGTCCTGTCGAGCTGTCGCATTTTATGTTCTGAATTATTGCTTTTTGGTTATACAATTTTGTTAAGTCTTGTCTATTGAGTCGTTAACATTGTTGTACTTTGTTTATCGAGTTGTAAACTTGCTAAGATTCTGTTATTTCTTAGTGAGTCGATTTGTTTTAATTTGTTGCGTCGGTTCACTACCTGACCCGATAAATACATGAGGCACATTTCCATTCAATTCTATTTTTGTGTAAAATAATGCGATGCGATGCTAAAAATTTCAAATACAAACATCTTTTCAAAGTTGTTTCATTCCATCATGTTTTTACAACAGATAAAGGTACAAGTTTTACAGAAAATAAAACTGCCTAACAATGTGCAAAGTGCTACAAACTATTAGCCAAAAAGTAAAATAAAGCAGGAAATAACATCAGTATCATCGGGAACGGGAAGGAGGAGGTCCTCTCATCCTCTTCTGCGAGATAATCTCTGCATCACCATCACCATCCGGATCAGAGCTGTCATCCTCCGGATCCCCCTCAGGCTCGTCTCCGCTCCCGGAACCAAGACCGGAACCTCCCTCCCCAGGAGATGTCTCTGACACACGGTCTGCGACCTCCTCCTCCTCATCCTCGACAATGGGTGCCCTGCGTCTGCGAGATGACCCTGCTCCTCGAGCTCCTCGGTAAGGCCCAGATGGCCCAGCTCCTCGGGGCCCAGTACCTCGAGTAGGTCTAACACCTCGACCTCTCTGAGAAGGCCTAGGTGGCCCACCTCGTGTCGAAGCATATACGGGAGGCATCTGAAAATGAAAAGTGCAATACATCAGTTCAAACATAAAAAGCAGGTGCAAGTACAGTATATGAGTGGGGTGTGTGCCAGATGTGTTCTACACAACCTATCAGTACAGCAGAATGTTCAAAACCAGCATATTGACAGAAATATGATAAATGCAAGAGAGATGAAGGGTACCTGGAAGCCCATGATAGACATCTGTGCCTCTCTACGTAGGACCATCCCCTCAAGTGAGGCCACCACCCCGAGCATCTGATCTATGTACTCCCGAGGTGGCTGCAGACACAAGCTCAACTCATCAATAAATAAACAACTGCCAAAATGTCTGTGTGACAAATGAAAATGATAGAACATACCGGTGGTGAGTCAGGATCACTGACATATCTGTGGCCAGGCATCGGAGGTTCCATAGGGATCGGAATCGGAGAAGTGGTCCCATACTGCCAACTCATCAATTCAGTCGGTATATCTGGCCATCCAGGATGATCGAGAGTCGGAGGGATAGGAGGAATCGAACTGCCTCTACCCCTAGATGCACCAGCCCTGCTAGAAGAGGGGATGTCTGCAGCACGGGCACGACTCGAAGATGGTGCGCCGGTAGGCCTCAGTGGCGGAACCCGCACTCTCGTCAAGGGGGGCATCAGATATATGCGGCGATAAGTGGCGTAGTTCCCCTCAATAAGATGTAATAGAGCATCGCTGCCCTGCATATCCCTAATGACCTCCTCAGCAGATAGCCTGTCGGCAGTCCGCATAGTGGGTGGAGGCACAGCAGGAGGGTCCTGGGAATCATACCCCCACACCTGACGCTGAAAGCGTTCCCCCAGGAACCAAGCTCTACCGACTGGTCCCTCGAGCAAGAACCTGTACTGGGAACTAGTCGACCCTCCGGGGTACTGATTCTCGAGATCATCGCCAAAGACTGCCCAAGGTTGCCAAGTGATCTGCGGATAACCAGTGCATAAATCAATCAGAAATCAGAATATATAGAGCAGATCAAAGATGAAATGAAGGAGCTGAGAGTTCTGAAATACCTCTGTCGCCCGAACAGTGTCAAAGTACTGTCGCAGAGAGAAGAGAGTCTCTCGAGGCCTCGATAGGTGCTCACCCTCAAACATCAATGAAAATTGAGTCATAGGAGGTCCTGCCACCTCCATCTCTGGGGCTAATGTGGGGAAATATGCATATACCCATAGCTGAGAAAAGCAGTGCGGGACGTGAATACAATGTGCTAAAAGGCGGAATATAGAGTGCAAAGTGCGCCGTGTGTGCAGTGAACAAGTAATGAGGAGCAAAAATGTAAATCAAGAGGACAGAATGTACCTCCCAAGCTCTCCAGTAGCCGCCAAGTAAGTCCCCCCGCGTGCGAGAGACTGCGCTCATGTAACAATAAAGGGTAGCCAGGCCAGCGCCGCCCCAATCATACTGACCGACCTGTGATAGGTCTACCAGAGCGCTCAGTAGATACAATCCGACCATGTTCCCTCTATCGGCAAACAGAGTGGTGCCAAAGAGGAACATGAGGAAACCACGGGTATACTGCTCGACCTCCTCGGGAGATTCAGGCTCTATCTGTGGCCGCCGAAAATGGGAAGAGAACCAAGTATACCGAACTCTCCCGGTACCTCTGTCTACAGGCGGGCGAGCCCCCAATAGATGCATCCAAGCCGCCTTCCACTAACCCATGTCCTCGTCATAGGGAATGGGCCCACCGCCTAGGTCTAGGCCGGTGAGCATAGCAAAGTCCAGCGGGGTCATGGTCATATCCCCGGTCGCAGAAAAGTGGAAAGAATTGGTGGTGTCCCACTATCTCTCCATAAGCGACAAATAATGTCCTCTTGATAAAGGCGGTGTGATAACCCCTGCAGAATGGTCGAATCTGCGAAGTCAACCAAGTCGGGACAGCTTAGGGCTCGGCGTACCACTCCCTCATGCGGTGGAGCCATATCCTCGCCTTGTCACGAGAGCTAGCATTTAGAATGAATCGTGTATCGACAAATGAAATGAAGAAAGCGTGTGCAAATGAAATGAAGAAGGCGTGTACCGTCGATTAAATTTGTGTTCGCTTCAAATCAGGTGCGTGTTCGAAAATCTGAGTTTTGGGACTGTGTTCTACTCTTAATCGATTAAGTGTGTGTTCGCTTCAAATCTGAAATGCGTGTTCAAGACATCGAGTTTGGGGTGTGTGTTCTACTCTTAATCGATTACGTGTGTTCACTTCAAATCTGGGCTGCGTGTTCAGTACATCTGAGTTTGGGACTGTGTGTTCTACTCTTAATCAGTGGGCTGTGTGTTCGCTTCAAATCTGGGCTGCGTGTTCAGTACATCAGGGTTTAGGGCTGTGTGTTCTACTCTTAATCGATTAAATTTGTGTGTTCACTTCAAATCTGAGGCTGCGTGTTCGATAAATCAAATCTGAACTGCGTGTTCGATGAATCGAGTTTAGAATTTGTGTGTTCTACTCTTAATCGATTAAATTTGCGTGTTCGCTTCAAATCTGGTGCGTGTTGATACATCGAGTTTGGGGTATGTGTTCTACTCTTAATCGATGGGCGTGTGTTCGCTTCAAATCTGGCTGCGTGTTCGATGCATCGAGTTTAGGGTGTGTTCTACTCTTAATCGATTAAAACGTGTGTTCGCTTCAAATCTGGGCTGCGTGTTCAGTAAATCAGAGTTTAGGGCTATGTGTTCTACTCTTAATCAGTGGGCTTCGTGTTCGCTTCAAATCTGGGCTGCGTGTTCAGAAAATCTGAGTTTTGGGACTGTGTGTTCGGTGAATCAATGTTTGAGCTGTGTGTTCAATTTCTAACTAATGTGTACTGTGCGTTCACAATCAGGCGATGTATCGTGTGTTCGTGAAATTCAAGTGGCTAAGTCACATGCTCAAGGTGCAAGTATTGTGTTGTAAGCTAAACTGTGTGTCTAAGCATGGCAGGAGAATGAAATGCACGAAAGATACAGAAAATAAAGAAAAATACCTCTACATCGTAGGAGAGGTGCTGCTCCGGTTCTCGCAGAAGGAGATCCCCTGGTACCCGATCGTTGAAATCCGTGAAATGACGAAAAGTGGCTCGCGGAAGCCTATGTACCGCTGGGGCATATCGCTCGGGAATAAAAGGGCGAACCCTCGGGGGCAATGTCATAATGTCGTAATCATCTCCGGCACCTGGAAAACCTCTACCGCGAGGGAAATGACCCGCCATGTCGAGAAATCTGCAAAGAGGAGCAAAAATGAGCAAAACGAGCCAAAATTGGAAAAAGTCAACAAAAGTCAACTCTCGGGAAATGAAAAAGTCAACCAAAAGTCAACTCCCGGGAAAATTTTCCAAATATTGAGACAAAATTACCTCAAGTGGTGAAAATGAGAAGAGACGCCCCGAAGTCAAACTTTGGTCGGCTCAAAGTGCCTAAAACTGAAAGATTTCGCGAAAACAACTTGCGTGGGAGGCCGAGGGGCGCGTATAAAATGCAGATCTGAAAGAGAAAATGGCTTAGAGAGCAAGAGGAGAGAATTTCACACTTGGGGGTGTGATTTCGGAGGCAATGGGCAAGCATATATATAGAAATGGCTGAAAAGACCAAAATGCCCCTGCTTTTGGGCAGTGGCCGGCCGGCCACCTAACCTGGCTGGCCGGCCCCTCTACTTTTTCCCCCTGGCCGATGGCCTTTCCTAGGGTAGTGGGCTAGCCGACCATGCTCCCCACCCCCTCCCCTACCTCTCTGCAAATTTTGAGGAAAATCGGAGTTCCCGTGACCTGAAAAAGTTGAAGAAAAGTGCACTTTCTGGCGCCGAATTGTTCCACCGGAACTTCAATTGCAATTATTGACATGTGTCTCATCATTATTCATCAAAATCAGAGTATATCCTTTTTAAACATGTTGTGACCTCTCTGGGAGGTAAATCAAAGGCCGCGATCGAGTTGCCGTCGCCGAAATGCGCGTTTCCCAGCTCATTGTTGCGCAACAAACGGGCACCTTGATCTGTGCTCGTTTTGCATTATTTGGCTCATAATTTGCATTCTCATGAATATTTTGCATTGTCATGCGTATCTTCTTGATGTACCATACTTCTATGCTCGAGCATGCGTTGTCACGCATTATCTTTTCTCGCATTGTGATGCATTCATTCGCCGACACTGTGTGTGTCAAGCTTTTCGAATCATAAGAATTGCATTGAATATATGTTGTTAGCATATTGTTCTTGTTGAATTTCTCTTTTGCAGGCACGATATTGTATGTACGGTTCATGTGAGGTTGGTGCGACCAGACGAATCGCGCAGGTATCGTATCTTCTCCGTGTGAGACGCGACGAGAATTGAATAATTCTCCACATTCCTAACTGCATGAAATGTAGTTGCATGCTTTGCATTCTTGCTTAAAACTGTTGCATCTATTTGTCAATACTTGCTTCATTACAGCTTGCTGCACTTGCATGATCACCTGGCTCCGTGCCTATCATTTGCATTTTGCCCCTTCTTGCCTGAAAGGCATGCCTGCGGGCACACATCTCTGTTTGTCTTGTATGACTGTCTAAGTCTTCGGCCTTGTCAAAAATAGGTCGTCTCTGGGCTTTGACATTCACTCACGTCACTTCTTGACTTCCGAGTTTTGTCAAAGAGGGCAACCAGTAGACACCCATTTTGACCGACCTTAAGACTTCGACGTCACCGATTGCGCTTCGGTGATGTTGCATCTTGTGCTCGTTCGAAGTCTCGAGTCGCGGCGTCGCCTGCCTCCGGACTTCCGAACTCTCTTCTGTGCCTTGTCTCGGTTTGCGAACCAGACTCGGTTTCCTCTGTTTTCTTTCCTGAGGGAAGGGAGTGGTCCTGTAGGCTATCTCCCGATGGCCGTGAGCTACATTTCGTGGCCGTAGGCCATTTTGCCCGTTTCGGAGCCCGCTTCCCGATTTTCGGGACCGTCAGGCCGTGTGCCTCAGTTCGGGACCGCGCAACCATCTCTGATTTCTCCGGTTTTTGGCAGGTGCCTCTGTTTTATCATACCGAGGGACCTTTGGGGCCTCGATGCCGCCGTGGCGAATGCCACTTCGGCACTGCGTGATTTGGGCCCCGAGCATTCATTTTGCATCGGTTTTCTCTGATTTTTGGCAGGAACCTCTGTTTTGTCATTCCGAGGGACACTGGGGTCGCAGATGCCCACTTCGCTGCTGAACACCACTTCCGGCACCTGCAGCCCATTTTCGGGATCCCGAACTACGCGGTTTGGGCCCCGAGTGTTCATTTCTCATTAGTTTTTGTTCAATTTTGACAGGTACCTCTGTTTCAACACCAGGAAGATCACTGGAGGGTGGGAGGCCAGCAATTATCCCAGATAACCAGTTTCGCTTCTCCGGCGCCCGTTTTGCTCACTTCCGGACCAATGTTGAACACCCTGGGGATATTTTCTTCCGACCAAAGCTACATATCTGTGATCAGGGGACATGGGAGGACCCTAAAAACTACTGGTCGGCCAGCAATTGTGGATTTCATTTTTGAGCCTCTCCTTCAAGTCCTATGTTGTGACTCCTGTTTCAGTGTTGCCAATTTCCGACCTTGGAACCTTGTTCCACACATCCAGGAGGACCCTAAAAGTTGGTGGTCGGCGGAAATTGTGGATTTCATTTTTGAGCCCCTCCTTCAAGCTCTATGTTGTGGCTCCTGCTTCAGTGTTGCCAATTTCCGACCTTGGTGCCTTATTCTACACACATGGGAGGACACCATTGCATGGTGGTCGGCCAGAATTTTTGCCCTTCATTTTTGGTCCATGGCCGGCCGGCCAGGGTGAGTGGGTGGCCGACCAGGGTGGCCCCGCCACCACCTAGAAAGTTACTGGCGGCCACGCTTTCGGCCCTTTCCAAATTGTCCGAATATTTTTCAAAATATCCCGGGCATCCGGGGGATATTTTGGGAGGGAAAGCTTGGGTGCTTTTCCCTCCCCTTTTACACCATTTTCTTGCCTATTTAAAGGGACCAACTCCTCCTTTGCTAGGGTTGGAACAATTCACCTCAAGACTTCATCTCTCATAGCCTCCATCTTCATCTCCAAAATCCTAAAAAAACTTCAAGTCCCTAGCCCATTCCTTCACCAACCCCAAGCCTCACCATCACCATTCAATTTCCAGCAGCAAGGAGGGGTTCCTCAGAGGCTTAGAAGCAACTTTCATCAAGGCAAGAGGAAGCAAAAGACTTGTCTCCAAGGGTAAGTCACTAATTCCCTTTTTCTAGCATAATTTTCCGTCAATTCTTTGCCCTATTTCCTTTTTGTTTTGGGCACCGACCCTTACTGGTTTTAGGCTTATTTTGAGACCCTCTACAACTTTGTAGAAGGGCTCAACCTCATTTGGTGTCTCCATGATATACTTCCTTCAATATCACTCTTTAGGCCATTGTTTTGCATGCTTTATTTGCCTTATGAGTAATCTGATTTCGAGACTGATGTAAACTGTTAGTGGGCTTATATTGAGCCCCTCTTCAACATTGAAGAAGGGCTCAACCATGTTTGGTGATTCTAGCATGCACTTCCTTTGTAATTCCTCCATTTTACCGTAAAATTGCATGATTGTTTTGGCCTATTTGTAATCTGAGTTGGAGCATGAAAAATACTGATATTGTGCTTATTTTGAGCCCCTCTTCAACATTGAAGAAGGGCTCAACCTGGTTTTCTTGCCCTACATACCACTTGCTTTGAATTCTTGTTCCACTCCCATTTTGCATGCTTTTTTAAGCTCACCATGCTTCGGATTTCAGCCTTCATCAGGCCTAGAGAGTGCCTTATTTTGGTCCATTATTCATGCTTTGTTAAGGGTCTTAGGCCATTTGATGATTGGTTTTGGTACTTCATGTTATATCCCTCATATTTTCCGTAAAATTGCATGCTTTGTTAGGCTTTCTTAGCTTCGGATTTCAGCCTTCATCAGGCTTATAAAGTGTCTTTTTCTGGTCTATTCTTCAAGTTTTATTAAGGGTCTTAAGTTGTTTGGTCATTGCTTATGGTACCTCTCTTTATAGCCCTTGTTAGCTCATTATATTGCATGCTATTTTGAGCCTATCTACATGCTGATTTTGGAGTTGTCATTCACTGAAAATATGCATATTTTGAGCTCCTCTTCAGTATTGTAGAAGGGAATTTTTCAGTTTGGGATTTGCATATACCACTTGTTTCAATACCCCTCTCTTGACCCCCATTTTTGCATGCCACTGTTGCCATATCTATGCTCACAATTTGGCCATGTTTTGTACTGAAAAGATGCTATTTTTAGGGCTGCCTTGCTACTGTTTTTGCTTTCATGGGCCAATTTTGCATCTTTATTATAGCCATAGGCCATTTCGGGGGCTTAATATCGCATTTCGGGATGATTTCATGCGTTGATTGTCATTTCGTATCATTTCGGGGCTGTTTTCCCCTTCATTTAGCTGCTGAAATTTGTTTTGCATGTTTGCATATCATTTTCCATGTCATTTCATGCCTTAGTGCATTGCCTCGGGCACGCACTTCGAGGCACTCCGTTTTCATTCATCGGCCTCCTATGTGAGTGAGCTGAGGCTCTCCCATGTTGGTGTAAGCCCATCATGGCATTCCGTATGCCTTTTCACTCTATTTCATCATTGCCTCAATTTGCGTGCCTGTGGGCACGCATTTCGAGGCACTTCGATTTTATCCGATTTTCTCATTTCATCATTGCCTCGGTTTACGTGCCTGTAGGCGCGCATTTCGAGGCACTTCGATTTTATCCGATTTTCCATTTCATCATCACTTAGATTTCTATTTCATCATTGCCTCGGTTTACGTACCTGTGGGCACGCATTTCGAGGCACTTCAGTTTTATCTGATTTTCCATTTCATCATCGCCTCGGTTTATGTGCCTGTGGGCATGCATTTTGAGGCACTTCGATTTTATCCGATTTTCCATTTCATCATTGCCTCGGTTTGCGTGCCTGTGGCGCACATTTCGAGGCACTTCGGTTTTATCCGATTCGCATTTCATCATTGCCTCGGTTTGCGTGCCTGTGGGCGCGCATTTCGAGGCACTTCGGTTTTATCCAATTTGCATTTCGAGGCACTTCGATTTTATCCGACTTGCATTTCACATCATCGCCTCAGTTTGCGTGCTTGCGTGCACGCTTTTCGAGGTATCTTATTTTCATCTCATTTTCGTCCGAATTGTGCATACCAGGTTGTATCTTAGATTGCATTCATGCATTTTCTCGATTTGTGTGCCCGTGTGCACGTATTTCGAGGCATCTCATTTTCATGGTATTATGCATGCTATATCACATGTTAGCTGCGTTTCATGCATACCATGCATATTGCATCGTGTTCGGGATAGGAGTTAGCCCGGGCACGGGAAACGAGGCACATTCCGTACTCCGAGTGACGGAACGGGTCTCAATTCCCAAGTCGCCAACACTCCGGATTACCCATGATGGAGTTAGGTTTTGTTGTAGCATTCATCTGCATTCATCTTATATTGAGTTGTGCAATCTGATTCCTCAGCCATCATGCATCGGTATGCGTGATTGGTGGTAGAGGATCGAGGCATGCATATATTTGTGAAATACATTGCTATGCCCTTTTCCTGCTCTCTGTTACAGCAAAACCGAGGATCAACAACTTTCCGGAGTCCGGCGCGCATTCCGAGAAATACTACAAACAGAGGCTAATTGGGGCATCCCAGTGGATTTCCGCCCGAAGCAGCCCGGCATGCATTATTCATCAGAAGCAAGGCGGTCCCTGGCTTGCATGCCAATTTTTCTCATTTAATTTGTTAATTAAATAGAAATTTGTATATTTATTCGGACTATATATTTCGGACTGTAATATTCTTTCATTTGGGTCTGTATTATTTTATTCGGACCCTCTACGCGAGGGCAAAATTGTAATAAGTGTGCGTGAGTGTGATGTATGTCTTCCAACCCCCATTTCTTTCTCCCTTTTATTTACTTGCTTACAATGGTTAGATATAGGGCATATTTCGATTAGCATAACAGTATGACAGCATGTTTGCATCATTCATCTGTTTTTCATGCACCGGGCTCGGCGCATCATACAAACTGCATCTGTATCTCAATTCCAAATTGAATACATGCTAACTGTAGCATCTCATATACCATGTTTAGAATAGCCGAGCCTGCTATAGTTGCATTTTGCATGTGTTGCATTAGGCATTTCAGCATATTTAGGATTCATGCATGATTTCTAATCAGTTTTCTGTTTTGGCTTGGAGTACTCGGTAAGTTTTATGCTTTAGCATACCTGCATGCGTGTGAGTGTTGCCATGATAGCATGCTTGCCATGAGGCTAAATGCTTATGTGATATAACTGCCTTGAATGCCTGTGGGTGGAGGTTGAGTTATCTGAATTGGGACAATTTATTGACTGTTTGTTTTAAGCCCACTAGATAGTGGCAAAATCATTGTTTTCCTAAGCCCACCTGAGGGTGGCAAATCCGCATTTTAGCCTACCTACGGGTAGCACCATCACACCATTTTCAAACAAACAAACATGAAATGTTTCGTTCCAATTCAGACGGCCCAGTCTATACTTGTTTGCTGCGAGCATCACATAGTAACCTAGGCTAATAACCGGAATAAGAACTTACAATGTTTTCAAAAACAGATATCATGGTTAGTAGAGGCCGGTCTTTGACCGGGCGAGCGGGGGTGCTCACGATGTGACCTTCCTCAATCGTACCCAAGTTCCCGAGCCGAGGCAACTTTGGTGATGACGGACACGTGGCCTTTGGCACCGAGTCAGGGTTTCCTAAATTTCCCATTTTAAAATATTTAGGTGGCGACTCTGTTATCTGGCAAAGCAGTCCATGTTTGGTACTTCTTTTCAAAAAATCTGTTTTTCTTCAAAACGATTTGCCAGAGTTGGACTCTTTGGTTCAGATTTAGAACCGCAACAAAATCGAGTCCGAATTGTAGCGAGGTCCCTCGCGGGCTTGTTACACAAATATACCTAATTTAGTGAAGGCTGTTCATTTCCCTCAGGCTAGGTCAACAAAATCTACTCTTAAGTCCAACTTCAAACGAGCATATCTCTCTTATCTGAACTTGGTTTTAGGTGATTTTTAGGTCTAAATTGAAGCCCTAGAAGTCTAATCTCCAATGGTGTGGCCTCACATCTAAATTCCAAGTGTACAAAGAGATATGCCTAATTAGGTGAAATCTGTTCATTTCCTTCTTAACGATTTGATGCTCATCCTTTTCCTAAACCAATTTTCTTCCATCCCCTCCTATTTCCTTCAACTCTAAACCTGTACAGAATATGTTTTTAATATTTTTCAAAGAGTTCACATCCCTTCCATTTATTTCCACTTTGTCCTTTCTCGATTTACTGAAAAGTGCAATATGTTAATTGAAATAGGAGTCTCAGAACATCGTAGAAACATTTGGAAAAATGTTTTGAAAAGAGAGTTTTAAAGTCTAAAATAGTTTATCCAAAAATGTGTGAAGGTTGGAATTAAAACTCAAATTCTATCTCTTTTCTGAGGATTCTGTTAGAAACACATTCTCATTGTCATCATCGAGTAATCAACAGAAAGCGCCCATGTCTTAGGACCAGTCAAAATGGGGTGTCTACAATGATGAGGTGTTTTTTTTGGATAGCTTGCATGAAATCAAAAGAAAGTTAGCCCAAGCAAGAAATCATCCGAGCAAACAGTTGGAAAAATTTAGAAGCTCTTACTCTCATCATTGACTTCACCGCGGACTTAACTATCCAAGTGTGTGGAACATGCTCGGTCCCAGCTACGTCTTCTGGCAGAAGTAGGGACTTAGAAAGATCAAAGGAATGAGATGTTTCCTATCCGCCTCCAAAAAAAGCCCCAGCTTTTTACTTTTCTCTCTAGCCCAATCTTTTAAAAGCAGAATCACCACTCTCCATTGAACTTAGCAAGCAAACAGGGATGGGTTGTTGCCTCTAAACTAGAGGAGGAAGTAGTCCCTATTTGTAAAGAGAGAAATAGGTTTCTCCAAAGCTATGCACCAAAGCTACCATTTTACTAGAAACCCACTTTATATGTATCTGTGTAAGAAATGGGTTGGACCATGCAAGGGACAACTGGTGTGACGTCCTGTGGAACGACCGGTGGGACAACCGATGAGACGTTCGGCCGGTTGTCCGGTGAGACTCACCTCCAACGTAAACGCACAATGTTTTCTCCTCAATTTGGTGAAATTTTTGGGCGGTTCTCATTTTGATATCAATTTGATGGCACTATTGGAGGCAAAAAAGTTATTTTTTTTCACCAAATTCAAATTTGGTGATGGTTTTGCTTAACCGTTAAAGATGGTGTTAACTCGGCATTGCTGATGTAGCAATTACTTCTTTTATTTTGTTGCTTCAAAACTAAAACAAATTAATAACTTTTATTGTACACATTTATTTTTAATAAAAATTATATTTTTAGAATCTACACAATGAGATCTATTAAATAAGATTAATATTTAATAAAATTTTTATAAAAATAAAATAATATTTTTGATATGAAACTAATAATTTCTCTTACGCCCCACTTTTTATTACTTGAAGTCATTACCAAATTCATTAACTTAATTCAATTTCAGAGATAACATGCGGAAATAAACTCATACATTCAATCCGTAGAAGTGATTAACAATACTCTCATTCGTATGCAAAGTAAATATTACATGAACGTACTTAATGAATTGCCCTTGGGCTTACATCACTTAAGGTACAAGAAGAAGGGTGTAACCCTTTCACAACAATGGCATTCCGCCAACATAACAGAGGCCCCGTGGCCAGTAAATAAGTAGATCCAAATCTTGCAGCTCAACACCTTTAACACCTGAAAAAGATTCAACAACGTGGGATGAACATATAGTCCAGTAGGGAACTCAACATGATCCTCAACAATAACAACTTACAGATAGCTATGATCATGAACACTCATTCTCATACTAGAATAGTAATGTGACAGTTTATACAAAATATATATATGTAAGACTTTTCTCGAAAACAACCGTTTCACTCAACGCTACAAGCGATTTGTCTTTCCTTTTTCCTTTCATTAATCCCCGTTCCCAATCTTTCATAACATTAACAATTACTTAGGAAATAATCTCACTAAGCCCGATACTCTCTTCCATTTTCAATACATACACAGATGTACCTTTTCAAAACATGTTTATCTTTAAAACATTCGCTCTCCTTCACACTTTCCAAAAGACAAAAAAAAGACATTTTGGTTTGTTTCCACTACTATCATAACTATACATGCATATCTTTGTAAAATATAAATTTACAATCCACCAACATGTATACAATCAACCAATGGAGTAACTCGGTCCTCCGAACTGTAACCAATCAAGTCCATGATATTTTCAGTTACAACGAAACAACAACAATCCCACTTTGCTCTACTAGCTATGTGCTTAGTAAGCCAAAGATATACTGAAATAACTACAACCAACTTCGCTCTACTAGCTATGTGCGTAGTAAGCCAACAATACACCCCACTCAACAACATTAACAACAAGCCAGTTTACCAGGCGCTAGCTGGAAGGGTATGGTGCCTCCGATTATTAGCGCGGTCAGTTCTCCAAGCGCTAGCTGGAAGGTAACGGTACCTTTGATTCTAAGCGCGGGGTATAACATCAATAATCACAGCACATCAGGGCATAACCAACATGTATAATGCATACACATAAACTATCAAGATACCAGCAATGTGTTAAAGTAGATAAACACATAACTATCTCCTCCTGAGCAAATATACATATATATAATGTATCTAGCATTTCATCACATACGATGTTCAATTAATAAATGGTAAAATACATACCCGACAATTCTACACAACCGTGTCATCCTCCACCGATAACCAAGGACAAAACCTCTAGATGCATATAGTTAGTACATCTATTAAAAGACTCAAATATCATGAATCACAAACCCAACAACAACATTAACCTGGTAGTTAAAGATACAACTTCTACATGTGTGTTCAACACTCAAGATACAACAATCCAATTCTCAAACTTATTTCGAAAACACTTTCTTCATTTTCTCAAAAACAATTCCATTTCCTTTTTGTTATCACAAAACCAACTCCACATTCCTTGTTTCCATAAAACCAATTCCAAAGCCATGGTTAATCCCTTAGGCATCACCACCCTTACCAAACTCATTTTGACAAAAGAGATTTACACACAATGGTCAACAAACCCCCATTTTAATTTACCCAACCAAAATATAATTTAGGGCTTTTCTTCATTTAACTACAACATGCTAATTTATATTCTAATTAGCCAAGACAACAATCAATGAAGCCAAATCCATTCTCAACACAACCAACCCTAGGTTTATTTCATGATTTTCAAACAAATCCAACATGATACAATTTTCATGCAATACAAAAATTACCATATGTCTATCTATAGACGAAGTATTGAAAAAGGAACAAGGAGAATCCCTACCTCAAATGGAGAACTCAAATGGAGAAGATGACCCGAAATCAAAGTGCTCCAAATCCCAAATTTCTTAGATCAAAACGAAGCCCTCGACAATCAACACACTTCTTACAAAGGCCCAAGGTGAGGAAAACACTCTAGCTAGATCAATCCTAAGAGAGAAGTTAGGTTTTAGAGTGAGGTGCTCTCAAATGGCTTTTTTAGAAAAGTAAGAAAGAGAAAGGAAATCAAAAAGTGATTCAAAAAGCTGAATCTCGGTGTGTTATACAGGTCACCCCGCTCGAGCGTGGAAACCCCCGCTCGAGCGTCACTCACAGACTCCCGCTTGAGCGCCCAAACCCCCACTCGAGCGGCGGATACAACCATCCAGAAGTTTGCAGAACAGGTCCCCGCTTGAGCGTCAAACTCCTCACTTGAGCGGATAAGCAACAACAAAGGCCCGCTCGAGCGTCAAAAGCGCCGCTCGAGCGGAGACGCCATAAACTGGGCAAAAATTCTAAGTTTTAAAACACAACCAACTTATTCCCAACAAGCCCAACACAACCCAAAACTCTAAGATAAAGAGTAAGGGATAGAAAAGAGGATAAGACAACAAATCTACGGAACCGAGTCCGGATTACAGTTCAATAACAACAGGGAATACCGGGATCGCTATAATTTCTCAGTTTATGAAACTATTCAGTAAAATTAAAAAAAAAAATTCAATTTTGGACAACAACCGATAATATTCTCAGTTCTAAAATTAAAAATATAAAAAAATTTCTCAATTTTGCAAAGAAATGTTTCATGAAATTGTTACGTCAACTAAGAAAAATTTCAATTTTCGAAAGTGTTAGCTCAGGCTGAGCATTGACGTTTTGTTTCTATTTATAGTTTTAATCCTCTTCAAATTTCTTTCTTGTAACATTTCGAATAGTTACAAAAAAATATTGACTTACACTGTAAATTTTAACTTTAAAAAACCCAAAAAAAAAAAAAAAAAAAAAGCAGAAGGGCAGTCAAAGGTCTATGCCAATATGATTTGTTTGGATTGCCAAAAAATGAGAGAAAAATTCATCAATTAGCGAGTCTCTGAAGTGATTTCAAAAAAGGGAAAAAAAAAAAATTGGTGGACAGAGGATAATCAGTCTGTCTTAATTTTACTTGTTTGATTTTGTTATTTCTTTGACTCTATTTTATCTTCTTAGAGACCAAACACAGAGAGAGAGAGAGAGAGAGAGAGAGAGAGAGAGAGAGAGAGAGAGAGAGACAACCTGGGCTCTGAGAATCTTGGTCCTGGCTTGGGATTTCTTGACGAGATCGGCCACTATGCGGAAGCGTCAACGGCGGTAGTATTGACAGAAGGGTAATTTCGAAATGTTTTTGAAAAGATGGTTAAAAATTGATTTTTAATTTTGTTTGACTTTTTTTTGAAAATATGTGTAAAAAATGTGATAGATAATGTGATTTAAAATGGATTAAAAGTTGAGAAGTGATTTTAAATCAACTTCGCAAATTAGGCCTTCATCTCGTATTAAAAGTTAGTAAGTAAAAAAATTTATTTAAGATTTAATGCAATATAAGTTTACAAAATGAAACTTGTATATAAATGAAGCTTGGAGAGGCTACTGCACATGGTGCGTAGCCAAGGATGGAATTAGGAGAATATTATGGGGGCCATGGCCTCTTTGTTTTTGTAAAAAATATTATTTGTCATAGCATTTTAAAAATATATATATATCATTTTATACAAAAAATGGCACCCTAGTATAAGAAAATACATATTTTATTATTCTCTCATTTTTTTTTTTTTCTATTTCACACTAAAAAAATTTCTTCATCCTATTGGATATTGTTTCTATGATATTTAATTTTTTTTCTATATATATATATATCATACTGTACATATATGTGTGTTTGTGTATTTGGTGATTTTTTTTTCCGGCCCCTTCAATAATAAAATCCTAGTTTCGTCCCCAGGGATGGACCTAGGATTCGATTATCGGGGGAGCCAAAAAAAATATAAAGACAGATTTTAACATGAAGACAAGTGAACCCTTGTTATTTTTCATGCTATTAATTGGAAGTAGATAAAATCTTATTTTTGTTAAATATTTATAATTTATCCTTGAGAATTGTTACATTGTTATAGTTGGAAATAATAACTAAGTTAGTGTAAGACAATGATTGTCAATCTAATTTCATTTATAATTTTTTATTGGCTGAGACACCACATAAAAATTGTGTCACTATTCCACTCAAGTATTCCACTCTTTATAAAAATATTTTAGAATATAATGTCTTACAGAGTTGTTATGGTGTGCACCCCATATGCACGTTATCACAATATACATGATATAACCATAATTTTTTTTTTTTTTTTTTTTTTACCAAAATAGTTCGTAACATGTTACATCGCAAATAATTCATAACATAATTACAATGACTCATAATTTTCATATTCACTTTAGAGGTGCACACCATAAATTCATTATAAATAAATTTATCAAAAAATAACACTATAACTATTTTTAACTTTCATCACAAAAATTCATACATTTTTTATGATATGGGTGTACATGCAGCATTCTCTAATATATTATACAGATATTGTCATTATTTTATAATAAAAAACTATTAAAGAGAAAAGTTAAAAACTTGAGCATTAAATGGGAGGGGGGTCACATAAGAGAAGTTGCTAGTATGTTGAGCAAATTTATACACAATATGCAGCCATAACTGTTGTGTGGCTAATGGGACCTTTTTCGAGCCTCATTCCGATGATTTGTATCATTCAATTTTTAAAAGATATTGAGAAGAATATGTCTGCAAAAAATTCAAGTTAATTGAATATCAATATCCTTTTTATTAAGTCATGTTTATAGTCAAATTTATATTTAAAATTAAATTTATCATTCAATTCTTAAATACAAATATGTCTTGATAAAAGGGATACTAATATTTAATTAATTTAAAATTTTAAAAGTATATTTTACTCAATTTATTTTTAAAAATGAACAATTTAAATTATCAAAATGAGATATAAAAAAAAATAAAAATAAAAAAAGGTTCCATTACAATGCAATAGTTATGCACAATAGCCTCCTCAATCCCGTATAAATACCCCTAAAAATAACTGATTGACAGAGATGCTCTTAAATGTAAGTTTGAAGTGGTTTCTTGTACAAATAAAAATAAATTAAAAATTGCTTTGGTCCAAAAGTGACACTCAAAATGAATCATGCCAACACATTTTAAGTCAGCTTTGTTCATTTTTTTTTTTTTTTTTTTAATTTCTGTCATTTATCTTGTATTTTGATTTTCTTTAATGAAATTTCTTTTTTAATTATTAAAAAAAAAGTCAGGTTGGGTCATACTACTATACACATCTCTTTTGGGGTGTAGAATATATGTAAGTTATGATATTTATGATGTTGATTATTATTACAAATGTCATAACTAAATCTTTTGCAATCATAATTATAAGAAAAGAAAAGAAAAAGTCATAACTAAATATCACATAAGGTATAATTAAAAATCTTTTCAATCATAACTAAAATAATAATCACAATTGATTATATAACCAATATCACACCAAGTCATAACTAATACCACAATGAATCGTAATATGTCATAATTAAAAAATATAATTATTATAACTGGGGCATATGGTATACACTCAGAATGAGGTGTGTATTGTAAAATTTTCCTGCTTTTTTAGGTAAATTATAAATTTACAATAAAGCTTCCCGGAAGTTATAAGAATACAAAAACACCACATGCTATTAATTTGTCTTCAGAATTTATGTTCGACTAGTTTAATGCAAAATTTGTTTATTTGTTTATTTTTTGCTTTTTTGCATCGCATTGTTTATTTTGGAACCTAGAGCTTGGAACCAAGAGCAAAGCTGAAAGAGCTTAGAAATCAGGTTATACTCCTTCCTCTATTTAATAAAACTTAAGAGGAACATATAATACACACTCCTCAAAAAATATATACTATATATATTTTATAATTAAAGAAAAAAAATGATATAATTTTATATTTTTTGATTTATAATTAAAAAAAAGTATAACCAAATAAAAAATGAGACATAACCAAAAAATTTTATAAATCAAAACTACAATAATGTCATAATTAAAAATAATAATAATTATAATTAAAATTACGTATAATACACCTCCTTAAATTGTGTGAATATTAGAATTTTCTTAAAAGTTTTACTAAATTTTAACTTGGAGCAATTATTGTATTTTATTAGTCCTGAGCTTATAGTGGGCGGCATAGGTCATGCTTTGTACTATCCGCAAAGACATCGAACCTCTTGTGAAAGTGGAGCACCCAAAGACCATTATTAAAAGAAAAATGATCCCAGACTACTAATTAGTAGTTGCATTAGGGATGTGATAATGGATCCCACTCACTGTCACATGTGTTTTGTGTCTTAGTTTTTTTTTGACTTGTCATATCATTAGTGATGATGTTAGTAGTGATATTTTAGTGGTCTAAATTACCAACACCAAGATTTGACTAAAATATAAATTTTTTTTTTAGATTTGAGAAATTACAAATTATTTCCTAAGAGTTATATTTACATAACAAATTAGGAGGTAATTTATTATGTAAATATAAATCTCAAAGAATAATTTATTATGTAAATATAAACTTCAAGAGAAGAGATGTAATTTTTCAAACCTTAAGAAAACCCGTATTGTAATTGGTAATTTGTCCTTATTAAAATTGATGTTAAATCTATAAATTCTGAGAGATATGAATAGCTGGGACTCGGACACTACCATAGTTGTGAAACTTATTGGTCTCTTATCCCTAGACACACACAATAGAGAGAAGAAGTAGAAAGTATTTGAAGATTCGAAGGGATATTTTTATCTCAAAAAATGATTTACTATTCATATAGATGTGTGTTTCGGGAGCATATATTTACACACACCACTTTCTCTCTATACACATTCTTCGCAAACAACTTCCCAACACACTTTCTCATTAAATGTGTAGGAAGAGGGGATATGGTGTGTGCATATAAAAGCTCCCGTGTTTCCAGCAGCATATTAATTTCTAGTTCAAAAAAACAGCATATTAATTTGAATGGAAAACTATGAACTTTGTGGAAATTCGAGGTCGTGGTCTTCAAAAGCCACGAAACTTATGTAAATTTGAACATATATATATATATATATATTGGAATTTAACTTTGTTTTGTGATTTTTTTTTTTTTTAAAATTTAGCCAAAAAAAAAAGTTATATTTTAAGAATTACTTTTTTAAATGTATAAAAAAATGTGGATGACTAGTGCATATAATTTGACTTTTTAAATAATTTTTATTTATTTTATTTTTTAAAGCAATGATAAGGACCCAAAAAAAAGTTATTAAAAATTTTGTAAAATATTCACAAGTGTGTTAGAGCATCCTTACTTGTTTACTTATGTTTTATTCTAAAATATTATTAAAAAATTCATTTCTTATTTTAGGAATCATTTTTTCATCTACTTCTTCTAACAAACTCTATACTCTTTCTTAGGGCTGGGCACAGAACCCACCCACCCGCACAAACCGCCCGACCCTACCCTACCCGCAGCCTTTTGGGCGGTTTCGATATAGGTAGGTGGGCGGGTGCGGGTCAAGATTTCTGCCCAAAATCGGGTTCGGGTCGGGTTGCGGTTCTGACCCTACCCGAACCGCGACCCGCGACCCGCGCATAATTATAATTTTTTTTTTTTTTTTATATATTTTTATATATATATATTACAAAATAAACCTTTATTTTATTTAATATAAGTTATAACCCTAGAAACCCAACCCCACCCACCCAGCAGCAGCCCGTCTTTCATTTCTCTCCTCTCTCCCCCTTTTGTATTTTCCCTTCAAAGATGGGCTAACCCTAGCAAAGAAGCCAGAAGCAGCGTGAGCAGGCAAGACGCCGTGATCGGCAGCCCAGCGTTAGCTCCGGCGTTCAAAGTTCTCTCTCTCTCTCTCTCTCTCTCTCTCTCTCTCTCTCTCTCACTCTCATTCGATTTTTGTTATTTTTCCTTTGTTCATTCCTTTGTAGTTGTAGTTTATTTTTCCTTTGTTCATTCCTTTGTACAAAATAAACCTTTATTTTATTTTTCCTTTGTTCATATAATTTTTCCATTCCTTTGATGTGGATCTGCAGAAATTAGATGTGGATCTGCAGATTTTGTTAGATGTGGATCTCTTTTCCATTCCTTTGTAGTTCATATAATTTTTTTCTTTACTTTATTCCTTTGTAGTTCACTTTAGATGTGGATCTGCAGAATTTTTATGAACTCTTTATTTTTGCACATCAACATAAAAATTAAAATATCATTGGCGAGGCAGATTTATAAGAAAAAATAGCCAAAAATAAATCTTAACTTAAATCTGCAGATTTATATCAACTATAAGAAAAAATAATAAAATAACTCTTTAGTAAACTTAAGAAAAAATAAAATAACTCCATGTGGATCTGCAGATTTATATCAACTATAAGAAAAAATAACTCTAGTAACAATTAAATCTTAAAAATCTTAACTTAAGAAAAATAAATATCAACTATAAGAAAAATAACTCCAATAATCTTAACTTAAATCTTAAAAATAACTTTATATCAACTTAAATCTTAACTTAAATCTTAAAAATTAAAAATGGAGTCAATTTAAATCTTAACCCCAACTCTAGTAAATCTTAACTTAAATCTTAAAAATTAAATTGATAATAGCCAAAAATGATGATTATTCTAAATCATTTTTATAAATAGGAGAAAGAACCATAATGATGATTAATCCATGAAAGTAGGAAAGTAGGTTTATAAGACTCAAGTTTATAAGACTGTATTTATTTTATTTTCATGTTGAAAATAGTTAATGCTTTTGCTAGAATTGTTATGGTTTAGATTCAATTATTATACCATCCATGACTTAATTGTTATCTCATACTTTTTTAATTTCTTATTACCAGTTTGAATGGATAAAGATAACAATGCTAGTTTTGAATCTACCGGAAGCCCTATTGTTCCACCAGAATCATCTAGATCTAATTCTCAAACTAATGTTTCCCCATCTGTGTCTAAGCCTCCTAAACCCCCGAACAAAAGAAAGAGTGAGAGTAGTGGTGGGAGAGCACCATCCTCGGTTTGGGATCATTTTGATAAGGTTATGGGAGAAGATGGGAAACGTAGAGCAGTGTGTAAGTATTGTTTTAAAGAGTATATGGCCGATTCTAGGACTCATGGGACTAGTAATTTGAGAAGTCATACCCCTAATTGCAAACAATTTCCAAACAATGATAAAGATGGGCAACAAACATTGAGTTTTAAATCAAAACAAAATGCCGAAGAGGGTGTTGAGGTTGTGGCAACAAGTTTTAGTTTTGAGGCTTGTAAAAGGGCTCTTGCCGAGATGGTGATTATTGATGAGTTACCTTTTCGATTTGTGGAGGGAGTTGGGTTTAAAAGATTTTGTAATGTTGCCGTTCCTAAATTCACACCAATCCCATCTCGTCATACCATAGCAAGAGAGGTGACAAACATATTCAACAACGAGAGGGATAAATTGAGGAGGTTAATGAAGGGTCGTAGAATTTGTTTCACTACGGACACTTGGACTTCTATTCAAAATTTGTGTTACATGTGTCTAACGGCTCATTTCATTGATGATAATTGGAAACTACAAAAAAGAATCATAAACTTCCAACAAGTTGAAGATCACAAGGGGGAAACTTTGGGTAGAAAAATTGAGTTGTGCTTGCTTGAGTGGAACATCGATAGTATCTTCACTGTAACTGTTGATAATGCTAGTTCCAACAATCTTACCATTCAATACTTGAGAAGGAATACCAAAGATTGGAAGGGGACCATTTTGGAGCATGAGTTTTTGCATATGCGGTGTTGTGCACATATTCTAAACCTTGTTGTGAGTGATGGATTAAAGGAAATGGATGATTCTATTGCAAATATTAGACTTGCGGTTAGGTATGTAAGGTCTTCTCCTAATCGGCAAGATGCTTTTAAGAAGTGTGCGGCCTATCTAAAACTTGTGACTACTGCTCTTGTATGCTTAGATGTACCAACAAGGTGGAATTCCACATATTTAATGTTGGAGGCCGCTGAAAAGTTTGAAAAGGCTTTTAACCGTTTGAAGTATGAAGACCCCAATTTTGAAACTTACTTCAAGGATGTTGATGGTGGGATTAGGAGGATTCCAAATGAGGAGGATTGGAAAAAATGTAGGTTGTTTGTGAGATTTTTGAAACTATTCTACCTTGCAACAAAGAAATTTTCCGGGTCCCTTTTTGTTACTTCCAATGCATTTTATAAAGAGATGTTTAAAATTGAAAGCACAATTAATCAATTAATTTTGGACAATGATGATGTTTTGTGCACAATGGCTATGAGTATGAAGCAAAAGTTCAACAAATATTGGGGGGATGGAAATAAGATTAATTTGTTATTGTATGTTGCTGTTGTTCTTGATCCTACAAAAAAGATAGCATACTTGGAGTTTTGTTTTACAAATATATTTCATGGAGAAAAGAGGAAGGTGGATGAGATGGTGAACAAAATTGTTGCTTGTTTGACTCGTTTGTACAACCATTATGCCACAATTTATTCATCAAATGAGAGTGTCTCGAGGGTGACTGAAGTGGAGACAATGGTGATTGATGAGGATGATTTGGATTCTCAAATGGAGTCCCAATTTAATTCATATTTGGAAGGGCGCTTCACTAGTGGAAGTAAGTCGGAATTAGACAAGTACTTGGGCGAGGTTGAACATTTTGCAAAAAATCAGACATTTGAGATATTGGAATATTGGAAGAATAATGCAACCAAGTATAGAGTGTTATCTCAAATAGCAAAGGATGTGTTGGCCATGCCCATTTCTACCGTTGCTTCGGAGTCGGCTTTCAGTACCGGGGGACGTATCCTTGATCCATTCCGTAGTTCACTTGCCCCTTCCATGGTTGAAGCTCTTGTATGCACACAAAATTGGCTTAAAAGCAACCTTCCAATTTCTCTTCGAAAAGCAATGGATGATGTGGAGGAATTTGAGCAATACGACTCGGGTAATATGTGAATATCTCTTCATTTTTAATTCTATTATTATTTTTACTATGCAAGTTTATTTATCTTCTCTAATCTCTTGTTGACTTATGCTTTTAGGTACTTTGGAGCCATGTTCCTCTTCAACCCCAAAGTCTAATGTAGATGCTATAATTGAACTTTAATGTTCATTTAGCTCATGTGTGAGATTTTTCTAATTAGTTGAGATCAGATTAATGTTTATTTATTTATATCTATTTATTTATATTTATTAATTTGGCTCATTGGAATTTTTTTTGGCAGATTGTTGGATGAGATTGGACATTGGGCATTGGACGTAAAGAGTTTAGTGAAGCCTTGGAATTTGGATGGATACCACCTTTTGAAATTATTTTGGATGAAGTTTGTGGACAATGTTATTTTAGTTTGTTACTAATGTTTATTATTATTATTTTTATTTTGGATGAATGTAAAATTAATTGGAGTACTAAATTTTAGGTAAGCTTGCTTTAGATTTTGGATGGATGGATGGATGGATGATTGATTTTATTATTTTTGGTAAGCTTGTTTTTATTTTGGATGAATGTAAAATTAATTGGAGTACTAAATTTTAGGTAAGCTTGTTTATTATTATTTTTGCATTTTAGATGAATGTAAAATTTAGGTAAGCTTTGGATTATGGATGGATGGAGATTGATTTTAGTGTGAATTTTAATATTTTAGTTTGTAATTAGTTTTATCAATTATTTTTGTATTTTGGAAGAATGTAAAATTTATTATATCATTATATGGGCATTTATGTTATCATAATATCATCGCATGAAATTTAATTTATAACTTTTTCATAAATAATAAAAAAATGCTTAAAAAGTGGCCCAACAACATGTCAAATTTAAGCCCAATTAAAAAAAAGTCCAAACCGCAAACCGAACCGCACCCGCCCGCACAACCGACTGACCCACCAAGACAAACCATGAATCGATCAGCGGGCGGTTCTTGGTCTGTTTTTCTTCAACCTGTGGTGTGTGGGTCGGTTTTGACCAAGACCTGCCAAAACCGAACCGCGATCAGCCCTACTCTTTCTCTATTTTAATAAAAGATTATTTTTAATTATTTTATATTTTATATTTTTGGGAATGGAGATGCTCAAGAACCAATCAATGAAGGTTGAATAAAAAGTAATTTTATATTTTTGGGGGATGGATAGTTGCTCCCTATAGCATTTCTTATAAAAACGAGCCGAGCCGAGCCGAGCCTTGCTGGGCTCGAGCTCGGCTCGTTAAGCTATCGAGCTCGTTTATTGAGCTCGAGCTCGGCTCGATAAGGGACTGGGCTCGAGCTCGGCTCGGCTCGTTAATTTTTGTCGAACTCGAGCTCGGTTCGGCTCGGCTCGATAAATTTTTTTTAATATTATTTATATTATTTAAATATAAATTTTTAAATAAAAAATATTATTTATATTATTTAATATATAAAAAATGCATTTATATTATTATTTATATATATATTTATATATTTTTAATATATAAATAATGTATTTATATATTATTTAATATATAAATAATATATTTATTATATAATTTAATTATAGATAAACGAGCCGAGCCTACCGAGCCGAACACAGGCGAGCTCGAGCTCGGCTCGTTAACGAAACGAGCCCAATAATCGAGCTCGAGCTCGGCTCGTTTACTAAACGAGCCGAGCTCTTACCGAGCCGAGCCGAGCCTGTTCACAAACAGCTTGGTTCATTTGCAGCCCTACTTATAATAGAGAGTTGCTTTAGGAAACTGATTGATTGATTTTATAAAGAAAGACTCCCTAAAATAAGGGATGGCTTTAGGAGGTCCAATAGGAATGCTCTTAGACTCATGCCGCATGTGACTTACACCCATTCGAGTATTATATAAAATTTTTAATACTCTTTTTGAAGTCTAAAATTTTTTAGTTTTTTAAACATTTTGAGTTTATTTCTATTTTTATTTTTTAATCAAAAAGCCAAATTACCAGACAGGTTCCACGTATTCCTTCAATTGAAACGTGGATCTATTTCTGGAGACTTCCATTATTGAGCTTTCGTGGTGGCCTAGAAGGATGAAACAAACCAAAATGCTCTGGTACTTTAAGATTTTGTTGTGGGACCTCATTTTTTGCTATATGTAAAGTTTTTACTCGTTTGCTATTAATTTTTTATTTTCACTGAAAAAAAAATTTAGTAATATGAATTCCTCCTACATGAGATAGATTGAATAAGCCAAGCAGGTGAGTCAGTGTTAAGGTAAGATCAACAACATCATCCTTCAATTATCTTCATGTCATCAAAGTACCAAGGAGAATAAAAGATTCAACATGGGAATAATTAGGGGATAATATCAAATAACTCCTATTTTTCTAAAAAAAAAAAATATTAACACTATGTTGAGAAATTTGATTCTACAAAAACTTCGTTTAACAAAATAAGGCCTCGTTTGGGAACAAGTTAATTTAATAAGTTTTTTGCTATTTGACTAAAATATAAGCTAAAAAAAGTAGTATGTGTGGGATGACTTTTTGACTTTTTACGAAAAGATGTGCAAAAAGTAGAGAAAAAAAAGAATCTTTAATTTTTTGGTATGAATTGTTGGCTTTTTGATTTATTTTTTTTTTTGTGATTTTTTAACTTTTTGACTAAAAAAGTCACTTGCTAAACAAGGTTTTATTTGATATTTTTTGTTGTTTCTATATGTACTCCCTCCTTGCTCAACCCTCTATTTTCCCTCTCATGCGCATAACATTAGCATCCTCAAACCTCATTTGCCCTCCACTATATGATTTGAACATCAAATTTCATTGCTCCAAAAACATCCTAAAGTAAATTTATATTCTTATTCTATTTTATTAATTAATTATTTATTTATTTTGTTTTTCATCTTTAACAAAAACCTATCAAGTTCTTCAAATTACCAGACTGAGAAAGCTTTTTTGTCTTTATCTTCAACAAGAACGTACCAAGTGGCCCAAATGATGATAAGGGTTGGGATAGAATATCTTCTAAACTTTTTCAATAGATATGTTCTTTCATTTCATGGAAATCAAATTTTCCAGTACGATTTTCTTACAAAAAGCTATATGTAATCTCTCTCTCTCTCTCAATGATTTTGTTTCAACAGTTGACCTGTGAGTGAAGTACTGGAATTGGTAGCTGAAGGGTTGAGGATTGAGCCAAAGGACTGTGATTGTTAACCTTTTTGTGGGATCAAAACAGTGCGGTTGTGGGGTTGGGGAAAATGGTGATGGCAGGGGAGACAACTTGGTAAATTTATAGGTATATCTAATAAAAGAGTATAGCTATTTAAGTTCAAAAATTAAATTAAATTTTTAAATTTAATGATATAACAATTTCTTAGAATATTTAAGGTAATTAATTCTCTCTCTCTCTCTCTCTCACATATATTTTATAATCATTAATCAATCATACTTTTTACACATGGTCTAAGAAGTGAATTGCATTTTCCATAATAAGGTGTCTACAAATTTATTTCGACATCCAAATTTTTAAAAAAGTAATAAATAAATAAATTAAATTAAATAAAAATTTAATATCGTTATATCCCTAAATTAAATTATCACAAAGCCCAAACCATAACCTCACTTTAGCAGCCCCTTCAAGCTCTGATTGGCCACTCCCTACTCCAATTTGTCATTCTCATCCCCTTCCTACTTTGGCTAACCATTGGTCGTTGCCCTCTTTCCGTTGCTGCCACCTCATTCTCTTCTTCTTCTTCTTCCATCTTTCGCATCTCTCTATCGTCATTGCCTCCACCATCTTCGTATTCTTTTCCGTTGTTGCTACGGGTCCTTCTCTGACAGCGAAATCCTAACCTAGTTCCCTTCTCCATCGCGACTACCATCTCCCATTGTCCACTACGTCATCTTCAACCCCCCCTCCCATAGCGACTATCCATCCCCATTATCCTCCTCTCTATTGTGAAAACTTTCTTTGTAGCGAAACCTTAAAACAATCCCCTCCCTCCAACCCTCCACTATGCTTCTCTTCGTTGTCAACCCCCTCGTAGCCCTTTCCTAAACCCTAGATTTAGGATTTTTGGTCCTAAGGTTTTGGAAAGAGAGAGGAAAAGGAGGAGAAGAAGAGAGTGAGAGTGAACGTTGGATGATGAGAGGTATCGGAATGTAGCTACAAAGGTAGTTAGGAAGGGTTGGGGATGGTGAGGGTAGGATTTGAATTATTTGAGATGTTGAAAGAAAAAAAAACTTGAATTTGGAAATGAGGCATTTTGAATAGTGAGGTGTCCAACTAATGTTTTGGAGTGCCTCTAATAAAATCGAATTTTTTTGCCCCTTTCATCATTTTCTATTGGTCATAGAAGAAATGATGGAATTGTTCTTATGTAAACTTTTTTTCCTTTTGCCAATCTCAATATTATTTAGAATAAATTACAGTAAATCACTTAAAAGATGACTTATTTGTATTTTACTCCCATTAATTCAAAATGCAAATTAACCACCTCAAACAATTATTTTGTTACATTTAACATCTTCGGTTAGGATTTTGTCTCAAAATTTAAGCAAAATAAGGTCATTACATGATAAATAAAATGTGATAAGACAATGTGGCTATCATAGCATTAAGACCCATATTATTGGCTAATGATTAGTATTATGTAAAATGATATTATTGTTATATTCAATATTTGTTATATAATTAGAAATTGAGGCGGGACATTAAAGGTGACTATTCAATAAGAAAAAATATATATAGAAAGACGGAAAATCACTACTAAAAACAGGGCCTTTTGAGTCGGCAGAGTGCCGTCGCAAATAACACATTTGCCGACACAAAAACGTTTTTGCGACGGCGTTTCGACGACAACTCAAGGGTCGAAAATGGTGGGGTCGCAAATGTTTTTGAGTCGGCAATCTGCCGACGCAAAAAGTTTTAATTTTTTGAGACGGCAGATTGTCGACTCAAAAAGTGGTTCAATGTTTTAAGAAATTTAACCCATAATTTTCTTATTAAGGCGCCTCCGAAGTTTCGAACCCACGCCATTTGCAAGCTTTGACGGGACCCAAAGTCACCGCACTAAATCCGCTTCACCACTCTACCTCTTTCAGATATTAATTGAGTTATTTATTATTTATAGTATATACACTCAATATTAATATAAAAGTATATCTATAAATATATATACATATAATTATAATTTCATTATTATGATATTCGAAAAAATTATCTTGATATACAAATAAATAAAGCAGAATGTGCTTAATTACATGTATCGCACAAATTAAATTTATTTTTTTATTTTTATTTTTATTTTTTATCGATCTGATTGATGTCTTAATATTAATTTATATTTAATTTTTTATTTAACGTTAAATTATTTATTATCAAAATATTCATATTTAATTTAAATTTTTTATGCCTATATACACTATTTATGAATAATTAAAAATAATAATATTAAAGAAATACTAATACTCTACATAATTAATTTATGTATTTTCTTCTTAATCCAATCACAACATATTTATATTTAATCTTTTAAATAAATTTTGTATAATTCTATTTCTACATATTTTTATTATCCAAATAAAAATAAAATAAAATAATTAGAATCACTTTTAGTTTTATATTACTAATTCTCTTTTAATTTAACTATTATTTTTAATATCGAAATGAGTATTAAATATAATATATTTATTAAATATAATCAAGTAAATATATATATATCTTGGTTATAAAATATTTTTTTTGCTACGGCATCTGTTGCCGACACAAAAAGATATAATTTTTTGCGTCGGCACAAATTTGCCGACGCAAAAAGTCTATCTTTTGAGTCGGTAAATTCAACCGACTCAAATAATGCTATCAAATATTAATTTTTTGTGTCGGCCAACGGTGCCGACTCTAAAGGTTTGGTATTTGCGTCGGTAACTCTGTGCCGTCTCAAAAAGACTACCTTTTGTGACGGTAAAATTTGCCGACTCAAAAAAACCCACTCAAAAGGCCCTGTTTTTAGTAGTGAATTCTACTGTACACCTCCTATCATATGCACCCTTAGGTTATGTATTTTTTTTTTTTTAATTATAACTATTTTTTTTCTTTAATTATGATCTTATTTTAGTTATGACTTATGACATCTTTGATTATGCCTATGTTTAGTTATGACTTTATTTTTTATTTTTTAGTTATGAAATTATGTTTTGTTTTGTTTTGTTTTGTTTTTTTTTTTTTTTTCAGTTATAAAGTGCATGCAATACATATAGGAGTGTGTACCATAGCCTTTATCATTGAAAGACACGTAATTATATTTATAACATAATTATTAATAGTGATAATTAAGCATAATTGATCCTCAATCATGGAGGAGAACAGCACCATCGATGAACAATACTAATAATAGAATGATAGACATAATTTGACAGGAAACTCCTATGGTACAGGTATCATATGAATCTTACCACAAAAAGAACTAATGATAATAAGGCTTATTTTGGAAACTTGATTAAAAGTTAATTTTTTTGACTTTTTGATTCTTTTGGATCAAATCATCTCTTTATTTTTTTTATATATTTTTTCAAAAAAAAGTAAAAAAATATTAAAAAATTAACTTTTAACCTACTTTTCAAAATAAACCTAAAGGTGACGCATCAATAAGTTGAATTTTGACAAATTATGTGTCGGTGATAATGAAAATTATGGAGCGATAATCAATGCAATCAATGGTGATAATTAAGCATTATTAATCAACACGGGTAATAGTAAGAAATATTTTTAACGATAAATAAATGAATAATGTGGCTGGCCAAGATTGTTGATGATAAGTAAATGAATAATGTGGTTGGCATGTGTTTCGCATTGTGCCAATCTACTAATATATATACATGAGTTTAGAGGAAGAAGATGATGTATTTAAATAAATTTAGCGGTATATTTTGGTTCATAAATCACAAAGTAAAATGTTCTTATTTACAAATGAATGAGACTCATCTGCATATGGGTCAAATAAAAGGATAAAGCGAATTTGCTCAAAAAATAAAAGGAAAAGGAAGGAGAATTGGCACAAACATTCCAAATTATCAGTGACATGAACAGTTGAATACTACCAAATACATGATCATAATGAACTATCATATAAAAGAAATGGGAACAGATCATAAAAAGATAATCTCATACAAAGACACAAATGTGCAAGAACAAAACTTCACCTCAAATAAATTTTTTTTTTTTTGGATAAATTATGCAAATAGTTCATGTAGTTTACACGATGTGTCAATTTGGTCCTTGTAATTTTAATTTGCTCGATTTTACCCCTTAATTTAACAGATTGTGTCATTTTAGTCAAATAAATGATAATTGTTAAGTTAATTTAACGGAAGATCAAACAATATGTCAATTTGGTTCTTGTACTTTACACGATGTGTCAATTTGGTCCATGTTGTTATAATTTTCTCGATTTTGATAGGAACCAAATTGACACATTGTGAAAAATACAAGGACTAAATTGACACATTGTTTGACTTTCCGTTAAATTAACTTAACAACCATTATTTATTGAATTAAAATGACACAATTCGTTAAATTTAGGGGTAAAATCGAGCAAATTGAAACTATAAGGATCAAATTGACACATCGTATAAACTACAAGAACTATTTACATTTTTTTTTCTTTTGTCACAGATGAAAAATCAGATAAAAACATAAGTTCCACGAAGAAATTATGTGGCTAAAACAAGCTTTTGTTATAGTGAAGTCGCGGCCCAAAAATCACATAAAATTTCCATGTCGAATGACAAATAAACTTTCCTAAATCACTTACACATCTAGAATTTAAACAATTTCAAAGCAAACATAGTGGCATTCAACAGTCACACATATTAGCTTTCATAACACCAGAGAAGACAAATCTAAGTCATTTTGAACATTCAAATTCTTCCAAAGAGAGGATCTGACAAACACACAACAACATGAAAGCTGTGGCAGCAAGATAGGTCATGTAGAATTTGTGGATACTGGTACAGTACGTTACGGGTATATCGATATGGTAAAATTTAAAATAAAATAAGATACGGATACAGTTGGACTACGTCAATAAACTTTTTTTTTTTTTTTTAATTTATAGTTTCAAACTCAATTTACAAATCAAAGTTTAGTACCAAAAGTAAAAGAAAAAATTATAAAACCAAAAGAGAAGTCATAGTTTAAAAATACTAATACCAAAACAAAGTCTATAAGATGTTTTAATGCCATCAAATAGGAAAAATAATAAAATAAATTTTCATTCTAAAAGCGAGCTAAGCAAAATTTGAAAACTAAAAATTTCAATTTTCACTTCCATCAATTTCATCATTGAATAATATATTTTTCATCTATGGTACATCAAGTAAATGATTTGCAATTTTAAATAAATCAAAATTTTCTAATAAATTAAATATATCTCCACCAATATCTCATAATTTGGTGTATCCTCGATATACCCATCCTATACTCATGAAGTACCTACAGAGTATCAAAGAATGTATAAGAAGTACCAAGTATATATTTCAAGTACCCGATACGCATGCAACCCTATTAATATTGTTAGGGAAAATCGATGAATCCTCACAAGTAAATCAATTAATGGGAATATAAACTAATGCGGAAAAATTAAATCAAAGGCAACACAAGAATTTTTACGTGGTTCCCTCAATGTGAGGTACGTCCACGGGATCGAAATCCGATTCCACTATCAACCAAATAAATTCTAAACGATTACAAACGAGACACTAATGGTCTCACAAAACCACCCTTAGGTGAATTCCAAATAATCACAAATAAACAAGAGGAAAGACCTCACCAAATAGATGAACCAAAATCTTCAGAATCAGAGTTGAAGAAGACCCAAATAACGAACCAAACACCAACCGAAGAAGCCCCAAAAACCTGAGCTTCAAAAACCGAAATTGACCCACTATTCCAATCTTCGGCACTGTTCACAAAAGTCCTATAGCAGCCGCCGGTTCTTTTTGATCATCCCAAGCAAAAAAAAACATAAACAATATATATATATATATTGTGAATGTAGGGTTTTGTAATCAAACCCTAATTGTATCCAAATTGGATTGGGCCTCCACAAATATAATATATAAAAATATATTATACTAAACCAAGCCAAATTAAAACTCTTTTTCCAAAACCAATTGGGTCCCACACTCCAATAAGAATGTATACCCAACAATTCTCCCCCTACCGACTTAGGTGGAGACATCAACCATACCCGCCAAAGTTCGACACTTTAAATGTTTGTCCCTCGACAAAGTCTTAGTCAGCATATCTGAAATATTATCATCTGTGTGAACCTTTTCGAGTTGCAACAATTTCGAGTCTAACACATCACGAATCCAATGATATCTCACATCAATGTGTTTCGATTTCGAATTTTTACTCAAGTGAATAACACTTTGACTATTACAATAAAGCACATACCTTTCTTGCTTCAAACCCAACTCTTGCAAAAATTTCTTCAACCATAACTCTTCTTTGCAAGCTTCTGTAATGGCAATAAATTCAGCTTCGGTAGTTGAGAGAGCAACACATTTTTGTAATTTAGATTGCCATGCCACAGCTCCCCCTGCAAAAGTCATCAAATACCCCGAAGTAGATTTCCTAGAATCAACATCACCAGCCATGTCAGAATCTGTGAACCCATCAAGCATCGGTTTACCATCCCCAAAACACAAACACACCTTCGAAGTCCCTCGAAGATATCTTAGAATCCATTTTACCGCTGCCCAATGTTCTTTCCCCGGATTAGAGAGAAAACGACTCACCACACCAACGGCGTGAGCAATATCCGGCCTTGTACAAACCATGGCGTACATCAACGAACCAACTGCTGAAGCATAAGGAACTTTCAACATCTCTTCTTTGTCTTTCTCACTTGTAGGACATTGATTCGAACTAAGCTTGAAGTGACTCGCAAGTGGACAACCAACCGACTTTGCTTTATCCATGTTGAATCTCTCAAGAACTTTCTCAATGTAGCTCTCTTGAGACAACCAAATCAGTCCCTCTTTGCGATCACGAACAATTTTCATACCAAGTATTTGTTTTGCCGGTCCCAAATCTTTCATAGCAAAAGATTTACTCAACTCCAATTTCAACCTGTTAATCATGGTAGAATCTTGACCCACAATTAACATGTCATCAACATAAAGCAAAAGAATAATAAATTTGCCATCCGGAAAATTTTTCACAAACACACAATGGTCCGAAGTGGTTTTAGAAAAACCATTATTCATCATGAAAGAGTCAAATTTTTTGTACCATTGCCGTGGAGCTTGCTTGAGGCCATACAAACTTTTCTTCAATTTGCAAACAAATTTCTCTTTCCCTTTCTCTACAAAACCTTCCGGTTGCTCCATGTAAATTTCTTCTTCAAGATCACCATGAAGAAATGCGGTCTTCACATCAAGTTACTCAACTTCAAGGTTCATACTTGCAGCCATGCCAAGTACAACCCGAATAGAAGACATCTTTACAACCGATGAGAAAATCTTGTCAAAGTCAATACCTTTCTTTTGCCCAAAGCCTTTCACAACAAGACGTACCTTGTACTTCAGATTCTTGCTATCATTCTTCAATTTGAAAACCCACTTATTTTTCAGAATTTTCCTTCCCTTAGGCAACTTTACTAAGTCATAGGTGTGATTTTCAAGTAAGGAATTCATCTCCTCTTCCATAGCCTTTTTCCAATCATCTTTCTTTGCATGCTCAATTGCTTCTTGGTAGCTCTCCGGCTCCCCTTGATCAGAAATCAACACAAATTGATTGGGAGGATACTTTCTTGAAGGTTGTCGGTCCCTTGTAGATTTCCTCAACTCAAGTTGTGGTGGCGGTTCTTGAGTTGGATGCTCTTCCTTAATTTCTGGCTCAACTTCATTAGGATTAGCATCATCCTCTACATCTTCAATATGTGGCTGCACATCTCCCCCATTTTCATCATCAACTGAAGATGAAGGAGATGGATCCATATCAATGAGATCACTAGTTTTTGGCTCTGGTTGATCACCTTTACCAAAGTCTTCAATTGTTTGGTCTTCAAGAAACACAATATCACGGCTTCGAATGACTTTCTTGTCGACCGGATCCCATAATCTATACCCGAACTCATCACGCCTATAGCCAAGAAAAATACATTGTCTTGACTTACTATCAAGCTTGGACCTTTCATCCTTTGGAATGTGAACAAAAGCTCGGCAACCAAACACTCTCAAGTGCTCATAAGACACATCTTTGCCAGTCCAAACTCTTTCAGGAACATCACCATTCAAAGGATAGCAAGGAGACAAATTGATCACGTCAACCGCTGTACTCATTGCCTCACCCCAAAAGGATCTTGGCAATTTAGCTTGTGAAAGTAAACACCTTGTTCTTTCTACAATGGTGCGGTTCATCCTCTCGGCAACGCCATTTTGTTGAGGAGTCTTCTTAACTGTCTTTTGATGCCGAATACCTTGGCTGCGACAATACTCATCAAATGGCCCAATGTATTCACCACCATTGTCTGTTCGGATGCACTTCAATTTCTGCCCTGTTTCTCTTTCAACCATGGCCTGAAAATGCTTAAATACTTCTAGAACTTGATCTTTAGTTTTTAGTAGATAAGCCCAAATTTTCCTTGAATAATCATCAATGAAAGTAACAAAATAAAGTGCACCACTATGTGTTCTAACTTTTAAAGGACCACAAACATCCGAATGAATCAACTCCAAAACCTTTTCTTTTCTAGAAGCAACATTTTTATGAAAAGAAACTCTATGTTGTTTACCCGCCAAACAATGAACACAAGTTTTAAGATGTGTACCTTTCAAACCGGGTAGAAGCTTTTTCTTGAACAAAACTTGCAGCCCCTTTTCACTCATGTGCCCAAGTCGCTTGTGCCACAATTCGGTAGAAGTATCATTTTCAAGTGCATTGACAACACATTTACAAATTTTTCCTTGCATCGAATAAAGTGTATGAGTCTTCTTGCACTTAGCCACCACCAAAGAACCCTTTGTGAGCTTCCATATTCCATCACCAAATTTGTTGTTGAAGCCTTCATCATCTAGCTTCCCAGTAGAGATTAAATTAAGGCGAATGTCGGGAACATGCCTCGCATCTTTAAGCAACAACTTGCAGCCCAAATTTGTTTCCAAGCAAACATCACCCATGCCGATAATCTTGGACAAACCTTCATTACCCATTCGAACAGAACCATAATCTCCTGCAGTGTAGGTAGTGAAGAAATCAACTCGAGAAGTCACATGAAAAGAAGCACCAGAATCAATCACCCAATGACTCTCTTGGCCCACAAAATTGATACAATCATCTTCACAAACGACCATGATATCATCGGTAATGCTTCTTTGTTGTGTCTTCTTGCTTCTTATCCACACTTTTGTCACGCCTTTTCTCTTTGTTCTTGAGCTTTCGGCATTCTCGCTTCATGTGCCCTTTCTCATGGCAATAATAACACTCAACGTCTTTCTTTGAAAAACAACTATCTCTTGACTTGTCACGGCTTTGATCACGATCATGAGGAGTCTTACTCCTCCTCCTTGTTTTGCTTCGGCCTCTCACAACAAATGCTTCTGAATGAGAGGAACCGGCTGATTTTCTTCTAGTTTCTTCATTCAACAAGCTACTAGTGACTTGGCCCATAGTGACAACTCCATCGGGTGCCGAATTACTAACTGTCACAACTAAAGTCTCCCAACTTTCGGGTAAAGAACTAAGTAGCATCAAAGCCTGCAACTCATCATCAAAAACAATTTTCATAGAAGCAAGTTGGTTAACAATACTCTTTATTTCATTCAGATGTTCCGGAATAGGGCTGCCCTCTTTATATTTTAAATTAACCAACTTACGAAACAGAAAGGCTTTATTTGTGGCCGATTTTCTATCATAAAGACTCTCTAATTTTTTTCATAAATCATGTGCCGAAGTTTCAGTAGCAACATGATGAAATACACTGTCATCAATCCATTGACGGATAACACCAACGGCTTTTCGATTAAGCCTCTTCCACTCATCATCTTTCATATCAGCAGGTTTGCCACTATCACCCTCAATGGGTCCATACAAGTCTTTACAAAATAATAGGTCCTCCATTTTAGTTTTCCAAGTTACCCAATTGCTTCCATTGAAGCTAGATATACGACCCACATTCCCCTCTATTGATTTACACAAATAAATAAATCCAAATAAACCGTAAGCTCTGATACCAGTTATTAGGGAAAATTGATGAATCCCCACAAGTAAATCAATCAATGGGAATATAAACTAATGCGGAAAAATTAAATCAAAGGCAACACAAGAATTTTTACGTGGTTCCCTCAATGTGAGGTACGTCCACGGGATCGAAATTCGATTCCACTATCAACCAAATAAAATCCAAACGATTACAAACGAGACACTAATGGTCTCACAAAACCACCCTTAGGTGAATTCCAAATAATCACAAATAAACAAGAGGAAAGATCTCACCAAATAGATGAACAAAAATCTTCAGAATCAGAGTTGAAGAATACCCTAAATAACGAACCAAACACCAACCGAAGAAGCCCCAAAAACCTGAGCTTCAAAAACCGAAATTGACCCACTATTCCAATCTTCGGCACTGTTCACAAAAGTCCTATAGCAGCCGCCGGTTCTTTTTGATCATCCCAAGCAAAAAAAAACATAAACAATATATATATATATATATATTGTGAATGTAGGGTTTTGTAATCAAACCCTAATTGTATCCAAATTGGATTGGGCCTCCACAAATATAATATATAAAAATATATTATACTAAACCAAGCCAAATTAAAACTCTTTTTCCAAAACCAATTGGGTCCCACACTCCAATAAGGAGGTATACCTAACAAATATGAGTATCAATACCCGGTACACATATAATCCAACACCCAATAAATATGCCCTATGAATACAATAACATTTTTGAAGTAATCATACTTCATAGTTTTTGTGTAAGCAGATGATTTCTTACCTCATGACTGTTGGAGGGCGGTGAAAGCAGATTAACACTACTGTCCATGCCATTGGGCCTTTCTATACACGAAAGTTCTCTGAGATAATGCAATCAATCAGCCACATAAGCCCACGTCACTGAGAAACTTTCATTGGGTTGAGATTTACAATCAAGATGCACATGAAAAAACAAGAGATTCAGTGCACAAGACCTATGTAAAAACGAAATCTGAGAGGGTAAGATTTTCGAAGCCTATTTTCAGGGCCGGCCCTGGCCCAATCCAAAATTTTGTCAAATTTTAAGGGCGCCCAATTAATTTTAGGGGCACATAGTAGTAAGTCTCATATATAAAATTTAAAACACATCTAATTTCAAAATAAAACACTTGCACCAGTTAGTCCTATATATTTTTAAATTTTATCAATTTTTTTTTAATATATAAAAATTCAAAAACAATATTACATCCCACCACAGTTGGATTTTCGTTAGACAGTCACCGGAGACTCGCCGAGATGTTTAACATCACTAAGAAGTTGGTCAGAGTATCACCAGAAGTTCGCCGAAATATCATTAGAGTGTTCTTAACATCATTGGAAGTCGTCAAAATGTCCAAAATGTTCGCTGGACGTTAAGAAAATCATCGGATATTTATTGGAATGTTCAGAATATTGCAAGGGAAAAAAAGAATAAATTGAGAAATTGTAGTGAAAAAAACATAACAAAATATACTACATATTGATAACTTGAAGGGGGGGGGGGAGGGGAAAACCACAATGGGAAAAATATATATTATTTTTTAATTTTTGTAGGGTTTAAACAAATAATTTTCAATATTGATAAACTGACAAACAAACATGATTCTATTAAGCATTTATTCTTATTAATCAAACCGAAAAACATGTTATGAAACTGCAAAATTTTACAGTTTTAAAGCATGATTCATTTCATCACTAAAAAACTGAAACTGTAAAATTTTACAGTTTTCACCGCCTGTAACTAAAACTTGAAAACAATTTGTTCAAAATTTGTTTCTACATTAAAACAGGAAAATTGAAGTGTGTAACAGAGAAAAGGTAGAAAAACTGAGAGATCAAAAGAGGGAAATAGATATATAGAGAAGATTGTATTTCGACAATTATTTTTTATTTAGATCTAATCTGTTCTCATGTAGACCTACTCAGATCTGATGTAGATTTGAGTAGATTTACATAAGATATGAGTAGATTTACTCATCTTTTTCGTCAAAAACTTGTCCCTTTTGCTATCGGTGAGAGTGAAGTAAGGAATCGCTAGTTGGTGGTTGCCGGTGAACCTCAATCAATGATGGTCATTGATCGCCGGTGACTATATGTTAGAAAGAGAAAGAAAAGAAGTAAGACGTGATTGCCAGTTGCCGGAAAGGAAGAGAAAGAGACAAAGAAGAATGAATGCACAAAGAAGAATGAAGAAGGAAAATACGCAGTGGAATTTTGAAAGTATCCAAAAAGTTGTAGGACTAAATAGACTTCTCCTCTTTTAAATAGGATTTCTTAGTAATTGGTCCTTACTTTTAACGTGTATATAATATGGCGTCAATAGGCTTAAAAATAAGACATTTACACACAAAGTTCTAATCTATGAACTTATTAATACTCCATTAAGTCCTAACTAATTTAGAACTTTAAGTCCTATTAAATTTTTAATAGTCAAAATTGCCCTTCAAATAATGATTGTTCATTTTTTATGATTATCTATAAAGGAACATGATGATTTGACATTTATTTTGCTTTTCAAAATTTTAAAACATCAACTTTCAAATTGAAAAAACTAAAAGAAAAAAAAAATTATGAGTAAAAAAAAAAAAAAAACCTAATGTTTTTTTTTTTGAAAAAATTGAATTATGTTTTTGTGCAAAACTGAAAATTTTGCATCTATAAAGGAGCATGATGATGGAACATTGATGTGCAAAACTTTAAAAAAAAATTAAATGAAAAAATTGATGATGTTCACAGTTTTAAAACTGAAAACAAACAGTTAATATTCTCTGTTTTATTGAATAGTTGAATCAAACCAATAAGTAAAAGGAAAAAAAGGTCTAATCTCATGCTCTCTTTTTTTTTTTTCATCAATTATGAAACAATTATATGGAAATTACTATGAAAAATTTATAATGTTCCTAGCTTTAAAAATTGGAAAAAACTGATAATATTATCAATTTTACTAAATAGGATTTATTGATTCAAAAAATCTTAAATATGACCTAAACTACCATAACATTTATAAATAGGACTTTTAAGTAATTAACTCCTTAAAAATAAAATTTCAAACAAATTAATTTAATTTCACAATCCAAATTAAAGGTCCTTACAAATGATATGTGAACTTATTTAGTAATTTTACTTTTAAAAATGCAAGAAAAATAATATTTAATTTCATATTTTACTGTAGTTTAATTTTTAGATTTTGTTTGATATTTTTATTTTTCATCTTCTCTTTTTTAATAGATTAGGTGATATTTTTCCTTATTGTTAATTGAATTTTCTTAATTATAAATCAAACCACATTTTTATATTTTTGAGTTTGTAATAATTTCCTTTATACCTTGATTTTTTAAAGTAAATTTTAATAGAGCAATACTAGGACCTAAAATAAAAATATTGTGTAGAATATTTGATAATTCATTGGGAGTCTTTAATATTTTTTTAAAATATAATTTTAATGATTATATAAAGGATATTCTTTGTGAGTAATAGTATAAAAATATATATATCGATATATATGAAAAAAAATAAAATTATTAGTACTAATCATTTTACCCACATTTATTTTATGATTATGTATACAATAATACTATATATTTATGATTTTATTATTATTATTATTATTATCTAAGAATGGCTCATATCTCATTACATTGATTTTGAATCTATATTATACACGTTAAAGTTAAAATTTTGAATAAATAATTTTTTTTTTAATACATGAAAGGCTCAATTTTAAAATTTTGCCTTTGGCTCCTAAGATACGAGGACCGGCTTTGCCTATCTTATTTCTAGAGAGATTGTTTTTGTGACGTGAACTGTGCCATTTGGACACTACGAGCATTCTTAATAGAATACCTAAATTCCATCATTACCTATTTTAAGAGATTAGTGACTCCCTATACCCTTCCATTAGAACCCTTAAACACTTCCCTCAAATAAGAATTGCTACAGTGACTCCCTACAAAGCTCCCTATTTGTAGGGAGTCACTATGGCTCCCTTATATATTGTTTAGAAACCGCAATACACATTTATGATTTTTATTTTTTTAAAAATTTATAATTAAAAATCATATTTTAATAAAATAGAGAAAAAATAGAGAGTTTGTAAATAGAATAAGGAAATAATAGGGAGTCTGTTGGAAGAAATAAATGAAAAAGTGGTTCTTAAAATAGGGAATGATTTTTTTAATAATATTTTAGTATAAAATTTAGATAATCTGAGTATCTCCATCTCTCCCCGTAAACCCATCTCTTACCTATTTTAAGGGGTTGAAATCCCTTTATACACCTCCATCAGCTCCCCTAAATAATTCCCTAAATTAGTTTTTGCTACAGTAGCTCCTTATTTGTAGGGATATATATATATATATATTTATTTTGTTTTATTTATGGACTGCAGTACACATTTATGATTTTCATTTTTTAAAAATTTATAATTAAAAATTATATTTTAATAAAATAGAGAAAAAATAGAGAGTTTGTTAATAGAATAGAAAAAAAAATAAGGAATCTCATAGGAGAAGTAGATGAACAAGTGTTTCTTAAAATAGGGGATTAATTTTTCAATAATATTTCAGGGTAAATTTTAGGTAATCTGATACGGGCAAGCTAAGATAAAGATCATTGATGCAAATCCAACTCCAACGCAAAGAAAGGCAAACGATTAATTTCCAAACGTGTTTTCCAAATAGTATGAGAATGCAATATGAAGTTCTGGGTGGAGCCAAAGAGTCAAATCAATGGATTTGCCATTGATCATTTGAAGGTTTATGCATCCAATTCAGATTGAAAAATTAGATTGCAGATTTCAACAATGATTTTAAAGCTTTATATTTATGAATTCAAAATAACACCATGAAACTAGTTATTTCAAATTCACCCACAGAAGCATTCTAGTACAGCAAGGATCCTTCAGCCCTCCCCAATAGCTATTTCAATACACGAGTAACTAGCAACCAAGCTGCCTATATTGCTTGTTTTATCTTTAACCTCAAATCCTTTCATTTCAAATTCATCCATCCAAATGCAACCGGTATTGGTCTATCTAATGACAACATACCATCTGCAAGAAATACATCTAATATTTTTTGATAACAACACATGCTTAAACTAGTAACAGGAATATGCCTCCATTTTAATAGGTAGATTCAAGGAAAGAGGACACACACCCTGCATAGTTGAGCTCACTTACACAAATTATCTTATTTTATTGCAAACCCAACCTTTAAAGAAATGGCATGGGGGATTTGTTCCTGTGCTCTTGATTTGATTGACAAAGTAAAATGTTGCAAAAGAACTCAACCAAGAATCAGTTTATTTAAATAAGAAGTTGAGAACAAATTAGACAACCAATAGTGTGACTCCCAGCAAAGAAACAGACCAAAGTCCAATAACAATCAAGAACACATAAGACAAACCTTAGTTGGAACAGAGAGTGAAGACCAAAATGCACATCCTATGCAGTTAAGATTGCTCATAGAAAACTCATCAGTAAGGGAAAAATCATGTAATCTTGACAGCAACCAGGAAAAAAGGAAGCTTGTGACCTCATTAACAGTTCGTGTGGTTTTGGCACCTAACATCCTATTCAAAAAGAGGTGAATTTTTTTTTTTTTTCACATCCTGAACTTCTGCTGAGAAGAAAAAGCACATCCTCTTCCCAATGAGAAGGAAATCCAAATACATCAAATTCACTCTGAAGATACTTGGCTTCATCATCTGCTTTATCAGCCATATATCAGTGACTAGGTTCCGAACCTTCTTCGCGTCTCCTTCAATAACATCACCATTGGAGCATGGTTCTTCAAAACTAAGGAAATGTCAGTTTCAGAAGCACCAGCAAGCTTAAATCTCTCAACAACATCATCTAGATTCTTTGCCCACCTGTTCAACCCTTGCACTTGGATTTTTTAGCCCTCTGCTCTTCCAGTTTCTCCCACATCACAGTCGTGACTTTCATTTTCTCCTCTGCACTATCAAAAAGTACAATAATTTCAGTAGGATCCCATTTTGAAATAACTTCTTCCTTAGAAAGTATACAAGACCAATGCAGGTTTGCCATTTCAAATTGTTGTTGCCTCAATGCAAGTAACCCCTCAAAAATCTGGTTTACTCAAGAGTGCATCCTCGTATTTCTCTCTGACCAGAGAGTATTTTTTCCTCACCAAGTCATAAACTGTTTGGAATTGTGTTGCAACCACCTCTTTTGCCCCGAGTCATTAATTGGAATATGTTTCCTCGCAGCACACATATGAACATTTCCTCAATTGAGGAAAGCAAGTGGAGCAACTTCTTGGAATTTTAAGACAGCCTTATCAAAAAGGCTTTGAGCCTCTTCACTCGTTACTATCTCTTCAAGTAACACTTCTCTATCCCAAGCTCGTGCAGGTCAATATGCGCATTTGGGTCAATACCAACGTGGGTCCGGAATAACTGAGCAAATTCAAATAACCAGTCATCCATCTCCACTTCTTTGCACTCGGGATCTTCTGAAGCTCTAGTTTTTTTCCTTTGCATTTGGAGCTTCCTTTTCTGGATTATCAATCTCAACATCCACAATGTCAACAACAGACTCACCCAAAGATGATTGTGAGCCAATCTCATCTCTTTTGATCCCCTCACTCTTAAGAGTGTTAGAAATGGTTTTGGAAATTCTGGAAAAAACAGAATTTTTCCTAAACTTTGGTCTGATTTTAAGGTGGAACCCGTGTGCCAAAGTTGGCGGGTCTAAGTGGTAACGCGTTCTTTGCCGCGTTGTGATTCACGTGGCATATTTGGTTACTGAAAACTATTATCGGGTGAATGGGAAATTGAACCAAAGAGAGTTCCATGGAAATGGAGTTTTTAGTGAAAATTACTTAAGCTTTGAAAATTGACTTGTCCCACATTGATTTGGTGGGAAACTTTGGGTGAGTTTATAAGGCTTGGAGTTGAAACTTAGGGTTGGCCCCAAGGGGCACCCAAGTTTTGTAGAGAGAGAGGTTATGTACTAGACTCATTGGACACAAAATAAACACGCGCACCCCCGCTGCCGTCCGGTTAGGCGAGCTGGGCCTGGCACAAAAACATTTGAATTTATTTTTTATCTTTAGAAATAAATTCTGACCGTTTGATTTTAAATTTCAGTTGGAAAATTCAATTTTTGCACCTCTTCTACAAATAGATCCGAAATTCTGTACAGATTTGAAACTGTTCAAATACAATTTTTATCTGCCCGAATTTAAATTTGAATGCAAACAGTCCAAATTCAAACCCAACAGGTTCAATACCTGTTCAATTCAAAATAAAAGGGTGCCACTACATCTATAAATAAGACAAATCCCTCATTTGATTTTCACTCTAATTTTTGTCCAATACTTTGCTTTTGCTCTCTACATATTTTGTTGCATTAACTACATTAATTTTCTGTGAGAAAGAGTGTATACATTTAGTGTGTTCGTTGTGCGAATAAATTGTAGTGATGCATTTACTTGTTGTTAATCATTTTATCCTGGGAGATAGACGTCCGCATATCTGAAAGCACCGTGAAGAGGACTAATCTGTCTTAAGGACACAGTGTTAAACATTAGATTTGATCAAAAGTTTGTTCAAGAAATTAATCAAGTAAGTTGTTAATTTATTTTTTGTTTTACTATTATTTATTTAAATCAGATTTTGATTTTCTTTTTGTAACAAAATAAAAACCTGTTTTTATTTATTTATTTTTATTTATTGGTTTGATTTTTGTAATTAAACAATCTCTCTCCTTTCCTATTTTTCTTTTGTATTTTGTTTGTCGTTTAGTACACAAACAGAATTTATTTATTTTAAATACAGTGAAGATTGTCCAACAATCTTAAGACATTTTTTTTTTTTTTTTTTTTGAGTGTCTTCATTGTATTTAATTTTCTATGTTCTCACAAAGTGATATTCTAGTTGGAAAACAAATAGTAGTAATATACTGTTTGACAAATAGTAATAATATATTGTCTATTTTCTTTGACAACTAGTAGTAATATACTGGTGTCATTAACAATTGTAGAATATTAATTAGTGTTATAGAAAATTATTGTAGTATTTTATTTTTCTAGTTTTAGTAACAAGGAAAAATAAAATTATTTTGTGCTATAATTTATTTTTTGGTTTTAGTAACTAAAAAATTAATTTCTGTTTTGGTTTTTTCTATTTTTATAATTAGATATAATGGTTTCTGAAAGTAGTACTCCAAATCCGATCATTACAACGACTCTGGTCCCTATCCAGAACCATGTTCAAGTTCCGATAAATCATGTAGAAAAATCGAAAAAATTTAATGGCACTGAGTTTAAGAGATGGCAATAGAAAATACTATTCTATCTTACAATTCTAAATTTGGTCCGGTTTCTCCGTGAAGAGGCTCCAGTACTTAGAGAGGATGAAAGTAATCGGCAAGTTGTTGCCGCTGTAGATGCTTGGAAACATTCAGATTTCTTGTGCAGAAACTACATCCTCAATAGCCTTGACAACATGCTGTATAATATTTATAGCCCTCTAAAAACAGCAAAAAAATTGTTGGCTTCTTTGGAGAAAAAATACAAGACAGAGGATTCCGACACAAAGAAATTTGTTGTCGGTAAATTTTTGGATTTCGTTATGATAGACTCTCAGACGGTAATTTCTAAAGTTTAAAGTTTTCAATTAATTTTATATGATATTCATTCTGAGGGTATGTCTCTGAGCGAGTCTTTTCAAGTCGCTGCGTTAGTGGAAAAATTACCACTGGCTTGGAAATATTTCAAAAATTATTTAAAATATAAACGCAAAGAGATGACCATGGATGAATTTATTGTAAGATTGAGAATTTAGAAAGATAACTATAAGGCTGAAAAGAGGAATGGGAAAAATCCCATTGAGTCCAAGGCTAATGTGGTTAAACAAGTTCACAAACCACATAACAAAAAGAGGAAGTTTACTGGAGATGGTCCTAAACAAGGCGACAACAATGGCAATAAGAAGTTCAAAGGAAAATGCTATAACTGTGCGAAGACCGGACATCGAGCTTCTAATTGCCGCCGCCCTAAGAAGGATCATAGAAGTACAAGCAAGAAGACCACCAATCAAGCCAATGTGACAGAATTAGATTACATCTCTAACGGGGTAAATGACATCAATCTTTCTGTTGTGGTGTCTAAGGTTAATTTGGTTGGAAATCCCAAAGAATGGTGGGTTGACACTAGGGCAACTCGTCACATTTGTGCGGACAAGAAGATGTTCACTACCTACAATGAGGCTGCAAATGGTGAACAACTTTTCATGGGAAATTCTTCTACTTCTACTGTGGTTGGACAAAGAAAGGTGATCTTGAAGATGACATTAGGGAAGAAACTGACCCTCAACAACGTACTACATGTACCAGACGTCTGGAAGAATTTAGTTTCTGGTTCTTTGTTAAGTAAAAATGGTTTTAGGCTTGTTTTTGAGTCTGATAAATTTGTATTAACAAAGAGTGGTGTGTATGTTGGTAAGGGATATATAAGTGATGATCTCTTCAAATTAAATGTAATGATGGTTGTACCAAAAGTTGCTATTAATAAAAATAACACATATTTTGCTTATATTCTTGAGTCGAATTTATGGTATGGTAGATTAGGACATGTGAATTTTGATGCTTTGCGTAGATTAATTAGTTTGGATTATATACCAAAGTTTGAAATTGATCCTGATCACAAATGTGAAATTTGTGTGGAAGCGAAACTAACTAAGGCTCCATTTAAATCGATTGAAAGAAAAACCGAACGTCTAGAATTAATTCATACTGATGTATATGATCTTAAATTTGTTCAAACTAGAGGAGGTAAGAAGTATTTCATAACATTTATCGATGATTGCACAAAATATTGTTATGTATACTTACTTAGAAGTAAAGATGAAGTTTTAGAAATGTTTAAACTCTACAAAACTAAAGTTGAAAATCAACTTGGTAAAACCATTAAAATTGTTAGAAGTGATAGGGGTGATGAATATGATGCACCATTAAATGAATTTTGTGCACAATATGGCATTATTCACCAAACTATAGCATCTTATACTCCACAGCAAAATGGAATTGTTAAAAGGAATAATAAAACCCTTAAAAAAATGATGAATGCCATGTTACTAAGTTCAGGTTTACCGCAGAACTTATGGGGGGAAGCAATATTGTCTGTTAGTTATGTTCTTAACAGAATACCCCACAAGAAAACCAACAGTACTCCTTATGAATTATGGAAAGGTCGACCACCTTCCTATAAATACTTAAAAGTGTGGGGGTGTTTGGCAAAGGTAGAAGTTCATGTTCTTAAAAAGACTAAGATAGGACCAAGAACAGTGGATTGTGTGTTTATTGGTTATACTTAGAATAGTAGTGCATATCGGTTTCTGACTTATAAATCAGAAATACTTGATATAAATGTGAACACTATTATAGAGTCAAGGAATGCTGTGTTTTTTGAACATGTCTTTCCTTATAAGAAAGGACAGGAATTAAGTTCACAGAAAAGAACTTACGATTGTACAGAAAGTCAAGAGACTAATGACAATCAAACACAAGAGACTAGAAATGCTCTCAACCAACAAGATTTAACTTATGATGAACCAAGACGAAGTAAGAGAGCAAGAACATCAAAATCCTTTGGTCTAGATTTTCTGATATACCTGTTAGAAAATGAACCTAAAAGTTTCAAGGAAGCAATGACAGGTCTTAAAACACCTTTGTGGAAAGAGGCTGTTAATAATGAAATTGAATCTATTATGCAAAATCATACTTGGGAATTGGTGAATCTTCCACCTAGTTCTAAACCTCTTGGATATAAGTGGATATTCAAAAGAAAAATGAAAGCAAATGGTTCAATAGACAAGTATAAAGCAAGACTGGTAGTAAAAGGTTACAGATAAAAACAAGGTCTGGACTATTTTGACACATATTCTCCTGTGACAAGAATAACATCCATTCGCATGCTTATTGCCATAGCAGCGTTGTATAATTTAGAGATATATCAAATGAATGTTAAGACAGCTTTCTTAAGTGGTGATCTAAATGAAGAGATCTATATGGAGCAACCCGAAGGGTTTGTAGTACCGGGGCAAGAAAAGAAAGTTTGCTGGCTTGTAAAATCTCTTTATGGATTAAAATAAGCATCTAAGCAATGGCATGAAAAATTTGATCATGCTATGCTTACTAATGGGTTTAAGATAAACGAATGTGACCAGTGCGTCTATGTTAAAAACACTGACCAAGGATATGTCGTAGTTTGTCTTTATGTGGATGACATGCTTGTCATTGGAAGCAGTCAAAACATGATCAAATCAACTAAGCAAATGCTTAATAGAAGATTTGATATGAAAGATATAGGGGTCGCAAATGTTATATTAGGAATCAAAATTACTAAAACATCTGACGGATAAGCATTATCTCAATCACATTATATTGAGAAAATTAGTAGTAAATTTATCAAGGATGATATGAATGTAGCTAGAACACCTGTAGACATTAGTCTTTATTTATCAAAAAATAAATGTGATGCAGTGTCTTAGTTAAAATACTCCCAAATCATTGGAAGCCTAATGTACCTAATGAATTGTACTCGTCCTGACATAGCTTATGCAGTCACTAAATTGAGTAGGTACACTAGTAACCTCGGAGAAGACCATTGGAAAGTGATCATTCGGGTTCTTAGATATCTAAGATTTACCCGTGATCGTGGTTTGAACTTTACTCGATATCTAGCAGTACTCAAAGGTTATTGTGATGTCAATTGGATAACGGATACTAAAGATTCAAAATCCACTAGTGGATAAAACAAGTGTATAGTTCATCGAAGGGCATGGGATTAAAGCCTATTACATAAGAGTCATCATAATGGTAATCCTACTTATATGACTGGAGATCCCAAGAACTAAGTTCAAAGGGACAACTAAGTTATGTATGGCTCGCCAGAAATCACCAAGAGATTAAACTTTCCTACTCATTCCTACAGTGAGAGTGATATCTGCAACATGTGTTGTATGCAGGGGTCTAAGGATAAGCTTAGCTTTTAATGATTACTTATATCTTGATTTAGGCATAATGTAACGCCCTCAAAATAAACCCACAATATATACAATATTGACATACATTGATGTGAGAAAACAAAACATTATTCCATTCATCATAGTATTCTTATTGAAAAAAATCATATGTAACATCAAAAGTAAATGCCCTACGGGCTTACATCTTTTCAAGCCAATACTTGGACACAAAATGTGAATACTAACTCAACTACAAATTCAGCCCTTAGCTTGAGTCTATATGTAATATCAAATAACAACTAACTAAAACAAGTCTTCAAATCCAAATCCTTCCAAGCTAAGTCTTTGGAGGTAGCATATCACCTGGACCTGAAAATGATGTTCCCGTATAGGGTGAGCCACAGCCCAGCAGAAATATACTAAACCAAATATAAGAATTAACACTATACAGTTTCATGACAATAATGTCCATGACATGTTTCACTTTACGTTATTATTCAACTTCCCAATTATACAAACATGGCTCAGAACCTGGCCAAACTATAATATGAGGCTACATCTCACATCAACATTACTTCCAATCCCAATAATTCAAATGAGACTAAGGCTCACACTAAAGCACTTCCATAAGTCAATAAGTACACATATTTGCTGTACTAAAACACTTCCAAGAATCAATAAGTACACACATTTGCTGTACTAGTGGAGTCCATCCCCTTTCTCCTCCTAAACAGGTTTGAGAGTCCATCTCGTATCTTCCCTCAAACCATGGAGTACATCCCCTATCTCCTTCCAAACAATATTCAATCAATACACGTATTTGCTGTATTAATTCAATTGTCATATTCAGTTACTCATTCAATGTGATTAGTTTTAGTTTTCCATAATTAGCATGCAATGTCTACAACAATCACGACTATCCTCCACCGATAGCCCAAAACAGTTATTTCTAAACAGGAAATAAATGTATCAACAAATATAAACTCAACATTTTCATAGGTGAGTGATCAAACCATCCAACTACACCATTTAATCTCATAATTCCCCAATTTCAAGAATTAAACTTAATTCCACATTTTTCCCTAAATTACTTATACAAATTAATTTATTACAACAATTAGGGCTTTTCCCCCTTTTATCAAAATTAACCCTAAGGTTCAATTTTCTCAATTTAATACTATCAATGTCGTTTTCATGACTTACAAACATATGATGTTTAATAGATGAAAAACCTCCTTTTTAAATTATACCTAAATTTCCAAACAACACCAACATATCAAAATGACTAAAACTTAGGACAAAGCCTATAAGATGGAGTAGGATATCCCTACCTCGAAGCGAAGAACTCGACTGGAGAAGATGACCAAAAATCCAAAGTGCTCCAAATCCACAAATGTTCAGATTAAAATAAAGCCCTCGTGACCCTCTATCTTTTTAACAAAGAACCTAGGGTAGAAACACCCTAAAAATAGATGAAACCTAAGAGAGAAGGTGAGTAGAGGGAGAGAGAACACGGACCTAGGGTTTTTAAAACAAAAGAGGATGAAAAAGTGATGTTTAAAACCGCTGCTACGTATTATATAAAACAGGCTCGCTCGAGCGAAGGATTGGTCGCTCGAGCGACCAGACACGAGAAAGACTCGCTCGAGCGAAGAAAGTATCGCTCGAGCCAAGAATGCACAGCTTCAGGTCTGCAACCAGAAGCACGCTCGAGCGACAGAATTCTCGCTCGAGCGAAGAACTCGAAAAGATACACCTCTCTCGCTCGAGCCAAGGAATGCAGCTCTCAGGTCTATACCCAGACGCAGTTGCTCGCTCGAGCGAAGAAACCCTGGATCGAGCGAAGGACCAAGAACAAGAGCTCGCTCGAGTGACAAACTGCTCGCTCGAGCGAAGGGCTAAAAGTCTAGGCAGTAACCCTTTGCTCCCAAACACTCCCAATCTGTAACAAACCTGCCCAATACATCCCATAATCTCAATAATAAGGAATTAAAGGACGACAACAACAAATATAAAATAACAGGATCCACGGAACCTAAGTCCGGATACAACAATCAAATGGGGAAAAACTGGGGTCGCTATAACCTTCCCCCCTTAAAGAATTTCGTCCCCGAAATTAAGCATAAGTTTTTTTTTTTAAATAGTAAGACATTTCATTAATCAACAACTTGACCCATTACCGGTCATTCCATCTCTTACTAAGAGGCATTTCACAATTTGTAAAACAACATATATTTCAACCTGCATTATCACTATGCATTTTCTTCCCAATTCGTTAATTTTCAATATATAAGCTTCACAATTCCGTATCATATTCAATGTTCATGATACATTTCCAATTATACAATATATTCAACATATGCAATGTTCCATTAAACTTCCATTTTGAGGCAAGTTTCAAAATTTTACCATTAAACCAAAACATTCTCCATGTTTTACAATTTATGACATATATAATGCTCTTAAAGTTAAATACTATTACGAAATCTCAATTCAAGCTTACACATCAACAAATATGTTCGGATATTTCTCGCGGACTTCCAACTCACGTTCCCAAGTGGCTTCCTCTACTCCATGATGTTTCTACAAGACTTTTACCAAAGGAATGGTCTTGCCTCGCAAGACTTGCTCCCGCCTGTCCAAGACCCGAACCAGTCTCTCCTCATACGAGGCATCCTCGTCAACCTCTAAGTCAGTCTAATCCAACACATGCGATGGATCCGGCTCATACTTTCGAAGCATACTCACATGAAAGACGTCATGAACTCCGGACAACTGTGGCGGCAAAGCTAAACGATAGGCAGCCTCGCCAATCCTCTCAAGGATCTCAAAAGGGCCAATAAACCGAGGGGACAACTTCCCGCTCTTCCCAAACCTCATCAATCCCCGCCTAGGTGATATTTTCAGAAAGACATGATCACCCACCTCAAATACCAATGGTTTCTCCTACGGTTGGCATAAGATTTCTAATGACTTTGGGCTGTAACAAGCCTCCTACGGATAAGCTCAACTTTCTCCGTTGTTTCCCTTACCAACTCCAGACCCAACAAAGGTGCATCACCCACCTCGGCCCAATAAACTGGAGACCTACACGGTCGGCCATACAAGGCCTCAAACGGTGCCATACTGATACTAGACTGGAAACTGTTGTTGTAGGCAAACTCCACCAAAGGCAAGTGCCTCTCCCACGACCCACTAAAGTCAAGAACACAACTCCGAAGCATATCCTCAAGGATCTGAATAGTACGCTCGGACTGCCCATCAGTCTAAGGATGATAAGTCGTGCTAAAGGTCAACTTAGTGCCCAAGGCACTCTGCAAACTCTGCCACAACCTGGCAGTAAAACGAGGATCTCTATCTGAGACGATTGTCACTGGGACCCCGTGCAACCTCACTATGTCCCGAATATACAAGTCGGCAAGATGATCTACCGAATCTCTCACGTGCATAGGAATGAAGTGCGCCGACTTAGTTAACCGGTCTACAATCACCCAAATAGCATCACTACCCCGCTGAGTCCTCGGAAGACTTACAACGAAGTCCATAGTGACATGCTCCCACTTCCACTCGGCAATAGGCAAGGGTTGCAACAAACCCGCTGGCCTCTGATGCTCGGCCTTCACTTGCTAACAAGTAAGGCACTTAGACACGAAAGCTGCCACATCTCTCTTTATACCCTGCCACCAAAACTGGCGACCCAAATCCCGATACATCTTAGTGCCTCCCGGATGCACCACAAGGCGTGAATGATGAAACTCTCGGAGTACCTCCTCTCGGCAAGACTCCGGCACAAACAAACGGTCTCGGTATCTCACACTCAATTCGGGATACACCGTCAAACCCTTCTCAACCTTCCCACTGGAGATCTTCTCTCGGAGGGATTCTACCTCAAGGTCACCTCTCTGCCTCTAACACTCGAGTCACAAGTGTAGGCTGCGCAACAACAGAAAACAAGGCCGCAGCCTCAACGGATTCGCCCAGAAACAAATCAAACTCCCCAAGTGCACCCAACATCTCCCATTCCCGGATGGCTATACTAGCTACGTCACCAACAGATTTCCTGCTAAGGGCATCGACCACCACATTGGCCTTTCCCGGATGATAATGCAACTCGAAGTCATAATCCTCAATGAACTCCATCCACCTCCTCTGCCTCAAGTTCAAGTCTTTCTGTGTAAATAGATATTTCAAACTCTTATGATTCGAGAATACCTCGAACCACTCACCATAAAGATAATGCCTCCAAATTTTCAAGGCAAAGATCACAGCTACTAACTCTAGGTCATGTGTAGGGTAATTCTTCTCGTGTATTTTCAACTGACGTGAGCCATAGGCTACCACTTTCCCCTCTTGCATCAACACATAACCTAAACCCTCTCGTGAAGCGTCACAATAAATAGTATAACCCAACCCTCTCTCCGGAATAATCAAGACCGGAGTGGTGGTCAATCTAACTTTCAGCTCTTTGAACGACTTTTCACAAGTCTCACTCCATAATAATTTGACTCCCTTCCGAGTCAGTCTAGTCAATGGCGAAGCTAACCTAGAGAAATCCTTCATAAACCGTCGGTAGTACCCAGCTAACCCCAGAAAACTGCGGATCTCAAAAACATTCTTAGGCTGTGCCCAATCTTGCACTACCTCTATCTTGGATGTATCAACAGACACCCCTTCCCCGGAGACCACATGTCCTAAGAACTTGACTTCCCCTAGCCAGAACTCACACTTCACAAACTTAGCATAAAGCTTATGGGCTCTAAGCAACTCAAGCACCACTCTCAAGTGTTCCTCGTGCTCCTCCTCCGAAGGTGAATAAATCAGAATGTCGTCCACGAAGACGACTACAAAACGATCTAAGAATTCCTGGAATATACGGTTCATCAAATCCATAAACACTGCCGGTGCGTTGGTGAGCCCAAATGGCATCACCAGAAACTCATAGTAGCCATACCGCGTACGGAATGCCGTCTTCGGAATATCCTCCTCCCTGACTCTCAACTAATGGTAACTCGATCTCAAGTCTATCTTAGAGAAACAACGGGAACCCTTCAACTGATCGAACAAATCATCTATACAAGGCATAGGGTACTTATTCTTGACCGTAGCCCGATTCAATTTCCGGTAATCGATACAGAGTCTCAAAGCACCACCTTTCTTTTTAGCAAAGAGGGCCGGTGCTCCCTACGGCGAAACACTAGGACGAATATAGGCCTTTTTTAGCAACTCCTGGAGTTGAATCTTCAACTCCACCAACTCGGCTGGGGTGAAACGATAAGGTGCCATAGAAATCGGCGCCGTGCCGGGCACTAGGTCAATAGAGAACTCAATCTCTCTGTGAGGTGGCAAACTAACAAGATCCTCGGGAAAGACGGCCGAGTACTCACAAACCACTCTCGGCAACACAGTCTAGGTCTCATCGCACTCACTACTCAAAAGGCTAACAAGGAGACCACTCAACTCACTCTGCCCTCGCGGATCATACACCGGTGGCAAAACACTACCAACCCGATCCCCCAAGAAATGGAAACAATCCCTGCTCAAGGTACATACTGTGACCCTCTGGCGATAACAATCAATAACTACCCAGTATGACGATAACCAGTCCATACCCAAAATAACATCAAATCCCGACATGGGCATAACTACAAAAGGAAAGAGAAGCCGACGATCAGCGACCTCTATATCACAACCTCTACACCCGTGTTTCAAAATCAACTCACCCCCAACAGGTGATACTACACATATAGGAGATGCTAACTGTGCCAACTCCAATCCCAAAACAAATGCAAATGCAGCAGATATAAACGAATGTGATGCTCCCGTATCAATCAATACACTAGCAACCGAGTTGCAAAACAAGAAGGTACCTCTTACAACAGATGGAGCCGGTACAAGGTCCTGCTCATATGCAGTAACAGAACGCCCAGCGATCTCGATCAACTTGCTCACCCCTAGGAGCATAAGATCGCTGCCTGATCGACGATGAAGCCTGATTGGCCCTCGAGGCTGGCCGATTGATTTGGTGGCGATGACTGAGTCGCCTCAAACTAGATGCACCAGATGTGCCACTCAAGCTGCGAAAGCAAAACCTCTTCGGTGCCTGCTGACCACTTGATAACAAGAGAGCGGTGGCCTCTACTCGACTCGCTCGAGATCGAGAAGATGTGACGCTCTCTACCCTCCTCTCTTCTGCGGACAAACTGGAGACTTGTGGCCCAGCTGACCAAATTTGACACAGGTAATGTCTCTCTGGCTGCCTTTCCCAGGATCTACACTCGGCACTGGAAATGTCGATCTAGTAAAGCTACCCTGAGACTGTTGAGGGTTAAAACCTCTCTGTCTCCTGCCATCGCTCTGGCCATTCTGATTCCTCTTGGAACCCCTCTGCCTCTCCTCCTCCTCCTGCATCATGATCTCCAAGTGGGCTGCAGTATTCACCAGACGCCCATACTCTGGGGTCATAGAACCCCCAACTCTCATCTTGAGGCCATGCCTCAACTTCTTCTCGAACTCAAGACAACGGCATTCCTCAGACGCCACCAACTCAGGTGCAAACCTGGATAAACTAGTAAATGCGGCCTCAAACTCGGCCACTGAAGAACTCAGCTGCTTAAGCTAGCAAAACTGCTCCCTCAACCTCTCCTTAACAGCTGGGGACAGGAACTTCTCCTGGAAAGCGTCAACAAAGGCCTCCCAAGTCCCTTCTATACGACTCTTCGTGAATTTCCACCACTGACCCGCATCCCTCTTTAGCTGGAAAAGATGCCAAGGTAGCTTTCAACACCCCGTCTTCGATGCCAAGCATCTCAAACGTCTTCGTTGTTTATTCAAGCCATTCATCTACCTTAAGTGGCTCTTTTGGATCACCCACAAATTCGTCCGGGTTAGACCGGAAGAACTCCCTCTTCAGAAAAGAAGGTCCTGCATTAGCGACATGAACCTGGGCTTGATTCTCAGCTCTGAGAATGCCCATGGATTCCCTGAATGCCCCTGCTATCTCTCGGGCCAAGGCGCCCATAGCCTACTGACCTACTGGCTCGGCTACATTGGCCTGGCCAACTCCCTCCTGTTGCTCCAGAATCTCATCCGGTATAGGCATCTCTTGCCTACCCCGCCTACCATGCCTACCACGTCCTCGTCCTGACATCCTAATAAAGGTAACAAAGACGTTAGCACTCTGATAAATGTGCCAAAACTATAACACTCGCGTCCTAATGCAGTGGACAACAATAATTCATTCCACGTAAGCACATAATCACATAAGCACCTACGAATTTCATTCCTGGATAATGACAGTCCCGAGGCATTACCAAAGTTCCGGTTAGAAACAGCATTGATCAAGTGCTTTTCTAACAAGACTCATAGAAACCCAAGGATCCAATCAACATCCTAGAAATTAAATCTCATACCCACATAGTCACATAAACATGTTATCATATAAGCATATAACAGTACAACTAAGTCTCTATAAAACAAGACGAACCCATTGTGATACTAATCACTTCCCACGTACCCAAGGTATTCAAACCCGGTATGCTCTGATACCAAGTTGTAACGCCCTCAAAATAAACCCACAATATACACAATATTGACATGCATTGATGTGAGAAAACAAAATATTATTCCATTCATCAGAGTATTCTTATTGAAAAACATCACATGTAACATCAAAAGTAAATGCCCTACGGGCTTACAGCTTTCCAAGCCAACACTTGGACACAAAATGTGAGTACTAACTGAACTACAAATTAAGCCCTTAGCTTGAGTCTACATGTAATATCAAATAACAACTAACTAAAACAAGTCTTCAAATCCAAATCCTTCCAAGCTAAGTCCTTGGAGGTAGCATATCACCTGGACCTGAAAATGATGTTCCCGTATAGGGTGAGCCACAGCCCAGAAGAAATATACTAAACCAAATATAAGAATTGACTAATGCAATAACATTCGATAGATGGTTAACATTATTAAATCCATTATATCACTTTACAGTTTCATGACAATAATGTCCATGACATGTTTCACTTTACGTTATTATTCAACTTCCCAATTATACAAACATGGCTCAGAACCTAGCCAAACTATAATATGAGACTACATCTCACATCAACATTACTTCCAATCCCAATAATTCAAATGAGACTAAGGCTCACACTAAAGCACTTCCATAAGTCAATAAGTACACATATTTGCTGTACTAAAACACTTCCAAGAATCAATAAGTACACACATTTGCTGTACTAGTGGAGTCCATCCCCTTTCTCCTCCTAAACAGGTTTGAGAGTCCATCCCGTATCTTCCCTCAAACCATGGAGTACATCCCTATCTCCTTCCAAACAATATTCAATCAATACACGTATTTGCTGTATTAATTCAACTGTCATATTCAGTTACCCATTCAATGTGATTAGTTTTAGTTTTCCATAATCAACATGCAATGTCTACAACAATCACGACTATCCTCCACCGATAGCCCAAAACAGTTATTTCTAAACAGGAAATAAATGTATCAACAAATATAAACTCAACATTTTCATAGGTGAGTGATCAAACCGTCCAACTACACTATTTAATCTCATAATTCCCCAATTTCAAGAATTAAACTTAATTCCATATTTTTCCCTAAATTACTTATACAAATTAATTTATTACAACAATTAGGGGTTTTCTCCCTTTTCTCAAAATTAACCCTAAGGTTCAATTTTCTCAATTTAATACTATCAATGTCATTTTCATGACTTACAAACATATGATGTTTAATAGATGAAAAACCTCCTTTTTAAATTATACCTAAATTTCCAAACAACACCAACATATCAAAATGACTAAAACTTAGGACAAAGCCTATAAGATGAAGTAGGATATCCCTACCTCGAAGCGAAGAACTCGACTGGAGAAAATGACCAACAATCCAAAGTGCTCCAAATCCACAAATGTTCAGATTAAAACAAAGCCCTCGTGACCCTCTATCTTTTTAACAAAGAACCTAGGGTAGAAACACCCTAAAAATTGATGAAACCTAAGAGAGAAGGTGAGTGGAGGGAGAGAGAACACGGACCTAGGGTTTTTAAAACAAAAGAGGATGAAAAAGTGATGTTTAAAACCGCTACTGCGTATTTATATAAAACAGGCTTGCTCGAGCGAAGGATTGGTCGCTCGAGCGACCAGACACAAGAAAGACTCGCTTGAGCGAAGAAAGTATCGCTCGAGCCAAGAATGCACAGCTTCAGGTCTGCAACCAGAAGCACGCTCGAGCGACAGAATTCTCACTCGAGCGAAGAACTCGAAAACATACACCTCTCTCGCTCGAGCGAAGGAAATCTCGCTCGAGCTAAGGAATGCAACTCTCAGGTCTATACCTAGATGCATTCGCTCGCTCGAGCGAAGAAACCCTGGATCGAGCGAAGGACCAAAAACAAGAGCTCGCTCGAGCGACAAACTGCTCACTCGAGCGAAGGACTAAAATTCTGGGCAGCAACCCTTTGCTCCCAAACACTCCTAACCTGTAACAAACCTGCCCAATACATCCCATAATCTCATTAATAAGGAATTAAAGGACGACAACAACAAATATAAAATAACAGGATCCACGGAACCTAAGTCCGGATACAACAACCAAATGGGAAAAAACAGGGGTCGCTATACATAAAATGAAGACGAGTTTAAGAGATACTCAAAATAAGAATCACCTATATGAGTATCGAACTGGGGCTGGTTCTATGAGAATGAAAATGCTAAATTCTCTAGAAGCACTCATGCACAACTAGGAGCATTCAAGGCCAAAATGAACACAACCGTGACAACTACGATGTGTTAGAAGATATTTTGTGTGAAATCTATTATCTTGACTTACACAAATGGTTGAACAATTCAAGGCATCGCGTCCATTGGTTAGCTAGTAAGTCCGATAAGTTATCACTAGGGAAGGTTCAAGGGCGAAACTGATGCAAGATATTTTCGATTTATACTCTTTCGACAAATTCCGTATTTTGTTGTATTTATGTTGTCATCAAATTCCATTCATGTGGGGGGATTGTTAGAAATGGTTTTGGAAATTCGGGAAAAACAAATTTTTTCCTAAACTTTTGTCTAATTTTTAGGTGGGACCCGTGCGCCAAAGTTGGCGGGTCTAAGTGGTAACGCGTTCTATGCCGCGTTGTGATTCACGTGCTATATTTGGCTGCTCAAAACTATTATCGAGTTAATGGGAAGTTGAAGCCAAAGAGAGCTCCATGGAAATGGAGTTTTTGGTGAAAATTCCTTAAGGTTTGAAAAATGGCTTGTTCCACATTGATTTGGCGGGAAACTTTGAGTGGGTTTATAAGGCTTGGAGTTGGAACTTTAGGTAGGTGTAGACACCCCATTTTTGACCGTCCATAAGACTTCGAGGCGACTGATGATTTACATGGTGGAGAAAGGTGTGCAGGGCAAAGGTTCAATTTCTTCGGCAAAGAGAGAGTCAAATCTCAACTTCATACCCCTGTTCTGGACCAGAACGATCTCGATCAAAAGATTTTAGACTTAAAACCCTCTCTTTCAAAACATTTTTGAAATAAAGTTTTTGCGATGTTCCGAGGCACACATTTTGTCAAAAATTGCGCTTTTCGGTAAACCGAGCAAGGACAAAGTGGAAATGAATGAAAGAGAGATGAAATCTTTGAAAAATCTTTCAAAGCACCTTACTTAGGGGTTTGAAGTTGAAGAAAAGAAGAGAAGAGGGAAGAAATCCAGTCGGGGAAGAAAATGGGCATGAACCGTTAAGAGAGAGTCGAGCAGCCCTCGTCGAATCGGGCTTATTCATTCGTATACTTCGAATCAAGCTATGAAGCCACCACCATTGGAAAGCTTACTCCCGGGGCTTCATTTTTCACTCAAGAATCTCCTAAATCCAATTCCGGATAGGGGAGATATGGTTGATTGAAGTAGGGCATCACTCCGGTTGGGACCGAATCTGCGCGGCTTCACGAAAACTGGCATAACTTTTTCCACAGGAGGAATCTTGATGCAAGGTTTGCGCCATCGGAAATCAAACTTCCGGGGCTTCAATTTGGACACTTGAACGGCCACATTTGGACTTCCCAAACATCCACTGGACACTTTTCTTTCTGGCAGCCCATGTTTTTTGTCCTGAAAGTAGCTGGCCGGCCATAAAAGCCAGGAAAAGTAGCCGGCCGGCCAGAAAAGCCAAAAAAACAAGCCGGCCGGCCACCTGCAACCCCAATAACTGGCCGGCCATGTTCCTTGGGTCCTGTTCCTTCCAAATATGCATTCTTCTTCCCCCTAGATTTTGCATTCAGGGGGCCAAATTTTTGGAGGGAAACTTGATCCATTTTCCCTCCACTTTTTCCCTCAATTTCTCCCCCATTCTTGTCTACATAACAGAGCCTCCAGCTCTGTTTTTAGGGTTGGAAAATTGCTCTCAAGCTCATACACACATATCTATCTCCATTGCTCTCAAAACTCCAAGTTCTACACCACTCTCTTCACTACCACCTAGCACTACCACCACTACTCCATTCCAGAAGCAAGGAGAGTTTTTTTAGAGGCTTAGAGGCATTATTCCTTGGTCCAAAAGGCAGCAAAGAAGTGGGCTTCAAGGGTAAGACCATTTTCCCCCTTTTGTAGCTCATTTTTGTCACATCTTTCTAGCATATTTTCTTACTGTTTTGGGCTCCAACCCTAATTGAAAGGGTCATTTTTTTGAGCCATTCTTCATGTTTTTTTAGGGGTTCAACACTGTTTGAGCCCCCCATTTGGTACTTGCTTCAATACCCTCTTGTATGCCATTATTTTGCATGGTATTTCTAGCCTATGTGTAGTCTGTTTTGAGGCATGATATAAACTGTAAGTTGGCTTATTTTGAGCCCCTATACAACATTGTAGAAGGGATCAACACTGTTGGGGGCCTCCATGTGGCACTTACCATTATACCCCTCTTTGGCCCCCATTTTTGCATGCGTTGTTAGCCTACCTTTCTTCTGTTTTTAAGCCATGATCAGAACTGAAAATGGCCATATTTTGACCCCTTGGACATATCTCATTAAGGGTCTTTGACTTTTTGGTGAATGCTTTGTATACCTCATGTTATAGCCTCTTGTTGGCCTACTTCTTGCATGGCATTTTTAGCATGTTTGTATATTGTTTTTGGGGTTATCATCTACTGAAAAACAGCATGTTTTTAGGCCCTATTCAGTGTTGTAGAAGGGTCTTTTGCCATTTGGGCTTTGCATCTATCACTTGCTTCATTGCCTCCCTTGCAGAGCCATTTTTGTATGCCATTTTAGCCCTACTTGTGATTGCTGTTTGGCCATATTTTGAACTGTAAAAATACTAGTTTTGGGGCTGCCTTTCTTCTGCTCTTTCATGTCATGTTCAAATTATGCATGTATTGTATAGCTACAAGTCATTTCGGGTGCCTAATTTCGCATTTCGGGATCATTTCATGCATTAGGTTTCGTTTTACCGGGTTTCGGAGCTGTTTTGCCCCTCATCTTGGCACTGATTTTTTCATGTTTGCATACTATATTCCATGTCTTTGCCATGTCTCATTAGAGTGGCATTTCGGTGCCTGAGGGTCCGTCCTCGATTTGCGTTCACGCATGCACGCATTTCGAGATGTCTTGTTTTTATCTGATGGCTTCCTATGTGAGTGTGGCTGAGACTCTCTCCTGCTGGTGTAAGCCCATTATTGCATTGCATAAGCCATTTCATCCATAGCATTGTGTATGCCCGGTTGTTATTACCTCGTATAGCGTGTATGCCATTCCATGACATCGTGTATGTTAGGATTGTATCTTAGTCGTATTTCATGCATGCCATACATGTCGCATTGTGTTCGGGATAGGAGTTAGCCCGGGCACGGGAAACGAGGTACGTTCCGCACTCCGAGTGACGGAACGTGTCTAAATTCCCGAGTCACCGACACTCCGGATTATCTATGATGGAGTTAGGTTTTGTTATAGTATTCATTTGCATTCATTCTATATTGAGTTGTGCGATTCGGCTCCTCGGCCATCATGCATTGAGATGCGTGATTGGTGGCACGAGGATCGAGACATGCATATATCTGTGAAAATACATTGCTATGCCCCTTTCCTGCTCTCTGTTGCAGCATATCAAGAATCAGCGGTCTTTTGAGACTTGGCGCGCATTTCAAGAATCATTGCAAAACAGAGGCTAATCGGGGCATCGCCGTGGATTTCCGCGCAAAGCAGCCCAAACATGCATCATTCCATCATCCGGAGCAGAATCAAGGCAGTCCCTAGCTTGCATGGCAGTTTTACAGCTTTCTTATTTAATTTGTTAATTAATTAGGAATTTGTACATTATTTGGACTGTATCATTTGGACTGTATTATTCTTTCATTTGGGACTGTGTTATTTATTCGGACCCTCTGCGCGAGGGCATAATTGTAATAAGTGTGCGTGAGTGTGATGTATGTCTTCCAACCCCACGTCTTTCTTCCCTTTTATTTACCTGCTTATGATGGTTAGATTAGGGCATATTTCAATTAGCATACAGTATGATAGCATGTTTGCATTCATTCATCTGTTTTGCATGCACAGCTCGTAGCATCATACTAACTGCATTTGTATTTCAATTCCAAGTTGAATACATGATAGCTGTAGCATTCCATATGCCATGTTTAGAATAGCTGAGCCTGCTATAGTTTGCATTTTTGCATGCGTTGCATTAGGCATTTCTGTATACTTAGGATCATGCATGATTTCTAATGAGCTTCTGTTTTGGCTTGGAGTACTCGGTGAGTTTTATGCTTTAGCATCCTTGCATGCGTGTGAGTAACTGCCATGAATAGCATGCTTACCATGAGGCTACGTGCTTATGTGATATAACTGCCTTGAATTCCTGTGGGTGGAGGTTGAGTTACTTGAAGTGGAACAAATCATTGACTGTTTGTTTTAAGCCCACTAGATAGTGGCAAAATCATGTTTTTCTAAGCCCACCTGAGGGTGGCAAATTCACGTCTTAGCCTACCTGCGGGTAGCACCGTCAAACCATTTTCAAACAAACAAACATGAAATGTTTAGTTCCAATTCAGGCGACTCAATCTATACTTGTTTGCTGCGAGCATCACATAGTAACCTAGGCTAATAACCGGAATAAGAGCACACAATGTTTTCAAAGTAAGATATCACGGTTAGTAGAGGCCGATCTTTGACCGGGCGAGCGGGGGTGCTCACGAAGTGACCTTCCCCAATCGTACCCAAGTTCCCGAGCCGAGGCAACTTTGGTGATGACGGACACGTGGCCTTTGGCACCGAGTCAGGGTTTCCTAAATTTCCCATTAAAAAACATTTAGGTGGCGACTTTGTATCTGGCAAAGCAGTCCATGTTTGGCACTTCTTTTCAAAAAATCTGTTTTCAAAATCGATTTGCCGGATTTGGACTCTTTGGTTCAAGATTAAGAACCGTGACATTTGAGTCCTTGAACTGTAGTGACCCCAATATGAACGGAACGGGACTTAACCCTCCCGGGACGTTCGGGGACGTCTATAGTTTCTGGCGACTCTGCTGGGGATTTAAAGAACTTGACTCGAACTCATGATATCTGGTTTTGACTACACTTGTGTGTCTCTTTGCATTGCATTTGACTTGGTGCGCCTAGGACACCGTGTTTGCCATCTGCTATTCCTGAGCAGTTTGCCGGAGGCTTGTCTTGTCAAGGCATGTCCATAAGGCTGACCGGTTACGGGCTCTGCCAGTATGGGAACACAAACCCCGGTTTCACTGGGGCACCCTTTTCGACCATTCGACCTAGTGCATATTCGGATCCATAGTGACCATTCCAAACTAAGACAGGTTGCTTACCCGATATAGGTTGTTTGAAACCGTTGCGTGCGTAGTGAAACCCTAGCTCCTGACAAAATAGGACAGGGAAACCCTACCCCAACATAGGGGTGTTTGGCTCTCACTTATCTGTTATGTGCTTTTAGAGTGCGTCTCTGAGAATGCATGTATCGGTTGCAAGTTTGGGCATCGAACTGCGGGCACCGATGTCGGTATTTTAGGAATCGATTATCTGCGGTATCGATTCGATTTTGAGGCGTAATTTGGCGAAATTGATGAGAACACAGTTATCCTGCTACGCCCGTATCTGTTTTGGTAAACATCAGGCTGAGATGCTGCATGTTTTCTCTTTTGCTAGGTAGTCTTGGAACCATAGCTTCGGAAGGCTCCAATATCCCCCGAGGATCATTAGACTTATGCTAATAGACTTTGTCGGGTCAGAGATTCAGTTCGAGGGCAATCAGTGTTCCTTCACCAAAGGCAGGGTAAAAGGCGGTCGGGCAGTTATACCAGTTGTTCAGTTAGACCAGGGCAATATGGCAGGGATGGAGGAAATGATGCGTCAACTCCAAGAAAGTATGAAACTCATGGAGCAGGACGCTGCCCGTCAAGCGGAATTTGCCAAAAGCCAGGCTGAGATTATATCCCAACAGGCAGAGACAATTGCCAGGCAAGAGCAGCAAACTGGGGTATCTACTTCACACCAGGCTCCTTCCCCACCCAGAGTTCCAACGCTCGGGGAGACAGCTAATGTCCAAGAAGATACGGACATTCCGACAAGGCCACCTCTGCCCCCGGTTCTACCCCAGCTATCCAAAGCACCGATCAACCTGCCAAGTTCACCCTTTGAGTTCGAGACGGACCCCACAACATTGAAAGTGAGCAAGCTTGAGAAGTTGTTCAAAAAGTCTCAGGGGGCCCATTCTATTCCTGATATAGAGGATGGTTATACCGACTCAGTGGTGACATTACCGGATCGGTTCAAGATGCCGCATATCGATCGATTTGATGGCTCTGAAGACCCAATGGTGCACCTCCAACTGTTTTCTAATATACTGAGACCAATGGGTTTGACCACAGCTCAGAAACTATCACTATTCGGCTGAACCCTGTCCAGGTTAGCCGCAATCTGGTATGCAAACTTGGAGAACTCTGTGAAACAGAACTGGGAAGAGCTGGCTGAGGCCTTTATTGATCAATACTCCTATAACACACAGATCAAGGTCACAACTCGTGATCTCGAAGTCACCCGCCAAGAACCAAAGGAGGGTTTCTCAGAGTTCGTGACGAGATGGAGGGCAAAGGCCTCAATGATGACTACAAGGCCTTCCGACAAAGATCAGATCAGGATGATTGTTCGGAATTTGCATGGCGAGTTGCTGCAAAAGATGGTCGTTCTACCTCTGTTTACTTTTCCAGCCCTTCATGAAATGGGGGTTCAAATTGAGGATGCCATCAGACAAGGGATCTTTGCAGAAGATAATGGGCCTTTGAAGAGGAATGTTGCTCGCAGTTCCAATGCTACTACTAATGGTAGCACAGTTGCGAAATGCTCAGAAGTAGACACTATCACCACTTCCCTCAATGACCAAAAACCAACCACTTCAACTCGACCCCAAGCTTGAAAATTCCATCCTCTTTACATGAGTCTCTCCCAAGCTTTGAAAAAGTTGCAAGAAGAGGGGCACCTAGAACTCCTAGAACCCCAACCCCTTCCAAACCCTCTTCCAACAAGATACGACCCAGCTAAATACTGTGCCTACCATCAGCAGCACGGTCATGATACGAACCGTTGCATCTGCCTCCATCATAAGATTCAGGATCTTATTGACGAAGAGAACCTAGCTCCACCCAAAGGACCTCAGGTTAGTACTGACTTGTCACCTCCCCACCTCAACCTCATCCATACACTACCAACCACCTTCAACCCCAGCATATACATCACCCCAGCCCATCTACCCAAGCCTGAGGTGTTCATTCCAGAAAGCATGGACTGATGCATGATGGATACACCTAAACCCCAATCATCTCAAACCCGTGAGCCAACTACTTCTGAGCTAAAGAGAATGATCGAAGATCTTCAAAGAACTGTAACAGATCTAGCCTCTGGGACATTGGCTCCATCATCGACCACAGCACATGCTAGGAGTTTCACGACAAACGGTTTCCCGATCTTGGAACGGGCTGTATTTGAGGAATGCCAATCCCTTGGCAAAGTGGAGGCGAGTGGGAAGAACAAGATAGGGGCGGACATGGATCCCCATGAGCATCTTCTGTTGGCTGTTGAGGCTTTGAAAGTCGAGGGACTGAACAAAGAGCAAGTGCTCGCAGTTGTTGCAAAAACTGTGGACAGCATTTTCGCCACTCAAGTCGGGGGCAGTTTGAATCAAGTGGCACGCCGGGAGAAGGGTCGTTGTATCAGAAACGTTCATTTTAGCTATAATCCTCCACTCATAAGAGATCAGCAAACCAGGCCAGCACCTGCCAATCCCTTTGCTGGTGCGCCCAGCAGAAATCCACAAACCCAGAAGTACCAACCCCGAGGTCAGAGGGTCTTCCATGCCCTCCACATGCCTTTATCTAAAGCTTTCCAAATCCTTGTTGGACAAGGCCATCTCAAACCCCTTGAGCCTTGGCCTCTCCCGAACCCTCTTCCGGCTACACATGATGCTACCCAAGATCACAGATACCATCAAGAACCGCCATACTACCGACAACTGCTTCCGTCTTTGCCATGAAGTACAGGATCTGTTTGACAATGGGGTTGTCCTCCCGCCAAGCTCTGCAAAGTCTATCGGCACTTGATTAGTGAACTTGTGGGGGATAATGTGATGTGATCGAGGGATGAACCACCTGCGGGCAGCGCTCAGTTTACTCCAAATATAGTGGATGGCACGCACTGTTCTGAGCAATGTGCAAATACCAGTTTTTGTGTTTTTTGACTTGGGTATTGGGTCAATTTTGTTGTTTTGTTTTGAGTCTGTCTTTTTGTTTTGAGTCAGTCTCTTTTGTTTTGGGTCTGTCTTGTTGTATTGAGTCAGTCCTGTTGTATAGGAGTCGAGTGATTCCGGGGGTGTTACCTCGGGCGTCACCATTTTGTTTCGCGTTTGCCTTTTTGTTTTGTTTTGAGTCTGTTTCTGCCAGGGAGCCAGTTATGCCAACAGATTTTGAATGAAACAGCAGTGATTTTCACGCTCTTACATTTGCTTCTACCGTGTGCTAGTTGTGCCGGGATTTGAATGAAATGGCAGTGCATTCCACCTGCTCTCTTGTGCCTTGAAGTCATTGTAATGACCTGAGTTTTTCGAAACCTTTTGAACACTGCGGTAAAAACAAAGAGGGAGGAATTCCTCGGGATTTGTAAAACTTTGATCAAACTGAGAGAAAGAGAGGCGTGCTAAGCCCTTAATGAATGAAATCATGCTTGTTGCAGTGAGTACTGAGAAGGACCCTGGCTTGATCCAGACTAGTTTCACACTATCTTCAGCGTGAGCGATTTGTCGCTTTCTTAAAAATTTTCAAAAATAAAATGTTTTGCGCAGTCCTGCGAAGACCTGTGTGGAGTCGCTCTTGAGATTGTGCAGCCTAGGATCGCTGTCAGCCTCGAGACTCAACCCCTTTTGCTTCAAAACCTTGAACTTGAATTCAAAAGGTTCAACGGTCAACTACGATGTGAGGCCTGTGTGGCCAGATTTGAAGCAGCCCTCGAACAAGAGGCACCAAAGTCAGATCAAGAAGATCAGACCTCATCAGAAGAAGCTTGCGAAGCTAAATCAGAAGCACCCCTCGAACTAGGGACAAAAATGTCCGATATGTTCGAAGAGCCGAAGATGGATCCTTCTGCGAATCAATACAGAAGTCATTTTCCGGGATTCAGATGACTTCAAGATCTCAAAACCATTTGGCATTGACCAGCTACACTTTTACCCTTTGAGAGGCTCACTGGGCCGAAAACCCGAAAGGGCGACCCAGGCAAAAGTTAGAGCAAGACAAAAAATATATATACAAAAAATGCAAAAAAAAAAAAAAAAAAAAAAAAAGAAGAGAAAAATACAAAAAAAAAAAAAAAGAGAAAAAGAGAAAAAAAAAAAGGAAAAAAAAAAAAGAAGAAAAGAAATAAAAATGAAAAGAAAAGAATGAAAAGAAAAGAAAAACAAAGCTCGCAAGGTTGACAACCTGCAACAGGCGCCTTGGCAAAAGTTAGAGCATAAAAAGGAGAGGTTAAATACTCGAGTGTACCTTAACCCCGAACTATGTAAGGCTTGATTCCCATGTTTGGGATACGTAGGCAACTTCATTCTGAAGTCCAGCCGTAAAACAATTCAAAATTCAATTGTGTCCATGCGATGGTTCTGGTCATCTTTGTCTCCCCTATATCTGAGGATTTGGTTGTGTTCGTCGCTCTGAGGATTGACTACAATGTGCTGCAGTACCATTCAAACAAGGGGCAACTCTCCGTTGCCATTCAGTGTGCCGTGGTGCCATTCAAACAAGGGGCAACTTTCCGTTGCCATTCAATGCGCCGTGGTGCCGTTCAAACAAGGGGCAACTTTCCGTTGCTATGTAGCTCTCTCCAAGCACGGGGCAGTTTTCTTTTGGATCCAAGGTTGCGCATCTCAGGAGCAGGTTTCATGCTCGTTGAGCAAATGGCCGTTTGCAAAATAGTTTTTGAGAATTTTTACTGAGGTTGACTGATTCTCTCGAAAATTATTCCATCTTTTCCAAAACTGGACCTTTTTCAAAAAGAAAAATTTTCAGTGCTCACAACCTAACTTGCATGATTTTCAAAATCAGAAAGTTGAATAAGCATGCTAATCTAACTTTCATGTTGGTCAAAATTGTTTTAAAACCAAAAAAAAAAAAAAAGGTCAAAATGATGAACTAAGGGGCATAGTTGAGTCAGGTGTTCTATCTTTTCCCCTTTATCAAAATACTTGCCAGAAAAGGGCACCATCCTTGCCAAGAAGGGCACTCTACTTGCCAGAAAAGGGCACAACTGAAGCTAACAACAAAGGGCTGAAAGCTCTCTCACCCTCCAAGCAACGAGGTATCAAGCCACGTGTGAAGCACGAACTGGAATGGGGAAAGATATTCCACTTCCTCATCTGGACATATCTGATCACGTCCAAACTCCCCGGTAGAGCATCGTCAACCGAGGTCAGCTGTAGATTTGCTACACACCCAGTTGTAGCACAACCCCTCTGTAGGAGAAACTTACTAGCTGCGCGCAGAAGAAGAAGAATCTAGCAGAATGCTAGGGGCACGAGGCCACAACTTGCTGTTTATCCATCAACCACCCAGGGGACGGATTTAAAATGAGAGATTGAAGAATAGAGAGATGTGCGATGAGAGAAAAAGTGAGAAAAGGGATTTTTCAGAAAAACAGAGCCTGAGGGCCGAGTGATGTGAGAATCACAAATAAGGAAGGATGGGAAACACTACCCGGTGAAACAGGCTCCCTGTGCACGTCTGAGTGTCGTGTCTTTTTGTTTGTCTCGATTCTTGTTTTGAGTCGTCTCGAGTGTTACTCAATGTGTCTAGGTTGTGTACCTTTTATTTCCGTGTCTAGTCGTTTTGCTGTGTTTAGTCGTAGGCTCAATACTTGGTCGAAAACTCATCTCTCAATTTCAAAAATAAAATTGTTTTGTGCTCCGAGTGCCGTGTCGTTCTCCATATTTGTGCAAAACAGAATTTGTTCTTTCATAAAATCGCAGCGTTCAACCCTGGTCATGTGAGAACAGTAAAACCAGGACCTATCTGAAGCTATGAAAGTTCCAGGCTGCAAAGCAAAAGAAAAGAGGGAAAATGTTGGGCATCTGAGATTGTTTCAACTTCTGCAAGTTCCGTCATTGCATCCTGTATGTTCAAAATGAGCTGTGCGCCCGAAAAACGAGCTGTGTGCCCGGAAATATACTATGTGCCCAAATGAGCTGTGTGCCTGAAGAATGCGCTGTCTGCCCGAGATCTGCTGTGTGCCCAATATGCGCTGTGTGCCCAAGATGAGCTGCGTGCCCGAAATGCACTGTGTGCCCCAAAAGAGTTGTGTGCCCAAATTGAACAGAATTTTGTGTTGCGAGTTGCGCGCCTAACGAACAGAGTGTCGTGTTGTGAGCTGTGTGCCAAATGAATGGAATGCTATGTCGTAAGCTGTGTGCCAAGTCTTGCACTGTTATGCACATCTATCTAGCATTGTTATGCTCATTCGTTGCATTGTTATGCACATCTGTCTAGCATTGTTATGCTCATTACTTGCATTGTTATGCACACTTCACCTATATTGTTATGCACCTTTTCACTTGCAATTATCGTCTTTTCTCCTCTCGCATGCGGCGCGTTAGGACATCTTCGGTTTTGAATATTTGGACGAGTTCCAGTCTTCGTTCACCTTTCTTCTCTTGCGTGTGATACGCTGAGAAATTTACCTTCCCTCTCTCCGTATGAAATACGTTGAGATACGCTTGTTGGTTACACCTTTGTTTCCCCGGTTAAAACCTTCCCTCTCTCCGTATGAAATACGTTGAGATACGCTTGTTGGTTACACCATTGTTTCCCCAGTTAAAACCTTTCCTCTCTCCGTATGAAATACGTTGACATACGCCTGTTGGTTACACCATTGCTTACCCGGTTAAAACCTTCCCTCTCTCCGTATGAAATACGTTGAGATATGCCTGTTGGTTACACCATCGTTATTCTCCCCGGTTAAAACCTTTTCCGGTTGCATTGTAGACGCGCTGGGCGGTTGTCTTTTGACCTCTTATCACGATTTCAGCGTGGTTTAAGTGTCCTGTTCCTTATGCGATTTCAGCGTGTTTGGAATCTATCTCAAGTTGCGTTGTGTACGCACCTGGGCGGTTGTTTTGACCTCTTTTCACGATTTCAGTGTGGTTTGAGTGTCCTGTTCCTTACGCGATTTCAGCGTGTTTGGAATCTATCTCAGGTTGCGTTGTGTACGCACCTGGGCGGTTGTTTTGACCTCTTTTCACGATTTCAGCGTGGTTAGAGTGTTCTTTTCCTCACACGATTTCAGCGTGTTTAGAATTTATCCCAAGTTGCGTTGTAGACGCGCTGGGCGGGCTGTTTTTGGACCTCTTCTCACGATTTCAGCGTGGTTAGAGTGTTCTTTTCCTCACACGATTTCAGCGTGTTTGGAATTTATCTCAGGTTGCGTTGTGCGCGCACCTGGGCGGTTGTTTTTGGACCTCCTCTCACGATTTCAGCGTGGTTTGAGTGTCCCGTTCCTTACGCGATTTCAACGTGTTTGGAATCTCTCTCAGGTTGTGTTGTGTATGCACCTGGGCGGTTGTCTTCGGACCTCTTCTCACGATTTCAACGTGGTTAGAGTGTTCTTTTCCTCACACGATTTTCAGCATGTTTGGATTTTATCCCAGGTTGCGTTGTAGACGCGCTGGGCGGTTGTTTTTGGACCTCTTTTCACGATTTCAGCGTGGTTAGAGTGTTCTTTTCCTCACACGATTTTCAACGTGTTTGGATTTTATCTCAGGCTGCGTTGTAGACGCGCTGGGCGGTTGTTTTTGGACCTCTTCTCACGATTTCAGCGTGGTTAGAGTGTTCTTTTCCTCACACGATTTCAGCGTGTTTGGAATTTATCCCAGGTTGCGTTGTAGATCTTGTTGGTAGGCTTTTTGGACCTCCTCTCACGATTATCAGCGTGTTTTGAGTGTCCCCTTCCTCACACGATTTTCAGCGTGTCTAGAATTTATCTTAGGTTGCGTGGAACGCGCCTGATTGGTTTTCTTTGTTCTCTCTCCTCTCACGAGTCCAGCGCGGTTGGAGTATGTCACCATTTTGCATCTATTATACTCTCTGTTGCATCGCATCTATTATCTATTGCATCACATCTATCACATCCATTGCATCATATATATTTTATTGCCTGGTCTAGGAGACCTTAAATCCTCTAAAGGTGCAATTCCTTTGGTGTTTGTCGTGCCCGAACGACTTCCAGTGGTCTGGTCTAGCCACCTGTCTGTGTTATCGGTGAGTTCCTAGGAGACCAACTGAGATGGTGGAAACTAGAGTTCGAATGGCTTATGCCTAGAACGCAAAGGTTCGGGATTTCCGAGACTAAAGTCTGGTTTAAATACCCAGGGGTATATCCTCAGCTTGAAATCTGTATGGCAGCCCCATAGATTGAGATAGCATGTGTATGCGCCTCAATTCTGGATACTGAATCAACCTAGTCTGTTACCCTGTTGGAGAATAGGGAAAGCTGCAACCATAGTCAGGGAGAAAAGTAGTACATGTGGTTTAACCAAGAAGAAGCGGAAGATTCTCACATCAGCATAAGGTAGGACATTGCTGAGGTAAGTCATTGCCAATTGCCCCTGTAAGGTACCTCCCTTTTCCTAGCTATCACATTGCATTTTAGCTACTACATTACAGTGCATTGCATGAATCCTCAATTTTCAAACCGGCTTCGCGTAGCGTGTAAGTCCAATCTTCAGACCGGCTTCGCGTAGCGTATAAGTCCAATCATCAAACCGGCTTCGCATAGCGTGTAAGTCCAATTTTCAATCCGGCTTCGTGTAGCGTGTAAGTCCAATTTTCAAACCGGCTTCGCGTAGCGTGTAAGTCCAATCATCAAACCGGCTTCGCGTAGCGTGTAAGTCCAATTTTCAAACCGGCTTCGCATAGCATATAAGTCCAATTTTCAAACCGGCTTCGCGTAGCGTGTAAGTCCAATCATCAAACCGGCTTCGCGTAGCGTGTAAGTCCAATTTTCAAACCGGCTTCGTGTAGCGTATAAGTCCAATTTTCAAACCGGCTTCGCGTAGCGTGTAAGTCCAATCATCAAACCGGCTTCGCGTAGCGTGTAAGTCTAATTTTCAATCCGGCTTCGCGTAGCGTGTAAGTCCAATCATCAAACCGGCTTTGCATAGCGTGTAAGTCCAATTTTCAAACCGGCTTCACGTAGCGTATAAGTCCAATTTTCAAACCGGCTTCGCGTAGCGTATAAGTCCGACTTTCAAACCGGCTTCGCGTAGCGTATAAGTCCAATTATCAAAATCTTTCTGCATATCATTTTGTATCCTGCCCCTGAACTACGCTGGTTTGATTCCTTGCAAAGGGATACGTAGGCAGCCTGCGGGCACAACCATTTATTTATCTATATTTTGTTTGTTTGTCCAAGTCTTCGGCCTTGTCAAAAATGGGTCGTCTCTGAGCTTTGACATTCACTCCCGTCACTTCTTGACTTCCGAGTTCTGTCAAAGAGGGGCAACTGTAGACACCCCATTTTTGACCGTCCATAAGACTTCGAGGAAACTGATGATTTACATGGTGGAGAAAGGTGTGCAGGGCAAAGGTTCAATTTCTTCGGCAAAGAGAGTCAAATCTCAACTTTATACCCCTGTTTTGGACCAGAACGATCTCGATCAAAAGATTTTAGACTTAAAACCCTCTCTTTCAAAACATTTTTGAAATAAAGTTTCTGCGATGTTCCGAGGCTCGCATTTTGTCAAAAATTACGCTTTTCGGTAAACCGAGCAAGGACAAAGTGGAAATGAATGAAAGAGAGATGAAATCTTTGAAAAATATTTCAAAACACCTTACTTAGGGGTTTGAAGTTGAAGAAAAGAAGAGAAGAGGGAAGAAATCCAGTCGGGGAAGAAAATGGGCATGAACCGTTAAGAGAGAGTCGAGCAGCCCTCGCCGAATCGGGCCTATTCATTCGTATACTTGGAATCAAGCTATGAAGCCACCACCGTTGGAAATCTTACTCCCGGGGCTTCATTTTTCACTCAAGAATCTCCTAAATCCAATTCCGGATAGGGGAGATATGGTTGATTGAAGTAGGGCATCACTCCGGTTGGGACCGAATCTGCGCGGCTTCACGGAAACTGGCATAACCTTTTCCACAGGAGGAATCTTGATGCAATGTTTGCACCATCGGAAAGCTAACTTCCAGGGCTTCAATTTGGACACTTGAACGGCCACATTTGGACTTCCCAAACACCCACCGGCCACTTTTCTTTCCAGCAGCCCATGTTTTTTGTCCTGAAAGTAGCTGGCCGGCCAGAAAAGCCAGGAAAAGTAGCCGGCCGGCCAGAAAAGCCAAAAAAAACTAGCCGGCCAGCCACCTGCAACCCCAATAACTGGCCGGCCATGTTCCTTGGGTCCTGTTCCTTCCAAATATGCATTCTTCTTCCCCCCAGATTTTGCATCCGGGGGGCCAAATTTTTGGAGGGAAACTTGATCCATTTTCCCTCCACTTTTTCCCTCCATTTCTCCCCCATTCTTGTCTACATAACAGAGCCTCCAGCTCTGTTTTTAGGGTTGGAAAATTGCTCTCAAGCTCATACACACATATCTATCTCCATTGCTCTCAAAACTCCAAGTTCTACACCACTCTCTTCACTACCACCTAGCACTACCACCACTACTCCATTCCAGAAGCAAGGAGAGTTTTTTCAGAGGCTTAGAGGCATCATTCCTTGGTCCAAAAGGCAGCAAAGAAGTGGGCTTCAAGGGTAAGACCATTTTCCTCCTTTTGTAGCTCATTTTTGCCACATCTTTCTAGCATATTTTCTTACTGTTTTGGGCTCCGACCCTAACTGAAAGGGTCATTTTTTTGAGCCATTCTTCATGTTTTTTTGAGGGTTCAACACTGTTTGAGCCCCCGATTTGGTACTTGCTTCAATACCCTCTTGTATGCCATTATTTTGCATGGTATTTCTAGCCTATGTGTAGTCTGTTTTGAGGCATGATATAAACTGTAAGTTGGCTTATTTTGAGCCCCTCTACAACATTGTAGAAGGGGTCAACACTGTTGGGGGCCTCCATGTGGCACTTACCATTATACCCCTCTTTGGCCCCCATTTTTGCATGCTTTGTTAGCCTACCTTGATTCTATTTTTAAGCCATGATCAGAACTGAAAATGGCCATATTTTGACCCCCTGGACATATCTCATTAAGGGTCTTTGACTGTTTGGTGAATGCTTTGTATACCTCATATTATAGCCTCTTGTTGGCCTACTTCTTGCATGGCATTTTTAGCATGTTTGTATATTGTTTTGGGGGTTATCATCTACTGAAAAACAGCATGTTTTTAGGCCCTATTCAGTGTTTTAGAAGGGTCTTTTGCCATTTGGGCTTTGTATCTATCACTTGCTTCATTGCCTCCCTTGCGGAGCCATTTTTGTATGCCATTTTAGCCCTACTTGTGATTGCTGTTTGGCCATATTTTGAACTGTAAAAATACTAGTTTTGGGCCTGCCTTGCTTCTTCTCTTTCATGTCATGTTCAAATTATGCATGTATTGTATAGCTACAAGTCATTTCGGGTGCCTAATTTCGCATTTCGGGATCATTTCATGCATTAGGTTTCGTTTTACCGGGTTTCGGGGCTGTTTTGCCCCTCATCTTGGCACTGATTTTTGCATGTTTGCATACTATATTCCGTGTCTTTGCCATGTCTCATTAGAGTGGCATTTCGGTGCCTGAGGGTCCGTCCTCGATTTGCGTGCACGCATGCACGCATTTCGAGATGTCTTGTTTTTATCTGATGGCTTCCTATGTGAGTGTGGCTAAGGCTCTCTCATGCTGGTGTAAGCCCATTATTGCATTGCATATGCCATTTCATCCATAGCATTGTGTATGCCCGGTTGTGTATTACCTCGTATAGCGTGTATGCCATTCCATGACATCGTGTATGTTAGGATTGTATCTTAGTCGCATTTCATGCATGCCATACATGTCGTATTGTGTTCGGGATAGGAGTTAGTCCGGGCACGGGAAACGAGGTACGTTCCGCACTCCGAGTGACGAAACGTGTCTCAATTCCCGAGTCACCGACACTCCGGATTATCCATGATGGAGTTAGGTTTTGTTATAGTATTCATTTGCATTCATTCTATATTGAGTTGTGCGATTCGGCTCCTCGGCCATCATGCATCGAGATGCGTGATTGGTGGCACGAGGATCGAGACATGCATATATCTGTGAAAATACATTGCTATGCCCCTTTCCTGCTCTCTGTTGCAGCATATCAAGAATCAGCGGTCTTCCGAGGCTTGGCGCGCTTTTCAAGAATCATTGCAAAACAGAGGCTAATCGGGGCATCGCCGTGGATTTCCGCGCAAAGCAGCCCAAACATGCATCATTCCATCATCCGTAGCAGAATCAAGGCAGTCCCTGGCTTGCATGGCAGTTTTACAACTTTCTTATTTAATTTGTTAATTAATTAGGAATTTGTACATTATTTGGACTGTATCATTTGGACTGTATTATTCTTTCATTTGGGACTGTATTATTTATTCGGACCCTCTGCGCGAGGGCATAATTGTAATAAGTGTGCGTGAGTGTGATGTATGTCTTCCAACCCCACGTCTTTCTTCCCTTTTATTTACCTGCTTATGATGGTTAGATTAGGGCATATTTCAATTAGCATACAGTATGATAGCATGTTTGCATTCATTCATCTGTTTTGCATGCACCGGGCTCGGCGCATCATACTAACTGCATTTGTATTTCAATTCCAAGTTGAATACATGATAGCTGTAGCATTCCATATGCCATGTTTAGAATAGCCGAGCCTGCTATAGTTTGCATTTTTGCATGCGTTGCATTAGGCATTTCTGTATACTTAGGATCATGCATGATTTCTAATGAGCTTCTGTTTTGGCTTGGAGTACTCGGTGAGTTTTATGCTTTAGCATCCTTGCATGCGTGTGAGTAACTGCCATGAATAGCATGCTTACCATGAGGCTACGTGCTTATGTGATATAACTGCCTTGAATTCCTGTGGGTGGAGGTTGAGTTACTTGAAGTGGAACAAATCATTGACTGTTTGTTTTAAGCCCACTAGATAGTGGCAAAATCATGTTTTTCTAAGCCCACCTGAGGGTGGCAAATTCACGTCTTAGCCTACCTGCGGGTAGCACCGTCAAACCATTTTCAAACAAACAAACATGAAATGTTTAGTTCCAATTCAGGCGACTCAATCTATACTTGTTTGCTGCGAGCATCACATAGTAACCTAGGCTAATAACCGGAATAAGAGCACACAATGTTTTCAAAGTAAGATATCACGGTTAGTAGAGGCCGATCTTTGACCGGGCGAGCGGGGGTGCTCACGAAGTGACCTTCCCCAATCGTACCCAAGTTCCCGAGCCGAGGCAACTTTGGTGATGACGGATACGTGGCCTTTGGCATCGAGTCAGGGTTTCCTAAATTTCCCATTAAAAAACATTTAGGTGGCGACTCTGTATCTGGCAAAGCAGTCCATGTTTGGCACTTCTTTTCAAAAAATCTGTTTTCAAAATCGATTTGCCGGATTTGGACTCTTTGGTTCAAGATTAAGAACCGTGACATTTGAGTCCTTGAACTGTAGTGACCCCAATATGAACGGAACGGGACTTAACCCTCCCGGGGCGTTCGGGGACGTCTACAGTGGGCCCCAAGGGACACCCAGGTTTTGTAGAGATGGAGGTTATGTGCTAGACCCATTGGACCCAAAATAAACACACGCACGCCGCCGTCGTCCGATCGGGAGGGCTGAGCTTGGGCATGGGTGCATGGTGTGGTTGGGTTGGGCTTGTCCGGCCCAATACTAATCTTTTTGGCACAAAAACATTTGAATTTATTCTTTATCTTTGGAAATAAATTCTGACCGTTTGAATTTAAATTTCAGTTGGAAAATTCAAATTTTGTACCTCTTCTACAAACAGATCCAAAATTCTGTACATATTTGAAACTGTTCAAATACAGTTTTTATCTGTCCGAATTTAAATTTGACCCCAAACAGTCCAAATTCAAACCCAACAGGTTCAATACCTGTTCAAACAGGTATGCTACATGTTCAATTCAAAATAAAAGGGTGCCACTACATCTATAATTAAGACAAGTCCCTCATTTGATTTTCACTCTAATTTTCACCCAATACTCTGCTTTTGCTCTCTACATATTTTGCTGCATTAACTATATTAATTATCTGTAAGAAAGAGTGTATACATTTAGTGTGTTCGTTGTGTGAATAAATTATAGTGCTACATTTATTCGTTGTTGATCATTTTATCTTGGGAGATAGACGTCCGCATATCTGAAAGCATCGTAAAGAGGACAAATATGTCTTAAGGACACAGTGTTAAACACTGGACTTGATCAAAAGTTTGTTCAAGAAATTAATCAACTAAGTTGTTAATTTATTTTCTGTTTTATTATTATTTATTTAAATCAGATTTTGATTTTATTTTTGTAACAAAATAAAAATCTGTTTTTATTTATTTATTTTTATTTATTAGTTTAATTTTTGTAAACAAACAATCTCTCTTTTTTTCTATTTTTCTTTTGTATTCTGTTTGTCATTTAGTACACAAACAGAACTTATTTATTTTAAATACAGTGAAGATTGTCCAACAAAGAGGTCTCTCCTCCTCCTCTTCCAATATATGGGTTCTTGCTCGGGACTCACCTCAACAATATGCAACCTCAACATTCCAATTGAGTCAGTCTTGTCTGTTTCAGGGTCGTTTGGAATAAGGCTATCAACACATGACTCTACCAATTTGAGTTCACTGGAACACATTATAGTCACCAAATCACCATCATTATCCTTATATTTAATTTAATCAAAATTAACTTTGAAGATGGAAAGCGTTTTTACAATCTCCCTCAACACTTTAAAATTGCAAGTCACAAGCATTTAAGCAAGCCTTATGTCATGATCATAAATAAGCTTCAATGGCCTAATTGTAGTCTCTGAAGTCTAACCACGAGTAAGCAATGATATCGATAAAGATGTATGTTCCTTTTGGTTATCCTTAATGGCATTCAATTTGATAGAACCATTTGAGGCTTCAAAACAATCTTCTGCAATTGGGTTTTGATTTCACGACCATTTTCAGTAGGTGGAACTATTTGGGGCTTATTCGGCTTATTGTTAGGCAATACAACTGTAGAGGGTCAGAAGTTAAGGTCAAAATTAGGTATGGACCTAAGTGTGGAGGTTACTCTTGTTAGGCGACCATGAATGATTAAAGGAGCATGGGCCAAAGCCCAAGGGAAGTGGGTCCGTAGTAGGCCGAAGTAGGTCGAACCCGCCAAGATTTCGAACAAACTCCATGAAGAAAAATGTCTAAGTCAAGTTACAGAGGCAACACTTGCAACAGTCAAGTTACTGAGACACTTTGTCTCAGCGCTGCCATTCCTAGTATTGTCAGTGCTGCCATTTGAAGTTGCTAAGGGAAAGAGAAAATCGGAGCAACTAAGTTGCAAAGGCAATACTTGCGGCGGTCGAGTTGTTGAGGTACTTTGTCGGCGCCACCATTTGAACTTGCCATAAGAAACAGCTGCCGCCACAACTAACTTGCGGAGAGAAAACTCCACCAAGGTGATAGCAACCTTTGAGACAAACTTCCCCTTCACAAATAGAGGCTAATACTTGGGGCCAATAGCAAGTCCCAAGGCATTACTAGTCTATGGTTAATAGAAGGCCCCTAAAGTCATTATTAGCTCGGCGCTGATAGCAGGCCCCAAAGCTCACTAACTTGGCACTGATAGTAGGCTCCAAAGTTTACTGGTTGGACTTGATAGCAGGCCCATAAATACCAATATACCGTAGTAACCCCACAAAAATTAAAGCAGGGGAGCCCGAGAGTAAGGGACTTCCTTTCCATTTATCGAGGTCATGGACCTGCCTTGGTTGCACATGAAGGACCAAGGAAGCCCCCTTGGGCTTGGTACTAAGGCATAACATGGCTGATAATAGGCTTGGATGTGGCCTTCGCTCAGAGAAGTTGGGGAGTTTGTGATTAGGTGGCTAAGGGTGGAGGCTTCGTTGGGGTAAACACGAAACATGGCTGATAATAGGTTATGAAGTGTTGAGAATGCATGTCTTTGCTAAAATTGAACTGAGAAGGCAAGTTTAGTAACAAACCTTACCGCCGCAAGTGCACTTGCTGAGGTTTAAGTTGAGAAGGCAAGTTGTAGTGGCAAACACTCTCGCCGCAAGTGCACTTGCTAAAGCATCTGTGCCAAATAGATAGTACATAGTATATGCAGAGGGATACGTGGCACCTTCAGCCTAGTTGTCCAAGGCATAATATTTCATGTGATTCTTAAGGACACATGTCTTCACTTTATTTGGCCACTTGATATTCTATTAGTGCCAAGAAAAAGTCTATAAATAGGACCGAAGAGCTTAATCGTTGGGTCTTTTGCTTCCGACATTTCTGGGTTGAAAAAGTTATAGATAGTGAAAAAGTATGAGAGAGAGAGAGAGAGAGAGAGAGAGGAAGAGATTAATTTGGTGGTTTGGTTTGGTTTTGTTGGGATATGGAAGAGTGAGAAGAGATCTGGATAGAGATGTGGTGTGGGTGTGGGTGTGAGAGTTGGGTGTCTTGGGCTGTCATCGTCGTCATCATCGTCATCGTAGAATCGAGTACGCTTTTGATCCGTTTAACCAGTTGGGTGTGCCAAGTCAGCAGAGGGAAAAATTAATTCTCAGTCACAAGTTCTATGTGGCCTTGAGATCGTTCATTTCACTTTCCTTTTTTCTTTTTTCTTTTTTTTTCCCCTTTTTTTGATTCTCCACTCCCTTCACCTCCTCCACCAAAGTGGACGACTCTTCTTTTCTGACCCAAAATTTTTTTTTTATTTTAATTAGCTCCTTAATTTTACCTGTAAAACAAATAAATTTAAATTTTTAAATAAGTTGCGTTAGAGATCCTAAATAATCTATCAAATTTTCTATTAAATTTCTTGCATAGATGTGATACCTACACATATATGAATTTGTGTGGATCCCACACCCATAAAAAAATGTTTAGTAAAAAATTTGATAAATTATTTGAGATTCATATAATTTTTCTTTTTAAATATATACATTATATAATAATCGATGTTTCACCTACCTACCCTAAGATTTCATTTTCATTTTCAAACTTCATTAATGCAAGTCAAGTTAGTGAATATAAAAATTTATAATTTTTTTTTAGGAAAAAGTTAGAGATCATGAAATTTTCTTCATGAAAGTGATCATGAAAGAATTATGATCATTGGATTATCTTAATTAATGTGTGGTGCTTTATTCTAAGTATAATCCAAAGGTCACAAAACTTTCATGATTATTTTCATGAAAGATTTTTCATGATACCTAGCATTGCTGTTTTTTTTAACTTATATTATTTTTCTCTTTTTCAACCATGATGCTATCTATCACAAAAGAAATTTTGAAAAAATAAAAACTAAAAAATATAAAAGTACCAAATTTAATTTTTGGATAAATTGCACTTACATCTCTTGAGGTTTGAGTTTAATACATATCACTCCTTAACATTTGGAAAATTACACTAATCCCCATGTCATTGTAATTATTTAGAAGGAATCAAAAATTTCATGCGCTCTTTCTTTCTTACTTGCTTTACTTCCTATGTGTGTGTGTTTTTTTTTTTTTTTTCCTCTATATGTTTCTACTAGGAGTTGTTGTCTTTTATATAAGAAGAGGGATTTGTGAAATGAGACAATTGACCACAGTGGTAAGAATGTAATTTTCAAAACGTCAAGGGATAGGATGTAATTGAACCAAATTTTAGGAGGTGTCAGTGTAATTTACCCATAATTTTTTTAATATTCTTTTAAGTACATAGTGTCTTTATTTACTTTTATTAGTTTAATATATAATATGACTTAGATAGTAAATAAAATATAATTAAAAAATAATAATATATTTTTAAGTGAATTTCAATAATAAAAATAATAATTCTTACACCACTTACAACAAATGACAAGTACACATACATGACCAGTCATATTCAAAAAATAATTATAATGAATCTTATGTTTTTCTAAGTATAGTAATTGTTATATCCACACATATAATAAGTTATATGAATCTACTTATAAAATTAAAAAATAAATAATAATAAAATTCATTATTATAATATGTATAAGATAAGTTTTATCACTTTTTAACAATGAATTTCTAAAACCTTATTATTTATTTTTTGTATTTTTCTTTTTCTTTCTCCTTTATTATTTCTGTTTGTGGACGGAAATTATAGTTGGCCCAAGTACTTTAATTTTGATTCTACCTTCCAAATACATTTACTTGTAGAGCTACCCATATCTGACATCAATGATAGCTGAAAACCGGACCCAATCTAAACGGTTGCGGATTCACTTTTACACCCAAATAAAATCTTGACAAATAAATAAGAATCACTCTAAAAAATTGTATGTATCTAAAACTTGTGTCTCAAAAATTATTTTAAAAACGAGATGTAATGTTGATTTGATGTGAAAATGTGATTTTTTTAATAATTTAGCTTTTTTTAATATGTGACATTATTATTACTATAAGAAATTAAGGTTTTAAAAACAAAAATTTAGAAATAAAATATTTTTGTAACTAAAAGTGTTATTATTTTATTTTTGAATGACAAAATTGGACATCTAGTGATTAATTACTAATCTTTTGAGATCAAAAGTTGTCTCAAAAAATAACTTTCTTTGAAATCAAGTTATTTTATCCCTGATATTTTCAAAATTTTGTTCGTAATAGCTCTGTTTTTTTTTTTTTTTTTTTTAGACAACTTATTAGCGACTATTTTTGTGGCAATTGAAATTAATTCTTAAATATTTTTTGTAATAAAATTTATATTTTTAAAGATCGAAAAAATAAAAATAAAAAATCCAACAACAACGGAATCTTTAAAACTGTTGTATGTTGTGGTGATTCAATATTGATATGTTATTTTATCCCTGATATTTTCAAAATTTTGTTCCTAATAGCTCTTATTTTTTTTTTTTTTAGAGAACTTATTAGCGACTATTTTTGTGACAGTTAAAATTAGTTCTTAAATATTTTTTGTAATAAAATTTATAGTTTTAAAGATCAAAAAAAAAAAAAAACAACAACAACAACAACAACGAAATCTTTAAAACTGTTGTTATGTTCAACAACAATTGTACAAATCATCTTTATTTGCCTCATAGGCTGTATTCAATTTTTCAAAGCTAACTTTTCTTATATTCTTTGTAATTATAAAGTCTCTTGCTATTTTTGTGTTCATAATGTTTGGTCAACATTTTCTACTTATGGTGCTGGTCAGTGGTCCATATTTTCCACAAAATAGCCAGCTCTTGATGATTGAAACGATCTACACAAGTATAATAAAAAGATTAAAAAATTTTAAAGACCATGGTATTGAGAAAGTGACGATTAAGGGCTCATTTGACAAACTGATTAAAAGTTTAGTTTTTGATTTTTAATTCATTTTAGATTATATCATCTTTCATATTTTTTACTCATTAAAAAATAAAAAGGTCAAAAAAAATTAAAAAATCAAAAAATTAACTTTTAGTTAACTTCTCAAAACACCACTAAGATTGATAATAATGAATAGTGATGGAGGAATCGTGGGCATATTTTTTTTTTTTTGTTTTTGAATCGTGGGCATATGGGAGAAGCAGTACGGTGGGGAGACTAATGGGGTGAGAAGAAGTTGGTGGTTCCAAAATAAAAAATGTTTGGGACCTTTTTTTTTCAAGGACTCCTATAATTTCTTTTGAATCTCAATTATTAAAGTATATGTAGGACTCACTCATGTATGTATGAGGTCCACACCATTAATGATTGAGATCTAAAAAGGATTGTGAGAGTCTAAAAAAAAAGGATCTCAATCATTGTTGGTTCCAAAATAGTGTGATGAGCAACGGCGTGGTGGTTCCAAGTGATAAGATGGGTTGCAGTCTGGAGGTGGTGGAGGTTCTAGATGATAGTTTATATAAAAAAAAAAAAATCCTACCAAAATGATGTATTATGATTTTAATGCTATGTTTAGTGGGGGGGGGGGGATTTAAGAAGGGATTTGGAAAGAAAATGAAAAAGGTAAGTGAAATGTGAATAAAATATACCTATATTTCATATAATTTCAATGAGACTGTATTTACTACTTTGGGTCTAAATTAGCCTCTTTTCATTGGTTTAAACCACATTTACTACTAAATGAGACTGTACTTATTACTTTATCAGAATCACACTTACTACTCAGTGAGATTCTACTTACTACTTTATCAAACTTGACTTATCAACCATTCAAACCACACTTTCTAGTCAATGAGATTATACTTACTTTTTTATCAGACTTGACTTACCACTCATTTGAATCACACTTACTACTCAATGAGATTCTCCTTACTACTTTATCAAACCTGACTTATCACTCATTCAAGCCACACTTACAACTCAATGAGACTGTACTTACTACTTTATCAAACTTGACTTATCACTTATTTAAACAATACTTACTACTCAATGAGACTCTACTTACTACTTTATCAAACTTGACTTATCACTCATTTAAACAATACTTACTATTCAATGAGACTCTACTTACTACTTTATTAGACTTGACTTATCAATTATTTAAACTAAACTTAAGACTACATTTACTATTTCATCAAACTTGATTTTTTTTTTTTTTTTACCACTTGAATCTCATAATTTTTCTTTTAACTAGGTGAAATGTTGTTCCAACAAAACATAAAAACTTATAAATTCAAAATATGATGGAAGTGAAAGTAAAAAGAGAAAGACTTACCTAAGGAATTCCAGATCAACAACAATTCTATCTTAAAATCTTCAAAAGTTTTAGAAATGAGCATCAAATTTTGTTTATGGAATCCTCAAATGAATTTGAAATTTTCCTATATTTTGTTAATCATATTTCTCATTAATTGCGTTTATTGTGGTAGATGAAAAATATACTAGATTTCATTTATTGCCAATCATTGCCATTAAGTAGATAAATAAAAACAAATCATATTCCATAAAAATTATAAATTTCATATTTATTTTGTACATTTTTTTTTTTAACATTCTATTTTATAAATTTTATATTTATTTTAGAGGTTAGGTGATTTTATTAATGTTTGAATGGTAAGTGTAGTTATGTGGAATAGTAAGTACAACCATATCAAGTAGTAAGTGTGTTTAGTTGTTGTAGTAAGTTGGAAATCACTCATTTGAACCATACTTACTATTTTATCAGACTTACTTACCACTCATTTAAACCACACTTGCAACTCAATAAGACTCTGCTTATTACTCAACAATCTTATCTTCAAATCTTCAAATATTCAAAAGTTTTAAAAATAAACATAAAAGTTTGTTCATGGAATCCTCAAATAAATTTTAAATTTTCCTATATTTTATTAATTATATTTCGTCATTAATTGCATTTATTATTTTAAAGTGTGGTAAATGAAAGGGAAGCTAGGTTTCATTTATTGCCATTAAGCAGATAAATAAATTTTAAAAAAAAAATCATATTTCATAAAATGTAATAAATTATACTAAAATACATAAAATTCACATTTATTTTGTTTATTTTTTTCCTTAAATTCTATTTTATAAATTTTATATTTATTTTAGAGGTTTTGAAATAATATTATAACTTAATTTTTTAAGTTTACTTGTTACCTAAATAGCAGGCTAAGTGTATTTTATTAATAATTGAATGGTAAGTATAGTTATTAAAAATAATAAGTATAATCATATCAAATAGTAAGTGTACTTAGTTATTGTGGTAGGTTGAAAACCACTTTTTGGTTTCAAAACCATTGAAAACTACCTTATTTTTTACGAAACTACCTAGATTTCTTAACCTGATTTTAATTATTACCAATCAATGGTTAGATTTATTTTACTTTTAGATCTAATGGTCCAAATTTATTTATGTATGGTACATAAAAACCACCTTCATGTATCATAGGAAAATCCGCGTGCACATATATATATATATATACATAGTCCAAGCACTTATTGCATGACCCTGTGCTCGTTCCTTAATTTATCAATTTATATTAAAAATTAATACCAAGCATATTCGGCATGTATTTTTTAAAAATTATGAGATACATAACATGTGTTATTGTATTTATGAGAAACAACAAATTAACAATGTTACATACTGCTTTAAAATTATTGAATAATTATTCTATAAAAATATTAATTCTTACATTTGATTAACTAAAAATGTGAAGGTGTTGGGAGTCAATATACTAATTCTATTATAAATTCTTATGATTATATCAGTGCAGGTAAAAGTGAAAGTTCTGGATTATTGGTAAAGTGAAAGATTACAGATAAAAAATTTTAGGTGATAGTTAATTAACTAAATAAAGGTGGAATGAAATTAAATGGTCATTATGTGGTGGCAGTGGTGGCGATGAGGATGACCATGGTAGTTGGAGTAGCAGTGGTGATAGCGATGACAGTGGTAGTATGGTCATGGCAGTGAATATCGATGCTTATATGTAAACAAATTATAAATTTAACTAACATAAAATATATTTTCTATTATTTAAAATTTTCTAAACTTTTAACTTATATTAAAGAGTCATTTAAACTTATATAAGTTTCAAATGAGCTTGATTGGGCTGGTGGTGATTGTTGGGCTTTGATACCTCTTGTGTTTATTTCTCCTAATTATGGAGGTTATATGCAGTTTATTTTTTTTCCTAGTTTGGTCTAGAGGTGATTGTTGTTAGGTATGATGATTGTTGACTTTCTATCAATTGTTTCAACTTTTGTTGTTCAGCCTTTGTTTGAGTAGCTCCATTTAGGAAATTTTTTTGATTTTTTTGTTTGTTTGTTTAGATGCGATACTTGTGAGAGAAAAAAATAAAATGATTATAATTTCGATATGATATTTTGTCTTATTGATAAAAGTAGTTTATTTTGTCTTTTTGTGTTAATATAGCTACTTTAACCCTTCTCAAACAAGACCTAAATTTGATGTAATTACTCTTTTACTAATTTTAAATACTGAATTGAGTTATCAATTATCACCTAAACTAAGATTTGACTATAAAAATCGAACTTGATACCATTGTTGAATTTTACCAACATTGTTTAATTGTTTTGTGGCCTCTCATGTATTGTATGATAAGTCCCCACCTTATACATACCTATAGAGTTTGTTGTATAGATATGCGTTATACTTGAAATTCTTGAATCTGTCCTGTTTGGATAAGTTTTTACTAGCTTTTTATTTATTTATCTTTTTCTTTTTTCCATTTAAGATATAGGTTTGAATTTCTTTGGGAAAAAATAAAACTACACATTGAAAGCTCAAACAAAAATTTAAATGTCAATCGAAAAATTAGAAATTGAATTAAAAAAACAAGTAAAAAAGTATAAACAAACAGAGGAGAAGTGGAACTTAATTGTCAAAAATCAAGTCTGAAACCGATTGACTCAATGATCCTACCATGTATAGAGATAGCAATAGGGACAACGGTGTAGATATTAATTTTACATTCTCATTACCTTAATGTAATTTTTTCCCATTCTCCATCCCCCATCCCTCATCCCCTAATTGATTTGAGTTTATTACCAACCTAACTTGACCTTGTTTTTAAAAAAAAAAAAATATTTCAAGGTTCATAGCCAAAGCCAAATAAGCTTATTTTAAAGCAATCAAATTTATAATATTGAGACAATCAAATAAGATTTTAGTAATTAGGAAAAGAAAAAAAAATAAAAAAAAAAATTTGTGACCAACTCACTTGGGACCAATATATGAACCCAAAAAAAAAAAAAAAAAGAGTTTATGAGAATAAAATTTCAATTATTACTGACCTTGGTCTATAAAAAACAAGAAATACTGGTTCAAAACCATCAATAAAACATATACTCAAAAACAATACTAAATAACAAATCTAGGGCTTGTGAGCGTGACACAAAGGTGAACAACATGAAATCGACTTTGATTATTATAACATATAAGAATTTTAGAGATTAAATGTTTTAGTTTCTATGAAAATTTTGTTATAAAAGGTATTTAGGGACCAATTTTCATCGTTTTGAGGATAGTCGCTAAAAAATCATCTCAAAATGTCAAAAATAAGGCTTTTAGTGACAAAATTTTGAAAATGTTACTAATAAATACACTTGTAGGGATACAATTCAAAATAATTTATTTTTTGAGACAAAAAATTTGGTCAAAAAAAGAAAATAATTCATCACTAATGTCCAATTTTCATTGCTAAAAATATAATAACGACTGTAGCGATCCTAGTTTTGCCACTTCGTTGAGTATGTCGAGGATCGAGCTGCCCGGTCAGCTCGCGGGGGTCCAGGGGGCAACGCCCCTTGGCGGGTCCAAGGGAAGCGCCCTGGTGGGGATCGAGTGAGCGGCCGTTTTTGCGCTCGAGCGGAGAATGTTTGGTTTCAGAAGTTTGACCTGTCTGCAAAAGTGTTGGGAAAGTGTATTTGACGCTCGAGCGGGGCTTTCTACGCTCGAGCGGACCATGTTACATCAATTCGTGAATCTGATATTTCAGATAACTTTTGTATATCTCTCTCTAAAAATCCTTTCCTCTCCCTTCTCTCTATAATTTCCTACGCCAAATTGGATCAAAACCTTGATTTCTCAAGATCCATTAGAGTTCTGCCATAAGTTCTTCATCAAAGTTGGTTAACTTCTTGAAGGTTTCGTTGTGTGCGGTGAAGATCGAGTTTCGACATCGTTGATTTTGGGGGTTTCATCATCTCATTTCTTCTTCAAAACTTGAGGTAGGGATTTTCTTAGAGTTATATATATATTTTTGCAAGATCTATATGATTTTCGAAATCATCTTTTGATAGCTTTGAAAATTGATTGTTGATTCGAGAAGTTGAGCGATTTTGAAAGTGGGTTTATCTCTTGTTCTTTTAAAATGATCTTATGGGTTTTAATCTTCGTTGATTGAAGAAAATATGATTTTGGAAAATTTTCTTTCAAAAGATTTGTGTTGTATAGTTTTGGTGAGAAAACCTAGAATTTGGGGATTTTTTAAAAGAGACTGAAAATCCATGAATGATATTGTTATATTTATTTGTATGTCAAAATAAATGGATGTTTGGAAATTTTCTTATTTATATTTATATAAATGATGAATTTTATGAGGATTGTTGTTCATTTTGGAAATTATTGTTCAAAACGTTGAAATAGTCTTGAAATAACTAATTGTTGAGGATACTTGGAAAGAGGAAATTGTGTTATTCCTTAGAAGATGAATTGGAATAAAAGTATTTGTATTCATCTTGTGAAATTGGCATATCAATTCATTTGATTAGATTAAACTTTGAAAATTGATTTGAAAACTTGTATTGAGAAAAGAATGTTGAGAAGCCAGTTTTCATGGAATGGTTTGGGGGTAAATACGTTGATAAGTCTTGATAGGTGGTGTAGATGATATTGAATAAGTTGGCTTGAGAGTCTGGGGTGAAAGACCGAAACCCTGCGCGGATAGGTGTCAAGCCTTCCGGTTAATACCGGTAAAAATGACAATTTGGTAGTATTTGTATAGTCTACTTGCAGACACCGACTTAGGGATTACCAGAGTCGTATTTATCACCCTTGAAATAAATTGTTAAGTTTTGAACAATTGAAATTGCATGATATCATTGAGCATAATGGTTTTCAAAAGATGAAAATGTGATTTATCTTAAAAAAGGACATAGCATGGCATGTGCATTTTATCTCTTGAGACTTGTATAAAATATATATACTTTGTTAAGAATTTCCTACTGGGCTTTATGCTCACCCTACGGGATTTTTGTACAGGAAAAGATGTGGTGATCCCACCCAACTAGGGGCGTGGAAGTATGTGTGTAAGCCAAGAGCTGTGTTTGTGTGGGTTTGAATAACCGTTTTGTGTAACCAGGCTCTAGCCTTAGAAACTTGTAAACCCTTGGGGGTATTTATTTGTTTATTTACTTGTTGTTGGATTAATGTATTGTTGCATGAAGAACTATTGTATCATGTAATGTAAGTTTGGAGATTTATATTCAGTTTTCCTTGAAAGAGCCATGATTGTTGTATTATCATTTGGGCTAGAAATTTGGAGCGTTACAACGACATTTTTCGTAACAAAAATATTTAATCCCTACAAAAAATTGTCCCTAAATTTTAGTCTCTAAAAAAAAATTAGGGTATAAAATACCTAAAATATTTGAGTTTTGGGAATTGGGTTCAATGTAGATAATGAATTTGATACTTTGAGCTGAGAGACGAGATTGTCATAGGTATCGAAATTGTTCTGCATGAAAGCGGATTTGAATCGCTCGAATAGCTGCAAAATGTTTGTGAGACTCGGATCCATGAAAGCAACCACCATGGTAAGTGCCGACGGAGATCGTCACCGCTAGATCATCGCCATTGCAAATCACAGATGCTGGAGTGAGAGAGTGAACCCTAGCTGTAAACAGGGCATATGGAGGAGTGGGCAAGTAGAAAAAAAAAAGGGGGGGAAAACTCATGCATGTATTTCGGGTATCCATTGTTATGCATTTGTGTCATAGAAACAAACATGTTTTTCACACACAACTCATTGGTCAATTTGAGAGACTAGGATTCATATGGCACATATATGATATGATCATCCGCATGTACCCAAACCTTGTTGTATGAAGAAAATTAAGGAATAGATAACGGTGGTGTTTTTAAACATGGACAACATAAACACAGTAAAATTAAAATTTACTTTGTATTTCTCATTTCATAATTCCACCAGACATTTCTACATAGAAGTTGGACAAATACTAAACTTTTTCCTACGTAAAACCTGTATGTACTATATTTATTTCAATCAACAAAGGCTATAGCTATTTCCATGTAACAAGTTCTTGGTGCTTGAAAGAAAGATTATAGCTCTCTCTTCCTGAAACAAAGATTAGAGCGGGATATTAATGAACGAATTAAGAAATTTTTTTAAGGAAATTTATAGCAAAGTGATTAAAAAAAATACCAAGTGAACATACTTATTCTGAGTAACAGAAATATCTACGTAGTTATTGTGCCCACTACACCCAGTAGAATATTGCCTATTGCACGAAACAAACTCGTGTTCGGGAACTGTGATATAGAGTCAGATCTCTTGTTTACCCAATATTGTCCATCATCAACCTTAAAACAATCTAAAATAGTATTATAAGTCATTTTTTCTACTATTCCAAGCAATATATCCCTTACAATGTATGTCCTTTGACTTGGTTGAATTCCTGTTGAAATTTGTTCATTACGTGAGTAATGAATTTGTAGCAAGTAAAAGTACACCTTAAATTCAAAAAAAAAAAAAAAAAAAAAAAAAACAGAAAAGAAAAAGAGTACAGTTAGTAATTAGATATACCAAAAGATTGAAGAGCGCCAAGGATACTGATTTTGTTTTTAAGGTTCATGGCGATGGAAAAATAACTCTTAGGGTCCAGTTTTGAACAAGTGCCATGTTTCGTCCATTGTTGCTTCCAAAATGCAAAATCAACTTGAAACTCGTTTTCGTAAGCTTGGCTGTCTAGGAGAGTTGGCCAATGGGTTGAAAGTGAACCTCGAATATTCTCCACCTACAAAAAGACATTATACCATCCAACAAACAATAAAAATACAAGTTCAATTTTGAAGCTAAAAAACAAAATCCAAAAGAAATTTGACAGGTGGAGTTACATCTTTTCTCTTTACTTCATGGATTGGTGGGCAATAAGTAGCTTGTGTCCCATTTCGCCAGTAAGGCCAAAAACCATGTAGTGTGAAGTCTTGAGGTATGGGATCTCGACACTTTCTTGGCACACAAAAACCGTTTGGCCAAGTCAACGACAATTCAAAGAAACCAAGTTCTTCCCCATACACAAGAATGAAAACAAACAAGAAGAGAAGAGCCAATTGGAACTTACAACTCCCATGGTTTAACAAACAACTCAGACAAAAACAACAAATGCAAAGCTACTATATATATGATACTTGGTTTGGTTTACCTAATGCTAAAGTGTCAGTTTCATTCCCTCTCTCTTCCTTTCTCATGCCATTGGCACATCCATATCCTAAACCAAAAATGTCCTTTGCTGCTACTGAGTGCACGTATGAGCCATTTTTGTGTGTGTATTACTAAAATTTTCAGTTTATGAGGAAGCTTCCTTGGCCTGTGATTGGGTAAGAGCAGGAAACACTTTTTGTTTCAAGTATGTTTTTTGTGTAGCAGTGTTAATTAATAGTCGTAGTGCCTTTTGCACCTTCCTTTTGTTTTCCAGAGCCAGAAGTGCATTAATCACATTAGTAGGTGTCTCGAGTCCCAAGGCCTAATTTGCATGAGCTGTTGACAATTACTAGTAAGAAAAATGTTTAAGAACTCTAAGAACATCCACAATGGAATGGTTAATGGGTTTGTTAGTGTCAGATTGTAATTTTTGGCCAACAAAAAATATTATTTGTGTTGCAATGGAGCTGCTAAGTGTGTTGCTAAGGTAGCATTTGGTAACGCTTACGTTTTTTGTTTATGTTCACAAAGCTTTTATATATTGACTTTTGTTTATTTTTAGAAAAAAATAAACTGCAAACGCGTTTGATTTGAACAAAATGTTTGAAAATTTTAAAAAATATAAACTAAAAAAAAATGTTTGCTCAAGCCTAAAATATTTATATTTATTTTTTATTATATATGACAATGAGATCATACACATTAAAAAGTGTATAGTTAGCAATTAGATATACCAAAAGATCGAAGAGCGCCGATGATATTCATTTCGTTTTTAAGGTTCATGGAGATGGAAAAATAACTCTTCGGGTCCAGTTTTGAACAAGTGCCATGTTTCGTCCATTGTTGCTTCCAAAATGCAAAATCAGCTTCAAACTCATTTTTGTAAGCTTGCTTGTCTAGGAGAGTTGGCCAACGGGTTGAAAGTGAACCTCAAATACCCTCCACCTACAAAAGGACATTATACCATCCAACAAACAATAAACATACAAGTTCAAATTTGAAGCTAAAAAACAAAATCCAAAAAGCAATTTGACATGTGGACTTACATATTTTCTCTTTAGTTCATGGATTGGTGGGCAATAAGTAGCCTGCGTCCCATTCCGCCAATAAGGCCGAAAACCACGGAGTGTGAAGTCTTGAGGTATGTGATCACGACACTTTCTTGGCACACAAAAACCGTTTGGCCAAGTCAATGACAATTCAAAGAAACCAAGTTCTTCCCCATACACAAGAATGAAAACAAACAAGAAGAGAAGAGCCAATTGCAATGTTACAACTCCCATGGTTTAACAAACAACTCAGACAAAAATAACAAATGCAAAGCTACTGTATAAATGATACTTGGTTTGGTTTACCTATTGCTAAAGTGTCAGTTTCATTCCCTCTCTCTTCCTTTCTCATGCCATTGGCACATCCATATCCTAAACCAAAAATGTCCTCTGTTGCTACTGAGTGCATGTATGAGCCATTTTTGTGTGTATATTACTGAAATTTTCACTTTATGAGGAAGCTTCCTTGGCCTGTGATAGGGTAAGAGCAAGAAAAACTTCTTGTTTGAAGTATGTCTTTTGTGCAACAGTGTTAATTAATAGTCTTAGTGCCTTTTGCACTTTTATTTTGTTTTGTTGAGCCAGAAGTGAATCAATCACATTACTAGGTGTCTCGAGTCTCAAGGCCTAATTTGCATGAGCTGTTGACAATTACTAGTAAGAAAAATGTTTTAGAACTCTAAGAACATCCACAATGGAACGATTAATGGGTTTGTTATTTCCAGATTGTAATTTTTGGCCAACAAAAATTAATATTTGTGTCGCAATGGAGTTGCTAAGTGTGTTGCTAGGGTAGCGTTTGGTAACGTTTTTGGTTTATGTTTACAAAACTATTATAAATTGATTTTTTTTTTTATTTTTAGAAAAATATAAACAACAAACGCGTTTGATTTGAACAAAACGTTTGAAAATTTTGAAAAATAAAACTAAAAAATATGTTTGTTCAGTCCTAAAATATTTATATTTATTTTTTATTTTTTTTATGACAATGGGATCATTCAAATTAAAAAGAGTACACTTAGCAATTAGATATACCAAAAGATCGAAGAGCGCCAAGGATATTGATTTTGTTTTTAAGGTTCATGGCAATGAAAAAATAACTCTTAGGGTCCAGTTTTGAACAAGTGCCATGTTTCGTCCATTGTTGCTTCCAAAATGCAAAATCAGCTTGAAACTCATTTTTGTAAGCTTGGCTGTCTAGGAGAGTTGGCCAACGAGTTGAAACTGAACCTCGAATGCCCTCTACCTGCAAAAAGACATTATACCATCCAACAAACAATAAACATACAAGTTCAAATTTGAAGCTAAAAACCAAAATCCAAAAGAAATTTGACATGCGGACTTACATATTTTCTCTTTAGTTCATGGATTGGTGGGCAATAAGTAGCATACATCACATTCTGCCAGTAAGTTCGAAAAACATGTAGTGTGAAGTCTTGAGGTATGTGATCATGACACTTTCTTGGCACACAAAAACCGTTTGGCCAAGTCAACGAAAATTCAAAGAAACCAAGTTCTTCCCCATGCACAAGACTCAAAACAAACAAGAAGAGAAGAGCCAATTGCAACTTTACAACTCCCATGGTTTTACAAACAACTCAGACAAAAACAACAAATGCAAAGCTACTGTATATATGATACTTGGTTTGGTTTACCTAATGCTAAAGTATCAGTTTCATTCTCTCTCTTCCTTTCTCATGCCATTGGCACATCTATACCCTGAACCAAAATTGTCCTCTGCTGCTACTGAGTGCACGCATGAGCCATTTTTGTGTGTGTATTACTGAAATTTTCACTTTATGAGGAATCTTCCTTGGCCTGTGACTGGGTAAGAGAAGGAAAAACTTCTTGTTTAAAGTATGTCTTTTGTGTAGTAGTGTTAATTAATAGTCCTAGTGCCTTTTGCACTTTTCTGTTGTTTTGCTGAGCCAGAAGTGAATCAATCACATTACTAGGTGTCTCAAGTCCTAAGGCCTAATTTCCATGAGCTGTTGACAATTATTAGAAAGAAAAATGTTTTAGAACTCTAAGAACATCCACAATGGAACGGTTAATGGGTTTGTTAGTGTCAGATTGTAATTTTTGGCCAACAAAAAAATACTATTTGTGTTGCAATGGAGCTGCTAAGTGTGTTGCTAAGGTAGCGTTTGGTAACGTTTACGTTTTTGGTTTATATTCACAAAACTTTTATAAATTAATTTTTGTTTGTTTTTAGAAAAATATAAACAACAAACACGTTTGATTTGAACAAAATGTTTGAAAATTTTTAAAAATATAAACTAAAAAAATATGTTTGTTCATGTCTAAAATATTTATATTTATTTTTTATTATTTATGACAATGAGATCATACAGATTAAAAAGAGTACAATTAGCAATTATAAATACCAAAAGATCGAAGAGCACCGAGGATATTGATTTTGTTTTTAAGGTTCATGGCGATGGAAAAATAACTCTTAGGGTCCAGTTTTGAACAAGTGCCATGTTTCGTCCATTGTTGCTTCTAAAATGCAAAATCAACTTGAAATTCGTTTTTGTAAGCTTGGCTATCTAGGAGAGTTGGCCAACGAGTTGAAAGTGAACCTCAAATACCCTCCACCTACAAAAAGACATTACACCATCCAACAAACAATACACATACAAGTTCAAATTTGAAGCTAAAAAACAAAATCCAAAAGAAATTTGACATGTGGACTTACATATTTTCTCTTTAGTTCATGGATTGGTGGGCAATAAGTAGCCTGCGTCCCATTCCGCTGATAAGGACAAAAAACATGTAGTGTGAAGTCTTGAGGAACGTGATCACAGCACTTTCTTGGCACACAAAAACCGTTTGGCCAAGGTAATGACAATTCAAAGAAACCTAGTTCTTCCTATACACAAGAATGAAAACAAACTGGAAGAGAAGAGGCAATTACAAATTTACAACTCCCATGGTTTAACAAACAACTCAGACAAAAACAATAAATGGAAAGCTACTATATATATGATACTTGGTTTGGTTTACCTAATGCTAAAGTGTCAGTTTCATTCCCTCTCTCTTCCTTTCTCATGCTAATGGCACATCCATATCCTAAACCAAAAATGTCCTCTGCTGCTAGTGAGTGCATGTATGAGCCGTTTTTGTGTGTGTATTACTGAAATTTTCACTTTATGAGGAAGCTTCCTTGGCCTGTGACTAGGTAAGAGCAGGAAAAACTTCTTGTTTAAAGTATGTCTTTTGTGCAACAGTGTTAATTAATAGTCCTAGTGCCTTTTGCACTTTTCTTTTGTTTTGTTGAGCCAGAAGTGAATCAATCACATTACTAGGTGTCTCGAGTCCCAAGGCCTAATTTGCATGAGCTGTTAACAATTACTAGTAAGAAAAATGTTTTAGAACTCTAAGAACATCCACAATGGAATAGTTAATGAGTTTGTTAGTGTCAGATTGTAATTTTTGGCCAGCAAAAAGTATTATTTGTGTTGCAATGGAGCTGCTAAGTGTGCTGCTAAGGTAGCGTTTGGTAACATTTTCGTTTTTGGTTAATGTTTAGAAAACTTTTATAAATTGATATCTGTTTATTTTTAGAAAAATATAAACTATAAGCGCGTTTGATTTGAACAAAATGTTTGAAAATTTTCAAAAATATAAACTAAAAAATATGTTTGTTCAGTCCTAAAATATTTATATTTATTTTTTATTATTTACGACAATGTGATCATATATATTATAATTTAGAAAAAAAATAATTAAAAAAATATTGGAAAAAAAATTATTTGAAAAAAAAATTATTTGAAAAAAAAAATTATTTGGAAAAAAATTAATTGAAAAAAAATATTTGTTAGTCAAATTTTTAAATTTCTGTTTAAAAACCAACGTAAACTCATTTTTTTAGTTTATATTTTTTCCTCAAATTTATAAACTAAGAAAATCATTTATAAACTAAAAAAATTATCAAACAAGTTTTTATTACAGTATTTAAAATTTTTGGAAATATAAACTGAAAACTAAAAATGCAATGGTTACCGAACAAGCCCTAGGTGTGTCAGTCACTAATTGGCTAGCCACAATTAGCAAGTGTTTGGGCAGCCAAGAAGAGAGAGAGAGAAAGAGAAGAGAAAAAGAGAGGGGCACTTATAAGTGCAGTTGGGTGGGGCCCACTGTAGTTTTTAATTATTATTTATTTTATTTAGGAGTTCTAAAAGCTTTAATGGGGTGAGTCCCGATCTTTGTTGTTGTTGTTGTTTTTTTATTTTTTATTTTTTAAAAAAATTTCATGTCATTAGAGCTTAATTAGAACTCTAAAATTAGGGAATGTATCATTGTTGTTACTAGTAGTACAAGAACAAGACAACACAAATTACACCAGAGAAAGATACAGACCAACAAAACAAATGTTTATAAAATTATTCAAAATAAAGATTAGACTTGATGAATTGTAAATCCTTATCAACAATTAAATCTAGTCCATTCAATTTAAATTTTGAATAATATTTTTTGGATTTGTAACATTGCTAATTGTGCTAAATAATTCTGTTAGCTATTTCCAACCCTTTATTAATTTTTTTAATCTAATTTGATTTTAAATTAGAGTGTAAAAATTTGATTTGATATGAACTATTCTAATTTTTTCATTATATTTTCATCAAAATATTTTTAAAAATTTCTTCTTATCCCAAATTTTTATTTTCATCAAATATGATAAATACATAAATAAATAAATCATTTTAAATGTTTCATCTTTTTAGGTTTTCATCAAATTCAAATGTCACGCCCCCAAAATAATATAGTAAATACCACCCAAAACATTTATTAATAATTACATAAATTAGAGTAAATAATCCTTTCATTACATGAAGTTAATAATACAAAGAGTTTAACATAAATAAATGCCCTTTAAGCTTACACCTTTCCAAGTCTTAGCTTGGTTACAACAAAAATAAGACTAGCTCATAAAATTTTAGCCCTAGGCTATACAAAAATATACAATCAAAACAAAGAAGCTTGTGCTCCCAAAGTCCCACCAAGCTATTGTCTTGGCGGAGGCAAGTCATCAATACCTGAAAATATTTTTCCCAAATAGGATGAGCCACAATCCAGTAGGAATAATCTAACACGATATATAAGATTTAACAAAGGTATAAGTGCAATGTGCATGTACAATGTCTGGGATAAAATATTTACACTTTTATACATATTCATAAAGACATCAAGTCCACATTCCCTTTCACTTTCCTTCAATTCATTTCAATACATGAGCCAATTTCATTATTTCTCAATAACCCAAATGAGACTATAACTCAATGATTCAACAATTTCATAATTAACACACAAACACTTTCAACTGCCATTTTACGGATATTTCGTCCGCGGGATCAGCAACCATGTATAAGTTTTGGGACTTTCACCCAGGACATTCCGGCCAACTTAATTATAATGGAGTCCATCCTCTTTCTCCTCCCAAAACAATCATACATATGCAATGTATTTAAACACATACACACATGAAGTACATCCTCTTTCTCCTCTCAAATAACCATATATATACAATGTATTCACACATAATCATATTCAATGACAACTAACAAGTGATTAGTTTTAATTCACCTGATCCACATGCAATTTCTACAACAATCAAAGCTATCCTCCACCGATAGCCCAATACAGATATTTATAAACAGATATACAATCTCAAGATAGAAAATTTAATCAAAATTTCCAAAGGTGTGAGGCATTATACATTCAATTCCATAATCTATTTCAATACTCACTCAATTCTATGTTTGCAATACCAATTTCAATCATTTATACAAAATAGATATGATAATCATTTTAGGGCAAAAATCTCCCTTTTCAAAATACCAATCCAAACACCAAAATCACCCATTTTGACACAACATGACTTCATTTTTAAACCCCATGTTCATTTATTTCATTTCCACTGAAAACCCCTCTTTTACATTTCATCCAAACGATAGGTTTGGCTCAAAAAACTCCCAAATCCCACCATTGTTACACAACCACAAATAACTAAGTTAAAAATCATAACAAAGTATAAAAAAACCCTACCTCAAAGAGAGAAGATGAGCCAAGAGAGAGAGAAACCTCAAAGATGTTGAAATCCAACTCTATTCGGATCAAAGTGAAGATCTTGAGAAGCTCCACCTTTTTAATTAAGGCACAAGGATTGAGAAATCACTAGAACTATGTGGAAATTTAGAGAGAGAGAGAGAGAGAGAGAGAGAGAGAGAGAGAGAGTATTTTAGAGAGAGAGGGTCTCACTTTAGGGTTTTTAGAAGAATAGATCTGAAAAAGTGAGGTAAAAAGTGATTTTCGCTATCTAATATATGCACAGTCCGCTCGAGTGGAAGAGTTGATGCTCGAGCATTAGACACAAAAATTTGTTTTGCTCGAGCGCAAAAAGAGACTTGTTCGAGCCGAAATACACACGTTCAGTACTTTTGCAGACAATAGAGAAACTGCTCGAGTGTAGGAAATGTCGTTCGAACGTGGAAAACACTCATCCAATATTTTGAAGACGTGCAAAGTACTGAGTGTTTGCAAACCCCACTCGAGAGCAAGAAGGCCCGCTCGAGTGGAAGACCAAAATTCTGGGCAATACAAGGTTTGAAAACTGAGTAAGTAACCTACTCCAAACACACTCAAAATGCCTAAATAACCAAATTTAAGGAGGAATAAAAAGCAAAAGACAATGAACAATATTCAGAAACCATAAATCTGAATCTGGAGTACAACAAGTGACAGGTCAAAACCGGTATCGATATATCAAATATGATACAAAATTTAATAAATTCTTAATTTGATAGAAAAATAATAACCTTTAATTGATTTGATGAATATTTAATGAAAAGATTGATAATAGAAGAGAGAGAGTGAGAGTAATGTGGGTTCACTTTATGTAAAATATTTTGTGCAATTAGCCTAATTTCAATAAACAAATAAGAAAAAAACTCTAGAAAAGTCATAGAATAAATAGAAAGATGGTTAGATCAATTAGTCAAAGTTGGGTTGAGATCTCACATTTCTTATTTTTTCGAGAAATTTGGTCTCTAGCAAATGAAACTATGACTTAAATGCCACTTTTATTGAATTCACCAATTACAATTATTTTAAATAATTAAAAATATTGTGTTTCAAGATGACGAAATGTGTGGAAGCCACATTGGGGGAAGATCCCTCGCCCACCGTGCTATTTCGTAAGGGTATTTGTGGCCGTGCATGCAGATCGACACCCAGAAGTTTGTGAGGAAATGCAAAAAGTGCCAAAAATTATTCGCGCACTAGATTCACCAATCAGCTAAAAAACTCCTTCGTCTCATAAGTCCTTGGTCGTTCGCAATGTGGGGACTCGACATCGTGGGACCGCTCCCAACAGGCCAGGCAACCGTAAATTCTTTATAGATGCGATGGATTACTTCACCAAGTAGGTAGAAGATGAACCCCAGGCAACCATCAAAGAAAAGGACATGAAGATGTTTGTCTGGCAGAACGTGATAACACGGTTCAGAGTCCTCAAAGCTTTGATCTCTGACAATGGCACCCAATTTGATGGAAGATTGTTCAGAGGATTCTATGAGGACCTGAAGATAGAATTCTACAACTCAACACTGGCCTATCCTCAATTGAATGGCCAAGCCGAAGTGTCAAACAAGACCATTCTGGATGGGTTGAAGAAGAGACTAGAGAAAGCAAAAGGAAAATGGACCGAAGAACTTTTGACTATCCTCTGGGCCTACTGAATGACACCATGACACTCAACGGGAGAGACACCTTTTGCCTTGGCATATGTCATGGAAATGGTCATCTCACTAGAGATCGACATGCCCACTATCTGAAGTGAAAATTTTGACTCGGGCTTAAACGCAGAAGCCATCGCCCATGAGTTAGACCTTGCAAAAGAACACAGGGAGAAGGCACTGATCCATACCACGACATACTAGCAAGAATTGTCCAAGAAGTACAACAAGGCAGCTCACCCCAGACAATTCAAGGTTGGGGATTGGGTTTTGCAGAAGGTGATGGACAACACTCTAGTGTCGAGTGAAGGAAAGCTAGGGGCAAACTGGGAAGGGCCTTACAAGATAACCGATCTGGCAGGCAAAGGAACATACCATCTGGAAGATTTAGACGGCAAAGCCATACCTCGACCATGGAACGTAGCTAATTTGAAATTGTATTACTTTTAGTTTAAACTTTTCATGTACTTTTTTCTAAAAGGAAGACATACCCCTCCAATCTCTGATGTAATTCTTTGAGTCTCATTAAGAATTTGTGAAATTTATGGCTTTTTTGAATCAGTATATGATGGCAATGAATTACTGTACTTAGCAAATTTGTTGTATTAATAGATTGCAGTGTACATGGGGCAACTAGCTCCCAGTTGAGGTGATTTTGCCTGGCACGAAGAGTTGATGAATTGTTTAACTCCCAACTTTTAGCCGAGGTGATTTTGCCCATCAAAAAGAGTGGATGAATTGTTCAACTCCTAACTTTTAGCTGAGATGATTTTGCCCAGCTAAAAAAGTTGATGAATTGTTCAACTCCCAAGTTTTAGCTGAGATGATTTTGCCTGGCTAAAAAGGGTTGATGGATTGTTCAACCCTTGATGTTGTAGCCAAGATGATTTTTCCTGGCTAAAAGAGTTGATGAATTGTTCAAATCCCAAATTTTAGTTGAGATGATTTTGCCCAGCTAACAGAGTTGATGAGTTGTTCAACTCCCAAATTTTAGCCGACATGATTTTTCCAGGCTAAAAGAGTAGATGACTTGTTCAACTCCCTGAATTATAGCCGAGCTGATTTTGCCCGGCTAAAAGAGTTGATGACTTGTTTAACTCCCATATTTTAGGCGAGATGATTTTGCCCGGCTTAAAGAGTTAATGACTTGTTCAACTCCCAAACTTTAGCTTAGATGTCTTTACCCAGTTGAAAGAGTTGATGAATTATTCAACTTTGATCTTCTAGCTGAAATGACTTTACCCGGCTAGAGAGGTTGGCGAATTGTTCAACTTCAATCTTCCCACCGAGATGATTTTACCCAGTTGAAGGAGTTGCTAAATTATTCAACTCCAACCTTCTAGCCGAGATGATTTTGCTCAGCTAAAAGGGTTTGATGAATTGTTCAACTCAAACCTTTTAGCCGAGATAGTTGTACCCGACTGAAAGAGTTGATGAATTGTTTAACTCTAACCTTTCAGTCGAGATGGCTTTGCCTGGCCACAATAGTTGATGTTTTGGTTAATAAAATTGCACGATTGCAAGAAAGAGGCATACATTGCAAAGTTAGACATGACAAGAACTTGTAAAAAAAATTATTGATCAAAATTGCAAGTACAAATCTGGGGAGAGTAGCCCGATTACATAAAGTTCAAAAGAAAGAAAATACAAAGCTAGACTAGGCGTAGGGGGAGAGATCAGTAAATTCATTTCTAACACCGGCCACGATGTCCTCTAAATCGACCACGGCGGCCCTTTCTACTTCACCGCTCACTTTGGTCAGACAAGTTTTGACCAGCCACCTCCTCGACATCTTCCTCAGCCTCTTCCTCAGCCTCATCTTGTAGAGAGTTGAAGACATCATTTGCATAGGTGAAGACCTCGGTTTCAGGTCCTTGGCCGAGCTTATCACAAGCTTCCTTCTAACCGGATTGAAAAAAGATGTCCTTGGTGGCTTCGATCGGCTTCGAGTAGCTCTCCTCAGCCTCTTTGAAGCTAGGGTTTTCAGCCTCATCCATGGCTTTGACCCTCGCCTTCTTCACCTCTTCGAACTTAGTCTTCAAGGCGTCTGTCTCGTGCTTGGCTTTACCGAGTTGGCCAAGGAGCTTCGCGTTATTAGCATTTGCGATCTCAAGCAAAGCCTTAGTTTGGCTCAACTTGACCGAGACATTCTTGCCAGTAGCATTCAGCTCGGTCACTTTGTGCCGCAGGTTGATAACACGGTTCATGACTGTAACATGCCTGGGGATACCCGTGCGCGCTAAACAGTACGGACTCCCAATTTCTTTGATCTAGTCTCGCGAGTGCAATGTGAAACGTAGATGAGAGTCCATATTTGGCAACTTTATAGAAAATCCATTTTATTACAAAATTATTGTCACAAATGGACTGCGTCATCAGATCTCAGAGATGCCACCTAATATTTATTTTGAGAAAATTAGGAAACCCGTAACTTATGCCAAGGCCACTATTCGTTGTAACCAAGGATGCTTGGCTCGAAACCTTAGGTATGAAGGGGGAATGTATTAATTGAGCACCTCTGCCACCCGATCAAAATATCGGCTTTTACTAAACCATTATATGAATTTTATTTTCTTTATATGTTCATATTCTGATTATTTAATAAATCCTAAAATTCACTATGTGAAGCATATAAGTATAGACTATGCTATTCATTTTTAAAAAAAAAAAATTGATTTCAGGTATTTTGAAAGAGGTTTGAAGATGTACAACCCAAATAAATTAAGTTTACAAATATGAAAAATCAACATCATTCCAAATTAAACAACACAACCTCTATCCACTGGCATTCATATAGTTATATCAAGTAAGCAAGTCACCACATGGAAGGATGCTTAAACATAATAAGACAAACACACACAAGCGGGATACTAAAGCATAAAAACTTATATATTTACCGATGTCCCACGAACAGCTACAAAACAAAGTTAGTAAAACATGCATGATCTTATATACAAAATCTTAATGCAATTCACTTATGAGATGCAACTAAAGATTCGGCTTCTAAGATATGACATGTGAATCATATAAAAAACATGATGTAGCGCACATAATCACATATGAATTGATTAAATCCACAAATGCAAACTTAGTTGAATCAAGATGCATGAAACATGGATGCAAAGCATGGATCTAATGAAAAACAAAATATGATGCGTACTCATAAATAAAGAAAGCAAGTAAAATGACGGGATAGAAAGAAGCTGGGCAGGGAATTAGTACAACGTTTTAAATATTATAAATCTGAGGGAGATGAATAAATATTACAATATAATATAAAAATTCTCACAAACACTCAAAATAAAATAAACATAAGAAAATAGTAGCTTCAAGCGCCTCAAAGACCATCAGAGATTGATCTTCTTAACGTCGGAAGGTTGTTTGGTTTTGCCTAGAGGTCGCGGGCACGATCATAAAGGTTGCAGGCGCAATGGTGTACTTTTAGGTGGCTACCTGGCCAACTAACGGGCTGGGTAGCTCAATAGGCTCGGCTAAACTCTATTTTTCCACAGGAAAACAGAGCTAAAAACAATATATATGGGAGTCTCAACTCATCACTTTCAATTAGATTACAACAATATATAATATAACAAGAAATCAAAACAAAAGAGCAAAATAAGTAAGAAATGCAATGGGTTCAATATGACGTCTGATTGAACCCAACTCAATTTTATTATCTTGTGCCTCTTTTAGTCTAATTTTATTAGCCACTTTTAATTACCTTTCCATTCTTTAATCATTTTGTCCAAAAGTGATAATTACATCCACTAATGAAGAGAAGCGTCAAATAAGAAGTTTGTTCTTGTCATGAGAGAGATGTAATGCCCTAATAATGAACCTCCGAAGAGAAACCATTAAGCATGAAAGGTCTCTTTCTCATGCTTAAAACAGAACTAAAAACAACAAGTATGAGACTCTCAACTCATCACTTTTAATTAGATTACAACAATATATAATATAACAAGAAATCAAAGCAAAAAAAAAAAAAAAAAACAAAAACAAAAAAAAAAAGGAGCAAAATAATGAAAGAAAATAAAATAAATTGAAAATTCACCTTTTTAAGAAAGGATGAACTTCATGATTTTCAAACTTCCTTTTGATCACCCTGAAGTGTCTGAATTATGTTCTCAATCCTCAATTTGAAAACTTGAAATTCTTGCTAGAATGATGGCTTGGAGGTGTATGTGGTGAAAAATGATTATCTCTCTTATTTTTGTTCACTTTTACCAACATCCACTCTTCTTCATGATCAAAGCTACTGAAATTCAAGTATTTCAGAATTATTGGAGGAGTTTTGGGTAGAAAAGATGGAATTTCAGTTTGTATGAAAGGTATGGGGTGTATATGGAAGATAGGAGTGTTTTTAGCTCAAAAACTCAACCTTTCTCTCTCTTTTCACTCTTTTCTCTAGCTCAAGTGTTCTCTTCTTAATCTATCCCCCTCCTTCTCTCAATAATCTAATATATATATATATATATATAGGCTAAGCAAGTGGATAAATGGTGGAAGACAAGGTGGAAGACAAAGGAAGATAATATAACTAATAGAGCACTAATGGAGTTAATGGGAAACAAAAGTGGAGCCTCATCTCTAATGGATCAAGCACTAAATAATGGAGGCTGAGTGTATAGGCATTTGGTGATGAATATATCAAAAAATGGGTCAATGAGGTGTCACAACCGAACCAAAAAAAAAAAAAAAAGGGTTTGATGCTATTTCGGGTCGGGTCAACAAAATTTGCTCTTAGCCTAACTTCAAATAGGCATATCTCCCTTATCCGGACTCAGTTTTAAGTGATTCTTTGATCTAAATTAAAGCCCCAGAAGTATACTTTCCAATGGTGGTGGTCTCACATCTAAATTCTCAGTGTATAAAGAGATATACCTAATTTAGTGAAGACTGTTTATTTCTGTCGGGCTAGGTCAACAAAATCTACTCTTAAGCCCAACTTCAAACCCTTATCCAGACTTGGTTTTAGGTGATTATTAGGTCTAAATTGAAGCCCCGGAAGTCAAATTTCCAATGGTGGTTGCCTCACATCTAAATTCTAAGTGTACAAAGAAATATACCTAATTTAGTGAAGGCTGTTCATTTCCCTCGAGCCAGGTCAACAAAATTTGCTCTTAAGTCCAACTTCAAACGAGCATATCTCCCTTATCCGAATTTGGTTTTAGGTGATTTTTGGGTCTAAATTAAAGCCCCAGAAATCTAATTTCCAATGGTGTGACCTCACATCTAAATTCCAAGTGTACAAAGAGATATGCCTAATTAAGTAAAATCTGTTCATTTCCTTCTTAACGATTTGATGCTCATCCTTTTCCTAAACCAATTTCTTCCATCCCCTCCTATTTCCTTCAACTCTAAACCTATACAGAATATGTTTTTAAATATTTTTCAAAGAGTTCACATCCCTTCCATTTATTTCCACTTTGTCTTTTCTCGATTTGATGAAAAGTGCAATATGTTAATTGAAATAGGAGTCTCAGAACATCGTAGAAACATTTGGAAAAATGTTTTGAAAAGAGAGTTTTAAAGTCTAAAATAGTTTGTCCAAAAATGTGTAAAGGTTAGAATTAAAACTCAAATTCTATCTCTTTTCTGAGGATTCTGTTAGAAACACATTCTCATTGTCATCATCGAGTAATCAACAGAAAGCGCACATGTCTTAGGGCTAGTCAAAATGGGGTGTCTACAATGACAAGGTGTGTTTTTTGGATAGCTTGCATGAAATCAAAAGAAAGTTAGCCCAAGCAAGAAATCATCCGAGCAAACAGTTGGAAAAATTTAGAAGCTCTTACCCTCGTCATTGACTTCACTGCGAACTTAACTATCCAAGTGTGTGGAACATGCTCGGTCCCAGCTACGACTTCTGGCAGAAGTAGGGACTTAGAAAGATCAAAGGAATGAGATGTTTCCTGTCCGCCTCCAAAAAAAGCCCTAACTTTTTCACTTTTCTCTCTAGCCCAACCTTTTAAAAGCAGAATCACCACTCTCAATTGAACTTAGCACGCAAACAGGGATGGGTTGTTGCCTCTAAACTAGAGGAGGAAGTAGTCTCTATTTGTAGAGAGAGAAATAGGTTTCTCCAAAGCTGTGCACCAGAGCTACCATTTTACTAGAAACCCACTTTATATGTATCAGTGTAAGAAATGGGTTAGACCATGCAAGGGACAACTGGTGTGACGACCGGTGGGACGACCGGTGGGACAACCGGCCGGTTGTCCGGTGAGACTCACGTCCAACGTAAATGCACAGTGTTTTCTCCTCAATTTGGTGAAATTTTTGGGTAGTTCTCATTTTGATATCAATTTGATGAAACTGTTGGAGCCAAAAAAGTTTTTTTTTTTTCACCAAATTCAAATTTGGTGATGGTTTTTCTTAACCGTTAGAGATGGTCTCAACTGGGCATTGTTGATGTAGCAATTACTTCTTTTATTTTGTTGCTTCAAAACTTAAAAAATTAATAACTTTTATTAGACACATTTATTTTTAATAAAAATTATATTTTTAGAATCTACACAATGAGATCTATTAAATAAGATTAATATTGAATAAAATTTTTATAAAAATAAAATAATATTTTTGATATGAAACTAATAATTTCTCAGTTTATGAAACTATTCAGTAAAAAAAAAAATTCAATTTTGCACAACAACCGATAATATTCTCAGTTCTAAAATTAAAAAAAATAAAAAAAAATCTCAATTTTGCAAAGAAATGTTTCATGAAATCGTTACATCAACTAAGAAAAATTTCAATTTTCGAAAGTGTTAGCTCATGCTGAGCATTGACGTTTTGTTTCTATTTATAGTTTTAATCCTCTTCAAATTTCTTTCTTTTAACATTTCGGATAGTTACAAAAAATATTGACTTACACTGTAAATTTTAACTCTAAAAAAATTTTTTAAAAAAAAAAAAAAAAAAAGAAACAAACAGAAGGGCAGTCAAAGGTCTATGCCAATATGATTTGTTTGGATTGCCAGAAATTGAGAGAAAAATTCATCGATTAGCGAGTCTCTGAAGTGATTTCAAAAAAGGGGAAAAAAAAATAATTTTGGTGGACAGAGGATAATCAGTCTGCCTTAATTTTACTTGTTTGATTTTGTTATTTCTTTGACTCTATTTTATCTTCTTATAGAGACCAAACACTCAGAGAGAGAGAGAGAGAGAGAGAGAGAGAGAGAGTGGGGAAATGGGAACTTGGGCTCTGAGAATCTTGGTCCTGGCTTGGGATTTCTTGACGAGATCGGCCACTATGCGGAAGCGTCAACGGCGGTAGTACTGACGGAAGGGTCATTTCGAAGTGTTTTGAAAAAATAGTAAAAAATTAATTTTTTAATTTTGTTTGACTTTTTTTTAAAAAAAAATGTGTAAAAAATGTGATAGATGATGTGACTTAAAATGGATTAAAAATTGAGAAGTGATTTTTAATCTATTTTCCAAATTAGGCCTTCATCTAGTATTAAAAGTTAATAAGCAAAAAAATTTATTTAGGATTTAATGAAATATAAATTTACAAAATGAAACTTGTATATAAATGAAGCTTGGAGAGGCTACTGCACATGGTGCGTAGCGAAGGATGGAATTAGGAGAATATTATGGGGGCCATGGTCTCTCTGTTTCTGTGAAAAATATTATTTGTTCTAACACTTTAAAAACATATATATATATATATATATCATTTTATACACAAAATGACACCCTAGTATAGAAAAATACATATTTTATTATTCTCTCTTTTTTTTTTTCTATTTCACACTAAAAAAATTTCTTCATCCTATTACATATTATTTCTATGATATTTTATATCTATATATATAAAATTTATATATCATATTGTACATATATGTGTCTTTGTGTATTTGTTGATTTTTTTTTCCGGCTCCTCCAATAATAAAATCCTAGTTTCGTCCCTATGCACAGCCGTAACTGTTGTGTAGCTAATGGGACTTTTTCCGAGCCTTATTCTGATGATCTGTACCATTCAATTTTTAGAAAATATCGAAAAGAATATGTCTATAAAAAATTCAAGTTAATTGGATATCGATATCCTTTTTATTAAGTCATGTTTATAGTCAAATTTATATTTAAAATTAAATTTATCATTCAATTTTTAAATATAAATATGTCTTGATAAAAGGAATACTAATATTTAATTAATTTAGATTTTTATAAATATGTTTTACTTAATTTATTTTAAAAAGTGAATAATTTAAATTATCAAAATGAGGTAAAAAAAGGTTCCATTACAATGCAATAGTTATGCACAATAGCCTCCTCAATCCCGTAAAAATAACCCTAAAAATAACGAAAATTGCTTTAGAGCTCTAAAAGAGCACCTCTAAACTTAGCATTAAATTGTCTTCTTCTGGCCACTATTTTGTCTTTGTCAACAATGGTAGAGGGCCCTAATTTCTGTGGCTCAAATGGCTCGAATTTGCCAAAACGACGTCGTTTTGAGTACAAAACGACGTCGTTTTGAGTACAAAACAACATTAAAATTGCCAAAACGACGTCGTTTTGGCAATTTTGAGCCATTTGAGCCACAGAAATTAAGGTCCTCAAACATTTTTCTTTGTCTTTTTCTTTTTTTTTTCTTTTTTTTTTTTAATTGGTTGCCAGCACAGTAGAACTGCTATTAGAGTAGCTCTACTAGAGCTCCCAATCACTGCTGAAAAATAACTGATTGACAGAGTTGCTCTGAAATGTAAGTGTGAAGTGGTTTCTTGTACAAATAAAAATAAGAATAATGTTTGAGGGCCACAATTTTTGTGGCTCAAATGGCTCAAAACTGTCAAAACGACGTCGTTTTGACAGTTTTGAGCCATTTGAGCCACAAAAATTGTGGCCCTCTACCATTGCCCTAAAAATAAATTAAAAATTGCTTTGGTCCAAAAGTGACACTCAAAATGAATCATGCCAACACATTTTAAGTCAGCTTTGTTCATTTTTTTAAAATTTTTTTGTCATTTATCTTGTATTTTGATTTTCTTTAATAAAGTTTTTTTTTTTTAATTATTAAAAAAAAGTCAGGTTGGGTCATACTACTATACACATCTCTTTTGGGATGTAGAATATATGTAAGTTATGATATTTATGATGTTGATTATTAGTACAAATGTCATAACTAAATCTTTTGCAGTCAAAAAAAAAAAAAAAAAAAAAAGAGTCATAACTAAATATCACATATGGTATAATTAAAAATCTTTTCAATCATAACTAAAATAAAAATCACAATAGATTATATAACCAATATCACACCAAGTCATAACTAATACTACAATGAATCGCAATATATCATAATTAAAAAATATAATTATTATAACTGGGGCATATGGCATACACCCAGAATGAGGTGTGTATTGTAAAATTTTTCTACTTTTTTAGGTAAATTATAAATTTACAATAAAGCTTCCCAGAAGTTATAAGAATACAAAAACACCACATGCGATTAATTTGCCTTCAAAATTTATGTTCGACTAGTTTAATGCAAAATTTGTTTTGTTTTGTTTTGTTTTGTTTTTTTTTTTTTTTTGCATCGCATTGTCTATTTTGGAACCTAGAGCTTGGAACCAAGAACAAAGCTGAAAGAGCTTAGAAATCAGGTTATACTCCCTCCTCTATTTAATAAAACTTAAGAGGAACATTATAATACACACTCCTCAAAAAATATATGCTATATGTGTGAGTGATTTTCCGATTACACTGCCCTCCTTAGTAATTCAGCTGTAGAACACAGGCAGAATAGATGGCACCCTGCTGTCCTGCACAGAAAGAAAAGGCTCCGGCGGTGGTTCTTCCACTCGGGGGCACTCCGACGATCAAGTCAGTATATCTCTCAAAGATAATCAAGTATTCAACTCGAAAGCTTGAGTATATAAAAACATACCTTAGACCCATGGGGGTGCCTCTCTTTTATAGCCAATACAATCCTAGTCCCAATAAAAGCCTGGCCCTAATGGACTTAGGATTACTGCTAATCTGGGACTCCCAGTGGGATTAGGATAAACTCTCTAAGAGTCTTATCTTGTCCCAAACTGAAGTCTTCTCCCAATCTAGGACTCTTGTCCATATCCAGGTTGAGTTCCCTCTTCATTCTAGGACTCTTGTCCCTTATCCGCTTATCTCGGATTCCGATATCTTCGGAGATAATCTCGGCCTTGCCAGGATTACCTCGGCATAACAACCAGGACACGTGGCACCTCGGCTGACATGTCGGCATCACCTTGCCATGTGTTGACACTCAGAAATATATCCCCACAACTGCCCCCTAGGTTCTATTACCTCGGCATTCTGAGGTGATGGAACCTATATCGTTCCTTCTTTCCATTACGTCGGCTATGAACTCCTTAGCCGAGATCATGTTCTTTGGGCCGACATGTCTTCTTTCAAGAACAAGAATTCAAATGAACTCTCCTACGCGCATGAGCTGTCATGCATCACTTCTCAACCGTTCTACTTACGCGTTATATTTTCATTGGCCCGTGCCTGTGACACGCCTGTAAGCCGTCTTTCGTCTGTCTGCGCCGTCTGACGTATGCGATGTTCTAGGCGCATTAAATGCCCTGTTTTGCCTCCGTTTCAAGTTTTTAACAAAACTTGTTTTTTCCCTCTCTCTTTCCTTACCTTTGTATTCGATTTACTTGCTTTTCTCTCTCTAAAGCTCTTGCTTCTTGAATCTGCCATTGCTAAGGCTCCAAGTTCTGTAACCGTCTTCGTTCGTCTTTCTGGTGATGCTTTACGACTCTGGTACTTGATTTCAAGAATCGTCTGCGTCTTCGAATTCTATTCAGCCTCACTTCGTGCAGTAGCAAATTTCCTTCTTACCTCAGTTCTTGATCTTTTCTGGAATTTTCTTGCTATTACTGTCTTGCTCAAACATTTAATTTACTGGATTATTCATCTGGATGCGTCTATTCCACGATTTTGCTCATGTCTTGAACATTTGCACTGTTTCACCACTTTTTTGCCACTGTTCTTGGCCTTCAACCCTTTGTATTCTCCATATTTCTGATAGCCCCTTTTTGTTCTAAATTCTGAAACTTCGTCTTTGTTTTCTGCTTTTTGTATCTTTTCCAGATACGTGCCTTTGATCTTCATCTTCATAGTTTTTAGACTTGGGATTTGTTTGTAGAACCTTTAATTTTTAGGGAAAACTGAAACAAGCCTTATCAGTACTTACCTAGGTTTTTGCCAAGGTTCCAATAACCCTTTAAGAACATCTTCTTTCGGTAATCAAATTCCTTTGCGCCGAAATCATGGGTATGTGAAGACATAGGGTAAATACCCCAACCAAACTCGAATACTTTAGGGAAGAGTTCTCCATTCCAGCTGATGTTCACCTTAGGCTAGCTGGGGATGATGATTCCATCATGCCTACAGACAATACGATGCCTTTTCCTATTGTAGCCTTTACTGAATGTGGACTCCGGCTTCCACTTAATCCCCTTTTTCGCGAAGTTCTCCACTACTATAGGTTAAACCCCATGCAACTTACCATCAACTTCTATCGAGTAATTAATGGTATCATAGCCCTAGCTAGGCAGGAGAACGTTAGGATCACCCTTGCCGATATCCAATATTGTTATACCATGTGCGCCCTGAACTTAAAAGAAAAAGGTTTCGTCTATTACCTCAAGCCAAGGTCCACCGAATTCAAAATCGTAGCTAACCTTCCAGATTCCAACAAGGGGGCTGGAGATGACTACTTTATTGCTTCTGGAAATTGGGAGTTTGCCCCAGACGAGGATGTCCATCTATACCCTCTTCCTCGAACAGTTAAAAAGGGCAAGGGTAAGAGCTCAGTGTCAATTACTTAGTTGTTTCTTTTTCAAGTCTTCAAAACTTTGTCTGTTTCTAATGTCTTGCTCTTCTTGTAGATGTTCGCAAGCCACCAAAGGATTTTCGCCAGTCCTACTTTCCAGGCAAAGACTTAAAGAAGCTCCTAGATATGCCAATCGAAAGCGCAAGGCTCCACTCCACTGAATTTTATTCCGACGTACAAGTCTACATTGCCCGACGTCCCGAAAAGAAAGAAGAAGAGCTTATCTCCTCCCTCTGCTACCACTTTACAAACCGCATCAACATCTCGGGCTGACCAAGGGTCAACCTCTGATCCAGCCGATCAACCATCAATTTCAGCCCCATACTTAATCCCAATACCAGAAAGAAAACGTCGGCGACGACTTTTCAAAACCGCTGAGATGGGTCGCCCGAAGCCTGTTGCCCAAGATCTCCTAGCCGACCTTCCTACGGACGTTGATGCTCAGCCGACGCAAACCATGCCCCCACCAAAGCCGAAGAGAACCAAGAAAGCCCAGCCAAAGGCTAAAGTGACTCAAGTTGAATCTGAGGACACTTTACCTATATCCAAACTGGCTGAGAGTGGGAAGACCGCTTCCGTTCCCACAAAAAGGTCTGCTGAAACACAGCCATCAGAGTCCACTCAATCAAAGAAGCCGAGGTCATCGCCTGCGACGACCTCGGGTTCCAAAATACCAAGAGTCCCCTGGGTGCCTGAAATCACTCTGGAAGATAAGTCTGTTCTAGCCTGTGACAGTGCTGATGACATCAATGTTGGCGTGGCACTCAGTACTGCTGTTCTCCTTCCTGGCAATCTTGAGCGGAATGCCAAAATGATCGAGTACGAGAACTACGCCCTCATGCTCCAACGTTCTGTACAAGTAAGTTCCCCCATTTGGCAACTTGTCTTTCTGCCTCCTTTTCTATACTTGTAAAGTTTGTGTAATAAATTTTCCCTTGGGTTCTTTCAGGTCATTCAACATGCCCATTCTCTCTCCATGCAAGCTTTTGAAACAAGGGAGAAGTTGGTCGATATGAGGCGGGAGGTTTCTGCCCTAAAAAAGGAGAACAAAACTTTTCTGACAAAGATAAAGAAGCTTGAAGACCAGGCTGAGGCTGCCACCAAAGCCCAAACCCTAGCCGAAGAAAAGGCCGAATCTGCCAAGGCTATTAAGAAGGTCGCCGAGGCCGAGAAGAGAGAGGCCGAGGACAAAAAGGCCCAAGCCGAAAAGGAACTTCAAGAGGCCTTATCTACTAAAGACGCCGAAATCAAAGCGGCCGACGAAAAGGCCTATGCTCAAGGAATGACCGACGTTACAGAGGAATACAAACTACAAGTTAGGTAGGTGTGCAACAGGGGTTTCTCCCTTGGTTGGATGGCTCTTGCAAAGAAACTTAATCTTCCTGACAATTCACCACTGCGCAAAGCCGACGCTATTCCTCTTCCATTTCCTCCACCTCCACCTCCAAGCCAAGCTGAAGATGAATTTGAGTCTGAATCTGAGGATGAGGATAAGGATGATGATGAGGCTTTGGTAAGGAAGCCCAAAGATGCTAGTGAGACCAAGTCCCCTCCTCAGGATGATCAAGTCCTAGACTTGACTCATGAGAAGGATGAGGAGGTTATCAAGGAGACCACTCCTGAGCAAGCATCGTCTGATGTTCCTCCAGTCAATAGAAGTCTTGATCAAACACTTGCCGAAATTGACGCTGAGTTGGCGGCGGAAAAGATTGCCGAGGTGGTTCCACCAAAATCCTCCGAGGTTCTAGCCCATCCAGCTGTTGATGCTGAAGGAGCCTGACTCTAATGTCTTTCTTTCCTTGTTGTTTGAACTTTTTTACTTTTCTATTTTCTGGACAATGTAAGCTTCCTTTTGTGGCCGATGTGCCTATCTTTGTCACTGCCGAGCAATTTACTTTTGGTTAGGCCGTAGTGCCTTCTTTGTACACAATTGCAACTGTTTTTCTCTGATTGCTTTAGTCTTTATTTTCTCTTGATTGCTTCTGCATGGTTCTATACTTAGAATATTTGGCATGCCTTTCATACTTTGCCTCCTTTGTGCAATCTTCTCAGGGTTAAAGACCTCGGGTATAGTAACTACAAGCTTTACTTCGGCAAGATACTAACCTGCAAACTTTTCATGAATTTCAACAAGTATATACTATTCAATGCTATCTTCGCCAACATTTCTCAAGTTATAACAAGTGCTAAACAATAATCTACTTGTAAATTATTACAAATTTCAACAAGTGTTTAAACAATATACTTAGCTTTTATTTCAACCTGTGAATTGCTGCAAATTTCAACAGATGATCGTATGTCGGCTTAACGTCATCTTGTAAATTGCTACAAATTTCAACAAGTGTTAAGCATCTTCTTTAGGTTTAACCAACCTGTAGATTGCTATAAGGGTTTAAGTAGTAACCTCGGCTTCACTTCAACTTGTAAATTGCTACAAATTTCAACAAGTGAAGAGAAACAGTAATCATCTCAGCTTAACTTCAACTTGTAAATTGCTACAAATTTCAACAAGTGAAGATAAGGAACCATCTCAGCTTATCTTCAACTTGTAAATTGCTACAAATTTCAACAAGTGAAGATAAGGAACCATCTCAGCTTAACTTCAACTTGTAAATTGCTACAAATTTCAACAAGTGAAGATAAAGAACCATCTCAGCTTATCTTCAACTTGTAAATTGCTACGAATTTCAACAAGTGAAGATCAGGAACCATCTCAGCTTATCTTCAACTTGTAAATTGCTACAAATTTCAACAAGTGAAGATAAGGAACCATCTCGGCTTAACTTCAACTTGTAAATTGCTACAAATTTCAACAAGTGTTAAGTGTCTTTGTCTTCTCTCTGCCCCCAATGTGAACCTGAGTTCCACTTGGGTTCTCATTATTCATGTCTCTCAGAAACAACATCATGTAACTTTATTAATCATATGTGTTTGAAGAATTCTAAAAAGATTTTATTGATGACATCGGCCAAAAATAAAGCACATCTTAATGATAGAAAAATTTCAAATTACAAGTGTTCCAAGGTCTTGGCAATGCTTTGCCCTCATTGTCTTCAAGCCGATAAGCTCCATTGCCTAATATTGAAGTAATTCTGTAGGGTCTTTTCCAATTTGGGCCAAGCTTGCCCTCTCTGGGATCCTTCTTATTGCTGACGACTTTTCTCAAGACTAGGTTGCCGACTTGAAAATCTTTTGGATTGACCTTCTTGTTGTAAGCTCTGGCAAGCTGTTGTTGGTATACTGCGAGCTGAATTGCAGCTTTCTCTCTTCGTTCTTCTAAAAGATCCAGATCTCGGGCTAAGAGTATATCATTAGTCCTATTCTCGACTCCCTGGGTTCAGATCCCTGGGATGCCGACTTCCAGTGGAATGACTGCTTCTGTACCATAAGCCATGGCAAAGGGGGATTCCCCTGTTGATCTTCTCGGCGTAGTCCGATATGCCCAAAGTACGTTGGGCAATTCGTCGACCCACTTTCCTTTTTTGTCGTCACAGCCTCTTCTTTATTCCATCCAAAATTACTTTGTTGGATGCTTCGCTGCCCATTACTTTGGGGAAAACTTGGTATTGAAAAGTAATTTTGATCTTGAATTTCGCACAAAAGTTCTTGATGAGTTTGTCATTAAATCAAGCGTTCGTTGTCGGCAATGATTGCTCTTGGAATCCCAAATCTGGTGATGATGTTTCTCCATATAAAGTTCTTGACATCCACATCTCGGATTTTGGCAAGAGGTTCTGCCTCTATCCACTTCGTAAAGTAATCTGTTGCTACCAGCAAGTATTTTCTCTGCCTAGTTGCCTGGGGACGTTGCCCAATAAGATCCATGCCCCACTGGGCAAATGGCCAAGGGCTGGATGCTAGGTTCAGGTCAGCAGCTGGCTGATGTATCAAAGGTGAAAACCTTTGGCATTGTTCACACTTCTTCACGTAGGCTTCAGCATCCTTTTGCATGTAGGGCCACCAATACCCCTGGGTAATGGCCCTGTGAGCTAGTGATCTGCCCCCAGCGTGGCTTCCACAAACTCCTTCATGAATTTCATATAAAAAATCTTCAACCTGCAAAGGGTGTACGCACCTTAAAAGGGGTCCAATGAAGGATCTTCTGTAGAGATGTCCGTCCGCAGTCAGGCTGAATCTTGCCTACTTTAATCTGACTTTGTGTGCCTTCTTGCGGTCTTCTGGCAGCTTTCCTTCTTTCAGGAATGCAACAATTGCATCCATCCAGCTTGGCCCCATGTTTACACACATTGTTTCTTACTCTGTGTTCTGTGGTTCTATGCTCGGGCCCGACATGTAGTCAATCATAATTGTCCTTGTTTTTCCAGTCTGCATTGAACTTGCCAGGTTGGCCAACGCATCGGCGTGGCTGTTATCATCTCGGCTTACTTTTAGTAGTCGAGAGTTTTGGAATAGGGCTGTCAATCTGATGACCTCTTTTGCATATGCTGACATCCTTTCGTCTCTGGCTGCAAATTCCCCTGTTGACTGGTTAACAATAAGCTATGAACCACAAAAAACTATTACCTCATCTGCTTCTGATGCTACTGCCAATTTTAGCCCTGCAATTAATGCCTCGTATTCTACTTCATTGTTTGAGGCCTTGAACCCCAAACGGATGGACTGTTCTATTATTTCTCCATCTAGAGATATCAGTAGTACTCCTGCCCCCGCTCCTTGTCGGTTTGAACTTCCATCGACAAACAGTCTGAAGGAGTCGCCGATGTAGATGCTGCAGGGTCTGAGTTTTTCCTTCCTTTGCTCTCTTGCCTTAGGCTGGGGTTCTCCTTGTTTGCTGGGACAATGTTTATCTAGGCTCAACAGAGCCTGATGTTCGATGGATTTAGGCGTGAATTCTGCTACGAAGTCGGCTAAAATTTGGCCCTTGATTGCTGTTCTGGGCCTGAACTCCAGGTCATATTGGCCCAAGGCCACTGCCCATCTTGCAATTCTTCCTATTAAGTCTCCTTGTTGTAATAAGGACTTCAGTGGGTGCTCTGTTAGTACCACAATCTTGTGCGCCTGAAAGTAATGGTTCAACTTTTTTGAGGCCATCACTAAGGCCAGCATTAATTTCTCTAGTGGTAGATACCTTGTTTCTGCGTCGGCCAAGGTTTTACTTACATAGTAAACAGCCTTCTGTTCTCATTTTTCTTCTCGGATTAGTACTGCACTTACTGCATGTTCTGACACAGCTAAGTACAAGAACAACTCTTCCCTAAGTTCAGGTGTTGAGAGGATTGGAGCTGTGGTCAGATACTTATTTAGGTCGGCCAAAGCGGCCTCACATTCTTCAGTCCTTAGGAAGTCTGTGGTCTTTTTCACCAGGTTGAAGAAGGGTTTACACTTGTCTGAGCTTCGGCTTATGAACCTGTTTAGGGTTGCGGCCCTTCCAGTAAGCATTTGTACCTGTTTTGCCAATGTTGGGCTTTGTAGGTCCAGGATGGCCTTGATCTGATTTGGGCTGGCCTCTATTCCCTTTCTTGTTACCAGGTACCCCAGAAACTTTCCAAATCCAATTCCAAACGCGCACTTTGATGCGTTGAGTCGGAGCCGATATGTTTTGAGGATATCAAATACCTTTTTTAGGTCGGCAAGATGACTCCTGGGCTCCTTGGTCTTTACGACCATGTCATCGATGTAGACTTCTACTGTTTGGCCGATCAAGTGCTTGAACATTTTGGTTACTAGCCTTTGGTATGTTGCTCCTGCGTTTTTCAAGCCAAAAGGCATTACTCTGTAACAGTACAGGCCTTTTGGGGTGATGAATACTGTCTTCTCTTCGTCTGGGGGATACATGGCTATCTGGTGGTACCCCCTATAAGCATCCAGGAAGCTCATCCTTCCATGTCCAGATGTGGCATCCACCAGCTGGTTAATTTTGGGCAGAGGGAAGCTGTCTTTGGGACAGGTTTTGTTTAGGCTCGTAAAATCTACGTATATCCTCCATTTACCGTTCTTCTTTTTTACTACCACAGTGTTTGAAAGCCATGTCGGATAATTGACTTCTCTGATGGCCCTGGCCTCTAGAAGTCTGTCTACTTCCTCCTCCACTGCTTCGACATGCATCAACGTCGGTCTTCTGGCTCGTTGTATTATAGGTTTGGCCGACCTGTCAACGTTCAGTTTGTGACATGTGACCTCGCGGTCAATGCCAGACATTTCATAAGGTGTCTAGGTGAACACCTCTATGTTTGTTCTCAAAAAGGCTTCCAGTTCTTTTTCTTCTTCTTTGGCTAAGCCTGAGCCGATAAGAAAGAAGCGCTCTTCATCGCCTTCCTGGACGAGGATTTTCTTTAGTGTTTCCTCACTCTTCTCGGCCAGCTCCTTGCCGACATCATCTAGGACCTCCATGTCATCATCTTCAATCTCTGCCTTCCCTGGTTCTTGTATGTTGCAGGTTCTTTTCATTGCTGCCATGGAGCAATTTTTTGCCTGCAGCTGGTCTCCTCTGACTTCTTCAATTCCATGTTCTGTTGGGAACCGCAATAGTTGATGCAACGTTGAGGGAACTGCCCCAATTGCATGCAACCATGGCCTTCCCAAGATGATGTTGTATGGTGAAGGTGTGTCAATTACGATGAACTCTGTCATGATTTTCTTAGTGCCAGCTTGTACTTCCAAGTTTGTAGCGCCCAGTGGCCACGTCGGCGTTCCATTGAAGCCGACCATCGGGCCATTCGATTGCTCCATGTCATCTGGGTGAAGGCCCAGCTCCTTGTAATATCTAACATACATGATGTCACAAGAGCTGCCTTGATCTATCAGGATGCGTTTCACTTGGCACTCTCCAACCTGGAGGGATACTACCAAGGCATCATTATGCGGGTGCTGGACCATCTCTAGGTCGGCTTCGGTGAAGGCTATCATCGGGCCTGGGTACTCTTCAGGCCAAGGTATTTTCTGTCCGACCTGGTTCACATGCTGCAGGTGTTTTACTCTTTGGGTTTCCCCCCGTATGTCATTTTCGTCTACCTTGGAGTGAATTACGTTAACCACCCTAGGTCCCCCTCCCTGTGGTTGTTGTGCTGGGGGAGGCGGGGCTGCTGGTGCTTGAGGCAACCTTGCCTGCTCTTCTCTGGTCCTGGCTTTGTCGAGAAGATCCCTCAGATGGCTTTGTCTTGCTAAGTCCTCTAAGTATGCTTTTAGGGCTCTGCAGCCCTGAGTTGGGTGCCCTTCTTCATTATGGTAAGCACAATGCCTACCAACGTTCCTGCCCATGTATTCCCCTGGGGCCTTTGTTGGTGCTTTGAAATAGGGTTGATTTCGAATTTGATCCAGGACTTTGTGGACCGGGATTCGGAACACAGTCGTCACTGCCTGTTTGCCCCTCAATTCTATCTCTACTTTGCTAAATCCGTTGTTACTTCGGCCTCGCTTTGGCGAGCCGTTCCCTTTTTCCTGTTTTACCTCCTTATTCCCTGATGTATCCTCCTCGGCTCTGGCATACTTCTCGATTCTTGCCATGAGCTCTTCCATACTCTTCGGCAATGTCTTCGCCAAAGATTTCCGTAGTGAACAATCATCTTTTAGGCCGTTTTTTAAAGACACGACCGCCACTTCTTGGTTGCATTCGGGTATTCGATTGAACACCTCATAGTATCTTTTTGCATAGGCCCTAAGGCCTTGATCCTTGCTGATCTTTAGAGCCATTAATGCGTCCACCCTCAATGGCTGCAGCTTGTTTGTCACGAACCTGGCTACAAACATCTCGGCCAGGCCTTCCCAAGTCTTCACGCTTCCCTTTGGCAGTTTGTGGAACCAATCTGATGCAATCTCCCCAAAGGACGAGGGGAACACTTTGTAGAGCAACGGCTCGTTTCCACTGTATAATGCCATTGAGTTCAAGAATAATCCAACGTGGAAGTTAGGGTCTGACTTACCATCGTAGATTTGAAACCTTGGCATACTGAATCTTTTTGGTGCCTCATATTTGTCCAGTTCTACCAAGAACGGTGTTCTCGGCTTGTCGGGTGAGGTAACCTCGACTTCAGCATTCTGTTCCTTCTTCTTGAGGTAGTTTCTCAAGTCTTCTTTACTCCTCCTCGGAGCTCGGCTATCTTTTGACTTCAGTCTTTTCGGCGCACTACTTTCGGCCTCGTGGTGGGCCCGTTTTGATATTTCTCCATGGGTTGTGTCAAAGCAGAGTGCCTGCCCTTGGACATGCCGATGTTCTTTGGGCTGTGGGTCCTTCGTGTGATATGTCCTTTGGGACTTCTCTTGTCTCGGCTCTTCTCGTCCGACCTCCCTGGAGGTCTGGTGGGAGTGTCTTCCACTCCTGGTGTGCCGAGGTACTAAAGGGATCTGTCCCCCCCTTCTGGGTGTTGGCTGCTGGAACTGGTGTGTCATGCAGTGGGAAGGGTGGCTGCATGACATTGTTTTGCATCATGAAGTTGATGACCGACTGTAGGTCTGCCAACTTGTCTGCCAGTTCTTTCACTTCCTCATCCCTCCGTAGGCACCTATCCCTCAATACCTGGAGGTTATCTTCGTTGTAGTATCTGTCCTGGTCTGTCTTCTTTGAAGTGTCGCCCTCCTGGCCGACGCCTTTTCCTCCGTGCCCCTGGTCACGGGCTTCTTTGTTGTGGTTGTCTCCTTCAATGTCAAGGTCGATAGGCCTGCCACTCCCAGCGGGAGCGTCGTCCCCAACCTTTTCTTTCTGTGTGTTACTGGCCATCTATTCGTCTTTCTTTCCCACAGACGGCGCCAAATTGTGTGAGTGATTTTCCGATCACACTGCTCTCCTTAGTAATTCAGCTGTAGAATACAGGCAGAATAGATGGCACCCTGCTGTCCTGCACAAAAAGAAAAGGCTTCGGTGATGGTTCTTTCACCCGGGGGCACTCCGACGATCAAGTCAGTATATCTCTCAAAGATAATCAAGTATTCAACTCAAAAGCTTGAGTATATAAAAACATACCTTAGACCCATGAGGGTGCCTCTCTTTTACAGCCAATACAATCCTAGTCCCAATAGGAGCCTGGCCCTAATGGACTTAGGATTACTGCTAATCTGGGACTCCCAGTGGGATTAGGATAAACTCTCTGAGAGTCTTATCTTGTCCCAAACTGAAGTCTTCTCCCAATCTAGGACTCTTGTCCATATCCAGGTTGAGTTCTCTCTTCATTCTAGGACTCTTGTCCCTTATCCGCTTATCTCGGATTCCGATATCTTCGGAGATAATCTCGGCCTTGCCAAGATTACCTCGGCATAACAACCAGGACACGTGGCACCTCGGCTGACACGTAGGCATCACCTTGCCACGTGTTGACACTCAGAAATATATCCCCACACTATATATTTTATAATTAAAAAAAAATGATATAATTTCATATTTTTTGAGTTATAATTAAAAAAAAGTATAACCAAAAAAAAAATGAGACATAACCAAAAAATTTTATAAATCATAACTAAATAATGTTATAATTAAAGAAAAAAATAATTATAATTAAAAAATAATATAATTAAAAATACGTATAATACACCTCCTTAAATTGTGTGAATATTAGAATTTTCCTAAAAGTTTTACTAAATTTTAACTTGGAGCAATTATTGTATTTTATTAGTCCTGAGGTTATAGTGGGCGGCTTAGCTCATGCTTTGTACTTTAATATCCGCAAAGACATCCAACCTCATCTGAAAGTGGAGCATCAAAGGCCATTATTAAAAGGGTAAATTACCAACACCAAGATTTGACTAAAATATAATTTTTTTCTTGAAATTTAAGAAATTAAAAATTATTCTCTGAGAGTTATATTTACATAATAAATTAAGAGATAATTTGTTATGTAAATATAAATTTTAATAAATATAATAAATTAAGAGATAATTTGTTATGTAAATATAACTTTTAAAAAATAATTTATTATGTAAATATAAATCTCAAGAGACAAGATGTAATCTCCTAAACCTTAAGAAAATCCGTATTGTAGTTGGTAACTTGCCCTTATTAAAATTGATGTTAAATCTATAAATTCTGAGAGATATGAATAGCTGGGACTCGGACACTACCATAGTTGTGAAACTTATTGGTCTCTTATCCCTAGACACACACAATAGAGAGAGGAAGTAGAAAGTAGTGACTTTTTTGGCAATTTGAAGATTCCAAGGGATATTTTTTGGCAATAATTTTCATTTCAATTAAAAAATAATTTTTTTCATTTTTTATTTCTTAACTAAATTAATTTTTGATTTAAAAAAAAAATTTAAAAATCAAATCATACATAGCCTAAGAATCTTTTAATAAGTCATTTCTTACATTAGTAACTTATTTAATTATTTGTTAACTTTACGATATTTTTACCATATGAGACCTGTTTGGTAACCATTTCGTTCTCAGTTTTCAGTTTATATTTACAAAAATTTTAAAAACTATCTTAAAAACTTATTAATTTTTTTGATTTATAAATGGTTGTCTCAGTTTGTAAATTTGAGGAAAAAACGTAAATTTAAAAAATGAGTTTATATTGGTTTTAAACAAAAATTTAAAAATTTTACTAACAAAAAAAATTTTTCAATTAATTTTTTTTTTCAATGAATTTTTTTTCCAACTAATACTAACCGATGGAGCAATTAGTAATGTTACTTTAAACCTTAGGGAGGGGATTGTAATTTCTAAAATATGAGAGGTGTCAATGTAATTTATCCAATGAGGGTAAAATTGGTATTTAAAAATATTAAAAGGGCTGAGGAAGAAATCCGTAATGAAACTTTAAACTTCAGGGGGAAGACGTAATTTCCAAAAGATGAGGGGAAGAACTGTAATAAACGTAAATCTCAGGGGGTGTCAGTTTAATTTACCCAAATAATTATTAACACTATGTTGGGAGACTTGATTCTACGAAAACTTCGTTTAAAAAAATAGGACTTATTTAATAGCTTCCTCAAACCTCATTTGCCCTCCATCATATGATTTGAACATCAAATTTCATTGCTCAAAAAATATCCAAAAGTAAAATCTATATTCTTATTCTATCTTATAAATTAATTAATTATGTATTTTGTTTTTTATATTTAACAAGAACCTATCAAGTACTTCAAATTACCAGACTGAGAAAGCTTTTTTGCCTTCATCTTCGACAAGAACCTACCAAGTGGCCCAAATGATGGTATGGGCTGGGATAGAGTATCTTCTAAACTTTTCATAAGATATGTTCTTTCATTTCATGGAAATCAAATTTTCTAGTACGATTTTCTTATAAAAAGCTATATGCAAGTTTGGGAAGTTTAGAATAAGTGCACTTTTTGACTTTTCTTGTATTATGTGTAGAAAAAGTAGAGAGGAGATGTTGATTGATGTGACTCAAAAAAGATAAAAAGATGAAATAAGTGCACTTATATTGGGATGTCAAACTTCTCTCTCTCTCTCTCTGAATGATTATGTTTCAACAGTTGACCTGTGAGTGAAGTTTTGGAATTGGTAGCTGAAGGGTTGAGGATTGAGCCAAAGGACTCTGATTGTTAACCTTTTTGTGGGATCAAAACAGTGCGGTTGTGGGGATGGGGAAAATGGTGATGGCAGGGGAGACAACTTGGTAAATTTATAGGTATATCTAATAAAAGAGTATTGTTATTTAAGTTTAAAAATTAAATTAAAATTTAAATTTTAATAATATAACAATTTCTTAAAATATTTAAGGTAATTAATTCTCTCTCTCTCTCTCTCTCTCACATATATTTTTATAATCATTAATCAATCATACTTTTTACACATGGTCTAAGAAGTGAATTGCATTTTCCATAATAAGGTGTCTACAAATTTATTTCGACACCCAAATTTTTGAAAAAGTAATAAATAAATAAATAAAATAAATAAAAATTTAATATCATTATACCCCTAAATTAAATTATCACAAAGCCCAAACCATAACCTCACTTTAGCAGCCCCTTCAAGCTCTGATTGGCCACTCCCTACTCCAATTTGCCATTCCCATCCCCTTTCTACTTTGGCTAACCATTGGTCGTTGCCCTCTTTCCGTTGCTGCCACCTCATTCTCTTCTTCTTCTTCTTCCATCTTTCGCACCTCCCTATCGTCGTTGCCTCCACCATCTTCGTATTCTTTTCCGTTGTCGCTACGGGTTCTCCTCTGACAGCGAAACCCTAACCTAGTTCCATTCTCCATCGCGACTACCATCTCCCATTGTCTACTACGTCATCTTCAACCCCCCCTCTCTCATAGCGACTATCCATCCCCATTGTTCTCCTCTCTATTGTGAAAACTTCCTTTGTAGCGAAACCTTAAAACAATCCCCTCCCCCCAACCCTCCACTATGCTTCTCTTCATTGTCAACCCCCTCATAGCCCTTTCCTAAACCCTAGATTTAGGATTTTTGGACCTAAGGTTTTGGAAAGAGAGAGGAAAAGGAGGAGAAGAAGAGAGTGAGAGTGAACGATGGATGATGAGAGGTATCTGAATGTAGCTAAAAAGGTAGCTAGCAAGGGTTGGGGATGGTGAGGGTAGGATTTGAATTATTTGGGATGTTGAAAGAAAAAAACTTGAATTTGGAAATGAGGCATTTTGAATAGTGAGGTGTCCAACTAATTTTTTGGGTGCCTCTAATAAAATCGAAAATTTTTGCCCCTTTCATCATTTTCTATTGGTCAAAGAAGAAATGGTGGAATTGTTCTTATGTAAACTTTTTTTTCCTTTTCCTGCCAATCTCAATATTATTTAGAATAAATTACAGTAAATCACTTAAAATTTGACTTATTTGTATTTTACTCCCATTAATTCAAAATGCAAATTAACCACTTCAAACTATTATTTTGTTACATTTAACATCTTCTGTTAGGATTTTGTCTCAAAATTTAAGCAAAATCAGGTCATTACATGATAAATAAATTGTGATAAGACATTGTGGCTATCATAGCATTAAGACCCATATTATTGGCTAATGATTAGCATTATGTAAAATGATATTATTATTATATTCAATATTTGTTATATAATTAGAAATTGAGGCAGGACATTGAAGGTGACCATTCAATAAGAAAGATGGAAAATTTTACTATACACCTCCTATCATATGCACCCTTAGGTTATGTATTTTTTTTTTTTTTAATTATAACCATTTTTTTTTCTTTAGTTATGATCTTATTTTAGTTATGACTCATACTATCTTTGGTTATGCCTCATGTTTAGTTATGACTTTATTTTTTATTTTTTAGTTATGACTTAAAAAGTATGTAATTATGTTTTTTTTTTTAAGTTATAAAGTGCATGTGATACATAGGAGTGTGTGCCATAACCTTTCTCATTGAAAGACACGTAATTATATTTATAACATAATTATTAATACTGATAATTAAGCATAATTGATCCTCAATCATGGAGGAGAACAGCACCATCGATAAACAATACTAATAATAGAATGATAGACACAATTTGACAGGGAAATCCTATGGTACAGGTACCATATGAATCTTACCACAAAAAGAACTAATGATAATAAGGCTTATTTTGAAAACTTGATTAAAAGTTAATTTTTTGACTTTTTCATTTTTTTGGATCAAATCATCTCTTTATATTTTTATATATTTTTTCAAAAAAAAGTTAAAAAATATCAAAAAAATTAACTTCTAACTTACTTTTCAAAATAAACCTATAGGTGACGCATCAATAAGTTGAATTTTGACAAATTATGTGTCGGTGATAATGAAAATTATGGAGCGATTATCAATGAAATCAATGGTGATAATTAAGCATTATTAATCAACAAGTGTAATAATAAGAAATATTTTTAATGATAAATAAATGAATAATGTGGCTGGCCAAGATTGTTGATGGTAAGTAAATGAATAATGTGGTTGGCATGTGGGTCACATTGTGCCAAACTACTAATATAAATACATCATCTTCTTCGAAGAAGATGATGTATTTAAATAAATTTAGCGGTATATTTTGATTCACAAATCACAATGTAAAATGTTCTTATTTACAAATGCATGGGACTCATCTGCATATGGGTCAAATAAAAGGATAAAGCGAATTTGCTCAAAAAATAAAAAAGAAAGGAGAATTGGCACAAACATTCATTGTTAGAGGGCGGTGAAAGCAGAGTAACACTACTGTTCAGGCCATTGGGCCTTTCTATACAAGAAAGTTCTCTGAGATAATGCAATCAATCAGCCACACAAGCCCACGTCACTGAGAAACATCATCGGGTTGAGAATCAAGATGCACATGAAAAAAAACAAGAGATTCAGTGCACAAGACCTATGTAAAAAGCGAAATCTGAGAGAGGGTAAGATTTTCAAAGCCTATTTTCAGGGCCGGCCCTGGCCCTGGCCCAATCTAAATTTTTGTCAAATTTTAAGGGCGCCCAATTAATTTTAGGGCGCTTACTAGTAAGTCTTATATATGAAATTTAAAATTCATCTAATTTCAAAATAAAAAACTTACATCAATTAGTTTTATATATTTTTAATTGTTACTAAAAAATCTCTTTTTTTTTTATATATATAAATATAAAAACAATATTACATCCTACCACACTGGATTTTCGTCAGACGGTCACCAGAGACTCGCCGGAATGTTCAACATCACTGAGAAGTTCGTTAGAGTATCATCAGAAGTTTGCAGAAATATCGTTAGTGTTCTAAACATCACTGGAAGTCGTTAGAATGTCCAGAATGTTCGCTGGACGTCAAGAAAATCAGTAGACATTCATCAGAATGTCCAGAATATTACAATGGAAAAAAAGAATAAATGGAGAAATTGTAGTGAAAAAACATAACAAAATGTACTAAATATTAATAACTTGAAAGAAAAAAAAAAACAAAAAAACAAAAAACAACAAATAACAACAATGGGAAAAATATATATTATTTTTTAATTTTTGTAGGGTTTAAGCAAATAATTTTCAATATTAATCAAATTGAAAAACAAGCATGATTTTATTAAGCATTTATCTTTATTAATCAAACCGGAAAACTTGTTATGAAACTACAAAATTTTACAGTTCTAAAAAATGTTATGAAACTACAAAATTTGGCAGTTTTAAAGCATGATTAATTTCATCACTAAAAATACTGAAATTGTAAAATTTTACAGTTTTCAACACCTGTAACTAAAACTCGAAAAAAATTTGTTCAGAATTTGAAAATTTTCTACATTAAAACAGGAAAATAGAATTGTTTAACAGAGAAAGGTAGAAAAATTGAGAAATCGAAAGAGAGAACTAGATATATAGAGAAGATTGCATTCCGACAATTATTTTTTATTTAGATCTAATCTATTCTCATGTAGATTTACATAACATATGAGTAGATCTACTCATCTTTTTTGTCGGAAACTTGTCGCTTTTGTTGTCGGTAAGAGTGAAGTAAGGAATCGGTGGTTGGTGATGAACCTCAATCAATGGTGGTCGTCAATTGCCGGTGACTATATGTTGATTGCCAATCGCCGGAAAGGAAGAGAAAGAGACAAAGAAGAATGAATGCACAAAGAAGAATGAGGAAGGAAAATATGCAGTGGACTTTTAAAAGTATCCATAAAGTTGTAGGATTAAATAAACTTCTTCTATTTTAAATAGGATTTCTTAGTAATTGGCCCTTAATTTTAACGTGTATATAATATGGTGTTAATAGGCTTAAAAATGAGACATTTACACACAAGTTCTAATATATGAACTTATTAATACTCTATTAAGTCCTAACTAATTTAGACTTTTAAGTTCCATTAAATTTTTAATAAAGGAACATAATGATTTGATATTTGTTTTGCTTTTCAAAATTTTAAAACATTAACTTTCAAATTGAAAAAATAAAAAAAAAGTTATGTGTAAAAAAAAAAATTTGATTTTTTTTGAAAAAATTATGTGTAAAAAATTTTTTTGTTTTGAAAAAATTGATTTTTTTTTTTTTTGGGGTGCAAAATTGAAAATTTTGTGCCTATAAAGGAGTATAATGATGGAACATTGATGTGCAAAACTACTAAAAAATAAAAAATTAAATTAAAAATGAAAAAATTGATAATGTTCACAGTTTTTAAATTGGAAAAAACAATTAATATTTTTCATTTTATTGGATAGTTGAATCAAACCAATAAGTAGAAGGGAAAAAAGTCTAATCTCATGCTGTTTTTTTTTTTTTTTTCATTAGTTATGAAACAATTATATGGAACATTACTCTTGGTTCCCAGATTTTTTTTTGATTTTTTTCACTAAAAGACAAAAGTTTTGCAAAACTAAAAAAAACAAATCCAAACAAAATATCACATTTAACTCCATAATCATTTCACTTTTTCTCTCACAAACATCACATTCAACCACAAAAAAACCCAACTATCTTTCCAAACACTAAATTTTTTTTATCCAATAATATCCTACAACTAAAAAAACGTACATAAAAACCCACTTCCCAAACACCTACAATGTTCTTAGTTTAAAAAATTGGGAAAAACTGATAATATTCTTAATTTTACTAAATAGGATTTATTGATTCAAAATTTTTTAAATAGGACCTAAACTACCACAACATTTATAAATAGGACTTTTAAGTAATTAACTCCTTAAAAATAAAATTTCAAACAAATTAATTTAATTTCACAATCCAAATTAAAGGTCCTTACAAATTATATGTGACCTTATTTAGTAATTTTACTCTTAAAAATGCAAGAAAAATAATATTTGATTTCATATTTTACTGTAATTTAATTTTTAGATTTTGTTTGATATTTTTCTTTTTCTTCTTCTCTTTTTTAATAGATTAGGTGATATTTTTCCTTATTGTTAATTGAATTTTCTAAATTATAAATCAAACCACATTTTTTTATTTTTGAGTTTGTAATAATTTCCTTCATACCTTGATTTATTTAAGTAAATTTTAATAGAGCAATACTAGGACCTAAAATAAAAATATTGTGTAGAATATTTGATAATTCATTGGGAGTCTTTAATATTTTTTCAAAATATAATTTTAATGATTATATAAAGCATATTCTATGCGAGTAATAGTATAAAAAAATATATCTATATATATATATATGAAAAAAAAATATACTAGTACTTATCATTTTACCCACAATTTTTTTTTATTTTTATTATTTATGATTATGTATACAATAATACTATATATTAGTGATTTTTTTTTTTTATATTTTTTATTATTATCTAAGCATGGCTCATATCTCATTACATCGATTTTGAATCTATATTATATACGTTAAAGTTAAAATTTTGAATAAATAAAATTTTTTTTTTTAATACATGAAAGGCTCAATTTTAAAATTTTGCCTTCGGCCCCTAAGATATGAGGACCGGCTTTGCCTATCCCGTTTCTAGAGAGGTTGTTTTTGTGATTTGAACCTATGTCATTAGGACACTAAGAGCATCTCCATCTCTCCCCCTAGAGAGGTTGTTTTTGTGATTTGAACCTATGTCATTAGGACACTAAGAGCATCTCCATCTCTCCCCCTAACCCCACCCCTTACCTATTTTAAGAGATTGAAATCCCTTTATACACTTCAATCAGCTTCCCTAAATAATTCTTTAAACTAGTTTTTGCTATAGTGGCTCCCTATTTGTAGGAAGTCACTGTAGCTTCCATATATATATATATATATATGTATATATATATATATGTATATATATATTGCTTTGCTTTATTTAGGGATTGCAGTACACATTTATGATTTTTATTTTTTTCAAATCTATAATTAAAAATTATATTTTAATAAAATAGAGAAAAAATAGAGAATTTGTTAATAGAATAGGGAAAAAATAGGGAGTCTGTTAGGAGAAGTAGATGAACAAGTGATTCTTAAAATAGGGAATAATTTTTTTAATAATATTTTATGATAAAATTTACATAATTTGATAAGGATGCCCTAATGGCAAGCTAAGATAGAGATCATTGATGCAATTCCAACTCCAACACAAAGAAAGGCAAATGATTAATTTCCAAACTTGTTTTCCAAATAGTATGAGAATGCAATGTGAAGTTCTGGGTCGAGCCAAAGAGTCAAGCTTTGCCTTCAATAATTATTTTTGCTACAGAAGTTGTTAAAAGTTACCACAAAAGAATAATACTACTATTATAATTTCCTCACTATCCATATCAGGTCATCGTCAAGATTTGTTCAAGTAATTGCTAAAGTAAACACTACATGTACATTTTTTTTTTTTAATTTCTTGAAGAATAGCAACAAGAACAAGAGATTGATTAAGAATAGGAAAATTGTAGTAAACACTAGATGTACAATTTTTTTATTTGTTGAACAATAGCAACAAGAACAAGAGATTAATTAAGAATAAGAAAATGGAAGATTTTTTTAGCAGAACAAAAGAAAATAGTTGGTTTTAATTCTTTTACAATGGAGTATATATTTCATTAATATATATGTTAATGGTTATTACGTGTTTGAAAAAAAAAAAAAAAATTTAAAAATCCATGTCCTGATAGAATGCCATTCAAACAAACCAGGTACTCAAACCAGCTCGCACATCTACTGCCAAGGTAATTTAACAAACCAAGGGAGATATAACCTTTTTCATAATATTGATTACATACTTCGCTGAATTAACTAAGGTTGTATTTGGATCTGCGGATTTCAAATCAATAGATTTCAAATTCACCCATAGAAGCATTCTAGCACAGCATGGATCCTTCAGCCCTCCCCAATAGCTATTTCAATACACTAGTAACTAGCAACCAAGCTTCCTATATTGTTTGTTTTATCTTAACCTCAAATCCTTTCATTTCAAATTCATCCATCCAAATGCAACCGGTATTGGTCTATCTAATGACAACATACCATCTGCAAGAAATACATCTAATATTTTTTGATAACAACACATGCTTAAATTAGTAACAGAAATATGCCTCCATTTTAATAGGTAGATTCAAGGAAAGAAGACACGCCCTGCACAATTGAGCTCACTTACACAAATTATCTTATTTTATTGCAAACCCAACCTTTAAAGAAATGGCATGAGGGATTTGTTCCTGTGCTCTTGATTTGATTGACAAAGTAAAATGTTGCAAAACAACTCAACCAAGAATCAGTTTAGTTAATGTACGGGGGGAAAATATCCTTAGCTCTCCGTACGCCTTGAACGTCAAGCTTCTGGTAACGGCGTCTGTCTCTACAATACAAAAAGGGTGAGCTGCCCGGCGGTGGCGTGCCGGAAAGCCCCTCCGACGATCAAGTTAGGTCACTTGAAGAAGAAGAAGAAGAAGAAGAAGAAGAAGAAGAAGAAGAGCACTGTTTAGAGAGAGAGAGTTTTTTTCAGATCGCATACCTCCAACGTTCCCTTTCTTACCCTTTTCTAGGCTGGCCATGTTGTCTCAGAGGTAGTGCACGCACTACCTCTGCTGTCCTTCCCTAGACAGGGTGTTGTACTGCCCTCTCACTTCCTTACGCGTGTAAAGGCCAAACCCTCCAAACAACGATGGCCAAACTGCCAAACGGTATTGACGCACACCATTGGCGGGTTTCTCCTCTCGCACACTAATTGGACCTGACAATTCCACCGAGCTAGGCATAGCCCGCCGGGCCAAATTTCAATTCAGCCGACAATCGTGGTTGAGCTCAAAACCAAATTTTGCACGCCCAAAGACATCTCAAGTCATGACTAAGCTCGGCCCTGCTCGGTCTGATTCCCCTCACAATTGCCCCTTAATTCCATCGGTTGCAACCTGATTGGGATTACTTCATTCTTGTGTGACTTCATTTCAGCTTAATTTGTCATTAAGCTTCATGATATCTCGGCCAAGTTTTATTACTTTGCTTCCAGGACCGTGCACAACTCGACCCAATATATGGCGCTCCAATGACACAATATGCTTTATTTTTGCATTTGGTGGAATAGGTGTGGGGCCATGCCTTCACTTTTCCAAAGCCAAACCAATTTTATAATAAAAATACTTGGTGGGTCAAGCCTTGCAGGATCATGGAATAAATTTCCTCACTTAGAAATATTGCCGTGCACTTTTTCAACTACAAACATATTAATTAATATGTTTGTGTTTGGAGGTCCCACCATGAAACTTTGAAAAGAATCTCTTGCTTTGATCATGTGTTAATTAAGACCCCACGTAGCCATTTTCCAAAATTTCCCCCTTGCAGCACTGAGAAGCAAAGACCAATCCACTACTGGTTTTGGAAAACAAAAACTGAGGGCCATCCAAACTAGCCACCAGCCGAATTTAAAATAACTTTAAATTCCCACCATCACCCCACGTGATAGCAACAACAATAGACAGCTTTGTCGCCGGTCAATGCTCATTTTGCGTGCTATCAGCAACGTGTAGACAACGTCATTCTCTCTAAAAAAGGGACCATCATATTGGCAATACACCGATGCCGGAGCCCGGACAACCCATCATGGCCGGATTATCTTGACCTCTTATAGTTCTCTGCCTCAATTTATTTGCTACAGCTCCGGTAAAAGCTTCACCACTAACAAGTGAATCAACAGCAAGTAGAACAAACTCAACACTAACAACCCATCGCGACCGAAAGCCATTTCTGGTGAACCGAACCAAAACCCAATAGCACACGCCTTTACCAGCAAGCACCACCACCTTGGAAGCTAAAAAACCCCAGGGGACAGTGACGCCCACAGCCCAAGCATAAACCCAACATTTATCTCATTACCAACATCTCTCTCTAGAATTAGACAAAAGGAGAGAGAGAGAGAGAGAGAGAGAGAGAGAGAGAGAGAGAGAGAGAGAGAGAGAGAGAGACCGTATTTTCTTACAATTCGAACATTTTTTTTTTTCACAAGACTGCCATGGTCACCGGAATAAAAATGACCACCGAAGTTGCAACTCTCTAAAGCACAACGGACTCATGCAGTTCTATTCGCCTAACAAAATTCTCGTTGTAGCTCTCACGACTGGGCTACATATTGTAGCCCCAAATCCATACTGAATTCGACACTATTGCTTCATGGCCGAGCTTAACATATCTTATCTTGAGGATCGAGCGAACCGCATTAGAATATTCTCTCAGCTCACTAACCGAGCTGAGTGCCTCTTCTTTTCTATAGCCGAGTTGGAACAGGGTTCTATCATAACTGAGCTATTTTCTATCAAATAGCCACCTGCCCTATAACCGGGCTAATTTTCCATTCTCATCATTTAAGCCGAGCTGAACGGAGGTGGAACAAAATCTTGCAGATGCTCTATAACCGAGCTAGGGAATGACTTTATATCCTAATCATGCTATTTGCTCCAGTCCTAAATCCGAATAAATTTTAACACCGCCTATCCATGCCCGAGCTGAACTCCAATTTTGGTTTATAGGCTGACCTTGACGCGCTGAAGTCTTTTCACAACTCCATTTCTGAGCTAGGATCAAACCGAACGCCCAGCTCTTACTTCTGTGTCGAGCTAGTGACCTCGACAACACTTTTTCCTTTAGCTTCGTAGCCGAGCTAGAAATATTGCCCCTGCTAAAAAACCAAGCTAAATCGTCTCGGACAAAAGCATTGGGAGTTTATCAAAACATCAAAAGCCTTAGCCGAGCTAAATCATCTCGGCCAAAAATCTTCGAAGTTGAACCAGTCATCAAAAAGCCTTGGTCGAGCTAAATTATTCCGGCCAAAAGACTTGGAGTTGAACAAATCATCAACTTTCATGGCCGAGCTAAATCATCTCGGCTAGAAGCCTCTGAAATTGAACAGAACATCAACTTCTTTGGTCGAACTAAATCATCTTGGCCAAAAGCCTCTAAAGTTAAATAGAACATCGACTTCTTTAGCCGAGCTAAATCATCTCGGCCAAAAAGTCTTGGAGTTGAACATATCATTAACTCATTCGACCGAGCAACATGCACTCGGCATAGATCCGAGTTGAACAAATCATCAACTCATTTAGCCGGGCAACATCCACTTGCCAACTCTTCGAGCTAAGCAAGTCATCAACTCATTTCGTCGAGCAACATCTGCTCGGTAGATAATTACAAAGTTGATAAAATATCAACTGTCTTCTTGCTGAGCAAAGATCTTTTTTGGCAAGATCAAGTCATTGAGATCAATCTTACTGCTTTCCCTCCAGTCTGGGCTCCTGCTTTAAACTTACGCTAGCAAAGCAGTGACCCAGACTAGATGGGGTGCCCCTAGACCGTGTTCGCTCTTCGGTTGGAATTCTCTTCGACTGAATAAATCATCAGTTTTTCGATGAAAGTTGGCGAGTAAAATCAGTTTGGCAACTTCTTGGCAAGCAAAATCAGCTTAGCTCGGCATGGAATTTCAATGTTGGCGAGCAAAGTTAGCTCGGAAACTTACATCTTGTCAAGAAAAATCAACCCGGCAAGGCTTCTTGGCGAGCTAAATCAGCTCGGCAAGAGACTCCAAAGTTGGCGAGCTAGGTCAACTCGGTACTTTGCATCTTGGTGAGCAAAATCAGCTCGGCAAGGAACTATAAGGTTGGCGAGCAAGGTCAGCTCGGTACGTTGGATCTTGGCGAGCAAAATCAACTTGGCAAGGAATTACAAGGTTGGCGAGCAAGGTCAGCTCGGTACCTTGCATCTTGGCGGGCAAAATCAGCTCGACAAGGAACTCCAAGGTTGCGAGCAAGGTCAGCTCGGCGACTTTCTTCTTGGCGAGCAAGATCATCTCGGTGAGGAGTTCTAAAGTCGGCGAGCAAGGTCAGCTCGGCACCTTGCATCATGGCGAGCAAAATCAGCTCGACAAGGAACTACAAGTTTATGAGCAATGTCAGCTCGACACGTTTCTTCGTGGCAAGCAAGGTCAGCTCGGCAAGGAATTCCAAGGTTGGCGAGCAAGGTCCGCTCTGCGACTCCCTTCTCGGCGAGCAAGGTCAGCTCGGCAAGGCACTCCAAGGTCGGCGAGCAAGGTCCGCTCGGCGATTCCCTTCTTCGTGAGCAAGGTCAGCTCGGCTAGGAACTCCAAGGCGAGCTAGGTCCGCTCCGCAACTTGCTTCTTGGCGAGCAAGATCAGCTCGGCAAGGAACTCCAAGGTCAGCGAGCAAGGTCCGCTCGGCGACTTGCGTCTTGGCGAGCAAGATCAGCTCGTCAAGGAACACCAAGGTCAGCGAGCAAGGTTCGCTCGGCGCCTTGCTTCTTGGCGAGCAAGATCAGCTCGGCAAGGAACTCCAACATCAGCGAGCTAGGTCCGCTCGGCGCCTTGCTTCTTGGCGAGCAAGATCAGCTCGGCAAGGAACACCAAGGTCGGCGAGCAAGGTCCGCTCGGCGACTTGCGTCTTGGCGAGCAAGATCAGCTCGTCAAGGAACACCAAGGTCAGCGAGCAAGGTCCGCTCGGGGACTTGCTTCTTGGCGAGCAAGATCAGCTCGGCAAGGAACACCAAGGTCGGCGAGCAAGGTCCGCTCGGCGACTTGCGTCTTGGCCAAAGAAGAGCAAATCGTCAAGGAACACCAAGGTCACGAGCAAGGTCCGCTCGGCGCCTTTGCTTGGCGAAAGCAAGATCATTTCGAGAAGGACCTCTAAAGTTGATTAAAACCATCAACAAACCTCCTGCCTAGTAAAATCCATCCGACAAGGAATTTCAAAGTTGATAAAATCATCAACGAACCTCTTGCCAAGCAAAATCCGTTCGGCAAGGAATTTTGATCTTTCCATCAAAATGATCGTTAGTTGCCCCTAGGACCGCACTAATCCGCTTGGCGAGGCAAACATACAACAATTCTCAAGAAAATGGTGTACTTGTTTCATTGTGCCAATGGCAAAAAAGGGGTTACAGAAACAGAGCTAAGAACAAAACTTTAGATTGGCAGAGCTTGATATTCTAGAAATGGATCGGCCATTTACAAACTGCGATTTTTATGCCCCTTTTCCTCGGTCTCCTTACAGACTTCTTCCAAAAACCGAACTCCCTATATCTCTTCCATGGTGGTTTGCATGGCCATCAGCCTGTTCTCTATTACCGAACTTGCTGTCACGGTAGCAGCGGTTGCATCGTCTTCGACTCGGATGTACTCATTAATGCATTGCATGAGCAACTCCATGGTCGTCGGTTGATTCATTGTGAGCGAGTCTCGTAGCCTATGTCTGACTGGGAGACCACGCTTGTATTGGGTAATCACCATATTGGTGGGGCAGTCGAGGATCTCATTGTAGGTTTCCCAGTACTTCGCATTGTATGCCTTCAAAGAACCTCCAGACTTCATCTTGATGCCCAGGAGATGGTCGACCTCCTTTGGTGTTCGAGTGTTGGTTTTAAATCTGGTGACGAAGGCTTCTGCTAGTTGCTGCCACCCCTCGATACTCCCCTCTGGAAGCCTTTCGAACCACTTCAAGCCCAGCTCACCCAAGCTTGCTGGGAATATGAGGCACATCAAGGTGTCATTGCGTTGGTGTCCAACCATTACTTGCCGATAATGACTAACATGCATGTACGGATCCGTCTTGCCGTCGTACAAAGTGAATTTTGGCTGGTGGAATCCGGCAGGAAGTGGGGTGCTCTCAATCTCTGGGGACAACGGCATGGCTGTAAGCCTCGCCAGCTCTTTGTCCACCAATGCTGGGGCTGCGTTTCTGGGTGCCGGCATCATCACTTCTTTACTGCAACGAACTGGGGCACTCAGTCTCTGGAGCGTTGGCACCCTCTGAACCTCCCGAAGGCGCGCCCTCTCCTCCAGCACGTCCCTGAGATCCCTGGAACGGGCGGAGGTTGAGTATCGCGATGTCGACAATAGGCGAGAGGGGCGATAAGTGCTGTCGCGCGTGCAGGACCTCCCCTCTCGCCGGTCCGAGTCCCCCGCCCCATAGTTCCTGGTGATGGAGATTGAATGAGTCCTCCTCTGGCGGCGACTGCTAGAACGAGGGGAGGGGGCTGCGCTCACTGAGGTTGCCCTCCCCAGCAACACCCTTCCCCCTCACTTGGCGCTTCAGAAGCTCTATCTCCGCTGCCATCCTACAAATGAGGGCTTCTTGGTCCTTGAGTTTGTGCTCCAGGCGCTCCTCACGGGACTCGCCCCGACGCCGGCGGCCCTCAGGACTCTGTGAACGATCTGAACTCCTCTCACGCTTGTCGCGCGCTCCTCGCGAAGTGGTTTCCAGTCCCGCCATGGTTGAAACATTAGGGGGGCCCTCTCTCCTTCGCACGTACTCTAGAGTGACACCATCGACGACGGACAGCGGAACTTCGTCGTTGTTGGCAATGGAAATGGTCGAAGAAGCTTACAGAACAAGGGTTAAATGTCAAAGAATTCCCACAGACGGCGCCAATTGTACGGGGGGAAAATATCCTTAGCTCTCCGTACGCCTTGAACGTCAAGCTTCTGGTAACGGCGTCTGTCTCTGCAATACAAAAAGGGTGAGCTGCCCGGCGGTGGCGTGCTGGAAAGCCCCTCCGACGATCAAGTTAGGTCACTTGAAGAAGAAGAAGAAGAAGAAGAAGAGCACTGTTTAGAGAGAGAGAGTTTTTTTTCAGATCGCATACCTCCAACGTTCCCTTTCTTACCCTTTTCTAGGTCAAGCCATCTTTGTCTCGTGAGGTAGTGCCGACTACCTCTTGCCCTTCCTCGACAGGTGTCAGACGCCTCTCACTTCCTTACGCGTGTAAAGGCCAAACCCTCCAAACAACGATGGCCAAACTGCCAAACGGTATTGACGCACACCATTGGCGGGTTTCTCCTCTCGCACACTAATTGGACCTGACAATTCCACCGAGCTAGGCATAGCCCGGTCAGTTTCAGCCTCAATTCCGACCGACAATCAGGGTTGAGCTCAAAAACCAGCCCGGTTGCACGGCCCAAAGACATCTCAAGTCATGACTAAGCTCGGCCCGTCTGCTCAGTGCAGATTCCCCTCACAGTTAAATAAGAAGTTAAGAACAAATTAGACAACCAATAGTATGACTCCCAGCAAAGAAACAGACCAAAGTCCAATAACAATCAAGAACACATAAGACAAACCTTAGTTGGAACAGAGTGTGAAGACCAAAATGCACATCCTATGCAGTTAAGATTGCTCATAGAAAACTCATCAGTACGGGAAAATTCATGTAATCTTGACAGCAACCAGGAAAAAATGAAGCTTATGACCTTCTCATTAACGGTTGTGTGGTTTTGGCACCTAACATCCTATTCAAAAAGAGCTGAAATTTTTTTTTCACATCCTGAACTTCTGCTGAGAAGAAAAAGCACATCCTCTTCCCAATGAGAAGAAAATCCAAATACATCAAGTTCACTCTGAAGATACTTGGCTTAATCATCTGCTTTATCAGCCATATATCAAAGACTAGGTTCCCAACCTTCTTCGCGTCTTCTTCAATAACATCACCATTGGAGCATGGTTCTTCAAAACTAAGGAATGTCAGTTTCAGAAGCACCGGCAAGTTTAAATCGCTCAACAACATCATCTAGATTCTTTGTCCTCCTGTTCAACCCTCGCACTTGGAGTTTTTAGCTCTCTTCTCTTCCAGTTTCTCCGACATCACAGTCGTGACTTTCATTTTCTCCTCTGCACCATCAAAAAGTTCAATAATTTCAGTAGGATCCCATTTTGAAATATCTTCTTTCTTAGAAAGTATACAAGACCAATGCAGTTTTGCCATTTCAAATTGTTGTTGCCCCAATGCAAGTAACCCCTCAAAAATCTCGTTCAATCAAGAGTGCATCATGGTATTTCTCTTTGGCCAGAGAGTATTTTTTTCCTCACCCAATCATAAACTGTTTGGAATTGTGTTGCAACCACCTCTTTTGCCCCGAGTCATTAATTGGAATATGTTTCCTCCCAGCACACATATGAACATTTCCTCAATTGAGGAAAGCAAGTGCAACAACTTCTTGGAATTTTAAGGCAGCCTTATCAAAAAGGCTTTGAGCCTCTGCACTCGTTACTATCTCTTCAAGTAACACTTCTCTATCCCAAGCTCGTGTAGGTCAATATGCGCATTTGGGTCAATACCAACGTGGGTCCGGAATAATTGAGCAAATTCAAATAACCAGTCATCCATCTCCACTTCTTTGCACTCGGGATCTTCTGAAGCTCTAGTTTTTTTCCTTTGGATTTGGAGTTTCATTTTCTGGATTATCAATCTCAACATCCACAATTTCAACAATAGACTCACCCAAAGAAGATTGTGAGCCAATCTCATCTCTTTTGATCACCTCACTCTTAAGAGGACTCTCTTCCTCCTCTTCCAATATATGAGTTCTTGCTCAGGACTCACCTCAACAATATGCAACCTCAACATTCCAATTATGTCAGTCTTGTCTATTTCAGGGTCGTTTGGAATGAGGCTATCAACACATGACTCTACCAATCTGAGTTCACTGGAACACATTATTGTCACCAAATCACCATCATTATCCTTATATTTAATTTAATCAAAAACTGACTTTGAAGATGGAAAGCGTTTTAATAATCTCCCTCAACACTTTAAAATTGCAAGTCACAGGCATTTGAGCAAGCCTTATGTCATGATCATAAATAAGCTTCAATGGCCTAATTGCAGTCTCTGAAGCCTAACCATGAGTAAGCAATGATACCAACAAAGATGTATGTTCCTTTTGGTTATCCTTAATGACATTCAATTCGATAGAACCATTTGAGGCTTCAAAACAATCTTCTGCAATTGGGTTTTGATTTCAAGACCATTTTCAGTAGGTGGAACTAATTGGGGTTTATTCGGCTTATTGTTAGGCAATACAACTGTAGGGGTCAGAAGTTAAGGTCAAAATTAGGTATGGACCTAAGTGTGGAGGTCACCCTTGTTAGGCGACCATGAATGATTAAAGGAGCATAGGCCAAAGCCCAAGGGAGGTCCGCAGTGGGCTGGAGTAGGTCGAACTAGCCAAGAGTCCGAACAAACTCTATGAAGAAAAATGTCTAAGTCAAGTTACAGAGGCAACACTTGCAACAATCAAGTTGTTGAGGCAATTTGTTTCAACCCCGCCATTCCTAGTATTGTCAGCGCCGCCATTTGAAGTTGCTAAGGGAAAGATAAAACCGAAGTAACTAAGTTGCAAAGACAACACTTGCAGCAGTCGAATTGCTGAGGTACTTTGCCAGCGCCACCATTTGAACTTGCCATAGGAAACAGTCGCCGCCGCAACTACCTTGAGGAGAGAAGACTCCACCAAGGTGATAGCAGCCTTTGAGACAAACTTCCCCTCTACAAATAGAGGCTAATGCTTGGGACCAATAGCAAGCCCCAAGGCATTACTAGCCTAGGGTTAATAGAAGGCCCCTAAAGTCATCATTAGCTTGGCGCTGATAGCAGGCCCCGAAGCTCACTAACTTGGCGCTTATAGCAATTTTGATTTTTGACTCGACCTTTGTTGTATTCCAGACTCGGGTCTCGTGGTTTAATATTGTTATTTATATCTTTTTCCCCGTTCACTCTTTGAGTTTGAGTTTTGGAATGCATTGGGCATGTTCGGAACAGGTTGGCTGCTAGTTGATCTAGATTGTTGTTGCCCAGATTTTGGCTTCTTTGCTCCAGCGATCTTTGTGATCTCCCAGTATTTTTTTTGGCCTATAGAGATTCTAGGAAAGTGTTGTTGTTCACTCGAGCGAGAACTCTTGCGCTCGAGCGATGGTCTTCTGTCTGCAAAACTTTTGGGAATTTGTATTTTGCACTCGAGCGACGCTTCTTGCAGTCGAGTGAGGACACTTATTGTGTCTGGTCACTCGAGCAACAACTCTTTCGCTCGAGCAAGCCTCACGTATATCAGTTCGCAGTAGCTTATTTTTACATCATTTTTTAGTATCTTTCCACTCAAAAACCGTAGATCAGCTCTCTCTCTCTCTCTCAAATCTGACTTCTCTCCATAAATACACCTAGATTTAGGGATCTCTCTACCCTACTCTCTTTGATAGAAAGATAGAGCATCTCGTGGGTTCCCTTTTGATCCGAACAAAGTCGAGTTTAGGCACCTTCGAAGTTTCTCCACTTCTCCTTTGGGCTTCTACACTTGAGGTAGGATATTCTACACCTTAATATGATTTTTAACCTAGTTATTTGTTGCTATGTATAAATGGTGGAATATTGGGGATATAATGTGGATGAACCTAGGATTTGGGTATGGAATAAAAGAGGGGTTTTAAAATGTAATTGGTAAAATGGTTTGGGGTGTAGATGTAAAGGTTTGTTGTTGAAAAATGGTTGATTTGGACACTTGAGTTAATATTTGGATAAATGAGAGTTGTGCGCTAGATGGGTCAATTTATGTTTTGTATTAATAAACGAATGTTGATGTAAATTGTGGAGCCGAATACACGTTATCTCGCTTCTATGGGAATTTGAATAAATTATCTATCTTGAGATTAAATATCTGTTTAGAAATATCTGTATTGGGCTATTGGTGGAAGATAGCTATGATTGTTGTAGAAATTGCATGAGGATTAGGTGAATTTAAACTAATCATTTAATTATGTCATTGAATATGACGGTATGTTAAGGCATTGAATATGTATAATCGATAGTCATTGAATATGACAGTACTTTAAAAACATTGTATATGTATAATATTTTGGGAGAAGAAATGGGATGCACTCCATGTTTTGGGAGAAGATAGAGGATGGACTCTATTGAAATTAAGTTGGCCGGAGTGTTCAGGGTGAAAGTCTCGAAATCATGTGTATACATGGGTGCCAATCCCACGGATGAAATTTCTATAAAATGGCAAGATTGAAGTGCTTGTAAGATGATTGCGTTGATTTGAGAACTATTGAGTTGTAGTCTCAATTGGGTTATTCGAAGAATTATAAACTTAGTCCATGAATCGTGATGAGATGGTTTGACTTGAAATGAATAGATGAGAATGGATTGAGATGTGAATATCAATACCGTATGTTTATGTGGAGAATGTGTGTTTTGTCATGAATATTGAATATACACTTGACACTTATATCTTCACTAAACCTCATATATTGTGATGGATTATTTCTACTGGACTTTGGCTCACCTTATTTGGGAAACCATTTTCAGATACCGATGACATGCCTCCTCCAAGGACGTAGCTTGGAAGAATCTAGGAGCTGGAGGCTCTATTTTGTGTTTTGTGTTTAAATGTTTATTCAAGCCAAGGGCTTTATATTTGTACAGAGCCTATGACTCTCTTTTGTTGTAACCAAGCAATGTCTTGGAAATATGTAAACTCATAGGGCATTTATTTTGTTGTTATTAATTAGTATTACATGCTATAGATTCAGGATGAACATTTATGAATATATATTGCATGTGTTATCTTTTGTAATACGAAATCTAATGAATGAAAGTATACCAATTCTATTATGCTTACTTCTCTTATGAGTTGGATTATTTGTATTATTTTTTTGGGGCATTACAGTGCTGATAGTAGGCTCCAAAGCTTACTGGATGGACTTGATAACAAGCCTACAAATACCAATATACCACAATAACCCCATGGAAATTGAAGTAGGGCAGCTCGAGAGTAAGGGACTCCCTTTCCATTTACCGAGGTCATGGACCTGCCTTGGTTGCACAAGAAGGACCAAGGAAGCCCTCTTGGGCTTGGTACTAAGGCACAACATGACTGATAGTAGGCTTGGCTGTGGCTTTCGCCCTAGAAAGTTGGGAAGTTTGTGGTTAAGTGGCTAAGGGTGAAGGATTCGCTGAGGTGAACACGAAACATGGCTGACAAGTGCTGAGAATGCATGTCTTGGCTGAACTGAATTGAGAAGGCAAGTGTAGTGAAAAACCTTACCGCCGCAAGTGCACTTGCTAAGGTTTAAGCTGAGAAGGCAAGTTGCAGTGGCAAACACTCCCGCCGCAAGTGCACTTGCTGAGGCATTTGTGCCAAACAGATAGTACATAGTATATTCAGAGGGATATGTGGCACCTTCAATCTGGTTGTCCAAGGCAGAATATTCTATGTGATTCTTAGGGACACATGTCTTCACTTTATTTGGCCACTTGGTATCCTATTGGTGCCAAGGAAAAGCCTATAAACAGGACTGAAGAGCTTAATAGCTCTGTCTTTTGTATACGACATTTCTGGGTTGAAAAAGTTATAGACTGTAACGCCCTCAAATAATACACAAACCCAACATCCAACAGTTCTATATACATAATAGATAGATTACTTTTCCATACATACATCAGAGTTAATGTTACAAAAGAGAGTTTCATTTAAGTAACAAATGTTTACAACAATAGTAGAATGCCCTGTGGGCTTACATCTTTCCAAGTTGTTACTTGGTTACACAAAATAAGAGTTTTAACTCTTTCATAGGTAAGGCCTTCGGCTTGCATTTACATGAAATCAATAAAACAAAGAGCAAAATAGAGTCTTCAACCCCGACAACTTTCTAAGCAAAGGTCTTGAACTTGGCACATCTCCTGTACCTGAAAATGGTGTCCCAAGAAGGGTGAGCCAAAGCCCAATAGAGATAAACTAAACCCAATATGAGAAATAACTAAAACATTATCATTCGACAAATGATTAACACGTGCAGAACAATTCATACCCTTCTCATCACCCGACAACAAATACATCCATGCTACCATCCACTTCCCTTATTTATCCAATTCAATTCCTCAATATGGTTCATGATCTAACCAAACAATATAGGTGAGACTACAGCTCGACTCATTAATACTTCCGCTATCCACGATTCAAAATGAGACTACAACTCATGTAATTAATACTCCAATTAACAACTCTATTCATGCACTTCAATTTATAAGGTTTTGGGACTTTCACACCGGACATTCTAGCCAACTTAATTATCTATGGAGTCCATCCCTCATTTTCCCCCAATCAAGGATACATATACAATGTATTTAAGCATATAATCACATATGGAGTACATCCCCCATCTCCTCCCAAACAAAGATACACAAACAATGTGTTAAAATATATGAACACATATGGAGTACATCCCCCATCTCCTCCCAAACAAAGATACACAAACAATGTGTTAAAATATATGAACACATATGGAGTACATCCCCTATTTCCTCCCAAACAAAGATACATAAACAATGTGTTAAAATATATGAACACATATGGAGTACATCTCATATCTCCTCTCAAACAAAGATACATAAACAATGTGTCAAAGTATATGAACACATATGGCGTACATCCCCTATCTCCTCCCAAACAAAGATACATAAACAATGTGTCAAAGTATATGAACACATATGGAGTACATCCCCTATCTTCTCCCAAACAAAGATACATAAACAATGTACTTAGGCAATTATCATATATGATGATCAATCAATACACATATTCGATGTATTATTCCAACTGTCATGCTCAATGACATATTCAATGTAATTAGTTTTAGTTTTCCCTAATCAACATACAGTACAATCAAGACTATCCTCCACTGATAGCTCAAAACAGTTATCTCTAAACAGACAGTGAATTTATCAACCGATAAAATATTGATATTTTCATGGATGAGTGATTAAATTATCCAACTACACCTTTCAATCTCATAATTTCCCAAATTCATGAATATCAACTCAATTTCATATTTCCGCATTTTCCCAAATTAATTTATTACAAAAAAATTAGGACACTCTCCCTTTTTCTCAAATATTGATCCTAAGACCAAATTCCACCAATTTAACTCTCAAACTCATATTTTCAAGGCCTTAAATACACATGGAGTTATTAAACACAAAACCCCTCTTTTATAAATTACAAACCAAACCCTAACTTTCTCCAAAATTACCCAACGACACCAACTAATCAAAATGACAAATATTTAAGTCAAAACCCATAAGAAGGAGTAGGATATCCCTACCTCGAAGTGAAAGACCAAATGGAGAAGATGGTGAAAACCCAAAGTGCTCCAAATCCACTATTTTTCAGATTAAAACGAAGCCCACTCCACTCTCTACCTTTTCTTACAAAGAGACTAGGGTAAAAACACTCAAAAACTAGATGAAACCCTAGAGAGAGGGTGTGTGTAGAGAGAGAGGGAGCCGGATCTAGGGTTTGGAATGAAATGTGTACCAAAAGTGAGGGAGATGGCTGCTGCTGTCTACTGATATATTCGAGGCTTGCTCGAGCGAAGGAGTGGTCGCTCGAGCGACCAGACATAAGGAACCCTGGCTCGAGCGAAGTATCTAAGACACAGATCTCGCTCGAGCGACAAAAGCCTCGCTCGAGCGAAGGAACAAAATTCTGGGCAGCAACTATATGTTCAAACTCACTACCTACCTGCGACAAACCTGCCCAACACATCCTAAAACTCTAATACAAAGAATTAAAGGACGGAAAGAAACAAATACAACAACTGACATCTACGAAACCGAGTTCGGATTACAATAACCAATGGAGGGAAAACCGAGATCGCTATATAGACAGTGAAAAAGTACGAGATAGAGAGAGAGAGAGAGAGAGAGAGAGAGAGAGAGAGAGATTAATTCGGTGGTTTGGTTTGGTTTTGTTGGGATAGGGAAAAGTGAGAAGAGATCTAGATAGGGGTGTGGTGTGGGTGTCAGAGTTGGGTGTCTTGGGCTTTCATTGTCGTCGTCGTTGACGTCGATGAATTGAGTATGCTTTTGATCCGTTTAATCAGTTGGGTGCACCAAGTCAGTAGAGGGAAAAATTAATTCTCAGCCACAAGTTCTATGGCCTTGAGATCTTCCTTTTCACTTTTCTTTTTTTTTTTTTTCTCTTTTTGATTCTCCACTCCCTCTACCTCCTCCACCAAAGTAGACGACTCTTCTTTTTTGACTCAGCATTTTTTTTTTTAAATTATCTCCTTAATTTTACCTCTAAAACAAATAAATTTAAATTTTTAAATGAGTTGCGTTAGAGATCCTAAATAATCTATCAAATTTTCTACTAAATGTCTTACATAGATGTGATACCTACACATATATGAATTTGTGTGGATCCCACACCCATAAAAAAAGTTTAGTAAAAAATTTGATAAATTATTTGAGATTCATATAATTTTTCTTTTTAAAAATATATATTATATAATAATTGATGTTTCACCTACCTACCATAAGATTTCATTTTAATTTTCAAACTTCATTAATGCAAGTCAAGTTAGTGAATATAAAAATTTATAATTTTTTTAAACTTGTATTATTTTCTCTTTTTCAACCAAGATGCTATCTATCACAAAACAAATTTAAAAAAAATAAAAACTAAAAAAATATAAAAGTACCAAATTTAATTTTTAGATAAATTACACTTACATCTCCTGAGGTTTGGGTTTAATACATATTACTCCCTAACGTTTGAAAAATTACACTAACCTCCCTCTCATTGTAATTATTTAGAAGGAATCAAAACATTGAATTCATGCACTCTTTCTTTTCTTACTTGCTTTACTTCCTATGTTCTTCTTCTTTTTTTTTCTTTTTTTTTTTCCCTTTCCTTCTTTACTGTTTTTTTTTTTTTAATGTAATTTCTTCTATTTTTCTATTAGAAGTTGTTTTTTTTATATAAAAAGGGGGATTTGTGAAATGAGATAATTAACCACAGTGGTAAGAATGTAATTTTTAAAATGTCAAGGGATACGATGTAATTGAACCAAATTTTAGGAGGTGTCAGTGTAATTTACCCTTAATTTTTTAATATTCTTTTAAGCACATAGTGTCATTATTTACTTTTATTAGTTTAATATATAATACAACTTAAGTAAAACATAATTAAAAAATAATAATAATATATTTTTAAGTGAATTTCAATAATAAAAATAATCATTCTTACACCACTTACAACAAATGACAAGTACACATACATGACCAGTCATATTCAAAAAATAATTATAATGAATCTTATGTTTTTCTAAAGTATAGTAATTGTTATATCCACACATAATATGTTATATGAATCTACTTATAAAATTAAAAAATAAATAACAATAAAATTCATTATAATAATATGTATAAGATAAGTTTATCACTTTTTAACAATGAATTTCTAAAACCTTTTTATTTATTTTTAGTATTTTTCTTTTTCTTTTTCTTTCTCCTTTATTATTTCTGTTTGTGGACAGAAATTTTAGTTGGCCCAAGTACTTTAATTTTGATTCTACCTTCCAAATACATTTACGTGTAGAGCTAGCTACTCATATCTGACTTCAATGAGAGCTGAAAACCGGACCCAACCTAAACGGTTGCGGATCCTCTTTTACACCCAAATAAAATATTGACAAATAAATAAGAATCACTCTAAAAAATTGTATGCATCTAAAACTTGTGTCTCAAAAATTATTTTAAAAATGAGATGTAATGTTGATTTGATGTGAAAATGTGATTTTTTTTTAATAATTTAACTTTTTTGAATATGTGACATTATTATTATTATAGGAAATTAAGGTTTTAAAGACCAAAATTTAGAAACAAAATATTTTTTTAGCTAAAAGTGTTATTATTTTATTTTTGAATGACAAAATTGGACATTTAGTGATTAATTACTAATCTTTTGAGATCAAAAGTTGTCTCAAAAAATAAACTTCTTTGGGATCAGGTTATTTTATCCCTAAGAGTACATTTATTAGTGATATTTTCAAAATTTTGTACCTAATAGCTCTTTTTTTTTTTTATATATTTTTATAGACAACTTATTAGCGACTATTCTTGCGACAATTGAAATTAGTTCTTAAATATTTTTGTAATAAAATTTATATTTAAAAAAGAAAAAAAAGAAAGAAAAAAAAAACCGACGACAACGACGACGACGACGACGACAACAACAACGTAATCTTTAAAACTGTTGTATGTTGTGGTGATTCAATATTGATATGTTCAACAACAATTGTACAAATCATCTTTATTTGCCTCATAGGTTGTATTCAATTTTTCAAAGCCAACTTTTCTTATATTCTTTGTAATTATAAAGTCTCTTGCTGTTTTGGTGTTCATATTGTTTGGTCAACATTTTCTACTTATGGTGCTGGTCAGTGGTCCATATTTTCCACAAAATAGCCAGCTCTTGATGATTGAAACGATCTACACAAGTATAATAAAAAGATTAAAAAAAATTAAAGGACCATGCTATTGTGATAGTGACGATGAAGGGCTCATTTGACAAACTGGTTGAAAGTTAGTTTTTAATTTTTAATTTATTTTGGATTACATTATCTTTCATATTTTTTACTCATTAAAAAATAAAAAGATCAAAAAAAATCAAAAAATTAACTTTTAATTAACTTCTCAAAACACCACTAAGATTGATAGTAATGAATAGTGATGGAGGAATCGTGGGTATATGGGTGAAGTCGTACGGTGGGGAGATTAATGGGGTGAGAAGAAGTTGGTGGTTCCAAAATAAAAACAGAAGTGATTGGTAGCTCGAAAGACCCTTCCCAAATCCCCCCGAAATCAAAACGATGTCGTTTTCGTCGTTTTGATTTTTTTTGATTTTTTATTTATTTTGATTTTTTATTTTTTTCCAGAAGAAGAAGAAGAGAAGGAAGAAGAAGAGAAGGAAGAAGAAGAACTGGAGGGGCCATCAACCATTCATTTTCATCATCAACATCATCAAACATTTCAGATCCAGAAAAAAAAAAAAATCGGGCTGGGGTGGAGGCGCGGCGATCGGTGACGGAGGCAGAGGCGGAGGCGGGGTGATCTGCGACGATCGGACGAGTTGCGACGATCGGCCGGGTTATCAGCAGAATTGGAGGGGCCTCTCTCTCTCTCTCTCTCTCTCTCCAGTCCCCCTCCATTCCCTCTTACTCTCCTCTTTCTTTTCTCCTCTCTTCTTCTCTCTCTCTCTCTCTCTCTCTCTCTCTCTCTCTCTCTCTCTCTCTCTCTCGGGGGATTCGGGGAATGATTTTTCGGGGGAAAAATCATTTTTCAAATAAAAAATATTTGGGACATTTTTTTTAGAGGACTCCCATAATTTCTTTTGAATCTTAATTATTAATGTATGTGTAGGACTCACTCATGTATGCATGAAGTCCACACCATTAATGATTGAGATCTAAAAAGGATTGTGAGAGTCCAAAAAAAAAAGATCTCAATCATTGTTGGCTCCAAAATAGTGTGATGAGCTACTATGTTTAGTGGGAGGATTTGAGAAAGGATTTGGAAAAGGAAATGAAAAAGGTAGGTGAAATGTGAATAAAATATACTTATATTTCACATAGTTTTAATGAGACTGTACTTGCTACTTTGGGTCTAAATTAGCCTCTCTTTATTGGTTTAAACCACACTTACTACTCAATGAGACTGTACTTACTATTTTATCAAAATCACACTTACTACTCAATGAGACGCTACTTCCTACTTTATCAAACTTGACTTATTAGCCATTTAAACCACACTGTCTAGTCAATGAGATTGTACTTACTATTCCATCTGACTTGACTTACCACTCATTTGAATCATACTTACTATTACCACTCATTTAAGCCACACTTACTACTCAATGAGACTGTACTTACTACTTTATCAAACTTGACTTATCACTCATTTAAACAATACTTACTACTCAATGAGATTATACTTACTACTTTATTAGACTTGACTTATCAATCATTTAAACTAAACTTAAGACTACATTTACTATTTCATCAAACTTGATTTTTTTTTTCTTACCACTTGAATCTCATAATTTTTCTTTTAACTAGGTGAAATATTGTTCCAACAAAACATAAAAATTTATAAATTCAAAATATGATGGAAGTGAAAGTAAAAAGAGAGAGACTTACCTAAGGAATTTCAAATCACACTACAACAAAATACACCTTTGGCGACTAAAACAAATTCAGTCGCCAAAAGTTTTGGAATTGGCGACTAAAACTTTTTTTGGTTGCCAAAAGTATAAAATTTAGCTACTAAATTTTTTTAGTAGGGATATATTGATTATTGGCGACTAAAAAAAAATTTAGTCGCTAAAAATACTAGAATTGGCGACAAAAAAAAAATTTAGTCGCCGTATATTGAGTTTTGTCTACTAAAATATTTAGTTGCCGAATGTAAAATTAAAAATTTATTTTTTATCTTTTGGTGACCAAAAGTTTAGGCGCCAAAACATATTTTCAGTGACCAAAAATTAGTTTAGTCGCCAAAAAATAAAAAATTGGAGGGAGACATTTCTAATTTAAATTTGAGGGATTTATAAAAGTAATTGGCGACTAAAGTTTTTAGTCGCTAATGGTGTAACATATAAGTAATTGGCGACCTTTAGGTATTTTAGTCGTCAATTGTATAAAATGATATATATATATATATTTTGTACCAAACCAAACCCTAAAATAATCTGCACCTCTCTCTCTCTCTCTCTCTCTATTCGGCGTCCCTCTCCCTCCCCGTCTCTGCTACTCCTCTCGCCTCCCTCTCTCACTGCCGCTCTTCTTCGCCTTCGACGGAAACCGAAGCACCTCCTCCTCACGCCACCACGAGATCCAGAGGCTTCATCGCTGATATGAACTCTGCTCCATTGATGCTCCGTCTCGCGTATGCTTTCTCTCTCTCTCTCTCTCTCTCTCTCTCTCTCTCTCAAAATATTCAGAGGTTTCTTGTGGGGATCTTAAAGATCTGATTGGTCCTTTTGATTTTCACTTTTGATCTTAAAAATCAATACATACATACTATATACACACATCAATCTTTATCATCGTGGTAGCTTTCGATTTATTCCCTTTCAATTCGATGCATTTGATTATCTTTATCCACTTAATTTTTTTTTTTTTTTGGTTTTTCATTTTCAAAAAGATTGTCACAGTTTGTATGTTTTATCGATATTTCAATTTTCCCTCTTACAAAATGGGTTAATTTCTTTTTTTTCTTTCCTTTTCGATTTCAATTTTTATTTGTTTATTTTTTCGACAATTGATTTTGAGTTTGTTTTGCAAGTGGTGATCAGTTTTTTTGGGTTTGTTTTGATTTTGAATTTTGTTTCTGGTTCTATAGCTCTGTAGAATTAGTGTATATCAACTTTAGAACTCTGTGGTAGATCGCACAAATCTCAAAATTTTAAGGAGATTTGCACATTGTTCATCCAACAGGTATGCTCTTTTCATCACTTGATATACTCGTCTATATATATATGACTGAATCTATATTATGTTTGTGTTTATAATCAAGAAATTTTTGAATTTTAATGTTTGAATACATTTATTGTTTGATGTTTTCTTTGCTAGCAATTAGGGTATTCTGATTTGGTTTTTGTGGGAAATTAACTGATTTTTGTTCAGTTATTGATTGCCTCACTTAGTACATATCGTTAAAGTTGCTCTACAATCTCTGGGGATTTGTTTTGTATTAGGATTTGTTCAATTAAATGGTTGGAAGGTGCTCAGTTGGGACCTCCTCGGATCCAGCTTTTTCCTTATGTTTCCAGATTTTATAGTATTTTAAAGAGATGGGTTTATCTAAATAATTATTTAATATAGCTGCTTCTACTATTTAAAATAAGGGTATATATACAGCTGCTTCTACTATTTAAAATAAGGGTAAATTACACTAAACTCGAGGTTTAGAGAAAATGCAGTAAGCCTTACAAGATTGGCATAATTACAATGGGCTCCTTTTAAGGTTTTAATTCATATAAACACTTTGCTCCTTTTTCATTAGAAATTCATTAGTCGTATGAATGAAAAATTGACATTGTCATCTCTTTTACATTGTGTATCATTGTGTTTCATACCATCTGCATTGGTATTTTTAAGGCTAAGCTATGATTTGTTATGGTGATTCTGCTGCATCCTTATTTCACTTCTTTTAATAAGCCAACATGTTTTAGTATGTTGAATGCAATGTATGTCCTTCATTTTAATATGACTGTATGGTCACATGCTCCTATCAAAGGGTGGATCAACTTTGAAAGCGTGGACCACTTTCTCCCCTCTTTTTTTCAATTGACGTCATATCTACTTTCTCTTTCATTTTTTTTTTTATTTATTTTTTAGGGAAAATTACATACACACACAGACACACACAAAAAAAAAAAAAAAAAACACGGTTTGACCATGGTGACAAATGAACCTTTGAGTTTTTAATTTTATCAATTTAAATACTAATCTTTTAATTTGTTTTCAATCTAAACCATTAGTCTTTCTCCGGAGAGTAAAACCAATTGAAAAGAAGTATTTTAGCTTTGCTTGATTAATATCATTTCCATTGTTAATATCTTTTTAAGTTGTGTAACTATCTTTTTAAGGTGTGTAAGCTTTTGTTGGCGAGTGAATTTTTTTATTTCTAGAACTGCTAAGAATGGATAATATGTAGACACTCTTTTACTATTAGCTTTTTTGGCCTCATTAAAGAGATACCCTCTTCATGGTACAAAGGATGCCCTAAGGAAAGATATAGGAAGGCATCGGTGGCGGTACCTCTAACCTAATGTGGTGCTCATGGAGAGGAATATGATATCTTTTGAATATGTGGAGAGTTCATAGTTTTTGAAATTGCATTGCTTCTTAGGTTCATTTTTCATAACACTTGGAACTTGATAATGCTTTATCTGTCTCTCCATGTGCGAGATGGGTCCCACTGTGAGTTGCATTCTAAATTTTTTTTAATAATGCAGTGGATGCTAACAAGGATGCAAACTTCAGTTTGTAGTCGTCATACATGGTTAAATATTGGTTTGCCAAGAATAAGATTACGTAGTGCTTTTGGATCCTCTTATTCTGATAATTTTTCTTTTCTCGTCAGGGAGTAGTTCATCTCAAAGAGCTTAATCCAAATTTCCTGCCTCTTCCAAAATATGTTTCTCAAATCTCACCTGGACCAAACTATGACTATTATTTGTCAACTATGCACTTTACAATATCATCACCTGTGGTATGTAAATCATACAAGACTTATTCATTTTTAAGGTTGTTTCACATACAATGCTATTTAATTTATAAATCTCCATTTGGTATTCATCAATAACTTGCTTTTTAGACTCTTTTCCAAGTTAGCATATTTAGTAATTTGAGTTCACCATAAAACTATACATAAAACTCCTATATTATGCAGGAAATGCTCAAAATCATTGGGTAGTTTATGGGGATCTGTTATTGGATGATCCAAGCATGGGGCATTTAATGGATGATAATCCTTTTTTGTTAATTAAATACATGATAAGTCTGAATTTGTAAATATATATGGGTCTTGGTATCAGCACTGCATTAGCTAACCTTCAGTCTTGAACTACTGTGTTACCAACATTTGCAGTGTGGTTTGTACCACAATTGAGTTGGTTTTTTTATTCTTTAAATGCTATTTTTTTTTTCTTATTTAATTTTTATTTCACTGTCTTTTAATTTTGACATAGTTAACTGTCTTGATTATGCAGGCATGGCTCCTTGCTCTAGTTATTTTACCAGCAAGGTCAAATATGATGATATGTGTTGGATTAATCACCTACTTGGCTCTAGTATCTGTCTTAATCACCTAAATTAAATATACATATGGGTAAAATTTTTATACCTATGTTTTAATTCTTCAAGCTTGTTCAAAACTGTCAATAGTTTCCCAGAAGATTAACTCATTATGCACAATATACATATGGATTTATGCAAGAGAATGTAAATGGTGAAACTTATTGATTATGCAATATATTTTTTGAATGGTAATTAGTCTGGTATGCCTTCTCATTTATGCTCTATATAATTATTTTGTACTTGGTTTGCAAAAATAAAATGAGAAAAGTTGATTAGTGAATTGATGATGGATAAAAATTATGTATCTGTTTGTGCTATCTTTTGTTAGCAACTGTTTGTGATCTATGTTACTGATCTATATTAATTTATGTATGCAGCTTTCGGCTTTGCTTCAGTAATTGCTTTGAGGGTTGGACTGCAGCTGGTTTTATCACTAGTTTTTATTTTATTTTACTTTTTATGTTTTGGGTGTTTTTGTTAGTTGGTTTCTTGCCAAATTAACAATTAGATATTAATTTTGTTTAATCCTCTGTTATGTATGGAATTATATTTTTGAGATTGGATTATACTTGATTTGCATAGAATTTTTTTGGAAATATTTATTTGATGTTAAATATGATTTTTTTTTTTTTTTTTTTTTTTTATGGTTGAAAGTGAAATGCGTGTGTTTTGTGGAATGGTTGCTAATTTTATCAGTATATAGATAATTTTATTTATAACATGGAAAAAAAACTTTTGGCTACTAAATATTTGGTAGCTAAAAATAAAAATAAAATGGAGAAAAACTTTTGGCTACTAAATATTTAGTAGCTAAAATAAAAGCAGACTTTAGGCGTATAGCGATCCTGGTTCTTTCTCCTTTGATTGTTGTATCCGAGCTTAACTTCCGTGGAGTTGGTTGTTGTATTTGTCTTGTTGTCATTCTTTAAATTCCATATATTTGGGTTTTAGGATGCGTTGGGCGTGTTTTGAACAGGTTGGTTGAGCCTTGGTTCCTTTTCTTGTTGCCCAGATTTTTGGTGGTCTGCTCGAGCGGATCCCTTCGCGCTCGAGCGAAGTTTGCACACTTCTAGCATTTTGTGCCTCTGCAAAAGTACTGCAGGGTCATTTTTCACGCTCGAGTAGAGTTCCTTACACTTGAGCGGGTCACGCTCGAGCGGGCCCTTTTGCGCTCGAGCGGGTGTTCAATGTGCCTCTAGCATTTTGTGCCTCTGCAAAAGTACTGCAGGGTCATTTTTCACGCTCGAGTAAAGTTCCTTACACTTGAGCGGGTCACGCTCGAGCGGGCCCTTTTGCACTCGAGCGGGTGTTCAATGTTTGTAAAAGTACTGGAAGAGGGTAATCTACGCTCGAGCAGGTTTCCCTTTGCGCTCGAGCAGATGTGTTTTGCAGTTGTGTCTTGGTGCTCGAGCGGGTCCAGTTTTTGTGTTTGACGCTCGAGCGTCTTATTCTCCGCTCGAGCGGACTAGTTATATATCAGGTGGCAGCTGGGTGATTTTAAATCACTTTTCACACTTTCTTTCTCTCTCTTAGTTTTCAAAACCTCCATTGGAGAGCACCTCACTCTAAAATTCCAACTTCTCTCTAGGGTTTGATCTAGTAGGAGTGGTCTTCTACCCTTGGGCCTTTGTAAAAAGTGTGAAGCTTGTTGAGGGCTATATTTTGATCCGAAAATATTGGGGTTTGGAGCATTTCGAATTTTTTCATTTTCTTCCTTTGAGCTTCGAATTTGAGGTAAGGATAACTACTCATTTTTATGGTCTTTACCATAAACTATTGGTCATTTTGATGTAATGTTGAAGTTGGGTAATTTTGGGTGTTAGGGTTCCAAAATGAATAAAGAGGAGTTTTGTTATTTTGGCTCATAAATGTGTATCTTGGGTCTTAAGGTGATGGTATTGATGTTGTTGATGATATATGGGACCTTTGGGTCATTGTAGAGAAAAAAAGGGGGAAAGCCCTAAATTGTTGTATGAATTAATTTATATAATTGATTTGGGAATGTTATGGAAATATGGAATTGAATTGGAAATAATGAAATTGGCTCGTTATAAGAGGGAATAGTGGAGTTGGATTTATTAATCGCTCACTTATGAAATTGTTGTCAAATTATCTGTTGATGCATTTATTATCTGTTTAGAAATAAATTGCTTTGGGCTATTAGTGGAGGATAGTCTTGATTGTTGTAGACAATGCATGATGATTAGGCGAACTAAAACTAATCAGTTGATTATGTCATCGAATATGACAGTTGGAATAATACATCAAACTTATGTATTGATTGCTCATGTATATGATATGTGTTTATATACATTGTGTTGTGTGAGAGGAGATAGGGGATGCACTGTAGCAATCCCGGTTTCAATCCCTCTTTTATGTTTAGCCACTTCAACTGGGACGGTTGAGGGTCTAGGGGGCAGCGCCCCTTGGTCGGGGGTCGAGGGGGCAGCGCCCCTTTGCGGGTCCAAGGGCAGCGCCCTGGAGTTTGCCTACAACAATAGTTTCCAGTCTAGTATCGGTATGGCACCGTTTGAGGCCTTGTATGCCCGACCGTGTAGGTCTCTAGTTTGTTGGGCCGAGGTGGGTGATGCACCTTTGTTGGGTCCGGAGTTGGTGAGGGAAACGACGGAGAAAGTTGAGCTTATCCGTAGGAGGCTTGTTACAGCCCAGAGTCGTCAGAAATCTTATGCCGACCGTAGGAGGAGACCTTTGGTGTTTGAGGTGGGTGATCATGTCTTTCTGAAAATATCACCTAGGCGGGGATTGATGAGGTTTAGGAAGAGCGGGAAGTTATCCCCTCGGTTTATTGGCCCTTTTGAGATCCTTGAGAGGGTTGGCGAGGCTGCCTATCATTTAGCTTTGCCGCCGCAGTTATCCGGTGTTCATGACGTATTTCATGTGAGTATGCTTCGGAAATATGAGCCGGATCCATCACGTGTATTGGATTGGACCGACTTAGAGGTAGATGAGGATGCCTCGTATGAAGAGAGACCGGTTCGGGTCTTGGATAGGCGGGATCAAGTCCTGCGTGGCAAGACCATTCCCTTGGTAAAGGTTTTGTAGAAACATCATGGAGTGGAGGAAGCCACTTGGGAACGTGAGTTGGAGGTCCGAGAGAAATATCCGGACCTATTTGTAGATGTTTAAGCATGTATTGTATGTTTTGCTGTATTATTGGACCTTAAGAGTATTGAATGTATCTTAGGTTGTAAAACATGGTGTATGTTTTGGTTTAATGGAAGTATTTTAAAACTTGCCTCAAAATGGAAGTTTAATGTAACATTGTATATGTTGGCGATATTGTAGAACTAGAGATATATCATGAAGTTGGAATATGATATAAATTGTGAACCATATATGTTGGAAATGGTTGAAATGGAAAGGGAATGCATGTTAAAATGTATTTGTTATAAAGTGCCTCTTGACAAGGGATGGAATGACCGGTAATGGGTCGAGTTATTAAATGTTGAAATGTAACATTGCTTAAAAACGGAGAAAAACTTGTTTTTCAAAAACTTCCACTTAATTTCGGGGACGAAATTTCCTAAGGTGGGGAGGTTGTAGCAATCCCGGTTTCAATCCCTCTTTTATGTTTAGCCACTTCAACTGGGACGGTCGGGGGTCTAGGGGCGCGCCCTTCAGGGTCGAGGGCACTGGCCAGTCGACTCACAAGTTCCAAGGGCAGCGCCTTGGCGGGGTTGAGGGGCAGTGCCCCTCAAAATAAAAATTCATAATGCTTTCGAAGTTACTTGATCTATGTCCGCAATTCACTACTTTATAAGCATTTGGTCACAAAAATATTTCCTCTCTCAGCGATGTGGGACTCAAAGAGTGGACAAAAGTGTTGTGCCAAACAACGTCGTTTGGTGTGTTTGTTGGAAGTCCCACATCGATTACAAGATACATTTTAAGGTGGACAAACTTCTATATAAGTGCAAGTGCTGAGGGTTAGCTTATTAGCTTTTATGGTTCTTTCTTGGTTTAATGAGCCATTACGAGCCGAACTCGAGTTATAAATTTTAGTTGTGCCGAGCTAAATTTTGGCCATAGTTCCATTGGGATTTTGGCCATAGTTCCTTCGCCAAAGTTGTGTAATTTCTCGAGGGCTTTGTGGTGTGTGGTGGAGATCGAGTTTTAACTCTTTTCATCTTCTCCATTTGAGCTACGAATTTGAGGTAGGGATATCCTACTCCTCCTTATGAGCTTTGTCTTTAAATTTTGGTATTTTGATATGTTGGAAGTTGTTGTGTAATTTTCAGAAAGTTTGGGTCTTTGTGAAATTTTACAAAAGTTGGGGTTTTAAATATATAAAACCTATATGCATGTTTAGCATGAAGAAATGAAATTAATGTTAAAACATTGATGAAAATGGAACCTCAGGGTTATAATGTTAATTATGGAAAATGCCCTAATTACATTGGTTAATTAATTGGTATAATTAATTGCGAGAAATGAGAAATTGAATTGGGAATGTTGAGATTGGGAATGTATGGGATTAAAGGGTGTAGTTGAATTATTTATCGCTCACCTAATTGAAATGTTGATATATTATCCGTTTTGTGCATTTATTTTCTGTTTAGAAATAACTGCTTTGGGCTATCAGTGGAGGATAGTCTTGATTGTTGTAGACAATGCATGATGATTAGGAAAACTAAAACTAATCACTGGAATGTGTCATTGAGTATGACGATTGAAAGAATACATTAACTTTATGTATTGATTGATGATGTGTATAATAATTGTTTATATGCATTGTGTTGTGTTGGAGGAGATAAGGGATGTACTCCACGGTTTAGGGGAAGATAGGGGATGGACCTCTAAACCGGATGTTGTTTGGGAGGAGATAGGGGATGGAATCCGTAGATACAGCTCATATGCTTATCTTTGGAAGTATGATATAGCTCATATGCTTATCTTTGGAAGTGTGATATAGCTCATATGCTTATCTGTTGATGTGTTGATATAGCTAGTATGCTTATCTGTTGATGTGTTGATATAGCTAGTATGCTTATCTATTGTAAAATGGGAAAATGTTTAATTTGAGTCTTTATCTCAATTGAAATGGAAGTACTGTTGATATGAGATGTAATTTCTCTTAATGGGTATGGCCAGGTTCTGAGCCATGGTTATGAGTTGAGAACTGAGTAAGAAATGGAAAATGAAAAGTAATATGGACTTGTATGTCATAAAACTGTAATGTGATATAAGTGGATGTATCAGTGTTGACCATCTATCAAATACTAATCTTTTAGTCATTGTTCATAGCTGGTTTAGTGTATTTCTACTGGGCTGTTAGCTCACCCTATACGAGAATATCATTTTCAGGTACATGTGAGATGTTACCTCCAAGACAATAGTATGGATGGACCAACGGGAAGCAAGAGTTTCCTTATTATGCTTTATGTGTGCATGAGTGTTATTTGTAAAGCCAAGGGCTTAATTTGTAATGAGCGAGACTCTATTTGTGTAACCAAGCAATGTCTTGGAAAGATGGAAGCCTATATGGCATTTAATTGTTTGCTAAATAGTGAACTCTGATATACGAACTTATGTTGTTTCTTTTATATTTATTCCGCATATGATTTGTCTTTATTGCAATATTTCGAGGCGTTACATACACTCTACGGTTTAGGGTAAAATAGGGGATGGACTCCTAAACCGGATATTATTTGGGAGGAGATAGGGATTGACTCCATTGATACAACCAGTGTAACGCCCTCAAATCTAACCCATCATACATCTCACATTGACATGCAATATTTAAAAGAAACAATTCATCAGAGTATTACTAAATAAAAACATTACATGTAACATCAAATTAAATGCCCTACAGGCTTACATCTTTCCAAGTCAACACTTGGACACATAAATATGAGTTCTAACTCAAATACAAGTAAAGCCCTAGGCTTGAATGTTTACATGTACTATCAAACCAAAACAACTAACTAAAGATAGCCTTCAAATCCAAAAGCCAAATCCTTCCAAGCTAAGTCCTTGGAGGTAACTTATCACCTGCACCTGAAAATGATGTTCCCATAAAGGGTGAGCCACAGCCCAGTAGAGAAATACTAAACCAAATATAAGCATCGAATAAAGCTATGACATTCAATAGATGGTTATTCAAGATGACCAGTTATAACCTTATACAGTCTCGTGACACTAATGTATATAACATGTATTAATTCCCTTTAATATCAACATGACTCAGAACCTGGCCAACTTACAACAGTGAACCATATATCATATTCACATTACTTCCAATATCCACAACACAAATGAGACTCAGGCTCATATCAAAACACTTCATACTTCCAGTTTGATACACATTTTAGTGCTGTATCAATAACATGTAAAACACTTCAATATAATAAGCACACATAATAGTGATGCTAATGGAGTCCATCCCCTATCTCCTCCCAAACAAAATCCAGTTTAGAGGTCCATCCCCTATCTTCCCCTAAACCGTGGAGTACATCCCCTATCTCCTCCCAAACAATATGCATATGCAATGCTCAATCAATACATGTATTTTCTGTATTAATTCAATAGTAAAAAATTATGACTTAACCAATGTGATTAGTTTCAATTATCCCTAATCCACATGCAATGTCTACAACAACCACGACTATCCTCCACCGATAGCCCAAATCAGTTATTTCTAAACTAGAAATAAATAAATCAACAATTAGATAGATGAGTGATTTAAATCAATCAACTACCCAATTTAATCAACAAATTTCCTCAATATCATGAATTTAACTAATTTCCCCAATGTTCCTTAAATTAAATATACAATTCAATTTATTTAAACAACTAGGGTTTTTCCCAAAATTACCAAAATACCCCCCCAACATATTAAAATGCCAGAACTTAGAACAAAACATATACATTGGAGTAGGAAATCCCTACCTCGAAGAAACAACTCAAAAAGAAGAAGATGAAGATGATGCCCAAATTCCAAAGTGCTCCAAATCCAAAACTGTTCAGATTAAATAAAAGCCCTCGACTCACTCTACCTTTTTAATGAAGAAACTAGGGTAGAAACACACTCCAGATAGATCAATCCTAAGAGAGAAGGTGAGTTGGGAGAGAGAGAACTCGTAATCTAGGGTTTGGAATCTGAAAGAAGATGAAAAACTGATTAAAAACCCGCTACTGCCTATATAAACTGGACAGGTCCGCTCGAGCGTAAAACACACCGCTCGAGCGTAAAGAACAAAACAAGGTCTGCTCGAGCTCAATGATAACTGCTCGAGCATAGATTCCCCCATTCCAGAACCCACGCGAAGAATACACTACCCGCTCGAGCGTCAACAATACCGCTCGAGCTCAACCCGCTCGAGCGTATAAAAACCCGCTCGAGCGTAGAACTCTTACCTGCAGAAGTTTTGCAGGGACCAAAATGCTGAAAGAGTGTAAATCCCGCTCGAGCTCAGGAATGTACGCTCAAGCGGAAAGGCTAAAACCTGAGCAACCAACATCTAGACCAAGGCTCAACCCAACTGTTCGAAACACGCCTAACACATCCTAAAACTCGATCAAATAGAATTAAAGGATGACAACAACAATCTGATAACAACGAAATCTACGGAACATAAGCCCGAATACAGTAAACAAATGGGAAAGACCGGGGTCGCTATAACAAGTATGTGTATGTATTGAAGTATTGATACAGCGAATATGTGTATCTATTGTGAAGTATGGAAGTGTTTTATTTGAGATTGATACAGCAAATCTGTATATCATATATGAAGTATGGAAGTGTTTAATATGAGTTGTTATCTCATTTGAAATGGAAGTATTGTTGATATGAGATGTAATCTCATTCAAATTGTTTGGCTAGGTTCTGAGCCACGGTTATGAATTGAGAATTGGATAAGTAATGGAAAATGAAATGAAACATGGACATATTGATCGTGGAATTGAAATGTGTTATAAGTTAGCGTATATGAGTGAAATATTTATCGAATGCTAATGTTTTAGTTATTGCTCATATTATGTTTAACATATCTCTACTAGGCGTTGGCTCACTCTATATGGGACATCATTTTCAAGTTCAGGTGATATGCCACCTCTAAGATCATAGCTTGGGAGGTTCCGAGGGTTGAAGACTCTTTTTGGTTATTTTCTTATTTTTTGTTGTATTACATGTAAATTCAAGCCGAGGGCTTAATGTGTATGAGTTAGTACTCTCTTTTTGTAACTAAGTGTTGGCTTGGGAAGTTGTAAGCCCGTAAGGCACTTACTTTTGTTGTTAACATGTAATACTTTTGTAATGAATACTCTGATGAATAGAAAGATGTTTATTTCTCTTATGTCTAGGCATGTCAATAATGTAGGTTTTTATGTATTATTTTGAGGGCGTTACAAGGCGACTAAGAATTTAGTAGCTAAAAAAAAAATAAAATGAAAAAAATAAAAAGATGAAAAAAAACCCTTTGGCGACTAAAACTTTGGTCGCCATAGATACTTCAAGTTTTGGCGACCAAAGTTTTAGTAGCAGAAAATAAGATTTTTGGTGACTAAAATTTTATTTTAGGCGACTAAAAAAATTAGTCGCCATTTATAGGACTTTTGGTGACTAAAAAATATTTAGTTGCCAATACCTTCCCCGACCAGTTTTTCGCGACCAGTCTAGCGACCAAAATATTTAGTCGGGCAAAGCATTTGGCGACTAAAAATTGTACTTTTGGCGACTAAAAATTTAGTCGCCAAATGTGCATTTTGTTGTAGTGTCAACAACAATTCTATCTTAAAATCTTCAAAAGTTTTAGAAATGAACATCAAATTTTGTTTGTGGAATCCTCAAATGAATTTGAAATTTTTCTATATTTTGTTAATCATATTTCTCATTAATTGCATTTATTGTGGTAGATGAAATGGATACTAGGTTTCATTTATTGCCATTCATTGCCATTAAGTTGATAAATAAATAAATAAATAATTCATATTCCATAAAATTTATAAATTTCATATTTATTTTGTACATTTTATTTTTGTTTACATTCTATTTTATAAATTTTATATTTATTTTAGAGGTTAGGTGCATTTTATTAATGTTTGAATGGTAAGTGTAGTTATGTGGAATAGTAAGCACGACCATATCAAGTAGTAAGTGTGTTTAGTTGTTGAAATAAATTGGAAACCACTTATTTAAACCATATTTACTATTTTATCAGACTTACTTTCCACTCATTTAAACCACACTTAATACTCAATGAGACTCTACTTATTACTCAACAATCTTATCTTCAAATATTCAAAAATTTTAAAAATAAACATAAAATTTTGTTCATGGAATCCTCAAATAAATTTTAAATTTTCCTATATTTTATTAATTATATTTCTTCATTAATTGCATTTATTATTTTCAAGTGTGGTAAATGAAATGGAAACTAGGTTTCATTTATTGTCATTAAGCAGATAAATAAATAAATCATATTTCATAAAATGTAATAAATTATAATAAAATATATAAAATTCACATTTATTTTGTATATTTTTTTCTTAAATTCTATTTCATAAATTTTGTATTTATTTTAGAGGTTTTGAAAATATATTAGAACTTAATTTTTTAAGTTTACTTGTTACCTAAATAGCAGGCTAACTGTATTTTATTAATAATTGAATGGTAAGTATAGTTATTAAAAATAGCAAGTATAATCATATCAAATAGTAAGTGTACTTAGTTATTGTGGTACGTTGAAAACCACTTTTTGGTTTTGAAACCATTGAAAACTACTTTGTTTTTTACGAAACTACCTAGATTCACTACAAGAAAATACACCTTTGGCGACTAAATTTTTAGTCGCCAAAGGTCCTTTTTTGGTCGCCAAAGGTCGAATTTTCACTTTTCCTGACAAAAACTTTTAGTCGCCACTGTTGTCGTGAATTCATGGTCGCCAATTCACAGGTCTTCAGCGACGAAACAAATTGTCGCCAAATGCAATTCCATTTTTTGAAATTATACATTTAGCGACTAAATTTTTAGTCGCCAATAGTGATTTTTTTTTATTATTTAAAGATTTCCCGACTAAACTTTTCGTCGCTAAAAGGTATACCTTTCGGCGACCAACGCCTTTAGTCGCCAAAACCATATTTCACAAAAAAAAAAAAAAAAAATTGCCTCTGTTGGATGTCCCAAGGTTCGAACCTGTGTTCCCAACACTTGCACCCCACTACGCCTTTACCAACACTTGCTTCTCCACTACGCCACTCCCAGATCACATGAATATTATTGCAACAAATATTATTTATATACTATATTCACTGGTATTAATACAAAATTGTATATATGAAAATAATTTTTTTTAATTAATATATTTTATGTAAAAAATAAAATATTTACAAAAAAAATAGGGTAAGCACTTTTGGCAACTAAATCTGAATTTTAGTCGCCAATACTCCATTTTTTGGCTACTAATTTCTTTTCTGTCGCTAAAACAGTTACAACCCGCCTAAGGCTAGCACATTTGGCGACTAAACTCAATTTTGGTCGCCAAAACCTCTACTTTGGGCTACTAAAATGCATTTTAGTCGGCAATTCTTGACCTTTAGCTACTAATTTTTTTTTGTAGCCAAAAAACGTCACTTTCAGCGACTAAATTGTTTTTAGTCGGCAAAACTGCTATAATCAGCAACTAAACTTGTTTTTTGTCGCCAAAACCATAACTTTTCGCTACTAAATTATTTTAGTCGCCAAAAACCGTGACTTTTGGCTACTAAACAAACTTTAGTCGCTAAAAACCCTATATTCGGCGACTAAACTTCCTTTTAGTCGCTAAAACCCTGCTTTTCGGCGACTAAACTCTTTTAGTCGCTAAAACCCTTATGTTCGGCGACTAATTCCATTTTAGTCGCCATTTCATGCACTTTCAGCGACGAAATTTTTTTTTTTAGTCGCCATTTGTGTTTTTTGTTCTAGTGATTTCTTAACCTGATTTTTATTATTACCAATCAATGGTTAGATTTATTTTACTTTTAGATCTAACGGTCCAAATTTATTCATGTATGGTACATGGTGAAAATCCTAAGTGATTCGTGATTAGATCAAGATTAAAATATTCCAAATCCCAATAATCCAAAACACACAATATAAATCAACAAGCACTTACGAAAGTGATTTATATTGTTTGTTTTTCGGAATAAACCATAAATCGACACAAACGATTTTTACGTGGAAAAATCACAATTGAAGAACTTTCAATTGTAATAAAAAACCACGGGCGAACCGCCACTAATCAATCCACTACTGAAGAAAGAAAGATTACAAAGATAATACACAAATTACCCAACTCAGTCAATTTGTCTTCGAATCTTCTGTGACTCTTTCACCACGCCTTCGTCTCGGAACTGATTGATCCTGAAGTTGAATCCACAACTTCACTTGTCGAATTCACGACTACGTACAGAATCAAACGCCTTTTGAAACTCTACATTTGAATCTTCGGAATCCACCGAAGAGAACTCTCTTGTATGTATACGAACAATCTCGTTGATTTGTGCTTCTCAATTCATGAGTTGAATACTCAATCAATATTATCAAGGAAAACTCACAAAAACCTCAGAAGAAAACTTCAAACAAAACCCTAGGACTCTTGAATAAGATCTAGGAAAACATCCACCTAAAAACATCCTAAATAGATATATATATATAGGCAAACTTGTTTGCGATCTCCACTCAAGCGCCCAACATCCCGCTTGAGCGGCTTCAGCAAAATATGCATGTGATAAAACAAAGGTCCGCTCAAGCGCTTGAGAACCCGCTCGAGTGCGAAATCACACCATCCGGTATTCTTACAGACCTGACAAAATACTGAGAGACCCCAATCTCCGCTCGAGCGCCAATGGTCCCGCTCGAGCGGGAAAGACAAAAACATAAAAAAGTACAACTTTTTCAACACAAAGTTTTGTACCCGGATTTGACAATAAAGGGACCTAACACATGGAAACCACTTTTATGTATCATAGGAAAATCCGTGTGCACATATACATATACATAGCCCAAGCACTTATTGCATGACCCTATATCGTGCTCGTTCCTTAATTTATCAATTAATATTAAAAATTAATACCAAGCTTATTCGGCATGTATTTTGAAAAATTATGAGATACAGTTATTGTATTTACGAGAAACAACGAATTAACAATGTTACACACTGTTTTAAAATTATTAAATAATTATTCTATCAAAATATTAATTCTTACATTTGATTAACTAAAAATGTGAAGGTGTTTGGAGTCAATATACTAATTCTATTATAAATTCTTATGATTATATAAGAGTGCATATAAAAGTGAAAGTTCTGGATTTTTGGTAAAGTAAAAGATTACAGATAAACACTTTTAGGTAATAGTTAATTAACTAAATAAAGGTGGAATGAGAGGAGAAACGTAGGGACGTATCCCAGTGTTCCGCAAAGAGAGGAGAAACGTAGGGACGTATCCCGGTGTTCTGCAAGGAATGTGAAATATAGGGACGCATCCCGATGTTTCAGAATGGTGTAAGCATTGGAACGTATTCCAAACACTTTTAACCGAAGAGGGAGAGACATAGGGACGTATCCCGGTGTTTCAGAATGGTGTAAGCATTGGAACGTATTCCGAACGCTTTTAACCGAAGAGGGAGAAACATAGGGACGTATCCCGGTGTTTCAGAATGGTGTAAGCATTGGAACGTATTCCGAACGCTTTTAACCGAAGAGGGAGAAACATAGGGACGTATCCCGGTGTTTCAGAATGGTGTAAGCATTGGAACGTATTCCGAACGCTTTTAACCGAAGAGGGAGAAACATAGGGCGTATCCGGTGTTTGAATGGTGTAAGCATTGGAACGTATTCAACACTTTTAACCAAGAGGAGAAACATAGGACGTATCCCGGTGTTTCGGAATGGTGTAAGCATTGGAACGTATTCCAAATGCTTTTAACCGAAGAGGTCTAACCCGTCGCACGCGCGAGGAGAAAGAGTGATAATTGCAAGTGAAAAGGTGCAAAACAATACAGGTGAAGTGTGCATAACAATGCAAGTAATGAGCATAACAATGCTAGACAGATGTGCATAACAATGCAACGAATGAGCATAGTGTGATTGATACACAAAGTGAGCAGAGTATGATAGACATACTAAAGGTGAACACAAAGTGTGATGGATGCACTATGTGAACAAGTGTGATTGATACACTAAAGGTGTGTGATGGATACACAAAAGGTGAACACAAAGTGTGATAGATGCACTGAGCGAACAAGTGTGTAATATATACGCAAAAGTCAGAATGTGTGTGATAGATACACAAAAATGAATGAAGTGTGATTGATACACTAAATGAATGAAGTGTGATTGATACACTAATAAATGATCTCAAACGGAACTTCTTTGGATGAACCGTACATACAATATTGTGCATGACTGAGAAAGAAACTTGATAGGTACAATGCATTACAATACATGATGCTTAAGGAAAGCAATAAATGGACAAAGCGGCGCTTTAGAAAGCACCTCCTGAGGTGAGTGGCGGTGAACCGCTCTACTCTGACGGGGATCTCCCCTCGTGCTCTTCGAACACTGTACCTTGAACTCACAGTACAAAGGCTCTGAAATGCTGACAAGTAACAACATCTGTATGTAGGAGCTACGGCTGCTGCTTGTTTTCCTGATCATATTCACAACTTTCCCTATTCTCCAACGGGGTGACAGACTAGGTTGGTCCAGTATCCAGAATTGAGGTGCATACAAGCTATCTCAACCTATGGGGCTTCCATACAGATTTCAAGCCGAGGACACGCCTCTGGGTATTTAAATCAGACTTTAGTCTCGGAAATCCCGAACCTTTGCGTTCTAGGCAACAGCCATTCGAACTCTAGTTTCCACCGTCGCAGTTGGTCTCCTAGGAACTCATTGCGAACACAGCCAAGATGACCCCGGCAAGGGAACCGGTACTCGGAGAGCACCGATCGCCATTACGCTTGAGGTAGACTTGATCTTGAGCTTGAGGTAGAGGCACACTCATACTTGAGCATTGGCGAGACTGAAGAGGTACACATAATACAATCTCGAGCCCTCAAGTTGGAACAAACTCAGATGCCCGACATTTTCCTCTTTTGCTTTCGCTTTGCAATCCGGAACCATTATAGCTTCAGATAGGTCCTGGTTCTACTGTTCTCATATGACCTGAGTTGAATCCTGCGGTTTTATGAAAGAACAAATTTTGTTTTGCACAAATGTGGAGAACGGCACGGCACTCGGAGCACAAAACAATTTTATTTTTGAAATTAAGAGATGAGTTTTTCGACCAGGTATTGAGCCTACGACTGAACACAGCAAAACGACTCAACAAGGAAACAAAATGCACACAACCTAGACACATCGAGTAACACTCGAAACGACTCAAAACAAGAAACGAGATAAAACAAAAAGACACGACACTCAGACGTGCACAGGGAGCCTGTTTCACCGGGTAGTGTTTCCCACCCTTTTCTTATTTGTGGTTCTCACATCACTCGGCCCTCAAGCTTTGTTTTTCTGAAAAAGCCCTTTTCTCACTTTTCCTTTCATCGCACATCTCTCTATTCTTCAATCTCTCATTTTTCAATCCCTCTCCTGGGTGGTTAATGGATAAACAGCAAGTTGTAGGCTCGTGCCCCTAGCATTCTGCTAGATTCTCTTTCTTCCGCTTACAGCTAGTGAATTCCTCCCACAGAGAGGTTGCGCTACAACTGGGTGTGTAGCAAATTTGCAGCTGACATCGGTTGACGATGCTCTGCTGGAGAGTTTGGACGTAATCAGATGTGTCCAGATGAGGGAGTGGAATATCTTGATACCTCGTTGCTCGGAGGATGAGGGAGCTTTTTGGCCCTTTTGTTGTCACCTTCAGTTGTGCCTTTTCTGGCAGGTAGAGTGCCCTTCTTGGCAAGTATTTTGACAAAAGAGAAAAGACAGAACTCCTGACTCAACTGTGCCCCCTAGTTCATCATGTTGACCATTTTTTTTTTTTTTTTTTTTGAGCTTTTGCTAAAGTAATTTTGACCGACATGAGAGTTAGATTAACATGCTTGTTCAATTTTTGATTTGAAATCATGCAAGTCAGGTTATGAGCACTGAAAATTTTCCTTTTTTGGGTCCAAGAAGTGGTCCAGTTTTTGGAAAAGATGGAACAATTTTCGAGAAAATTAGTTAACCTCAGTAAAAATTCTCGAAAACTATTTTTGCAAACGGCCACTGCTCAACGAGCATAGAACCCACTCTCGAGATGCACAACCTCAGATTCGAAGGAAAATTGCCCCTTGCTGGAGGGGAGCTGCATGGCAACGGAAAGTTGCCCCTTGTTTGAACGGCACCACAGCGCATTGAATGGCAACGGAAAGTTGCCCTTTGTTTGAATGGCGTCGCGGCACACTGAATGGCAACGAAGAGTTGCCCCTTGTTCGAATGGCGCCACAGCACACTGAATGGCAACGGAAAGTTGCCCCTTGTTTGGATAGCACCGCGGTGCATTGTAGTCAGTCCTCAGAGTGACGAACACAACCAAATCCTCAGATACAGAGAGGACAAAGATCACCAGAACCATCGCATGGACACAATCAAATTGAAGCGTTTTACGGCTGGACTTCATGATGAAGTTGCCTACGTATCCCAAAGATGGGAATCAAGCCTTACTGTAGACACCCCATTTTTGACCGACCTTGAGACTTAGACGTCACCAATTGAGCGCTTGGTGATGTTGCATACTGTGCTCGTTCAGAAGTCTCAGAGTTGCGGCCGTGCGCCCTGCCTCCGGACTTCCGAACCCTCTTCTGTGCCTTGTCTCGGTTTGCGAACCAGACTCATTTTTCTCTGTTTTCTTTCCCGAGGGAAGGGAGTGGTCCCGTAGACTATCTCCCAGTGGCCGTGAGCTATATTTTGTGGCCGTAGGCCATTTTGCCCATTTCGGAGCCCGGTTCCCGGTTTTCGGGCCGTCAAGCCGTGTGCCTCGGTTCGGGACCACCCAACTATCTCCGATTTCTCCGGTTTTCGGCATGCACCCCTGTTTTATAGTTCCGAGGAACACTGGGGCCCCTGAGACCCACTTCGCAGCCGAACACCACTTCCGGTGCCCGGCAGCCCATTTTCGGGACCCCAAACTGCGCGGTTTTGGTCCCGAGCATTCATTTCGCATCCGTTTTCTCCGGTTTTTGGCAGAGACCTCTGTTTTAGCATTCCGAGGAACCCTGGGGGCTCAGAAACCCACTTCGCAGCCGAACACCACTTCCGGTGCCCGGCAGCCTGTTTTCGGGACCCCGAACCGCGCGGTTTTGGCCCCGAGCATTCATTTTGCATCGATGTCTGTTCATTTTTGGCAGACACCTCTGTTTGGTCCTTTCGAGGGACACTGGGGGCTCAGAAACCCACTTCGCAACCGAACACCACTTCCGGTGCCTGGCAGCCCATTTTTGGGATCCCGAACCGCGCGGTTTTGGCCCCGAGCATTCATTTTGCATCGATGTCTGTTCATTTTTGGCAGACACCTCTGTTTGGTCCTTTCGAGGGACACTGGGGTCTCTGAGACCCACTTCGCAGCCGAACACCACTTAGGTGCGGCGGCCATTTCGGGACCCCGAACCGCGCGGTTTTGGCCCGAACATTCATTTTGCATCGATGTCTGTTCATTTTTGGCGACACCTCTCTGGTCCTTCCGAGGGACACTGGGGTCTTCGATACCACTTCGTGGCCGAACGCCACTTTCGGTGCTCATAGCCCATTTTTCGGGACCCCGAACTTCGCGGTTTAGGCCCCGAGCTTTCATTTTGCATCGGTTTTTGTTCATTCTTGGCAGGTACCTCTATTTTGTCACACTGAGGAACACTGGGGTCTCCGAGACCCACTTCACAGCCGAACACCACTTCCGGTGCCCGGTAGCTCATTTTCGGGACCCCGCGCGGTTTTGGTCCCCGAGCTTTCATTTTGCATCGGTTTTTGTTCAATTTTGGCAGGTACCTCTGTTTCATCATTCCGAGGAACACTGCGGTCTCAGATGCCTACTTCGTGGCCGAACAAAATCTTTTTCTTTTGCCCTCAAAATATCTAGATATTTGGGGAAAGATATTTTCATCTTTTTGGCCATAAAAACCAGCAGCTTCCAGCTGGGGGGAAGGTTAGAAAAAACTCTTTGAGAGCTCCATGCACACCTCTCCTCTCCCTCTCCATTTCCAAGCTTCAAACATCCAAGTTTTGGTCCCATTTCTTCATCAACTCCAAGCTCTATCATCACCATACCATTTCCAGCAGCAAGGGAAGAATTCCAGCAGCTAGGAAACATCCATTCTTCAAGCAAAAGGCAGCCAAGAAGTTGTCTACAAGGGTAAGTCCTCTTTCCCTCTTTTCTAGCCCTATTTTGGCTCATTTCTTAGACCTATTTGCTTGTGGTTTTGAGTTCCGAGATTAACTGGAAATGTCACTATTTTGAGGTTTTCTTCATGTTTGTTTAAGGTCTCAACATCATTTGGGGTCTCTATCTAATGCTTGTTTCAATATCTCATCATATGCCATTATTTTTGCAAGCTTTCTTTGACTCATGAGTATTCTGATTTTGAGGCTGACATCTACTGTAAATATGCATATTTTGGGCTCCTCTTCAATGTTGTAGAAGGAAATTTTGCTGTTTGAATTTTCTATATACTACTTGTCTCAAGACCTCTCTTTGGTTCATTATTTTGCATGCTTTGTTAGGCTTATTTGGATTCTGTTTTCGGCCTTCATCAGGCTTGGAAATAGTCTTAAAATGTCCTTCTCTTAATTTTTTATTAAGGGTCTTAGGCCATTTGATGATTTTTTTTGGCACTTCCTTTGTATTCCTCCTTTTTTTCCGTAAAATTGCATGCTTTGTTAGGCTTGCTTAGCTTCGGATTTTGGCCTTCATCAGGCCTAGAAAAAGTCTTATTTTTGTCTCCTTGTCATGTTTTGTTTAGGATCTTAAGACATTTGGTGTATATTTTTGGTACTTCCTTTGAAATTCTTTCATTTTACCGTAAATTTGCATGCTTTGTTAGACTTGTTTAGATACTGTTTTGAGCCTCCATCAGGCTTATAGAGTGTCTTTTTTTGGTCTATTCTACACTTTTTGTCAAGGGTCTTAAGTGGTTTGGTCATTTCTCATGATACCTCTCTTTATAGCCCCTTTTTGCATGCTATGTTTAGCATATATACATACTGATTTAGAGGTTGTCATCTCTTGAATTTGTGCATATTTTTGTTCCATCTTCAATGTTGTAGAACTGTTTTTATGGGTTTGAGCATTGTACATATCACTTGCTTTGTAATTCCCCTCTTTTACCGTATTTTTGCAAGCTTTTGTTTCCATACTTGTGAGCATTATTTGGCCTTGCTTTGTGCTAATAAAATGCTAGTTTAGGGGCTGCCTTGCCACTGTTTTGCATTCCATGTTCATATTCTGTATGTTTAATAGGGCTGTAGGCCATTTCGGGTGCATTTCATCGCATTTTGGGCATCGGTTGCAATTTTATCATAATTTGGGGGCTGTTTTTGCATTATCTTAGTTTCTGAATTTTGCATCTTCCTTATGCCATTTGCTACATCTCATTCGCATGTCATTTTGGTGCTTTAGAGCCTCGCCTCGGTTTGCGTGCCCGTGTCTTGCAAGCGACCTCGTTTTATCCGATGGCAGCCTATGTGAGTGTGGTTGAGGCCCTCTCATGTTGGCGTAAGCCCAATTTGCATTTTCGTGCTTGTATGCCATTGCCTCGGTTTGCGTGCCCGTGTGTACGCATTTCGAGGCACTTCATTTTTATCCGACGGCCTCCTATGTGAGTGAGCTGAGGCTCTCCCATGTTGGTGTAAGCCCATCGTGGCATTCCGTATGCCATTTCATTCCATTTTTATCATCGCCTCGGTTTGTGTGCCTGTGTGCACGCATTTCGAGGCACTTCGGTTTTACCCGATTTGCATTTTTATCATCGCCTCAGTTTGTGTGCCTGTGTGCACGCATTTCGAGGCACTTCGGTTTTACCCGATTTGCATTTTGTCATCGCTTCGGTTTGTGTGCCTGTGTGCACGCATTTCGAGGCACTTCGGTTTTACCCGATTTGTATTTTGTCATCGCCTCGGCTTACGTGCCTGTGTGCACGCATTTCGAGGCACTTCGGTTTTATCCGATTTTGCATTTCACGTCATCGCCTCGGTTTGCGTGCCCGTGTGCACGTATTTCGAGGCACTTCGGTTTTATCCGATTTGCACTTCATATCATCGCCTCGGTTTGCGTGCCCGTGTGCACGCATTTTGAGGCACTTCGATTTTACCCGATTTGCATTTCATATCATCGCCTCGATTTGCGTGCCCGTGTGCACGCATCTTTGGCGTCTCATTCATCTCATTTTCATAGCATTGAGCATGCTAGGTTGTATATTAGTTGCATTTCATGCATATCATGCATATCGCGACGGAAACAAGGTACATTTCAGACTCGGTGACGAGTGTGTCTCAATTCCCGATTCTGACACTCCGGATTACCCATGATGGAGTTAGGTTTTTGTTGTAGCATTCATCGCATTCATCGATATTGAGTTGTGCAATTCGACTCCTCGGCCATCATGCATCGGTATGCGTGATTGGTGGCACGAGGATCGAGGCATGCATATATTTGTGAAATACATTGCTATGCCCTTTTCCTGCTCTCTGTCACAGCAAAATCGAGGATCAACAACTTTCCGGAGTCCGGCGCGCATTTCGAGAAATACTGCAAACAGAGGCTAATCAGGGCATTCCAGTGGATTTCCGCGCCAGGCAGCCCAACAGGCGGCATCTATCAGAAGCAAGGCAGTCCCTGGCTTGCACGCCAGTTTTACCGCTTTTATTAATTAATTTGTCAATTAATTAGAAATTTGTATATTTATTTCCGGACTGTATATTCTTTTATTCGGACTGTATATTTATTCGGACCCTCTGCGCGAGGGCAATGTTGTAATAAGGGTGTGTGAGTGTGATGTATGTCTTCCAACCCCCATTTCTTTCTCCCTTTTATTTATCCGCTTACGATGGTTAGATATAGGGCATGTTTCAATTAGCATACAGCATGACAGCATGTTTGCATCATTCATCTGTTTTGCACGCACCGGGCTCGGCGCATCATACAAACTGCATTTGTATTTCAATTCCAAATTGAATACATGCTAACTGTAGCATCTCATATACCATGTTTAGAATAGCCGAGCCTGTTATAATTGCATCTTTGCATGTGTTGCATTAGGCATTACAGTATGCTTAGGATCATGCATGATTTCTAATCGGTTTTCTGTTTTGGCTTGGAGTACTAGGTGAGTTTTTATGCTTTAGCATCATCGCATGCGTGTGAATGTTGCTATGATTGCATGCTTACCATGAGGCTATGTGCTTATGTGATATAACTGCCTTGAATGCCTGTGGGTGGAGGTTGAGTTATTTGAATTGGGACAATGCATTGACTGTTTGTTTTAAGCCCACTAGACAGTGGCAACATCATATTTTCTAAGCCCACCTGAGGGTGGCAAATTCGCATTTTAGCCTACCTGCGGGTAGCACCATCACACCATTTTCAAACAAACAGACATGAAATTTTTGTTCCAATTCAGACGGCCCAGTCTATATTTGTTTGCTGCGAGCATCACATAGTAAACTTGGCTAATAACCAGAATAAGAACGCACAAAGTTTTCAAAAACAGATATCATGGTTAGTAGAGGCCGGTCTTTGACCGGGCGAGAGGGGGTGCTCACGATGTGACCTTCCCTAATCGTACCCAAGTTCCCGAACCAACTTTGGTGATGACGGACACGTGGCCTTTCGGCACCGAGTCAGGGTTTCCTAAATTTCCCATTTTAAAATATTTAGGTGGCGACTCTGTTATCTGGCAAAGCAGTCCATGTTTGGCACTTCTTTCAAAAAATCTGTTTTTCTTCAAAACGATTTGCCGGATTTGGACTCTTTGGTTCAAGATTGAGAACCGTAACAAAATCGAGTCCGAACTGTAGCGAGGTCCCCTGCGGGCGTTGTTACACTTACGTAGTTCGGGGTTAAAGTACACTCAGGTATTTAACCTCTCCTTTTTAGGCTCTAACTTTTGCCAAGGCGCCCATCGCGGGTTTTCGACCTTGCGAGCTTTGTTCTTCTTTCTTTTTCATTTCATTTTTTTTATTTTATTTTTTCTTTTTTTTTTCTTTTTTTCTTTTCTTCTTTTTTCTTTTTTTGCTTTTCTTCTTTTTTCTCTTTTCTTCTTTTTTTTTCTTTTTTCTTTTTGTATATATCTTTTCTTGCTCTAACTTTTGCCTAGGTCGCCCTTTCTGGGTTTTCGGCCCAGCGAGCCTCTCAAAGGGTAAAAGTGTAGCTGGTCCATGCCAAATGGTTTTGAGATCCTGAAGTCATCTGAATCCCGAAAAATGACTGCTGTATTGATTCGCAGAAGGATTCATCTTCGGCTCTTTGAGCATATCAGACATTTTTGCCCCTAGTTCGAGGGGTGCTTCTAATTTAGCTTCGCAAGCTTCTTCTGATGAGGTCTGATCTTCTTGATCTGACTTTGGTGCCTCTTGTTCGAGGGCTGCTTCAAATCTGGCCACACTGGCCTCACATCGTAGTTGACCATTGAACCTTCTGAATTCAAGTTCAAGGTTTGGAAGCAAAAGGGGTTGAGTCTCGAGGCTGAGAGCGATCCTAGGCTGCACAATCTCAAGAGCGATTCCACATAGGTCTTCGCAGGACCGCGCAAAACATTTTGTTTTTGAAAATTTTTAAGAAAACGACAAATCACTCGCGCTGAAGATAGTGTGAAACCAGTCTGGATCAAGCCAGGGTCCTTCTCAGTACTCACGCTAATGAGCATGATTTCATTCATTAAGGGCTTAGCATGCCTCTCTTTCTCTCAATTGATCAAAGTTTTGCAAATCCCGAGGAATTCCTTCCTCTTCGTTTTCACCGCAGTGTTCAAAAAAGTTTTGAAAACTTAGGTCAATACAATGACTTCAAGGCACAGAAAAGACAGAGTTCTTAGTCAAATACTGCCATCTCATTCAGAACTTCCGACATAACTGGCACAAGCGTATAAACGCGAGAGCGTGAAAATCACTGCTGTTTCATTCAAATCTGTTGGCATTACTGGCTCCCTGGCAGAAACAGACTCAAAACGAAAAGACAAACGCAAAACAAAATGGTGACGCCGGAGGTAACACCCCTGGAATCACCCGACTCCTATATAACAGGACTGACTCGATACAACAAGACAAACCCAAAACAAAAGAGACTGACTCAAAACAAAAAGACAGACTCAAAACAAAACAACAAGACTGACCCAATACCCAAGTCAGAATGCAAAATTAACAGCACTTGTACATTGTTCAAAAAAGTGCATGCCATCCACCACAGCTGGAGTAAACTGAACGCCGCCCGCAGGTGGTTCATCCCTTGATCACATCACATTATCCCTCACAAGTTCACTGATCAAGTGCCGATAGACTTTGCAGGACTTGGTGCGGGGATGACCCCGTTGTCAATCAAATTTTGTATCTCGTGGCGGAGACGAACGCAACTGTCGGTGTCATGACCGGTTTGTTGATGGAAAGCACAGTACTTAGTCGGGTCATGCTTTGGAGGGAGAGGATCGGGTAGAGGCCGTTGCTCCAACAGTTTCAGATGTCCTTTCCTGAGTAGGACTCCCAGGGCTTTAGACAAAGACATATAGAGTGAGGTGAAAACCCTCTTGCCTCGGGGTAGATAGTCTGAAGTTCGGGGGTTTGAAGTGGATGCACCAACAAAGGGGGTGGCTGCTCTTGGTGTGGTGGTGGCGACCATGCCCACTTCGGAAGATCTTGCAGCTGCGTCATCGCTGGTGGTCGCATTCGAGCTGCGGGTAAACGCCCTCCTGGGCTGCTCCTTCTCCTGGTCAATGAGGCCCTGTTTCATAGCATCCTCGATCTGTACTCCCATCTCATGCAAATCTGAAAAGGTAGGGAAGGGGAGCACGATCATTTTCTGCATTAGTTTGGGCTGGAGGTTGCGCACAACCATCCGTATTTGATCCTTATCCGTTGGCCTAATGGTCATCATTGAGGCTTTGGCCCTCCAGCGGGCCACGAATTCTGAGAAGCTCTCCTTAGGCTCCTGCCTCGTCGTCTCAAGATCACGGGTTGTAATCTCGATTTGGGTATTGTATGAATATTATGCGACAAAGGCCTCGGCCATCTCCTCCCAGCTTCGTTTCACTAAATCCTCCAATTTGGCGTACCAGATGGCCGCAATACCCGACAGGGTCCTGCCAAAAAGGGAAAGCTTCTGTAATCTTGTCAAGCCCATCGGGCGCAGAACATCTGAAAACAAACTCAGGTGGACCATGGGATCTCTTGACCCGTCAAAACAGTCGATGTGAGGCATCTTGAACTTGTCCGGCAGAGTTACAGCTGCGTCGGTGTACCCATCCTCAATGTCCGGGATGGACTTTACCCCTTGAGATTTTTTGAACAACTTTTCAAGCTTACTCAACTTCAACGCTGTAGGGTCGACCTCGAACTCGAAGGGAGAGTCCGGTAGATTGGTAGGTGTTTTGGACAGCTGGGGTAAAATTGGGGGCGGAGCCGGCCCTGTTGGAATGTCCGTATCTGCCTGGACATTTGGCGTCTCCCCAGGTGCTGGAGCTCCTGCTGGGGAAGGAACTTGTTGTGAAGCGGACGCGCCGCTTTGCTGTTGCAGCCTGGTGATGAGCTCGGCTTGCTGAGCCATGATTGCAGCCTGCTGCTTGGAGAATTCTGCTTGGCGGACAGCGTCTTGCTGCATGAGTTTCATAGTTTCCTGCATCTGACGCATCATTGCCTCTACCCCTGATGTATTCTGTTGGTCCATCTGACTGACTGGTATATCTATCCCTGCAGTAGAAACTCAGACCTCAGCCTGACTGTTCACTGGTGGGGTGGATAAGGGCTCCTGATCTGGTAACTGCTGAACTGGTGATTTGTGCCTGACTGGCCCTTTTACCCTGCCACTGATTGCCCTTGAACTGAACCTCTGACCTGACAAAGTCTATTAGCACGAGTTCGATGAACCTTGGGGGATATTGGAGCCTTCTGAAGCTATGGTTCCAAGACTACCTGGCAAAAGAGAAAACAGACAGCATCTCAGCCTGATTCCATCTGAACAGATACAAGCATAGTTGAATGAGTGTGCTCTCTACTGAATTCTGCCCAGAATTCTGCCTCAAATCTGATACCCTCGGGTAAAACTGATTCCCCAAATACTAATGCCCTCAGGCTTGATACCCAAAATACTGAACTGGTGCCCACAGGCCTGGTGCCCAAACTCAACTGATACATACATTCCCTGTAGAGACGCACTCTAACAAGCACATAGCAGATAAGTGAGAGCCAAAACACCCCTATGTTGGGGTAGGGTTTCCCTGTCCTATTTTGTCAGGAGCTAGGGTTTCACTACGCACACAGCGGCTTCAAACAACCTATAAACGGGTAAGTAACCTGTCCTAGTTTGGAATGGTTACTATGGATCCGAATATGCACTAGGTCGAATGGTCAAAAAGAGTGCCCCGGTAAAACCGGGGTTTGTGTTCCCATGCTGTCAGAGCCCAGAGCCGATCAGCCTTATGGTCATGACTTGACAAGACAAGCCTCCGGCAAATCATTCGGGAATGGCATATGGCAAACACGGTGTCCTAGGCGCACCAATGCAAATGCAATGCAAAGAAACACACAAATGTAGTCAAAACCAAATATCACGAGTTCGAGTCAAGTTCTCTAAATCCCCAGCAGAGTCGCTAGAAACTGTAGACATCCCCGAACGCCCCGGGAGGGTTAAGTCCCGTTCCGTTCATATTGGGGTCACTACAGTTCAAGGACTCAAATGTCACGATTCTCAATCTTGAACCGAAGAGTCCAAATCCGGCAAATCATTTTGAAAACAGATTTTTTGAAAGAAGTGCCAAACATTTATTGCTTCGCCAGATACAGAGTCACCACCTAAATATTTTAAAATGGGAAATTTAGGAAACCCTGACTCGATGCCAAAGGCCACGTGTCCGTCATCACCAAAGTTGCCTCGGCTCGGGAACTTGGGTACGATTAGGGAAGGTCACTTCGTGAGCACCCCCGCTCGCCCGGTCAAAGACCGGCCTCTACTAACCATGATATCTGATTTTGAAAACATTGTGAGTTCTTATTCCAGTTATTAGCCTAGATTACTATGTGATGCTCGCAGCAAACAAGTATAGACTGAGTCGCCTGAATTGGAACTAAACATTTCATGTTTGTTTGTTTGAAAATGGTTTGATGGTGTTACCCGCAGGTAGGCTAAGACGTGGATTTGCCACCCTCGAGTGGGCTTAGAAAAACATGATTTTGCCACTATCTAGTGGGCTTAAAACAAACAGTCAATGAAACAAACAGTCAATGATTTGTTCCACTTCAAGTAACTCAACCTCCACCTACAAGCATTCAAGGCAGTTATATTACATAAGCATATAGTCTCATGGTAAGTATGCTATTCATGGCAACACTCACACGCATGCAAGGATGCTAAAGCATAAAACTCACCGAGTACTCCAAGCCAAAACAGAAGCTTATTAGAAATCATGCATGATCCTAAATGTACAGAAATGCCTAATGCAACGCATGCAAAGATGCAAACCATAGCAGGCTCGGCTATTCTAAACATGGCATATGAAATGCTACAGCTATCAAGTATTCAACTTGGAATTGAAATACAAATGTAGTTTGTATGATGCGCCAAGCCCGGTGCGTGCAAAACAGATGAATGATGCAAACATGCTATCATACTGTATGCTAATTGAAATATGCCCTAATCTAACCATCATAAGCAGGTAAATAAAAGGGAAGAAAGACGTGGGGTTGGAAGACATACATCACACTCACCCACACTTATTACAATTTTGCCCTCGCACAGAGGGTCTGAATAAATAATACAGTCCCGAATGAAAGAATAATACAGTCCGAAATGAAAGAATAATACAGTCCGAAATATACAATCCGAATAATATACAAATTCCTAATTAATTAACAAATTAAGTAAGAAAAAGCGTAATCGGCATGCAAGCTGGGTCGCCTTGACTCATTCTGGATAATGAAATGATGCATGTTAAGCTGCTTTGCGAAAATCCACTGGGATGCCCCAATTAGCCTCTGTTTGCAATGTTCTTCGAAATGCGTGCCAAGCCTCGGAAGACTGCTGATTCTTCATTTTGCTGCAACAGAGAGCAGGAAAGGGGCATAGCAATGTATTTCATAAATATATGCATGCCTCGATCCTCGTGCCACCAATCACGCATCTCGATGCATGATGACCGAGGAGCCGAATTGCACAGCTTAATATAGGATGAATGCAGATGAATGCTACAACAAAACCTAACTCCATCATGGGTAATCCGGAGTGTCGGTGACTTGGGAATTGAGACCCGTTCCGTCACTCGAAGTACGGAACGTGCCTCGTTTCTCGTGCCCGGGCTAACTCCTATCCCGAACACGATGCAATATGCATGATATGTATGAAATGGAACTAATATACAATCCTAACATACACAATGTCATGGAATGGCATACACGCTAAACGAGATAACACACAACTAAGCATACACAATGCTACGGATGAAATGACATATGCAATGCAGCAATGGGCTTACACTAACATGAGAGGGCCTCAACCACACTCACACAAGAGGCCACGAGATGAAAATGAAGTGTCTCGAAATGCGTGCATTCAGGCACGCAAACCGAGGCAATGGTACTAAGGCATGAAATGGCATTCCAAATGCAAATTGGACTTATACTATCATGAGAGAGCCTCAGCCACACTCACATAAGAGGCCGAGAGAGGAAAACGAAGTGCCTCGAAATACGTGCACACGGGCACGCAAACCGAGGCAATGGTATACGCAATGCAAAATGGACTTACACTAACATGAGTGAGCCTCAGCCACACTCACATAAGAGGCCGAGAGAGGAAAATGAAGTGCCTCGAAATGCGCGCACACGGGCACGCAAATCGAGGCAATGGCATACGCAATGCAATGAGACTAAAATGGCATACGGAATGCAAAATGGACTTACACTAACATGAGTGAGCCTCAGCCATACTCACATAAGAGGCCGAGAGATGAAAAATGAAGTGCCTCGAAATGCGTGCACACGGGTACGCAAACCGAGGTAATGGCATTAAGGCATGAAATGACATAGAAAATGATATGCAAACATGCCAATGGAATTTCAGCACTCAAATATGGGGGAAAACAGTCCCGAAAGATGGCGAAATGACACCAAATGTAAGAAATGGTCTCGAAATGCAAATTTAGGCACCCGAAATGGCCTATAGCTATGCAATGCATGCACAATATGGACGTGGAATGAAAATACAGTAGCAAGGCAGCCCCAAAACAAGCATTTCCCAGTCTAAAATATGGCCAAACAGCGAGCACACATAGGATTAGGCAAGTATGCAAAAATGGCTCCGCAAGAGGGGTATTGAAGTAGATGGTAAATCCAAAGCCCAAACAACAAAATACCCTTCTACAACACTGAAGAGGGACCAAAAATATGAACATTTTCAGTAGATGATATCCCCCAACTCAGTATGAAAACATGCTAAAAATGTCATGCAAGAACTAGGATACATAAGGCTATAACATGAGGTACCCCAAAAATTCATCAAACCAACAAAGACCCTTAATGAAATATATCAAGAAGATCAAAATATGACTCTTTCCAGCTCTGATGATGGCCGAAAACAGAAGCTAGATAAGCTTAAAAAAGCATGCAAAAATGGGGGTCAAAGAGGGGTATAATGACAAGTATAACATGGAGGCCCAAAACAAGGTTGATCCCTTCTACAATGTTGTAGTGGGACACAAAATAAGCTTACTCACAGTTAATGACATGCTCCAAAACAATTTACATATAGGTCAAACAAATCATGCAAATTTACGGTAAATAGGAGAGATTATGAAGAAAGTGCAAGATAGGGGGCCCAAAAAAGGTTGAGCCATTCTTCAATGTTGAAGAGGGGCTCAAAATAGGCCCACTTAAAGTTTACATTATGCTCGAAAACAGATCACACATAGGCTACAAATTTCATGCAAAAATGTGACATACCAAGGGGTATTGAAGCAAGTGCACTATAGAGGGATCAAACAGGGTTGAGCCCTTCAAAAAAACATGAATAATAGCCCAAAAGAGTGACCCTTTCAGTTTGGTCCGGAGCCTAAAACAGTGAGAAAATAGGCCTAAGAAATGGAACAAAAAAATGCAAGAAAAAGGGAAAATGGGACTCACCCTTGTAGAACCAAACTTTAACAACCTTTAAACCAAGAAGAAGAGCTCCTAGCCTCTGGAAATGACCCTCAATCTGCTGGAATGGAGTAAGGAGGAGTGATGCTATGGGTTGTAGTGTAAATGGGTGTAGGAACTTAAGGATTTTGAAGCTTGGAATTATAGAGAGAGAGAGATATAATATAGGAGCTCCAAAAAAAATGTTCTAACCTTTTTTACAGACCTGGGATGCTGTATATATAGGCAAAAAACGTGTAGAAAAGAGGGGGAAAAAAGGGGGGGAAATATTTCAAGTTTCCCTCCAAAAATTGGCCTAAAGAGGGGTATAAAGGAAAGTGGTAGGTTCTGGTTCCAAACGGCCGAGAGCCCTTCAAAAAAGTTGAAGAAGGGCTCAAAATAAGACACTTTTTAGTTTACGACCAAGCCCAACACAGCCCACAAGTACGCCTAAAATACCGTGCAAAATAGGCCTAAAAAGAGGTAAAGAGGCAAGTGACAGATGGAGATCTCAAACAATAAAAGGTCCTTAATCAAAAATGAAAAGGACCTCAAAATATGACTATCTCAAGTTTGGGTCGGAGTCCAAAAATGCAAAATGAAGATTCGGGAGCTGAAACACGCAATTCGGGGCCCCGAAAGTGGGCTGTTAGGCACCGGAAGTGGTGTCCAACCACGAAGTTGGTCTCTCGGACCACAGTGTCCCTCGAAAGGGAGGAAATAAGGTGTGTGCCAAAAACCGAAGCAAACGGAGGTGGTTAGGCGGTCCCGAATCGAGGCACACGGCCTGACGGCTCCGAAAACCGGGAACCGGGCTACGAAATGGGAAAAATGGCCTGCGACCACGAAACGAAGCCTACGGCCACTGAGAGATGATCTACGGGACCTCTCCCTCCCTTCGGGAAGAGAAAATAGAGCCTGGTTCGCAAACCGAGGTAAAGTACGAAAGAGTCCGGAAGTCCGAAGGCAAGGCTCGCAGCCGAGACTCTAAAACCTCTGGACGAGCACGATATGCAACATCACCAAGCGCTCAATTGGTGACGTCTGAGTCTTAAAGTCGGTCAAAAATGGGGTGTCTACAGTTGACCCTCTTTGACAGAACTCGAAAGTCATAAGAATGACGGGAGTGAATGTCAAAGCCCAGAGACGACCCATTTTTGACAAGGCCGAAAACTTAGACAAAGCAAACAAGATAGACAAAAATGTGCTTGCAGGCATGCCCGCAGGCAGGAGCAAAATGCAAATGATATGCGGGAAGATTTTGATAATTGGACTTATACGCTACGCGAAGCCAGTTTGAAAATTGGACTTACACGCTACGCGAAGCCGGTTTGAAGATTGGACTTATACGCTACGCGAAGCCGGTTTGAAGATTGGACTTACACGCTACGCGAAGCCAGTTTGTATGCAAAACAATGTAATGTACTAACAAGTACAGTTGAGGTGCGCAAGACAGCGCAAATGAAATGCTGAGGAAGGAACAAAGAGAGAAACGTAGGGACTTATCCCAGTGTTTCGGAGTTGTTTAAGCATTGGAACGTATTCCAAATGCTCTTACCAAAGAGGGGGGACATATCCCAAGGATTAGGGACGCATCCCGAAGGTTAGGGACGTATCCCAGAGGATTAGGGATGTATCCCGAAGGTTAGGGACGCATCCCGAAGGTTAGGGACGTATCCCAAAGGTTAGGGACGTATCCCAGATATTAGGGACGTATCCCAAAGATTAGGGACGAAGGAGAAACATAGGGACGTATCCCAGTGTTCTGCAAGGAATGTGAAACATAAGGACGTATCCCGGTGTTCCGCAAGGAATATGAAACATAGGGACGTATCCCAGTGTTCCGCAAAGAGAGGAGAAACGTAGGGACGTATCCCGGTGTTCTGCAAGGAATGTGAAATATAAGGACGCATCCCGATGTTTCAGAATGGTGTAAGCATTGGAACGTATTCCAAACACTTTTAACCGAAGAGGGAGAGACATAGGGACGTATCCCGGTGTTTCAGATTTAAGTTTTTATGTGTAAATAGATACTTCAGACTCTTATGATCCGAGAATACCTCGAATCTCTCACCATAAAGGTAGTTCCTCCAAATCATCAAGGCAAAAATTACAGCTGCTAACTCTAGGTCATGTGTAGGATAATTCTTCTCGTGTATTTTCAACTGATGCGAGCCATAGGCTACTACTTTCCCCTCTTGCATCAACACACAACCCAAACCTTCTCGTGAGGCATCACAATACACTGCATAACCCAAACCCCTCTCCGGAATAATCAAAACTGGAGCGATGGTAAGTCTAACTTTAAGCTCTTGGAACGACTTTTCACAAGTCTCACTCCACACAAACTTGACCCCTTTCCGCGTCAATCTAGTCAACGGCGAAACTAGCCTGGAGAAATCTTTCACAAACCGATGGTAATACCCAGCTAATCCCGGAAAACTGCGGATCTGAAAAACACTCTTAGGTTGTGCCCAATCCTGCACTGCTTCTATCTTGGATGTATCAACAGACACCCCTTCCTTGGAGACTACATGGTTTAAGAATTTAACCTCTCTTAGCCAGAACTCACACTTCCCGAACTTAGCATACAGCTTATGGGCTCTAAGCAACTCAAGCACCACTCTCAAGTGTTCCTCGTGCTGCTCCTCCGAAGGTGAATAAATCAGAATGTCGTCCACCACAACGACCACAAAACGATCTAAGAATTCCTGGAATATCCGGTTCATCAAGTCCATAAAGACTGCCGGTGTATTGGTTAGCCCAAAAGGCATCACCAAAAACTCATAATGGCCATACCGCGTACAGAATGCCGTCTTCGGGATGTCTTCCTCCCTGACCCTCAACTGATGGTAACCTGATCTCAAATCTATCTTAGAGAAACAACGGGACCCTTTCAACTGGTCAAACAGATCATCTATACGAGGCATAGAGTACTTGTTCTTAACCGTAGCCCGATTCAATTTCCGGTAATCAATACAAAGTCTCAAGGCACCATCTTTCTTTTTAACAAAGAGGGCCGGTGCTCCCCACGGTGAAGTACTAGGGCGGATAAAGCCCTTATCTAGCAATCCCTGTAGTTGAATCTTCAACTCACTCAACTCAGCTGGAGCAAAATGATACGTTGCCATGGATATCGGTGTTGTGCCAAGCACTAAGTCAATAGAGAACTCAATCTCTCGATAAGGTGGCAAACTAACAAGATCATCGGGAAAGACGTCCGAGTACTCACAAACCACTCTTAGCAACTCAGCTTGGATATCCTCATACTCACTACTCATACAGCTAGCGAGATCGCGGATCATACACTGGTGGCAAGATACTACCAACCTGATCCTCCAAGAAATGAAAACAATCCCCGCTCAAGGTACATACAGTCACCCTCTGGCTGTAACAATTGATAACAGCTTGGTATGACGATAACTAGTCCATACCCAAAATCACATCAAAACCCGACATAGCCATTACTACAAAAGAAAATGGAAGCCGGCAGTCGGCGACCTTTATGTCACAACCTCTACATCTCTATTTCAAAATTAACTCACCCCCAACAGGTGATACAACACAAATTGGAAAAGCTAACTGTGCCAAATCCAACCCCAAAACAGATGCAAATGCAGCAGATATAAAGGAATGGGATGCATCCATATCAATCAACACATCAGCAATCGAGTTGCAAAACAGAAAGGTACCTCTCACAACAGATGGAGCCGGTACCAGATCCTGCATGGTAACAGCATACACGCGCCCTGTAGGCTCCTGATCTACCTGCTCACCTCTTGGAGCAAAAGACTGCTGCACAGACTGAGACGATGAGGCTCCCTGATTGGCCCTCGAGGCCTGAACTAACTGAGCTGGCTGAAAACTCTGCCTCAACCCAGATGTACCAGACGTGCCACCCAACTGCGGGCAAAACCTCTTCAGGTGTCTTGCCTGACCACACTAGTAACAAGAGAGCAGCTGGCCTCTGCTGTGACTCTGGCTCTGAGGACAAGCCGAAGATGAAGCTGCTCTCTGTCCTCCTCCCCTCTACGGGCAAGCTGGAGACTTGTGGCCTAGTTGACCACACTTGAAACAGGTAAAGTCTCCCTGACTGCCTCTCCCAGAGCCTACACTCGGCACTAGAAAGGTAGATCTCGCAAAAGCACCCTAGGACTGCTGAGGGTTAGAACCCTTCTGCCTCCTACCATCCCCCTGACCATCCTGACTCCTCTTGGAGCCCCTCATCCTCTCCTCCTCCTCGCGCATGAAAATCTCAAGATGTGCCGTAGCATCCACAAGGCGTCCATATTCCCGAGTCATGGACCCTGCAACCCTAACCTTGAGCCCATGCCTCAACTTCTTTTTGAACTCAAGACAACGGCATTCCTTAGACGCCACTAGCTCAGGTGCAAATCTAGATAAACTGGTAAATGCGGCCTCAAACTTGGCCACTGGTGTACTCAGCTGTTTGAGCTGACAGAACTGATCACTCAACTTCTCCCTGCCAGCGAGAGACAAAAACTTCTCCTGAAAGGCATCAATGAAAGCCTCCCAAGTCCCACCAATACGACCTCGCACGAACTTTCACCACTGACCCGCATCTCCCTTCAACTGGAAGGATGCCAAGGTCACCTTTAATGCCCCGTCTTCGATGCTAAGCATCTCAAACGTCTTCGTCATTTGCTCGAGCCACTCATCAGCCTTCAGTGGCTCTTTAGGATCCCCTACAAACTCATCTGGATTCGACCGGAAAAACTCTCTCTTCAAAAAGGACGGCCCTGCCTCAGCCACATGGGCCTAGACTTGATTCTCAGCTTTGAGAATGTCCATGGATTCCCTCAATGCTCCTGCCACCTCGTGGGCTAAGGCGCCCATGGCCTGCTGACCTACTGGCTCGGCCACATTGGCCTGACCAACACCCTCCTGCTGCTCCGGAATTTCATCTGGTATAGGCATCCTGCCTCCTAGGCCTACCACACCTACCACCACGTCCTCGTCCGGACATCCTAATAAAGGTAACGAAGACATTAGCACATTCACAAATGTGCCGAAGCTAAAACACTCACGTCCTAATGCAATGGACAGCTGTATTTCACTCCACGTAATTACATAATCACATAAACACTTACGAATTTTATTTCTAGATAATAACAGTCCTGAGGCATTGCTAGAGTTCCGGTTAGAAACAGCATTGATCAGGTGCTTTTCCAATAGGACTCCCAAAAACCTAAGGATCCAATCAACATCCTAGAGACTAAATTTCATACCCATTTAGTCACATAAGCATGTTATCAAATAAACAAATAGCATCATACATAAGTCTCTAGCAAGCGAGACAAATCCATTATGGTACTAACCACTTCCCACGTACCCAAGGTATTCAAACCCGATACGCTCTGATACCAAGTTGTAACGCCCTCAAAATAATTCAAATAAACCCATCAATCATGATATACATAGACAAGAGAATAAAACATATTTCCATTCATTAGAGTATTCTTACAAAAGTAATACATGTTGACAACAAAAGTAAATGCCCTGTAGGCTTACAACTTTCCAAGTTAACACTTGGTTACAACAAAAGAAGAGTGCTAACTCTCTACACAAATAAGCCCTTGGCTTGAATTTACATGTATCACCAAAATAATAAAACAACCAAAAGAGTCTTCAACTCCCAAAACCATCTAAGCTAAGGTCTTGGAGGCAGCATAACACCTGAACCTGAAAATGATGTCCCATATAAGGTGAGCTAACGCCCAGTAGAGACATGCTAAACATAATATGAGCAATAACTAAAACATTGGCATTTGATAAATGTTTAACTCATATAAACAAACATACATCTCATTCAATTTCATTATCCAAACCAATTCATAGATATGGTTCCTTATCCATCCAGACAGTTCAAATGAGACTATAGCTCATATCAACAATACTTCGGTTATGATCAATTAACATGAGATTACAACTCACATAATTAACATTTCAACACTTCAAGTTATCTACGTTATACAAACGCAATTAGGATTTCGAGACTTTCACCCTGGACACTCCGGCCAACTTAATTATCACTGGAGTCCATCCCCTATCTACTCTCAAATCCAGTTTAGGAGTACATCCCCTATCTCCTCCCAAACAATATACATATACAATATATTTAAACACTTATCATATACAATGATCAAGCCAAGCACATATTCAATGTGTTATCCCTTCCGTCATAATCAATGACATATTCAATTGATTAGTTTTAATTCACCTAATCATCATGCAGTGTCTACAACAATCAAAACTATCCTCCACCGATAGCCCAAAACAATTATTTCTAAACAGATAATAAATTATGAAACAGATAAATTATCTACAATTTCAAAGGTGAGTGATCAATCAATCCAACTCCACCATTAAACCTCATAATTGCCCAATTTCATTATTTCCAACTCAATTTCATATTTCCATAACTTTCCCAAATTAATTATACAAGCTAATTCATCACAATAAATTAGGGCTTCCCCTCCTCCCCCTCCTCCATTTTCTCTACATTGACCCAAAGGTCCAAATATCATCAATAAACATTAATAACCTTATTTTATGACTCAAAATACACATGTATTGGCCCAAAGAACAAAACACCTTTTTACACATTTTGAAACCCTAACACCAAAAACTTCCCAACTTCAACATTAAATCAAAATGACCACAAGTTTATGTCAAAGATCATAAATGTGAGTAGTAATCCCTACCTCAAATTTTGGAACCCAAAGAAGATGATGAACAAACTCAGAAGTTCCAAACCCCAAGATTTTTGGATCAAAGTGAAGGTCTTGCAAAGCTCTAACACTTTAATGAAGGCACAAGGATTGGATCTCACTGAACCAAGATCAAATAGAAGAGAGAGAGAGAGAGGGAGTTTTAGAGAGAGAAGCTTTCAAAATAGGGTTTTGAAAAGTTAGAGAGAGAGAATGGCCCGAAAAAGTGATCCAAAAAGATAAAATTCGGACTGGTATAAAACACAGTCCGTTCGAGCGTGGAATGCCCCACTCGAGCGTCAGACACAGACTCACGCTCGAGCATGAAAAGTGCCACTCGAGCGTCGAATGCACACTTCCAGAAGTTCTGCAGATGAAGGTCCTCGCTCGAGTGTGAAAGTGGACGCTCGAGCGTCCGACGACCTGCATAAAAAAAATACTGAAGGTGTGATAATCCTGCTCGAGCGTCCAAACTCCCCGCTCGAGCAGAGGAACAAAAACAAAGGGCCCGCTCGAGCGTCAAAAGTCTCGCTCGAGCGTAAAGGCCAAAATCTGGGCATCAACTCTTGGTTTCCAAACACAATCAACCTGTTTCAAACCTGCCTAACACAACCCAAGACTCAAATACAAAGAGTAAATGATGGAAAAGAGAATAAAACAACAACCAACATCTACGGACTCGAGCCCGGAATACAATTAGACAATGAAGGGAAAACCGGGATCACTATAGAGCTAGCCAGCTGGGCTACAAAATAATAGCCCAAGCCCAGGGTCTCGGACTAGGCTCGGGTCCAAACGGGCCTAAACGGTCCGAGCCCACGCCAGGCTGCAGGTGAACTTCGGACCACCCACGAGCCGCGGACCATTTTTACACTCCTATATACATCTGTCTTAGAGTTTTTTGTGTGATGTGTGTGCTTTTATTATGTTTCGTTTTCTTTACTGGGAAGAGGTGGAATTAAGTTTTTAATTGTCTTAGAGTTTATTATTGTTAATATTGTAGGAATAATCTTTTGTGTATAATAAATAGCTTGAAACAAAATAAATTACTTCCAGAATTTTATTTACTGAAACAACTTAAGAACAAGAATGATCAAATCGAGTGTGTGACACTCTGTCCTTACAACAGATTCACCCCATTCAGGTGCTTACGGAATAATAGCGTCTATCTCGCAAGATATAATGATCTTACACAGATTGTATTAGCACTAAAAACAATCTACTTTGGCGAACTTGAACCTATGTTCTATACTCTCAGAAATTTGTCTAAAATTAATATGAAGAATATATATGCAAGAGAACAAAATGGAAGGCAATAAGAGAATTTCAGATTATGACGCTGCCAGAAGAATTCTTGTATTTATAGGCTAAGTGGTGACTTTTTGGAAGGGCTAAACAGGTATAAATTCAAACTGAATAGGTCTGATATTGAATTGAACCGAGAATTTTAGATTATGACGCTACTAGAATAATTCTTGTATTTACAGGCTAAGTGGTGCCTTTTTGGAAGGGCTAAACAGGTATAAATTCAAAACTGAATAGGTCTGATATTGAATTGAACCGATGCAAATTGTTGAAACAGTTTTGAATCTGCTTGGGAAAGAACTTTAATCTGTTTAGTGCAATCTATTAAAACAGTTTGAAAAATCTTTTTCAATCTGCTTAGACTAGTTTGGAAAGGACACACTGGTTGGGAGCAAAAAAATTGAATTCAAACTGTTTGGTGCAAAATTCAAATAAATTTTGTCCAAAAAATTAAAGTTAGGACCCAACCCACAACTGGCACGGCTCGGCCGGACGGGCAGCAGCACGCGCGCATGTGGTGGTTTGAGCCAAAGCCCACTTTGTTCATAACTCCTCCATTCCACAAACTTGGGGTGCCCCTTGGGACGCAACTCAAGTATGTCCACCTAGAGCTTATATATTCACATAAGCTCTTTTAAAATTTCAATGTGGGACAATCAATTTAAGGAAACTCACATTTAACTCTTTAATCTCTAATTCCACGAACCCGAAAACGACGTCAACTTCTCATTCACTCATAAATGGTTTTGATGAACCGTCTGCACCGTGTGACTTTTCATGCGGCAAGGAACACGTCACCACTTGGGCCCGCCCCACTTTCATTTGGGCTCAAAGTTAACCCAAAATAAACCTATAAAAAACCATAATTTCCAACAAATATTTGATAATATTATATCACATTATCTACCTGATAGTTTTAATGAATTAAGAATTGGGTTAGAATGAAATAGAATTATGTATTTTCATATAATGATGATTTCTTTACTATAGTAATTAATGATTTCAATTATTATAGATATTTTTAATATTATTTTGTAGTGGGTTAAATGTGAAAATAAATATTTTAATGGAGCATCATTCCATTCTATTGTCATTGTAACAAACTAAAAATTATAGGGATAAAAAAAAAAAAAAAAATCCTAGCGTTTGAGACTTATAACAAAATAAATCGTGAATTTTTAATTTTGTTAATTTAAACTCTAATTTTTTTATTTATTTTCAATCTAAACCATTCATCTATTTTTGTTAAGTAAAATCGACAGAAAAAAAAAAATATTTTAGTTATATACATAAAATATCTAAAATATCATTTTTTCATTGAGTTTAATGACTAAAATATCATTTTTTGTTGATTTTCCTTAACAAAAATAGGCAAATGGTTTAGATGGAAAATAAATTAAAATTTTGAGATTTAAATTGACAAAATTAAAAATTTAGGGTTCAATTTGTTAATGTACGAGCACGAAATAATTTTCTCGTATAATCCTGTTGACCAAGTTTGCATTCCTCCAAACATCGTCGCTTATCTACCCGAAAACACACATGTAAGCTAGCTGGCGGGTGTGCGCCGAAAACCCCTCTGATACTTACGTCAGCTAGTTGACAAAAGACACAAAAGTTTTGTGTATTCGAGAGTAAGAATTGCAATACCTGAGATTAGGGTTTGGCTTGAGCTTTTGTAGATTTCGCATGGTGCAATCTTAATAGGACTCTAACTCTACTTAACAGAGTCTTCCCAAGAATTATATTCTTAAAGGATAATGTTTATCCTTAGAACACCCTTTTCCCTACGAGCCAAGTGAGATGGCTTAACTCTTTATTTGCTATCAGTGTGGTCAATCGAGCTAACTTGCTCTGTGCCTTTTCCAACAGAGCCATGTTAACACGAGCTAGAGACAACAAAGCCCTGCCGAGCTAAACATAGGCCGGCCATCTCTGCGAAAGGCATCTCAGTCTACTTATGGAGGGCTTATTGATAGCTAGGCCTAGACCTTGGTGACCACTTGAAGCCGAACTGTAATAGATTTAACACAAGACCGGACTAGCGGAGCCACTATCACGGCCCAAACCCAAAGACCACGTCAACTGGCTTGGCCCAATTTGTCTACGAAAATTACCCTCTCAATTAATAAGATCAAGTCCTAAGATTTTTTTTATATAATTTTTTCAAAATTATATTATTTTTTATCTCTCAACTACCGAAGTGAATCAATATAATATTCTACTCATAAATTTTTTGCATTACGTCCTTAATTAAAACCACTAGAACACATTTATTATCTATATTCCTTTTCAACAAAAAAAAAAAAAATTGAGATATTCTTGTGTGTCATGACAAGATGTAAGAAAGTCAAGCTCTAGGTCCTTTTCTACAAAATTGGGGATAGTCTGGAGTGGTTTGTCAAGGATGAAAACATGTTTTATTATTTACTGTAAAAAATTTGAAATAAATAATTATAGTAAGGTTATTCTTCCCAAGAGCTTTAAACAATAGGGACTAACTACAATTTTTTATTTTTTTATTTTTTATTTATCTTTAGTTTTTTTTTTTTTTTTTAAATTATGCTATATTATTTTACTTTTTTGATCCTCGTATATACAAATTTAAAAAGTAATTTTTTTTTAAAAAAAATTAAAAGATAATTAAAAAATCAAATTTTTTTTTATCCTTTATTTTTTTTGTTGAAAATTTTAAAAAATTTCAATTCATCTTGAACTGAATCAAAAATTTAAACTTTTTGAACAAATAAAAATTCACTAAAAAAAAAACAAAAAAGTCATCAAATAAATAGATCCCAAACACTCACTAATCATTTCAAAAAGCAACCTCCTTATTTAGCATCAAATTAGGATTAGCTTGTCCTTATTAGTGAGATTACCTTCTGCAATACATATATATATATATTTTCTTAGTTCAGGATTATGAATATTTGCATTACACAAAATTTTCATAATGGTTTTCTAAAAGCATGAGCTACCCACTTTAAGAAAATTATGAAACGAGAATACAAGGACACGTGATAGTCTATTTCTCCTACAAAAAAAAAAACACGGTACAATCTTTTTTTTGTTTTTTTGTTTTTTGTCTTACGGGGTACAACCTCTTTTCATCTACTCATCTATATTTTCTTGGATCGGCAAAATTTTTTTATTGATGAATCAAAAAAGATGGGATACATCAATAAAGAGGGACTCAGAGCTAGGACAAGCTCAAAGCTCCAGTTGGTGAGAAACCAACAAGAATAGAACAAAAAACAAAAAACAGAAGAATGCTTGACAGAACACCAAGCAACCAAAGAGCTCCGAGACAGCAAAACAGAGCAATCATCTATGGACAAAGCAATACCATGCAACAAAATAGCTCCGAATTAGCTCCAAAATACTCTAAGCAACCAAATAGCTCCAAGTCCACTCTACCATCACTTGTTTGCCCAGATCAGATCAGCAATAAATCATCATAAAACAGAACCAGATCAGCAAATCACCACAAATCACCACAAAACAAGCCTCAGCAACTCAGAACAAGCCCCAGCAATTCGGTAGATCATCCACGTAGCAGATCAGATCAAATCATATCAAACCAACAACACACAAACCAACTTGCATAAACCAGATCAGAACACCCACTGGGGAGGCAGACCAAAGCAAAAACTCAGCACAGAAATGCTCAAGAACTCTTCAAATGTTGGCATAAACTTGGTGTAAAACCAGTTTGCTTCCACAAAGTAGGCTCTAACTAGACTTTACTTCTGCAGAACAGTAGCATTTCCACAGCAGCAGAATCAGCCAAAACAAAAGCATTCTAGCACAGTGGGAGAGGCAGTCTCATATCAGAGCCACAATTCAGACAAATAATTCAGACCAGAAGCAGAAGTATTCAGAAGCAGAAGTATACAGAAGCAGAAGTGAACCCATACAGTAGTGAACACAGTCAAAATAATAACCAACCATCAACCACACTCCTGATGCAATTCAGATCACTGGACATGCGTATTAGCACAAAGCAGAACAACTTTGCAACACTGCAGAATCCAGAGCACTAAGCTCCACCCCTGATCTGTCTCCAATTGTAGACAAGATCATCAACTGAATATGGGAATTCCTTAGTGGTAGCTTTGAGCCAAATGGCAGATCTGAATTTTATAAGGTCTAGTAGTCCTGTAGAAGAGGGTTGTGCATTAGAAAATACACAATCATTTCTGAGTTTCCAAATAGACCATAGTACAATTAAAGGAGTTGCTCTCCAGATTAATCTGTCAGCATTACAGAATTTCCAACTCATCCACCAATGAAGCAGGCCCTCTACAGACGAAGGAATACACCAATGGAGACCCCATTCCTCAATAACTGCTGACCAGATTGACCAAGAGAAAGAGCAATGCAGCAGTACATGGAAAGCAGATTCCACCTCAGAGTTGCAAAAGTGGCAGAGGGGTGAAGCATTACCGACAAGAGAACCAATCTTGAGTAGAAATTCAGAACATTTGATTCTAGATCTATATATCTTTATTAATCTTAAATGTGGATCATAACACCTTGGATTCAAAAAGTATATGAGATAAGGAGAAAAGAAAATGACCTGTAACAAGATGTAAGAACATATGGTAGTTTTTTTATTAAAAAAAAAAAACATAAACTAACTACCTAGCAAAAATCTCCCATCTCTGGCACTCCAAAAGAAGAAGAAAAAAAAATTATTGCAGAACTTTGATACAACATTTTACACTTGAAAAAATGTGACAATCATATTTTTGTAATTATAATAATATTGATAAATTCTCTATTTCAAAGTAATAGAGACGATATAACCACATTATTATCGATATAATTTTGAAGCAATTATTAAAGGAAAAATTAGTCTAAAGTTCCTCTCCCATTTTTAGTAATGGAAGACATCCAAAATATTATTTTTTGATATCTAAAGTCCCTCCCATCTATCCTAGAGAAATTCAGCCCTCTTCCTTTTGTCTACTCTCACTCATCACCACAATCAAACACACACACACAGAGAGTTCACTACACACAGACATGTACATACATACATACATACAGAGAGAGAAACCCAGAACTTTCTAGAGAGAGAAAATGAAGATGATAGGAAAAACAGTCCTTTCTCTCCTACTCATCCTCATCATCTTCATCACCTACTCCATTCTCTCCATTCTCCGAAAAACAGTCCCTTCCTGATCAGCGATGGCGACATCTGCCTTCAAATCAACCACGAAGAGAACGCCGATCAGCTCTACAGCAAACACCGCCGCCGAATCCGGTTCCTCCACCAAACCTCACCGCCGCTCAAGGAGTCTCAGTCTCTTCTCCCGGCTCCTTCCGGAGCCCCCTGAATTCGCTTTCATTCAGGCAAAATGCTTGGAAATTAGAGAAACTATGGCCATGAAAATAGAAAGAGACAGAAGCTGAAACTGCTTCTATTACTTTATTTCTTTTTTATTCTTTCGTTTCAGATGGAACTTGCAATGGTGTCATCTTCTGATTTCCCTATCTATTCTTTGCATTGTACCTTTCCTTGTCAGTGTTAACCATGTTCATTGTTTGCAGGTTTTTCTACCATATCCATACTCCAGATCAGAAAAGGTCCAGTGAAGGGTGTCTAAGAAACTCTTCACAGATTTCCGCGACTGCTTCAATCACAACGACTACTATGATGTATTGGCATACGTGAAGCATAAATTTCAGCCGATACCCGCTGCTTGGTTGGGTTACTAGGCTTGTCTGTGATATTTGTTACACGAATAATTGCTTATATAACTGTAGCTTCAAGTCCAGACCCTGATGCTAATGTTTGTAAAATCAAATTCAGTGCAGCTTTGTATAGCAGTTTTTCCAAATGTGGTTTCTGTTAGGTTTTTATTCTTGGCAATCCCGTTTGACAAAACTCTTTTGAGTTGTAATTTTATTCGCATTTTTTCAGTGAGGCTATGAGTTTATTAGATGCGAATCCAACCCAAATCGAGCTGTTTGCGGAGAAGTTTGTGATGTTAATGCTTTCAAGATTGCCACTTCGCTGATTATTACGGGGTCGAGTCGCGGTCATTTCAAGCAAAATTGAAAATTGCATTGAAAATTGCATTGAAAATTGCTTGTCTGCCATTGGTCGCTCGAGCCAAGAAGAGCTCGCTCGAGCGAAGGTTTGCTCGCTCGATCCAAGAAATGCTCGCTCGAGCCACGGATTGCGTCCATACAAAAACCTGAAGAAGTGTATTCCTCGCTCAAGCCAAGGATCCGTCGCTCGAGCCAAGGCACTAGTAGAAATCATAAAAATTGCTCTCCTCGCTCGAGCCAGGAAATCTTCGCTCGAGCGAGCCTCAGAATCCGGATTTCTCAAGGAGTTTGATTTCTTCTCAATCTTGGATTACTTTTGGTTCTCTATAAATACTTGGTTTTCTCCCAAAACTAAGTACTTGATTGAAGTCCTCCAGATCTTCTTTTTGGTTCTTAAAGGTTTATATCTGGGGATATTTTGTTAATTTTCTTTGATGTCTTATTGAGTATTCAACTCATGGTTTAAAAAGAATACATCAAAGGTTTTGTTTGTTCTACACAAAAGAGAGAGTTGTTCTTCAGTTGTGAATTCTGAAGAATTCGAGCCTGAAGCTTTGGAGGGAATCCGGAGTGGCTCATCAGAAAGACAATTCCGTGCTGAAGATGGGGTTGGAAGAGGCACATAGAGGTTGGTTCAATTAGGCGTTGTGAATTCGCTAGATAATTGAGAGTGATACCTGTGTAATTCCTTTATATCTTCTTAGTGGATTGTTCTTGTGGTCATGTTCGTGGTTTTGATCACAATTGGAAGGTGTCCAATTGTGGTTTTTCCACGTAAAATCTTTGTGTCTCTTTCTTTTGATTGTTTGATTGGGATTGTTATATTTTGCTTAAAATTGGTACATAATCACAAATCAACATCTAGGGTTTCTAGATTTTTCAGTTTCTTTGAAGCACTGTTTCTTTTCTACAAGAAGTAAAGACGAGCTTTTCTTGAATTTGGTCATGGAATATGTCCCTGAGACTATGTACAGCGTTCTGAAGCATTACAGCAATGCAAATCAGAGGATACCACTAATCTATGTCAAACTTTATACATATCAAGTTTGAATATATATATATACTTTGTTACTAATGTTTCTTAGAAAAACAATCACAATTTTCTCTAATTTCTTCAAAACACATAGAAAATTGTGTTTTTCTCTGGTTTGGAGTCCAGAGAAATTCTATGATTTTGATTGAATTTCTCTGGTCAGAGTTGGATTGAATTTTCTTTGATTTGAACCTAAGAAAATCTCTGATTTAGATTGAATTTTCTATGATTTTGATTGAATTTCTCTGGTTTAAACCAGATAAATTCTCTGAGTTGGATTGAGTTTTTTCTAGATTGAATTTTCTTTGTTTTTTTTTTTTTTTTTTTTAGTCCATGGATCCAGAGAAATTTGAATGTTCAAAGTCTTGAACCCAGAGAAAATCTTTGGAAGCCCAGAATTTGTCTGAATAGAATTTCTCTAGGCTGAAATTTCTCTAGACTGGAATTTCTCAGTGTTGAAATTTCTCTGGGCTGGAATTTCTTTGGACTGAAATTTCTCTGGATCAATGTTGAGGGACCTTAGACATTATGAAAATATTAAATGTTCTTTATGCTATAAAATCATAATACCAGGGACCTTAAAAAAAAAACCCCCATTATAAAAAAAAAAAAATCAAAATTTGAGCATTTTAACAAAATAAATTTTAAGTTTTTAATTTTGTCAACTCAAATCATAATTTTTTTATTTCTTTTCAATTTAAACATTTGTCTATTTTTAATCATTAAACTCGATGTAAGTATTCATAAAATGCCTAAAATATACTTTTCATTAAGTTTAATAACTAAAATACCTATTTTTTCATCAATTTACTTAATGAAAATCAACAAATGGTTTAAATTGAAAACAAATAAAAAATTTAAGATTTAAATTGAAAAAATTAAAAATTTAAGATTTATTTTGTTAGTCGAATCAAACTCTGGAGTTTTCTTCTTCTTCTTCCTTTTTTTTTTTTTTTTTTTTTTCCCCTATAATTTTTTAGTACTTCAATGAGTAATATTAGAATTCACAAAAAAAAATATCATAAAAAATTTTATGAGTTTTAAGAAATAATTTAGTATAGTAGGTAATAAAATAAGAAAAGAGAATTACCTTAATATATGTATGTTTTAATTTTAAAATCTTAATTTGTAACTTGGTGTATATGATTACATTTTTTTTTTTTTTATCAGCAAAAAAGAAACTTCATTGATGTAAAACCTAGTACAAGGTACGAAAGAAATTACACCAATAAAGAGAAAAGGGAGTGCAGAGCATCACAATGAGCTAAATGATCCCAACTAGGTTGGCACCAAAAAACTCATCCTATCATTTGCTAGCACCCCAAAGTTGGTGAGGAACCAACGAGAGAGAAGGACCAAAAACCAAAACCAATACAGATTAGAATCTGTTGCAGTCCACCCATGGTAGCGGTTCAAACTAACCAGCAAACAAACCACCATCTTGCTGGAATACATTCTGCTGGCCTCAGTTCTGGTTGGTGCAGATTTGGTGTGGGTATGCACATCAGATTGTAAACCAGATTCATACCAGATTCATGCATATTCATACCAACTGCAGAGTCATACCAGATTCACACCACTCTAGCTCTTCCAAAGATCCATAAATATCACTAATATCATCAATTATTATGCTGACACTTATGACTTTTGTTAGCCATTTCCAATATCTTTCTAAAGCTTTTCCACCTTAACATACAATTACATAACATACAATAAGCACCCCAAAACTCATCCTATCATTTGCTAGCACCCCAAAGTTGGTGAGGAACCAACGAGAGAGAAGGACCAAAAACCAAAACCAATACAGATTAGAATCTGTTGCAGTCCACCCATGGTAGCGGTTCAAACTAACCAGCAAACAAACCACCATCTTGCTGGAATACATTCTGCTGGCCTCAGTTCTGGTTGGTGCAGATTTGGTGTGGGTATGCACATCAGATTGTAAACCAGATTCATACCAGATTCATGCATATTCATACCAACTGCAGAGTCATACCAGATTCACACCACTCTAGCCCTTCCAAAGATCCATAAATATCACTAATATCATCAATTATTATGCTGACACTTATGACTTTTGTTAGCCATTTCCAATATCTTTCTAAAGCTTTTCCACCTTAGCTTTTGATTACATAACATACAATAAGCACTACAAATTAATTCAAGAACGGAGAATGTTCATAAAATTTGTCATATTTATTTCAAGAAACATAATCACTGTATTTGGTTTCAATTTTTTGGATTCAATTTTCTGAAAGTTAAGTATTTTTTTTTTTTTAATTTAGTGAATATTTTTAAAATTTTGAGCAATTTTTTTACTTTTTTAGATGCACCTTACTTAGATGTATCTAAAAAGTAAAATATTTGTAAAAAAAATATATTTTAAAAAATCAATAAATATACAAAAATACGAAAAATATACTAAATTCTCGTTTTTTTTTTTTTTCGGTATGTTTGCTATTTAGTGAATTTTCTAAAGATTTTTTTTCACAAATATTATACTTTTTAAGTGTATTTATGTTAGGTGTATCTAAAAATTTTAAAAATTGTTTAAAAATAAAAAAAAATTAATTTTTTGAAAAATAAATCCTAAACACTAAATCAAACAAACTGAATATTACTTATAAGTGAAATTATTGAAGAATAAGAGGTTGAAATTGAAATGGTTCCCAAATGCCGTGTAAGAATTCACTTTGACATTCTAGTTTAGTTTGGGAAGTTAGATTGGATTTTTAACTTTTTAGTTATTTTAGTCTCGGTTAAAATATTTGTTTGAGTTAATTTTTTTTGACTTTTGTAAGAGAAATAATAAAATAATTGTGATTTAAATGTAACATTTTATTTTGTTAAAATTTTAATCTATTTTATTTTTTAATAGTTAAATTAGCCAGAAAAAATCAACCCAACTTTCATGCCAAATGACACCTCTGTTTTTCATCTTACTCATTTCAAGAATGGGGGTCTCTTTTTCTATCCCACACTCAGATCAATTTTTTTCTCTTCTCTCTCTTTTTATTTTCTTCTTTTATCTTCTTGTTTATTTTTATTTTCCCCTTGATTGAATTGATTTTAAACTTAAATTAGGCCCTCGTGTGAGGGGTCGGCATGGCCTGGAGGCTCACCCGTTAAGCCGGTCCAATTGGATTGTCGTTATTTTTAAAAGGAAAATAATACATTAGTGGATATTTTAAAAAGTAATTACAAATTAGTAATTTGTTTTTATAAATATTAATAATTAAATTTGTAAATATTTTTATGAATTTGTATTTTTTTGGGGGGGATTTTTAGTTTAAGATTTTCATATTAAATTTTACAAGATAAAAGAAAACAAATATTATAGTAGTAGCTAAGGTTTCTAGAAAGAATAATTCTACTTACACCACCAATCTAACTTCTTGCACCCGCAAATTTTATTTTTTTATTTTTTAAATATTTATAATTTATAAAAGTCTTTTATTACCCTGATCTTTAACCTTACTCTTTCTCCTTCTCTTTACACCCAAAACGTAAAAAACCCTAACCCTAGTAATTTCTTCCTCTGTCTCATCTCACAGACAAGCCTCTTCAACTTCGCATCTGAATCCAATGACCTGGTAATTTCTTATCTCTCTCTCTATATATATAAGTACTTGTATATCGTTTTGATTATGATGATGAGGATTTTGTGATCTCTATATACAACTTTGTTTCAGTCTCTTTTGTTTAAAACGTATAGAAGGACTGTGAATGCAGTGAACGGAGCCGTCAAACTATTGTGGACAGAGAACTGGCACGTGTGCCAGGCAGCAGTGGAGACGGTGCTAAGAAACAGAGCATTACGGGTGATTTTCTATAGATAAGAGAGAATTAAAGAGAGAGAGAAGACTTGCATATCGTTTTCATAACCCATTGGTGATTGTTGCTAGTTTGCAATAGGTGCAATAAGAGAGAGAAGCTATAGATGTATATATATGCAATCAGAGAAAGACAAGCAAAAGGAGGAAAGATTGTGGAGTGGTGGCGGAGTAGCAACCCCGGTAGTGGATTGGTGGAGGTGATAGGGAGAATTAGGGTTAGGGTTTTTTTGATGTTTTGAGAGTAAAGAGAAGGAGAAGGAGAAGGAGAAATGTTAGAGATGAGGGTAATAAATGAATTGTATAAATTAAAAAATATAAAATTAAAAAAATTAAAATTTGAGTGTGTAAGGAGTTAGATTGGTGGTGTAAGTAGAATCACTCTTCTAGAAAATGCTGGGAGCAATTTTCAGATGAAAATACCCTTATTTATTTAATTTTAACGCTAAACGATACACATTGTTTCAGTATTCAACGCCTTTCACTTTTTGAAAATTTTTAAAACTTAACAATTCTATAACTTAATAAAATTTATATTTTTAAAATGTTCTCATTGAGATCTATCAAGTAAAATTAATGATGAATATAAGATTCTAAAAAAAAAATTGACAAAATTTTATTGAGTTGACTATCTACCATTAATGAATTTTTTTTTACTTAAAGTTAGAGAAATTTCACTGAAGAATGGAGAGAGAGGAAGAAAGAGACATTGAGGGGTTGTGAAGAGAGCGAAGAAAGAAAGAAAGATATGAGGCACTCAAGCTAAAAATAAAACCAAACCCCATGGCCATAGGTAAATTTTTTTGAAATTTCATAAAATTCTCTAAGTGAAAATTGAGAAATTTCTCTCAGAAATTGAAAATTCAGAAATTTTTCTAAACAATTCTAAAATTTCTCTCACAAAATTAAAAATTCAAATTTTTCTCTGTGCAATTCTGAGGTTTCTCTAGTACTGTGTTTGGTTGGAAGATTTGGAAAGAGAATTGAAAAGGGAAAAAGAAAAGATAGGTGAAATGTAAATAAAATATATAAAATGTACCTACATTCACCTAGTATCATACACCCTTTTCCTTTCCCTTTCCAAATCTCTTCCCAAATCCCTCAACCAAACACAACATAAGTGAACAGACTACGTCAATCCCTCTTTGTTCATAGCCTCTTTGAAGAGAATATCTTTGATAGTGTAGTAAAAATTCAGAGATGCCAATTGGGGAAGATCTTCAGTAAAGGAAGGATCATTAGATTGAGATTTTTCTCTGACAAGATTGAACGGACTGATGTAATATTTTGACCCATTTGAAGACAACTATGTTAGAGATTTCGGGCGTTTGGGATCACTGAATTGAGAACGTTTCGAAACATAGATCCATTGGCTTTATAATTCTTGGAAGATTGATTGGTCCAAGTGACATAGAAAAGGCAAGTGACGTCATTGAGGGTTAAGAGCTTGGTCTGGGTGGCGTCGGAGTTGGAGATATCGCACAAGATGTATTCGATAGGGGTGGTCGGTGTTCCACGGCAAATGAGGGCAGTGAAAGACGTCGCACACTTTCCAAGGGCCACTGGGGGTGTTGGAGAGAGGAAGAATCTAGCGAAGCTGCTACAGATGATGCCTATGACGCCGGTCATTAGGGTTATGCACTAGTACTTCAGAGGTGCATCGTTGTCTTCGAATTTCTTCAAGAAAAAAATAAAAAATAAAAAAACGAGAAAGTACATCTGAAAGAGAAGAAGGGGGAGACCAAATACGTATCATTAAAAGGTAAAGTTGGTATTTTTTTGAGAAGAGGGTTGGCCTAAAATAGGAGTAATTCTATTTCCATACACCAATTCTTCTTAGTTCACACATTTAATGAAAATTTTCATTAATACAATTTTATTTTAGAATAAAAATATCATAATACCCTCTTCTTCTTCTATCCAAACCCTAATCCTAAAACACTACAATCATCCTCTATCGCCAGGGCCACCACTCTCATTCGCCATACTCTCCCATCACTTCTTTCCTTATCCGCTTGCGGTCATTTTTCATTATGAACCATACACTCACAAATCTACCACCGCAAATCACTCAACGTTGACTGGCGGCAACAACAGTAAAGGAGAAGTAGAAGAATGGAAAAAAAATAAAAATGACGAAGCTCTATTTAGTTCAATTTTAGAATATGTTTCAAAAAAAATAAATAAAACTTCATATTTTAATATGATTTTATCTTTTTAGGGGCAAAAAAAAATTTTAAAATATTTTTTGGTATTTATTTTTATCAAATTAATTAATTTTTTTCTTAGAAAAATTTCAAAAAAAAAAAAATGATTCAAAAATTGAAACCAAACATAGCCTTAAGGTTTTAAAAATGAAAATGAAGGTAGTATTAGAATATAGAGATGTGTACTGAGAATTTATATTTTTATAATATTTGTATTGAGAATGTGTTCATTAAGTGTATGTACTGAAAGTAATTAATGTGTGGAAATAAAATTACCTCTAAAATAACTCACTAAAAGACAAAATATGTTAAAATAGTGAATAAAACAAAATGTTTAGGCTAAAATAATTAAAAAAATAAGACATTTTGTCACAACTACCGAATCAGACAAAATGTTTAAAATAATATTTGTGGGGCTAAAATAATTAATAAGATATTTTGTCACATCCAATTTATAATTATTTCATTTTTTCTGTAACACTTGTGTCCTTTTAAAGCTTTTGGGAAGCGTATTTGAACCCTTTATTCTATTTTGGGAATCTTTAGTGTTGTAACGGGTTGGTTTGGAGGAGTACAATCTGATTTAAACTTGTTGGGTTTGGTTGTTCGCACTTATTCTTGTCAAAAGTTCCTTGGAGACTTAGAAATTCCATTCTCGGGTCGATACCAGCCTTCCTAGGGTCAACCCTTACCTGTTGGTGAAGTTCTGGAAGTGTTGTTGGAAGATAGGGTGGATACCAGACTGGGAGAGGGTCGACTCTCTTATGTCTGTGTGTTAGTTGTTGGAAGATAGGGTAGACACCAGACTGGGAGAGGGTCGACCCTCTTATGTCTGTGTGTTGGTTGCTGGAAGATAGAATCGACCTTCTCCTGTCTTAGGGTCGACACCTGCGACATTTTCCAGAATTTTTTTTTCCGTCAATTTGGGCCTACTTTTTGGGGATATTTTGACTTGATATTTTAGGTTGACTTTGCGGCTTATTTCTATTTTGACCTAGTACTATAAATAGGCTTCCACTTAGCCCTTTTCTTTATTTCTTCTTCTCTTTTCTCCCTCAAAACCGTGAGACACTCTCTCTTTTTCTCAAAAAGGCACTTTTCACTCATAGATCCTTAGATCTACTTGCTTGAAGGCCTCTCCTCATCTTGCTCCTTTGAGATACATTGTAGAGCTTATCGAGAGCTTCATTTTGATCGAAGCAAAACGTGGTTTCTCCTCCGTCGACTTTTGGGGGTTTTCTTCCTTCTTCCTCTTCTAATCTTGAGGTAGGGATTTCTTTGCTCATTTCCAATACTTCATTTATTGATAGACATGTGGTAGTTTTTATTGCATAAAAACCATATTCATTATGGATTTTCTTGAAAGCCATGAAAGAGGATTTAAGGTTTGATATTTATGATTGGTGTTGTTAAGTTGTTTGTTGTTAAGTTATTTGGGAAATGATTTACTATGTTTGTGAAGAAAATGAGGAAAGCCCTAATTTGATAATATTGGTATAATGGATTTAAAAGAGAGGGAGTTGAATAATCTTTATATTTTGCTAATATGAGTTGGATAATTATGTTTATATCAAAATAAAATAAAAAGAGAAGTAACCATGGTGTTGGTATTGTTTTAGATTAATCACGTGATGTTGAATTGAGTTATGGTTTTGGTACCAATGGAATTGGTTTTGTAAAATAAAGGTGATGGATTTGGTTTTGGTTTTGTAAAATGACGAGAATGGATTCTTCGAAAATGGTTGGAGTTGTGTGGATTGGAAAGGAAACAAAAGTGGTCTTTTTGAAAGAAAGTGAAATCATCACCATTTGTAAAATTGATAATGAATTTGAGGTCAGATTTTTGGAATCCTTTATATATTATCTTTTGTTATTGGACTGAAAGTCTTGCGAGAATTGGGTTTTGTTTTCCTTTCATATGAAATGTAGAAATGGATAGATATGAATTTAAATGGTGGGGTTGGATGTTTGAGATCTCTCACCTATGAAAATATGAATAGTTTGTCTATTTGGAGATTGTATATATGTTTAGAAATATATGTTTTGAGCTATCGGGGGAGGATAGTTATGACTGTTGTAGAAACTGCATGTGGACTAAGTGAATTGAGATTGATCACTTGTGTTTATCGTTGAATATGACTATAACTACATACATTGTATATGTATGGCTATTTGGGAGTGGAAAGGGGATGTACTCTATATGTGATTATATGTTCTTATACATTGTGTATGTATTACACTTAGGTTGTTATGCATTCTAGTATGTTGAAATATTTGGGAATGTGCTTGCGCTTCGAATGAGAGGTACCAGTACCTTCTAGCTAGTGCTTGGAGAACTTGGAAGAGGTACCATTACCTTCCAGCTGATGTCTGGTAAATTGGGATTTTGTTATGGAAATGTGTATCATTGAGTTGGGATTTTGTTATAAAAAGGTGTATCCTTGACTTGGCATTTTGTTATGAAAAGGTGTATCATTGGCTTACCGTACTTAAGGCTGGTAGAGCAAAATTCATTTATCATTATTGTCTCAGTATATCTGGGTATATCATGGGTTATGATGATATTATTCTAGAAGGCCGTGTTGCCTCAATTGTTTAAGCAGATAATTATTGATTGCTTGTTGTTTTCTTTTGTATTAAAGGCATACTTGTATAGTCATGAATGTGTTGGAAACGAACGTAAGTATGGTGTTGAGATGGTGGAAAAACGTGAAAGACTTTGAATACTTGTGAACATGTTTTGAAAGGGCAGATAGGTGTAAGTCTGGAAAATGAAAGCTAACATAATGGGCTTGGTGAAACTATTTTCCTTGGAAACTTGTTATAGTCATATGAATTTTGAAAAAGATAAGAAGAAGAAAGAAAAGTGAATTGCTTATGTCATTGAATGAAATGAATGACTTTGAGAAAAGTTCGTATATACATATATTTCTGTATAAACTGTTACATTATTTATACAGTATGAGACTAAGCATTTATGATCATAGCTATCTGTAAGTTGCTATTGTTTAGGATCATGTTAAGATGCCTACTGGACTTTATATTCATTCCATGTTGTTGATTCTGTGAACATCGAAAAGTGTTTCAAGGTCATGGATCTTCTTTTCCTGTTGGTCACGGGCCCTTTTATTTGTGGGCGGTATGCTATTGATGTAATAGGGTTAAACCTTTTCTTTTATTTTTAAAGATGTAAGCCCACGGGCAATTTATTTGGTTACGCCTATGTTGTAATTAATTTGCATTCAGATGAGAGAATTTTTATTTATTCTTACTCGTTGATGTAAAGAGTTTTCCGCATGTATTCTCTAAAACTGAATTAAATTAATGAATCTGGTACTGGTTCCGAGTAAAATAAAAGTGGGGTATGACATCTTCTCTCACAACTATCAAATCAACAATTAAAAAAAATCAACTGTTAGGCTAAAATAATTAAAAAAATTAAATAGCGAACAAAAATAGCAAAAAATTCCTTGGACCTTTACTACTTTTTAGTATAAGTTATAGGTTTTTTGACTTTTTTAGTAACTTTTTGACTTTTTGACTAAAATGCTAACTTGCCAAACGAGGCTTAAGGCTATGTTTGGCATGAAGGTTTAGGTTTTGGTTGGGTTAGGGCTATTGTAGTTACAACAACATAAAATAGACTTTTTAACTCAATAAGACAAAATGTCACATTCAAATTATAATCATTTCATTTTTTTTCTTTCACAAAAATCATAAAAATCAAAAAGCCTATTCGAAATAAGACTTTTTAGCCTCAGGTTAAAAAAATTAAAGAGTCAAAAAGTTAACCCATATTCTAAATGAAGGCTATTTAAAATATTTGAGGGTTATCTCCCTAATTTTGATTCTGCCTTCCACAAAGGTGTTATTCCCCTTTTTTAAAATAAATATAATTGGATTGATTTTAAACTCATTTAATCTTTAAATTGTATAGAATGATGAGTTCAAGATCAGTTGGACGCATTCATTTTAAAACATTATTAATTTAAATTTTGATAAAGAAAATATATATATATATATATGTTTTATAGTAACTTAAATTTACCCTATCTAAAGAAATAAAAAAAAATAAACCCTTAAATTTAAACATTTTAAAGGAAAATTGTTTGGAGTGTGTAACATATATACCTTTGGTTTAATATGTTTGTGGTGTTTGATTTGATTTATTATTGTGTTAGTTTATGTGGTGTTTGGTTATAATTTTTTTTTTTTCCCTTCATAATTCAACTATATTTTGATTCAAGCAGGCAAACCTAAATTGATATAAAAAGAAAAGTTTAGTGAATCTGAAATTATCAAAACTGAAACATGCTTGATGTTGAAAACGAAAGAAATTATTCAAAAAGAAAGTTCTCAAATGAGTAGTTTATTCTCTTATTATTCTCATTTCTAAATTATTCAAAAAGGAAGTTCTCAAATGAGTAGTTTCTTCTCTTATTATTCTCATTTCTTTTGCCTTTGATTAATTTAAAATTCAAATACGTCCTAATTTGACAATCCAAATACATCTCAGAACGAGTCACGGAAAACATCGAACTTAAGACGAAGTGTAATATATGAATGATCAAATTCTCCATCTCTTCTTTGAACAGAAACCAGGCTCTCATGGTAAATAATAGCCTGAGAAGCCACAATTCGAAGATCCTTCATCTCAAAGGGTCTACCAAGTACAAATGCCCGTCCTCAACTTGGATGAGGAACTCTGGGTGTATTCATCATCAGTGGTCCTCTGCTTCAGAGCTCTATTTACTGATTGTTTGCTGTGAAGTGAATGGAAATTGCAGATATTCATTTGCATTTGAAGGGAGATCATGGTTTCTGTGGGGTGTTTTTTGGTGGGATGCAACTGATGGGTGTTTTTTTGGTGGAATGCATCTGCTATAGTGAGACTGCAACTGGTTTTTGGTGGTCTGCTGCTAGGTAGCTCTTCTACTGGTCTGCAACTGATCTGATCTGCTGTGCTGGTCTGGTGCTGCTGTGTTTGGATTGGTTGCTGCTGTGTTAGGAGTTCATGCTGGATGCTTGAATGGGCTGTGTGCTGTTATGCTTGTTTGATGGCTGATTGGGATGAATGTCAACGTGTTAGGTGGTTGTAAGGGATGAATATGTCTGTGTGCTGTTTTGTTGTTGGAGTTGCCTCAGCTGCTTCTATCTGATTTTTTGTTCTCTTTTTCTCTGTCTGTTGTTATGGCAGCACTTTTTGCTTTCCTTTTTGTTAGTCCCTCACCAACTGGCGCTTGGAGCTTCGTGTTAGCTCCAACATTCTCTTTATTGATGTAACTTATCATACCTTGTATATTTTCATCAATAAAGGATTATTTGCCGATCAAAAAAAAAAAAACCTTTCTTCCAAAAGCCAAGCGGAATTGCTCCTTCAAAAGGTCCAGCTATTAATTCTCTTGTCCAACGTTCTTCTTTCAATACCCAAATGTTGGAAACATTTGGTGCCACGTAATGTGTTGGATAATGTCATTGTAGACTCCAAAATAATGTCCGACAAGATTAGTTCTTGGGTGAGGGCAACCTAGCTCTGGTATCCCTTTGCATGGCATTGGTTTATCCTGCTCCAATATGTTTTGAAACACCTCGTAGCCCATATGAAATGAGAGTTTCATAGCATCATCATTTTTGTCAGATGCACACCAGTAGTAAACTCCATCCATTAAGTGTAGAACTTACAAATGGAAGAAACACTACATTCTGGAAAAAAAAAAACCCTTGAAATCTCTCCAAGAATCATCACGCAATGAATATATAGCAATGTGTTTAGGGTAACTTGATGGATGAATATCATCATCAAGGCCAGAACCCCAGCGGTACGTCCTAATTGAAACCACTTTATAATCACCAGTGAAAGGATCAATCCCGAACCCAAAAGCATTTCTCTCGAGTTCCATTCTTGGAGGAATGTTTGTGTTGGAAGAGCTCTGGATTCTCTGTTCACTGGGTTCCATAGAGCTACAGAATCCCAATTGATTAAGAGACAAAAAAATGCCGTTACAAGGACCCATAACGTGCACTTTCGCGTTCAACTTTAGACCAAGATATTCAAATACCGGAACCGTGAGGGATTTGTCACGACGCACAGCAAAGGTATATTTTCTGGGAAAGTTATTTGCGTCTTTGGGTTCAATGCTATGAACGAAGAGGCAACCATTTTCCTTCTTGTTACTGTTAGTGAGATGCTTGGCTATGAAACTGGGATTTGTAATGAGAGAGGACCAAGATTTGGAGACGCACTTAAATCGCAAAAGACTCGACTTGTAATTTTACAAGAATCTCAACCATCACATCTTCATGTATGTAATGACTCATCATTTCTTTCGTTTTTTCTTTGTTCAACAAAGATGTTTGGCCAAAGTCGGATCACTCAATCAAAGCCAACGAAATTGCGCATCCATTTCTTCAAAGCGTAAATGAAAGTGCTTGGTTTCAAGAATAATCTAAAATGAATGCAAAAATGATTTTTTTTTTTTTTTTCCTTTTTAATTTTACAATGCGCTAGCCATTACAAGTTCACAACCAATAGCAATAAAATTAACAGAGAAAACGTGAACCTAGAAAACCCTAATCAATCTAATGTGAATAAAGATAAGCACACACCACCTTTACACCCATTTTAGACACTCATATCGTTGGTGGAGGGGATTAAAACGAGAAGAAATTACTTCTTCTCAGTATGAGTAAAAAAGTATTTTCAAGTGAATGATATTCTTTATAAATATTAATATGCAAAATCATAATATTTTTTTTGATTTTGTAATTAAGTTTTGAAGACAACACTAACAGATATTTTTCCCTTAAAACAAGGTACTAAATTATGTAAGCATTAAATTTTAAAGATCTTTTTTAATCATAAAAGGAATGAATGCATATAAATAATTCTCTCCCCTTTCATTTTCCTTCTTAAATTAAAAATTAAAAATTTTAATCAGTGTGTTTGAATTTAATTTTCTGAAAATTGAGTTTTTTTGCTTTTTGTATTTTTTTTTTTTTTGTTTTTAGCAAGAATTTTTTTTTAATATTTTTAGATGCACCTTACTTTGATGTATCTAAAAAGTAAAACATTTGTAAATTTTTTTTAAAAAACTAAAAAATATACAAGAATACGAAAAATATATTGAATTTTTCTAGTTTTTGGTATTTAGTAAATTTTTTAATTTTTTTTTACAAATATTATACTTTTTAAATGCATTTACATTAGGTGTATCTATAAATTAAAAAAATTGTTTAAAATATTAAAAAATTCAATAAAAAAAATATGAAAAGTAAAAAAATTTAATTTTTTGAAAGGGAATCTTAAAAATCATAACCAAACAGAGTGAATGTGTTTCAATCCAACGTTTTCATTTCTACAAAAAGGTAAATAAAAGAAGTTCCATACAAAAACAATTGAACTTTAAAAAGTATTTTTCTTGAATTAGATAAGTAAAGAAATTATCACAATTCACACACAGAACTTGCATATATATATATAGAGAGAGAGAGATTGCTTATAGCTGACTTGAACCATGGGTATGGAGCTTCTCGATTTATGTTGCTAGGAAAACCCTAGAACGTTGATCGACTACTTGTTTTTGTCCAAATATATAGCACTATATTACAATCGGGCTATTGTGCTAGTCACGCTTTCAAATTTGCAATAGGCCCAAACATTTGTTGCATGCTCATATATTGTGTGTAAATAGGTGATGTGTCATAATTTTAGAAATTTTAAATTTTTATAATTTATATAATAGGTGGCGTTATAATTTTAAAATGATAATATCAGCTATATTGGTATACTAATTAATATATTAATGAGTACTTGTAGGATTACCATTCTTTAATTCCTTAATCAATATTAGAAATTAATACCAAAGTATATTCAACGTGGTATTTTGGAAAAATTGTTAGATATTTTTAGAATATTATGCAACATTTATTTCATAGTATTTTTAGCTAATGAGATAACATTTTTTTTTTTTAGATTGAGAATGAGAAACAACATTATCACATATATATCTATTGAATAATTATTCTATGAAAATATCACATTTAATTCACTTGCTTTTGAAGTCAATATACCAATTCTATTTTAATTTCTCAACATTATATATAAGTTTGTATATAAAACTGAAAGTTTTGGATCTTTAGAGACATTTTTACGTAATCTATACTATAATTATGTTTGGCATGCTTATTTGGATTAAAATAGTCATATAGGACAAAATTAGCTATTTTAGCTAAATACGACAAAATGTCACATCTAAATTATAATCATTTTATTTTTTTCTCTCACAAAAGTCAAAAAGGACAAAAAATCTGTCCCAAACAAGGCTTTTTAGCATTAGACTAAAATAGCCAAAAAGTCAAAAAGGTTACCCACATCCTAAACGAAGGTTATATATATTATGTCAAAATATGTTTTTGTGAGAGCCTTGTGAAGTTGTGAGGACTCCAAAACCTTACACTATACGAAATTAAAGTTTTAGAGACCAAAATTTAAAAACAATTATTTTTTAGGGACCAAATATTTTTGTGGCAAAAAGTGTCATTATTATATTTTTAGCAATAAAAATTGGACAGAGTAATGCTGGGAATCATGAAAAAAAATATCATGAAGATGATCATGAAAGATTCCCCATCTTTGGATTACATATATAATAAAATAGCACACACTAATCAAAGGATATAAAATTTTCATGATGCATTTCATGATATTTTTTTCATGATCCCTAGTATTATTCGATGAGTTATTATCTTTTTGGGACCAAATTTTTCATCTCAAAAAATAAAACATTTTGAGATCAAATTATTTTGTCCTTAAAAGTGTATTTATTAGTGACATTTTCAAAATTTTGTCGTTAAAAGCCTTATTTTTTTTCTTTTCGTGACAATCTTTTAGCGACTATTCTCACGATGATAGACATTCATCCCTAAATGTCTTTTGTAACAAAATTTTCATTTTTAGAGACCAAAAAATTTGATCTCTAAAACTCTTATATGTTGTAGTGTTATAATCAATATGTGAATTTGTTAAATTAAAAAATAAATTTAAAAAGTAATACTCCCTCCGTACCAAAATATTAGTCCTTTATTCTATTTTTTATTATCCCAAAATATTAGTTCCTTTTCAAAAATTAAGGACAAAAATAATATGAATTTCCTATTTTGCCATTCTTTTAAATTCATTAACAACATAGAAAGTACAATCATGACAATTGAAATTCTCTAAAAAATGTACTATCAAAGAGAAATTTCGAAAAATTAATTTTTTTAAAGTGCAATAATTTTACTACAAAAAAAAAAATTTGAATTCCTCAAAAGGGACTATTATTTTGGTACGAAAGGAGTATTGACTAATCTATTAAAGTATATAGTTTTTAAAATATTAATTCAATAATTTATAATTTTCAAAAGGAAAGATAAAAAATATTCCATAATTTCCTTCATACCTTAATTTATTTAAGTAAATTTTAATAGAGCAATACTAGGACCTAAAATAGAAATGCTGTGTAGAATATTTGATAATTCATTTGGAGTCTTTAATATTTTTTTTAAATATAATTTTAATGATTATATAAAGCATACTCTATGTGAGTAATAGTATAAAAATATATATCTATATATATGGAAAAAAAAAAATTAGTACTTATCACCCACATTTTTTTTTTTTTTTTTGGGTATGATTATGTATACAATAATACTATATATTTATGATTTTTTTATTATTATTATCTAAGCATGGCTCATATCTCATTACATTGATTTGGAATCTATAATATACACGTTAAAGTTAAAATTTTGAATAAATAATTTTTTTTAATACATGAAAGGCTCAATTTTAAAATTTTGCCTCAGGCTCCGAAGATATGAGAACTGGCTATCCTATTTCTAGAGAGGTTGTTTCTGTGACTTAAACCAGTGTCATTAGGACGCTAATGGCAGGCTAAGATAAAGATCATTGATGCAAATCCAACTCCAACACAGAGAAAGGCAAATGATTAATTTCCAAACTTGTTTTCCAAATAGTATGAGAATGCAATATGAAGTTCTGGGTCGAGCCGAGGAGTCAAGCTTTGCCTTCAATAATTATTTTTGCTACAGAAGTTAAAAGTTGCCACAAAAGAATAATACCACTGAGAGGGTAATTTATATTCATTATTGGGCCGAGCTAGGTGTTGGGCCGAGCTAGGTATTGGGCCGAGGTCAGCACAAGAATGGAAGACTCTCAGTGAGGAAGGTGAAGTATGGGGTAGTCCGGTTGCCAAACGGGCGTCCGTAGTTCGGTTACGGCTACTGTCAAGATAGTCCGGTCAGCGAATCTAGGTCGGTCAAAGGACATTTCGGAGAACTGACCGGTCTTGGATTGACTCCGGTTCGGACGCGGTAGTCCGGTTGGGCCACGCCCTAGTCCGGTTGAGCTCTCTTATGGGTAGCTCGGTTGCGGCATGGAAAGCCGAGGTAAGAGAGGTAAAAGCAAAGACCGGACTAGGGGTTGCCAGGGAGTTCTACCGTAGTAAAAGCCATCTCACTTGGCTTATGCAGTGAGGGGGGTGTTGAAGATAAGCATTATCTTCAATAGTATGAATCCTAGAAGGACTCTACGCATGGAAGAATGTGAGTTCTGGAAGGACTCTTCACATGGAGAAGTTGGAGTCCTACTAGACTGTGCCACGAAACCTATATAAGCTCACCAATGCCACCTTTGCTGTGGTAATACAAATTTTGCTTTCAACACGTAGCTTTTGCCTTCTAGTCTTGTTTGTCGACTTAGGCATCGGAGAGGTTTCCACACCCACGCCGGCTCACGTTGTGTTTTCAGTGGTGGAACGACGACGTATTGAGGAACGCAGACTTGATCAACAGGATTATACGAGAAGGTGAATTTCTTTCCCGCATAATTGGCGCCGTCTCAGGAATTAACAGACAAGAACAACCTCTTGATCAAGTTTTTCTTGAACATCAATGGCGAACAACGAAGAATTACCTCAGTCCGCCGTTGACGGACTAACTCCAGAAGGAGGGGCAAGGCGTGAAGGCCTTCCTTTGGTCCCTCCCATGGCGAGCCTGGAACCACAAAGGCGTAATTCCGGGAGGGATGCGAGGGACGAAGGAGGAATAGCAACTCATCCTTCTCGCCGCAAAGCCCAGAAAGACAAAGGCGCAGAGTTGATCCTCAAATTCTGGAAGATCGCGTCAGAGAACAAGACGAACTGATCCGCAAGATGGCAGCGGACATGGAGTCTCTGAAGCGCCAGATGAAAGGAAAAGAAGTGGCGACAGGAGTGGGGCGCAACAACAAGTCGCCCCCTCGCCACTCCGAGGGTCGTGGTAGGAATTCTACACCCTCTCAACCAGAGGACAGAAGCCTCAGGACAGGCGACACGCGATCCGTATCTTCCAGGACTCGTCACTCCAGGTCTGAGAGGACGAAGCCTGAAAGGTCATACACGGAGGGAAGTACTTATTGGCCCTCACATACGCATCATACGAGGTCCAGACAGACGGAATTACCTAGGTCGTCCGACCTAAGGTCCATATTGGAAGAAAAGGCGCGATGGAAGGAGGACGCCAGGACGCGCGATCCCCACAGGTTCCCGCTTTGCGCCGATTGGCTCTCGGACGCATGGAAGCGTCGAGGTTGGAATGCCAAGGCCGCACTTGGCATACGAACCAGCGGATAAGGCATTGGCGAGGCTGCAGACCTCACCATTCGTCCCAGAGATTGAGAACGCGCCCCTTCCGTCAGGCTTCTTACAACCCAAGTTCACGACGTATGAAGGAAAGACAGACCCTTACACCCACTTGAGCCACTTTCGCCAGGTTATGGCTGTATATCGGCGGAATGAGGCGTTGATGTGTATCTTATTCCCCTCAAGCCTCGGCGACCTAGGCTTAACCTGGTTTGAGAAGCTTCCAGAGGGCAGCATAGCCTCCTGGGCGCAATTGGCAGAAGCGTTTGTAACACGGTTCAGAACAAACACAAAGACCCCGGTGGAGATCGATCAGTTACTCTCCATCGACATGGGTGAGAAGGAGACATTAAGGTCCTACAACAGCCGATATTGGGAGACCTTCAACCAGATTGGGGATTGCCCAACCAATCTGGCCATCGCGCAGTACAAAAGAGGCCTTCCAGTCGGGAATAGACTGAGGGACTCTATCACCATGACTCCACCACTTACCATGGAGGCCCTGATGGAGAGAGTGCAAAGACATCGGTGGAAGAGGATGGCGCTTCGTTAAGGCAAAGACCGTGCGATCGCAACACTGAGAAGAAGACCTCGCAAAGGTCAATACGGTAGATCGCGAAACAAAAACGGACGGGCAAAGTAGACAATGACGAAGACCAGAGAAGAGGTGGTGAGAGTCCGCACCGCCATTACCACTGTGTTCAAAAACCAATCTCAGATACTTAGTGAGATTAGAGACGAGCCATTCGTCAGTGGCTGACCAAGTTGGGCGAGGCCCGAAGGACTATGATGATGAGATCCGGATGCACCTACCACAAGGAAAAGGGCACATGATCGAGAACTCAGACGCCATTGAGGCAACATCTGGAAGAGTTGGTGGCGCAGCCACCTAGATAAATACATAGAAGGAGGGCGCAGCTCCCCGTAACCACAACCTCCCCAACGGAATGCCAAACGACGCCCGCCACAAGGCACCATCAACGTAATCCATGGAGTCTTTGAACCAGAGCAGTATGTGAGCTCAGAGGTTCAATCAAAAGGCAGAGCACATGAGAGAGGTGCTAAGTGCCCAACCAACGTCAAAAGGAGGATGGTTACGAATGTTATGTCTTTTTCGGACAAAGACTTGGATGTAATTTATTGCCCACACAATGATGCCTTGGTCGTCACTCTCGAGTCAAGGATTTTGACGCTGCGGATTTTGATTGACCAAGGGAGCTCATGCGAAATCATGTACTACGAAACCTTCAAGCAACTCAAGCTGCAAGACAAAGACCTGGCCCCAGCCGTATCCCCTTTGATTGGATTTAACTCTATGCCGGAGTGGCCAGTCGGCAAAATCATCCTTCCAGTCAGGGCGGGAAGTGTGACGAAGCAAGTAGAGTTCTGGGTGCTAAAGGTCCCCTCCACCTACAACATCATCTTAGGCAGAACATGGCTGCACGCCATGCGCTCGGTGGCATCCTCTTACCACCAAGTGATGAGGTTTCCCAACGACACTGGAGTAATAGAAGAAGTTTATGGGGACCAGATAATGTCCAAGCAGTGCTTCGTCGCAACAAATGGTAGCCGCGCTGCCAAAGGATATGTTCATTCGGTTGAAGAACCGGAGAGTAATGAACTATTCGCGGATGTTGGCAAAGCGGCTGATCAAAAAGCAGTGGAGGACCTGGTAGAAGTCAGAATAGATGAGAAGAACCCGGAAAAGTTCTTCCTTCTTGGATCGTCGTTGTCCAGCACTGAGAGATTGGAGGTCTTGGAATTTCTGACCTCCAACATCGAAGTGTTCGCCTGGACCCCATACGACATGCCAGGCATTGACCCCAACTTCATTTGCCATCACCAATGTCCACCCTTCGCTAGACTACTATCCAGTCAAGACGCTACAGATCGGCACTCCACCACGCCGAGATAGTGGCAGAAGAGGTGGGAAACTTGTTAGAAGCAGGGGCGAACAGAGAAGTGCACTACCCCAGGTGGATCTCTAACACGGTAGTAGTGCCAAAAAAGAATGGGAAGTGGCGCGTCAAGGTCGACTACAAAATCACAACAAAGCATGCCCAAAGGACGCTTTCCTTGCCAAGGATAGATCAATTGGTCGACCTAACAAATGGTCACAAAGAGTTAAGCTTCCTCGACGATACAGAGGCTACCACCAGATCGCAATGCATGAGCTGCATCAGAGGTCACATCCTTCACCACTCCAAGAGGACTATATCATTATAAGGTCATGCCCTTTGGCCTCGAAGAACGCAGGGCGACATTCCGCAGAATGGTCACCAAGATGTTTGAACCATTGTTAGGCAAAACAATGGAGGCTTACATCGATGATATGGTGGTCAAGAGCAAGAGTGAGAGTGACCATCTCAAGGACCTAAGTGAGATGTTCGAGATCCCGAAAAGCATAAGTTACGCCTCAACGCGTCAAGTGTGCTTCGAGTAGGATCGAGCAAATTCTTAGGCTTCTTGGTGACCAACCGCGATAGAAGCGGATCCTTCTCAAATCAAAGCAATTCAGAGTTAGAGCGGCCTAACTCGGTGAAAGAAGTGCAAAGACTCACCTAGCATGGCGGCAAAGACTTAACCGATTCATCACCGGTCTTCGACAGATTAAGCCCATTCTTTCACCATTAAAAGCTAAGTTTGAGTGGGACGAAGAATGCGACCAAGCTTTGGCAAGTCTGAAGGAGTACATGTCTTCTCCACCATTACTCGTTACCCCATACCGAGAAGAACTCTTCCTCTATTTGGCGATCTCAAAGACGCAATAAGTGCAAAGGTTGGTTCGGCGAAGGAATCCAACACTTACCTATCTTCTATGTCAAGAAGACATTGCTAGGAGCCGAAACAAGGTACTTGCCTCTAGAGAAGCTAGCATTGGCCTTAATGATGGCATCCAGAAATTGGCGACTACTTTCACGCCCACACAATTGTCGCCCTCAAATTTTTCCACTAAAAGCTCTGCTTGAGAGGGCCAACTTTTCTCGGGCGAATTTTGAAGTGGGCCGAGAGTTGGGACAATATGATGAGTGGTTCCAACCCAGAACCGCAGGAAAGGCCCAATCCTTGGCAGACTTTCGCCGCAGAAGTTCACTCTCGAAGCCACCAAGTCTGTCTGATCGACCTAACCGACACAACCAAACTAGGGTTGGAGTTTGACGCTGGAATAGCGCAACCCCAAGTACTGGCTACTCAGTCAGGGCCCAAAGCAAACCGGAGAAAGGAGGGCGAGGAGGAACCCGACCCTACTACACCAAGTCAAAATTCACCAAAGAATCGGGACTTGAGCCCATCAAGACAAGGGCGATCGCGATTATGGATTCTCAAGAAGACATTAGCAACTGAAGACCCCAAGGCATCGACCGACCCCTCCACTGTTGGAAGTTGTTCGTTGGGGAGATGTGGAAACTCTTTGTGGATGGCGCCTAATCGACATGGAGCAGACTTGGCATAGTCCTCATCTCTCCGTGACGGCTTGGTAGTGGAGCAGCGATCAACCTTGGCTTCCCAAAATCGAACAACGGTTGAGTACGGCGCTTTCTTGTGGCTCAAGTCGAAAGATACATGAAGGCCACTGAATTAATGGTCTACAGCGACTCGCAATTGGTGGTGAATCAAATTTCTGGCGATTATGAAGCAAAGGATGAAAGAATGGCTAAGTACCAAGACTTAGTCAGGACAGAGATCAAGAAGTTTGAAGTCGTCAGAATAGAACAGATTGGTAGGGAGGAGAATAGTAGAGCAGACGAACTTGCAGGCCTCGCCTCGACGGCAGACACCTCCATCCCTCATCCACTATTGGTCGACTATCCGCCTGCACCAAGTATTGAAGACCCGTGTCAAGAGGTATGTTGTGCGGAGTTAGGTCCTTCTTAGATGGATCCCATCATACTGGTCCTGAAAGACGGCATTCTACCAGAAGATAAGAAAGAAGCCAACAGAATCAGGGCCAACTCGCAACGATTTTGGCTCTCTCCATCCTTGGCATTATACAAGAAGTCGCTCGGGACCTTATTTAAAGTGTGTCCACCCCAAAGAAGGTAGAAGAATTGTTATATGAACTACACGAAGGGGTTTGTGGCAGCCATCAAGGAGGAAGGTCATTGGCATACCGAGCTATTTCACAAGGATATTGGTGGCCCTACATGCAAGCGGATTCAGAGAAGTATGTCAAAAAGTGCGAAAAGTGTCAAGTTTATGATCAAATTCACCAACCCGCAAGAGAACTCCTACCTCTCACTAGTCCATGGCCTTCGCAATGTGGGGCTTGGACATAGTAGGACCGCTCCCAACAACAGCCAGTAACAGGAAGTTCTTTCTGCGCTACAGACTACTTCACAAAGTGGGTGGAAGCAAGCCTTAGCGTCAATCAAGGAGAAAGATGTGAAGAAGTTTGTTTGGCGTAACATCATTACTCGCTTTGGCATACCAAAAGCACGATTTCGCATAAACGGCACCCGGCTTTGATGGCGAATTTTGAAGCTTTTGTGAAGAGTACAAGATAGAGTTCTACAACTCCACACCAAAGATATCCCCAAGCAAATGGACAAGCGAAGCTTCAACAAGGTAGTCTTGGATGGATCAAGAAAAGGTTGGAGAAAGCCAAAGGCAAGTGGGTCAAGAGCTCCCACATGTTTTATGGGCTTACCGCACCACGCCGACGATCAACAGAGAAACACCATTCTCCTTAGCATATGGCATGGAAGGCCATCCCTTAGAAGTCGGTCTTCCTACAATTCGAGCGAAAACTTTGATCCGCACCTAAATGGGGAAGCAATTGCATTGGAACTCGACTTGGCGAGAAGAAAGAAGAGAAAAGGCGCTAGTACACATCGCCTCCTATCGCAAGAGTTGTCAAGAAAATACAACAAAACAAGACACCCAAGACAGTTCAAACTCGGCGATTGGGTACTTCAAAGTGATGGGAAACACATTGGTCCCGTGAGATGGCAAGTTAGGGCCAAACCGGGAAGGTCCTTACAAAGTGGTCGGATTAGCAGCAAAGGGCATACCGCTTGGAAGATGGGGGACGCAAAGCAATTCCTAGGCCATGGAACACCGCCAATCTCAAGTTATTTTATTTTTAGCTTTTTTTTTTCAAGTATGTGTAATTTTCACCTTCTCAATAAAAACAAGTCGATTCTTTTCAAGATATTTGTTTTTGTGGAAAGTAGCTTTAGTAAGTTAATAGCATTGTAAACATAGTTGGCTAACACCCAACTATCAACCTTTCCTAAGCCCGTGATAAGGATCCAGTCAGCAGTCGCTTGGTCGAATAACCGTAACTTTTATTCTAAGTTGGTAGAAAAACCAACTTAGAGGTTGGTCGATTAAACCAACACTTAGCCAAAGTATGGGAATGGCTAAACCAACACTTAGCCAAAGTATGGGAATGGCTAAATCAACACTTAGCCAAAGTATGGGAATGGCTACATAGAGGTTGGCGGATTAAACCAACACTCTGTACTCTTCAAGCCAAAGTATGGGCATGGTCAAGAATAGTTATGGATTAAACCAACACTTGTTACTCTTCACCAAGTAAGTTTATGGTCAAGAGTGGTTGGTGGATTAAACCAACACTTTGTACTCTTCACCAAGCAAGTTATACCTACCAAGAGTGGTTGGTCGATTAAACCATCTTTGTACTCTTCACCAAGTAAGTTATACCTACCAAGAGTGGTTGGTCGATTAAACCAACTTTGTACTCTTCACCAAGTAAGTTATACCTACCAAGAGTGGTTATCGATTAAACCAACTCTTGTACTCTTCACCAAGTAAGTTACATCGGTGAAGAGTGGTTGGCAAGTGAGGTATATGGTCAACCGAGATCACAGCTTGTAATCAAGTTCATGGAAAAGCAAACAACCAAGCAAGTTCATAACCGAGTGCAAGTTAAAAGATTTTTTCATTCAAATCAAAAAGGAAGTGTAATTGTGGGACCATAGTCCGTTACATAGTTCCAAAACCAAGTACAAGGGAAAAAGAAGCAAAATTACAAAAATACAAGTCATCCTAGGAGTGCATCTAGTTCGCATCGAGCTCCGCCCGAGACCGGTTTGGGGAGGGAGCCCGGTTTGGACCGTGGTATCCGCGGGCAGGAGAGAGTTAGCTGGTGTCTCGGTCGTCAAGTCCACGGTTGGCTCCAACCGAGCTGCTTGATTGTTTTGTTGATCGGTGGCGACCGGAGTCAGAGATGGCTCCCCCTCATCTTCATCGTCATCGTCATCATCTTCATCATCCTCTTCGTCACCAGACGCTTCCAGGAATGCCTTTTGAAGATCGTCCGCATACTGCTTAAGTGAAGCCGGAATGAAGTATGGTGGAGCGTTGTAAGCATCAGTATCTGGAGTGCAACCGAAGCTTCTCACCGCACTCGCCAGACTTAAAGAAGAGGTCTTTGGTCGCGCCGCATTGAAGGTCAGATATCGTCTTCACCTTCTTGAATCCTCGCTGGCCCTTTTTACTTCGGCCTTCAGCAGGTCCATTTCGGCGTCTTTTTTATTTTGAAGCTGGGCCATCTCCCACAAGTAGTGATCTTTCACCTCGGTGACGGCCTTTTGTTTGTCACTTTCAGCCGAGGTAACCAGTCCGGTTAGACGGTCTACCTCGGCCTCCGCCTTGTTCTTTGCTTGTGTTAGTTCGGTAGCTTTGGCCACTGCGTCTTTCATGGCCTGCCTCGCAGTCTTACGAAGCTCCATCACCTGCCGGTGTGCAAGCGTGGTTTTCTGAAGAGCCTGCACAGTATGGTAGATTTTTTAGTTAATTGACCGAAGTGGAAGTTAGACAAATTTTGAAGACAGGAAGGCCAAGATACTTACCACGATCATTGACTTTGAAGCGCATCGGAGTGATTTTATCTCGGTGTTGAGCTTCTTAGAATGGTGTTCCATGTCTTTCGGAAGGCACACCCTTCCGCCGTGTTAAAGGCCGAAGGTGATCCTTATCTCGAGACGACGAGTCACCTCGCCGATAGCCTGGTTGTTGAAAACTAGGGGAGCCCATTGTGGGTTTTCGACCGTTGGATGATTCCTACCGGAGTTCGGTTGGGTGACCGCTGGTGGGCTTGATGGTAACATTCTCCCCTTCGTCAACAAGGTGTGGCCCGGTTTGGCTAGTCCGGGCACGCTTGTTTCGGCGCGAGCAGGGGGCTGTTGAGATGGCAGAGACATCACGGCATCGGTTGGTTGGCCGGACTGAGGTACCTCGGTTGGGTTTCTTACGTTGATCATGGCCCTCATTCTGTTTTTCTTAGCCATCTCTTCTTCTCGGGGTTAGGCGACAAGGACAATTTCGGCAAGGTTGGGTCCGGTTCGTGGATCCTCGAGGAGAAAATCACATTTTTGCCTTTTCGTCGACCGGAGTATGTGTAGGTCGGCTCAAGTCAAGAAGTTTAGCCCAAATTCTTTCTTTCACCCGAGGCGGCGCGAATGAGTGGTGTTGGGATAGTTGTAGTTGGAGATGAGATGAGCTTTATCTGCAAAGCAAAAGAAGACAAGTGTTAGTCCGGTTTACACAAAAGTAAAGTTCAAGAGAACGGCGGAATGAAAGTCAAGTGTATATACCGGCTCCCTTTCTCCCGCTTATTCTTCGCCCGAATTCGGGCTTGAAGTCCTCAAAGTTTCCAGACACCCGTAAGAAGTCGTCATCATTGACATCTTTGTCCGGTGTGTGCTTTATAATCTTTTCTCTACCTCAAGACCCTCGGATAGTAGCACCAAATTTTGGTTTTTGGATCCTATTGAATCTCGATGTAGTATCTCGGCGCACCTAGGTTGAACCGGTTTCTTTGGTTCAGGCATCTATACCCATTATTATTCGGTATGTGTTGGTGGATAGTTGGGTAGGGCAAAGTCTAGTCCGCCTAAGAAATTCACAGATAAGGGGTCGGATCGAATCGAGTCCGGTCTCGATTATTGATCGGAGAGTAAAGGGACGAAGCCCTCGCCTGTGGGTCTACACCTTGTTCGCCAACGAAGGTTTACATCGGTTGGTATGTGGTAGTCTCTTGAAATCGGCTAGACCTCCGTGGGTTTCTACCAAATATCTCAGATTTCATTTATTTTATAAATTAAGAAATAATTTATCTCGGTTGAAGGAGCGTGCTCAAGAGTCCCGTTGGACACACAGAGGGAGTGCACTGACAGCCTAAGTCCGCAAAGTTGAAAAGCAAGTGTCAAGCATGATCAAAGACCGTACAAGAATAAAGCAAGAAAAGGTTGGTTTTACTGGTTCTATGTGGTGCTAAGTCGCCTACATCGGCTCGTGAAAGGTTCTCGTTATCTCGGTTCTAAAAAGTTTGTGGTTATCTCGGTTTCACTTATGGTTTTTCTTACCACGGTTAGGCCTCAAGGGCATCTTCGAGTTCGGTTTAGAAACTCAAGAGGATGGCTTAGCCCCTGTGGCTTAGCTTGGTCAGGCCTAGCTCGGTTTAGTCGAGGTGCCTATCTCAAGTCAGTTTTGAGTTCGGCTAAGGTGAATCATGTGCTTACTTATTAAAACTACAGTGTTACTTACAAGTACTAGCTCGGTTCTAGTTCTCCTAGACAGCATCAACAGTTTCTAGTTCGGTGGGTTCTCATTTCGGCTAGTAAGAATCAGGTAATCTACTGGAGTTACTATGATTTGCACAAGTTCCAGTTCGGTTGTACACAGATAAGATCTACCTATGGCACAAACACTATCCTAGTTCGGTTGAAGTGTGTGAAGAGATCGAAAGGGTATTCTACTAGCTAAAACAGTGTATTCAATGTGTTCTTGAGCAGTTCTTCAAATAGTACGGTTGTGGAGGGAGAAAACAAAATGTTTTGTAAAACACATAACTTAGACTACCATGGATTAAACAGAAAACAAAGGAAATAGATTTGAGTTACTTACCCTATGTAGAGGATGAAGAGAGGATGGAAGCCTCAGAAACAGCAAGGTCACGAGCTCAGGGGCACGAAGCAGAGACAGAGCTCAAAGGAGAATGAGAGTGAAAATGAACAGTGCAGAGTAGGAATCGCAGTGAAAGGGTTGGTTTTGAGTAAAAGTTGTTTTTGGCGGGAACAGTTCAAAATTTGGGTAACCCGATGACGGCGCTACAGCTGGTGGGAGCCAATCAGAGCCCGCCACGTGTCTGGGAAGGACAATCGATTCAGTTGCTGTAAATTGAAGGGACGTTTGAGCCGGACAGGTATAGCTCGGTAAGGTCTCAGCTCGGCTGGAAAGGCTTGGGGGTTTTTAGCTCGGCTGGAGAGGCTAACGGATGGTTAGCTTACCGAGAGGTTAAGAACTTTAGATCGGTTGATAAATAAGTAATCCCTATCACGCTTTGCGGATGGAATTAAGGGGCAATTGAGAGGGTAATTTATATTCATTATTGGGCCGAGCTAGGTGTTGGGCCGAGCTAGGTATTGGGCCGAGGTCAGCACAAGAATGGAAGACTCTCAGTGAGAAAGGTGAAGTATGGGGTAGTCCGGTTGCCAAACGGGCGTCCGTAGTTCGGTTACGGCTACTGTCAAGATAGTCCGGTCAGCGAATCTAGGTCGGTCAAAGGACATTTCGGAGAACTGACCGGTCTTGGATTGACTCCGGTTCGGACGCGGTAGTCCGGTTGGGCCACGCCCTAGTCCGGTTGAGCTCTCTTATGGGTAGCTTCGGTTATGCATGGAAAGCCGAGGTAAGAGAGGTAAAAGCAAAGACCGGACTAGGGGGTACTTCGGTTGTAAGGGAGTTCGGCCGTAGTAAAAGCCATCTCACTTGGCTTATGCAGTGAGGGGGGTGTTGAAGATAAGCATTATCTTCAATAGTATGAATCCTAGAAGGACTCTACGCATGGAAGAATGTGAGTTCTGGAAGGACTCTTCACATGGAGAAGTTGGAGTCCTACTAGGACTGTGCCACGCGAAACCTATATAAGCTCACCAATGCCACCTTTGCCAGGGTAATACAAATTTTGCTTTCTGAACACAGAGCTTTTGCCTTCTAGTCTTGTTTGCTGACTTAGGCATCGGAGAGGTTTCCCAGCACACCTCACGCCAGCTCACGTTTGTGTTTTCAGGTGGTGGAACGACGACGTATTGAGGAACGCAGACTTGATCAACAGGATTATACGAGAAGGTGAATTTCTTTCCCGTACAACCACTATTATAATTTCCTCACTATCCATATCAGGTCATCGTCTAGGTTTGTCCAAGTAATTGCTAAAGTAAACACTACATGTACAGTTTTTTTTTTTATTTCTTGAAGAATAGCAACAAGAACAAGAGATTGATTAAGAATAGGAAAATTGTAGTAAACACTAGATGTACAATTTTTTCATTTGTTGAACAATAGCAACAAGAACAAGAGATTGATTAAGAATAGGAAAATGGAAGATTTTTTTAGCAGATCAAAAGAAAATAATTGGTTTTAATTCTTTTACAATGGAGTATTTCATTAATATATATATATATATATATATATGTTAATGGATATTACTTGTTTGAATTAAAAAAAAAAAAATTAAAAATCCATGTCCTGATAGAATGCCATTCAAACGAACCAGGTACTTAAACCAGCTCGCACATCTACTGCCAAGGTAATTTAACAAACAAAGGGAGATATAACCTTTTTGATAATATTGATTACATACATAGCTGAATTAACTAAGATTGTATTTGGATCTGCGGATTTCAAATCAATGGATTTGCCATTGATCATTTGAAGGTTTATGCATCCAATTCAGATTGAAACATTAGATTGCAGATTTCAACAATGATTTTAAAGCTTTATATTTATGAATTCACCCATAGAAGGATTCTAGTACAACAAGGATCCTTCAGCCCTCCCCAATAGCTATTTCAATACACTAGTAACTAGCAACCAAGCTTCCTATATTGTTTGTTTTATCTTAACCTCAAATCCTTTCATTTCAAATTCATTCATCCAAATGCAACTGGTATTGGTCTATCTAATGACAACATAAGATCTACAAGAAATACCTCTAATATTTTTTTATAACAACACATGCTGAAACTAGTAACAGGAATACGCCTCCATTTTAATAGGTAGATTCAAGGAAAGAAGACACACACCCTGCATAATTGAGCTCCCTTACACAAATTATCTTATTTTATTGCAAACCCAACCTTTAAAGAAATGGCATGGGGGATTTGTTCCTGTGCTCTTGATTTGATTGACAAAGTAAAATGTTGCAAAAGAACTCAACCAGAATCAGTTTAGTTAAATAAGAAGTTGAGAACAAATTAGACAACCAATAGTATGACTCCCAGCAAAGAAACAGACCAAAGTCCAATAACAATCAAGAACACATAAGACAAACCTTAGTTGGAACAGAGAGTAAAGACCAAAAGGCACATCCTATGCAGTTAAGATTGCTCATAGAAAACTCATCAGTAAGGGAAAAATCATGTAATCTTGACAGCAACCAGGAAAAAATGAAGCTTGTGACCTTCTCATTAACGGTTGTGTGGTTTTGGCACCTAACATCCTATTCAAAAAGAGGTGAAATTTTTTTTTCACATCCTGAACTTCTGCTGAGAAGAAAAAGCACATCCTCTTCCCAATGAGAAGAAAATCCAAATACATCAAATTCACTCTGAAGATACTTGGCTTCATCGTCTGCTTTATCAGCCATATATCAGTGACTAGGTTCCCAACCTTCTTCGCGTCTCCAAATACATCAAATTCACTCTGAAGGTACAGAGATCGCCGCCGCTAGATCATCGCCATTGCAAATCACGGATGCTGGAGCGAGAGAGTGAACCCTAGCTGTAAACAGGGCATATGGAGGAGTGGGCAGGTAGGAAAAAAAAAGGCGGAAAACCCATGCATGTATTTTGGGTATCCATTGCCATGCAATTGTGTCATAGAAACAAACATGTTTTTCACACACAACTCATTGGTCAATTTGAGAGACCAGGATTCATATGGCACATATATGATATGATCATTCGGCACATATATGATATGCTCATTCGCATATACCCAAACCTTGTTGTATGAAGAAAATTAAGGAATAGATAACGTTGGTGTTTTTAAACATGGACAACATAAACACAGTACCAGTAAAATTTACTTTGTATTTCTCATTTCATAATTCCACCAAACATTTCTACATAGAAATTGGACAAATACTAAACTTCTTCCTACATAAAACCTGCATGTACTATACTCCTTTCAATCAACAAAGGCTATAGCTATTTCTATGCAACAAGTTCTTGGTACCTGAAACAAAGATTATAGCTCTCTCTTCCTGAAACAAAGATTACAGCGGGATATTAGTGAACGAATCAAGAAATTATTTTAAGGAAATTTATAGCAAAGTGATTAAAAAAATGCAAAGTGAACATACTTATTCTGATAAACAGAAAAATATACGTGGTTTTTGTTCCCATTGCACCCAGTAGAATATTGCCCCTTGCACGAAACAAACTCGTGTCCGGGAACTGTGACACAGAGTCGGATCTCTTGTATTACCCAATACGGTCCATTATCAACCATAAAGCAATTCACAATAGTATTGTAAGTTGTTTTTTCTGCTATTCCAAGCAATATATCCCTCACAATGTATGTCTTTTGCCCTGGTTGAATTCCTGTTGAAATTTTTTCATTACATGAGTAATGAATTTGCAGCACATAAAAGTACTCCTTAAATTCAAACAAAAGAAAAAGAAAAAAAAGAAAAAGAGTACAGTTAGCAATTAGATATACCAAAAGATCGAAGATCGCCAAGGATATTGGTTTTTTTTTTAAGGTTCATGGCGATGGAAAAATAACTCTTAGGGTCCAGTTTTGAACAAGTGCCATGTTTTGTCCATTGTTGCTGCCAAAATGCAAAATCAGCCTGAAACTCATTTTTGTAACCGTTAGCTCGACTGTCTAGGAGACTTGGCCAATGGGTTGAAAGTGAACCTCGAATACCCTCCATCTACAAAAAGACATTATACCATCGATTAATGATTCAGGCCTCGAATTTGAGGCTAGAATTTGCCTCGAAATCATTTTTTTTTTCTTCTTCGCAGAACAAGAGTAGAGGGGAGGGGAAGGGAGGGGAAAAAGAGAGAGAGGAAGGGGAGGGGAGGGGGTTCGGATTCGCTGAAGACTCGCCGTTGCAGCTCGTCGAGCTCGCCAACCGTCCGATCGTCGCCCGATCCAGCTTGTCGCAGCAGCTGTACCGCTCCTCCGGCCCGCCTCCGCCTCCTCCTCCTCCTCCTCCTCCCCCGGTGATTATGGCCCCCTCCAGTCCGCCCACCTGCGGCTCCCACTTCTTCTCCCTTCCTCTCTCTCTTCTTCCCCTCCCCTCCCCTCTGGTTCTGTTCGAGCCAAATTCGAGGCCTCGAATTCAAGGCCTCTATCATGGCTGTATACCATCCAACAAACAACAAACATAAAAGTTCAAATTTGAAGCTAAAAAACAAAATCCAAAAGAATTTTGACATATGGACTTACATCTTTTTTCTGTAGTTCATGGATTGGTAGGCAATAAGTAGCTTGCGTCCCATTCTGCCAGTAAGGCCAAAAACCATGTAGTGTGAAGTCTTGAGGGATGTGATCACGACACTTTCTTAGCACACAAAAACCATTTGGCCAAGTCAATGACAATTCAAAGAAACCAAGTTTTTCCCCATACACGGGAATAAAAACAAACAAGAAGAGAAGAGCCAATTGCAACTTTACAACTCCCATGGTTTAACAAACAACTTAGACAAAAACAACAAATGCAAAACTACTGTATATGTAATACTTGGTTTGGTATTAGTGTCATATAATACTTGGTTTGGTATTAGTGCCAGTTTCATTCCCTCCCTTCCTTTCTCATGCCATTGGCACATGGTTTTCCAAAACCATGAGCTACTCACTTTGGGAAAACTATGAAACGAGGACACAAGGACACGTGATAGCCTATTTCTCCTACCAAAAAAAACAAAAACACGGTACAATTTTTTTTTTTTTTTTTTTTTTTTTGAGGTACGACCTCTTTTCGTCTACTCGTCTATATAACTTTATTAATCTTAAATGTGGATCATAACACCTTGGATTCAAAAAGTATATGAGATAAGAAGAAAAAAAATGACATGTAACCAATGACGGAGTTAAGAAATTAAATTAGATGAGGTACTTATTAATTATAATATTAAAATTTTTTATAAAAATATTTTACATAAATTTTTACCATTAACTTCAAGAAAGACAAAAAAAAAATAATCAGTGTGTTTGGTTTTAGTTTTCTGAATTTAATTTTCTAAAAACTAAATATTTTATTTTTCGTATCTTTTTGGTTTTAATGAATATTTTTTAAATTTTAAATAATTATGTTACTTTTTTTGATGCATATTACTTAGGTATGTATCTAAATAGTAAAATATTTGTGAAAAAATATTTTAAAAAATTAATAAATACACAAAAATACAAAAAATGTACTAAATTGTCATATTATTTTTATATTTTTTAGTATTTAGTGTATATTTTAAAGATTTTTTTTCACAAATTTATACTTTTCAGGTATATTTATCTTAGGTGTGTCTAAAAATTAAAAAAAAAATTTATTGAAAACATTAAAATACGAAAAATAAAAATGTAGAATTTTTTGAAAACTATTTTTTGAAAACTAGAACCACATAAGCTAAATATTATTTGTAATTAGTGTATCATGGACAATATTAAAAAAAGTCATGGATATAAAGTTTTAAAATAAATTATATAATGATAAAGTAATTTTTTATAAAAAAATATGTGTAAAAATTCAATATAATAAATATACCACGTCATCATTAACATGTGATATCACCAATCAATAGTAAAGAAATGCATGGAGAATGAACGCTACATGTCAAATGTAACTAACAATTCAATAAATTCTATATTTTCATTGAGATTAATTATATTTGCATGTCAATAGTGAAAGACATCACCATTATATTGGAGTTTTTATAGATAATAATATCCTAATCACTTTATTTTCAATCAAAATAACAATTATTATTCTTATTATTTAAAAAATGTCATTGACAGTTAAAATAATATTTTTATAAATTTTTTTATTTAAAATATTTTCTTTATGTTTGCTTAAAAAAAAAAAAAAAAAAAAATCGAAAACCCAAGGGGACACGTGACCCCCTTGGGCCTTTGTTAGCTCCGTCCCTGCATGTAACAAGATGTAAGAACATATGGTAGTTTTTTAAAAAACAAAACATAAAACGAACTACCCAGAAAAAATCTCCCATCTCTGGCACACGAAACGAAAAAAAAAAAAAATTTATTGCAGAACTTTGATACAACATTATTCACTTGAAAAAATGTGACAATCATATTTCTGTAACTATAATAATATTGATAATTTCTTTATTTTCAAGTAATAGAGATGATATAATCACATTATTATATGTATAGTTTTGAAGCAATTACACACAAAAAAAAAAAAAAAAATCAAAAAATCAAAATTTGAGCATTTTAACAAAATAAATTTGAAGTTTTTAATTTTGTCAATTTAAATCATAATTTTTTGATTTCTTTTCAATTTAAACATTTGTCTATTTTTGTTAAGTAAAATCGATAAAAAAAAATATATATTTTAATCATTAAACTCGATGTAGGTATTCATAAAATGCCTTAAATATACTTTTCATTGAGTTTAACAACTAATTAAGAGATTAGAGCGGGATATTAGTGAACGAATTAAGAAATTATTTTAACAAAATTTATAGCAAAGTGATTAAAAAAATGCAAAGTGAACATAAATATTCTGATCAATAGAAAAATATACGTAGTTATTGTTCCCATTGCACCCAGTAGAATTTTGCCTCTCGCACGAAACAAACTCGTGTCTTGGAACTGTGATAGAGAGTCGGATCTCTTGTATTACCCAATACCGTCCATTATCAACCTTGAAGCAATCCACAATAGTATTGTAAGTCGTTTTTTATGCTATTCCAAGCAATATATCCCTCACAATGTATGTCTTTTGACTTGGTTGAATTCCTGTTGAAATTTTTTCATTACATGAGTAATGAATTTGCCGCACGTAAAAGTACTCCTTAAATTCAAACAAAAGAAAAAGAAAAAAAGAAAAGAAAAAGAGTACAGTTAGCAATTAGATATACCAAAAGATCGAAGAACGCCAAGGATATTGGTTTTTTTTTAAGGTTCATGGCGATGGAAAAATAACACTTAGGGTCCAGTTTTGAACAAGTGCCATGTTTTGTCCATTGTTGCTGCCAAAATGCAAAATCAGCCTGAAACTCGTTTTTGTAACTGTTAGCTCGACTGTCTAGGGGACTTGGCCAATGGGTTGAAAGTGAACCTCGAATACCCTCCACCTACAAAAAGACATTATACCATCCAACAAACAATAAACATAAAAGTTCTAATTTGAAGCTAAAAAACAAAATCCAAAAGAAATTTGACATGTGGACTTACATTTTTTTTTCTTTAGTTCATGGATTGGTGGGCAATAAGTAGCTTATGTCCCATTCAGCCAGTAAGGCCAACAACAATGTACTGTGAAGTCTTAAGGGATGTGATCACGACACTTTCATAGCATACAAAAACCATTTGGCCAAGTCATTGACAATTCAAAGAAACCAAGTTATTTCCCATACACAGGAATGAAAACAAACAAGAAGAGAAGAGCCAATTGCAACTTTACAACTCCCATTGTTTAACAAACAACTTAGACAAAAACAACAAATGCAAAGCTACTAGATATATAATATTTGGCTTGGTATTAGTGTCAGTTTGATTCCCTCTGTGTTCCTTTCTCGTGCCATTGGCACATGGTTTTCCAAAACCATGAGCTACTCACCTTTGGAAAACTATGAAACGAGGATACAAGGACACGTGATAACCTATTTCCCCTACCAAAAACACAAAAAAAGTTACAATTTTTATTTTTAATTTTTTTATTATTATTATTTTTTTTTTTTGTCTTTATATTTGTTTTATGAATACAACCTCTTTTCGTCTACTGGTCTATATATCTTTATTAATCTTAAATGTGGATCATAACACCTTGGATTCAAAAAGTATATGAGATAAGGAGAAAATAAAATGACATGTAACCAATGACGGAGTTAACAAATTAAATTAGATGAGGCACTTATTAATTACAATATTAAAATTTTTTATAAAAATATTTCACGTAAATTTTTACCTTTAACTTCAAGAAAGTTAAAAAAAAATATAATCAGTGTGTTTCGTTTTAGTTTTCTGAAAACTAAGTATTTTATTTTTCGTATTTCTTTGGTTTTAGTGAATATTTTTTAAATTTTAAATAATTTTTTTATTTTTTTAGATGCATATTACTTAGATATGAATCCAAATTGTAAAATATTTGTGAAAAAATTAATAAACACACAAAAATATGAAAAATGTACTGAATTTTCCTATTATTTTTATATTTTTTGGTACTTAGTGTATATTTTAAAGATTTTTTTTCACAAATTTTTACTTTTTAGGTATATTTATGTTAGGTGTGTCTAAAAATTAAAAAAAAAAAAACTTGCTTAAAATTTTAAAAAAAATTATTGAAAACATTAAAATACAACAAAATAAAAATGTAGAATTTTTTGAAAACTAGAACTAAATAAGCTAAATATTATTTGTAATTAATGTATCATGGACAATATTAAAAAAAGTCAAGGATATAAAGTTTTAAAATAAATTATATAATGATAAAGTAATTTTTTATAAAAAAAATGTGTGTAAAAATTCAACATAATACTTATACCATGTCATCATTAACATGTGATATCACCAACCAATAGTAAAGAAATACATGGAGAATGAACGTTACATGTGAAATGTAACTAACAATTCAATAAATTCTATATTTTCATTGAGATTAATTATATTTGCATGTCAATAGTGATAGATATCACCATTATATTGGAGTTTTCATTGATAATAATATCCTAATCACTTTATTTTCAATCGAAATAACAATTATTATTCTTATTATTTTAAAAATGTCTTGACATTTAAAATAATATTTTTATAAATTTTTTTATTTAAAATATTTTCTTTACGTTTGCTTTAAAAAAAAAAAAAAAAAATCCAAAACCCAAGGGGGCACGTGACCCCCTTGGGCCTTTGTTAGCCCCGCGCCTGCATGTAACAAGATGTAAGAACATATGGTAGTTTTTAAAAGAAAACAAAACATAAACTAACTACTCAGAAAAAATCTCCCATCTCTGGCACTCAAAACCGGAAAAAATATATATATATTGCAGAACTTTGATACAACATTATACACTTGACAAAATGTGACAATCATATTTTCGTAACTATAATAATATTATAATATTGATAATTTCTTTATTTTCAAGTAATAGAGACGATATAATCACATTATTATATATATAATTTTGAAGCAATTGTACACAAAAAAAAAAAAAAAAAAAAATCAAAATTTGAGCATATTAAAAAAAAAATTTTAAGTCTTTAATTTTGTCAATTTAAATAATAATTTTTTGATTTCTTTTCAATTTAAACATTTCTCTGTTTTTGTTAAATAAAATCGATAAATAAAAAAAAAAGAATATTTTAATCATTAAACTCGATGTGGGTATTCATAAAATGCCTAAAATATACTTTTCATTGAGTTTAACAACTAATTAAGAGATTAGAGCGGGATATTAGTGAACGAATTAGAAAATTATTTAAAGGAAACTTATTGCAAAGTGATTAAAAAAATGCAAAGTGACCGTACTTATTCTGATCAACAGAAAAATATACGTAGTTATTGTTCCCAATGCACCCAGTTGAATATTGCCTCTCGCACGAAACAAACTCGTGTCCTGGAACTGTGGCACAGAGTCGCATCTCTTGTATTACCCAATACCGTCCATTATCAACCCTAAAGCAATCCACAATACTATTGTAAGTCGTTTTTTCCGCTATTCCAAGCAATATATCCCTCACAATGTATGTATTTTGACTTGGTTGAATTCCTATTGAAATTTTTTCGTTACATGAGTAATCAATTTGCAGCACGTAAAAGTACTCCTTAAATTCAAACAAAAGAAAAAGAAAGAAAAAGAAAAGAGTACAGTTAGCAATTAGATATACCAAAAGATCGAAGAATGCCAAGGATATTGGTTTTTTTTTTAAAGGTTCATGGTGATGGAAAAATAACTCTTAGGGTCCAGTTTTGAAAAAGTGCCATGTTTTGTCCGTTGTTGTTGCCAAAATGCAAAATCAACCTGAAACTCGTAGTTTGAAGTCCTGAGGGATGTGATCACAACACTTTCTTGGCATACAAAAACCATTTGGCCAAGTCATTGACAATTCAAAGAAACCAAGTTATTCCCCATACACAAGAATGAAAACAAACAAGAAGAGAAGAGCCAATTGCAACTTTACAACTCCCATTGTTTAACAAACAACTTAGACAAAAATAAAAAATGCAAAGCTACTAGATATAAAATATTTGGTTTGGTATTAGTGTCAGTTTGATTCCCTCTCTGTTCCTTTCTCGTGCCATTGGCACATGGTTTTCCAAAACCATGAGCTACTCACCTTTGGAAAACTATGAATCGTGGATACAAGGACACGTGATAGCCTATTTCCCCTACCAAAAACACAAAAAAAAGTTACAATTTTTGTTTTTATTTTTTTTATTATTATTATTATTTTTCTTTGGTCTTTATATTTGTTTTATGAATACAACCTCTTTTCGTCTACTGGTCTATATATCTTTATTAATCTTAAATGTGGATCATAACACCTTGGATTTAAAAAGTATATGAGATAAGGAGAAAATAAAATGACATGTAACCAATGACGGAGTTAACAAATTAAATTAGATGAGGCACTTATTAATTACAATATTAAAATTTTTTATAAAAATATTTCACATAAATTTTTACCTTTAACTTCAAGAAAGTTAAAAAAAAATATAATCAGTGTGTTTCGTTTTAGTTTTCTGAATACTACGTATTTTATTTTTCGTATTTCTTTGGTTTTAGTGAATATTTTTTAAATTTTAAATATTTTTTTTATTTTTTTAGATGCATATTACTTAGATATGTATCCAAATTGTAAAATATTTGTGAAAAAATATTTTAAAAAATTAATGAACACACAAAAATACGAAAAATGTACTGAATTTTCATATTATTTTTATATTTTTTGGTATTTAGTGTATATTTTAAAGATTTTTTTTCACAAATTTTTACTTTTTAGGTATATTTATGTTAGGTGTGTCTAAAAATTTTAAAAAAAAATTGCTTAAAATTTTAAAAAAATTTATTGAAAACATTAAAATACAACAAAATAAAAATGTAGAATTTTTTGAAAACTAGAACCAAATAAGCTAAATATTATTTGTAATTAATGTATCATGGACAATATTAAAAAAAGTCAAGGATATAAAGTTTTAAAATAAATTATATAATGATAAAGTAATTTTTTATAAAAAATTATGTGTAAAAATTCAATATAATACTTATACCATGTCATCATTAACATGTGATATCACCAACCAATAGTAAAGAAATACATGGAGAATGAACGTTACATGTGAAATGTAACTAACAATTCAATAAATTCTATATTTTCATTGAGATTAATTATATTTGCATGTCAATAGTGATAGATATCACCATTATATTTGAGTTTTCGTTGATAATAATATCCTAATCACTTTATTTTCAATCGAAATAACAATTATTATTCTTATTATTTTAAAAATGTCTTGACATTTAAAATAATATTTTTATAAATTTTTTATTTAAAATATTTTCTTTACGTTTGCTTTAAAATAAAAAAAAAATCCAAAACGCAAGGGGCACATGACCCCCTTGGGCCTTTGTTAGCCCCGCGCCCGCATGTAACAAGATGTAAGAACATATGGTAGTTTTTTAAAGAAAACAAAACATAAACTAACTACTCAAAAAAAATCTCCCATCTCTGGCACTCAAAATCGGAAAAAATATATATATATATATATTGCAGAACTTTGATACAACATTATACACTTGACAAAATGTGACAATCATATTTTTGTAACTATAATAATATTATAATATTGATAATTTATTTATTTTCAAGTAATAGGGACGATATAATCACATTATTATATATATAATTTTGAAGCAATTGTACACCAAAAAAAAAAAAAAATATTTCAAAATTTGAGCATATTAACAAATAAATTTTAAGTCTTTAATTTTGTCAATTTATATCATAATTTTTTGATTTCTTTTCAATTTAAACATTTGTCTATTTTTGTTAAGTAAAATCGATAAAAAAAAAAAAGAATATTTTAATCATTAAACTCGATGTAGGTATTCATAAAATGCCTAAAATATACTTTTCATTGAGTTTAACAACTAATTAAGAGATTAGAGCAGGATATTAGTGAACGAATTAAAAAATTATTTTAAGGAAACTTATAGCAAAGTGATTAAAAAAATGCAAAGTGAACGTACTTATTCTGATCAACAGAAAAATATACGTAGTTATTGTTCCCAATGCACCCAGTTGAATATTGCCTCTCGCACTTAAACAAACTCGTGTCCTCGAACTGCGTACGTAGTCGGATCTCTTGTATTACCCAATACCGTCCACTATCAACCCTAAAGCAATCCACAATACTATTGTAAGCCGTTTTTTCTGCTATTCCAAGCAATATATCCCTCACAATGTATGTATTTTGACTTGGTTGAATTCCTATTGAAATTTTTTCATTACATGAGTAATCAATTTGCAGCACGTAAAAGTACTCCTTAAATTCAAACAAAAGAAAAAGAAAAAAAAGAAAAGAGTACAGTTAGCAATTAGATATACCAAAAGATCGAAGAACGCCAAGGATATTGGTTTTTTTTTTAAGGTTCATGGTGATGGAAAAATAACTCTTAGTGTCCAGTTTTGAAAAAGTGCCATGTTTTGTCCGTTGTTGTTGCCAAAATGCAAAATCAGCCTGAAACTCGTACTTTGAAGTCCTGACGGATGTGATCATGACACTTTCTTGGCATACAAAAACCATTTGGCCAAGTCATTGACAATTCAAAGAAACCAAGTTATTCCCCATACACAGGAATGAAAACAAACAAGAAGAGAAGAGCCAATTGCAACTTTAGAACTCTCATGGTTTAACAAACAACTTAGACAAAAACAACAAATGCAACGCTACTAGATATATAATATTTGGTTTGGTATTAGTGTCAGTTTGATTCCCTCTCTTTTCCTTTCTCGTGCCATTGGCACATGGTTTTCCAAAACCATGAGCTACTCACCTTTGGAAAACTATGAAACAAGGATACGAGGACACGTGATAGCCTATTTCCCCTACCAAAAACACAAAAAAAGTTACAATTTTTATTATTATTATTATTATTATTATTATTATTATTATTATTATTATTATTTTTGTCTGTATATTTGTTTTATAAATACAACCTCTTTTCGTCTACTGGTCTATATATCTTTATTAATCTTAAATGTGGATCATAACACCTTGGATTCAAAAAGTATATGAGATAAGGAGAAAATAAAATGACATGTAACCAATGACGGAGTTAACAAATTAAATTAGATGAGGCACTTATTAATTATAATATTAAAATTTTTTATAAAAATATTTCACATAAATTTTTACCTTTAACTTCAAGAAAGTTAAAAAAAAATATAATCAGTGTGTTTCGTTTTAGTTTTCTGAAAACTAAGTATTTTATTTTTCGTATTTCTTTGGTTTTAGTGAATATTTTTTAAATTTTAAATATTTTTTTATTTTTTTAGATTCATATTACTTAGATATGTATCCAAATTGTAAAATATTTGTGAAAAAATATTTTAAAAAATTAATGAACACACAAAAATACGAAAAATGTACTGAATTTTCATATTATTTTTATATTTTTTGGTATTTAGTGTATATTTTAAAGATTTTTTTTCACAAATTTTTACTTTTTAGGTATATTTATGTTAGGTGTGTCTAAAAATTAAAAAAGAAATTGCTTAAAATTTTAAAAAATTTTATTGAAAACATTAAAATACAACAAAATAAAAATGTAGAATTTTTTGAAAACTAGAACCAAATAAGCTAAATATTATTTGTAATTAATGTATCATGGACAATATTAAAAAAAGTCAAGGATATAAAGTTTTAAAATAAATTATATAATGATAAAGTAATGTTTTATAAAAAAAAATATGTGTAAAAATTCAATATAATACTTATACCATGTCATCATTAACATGTGATATTTTTTTTTTTTTTTTTTTGATCGGCAAAAGATAAGTTTTATTGATGAAAAATATAACGAGAATTATAATTTACATCAGAAAAGATGAGGGTGCAAAAAGCATCACAGCGAAACATTTGGATTCCAACTAAGTTGGCACCTAAACGCACACCAGATCATCTGCTAGCACACACTCAAGGCTCCAAGAAGGAGAAAAACCAACAAACAGAACATAACTAAACAAAATAAAAACAAAAAGGCAGCAGTAGATCCAGAACTCCAGCAGATTGGATTAGATTTGCAGCCTCACAGCAAGCTCCTGCTGGACCTTCACCAATACGAAATACTACTGCATAGATGAGTCATTGCCAGCAGACCAAGATCACACACACTTGCACCATGACATCCTAAGCCCACACACACACAACAGTAGATCAGCCAACAGCCCAGAACCAGTTCAGCAGAAAAACCAGAAAAACCCTCAGTTCACATTGAGCTGAGCTGAAGGAACCTCTGTATATAAACCTCTCCATTATTGTTAAGTTCTTCACCACTATGTAGCACACAGATGAGGCAGATTTTCCTTTAGCTCCATTGCCAAAAACCGCTGCAGCCCTTCATCCAACTAGAATAGCTGCAGCCCTTCATCCAAACATGAAGTAGATGAAGACATGAGCATCCACTAAACCATCCCTCTCTGAATGCAAATTCTGGAGTACATTTCATTCCTAAAAATTCAACTAGACCCGAGCTGGAACAACCTCCTCTGCACAGACCACGAACCACCTCCTCTGCAAATTCTGAGTGCAGACCTAATATGCAGACCAACACTCCACTGGCTGGCACTCCCATATTCAGGACAAACCAGTAGAAGCCAACACAGACCAGCTAAGCATCCTCAAAACCAGATCATTCATTTCGTCCCCACAGACTAGCAATTCAGCACTGAATTAAACACAGAGACAGACTAGCAATTCAGCACTGATCTACCAATGCATTCCAATCTGGGTGTGCCTTATTAAATAAACAATCATTTCAAATCAGTCCAAAGCAGAAGCCAGCAGCAGCAGACCACTGGATGTTAGACAGCAGGTCATTGATAGAAGGTCATTAACAGAAAGTCATAACACTGGATGCATGTTAGAAGAAGCCACAGTCACGGCCATTGACAGAGAAGCCACAGCCATTGAAGAAACCTTGATCCACATCTTGACAGCCCAAACATCAAACCAATACAGGTTCAACATCAGAATATCAGTAATTGCACCAGTGGTTGCACCCCCCAAAATATGGACATATCACTGGGCCATTCCAATACAGAATTACACTGGATGCATGTTAGACACAAGGTCATTAACATAGAAGCCACAGCCATTGAAGGAACCTTGATCCACATATTGACAGCCCAAAACCAAACCAAGACAGTTTTGAACTGAAAACCGACTTGAGCTTTGGACTGAAAACTCTGAACAATACATGTACCAGATTCACCTCCACCTAGCCTATAAGGTTTTGAAGCATATCTGAAGGCACACCAATCAATCACACACCTGAAGCAGATACTTGTTTACACCCACCAATCAACCTCATGCAGCAATCTACTTATATCCAACAGATCATCACTCAGACAGAAAACTGCTGTGACTTGAAAACTGCTCTGCCTTGAACTTTATTCTGCATTACCTTCCCAGCATAACCCCTGCTGCCTTAATATTCAAAAGAAAAATAGACAACCTAGTTCTTGATTTGCATCAACTGGTTCAGCATCTGATCTGATTCCATTTGAACAAATAGTCATCAACTGAGAGAGGGAAGTCCTTTGAAGTAGCTTTAAGCCAAATAACAGTTCTGGTTTTGATGAGTTCATATAGGCCAGAGGAATTGGGCTGTGACAAAGAAAAGACACACTTATTCCTATGTTTCCAGCGGGACCACAGAACCACTAAAGGTATTGCTTTCCAAATTTTCTTCTCAAGCCTCTTTAATTTTCCACCCATCCACCAGTAGAAAAGACCTTCTACTGAACCTTGAATGCACCAATTAAGTCCCCAATCCTGAATCACTGTTGACCAGATACACCAGGAGAAAGGGCAGTGTAGCAAGACATGGACAGCAGTTTCCACTTCAGAGCTGCAGAATGGGCAAAGGGTGGATGCACTGCTGCTTAATATGCCTAATCTGTGCAGAAACTCTACTGTCTTTATTTTGATTTTCCAAGCTAGCCATCCAAAAAAGAGAACTTTGGGGGGAAGTGCATTAAACCAGACAAACTTACAAATTTTTAGGAGAGGGCCATGCTGGAAGCTGCTGTAAGAGTAAAGAGCAGAGACAGAGAAAGAACCATTGGCCCAATCATGACAGTCCACCCTGTCCAAACACAGAGAAGGAGAAGAGGATAAGACATTAACAAGTCGGATTTCTTCAAGTAATTCCCAATCATAAAGCTCTCTTCTATACTGAAAATTCCAATTATCTGAGCTAGATTTTCTGTGGTAGAAATAATGAAGGGAACCTTCCTTATCAGTAGTAAGGTTGTAAAGAAGAGGGAATTCAGATTTGAAACAGAGCCCTCCACACCATTTGTCATGCCAAAATAAGATTCTAGATCCATTCCCCACTTTAATTAGACAGTTAACCAAGTAGAAGTTGAAGATATTCCTGCTAGAGGCTCCAATGGAAATGATATCAGTCCACAATCTAGAGTGTTTATAGTGGGATTCCAGAGGAGGATGCCAACAGTTTTCATTGATTTTATATTTGCTGCAAATGGCCCTTCTCCATAGCGCATTGACTTGATTCCCAAACTTCCACCACCATTTGAGAAGTAAACAGGTATTCACATCTCGAATCCTTCTTATACCTAGACCCCCTTGATTGACAGGCTTTGTTATATCCACCCATTTCACAAGATGAACTTTCCTCTTTAGATCATTGCCACCCCACAAAAACACAGCTTGAATCTTCTCAATTTCTTTCGCAACTCCTTCAGGCATCTTAAATAGAGAGAGGTAGTACGTAGGGAGGCTGGATAGAACAGATTTTATCAAGGTTAGTCTACCTGCGAAAGATAGTAGTTTCCTCTTCCACCCTGCAAGCTTGACTTTGACTTTGTCAAGAACAGGTTTCCAGATAGATTTCCTACCTGGATTGGCACCTAATGGTAGACCCAAAAATTTCGTTGGGAGTTTTTGCACCTTGCACTTAAGGAGATTAGCAAAAGACAACAAAAGACCATCTGACACACCAATCCCGCACAAAACACTTTTATGATAGTTGATTCTAAGGCCCGATATAATTTCAAAGCATCTAAGAATTCGTTTGATAACTACCAACTGATCCCACTCTGCATCACAAAAAAGAATTGAACCATCTGCAAATTGGAGATGGGATAAGAGAACCTCATTAGCCCCAATTTTCACTCCTTTGAGAATGCCAAGATTAAGTGCTCTGTTGAAAAGAATGTTGAGCCCTTCCACTGCTATATTGAAAAGGAATGGTGAGAGTGGGTCACCCTGCCTAAGACCTTTTTGAGGCGAAAACTCCGTAGTTGGTGATCCATTTACAAGAATGGATAAACGAGGTGATGAGACACAAACTTTCATCCAAGAGATCCATTTAGACCCAAACCCAAAACTAGATAGCATGGAAAATAAAAATTCCCAATTAACCGAATCAAAAGCTTTCTCAAAATCCAACTGTAAAATTAGCCCTGACTTCTTGGTCTTCTTCCAGCCATCAACCACTTCATTAGCAATGAATACTCCATCTAAGATATTTCGCCCTCCAAGAAAAGTAGTCTGAGTTTCACCAATAATTGAGGGCATTACTGCCTTCAATCTACCCGTTAGAACTTTAGCCAATATTTTGTATAGAGAGCCCACAAGACTAATAGGTCTATAGTCAGTTATACCATTAGGATTCTCCAGCTTGGGGATGAGAGTAATGAAAGAACTGTTGATGCCATACGCAAGCTTGCTATGGGTGTGGAAATCTTTAAAGAACTGCATGATAACCTCCTTCATGATCTTCCAATATTTTTGATAACACAACAGGTTGAACCCATCAGGGCCCGGAGCTTTATTGTTATTGCATTCCATTATAGCCGCCTTAACCTCATTCTCCTTGAAATCTGAAACAAGATAATGGGAAACAAGACCTGGCTCAATAGAATTGAACTCCCCCCCCCCCCCCCCCCCCAAAAAAACAGGCCTATTTACCCAAGATTCAGCAAAATGACCCTTGAAGTGGAGCAACACCTCCAGCTTAATCCTGTCAGGATCCTCATAAGATACCCCATTAACTGAAATAGAGTTGAGAAGGTTTCTACTCTGTCTAGTGCTAGCATAGACATAGAAAAACCTCGTGTTTCTATCACCATTCAAAGTCCAATTTAATCTAGATTTTTGTAACCATAACCAATCCACCATTCTATAAAGCTTCCACACTTTACATCTAATCACTCTTCTTCTTTCTTTTTCTGTGGCAAGTAATGGTCTAGCCTCAGCTACTATGTCAATTGCATGCAATTCTTCTTCAGATTCCTTAAGCTTTGTGTTGATATTTCCAAACACCTCATTATTCCACTTTTTTAGCACTAGCTTTAGAAGTTTCAGTTTTTGTACAATTATGAACCCAGCCCAGCCTGAAATAGTGGTGTTGTTCTAGAAATTAACAAGGAGCTTAGAGAATGAGGGGTGCAAGGTCCAAGCATTAATGAACCTGAAAGGCCTTGGGCCCCAATCTCTTTCATCCTCCATCATCAACAATGGGCAGTGGTCTGAAACTGATCTGGGTAGTCCCCAAAGCTTCAATTTGAAATTGATCAACCATTCAGGACTGAGCAGCACTCTATCAATCCGGCTCCACTTCTCTGATTCCTGGGCATTACACCAAGTAAATTTCCTTCCCAAAAGAGGTAGATCATTGAACTCACATGTTCCAATGAACTCATTAAAATCATTCATTCCTTTATCTCTTCTAGAACAGCCCACCCTCTCGCCCATATGCCTGATTTCATTGAAATGTGATATCACCAACCAATAGTAAAGAAATACATGGAGAATGAACGTTACATGTGAAATGTAACTAACAATTCAATAAATTCAATATTTTCATTGAGATTAATTATTTTTGCATGTCAATAGTGATAGCAATCACCATTATATTGGAGTTTTCATTGATAATAATATCCTAATCACTTTATTTTCAATCGAAATAACAATTATTATTCTTATTATTTTAAAAATGTCTTGACATTTAAAATAATATTTTTATAAATTTTTTTATTTAAAATATTTTCTTTACGTTTGCTTTAAAAAAAAAAAAAAAAAATCCAAAACCCAAGGGGGCACGTGACCCCCTTGGGCCTTTGTTAGCCCCGCGCCTGCATGTAACAAGATGTAAGAACATATGGTAGTTTTTTAAAGAAAACAAAACATAAACTAACTACTCAGAAAAAATCTCCCATCTCTGGCACTCAAAACCGGAAAAAATATATCTATATTGCAGAACTTTGATACAACATTATACACTTGACAAAATGTGACAATCATATTTTTGTAACTATAATAATATTATAATATTGATAATTTATTTATTTTCAAGTAATAGGGACGATATAATCACATTATTATATATATAATTTTGAAGCAATTGCACACCAAAAAAAAAAAAAAAAATTCAAAATTTGAGCATATTAACAAATAAATTTTAAGTCTTTAATTTTATCAATTTATATCATAATTTTTTGATTTCTTTTCAATTTAAACATTTGTCTATTTTTGTTAAGTAAAATCGATAAAAAAAAAAAAGAATATTTTAATCATTAAACTCGATGTAGGTATTCATAAAATGCCTAAAATATACTTTTCATTGAGTTTAACAACTAATTAAGAGATTAGAGCGGGATATTAGTGAACGAATTAAAAAATTATTTTAAGGAAACTTATAGCAAAGTGATTAAAAAAATGCAAAGTGAACGTACTTATTCTGATCAACAGAAAAATATACGTAGTTATTGTTCCCAATGCACCCAGTTGAATATTGCCTCTCGCACGAAACAAACTCGTGTCCTCGAACTGTGGCACAGAGTCGGATCTCTTGTATTACCCAATACCGTCCACTATCAACCCTAAAGCAATCCACAATACTATTGTAAGCCGTTTTTTCTGCTATTCCAAGCAATATATCCCTCACAATGTATGTATTTTGACTTGGTTGAATTCCTATTGAAATTTTTTCATTACATGAGTAATCAATTTGCAGCACGTAAAAGTACTCCTTAAATTCAAACAAAAGAAAAAGAAAAAAAAGAAAAGAGTACAGTTAGCAATTAGATATACCAAAAGATCGAAGAACGCCAAGGATATTGGTTTTTTTTTTAAGGTTCATGGTGATGGAAAAATAACTCTTAGTGTCCAGTTTTGAAAAAGTGCCATGTTTTGTCCGTTGTTGTTGCCAAAATGCAAAATCAGCCTGAAACTCGTTTTTGTAACTGTTAGCTCGACTGTCTAGAGGACTTGGCCAATGGGTTGAAAGTGAACCTCGAATACCCTCCACCTACAAAAAGACATTATACCATCCAACAAACAATAAACATAAAAGTCCAAATTTGAAGCTAAAAAACAAAATTCGAAAGAAATTTGACATGTGGACTGACATCTTTTTTTCTTTAGTTCATGGATTGGTGGGCAATAAGTAGCTTGCGTCCCATTCTGCCAGTAAGGCCAAAAACCGTGTAGTGTGAAGTCTTGAGGGATGTGATCATGACACTTTGATAGCATACAAAAACCATTTGGCCAAGTCATTGACAATTAAAAGAAACCAAGTTCTTCACCATACAGAGGAATGAAAACAAACAAGAAGTGAAGAGTCAATTGCAACTTTGCAACTCCCATGGTTTAACAAACAACTTAGACAAAAACAACAAATGCAAAGCTACTGGATATATAATATTTGATTTGGTATTAGTGTCAGTTTGATTCCCTCTCTGCTCCTTTCTCATGCCATTGGCACATGGTTTTCAAAACCATGAGCTACTCACTTTTGAAAAACTATGAAACGAGTACACAAGGACACATGATAGCCTATTTCTCCTACCAAAAACACAAAAAAAGTTACAATTTTTTTTTTTTTTTTTTTGTCTTTATATTTGTTTTATGAGGTACAACCTCTTTACGTCTACTGGTCTATATATCTTTATTAATCTTAAGTGTGGATCATAACACCTTGGATTCAAAAAGTACATGAGATAAGGAGAAAATAAAATGACATGTAAGAAATTAAATTAGATGAGGCACTTATTAGTTATAATATTAAAATTTTTTATAAAAATATTTCACATAAATTTTTACCATTAACTTCAAGAAAGATACAAAAAAAATAAAATAAAATAATCAGTGTGTTTGGTTTAGTTTTCTGAATTTAGTTTTCTGAAAACTAAGTATTTTATTTTTCGTATTTTTTTGGTTTTAGTGAATATTTTTTAAATTTTAAATAATTTTTTTTACTTTTTTAGATGCATATTACTTAGGTATGTGTCCAAATAGTAAAATATTTGTAAAAAAATATTTTAAAAAATTAATAAATACACAAAAATACGAAAAATGTACTGAATTTTCATATTATTTATATATTTTTTGGTATTTAGTGTATATTTTAAAGATTTTTTTTCACCAATTTATACTTTTTACATATATTTATGTTAGGTGTGTCTAAAAATTTTAAAAAATTTCTTAAAATATTAAAAAAATTTATTAAAAACATTAAAATACGAAAAATAAAAATGTAGAATTTTTTGAAATCTATTTTTTGAAAACTAGAACAAAATAAGCTAAATATTATTTGTAATTAGTGTATTATGGACAATACTAAAAAAAGTCATGGATATAAAGTTTTAAAATAAATTATATAATGATAAAGTAATTTTTTATACAAAATGTGCGTAAAAATTCAATATAATAGTTATACCACGTCATCATTAACATGTGATATCACCAACCAATAGTAAAAAAATACATGGAGAATGAATGCTATATATCAAATGTAACTAACAATTCAATAAATTCTATATTTTTATTGAGATTAATTATATTTGCATGTCAATAGTGATAGATTTCACCATTATATTGGAGTTTTCATAGTTAATAACATTCAAATCACTTTATTTTCAATCAAAATAACAATTATTATTCTTATTATTTTAAAAATGTCAGTGACATTGAAAATAATATTTTATAAATTTTATTATTTAAAATATTTTCTTTATATTTGCTTAAAAAAAAAAATCCAAAACCCACCCTTGGGCCTTTGTTAGCTCCGCCCCTGCATGTAACAAGATGTAAGAACATATGGTAGTTTTTTAAAAAAACAAAACATAAATTAACTACCCAGAAAAAATCTCCCATCTCTAGCACTCGAAACCGGTAAAAAAAAAAATTTATTGTAGAACTTTGATACAACATTATACACTTGACAAAATGCGACAATCATATTTTTGTAATTATAATAATGTTGATAATTTCTTTATTTTCAAGTAATAGAGACGATATAATCACATTATTATATATATAATTTTGAAGCAGTTATACACACAAAAAAAAAATCAAAATTTAAGAATTTTAACAAAATAAATTTTAAGTTTTTAATTTTGTCAATTTAAATCATAATTTTTTGATTTCTTTTCAATTTAAACATTTGTCTGTTTTTGTTAAGTAAAATCGATAAAAAAAAAGAATATTTTAATCATTAAACTCGATGTAGGTATTCATAAAATGCCTAAAATATACTTTTCATTGAGTGTAACAACTAATTAGGAGATTAGAGCGGGATATTAGTGAACGAATTAAAAATTTATTTTAAGGAAATTTATAGCGAAGTGATTAAAAAAATGCAAAATGAACGTACTTATTCTGATCAGCAGAAAAATATACGTAGTTATTGTTCCCATTGCACCCAGTAGAATATTGCCTCTCGCACGAAACAAACTCGTGTCCTGGAACTGTGACACAGAGTCCGATCTCTTGTATTACCCAATACCGTCCATTATCAACCCTAAAGCAATCCACAATAGTATCGTAAGTCATTTTTTCTGCTATTCCAAGCAATATATCCCTCACAATGTAGGTCTTTTGACTTGGTTGAATTCCTGTTAAAATTTTTTCATTACATGAGTAATGAATTTGCAGCACGTAAAAGTACTCCTTAAATTCAAACAAAAAAAAAAAAATAGAAAAAATAGAAAAAGAGTACAGTTAGCAATTAGATATACCAAAAGATCGAAGAACGCCAAGGATATTGGTTTTTTTTTTAAGGTTCATGGCAATGGAAAAATAACTTTTAGGGTCCAGTTTTGAACAAGTGCCATGTTTTGTCCATTGTTGCTGCCAAAATGCAGAATCTGCCTGAAACTCGTTTTTGTAACCGTTAGCTCGACTGTCAGGGAGACTTGGCCAAATTTGAAGCTAAAAAACAAAATCCAAACGAAATTTTACATGTGGACTTACATCTTTTTTCCTTTAGTTCATGGATTGGTGGGCAATAAGTAGCTTGCGTCCCATTTTGCCAGTAAGGCCAAAAACCATGTAGTGTGAAGTCTTGAGTGACGTGATCACGACACTTTCTTAGCACACAAAAGCCATTTGGCCAAGTCAATGAAAATTCGAAGAAACCGAGTTCTTCCCTATACACAGGAGTGAAAACAAACAAGAAGAGAAGAGCGAATCACAACTTTACAACTCCCATGGTTTAACAAACAACTTAGACAAAAACAACAAATGCAAAGCTACTGTATATATAATACTTGGTTTGGTATTAGTGTCATCTAAGACTTGGTTTGGTATTAGTGTCAGTTTCATTCCCTCTCTCTTCCTTTCTCATGCCATTGGCACATGGTTTTCCAAAAGCATGAGCTACTCACTTCTGGAAAACTATGAAACGGGGACACAAGGACACGTGATAGCCTATTTCTCCTACCAAAAAAACAAAAACACTGTACAATTTTATTTTATTTTGTTTTTTGTCTTATATTTGTTTTATGAGGTACAACCTCCTTTCGTCTACTCGTCTATATATCTTTATTAATCTTAAATGAGGATCATAACATCTTGGATTCAAAAAGTATATGAGATAAGGAGAAAATAAAATGACATCTAACCAATGACGGAGTTAAGAAATTAAATTCAATTAGGCACTTGCTAACTACAATATTAAATTTTTTTATAAAAATATTGCACATAAATTTTTACCGTTAACTTCAAGAAAGATAAAAAAAAAATAAAATAATCAGTGTGTTTGATTTTAGTTTTCTGAATGTATTTCTCTGTAAACTAGGTATTTTATTTTTTTGTATTTTTTTGGTTTTAGTGAATATTTTTTAAATTTTAAATAATTTTTTTACTGTTTTAGACGCATATTACTTAGGTATGTTTCCAAATAGTAAAATATTTGTGAAAAAATATTTTAAAAAATTAATAAATACACAAAAATACGAAAAATGTACTGAATTTTTATATTATTTTTATATTATTTGGTACTTAGTGTATATTTTAAAGATTTTTTTTTTCACAAATTTATACATTTTAGGTATATTTATGTTAGGTGTGTCTAAAACTTAAAAAAAAAATTTCTTAAAGTATTAAAAAAAATTTATTGAAAACGTTAAAATACGAAAAAAAAAATATAGAATTTTTTGAAAATTAGAACCACATAAGCTAAATATTATTTGTAATTAGTGTATCACAGACAATATTAAAAAAAGTCATCGAATCACAGACAATATTAAAAAAAGTCATCGATATAAAGTTATAAAATAAATTAAATAATGATAAAGTAATTTTTTATACAAATTATGCGTAAAAATTCAATATAATAATTATACCACATCATCAGGGACGGACCTATGCGTGGACCAAGAGGGGCCACGGCCCCCCGCTAAAATAAAATAACAAACAAATTATATTATATATTATTTTTGAACCTAATATTAATAATATATAATTGTGTAGGAAATATGCCTCTCTTTTGTCATTGTGAAGTAGCATGGGCCTCACCTATTCATTATATGGCCCACTCCTTTTTCTTCACCTCTTCTTTTGAAAAAAAAAAAAAAAAAATAATAATAATAATAAAAATAATTAAACTGAACATAAAATAAAGAATAAAATATAATTAAAAATTCACTTCTTTTATTCATATATTAAATATAATTTTTTACAAACTCTTTGCTTGTGTCCATTAAAAAGGAAATTGCTGAAGATTTTATTACAAAATCAATCATTGAACACTTTCATGATATGAAAAAGCGTCAAGTTCCACTTTGATAGATGATTGAGTTGATTTGTATAAAGGATTATTTAATACATGACTTTGCTTTTATTCATATATTAAATTCACTAAATATACCTATCTATAAAAATAAAAATAAAAATCACTAAATATATGATTGTTTTATTTTTTATGTACTAATTTAATAACAAATTTTAATTTATTTTTTGAATTCAAAAAAATAATAGTTCATATCAATTCATATAAAAAAAATTATTCATGTCTTGGCCCCCCACATATGAATTCCGGGTTCCGTCCCTGGTGGCCATGCTGGTTGTGGGAATGGACAATGCCATCTTCTTGTCTTTGTTTTGGTACTGATGTATGTTTCATGTAGTTTCACCAACCCACACAAATCTATCTATATATATACATACATTTGAATGTTTAGACAGTTTTGTAAATAAGGAAAATCATTTTGCAACTTTTAAATGAGTAAAACTAGTTGGTAATTTTGAATTATTTGGTAATATGAAAATTTGTTTAGCAAATTATTAAATGTGATAATTATTAATAGTGAAGGACAATTTTACAATAATAAAAAAAAAAAGGTATAATAACGTTCACTTAAATAAAGTGTACATTTTATGTAATAAAATATAGAGAGTTAGTATGTACAAATCAAATATTAGTATGTATTTTTCATATTAAATGATATGATTGTTTGTATTTGTTTCTTTTTTTTTCGACTTACTTTTTTTAAAGTCATTTTTTTTATTTATTATAAATATGGCTTTTACACAGTCAAGATTTAGGAAGCAAACGTGGCAGAAGGGTAGTCCACAGTCAAAAATTCAGAAACCAAGTGGGAGTTGATCTGAAAGGAAAACTTATTTGTGGAGCAGGAATAGGACATACAGGAGGCTCTACTTAAATGCGTATTGTCTTGTATGAATGGTGGTTTGTTGTTAGTGGGAGCTTCATTCAGGAATAAAAACAAAAAAAAATAATCTTTACCCATCAAGTAGGGTAATTTTTTTATTTTTTATTTCCTAATTATACATTTGTAGTAAAATTTAAAATGCATTTATTATAAATATTCCATATTTCATACATTAATCTTTACCCATCAAGTATAGTAAATTTTTAAATTTTCTTCTTAAATTATATCTATACATATCTACCATATCTATCCATCTGTACGTTTGTACTATATATTAAATAAAAGAAACTTTTCGCAAAAAATCTTGTGAAAATTACTACACTTCTAATTAAATTTTTGAATTTTTACTTCAAAATAATTTAAAAAACACTATTGACTAAGCTGTTAAACTAACAATTGTAAACCAATAACAGGGAGCCTCCCATATTTATCCAACTAGTGGAGGCTTTCAAAGGAAAAAAAAATAACATTCCAATTAATTAAGTTATCAATGTAGTTGGTAAATTTGTAGGTAAATTAGGGAGGCTCCCTAGACTTATTGATTATCAATAAACATAATATTGATTCCAAATTTATATTTTTCTGAAGGAAAGACAAAATAATCTGCTTCCTAATGAATCAAAATCTATTCTCTCTCATAAAATTCATAAGAAAAATTAAAAGATATCCAAAATACTAATTACAAATTTTCAAGTATTGATTATCTACCTCATTTAATTTAAAATTTATACTATTATATAAGTAAAAATGTTGTTAAGTATTTGAGTTTTAAAGTATTCGTGTAATTTTTTTTTCAATTTTAAAAATATAAAAATACATATGTCATGAAATTATTGGATATTTAGTCAATATGGTAATATATTGGACATTTAATCTTATCTCCTTTAAAACATTGTTAATTTGATCAATATGGTAGTATTATAATTGATGTTTTCTCTTAACTCTTTTAAAACATTCTATATATATAGCAGTTAAGTCTAATATTTTAACTTTTCAAAATTCCAAAAAAAAAAACAAACAATATTTTAAAATTTTCTTAACTTATATTCTTTTTTTTTTATAAAAAAAATCACTTTAATTTTAAAATCTATCTATATTAAAATTTTATATAATATAAGCAAAAACGTTATTGGAAAATTTGTCCACACATAATCTAGAGTTATATATGAAAAATAGATAATGCATTTACGTTGTAAAATCAAAAATCTATATATTACATAATGTTACCCAAAAGATAACCTAAGAGGGGGGGATGAATTAGGATTTTACAACTAAAATTAATGATACCCTAATAAAAATTATGACTAGTACAATAGATAAATATAATTAATGAAATAAAAATAATTAAAACAAGTGTCTTAACAACTATGTCAGTTAATTATTTTAGTACAGTAAAAATGTGAATTATAGCTATGGCAATTTAAAATAAAATAAAGAGATAAGGAAGAGAGAGAAACAAATTTATAGTGATTCGGTTTCAACTCGGCCTACGTCCACTCCTCAAGTTTCACTTGAGATTTTCCACTATGTTCTAACTTCACAGGGGTGCTAGCAATCTTTTTACAAATGTAGCAATCCTCCACGGATTTTACACAGACTTTACAAGTCCAAATCCTTATAAATCTTAGGTGATTCACAATCACTCTCAAGATTTCAAAAATACAGCGTTTGTAACACTTTTACAAGATGAAATGGTATTTTTACTTTCAAAGAAAGCTTACAATAAATATCTCTCAAAGATAGATATATAAAATGAAGCTTTGATTTTTTTGTAAATCTCACACAGGAAAGATAGGCTTAAAGGTATAAGGCTCGGTGTATAATTTCTGACAATTCTTACACCACTTACAACAAATGACAAGTACACATACATGACCAGTCATATTCAAAAAATAATTATAATGCATCTTATGTTTTTCTAAGTATAGTAATTGTTATATCCACACATATAATATGTTATATGAATCTACTTATAAAATTAAAAAATAAATAATAATAAAATTCATTATAATAATACCCAAATAAATAATAATAAAATTCATTATAATAATATCCAAATACATTTACGTGCAGAGCTAGCTACCCATATCTGACTTCAATGAGAGCTGAAAACCGGACCCAATCTAAACGGTTGCGGATCCACTTTTACAGCCAAATAAAATCTTGACAAATAAAAAGAATCACTGTAAAAAATTGTATGTATCTAAAACTTGTGTCTCAAAAATTATTTTAAAAATGAGATGTAATGTTGATTTGATGTGAAAATGTGATTTTTTTAATAATTTAACTTTTTTGAATATGTGACATTATTATTACTATAAGAAATTAAGGTTATAAAAATAAAAATTTAGAAATAAAATATTTTTGTAGCTAAAAGTGTTATTATTTTATTTTTGAATGACAAAATTGGACATTTAGACTTTTGAAATCAAAAGTTTTGTCTCAAAAAATAAGCTTCTTTGGTATCAGTTATTTTATCCTTAAAAGTACATTTATTAGCGATAATTTCAAAATTCTGTCCCTAATAGCTCCTTTTTTTTCACTTTTTTAGACGACTTATTAGCGACTATTCTTACGACAGTTGAAATTAGTTCTTAAATATTTTTTGTAATAAAATTTATACTTTTAAAGACCAAAAAACAAAAAAAAAACAGCAACAACAATGTAATCTTTAAAACTGTTGTATGTTGTGGTGATTCAATATTGATATGTTCAACAACAATTGTACAAATCGTCTTTATTTGCCTCATAGGCTGTATTCAATTTTTCAACGCTAACTTTTCTTATATTCTTTGTAATTATAAAGTCTCTTCCTATTTTTGCGTTCATAATGTTTGTCAACATTTTCTACTTATGGTACTGGTCAGTGGTACATATTTTCCACAAAATAGCCAGTTCTTGATGATTGAAACGAATGTGAGATCTACACAAGCATAATAAAAAGATTAAAAAAAATTAAAAGGTCCATAGAAATGGATAGATGATCTCGATTTGACTGAATCTTTATATACAAGAAAATAAATAATATTCACTTGGTTACTACATAAATCTCTTAATTGTAGTTCTAAGCTTGAGCAGTTGCTGCTATATGTGTACATGTAACATTAAAATCATAATTAGGATTGACGGTAAAGCTTAAACAATAATTGGGATTTTATGATTATATGTCCGCATATAGATATGTGGTCATGTATGTTTGTTTGGTGAAAATGAATTGTTTGCTTGGCATATAATATGTTATATGAATCTACTTATGAGATAAAAGTGTTTTAAGGACAACATGTCGGAATGTGACTAGTGGAAGATGGCTGGGAGGAAAGTATACAACGAACAAGATCATGGAGGCTGGCAGCCAGTGGTGAGGAGGCGGTGGCATGGAGGAAAAGGAATATGGAATTCTAGGGCTGATGTCTCAATACACTCTGTTTTTGTGGATAATATACCTGACTCCCTGGGGGCAAAAGGGCTGTTTAAGATTTTTTCCAACTATGGTGTAGTCATGGATGCATATATACCAAACAAGAGGAGACAAATGACGCGATCTCGGTTTGGCTTTGTTAGATACAACTGCTCGGTAGCAGCAGATATGGCCGTACACAAAGCAAATGGCATCTGGTGTGACGACAGACCACTGAAAGTGAAATGGGCAGACTTTGGGAAGGAGTATGGAACAAAGCGTAAAGTAGCCCAAGCAACACTGATCAGGAAGGAAGGGGAGGTTAACCGTACTGGTAATGCCTGCTACCCAGCGAGGCCAACATTTGCTGAGATAGTCAGAGGAAGGGGTGCACCATCAAGCACAATACGAACAATTAAAGCAGAGGAGTTAGGCAATGGATGGCTACATGAAAGTGCAATAGCCAGATTAAAACCATCATGCTCAGTTGAAGCATTTCGGAAGGAAATAGCTCGGAGTGGATTTGGGGATGTCAAAGTGAGAGTTGGAAGTGGCAGGGAGGTGGTCTTATCCTTTCAATTAGTGGAGACCATGAAGGAACAACTCATGAGAATGCAGGAATGGCTTCAGGACTGGTGTGACTCAGTTCTTCAATGGAAACCCGGGATGGTCCTTAACCAAGAAAGGTATGTTTGGCTCAGTTGTTATGGTGTCCCATTAAACTTGTGGAACTGTAACACTTTTTGCAACATTGGCAAGGTATGGGGAGTTGTGATGGGCTTGGATAAAGATACACGCAGCCGTAACTACTTTCGTAGTGGGAAAGTAAAGATAGCCACGAGTTTTATGGAGCCTATTAATCAGATCATTAATCTCGAATGCAAAGGAATACTTTACCCCATTCGAGTCTGCGAGGAGCAAAAGGTCAAGGTACAATGTCTCTGTACATCACATAAATGGAGGAATGGTGAGCATTATGGATTAGAGACGGAAGATGCTCCAATCACAGAAACAGGTAGCAGGCAGGGAGATGAAGATGATTACGTGGAGGTCCAAGCTGGCAAGGTGCTGGACAACAGGGCTGACGTGGAAAGGGAGAGGCAAGAGGCAGTACGTGTAAAGGAAAGTGTCTTGGAAGAGGAGGACCTGTTAAGGGATGTCGCAGTGGTGGCTGAAACAGAGATGTCACAGGCTGCGTCAGTGGAAGGCAAAGCACGCGGAGGTGGCTCTGCAGGGAAGGTAGTGAGTTCCAACATGCATGATGATGTCGGTAGTCAAAGGATTGATGGGGACGTCTTTACACCTGGTTTTATTAAAAGTATCAGTGGCTCAGAAGGTATTAGACCTGGGATACACTTAGAGGTGGATTTGAATTCGGCCCTTCTGAATGGGGGCCCAAGTGGTAGTAGACCTAGGATTAATCTAGCAGTAGATCAGCCCAGGCCCCATCTTTTACAAGGCCCTGGTGAGTCTAGCCTCATTCCTAGTCATAGTATTGGTTTGGGCCATATAGAGCCTAGCAACTCACAGGCTTCTTATGTTTCTGCAACCCAAAACCAAAGGGAGGTGGGTGCTCATAACCGTAAGGAGAAAGAGGGGATGAGAGTGGTCAATCCAACTCCAAACAAAATGCAGACTGCGAAGGGGCAAGGGAAAATAATGCGTGGTAAACCAAGGAAGAAGAAAGGGAAGCTGGCTGGTGACAGTATTGTGGGTACACCATCTTTAAACTTAAGGAAAAGAGTAATCTTTAGGTCGGCTGTAGCTGCTATTTCGCTCTCCATAGCAAACGAATCTAGCCGAGGAAGGTTGGTGCTGTCTGAGGCGGAAGCAGCACTTGAAATAGGCAAAGCTCTTGGTATTGATTGTGAAGGGAAAGAAGATGAGGTGATAAGCCAGCTACAAGCCCTGGAAGATCAAGATGTGGAAAGAGCAAGGCAAAGGGATGGAGATGCTAATTAATTTAGCAAAATCAGGTGGCTTAGAGTGTTTAGTAATGTTTAATGAAGATTCAATCATGGAACGTGAGAGGGATTGGGCGACCAGAGAAAAGGAGAAAGATTAAGAAAATTCTTGCTGAAAGAAGCGTGGATATTGCTTTACTTCAAGAAACAAAGAAACCAGAGGTAAATTCAGAATTGGTAAAGACTATTTGGCCTGGTGACTACTTTGAGTTCACGTCTGTTGATGCAATCGGCAGAGCTGGAGGTCTACTATGCATATGGAACCCTGATGTTTTCCAATTGAAGGCTAGCTGCTACAACCAAAGTTTTCTGCTGCTCTCAGGTACAATTTTTCATAGTTTTGAGTGCGTCATCATTAATGTTTATGGTCCCAATGACGTGCCAAAAAGAAGAGAGGTGTGGGAATGTATAATCAGGTTAAAATCCATCTTTTTGGGGCCGTGGTATATGGGTGGGGACTTTAATGAAATCAGAACTATCTCAGAAAGGATTGGGTGCTCCAGACGGGATAAAGGGATGAGGGATTTTAATTATATGATTGATCAATTGGAATTGATGGATTTGCCCATGCTTGGGAGAAAGTTCACTTGGTGTAACTCCCAAGATGGTGAGAAGTGGAGTAGAATAGATAGATTCTTACTTAACTCTGAATGGGTGCAACAATTCAATTTCAAATTATGGGGTCTTCATCGATTGCTGTCTGATCATTGTCCTATTATTTTAATGAAGGATGATAGGGACTGGGGCCCTAGGCCGTTTAGGTTTATAAATGCCTGGCTGTTACATCCTAATTTTCTCCCCTTTGTGAAGCAAACCTGGTCAGAGCTTATGGTGGAAGGGTGGGCTGGGTTCAAGTGCCTTATAAAATTTAAAGCATTGAAACAGGCATTAAAACAGTGGAACATGAAGGTGTTTGGTAAGATTGAAGCCAAGCTCAAAAAGGTAGAAGATGAAGCCCATGACCTTGATCTACTAGCAGAAGAAAGACCATCGCTTACTCCAGAACAGGTTAGAAGATAGGAAGTTAGAAGTGAAGCATGGAGGCTCAGTAAAATGTTGGAATGGATATGGTTGCAGAAATCTAGAAGTAACTGGGCATCTAAAGGCGATAAAAATACTAGATATTTCCATACCCTGGCTTCTAGCAGAAATAGTAGAAATTCTTTGTGCTCAATTCTTGTAAATGGATCCTTGATTGAGGAGCCTCTGGGAATCAAGGAAGCAGTTAAGAATCACTTCATGAGTTTATTCTTTGAGCCTTGGAGCCATCGACCTAAATTATTTGGTCCTTTTAAAAACATTGGTGGTGCCCAAGTGGTGGAACAAATGGAGGCTAACTTCACAGAGGAGGAGATCAGAGAGGTAATCAAGAGTTGTGAGGGCAATAAGGCCCCTGGGCCTGACGGGTTCAACATGTCATTTTTCAAAAAGTGCTGGGGCATTGTAAAATATGATGTGCTTCAATTCATGAGAGAATTTCATCAGAATGCAAGCTTGGTCAGAGGACTTAATAGCTCATTTATTGCACTAGCTCCAAAATCTGACAGTCCATCTGGTTTGAACGAATATAGGCCCGTTAGCTTGATTGGCTCCTTGTATAAGATTCTTGCTAAGGTGCTTGCAAACAGAATTAAACAGGTAATGCCCAGGATTATTAGTGAGGTCCAGTCTGCTTTTTTGGGGGGGAAGGCACATTCTAGATGGGGTTTTGATAGCCAATGAGGTGACTGATGGGTGGAAAACATCTAATAGAAAAGGCTTGGTAATCAAATTGGATTTTGAAAAGGCGTATGACTCTGTTAACTGGGGGTTCTTATTTTCCATGCTCCCAAACTTTGGCTTTGGTGAGAAATGGGTGGGCTGGATGAGAACTTGTGTGTCTTCTACTAAGATCTCTATCTTGGTTAATGGGTCTCCAAGATCCGAATTTAGTCCTCAAAGGGGTTTGAGGCAAGGTGACCCATTGTCACCATTTCTTTCAAACATTGTAGCAGAGGGGCTGAATATCTTGTTGTGTAGAGCCAAGGAGTCGGGATTCATAAAAGGGGCTGAAGTGGGTCGCAATGGTGTTATAGTTTCCCATCTACAATTTGCGGATGACACTATTTTGTTTTGTGAAGCTGACTGGGTGGAAGTGGTAAATCTCAAACGAATTCTGAGATGCTTTGAGGTTCTATCAGGCTTGAAAATAAACTACCACAAGAGTGTCATTTGTGGTGTGGGTGTAGATGATAGGCTGATGCAAGCTTTTGCCACTAGTTTTAATTGTCTGCATTAGAAACTTCCCCTGAAATATTTAGGGTTGCCTTTGGGGGCTAACCCAGGTAGGGGAACTACTTGGTTACCTGTTTTAGATAAGTTCAAGAAAAAACTGTCTTCCTGGAGGAGAAGGGTGCTTTCTTTTGCTGGAAGATTAACCCTAATCAAATCGGTCATGACCAACCTACCTATTTACTACTTATCTCTGTTCAAGATTCCTGTAGGGGTGGCTAAGGAGATTGACAAAATTCAATCGGCCTTCCTTTGGGGTGGATCCGATCTTAGAATGAAGGTGCATATGGTGAAGTGGGTGGATATTACAAAAAATAAGGCTCTTGGTGGTTTGGGGGTGAAAAGGATTAGAACTTTTAATGAATGTTTGTTACTAAAATGGTGGTGGAGGTTTGGGTCTGAGCATCAATCTTTGTGGAAGGCGGTGATTTGCAGGAAATATAATATAGATGGTGGTAGATGGTTACCAAGTTTGGTTGGAAGAGGATCCAAGCTGTGGTCTGAACTAACGCATAATGTCTTGTGTAATTCAAATCTACATAACTACTACCTTAGTAATGCCAAGATTGTGTTGGGGGATGGAAGGAGATCACTTTTCTGGTTAGATAAGTGGGCAGGTAATGTGTGTTTCAAGGAGGAATTTCCCAGGCTGTTTTCCTTATCCACCAACAAACATGGAGTGGTAGAGAGCTTCTTTCAGAGGAGGGGCGAACCGGGCAGGTGGTCAGTGGGTTTTAGAAGGGCTTTGATGGCTTGGGAGGAGCAGGAGGTAAGTAGACTCTACACTTAGCTTAATAGTGCACCTATACCTTGTAGCAGCAAATCAGATGAATTGATCTGGGAGGCAGACACGTCAAGGAAGTTTACTGTTTCCTTAGCTTATAATTGGTGTGAGTCTTTCCTTGGGCTTAAGCTGAAGGTGACAGGTTCAATTTGGAATAATTATGCCCCTCCAAAGGTGCAATTTTTCGGGTGGTTGGCTTGGCACAATAAGGTTAAAACTTCTAGCTTTTTGCAAAGAATTGGTATCCTTAATGGGAATGCATCTATTGTCTGTGTGTTCTGTCAAAGTGAGGTAGAAACAATGGATCATATTCTCCTTTTTTGCCCTTTTGTATGGAGGCTTTGGTCAAACACCGTTAAATGGTGGGGTTCACAGTGGGTTATGCCTGGCACTGTTGATGGTGTGCTGCAGTGGTGGTCTGGGAGCAGAATGAAAAAGATGGAAAAGAATATTTGGGCTGTTATTCCCTTAGCCATCCTGTGGTCCACTTGGAAGCACAGAAATGAGTGTGTGTTTCAAGGCATGCAACCGAATTGGGATGAGTTGTGTGATATTGTCAAGGTGAGAGTAGCAATGTGGTTAAAGGCTTCTCCAAAGGATGTGGTGTTTTCTATTACTGATATGGTGTTTAATCTGCAACAAGTGCAGTACTGCATCAGAAGTGGTGGTTGATTCTACTGTTATTTGTGTTACTGCTGGGTGGGTAAGCTGGCTGGGCTGTTGATCAACTCATTTTGGGTAAGACGGCTGTGTTGTCGTGTTTCTGATGGGTGGGTAAGCAGGCTGGGTTGTTGATCAATTCATTTTGGCTGCTGGTGTGGTCTGCTTCATGCAAGGTGCTGAATCAGGGTAGTCTGCTGCTATGCTGCTGGTGGAGTACTCTATTTATGACTTGGTCTTTAATCTGCCTCAAGTCAAGCCTTGTACCAGGACTAGAGGGTGAGCATGCCTTTGTGCCTGCTGTGCTAACACTAGGGTAGCAATGTGGATCAAGGGCTATTGTTCTGCTGCTGCCAATGCCCTGTTGTCCTGGTTCTCCTCCTCCAGATGTGGCTGGGTTTATGGTGATTTGCTGTGTCCTGCACTAGGATGGCCCTCAGTACTTAGGCTGCTGATGGGCTATGCTGGTTTTGTCTACTGATCTGCTGTGGTGTTGTTGTACTGTTAATGATCTGCTATGGCTGCTTTGTGGTTTTCTGAGCATGGTTGCTGGGTTGGTTGTGGGGGGGCTGGTCTGTGTGTACTGCTGCTCTGCAGATAGTCCTGAAGCATTGGTGCTTAGCATTACCAAACCTGGGAGCTGTATGGATTGTTGTTTGTTGTATGCAGTGTAGAAGTTGTATGCTGTTGGGTGTTACACATCAGCTGGCATAAGGGTATTACCTGTTGGTGGCATTCAACATTCTGGTTTGGTGGGATTCTACTTGTTTGTGGCATTATTCTACAGCAGCAGCAGAGGCTTATTCTGTCCACATCAGTGGGGTTTTGTGGATGTTTGGTTTCCAAAGGGCCCTTTTTGAAGAGAATGCAGGAGTGAGGAATGCTTCTGGCTACCATAAGTGTAAATTTCAACTACAAAGCAGTGCAATTGGCAGATTTGGAAGGCTGTGTGATTGGGTGGTCTCTTCTGTTTTTTGGTTTTTTGTTTTATTTTGTTTCTTTTTTGGATTGGTTTCTCGCCAACCTGTGGGTTTTGTGCTAGCATATGATTGTGCTTCCTCCTCGGTGCCAACCTAGTTGGGATTGCGGAGTGTTAGCTATGATGCTTTTTGCACTCCCCTCTTTTATTGATGTATTTTGTTGCTTTTTTGCTCATTTCATCAATAAAGTTTCTTTTCTTTACTGATCAAAAAATATAAATCTACTTATAAAATTAAAAAATAAATAATAATAAAATTCATTATAATAATATGTATAAGATAAGTTTATTACTTTTTTACAATGCATCTCCTTTTTAATAATATGTTTTCTAAAACCTTTTTATTTATTTTTTTGTATTTTTCTTTTTCTTTCTCCTTTATTATTTTAGTTGGCCCAAGTACTTTAATTTTGATTCTACCTCCCAAATACATTTACGTGTAGAGCTAGCTACTCATATCTGACTTCAATGAAAGCTGAAAACCGGACCCAATCTAAACGGTTGCGGATCCACTTTTACACCCAAATAAACTCTTGACAAATAAATAAGAATCACTCTAAAAAATTGTATGTATCTAAAACTTGTGTCTCAAAAATTATTTTAAAAATGAGATGTAATGTTGATTTGATGTGAAAATGTGATTTTTTTTTAATAATTAAACTTTTTTGAATATGTGACATTATTATTACTATAAGAAATTAAGGTTTTCAAAACAAAAATTTAGAAATAAAATATTTGTGTAGCTTAAAGTGTTATTATTTTATTTTTGAATGACAAAATTGGACATTTAGTAATTAATTACAAAACTTTTGAAATCAAAAGTTTTGTCTCAAAAAATAAACTTCTTTGGGATCAGGTTATTTTATTCCTAAAAGTACATTTATTAGCGATATTTTCAAAATTTTGTCGCTAATAGCTCTTTTTTTTACTTTTTTAAACGACTTATTTGCGACTATTCTTGCGACAGTTGAAATTAGTTCTTACATATTTTTTGTAATAAAATTTATAATTTTAAAGATAAAAAAAAAAAAAAACAACAACAACAACAGCAATAGCAACAATAACAACAACGTAATCTTTAAAACTGTTGTATGTTGTGGTGACTCAATAGTGTGATGAACTATGAGGTGGTGGTTTCAAGTGATAAGATGGGTTGCAGTCTGGAGGTGGTGGAGGTTCTAGATGATAGTTTAAAAGTAAAAAAGTAAATAAAAGAAAAAAAATCCTACAAAAATGATGTATTATGATTTTAACGCTATGTTTAGTGGGGGGATTTGATAAGGGATTTGGAAAAAGAAAATAAAAAAGTAGGTGAAATGTGAATAAAATATACCTGTCACGCCCCACTTTTTATTACTCGAAGTCATTACCAAGTTCATTAACATAATTCAATTTCAGAGATAACATGCGGAAATAAACTCAAATGTTCAACTAGAAGGAATGAACAACGACTCTCTCTTTCGAATGCCAATTAAATACAACATGAGCATCCTTAAATAAATTGCCCTCAGGCTTACAACTTTAAATAATCAAATGAAAGGTGTAACCCTTTTACACATATGGCATTCCGCCAACAACAAAGAGGCCCCGTGGCCAACAAATAAGAAGGTCCCAAATCTTGTAGCACATCCTGCTAAACACCTGAAAAAGATTCAACAACGTGGGATGAACATATAGTCCAGTAGGGATCTCAACATGATCCTCAACAATAACAACATTACAGATAGCTATGATCATGAACACTCATTCTCGTACTAGAATAATAATGTGACAGTTTATACAAATTATATATATATATATATATAAACTTTTCTCAAAAACAATTATTTCATTCAACGCTATAAGCGATTCATCTTTCCTTTTTCCTTTCATTAACCTCCATTCCCAATCTTTTATAACATTAACAACTACTTAGGAAAATAGATTCACTAAGCCCATTACTCTATCCCATTTCCCACACATACAACAGATGTGGCTTTTCAAAACATATTTCTAAAATGTTTGATTTTCTTTACATTTCCAAAAGACAAAAGCCATTTCGGTTCAATCCCAAATCTATCATAACTATATATGCATACCTTTATAAAGGGAGATAACAACTCAACCACATGCATAAGATAAACCAATGCGGCAACTCGGCCCTCCAAAACTGTAACCAACACAATCCACAATGTTCCCAGATACACTGAAACAATAACAACAAAACTTTGTTCTACTAGCTAGGTGCGTAGTAAGCCAAAGAATACACTTCTCACAACAACATACCATTTTACCAGGCGCTAGCTGGAAGGGTGTGGTACCTTAGATTACCAGCGCATACAGTTCTCCAGGCGCTAGCTGGAAGGTAACGGTACCTCTGATTATCAGCGCAAGATATCACACCAACAACCACAATACCACAAGCCATAACCAACATGTGTAAAACAAACACATAAACCATCAGGACACAAACAATGTGTAACGCATACATCACAATTCAACACAACAATGTCATCCTCCACCGATGACCAAGGACAAAACCTCTAGATGCATATATTCAGTACACCTAATAACATAGACTCAACTCTCAAGCAAACCTTAAACCCCACAACAACACTAGTACGATAGGTAAGGATAAAACCCCCAAATGTGTGTATTCAACACTCATGATACAATAGTTCAATTCTCAAATTTATTTTTCGAGACTCACATAGAGTTAACATTTCATTTACCATTTTCAAGATCAACTTTCATAATTTTCTTAAGTCAACATGTTCCATCACTTATTCCAAAAACACTTTTCCCTTTTCACAAAACCAATTACATTCTCTTCATTTTACAAAATCAATTCCATGAATAATAAGGCCATAACTCATCTTAATCTACTACATTCTTTTCAAAGCCATTCCAATTTAATTATGCAAATTAAGTCATATTCATTAAATTAGGGTTTTCCTCCCTCTTTCTCAATATTGACCTAAAAGGTTCAATTAACAACAACAAAACAACAATGATCACAATTAAGACCCCAAAATACATAAGTATTTGACCAATGATCAAGACCCCTCTATTAATTTATTAAATCAAATAAAAATTAGGGTTTCCTCTTCTTTCAACAACAACATGCTAATTAACACCCCAATTAGCCTAAACCATAACAAATGATAATAAACCCAAATTCGACAACCAACCCAAGGTTCAACCTCATGATTTTTAACAAATCCAACATGATATAATGTTTTTATGCAATACAAAAACTACCACATATCTATCTATAGATGAAGTATTGAAAAGAAACAAAGAGAATCCCTACCTCAAATGGAGAACTCAAATGGAGAAGATGAAGGCCAAAAACCAAAGTGCTCCAAATCACCAAACTTTCAGATTAAAATGAAGCCCTCAACCGACTCTACCTTTCTTACAAAGGACTTAGTATAGATTTACACTAGAGGGAGATGAAAACCTAGAGAAAAGGTGTGTAGGGAGAGAGAAGACAGTTCTAGGGTTTTGAAATCAAAAGGGAGATGAACAAGTGATATTGAAGGTTGTCATTAAAGTCCATTAACTGGAAAATGAAAGGACAAGTTAGAATTAAATGAACACTAATTGAAATTAAATGAACACTAACTAGAATTAAATGAACACTACTTAGAAATATGAATGGACAAGTTTGTAACCACTAATAAGGATATTAAATGAACCATTATGAAAATTTAATGGACACTAACCCTTGGTTTCCAAACATAACCAACCTGTTTTAAACCTACCCAACACGACCCAAGACTCATATACAAAGAGTAAAGGATGGAAACGGGAAAAAGACAACAACACATCCATGGAACCGAGTCTGAAATACAATTAAAAAATGAAGGAAAAACCGGGATCGCTATAATACCTATATTAGTTTCAATGAGACTGTACTTACTACTTTGGGTCTAAATTAGCCTCTCTTCGTTGGTTTAAACCACACTTACTACTCAATGAGACTGTACTTACTACTTTATTAGAATCACATTTATTACTCAATGAGACTCTACTTATTACTTTATCAAATTTGTTTTATCAACCATTTAAACCACACTTACTAGTCAATGAGGCTGTACTTACTATTTCATCAGACTTGACTTACCACTCATTTGAATCATACTTACTACTCAATGAGACTCTTCTTACTACTTTATCAGACTTGACTTACCACTCATTTGAATTATACTTACTACTCAATGAGACTCTGCTTACTACTTTATCAAACTTGACTTACCACTCATTTAAGCCACACTAACAACTCAATGAGACTGTTCTTACTACTTTATCAACTTGACTTATCACTCATTTAAACAATACTTACTACTCAATATGACTCTACTTATTACTTTATTAGACTTGACTAATCAATTATTTAAACTAAACTTAAGACTACATTTACTATTTCATCAAACTTGATTTTTTTTCTTATCACTTGAATCTCAGAATTTTTCTTTTAACTAGGTGGAATATTGTTCCAATAAAACATAAAAATTTATAAATTCAAAATATAATAGAAGTGAAAGTAAAAAGAGAGAGATTTACCTAAGAAGTTCCAAATCAACAACAATTCTATCTTAAAATCTTCAAAAGTTTTAGAAATGAACATCAAATTTTGTTTATGGAATCCTCAAATTAAAATTTTCCTATATTTTGTTAATCATATTTCTCATTAATTGCATTTATTGTGGTAGATGAAAAAGATACTAGGTTTCATTTATTGCCATCAAGTAGATAAATAAAAAAAAAATCATATTCCATAAAAATTATAATAAAATTTATAAATTTCATATTTATTTTGTACATTTTTTTTGTTTACATTCTATTTTATAAATTTTATATTTATTTTAGAGGTTAGGTACATTTTATTAATGTTTGAATGGTAAGTGTAGTTATGTGGAATAGTAAGTACAACCATATCAAGTACAAGTGTGTTTAGTTGTTGTAGTAAGTTAGAAACTACTCATTTAAACCATACTTACTATTTTATCAGACTTACTTACTACTCATTTAAACCACACTTAGTACTCAATGAGACTCTACTTATTACTCAACAATCTTATCTTCAAATCTTCAAATATTCAAAATTTTTAAAAATAAACATTAAATTTAGTTCATGGAATCCTCAAATAAATTTTAAATTTTCCTATGTTTTATTAATTATATTTCTTCATTAATTGCATTTATTATTTTTAAGTGTGGTAAATGAAAAGGAAATTAGGTTTCATTTATTGCCATTAAATAGATAAATAAATAAAAAAAAATCATATTTCATAAAATGTAATAAATTATAATAAAATGTATAAAATTCACATTTATTTTGTATATTTTTTTCTTAAATTCTATTTTATAAATTTTATATTTATTTTAGAGGTTTTGAAAATTTATTATAACTTAATTTTTTAAGTTTACCTGTTACCTGAATGGCATGTTAAGTGTATTTTATTAATAATTGAATGGTAAGTATAGTTTTTAAAAATAGTAAGTATAAAATTCATATCAAATAGTAAGTGTACTTAGTTATTGTTGTAAGTTAAAAATCACTTTTTGGTTTCAAAACCATTGAAAACTACCTTATTTTTTATGAAACTACCTAGATTTCTTAACTTGGTTTTAATTATTACCAATCAATGGTTAGATTTATTTTACTTTTAGATCTAATGGTCCAAATTTATTTATGTATGGTACATAAAAACCACCTTCATGTATCATAGAAAAATCCGCGTACACATATACATATACATAGCCCAAGCATTTATTGCATGACCCTATATCGTGCTCGTTCCTTAATTTATCAATTAATATTAAAAATTAATACCAAGCTTATTTTTGAAAAAATATGAGATACAGAACATATGTTATTGTATTTATGAGAAACAACAAATTAACAATGTTATATAATGTTTTAAAATTATTAAATAATTATTCCATCAAAATATTAATTCTTACATTTGATTAACTAAAAATTTGAAGGTGTTTGGAGTCAATATACTAATTCTATTATAAATTCTTATGATTATATAAGAGTGCAGATAAAAGTGAAAGTTTTGGATTTTTGGTAAAGTGAAAGATTACAAATAAACACTTTTATGTAATAGTTAATTAACTAAATAAAGGTGGAATGAAATTAAATGGTCGTTATGTGGTGGCAGTTGTAAAGACTCAAATATATATATATATATATATATATAGAAAGGGAAGTGAGTGCAGATGTTTGGTGGGTGAAAAAGGATTTGTTATATATATATATCTTACCATCTAGCTGGGGTTTAACCTTTCGGTGGGAAAGTGATGAAAGTTTGCAGAGAAAAGGTAGTGTGGTCCACTAAAAGAGAGAAGTGAGTGGTGGAGTGGGGCAAAGGTGTAAGGAATGAGAACATTTTTAAGAGAGAGAGAGAATTCCACAATTTGGAATCCACACCAAAACCCTCTCTTTGATCCTGTCCACGAGGCTGAGAAATTGAAGCAATAAGACACTTCTTCGCTTAAACTTCGCCACAATCAAAAGTTTAAACTCACTCGAGTGATTCAGATCATGTAGGGGCTAATGTTGTTCCGAAGGGTCCTGATAACAGATTATGTGATACCATTCAAAAATTGGATGGCTTTGTTGATGGTGATGAAAAAGCCAATATAGCGACCCCGGTCTTTTCCCATTTGATTGTTGTATCCGGACTTATGTTCCGTAGATTCCGTTTGTATATATTTGTTGTTGTCGTCTTTTCATTCCCTATTCTTGAATCATAGGATGTGTTGGGCAGGTTTGTTACAGGTTGGTTGGAGTTGGAAACCAAGTGTTGCTGTCCAAAATTTTATGTTTTTGCTCGAGCGAGGAGTTGGTCGCTCGAGCGAGCGACTGCGTCTAGTATAGACCTGAAAGCAGTGTTTCTTGGCTCGAGCGAGCTTTTCTTTGCTCGAGCGAGTTTCGAGTCCTTCGCTCGAGCGAGCATTCTGTCGCTCGAGCGTGCTTCTGGGTTGCAAACCTGAAGCATCGTTTTGTTGGCTCGAGCGAGCTTTCCTTCGCTCGAGCGAGTTCTTTTTGTTTCTGGTCGCTCGAGCGACTGTAGACGTCCCTGAACGCATCCTGGGGGAAGGAAGTGTGAGTCCCCCCCCCGGGATGCGTTCGGGGACGTCTACAGTTTCTGGCGACTCTGCTGGGGACTTAGAGAACTTGACTCGAACTCATGATATCTGATTTTGCCTACACTTGTGTGTTTCTTTGCATTGCATTTGCATTGGTGCGCCTAGGACACCGTGTTTTCCATATGCCATTCCCGAACGATTTGCCGGAGGCTTGTCTTGTCAAGTCATGTCCGTAAGGCTAATCGGCTTTGGGCTCTGACAGCATGGGAACACAAACCCCGGTTTTACCGGGGCACCCTTTTTGACCATTCGACCTAGTGCATATTCGGATCCATAGTGACCATTCCAAACTAGGACATGTTGCTTACCCGTTTATAGGTTGTTTGAAGCCACTGCGTGCGTAGTAAAACCCTAGTTCCTGACAAAATAGGACAGGGAAACCCTACCTCAACATAGGGGTGTTTTTGGCTCTCACTTATCTGCTATGTGCTTGTTAGAGTGTGCCTCTACAGGGAATGCATGTATCAGTTGAGTTTGGGCATCAGGCCTGCGGGCATCAGTCAGTTATCTGAGAATCAGTTGTCTGCGGATATCCGATTCAGTTTTGGGGAATAGTGATACAGGAATAGTGATCAGTGATTGAGGACAGTGTATTTTCAGCTTATCAAACTGCGTGTTGTATGCCCGACTGTGTGTTGTGTGTATTTAATTTAAGCTGCTATGCCGCCCATTTTTCTGGTTATTTATTTCCTTTTTTCTTTATTACCTTTTTGCTAGGGCAGTTTTTAGCACGATTGCTTCCGAATCACTAGATAACCCCCAAGCACTTTGGACACGAGGTCGTTGACTCAACCGATCCGAGGATCTCGTTGACGGACATCCAGTGTTCCACTCTCTACCCCCAGTTATCAGAAGAAGGCCGAGGAGGCGCAGCATGTCGGAACAGGGATTACCGGGACAGAGGGCTGCTTTGACAGTAAACAATCAGGTTGAAATTTCTGTGTCTGCTGTACAGGTACATTTACCGGCTATTCAGATGGAATAGCAGAATACATCAGGGATGGAGGCAATGATGCGCCAAATGCACGACAGCATGAAACAGATGCAGGATGATGCCATCCGCCAAGCGGAATTTTCTAAACAACAAGTTACGCCATGGCCCAAAGAGCCGAGCTGACATTAGGCTTCAACAAATAGAGCGCAGCTCGCTTCACATCAGGCTCCTTCTCCACCCGCATCTCCACTACTCCGAAAGAAGTTATTCATCGTCGAATACTCTGCCAAATCCTCAGAATGTCCTCCCAAACACCCAGAATACCTTACCTGATGTCCGGAATACTCAAGAGGACACAGGTCTTCCAACGGGGCTGGCTCCGCCCCCACTTCTACCGCAACTGTCCAAGAATCTTACACCCAACCACCCGGACTCTCCATTTGAGTTTGAGGTAGATCATACAGCTCTGAAGCTGAGTAAGCTGGAAAAGCTTTTTAAGAAATCGCAAGGGGTGAAGGCCATCCCAGACATTGAAGATGGCTACACTGACGTGGCCGTGACACTGCCGGACAGATTTAAGATGCCACAGATTGATCGTTTTGATGGATCAGGGGATCCTATGGTCCATCTCCGGCTATTTTCAGACATCTTGAGGCCAATGGGCCTAACCCGACCACAAAAGCTTTCTTTATTTGGCAGAACTTTGTCGGGGGTGGCGGCCATCTGGTACGCAAAATTAGAAGATGATGTGAAGAGAAATTGGGATGAGCTGGCTGAAGCCTTCGTTGCACAATACTCGTATAATACGCAGATCGAGATTACAACACGTGATCTCGAAACAACGAGACAGGAACAAAAAAAGACGTTCTCTGATTTTGTAACTCGGTGGAGAGCAAAGGCATCAATGATGACCTTAAGGCCAACAGATAAAGATCAAATTCGGATGATTGTACGCAATCTCCAACCGAAGTTAATGCAGAAAATGATCGTACTCCCTTTCCCCACCTTCTCAGATTTACACGAGATGGGGGTACAGATCGAGGATGCGATGAAGCAAGGTTTAATCGACCAGGACCGAGAGCAGCCCCGAAGGACATTCAACCGCAATAACAACGCAGGCCCGAGTGGCGCTGCCAACACAAGGACTTCGGAGGTCGGTATGGTCACCACCACTCCCCCTTCCCAACCAAGGCCCGCAGCGGCCACACCCTTTTCCAGTACCTCCGGGAGCAGTAACCAAGCCCCGAGATATCAATCCAGAGGCCAAAGAACCTTCACTCCACTATATATGCCCCTGTCCAAGGCTCTGGGGGTGTTAATCAGGAAGAAGCATCTGACGCCCCTAGAACCGAGGTCACTACCGAATCCACTTCCCCCTTCCCATAACCCAGCCAAGTACTGTGCGTACCACCAGCAGCATGGCCATGACACAGATCAATGTTTCCGGCTGCGTCACGAGATTCAAGACCTCGTTGACAAGAATATCATCGTACCTCCCGAAAGACCCAACGTCACAACTAACCCACTCAAGACATAACCAAGATCCACCACCCAAAAGAGTCAACTTCATCCAAACTGGGTCGCTTTCCACGATCCTAGTATCTATATTACTCTCTCTCACCTACCCAAGCCGGAGGTGATCCTTCTGATTACCTTGACTTGTGCATGTTGGACACCTTCACAACCCAATCTGAGCTAGAGGTGGTGACCTCAAGATGGAGCAGGCGGTGTTTGAAGAGGACAGAATTGATGAGTCTGGGATGGGACAACCTGGGAATTATGCTGGAAGAGCTTATGATCCAAGCGGATATATTTTATCGATGAGCCGCCCGAGCCGAAAGTGTGAGGCCGCTAAAAGTCAATTGTGTATGATTCGGGGGGATGGACTAGAACAAGGGGCAGATGGTCTGACAACGGTGGAAGAAGATTTTGCTAACCTCCAGTTCTTTAACGACCAAGAAGCAGGGGATGCAACAATCAATTGGTTTGAATATGAGGAGTCGGCAGAAATTACCGGGTGGCTAGATGACCAGCCAAATGTTGTGGAAGTTCAGCCAGAGCAAGGCCCGACAGGGGCAGGGGTATCAATGATGGCCGGAAGGGCCGAGAGTCAGAATGAACCGCCGGAGAGCGCCGGTGCAAAGAATTTCGCTCGGGATCAAGATATTGTGAAAACCGAACAACAAACCCTACTGACACAGGAGGAGCAAGAGAAGAGATGGGATTCTGAGAGAATTCGGAAAGCCAAGAACCATGAAGAGGTTGAAAGTGCTGCGAGCACGAAAGCAGGATACGCTGTGAGCATATGGGATGAAAGTACCGAGAGTACAAACTTGCCAGAACTAGATAGGTGTCTGTTGAATGCTAGCGGGATGTGGTGGGAAGACGATGACTTATGTTTTGCCCACACGGACGAAGATTGGGCAGGTACTCAACCAGATGATACTTGGTACCTCGATGAGGTGGACCACATGACCAGGAGTGGGCGGTATTTCAAGCCCCCACACCTTGACCAACCTGAAGCATCTGGGAAAGATAAAGAAGCAAAAAAGCAGAGGGAGAAGCAAATTGAAGAAGAAGCTGTACTGAGACAGTTAAAGAAAATACAGGCAGACATCTCCATCTGGGGACTGCTTATGGCTTCAAGGGTACAGACAGTCATCCTATCTGCTATGGACAAGGCCAAACTCTCCATCGAAACTACGCCAGAGCAGCTGGTTGGGCTGGTTTTTCCGGAAGGAGGTTCCCCGGCATTAACCTTTTCAGACAAGGAATTGCCGCCTGAGGGCGTGAATCATAACAAACCCCTCTACATCTCCGTGGAATGTAGAGATAAGTGGATACCAGTGGTACTTGTTGATACCGGGTCTGCTATCAATGTCTGCCCAGTCAGAACGGTATATGCAATCGGGTTAAAACCTACAGACTTTATACCAACCACTCAGGTGATCAGAGCTTATGATAATACCAGTAGGGAAGTGATGGGGACTGTCAAGGTTCAGACCCAGGTTGGTCCAGGACAACACAATATTGAATTTCATGTCTTGGACGTTCCCGCAACCTTCAACTTGCTCCTGGGGCGGCCGTGGTTGCACCAAGTGAAAGCAGTCTCTTCCATTCTACACCAGATGTTGAAATACCCTCACGGGAAGGGGGTTGCAATTGTTTTCGGAAATTCATCCATCCATCCGCTGCCAGAAGTGTCTACGCCAGTTTTGGAGATCGAGCACGGCACGGAGGATGTGTTCTTATCGGGGTTCACTTTGGCAGAGGCCCGGGTAATGCAAAATATCATGGCTGTGAATGAAGGTGTATACATCAGTGCTCAATCCGTTTACCTCATGAACAAGCTACAACATATTCCCGGGATGGGATTAGGAAGAAGTGGCAGGAAAGGAGTCGCAACATTGGCCGAAGTGCCACACAACCCGCATACCTTTGGGCTGGGTTATCTGCCTACCAAAGAAGACTGGGTGAGGAAAGGAAAGGAAATGGCCGGCAGAGCTAGAGCGAAGCGGGAAGCTTCGACTTAATGCACAGCCCATCCAGTAGGTACTGAGCGGACGCTTCGTCCGGAGGAGGACTTTCCATTTTTGCGGCTTCCCATAGCCATGGTTAAACGCGGAGAAGAAGCGCGTGCATCAGTTTCAAATCTTCTTCGACCGCAACTATCCGGGATGATGTTGCCACAGAGCGAGCAGACCCGACAACCGAGGTTGAGCGAATAAAGGCGGTGGATCCGAGGGCACGAGAATTGGAAATGGGGTAGCACGCATGTCTCCTCTCGATCCTCCGATCGACCAAGAGTGCTTGGGGATAACCGTGGTTTCCATGATTGGGGATGAAGCGGTGCGAGCCGACCAGCAGCTATCTTGGATGCATCAATCGCACCCTCTCTCACTTGGCAGTATGAGGAGGGATTTTTGTCCAAAGAAGACGGTCGTAGTGAGTCGGAATCTGATTCCACCGAGTCCTGTGAGTCGGAATCAGGTTCCAGCTCGACTGAGTCTGAGTCTGGTACTCCTGGGGATGTTAACCCGGATGCCACACTCCTGTCCAGGTCGTCTTTTTCCTTTTCATTTGAGTCTGTTGTAACCGATGAATTGGACGATTTGGATGTACCTAATGAGAATGAGGTGAATGCGGTTTCCGAGTACTTTTTTGTGCCCCTAATTTATTGCATTAATTCAGACTTTCAAAATTTTGATCAAAACGACGAGGACGAAGTTCCTCCGGTTTTACAACGTTTAATTGAGCAAGAGCAAGAGAGATTTGTTAAACCAGTAATGGATGAAATCATTACCGTGAACATTGGTACTGAGGAGGACCCGCGACTGGTCCAGATCGGCTCCACGCTGTCTTCGGAGGAACGCGAGCGCTCAGTCGCTTTATTAAAAGATTTCAAAGATGTTTTCGCGTGGTCCTACGAAAACATGCCTAGAATCGATCCTGAGATTGTACAGCATCGGATCCCCCTTGACCCCGAGGCCCGACCTGTCAAGCAGAAACTTAGAAGGATCCGCCCGGATTGGGCCCTTAAGATTAAGGAAGAGGTCACCAAGCAAATCGACGCAGGCTTCCTGCTGGTATCTGAATATCCGACTTGGTTAGCCAACATTGTTCCGGTGCCGAAGAAAGATGGCAGGATCCGGGTGTGTATAGACTTCAGGGATTTGAACAGAGCTAGTCCGAAGGACGACTTTCCCTTACCGCACATCGATGAGTTGTGTAGACAACCCATTTTTGACCGACCTTAAGACTCAAACGTCGCCGATTGAGCGCTCGGTGATGTTGCATGTTGTGCTCGTTCAGAAGTTTCAGAGTCGCGGCCGTGCGCCCTGCCTCCGGACTTCCGAACCTTCTTCGTGTCTTGTCTCGGTTTGCTAACCAGACTCAGTTGTCTCTGTTTTCTTTCCTGAGGGGAGGGAATGGTCCCGTAGACCATCTCCCAGTGGCCGTGAGCTACTTTTTGTGGCCGTAGGCCATTTTGCCCATTTCGGAGCCCGGTTCCCGGTTTTCGGAGCCGTTAGGCCGTGTGCCTCGGTTCGGGACCGCCCAACCATCTCTGATTTCTCCGGTTTTTGGCATGCACCTCTGTTTTATCAAACCGAGGGACACTGGGGCCCCTGATGCCCACTTCGTGGCCGAACACCACTTTCGGTGCTTACAGCCGGTTTTCGGGACCCCGAACTGCGTGATTTGGGCCCCGAGCATTCATTTTGCATCGGTTTTCTCTGATTTTTGGCAAGAACCTCTGTTTTTTCATTACGAGGGACACTGGGGTCGCAGATGCCCACTTCGCTGCTGAACACCACTTCCGGCACCTGCAGCCCATTTTCGGGATCCCGAATTGCCCGGTTTTGGCCCCGAGCGTTCATTTCTCATTAGTTTTTGTTCAAATTTGGCAGGTACCTCTGTTTCAACACCAAGAAAATCATTGGGGGGTGGGAGGCCAGCAATTATCCCAGATAACCAGTTTCGCTCTTCCGGCGCCTGTTTTGCTCACTTCCGGGCCAATATTGAACACCCTGGGGATATTTTCTTCCGACCAAAGCTACATATCTGTGATCAGGGGACATGGGAGGACCCTAAGAACTACTGGTCGGCCAGCAATTCAAAGTTTCACTTTTGAGCCTCTCCTTCAAGCTCTATGTTGTGACTCCTACTTCAGTGTTGCCAAATTCCAACCTTGGAACCTTGTTCCACACATCTGGGAGGACCCTAAAAGTTGGTGGTCGGCCAGTAATTGTGCATTTCAGTTTTGAGCCTCTCCTTCAAGCCCTATGTTGTGACTTCTGCTTCAGAGTTGCCAGATTCCGACCTTGGGGTCTTATTCTACACACATGGGAGGACACCACTGCAGGGTGGTCAGCCAGAAAACTTGACCTTCATTTTTGGGCCATGGCCGGCCACCTCCTGAAAAATCACTGCCGGCCACTGCTTTTGGGCTCTTTTACAATTGTCCAAATGCTTAAAATATCTCCCCCATCCGGGGGATATTTTGGGAGGAAAAGCTTAGGTGCTTTTCCTCCCTTTTACACTCTTTGGCCTACTTAAAATTTGGACAGCCCCTTTGCTAGGGTTACAAAAATTTGTCTAAGAGAGCCTCTCTCCAAAAACTCCCATTTCCATAGCCAAAATTCAAAAAAACCTTCAAGCTTCCTAGCCCAATCCTTCACCAACCCTAAGCTCTACCATCACCATTCAATTTCCAGCAGCAAAGAAGTGTTTTCCAAGGGTTAAGAAGCAGCAAATTGAAGCCAAGAAGCAACAAAAGTTAGCTCTTCAAGGGTATGTTACTAAATCCCTTTTTCTAGCATTTTCTTGCATCAATTCTTTACCCTATTTCCTTTTTGTTTTGGGCTTTGACCCTGTGCTCATTTTGAGCCCCTCTACAACTTTGTAGAAGGGCTCAACCTTGTTTGGTGTCTCCATCATATACTTCCTTCAATATCACTCTTTAGGCCATTAATTTGCATGCTTTGTTTGGCTTTTGAGTGATCTGATTTCGAGCATACTATATATTGTGAGTGGGCTTATCTTGAGCCCCTCTTAAACATTGAAGAAGGGCTCAACCATGTTTGGTGGCTCTAGCATGCACTTCCTTTGAAATTCTTCCATTTTACCGTAAACTTGCATGCTATTTTTAGCCTATATGCATTTATTTTTGGAGCATGATATAAACTTATTATGAGCTTATTTTGTGTCCCTCTACAACATTGTAGAAGGGATCAATCTGGTTTGGTGCCTCCATGAATGGCCTCCCTTTGTACCTCTCTTTGGCCATGTTTTGCATGCTTTTTTAAACTCACCATGCTTCGGATTTCAGCCTTCATCAGGCCTATAGAGTGCCTTATTTTGGTCCATTATTCATGCTTTATTAAGGGTCTTAGGCCGTTTGATGATTGGTTTTGGTACTTGTTTTGTATTCCTCCATTTTTCCGTAAAATTGCATGCTTTGTTAGGCTTGCTTAGCTTCGGATTTCAGCCTTCATCAGACTTAGTGAATGTCTTGTTTTGGTCTGTTCTTCAAGTTTTATTAAGGGTCTTAAGTTGTTTGATCATTTCTTATGGTACTTCTCTTTATAGCCCTCTTTTGGCCCAAATTTTGCATGCTATATCTAATATATCTACACACTGAATTGGAGGCTGTCATCTATTGTAAATGTATACATTTTTGGTCCCTCTTTAGTTTTTTAGAACTTTTTTTTTGGGTTTGAGCATTGTAAATACCACTTGCTTTGTAATTCCCCTCTTTTCCCGTATTTTTGCATGCCATTGTTGCCATATCCATGCTCACAATTTGGCCTTGTTTTGTACTAAAAAGATGCTATTTTTGGGGCTGCCTTGCCACTGTTTTGGCTTTCATGTGCCAATTTTGCATTTTTAGCATAGCCGTAGGCCATTTCGGGTACTTAAAATCACATTTCGGGATGATTTCATGCATTGATCACCATTTCGTACCATTTCGGGGCTGTTTTCCCCTTCATTTAGCTGCTGAAATTTGGTTTGCATGCTTGCATATCATTTTCCACGTCATCTCATGCCTTAGTGCATTGCCTCGGTTTGCGTGCCCGTGGGCACGCACTTCGAGGCACTCTGTTTTTATCCGTTGGCAGCCTATGTGAGTGAGTTGAGGCTCTCCCATGTTGGTGTAAGCCCATCGCGGCATTCCGTATGCCATTTCATTCTATTTCATCATCGCCTCGGTTTGCGTGCCCGTGGGCACGCATTTCGAGGCACTTCGGTTTTATCCGATTTGCATCTCACATCATCGCCTCGGTTTGCGTGCCCGTGGGCACGCATTTCGAGGCATTTCGGTTTTATCCGATTTCCATTTCATCATGGCCTCGGTTTGCGTGCCCGCGTGCACGCTTTTCGAGGTAGCTCATTTTCATCTTACGGCCTCTTATGTGAGTGCGGCTGGGGCTCTCTCATGTTAGTGTAAGTCCAATTTGCATTCTGTATGCCATTTCATGCCCATACGTCACCACCTCGGTTTGCATGCCCGTGGGTACGCATTTCGAGGTATCTCATTTTAGTCCCATTGTACATCTTTTTTTCATGTCATGTTTTTATGCTATCACCTCGGTTTGCGTGCCTGTGGGCACGCATTTCGAGACATCTCATTTGCATAGCATTGTGCATGCTAGGATATATTTTAGCTGCATTCATGCATATCATGCATATCATGCATATCGCATCGTGTTCGGGATAGAAGTTAGCCCGGGCACGGGAAACGAGGCATATTCCGTACTCCGAGTGACGGAACGGGTCTCAATTCCCAAGTCACCGACACTCCGGATTACCAATGATGGAGTTAGGTTTTGTTGTAGCATTCATGTGCATTCATCCTATATTGAGTTGTGCAATCCGACTCCTCGGCCATCATGCATCGATATGCGTGATTGGTGGCACGAGGATCGGGGCATGTATATATTTGTGAAATACATTGCTATGCCCTTTTCCTGCTCTCTGTTGCAGCAAAATGAACGATCAGCAGTCTTCCGAGACCTGGCACGCATTTCGAGAAAAATTACGAACAGAGGCTAATTGGGGCACCCCAGTGGATTTCCGCATCGAAATTTCAAAGATACATCATTTAAGCGAGTAAGGCGGTCCACGGCTTGCATGCCAAGATTACTCTTTTTGTAATTAATTTGTTAATTAATTAGGAAATTGTATATTTATTCGGACTGTATATTTCGGACTGTAATATTCTTTTATTCGGGACTATATATTTATTCGGACCCTCTGCGCGAGGGCATAATTGTAATAAGTGTGGGTGAGTGTGATGTATGTCTTCCAACCCCCATTTCTTTCTCCCTTTTATTTATCCGCTTACAATGGTTAGATATAGGGCATATTTCAATTAGCATACAGTATGACAGCATGTTTGCATCATTCATCTGCTGCACGCATAGCTCGGCGCATCATACAAACTGCATCTGTATTTCAATTCCAAATTGAATACTTGATAGTTATTGCATTTCACATGCCATCTTTAGAATAGCCGAGCCTGCTATATTTACATCTTCGCATGTGTTGCATTAGGCATTCTGTATACTTAGGATCATGCATGATTTCTAATCAGTTTTTGTTTTGGCTTGGAGTACTCGGTAAGTTTTATGCTTTAGCATCCTTGCATGCGTGTGAGTGTTGCCATGAATAGCATGCTTACCATGAGGCTATGTGCTTATGTGATATAACTGCCTTGAATGCCTGTGGGTGGAGGTTGAGTTATTTGGATTGGGACAATTCATCAAATGTTTGTTTTAAGCCCACTAGATAGTGACAAAATCATGTTTTCTAAGCCCACCCGAGGGTGGCAAATCCGCATTTTAGCCTACCTGCGGGTAGCACCATCACACCATTTTCAAAGAAACAAACATGAAATGTTTTGTTCCAATTCAGACGGCCCAGTCTATACTTGTTTGCTGCGAGCATCACATAGTAATCTAGGCTAATAACCGGAATAAGAACTCACAATGTTTTCAAAAATAGATATCATGGTTAGTAGAGGCCGGTCTTTGACCGGGCGAGAGGGGGTGCTCACGATGTGACCTTCCCTAATCGTACCTAAGTTCCCGAGCCAACTTTGGTGATGACGGACACGTGACCTTTGGCACCGAGTTAGGGTTTCCTAAATTTCCCATTTTAAAAATATTTAGGTGGCGACTCTGTTATCTGGCAAAGCAGTCCATGTTTGGCACTTCTTTCAAAAAATCTGTTTTTCTTCAAAACGATTTGCCAGAGTTGGACTCTTTGGTTCAAGATTTGGAACCGCAACAAAATCGAGTCCGAACGGTAGCGAGGTCCCCGGCGGGTGTTTTTACAGTTTCTGGCGACTCTGCTGGGGAGTTAGAGAACTTGACTCGAACTCATGATATCTGATTTTGACTACGCTTGTGTGTTTCTTTGCATTACATTTGCATTGGTGCGCCTAGGACACCGTGTTTGCCATATGCCATTCCCGAACGATTTGCCGGAGGCTTGTCTTGTCAAGTCATGTCCGTAAGGCTGATCGGCTCTGGGCTCTGACAGCATGGGAACACAAACCCCGGTTTTACCGGGGCACCCTCTTTGACCATTCGACCTAGTGCATATTCGGATCCATAGTGACCATTCCAAACTAGGACAGGTTGCTTACCCGTTTATAGGTTGTTTGAAGCCGCTGCGTGCGTAATGAACCCCTAGTTCCTGACAAAATAGGACAGGGAAACCCTACCCCAACATAGGGGTGTTTTGGCTCTCATTTATCTGCTATGTGCTTGCTAGAGTGCGTCTCTACAGGGAATGCATGTATCAGTATGAGTTTGGGCATCAGGCCTGCGGGCATCAGTTTTGAGTTGGCATGTTACGCCTGCGGGCATCAGTCAGTTATTTGAGAATCAGTTGTCTGCGGATATCCGATTCAGTTTTGGGGAACAGTGATACAGGGATATTGACCAGTATTTGAGGACAGTGTATAGCCAGCTTACCAACTGTGTGTTGTTGTATACCCAACTGTGTGTGGTGTATTCAATTTAAGCCGTTATGCTGCCCGTTTTATTTCTGGTTATTTATTTCTTTTTCGCTTTATTTATCTTTTTGCTAGGGCAGTTTGTAGCACGATTGCTTCCGAACCAGTCGATACTCCCCAAGCACTTTGGACGCGAGGTCGCCGACTCAACCGATCCGAGGATCTAGTTGACGGACATCCAGTGTTCTACTCTTTACCCCCAGTCACCAGAAGAAGGCCGAGAAGGCACAGTGTGTCAGAGCACGGATCACCGGAACAGCAGTCTACTCTAGTGTCGATACCGGGTTGAGATTCTGCTACGCTATAGATATACACTTGCCGGTTATTCAGATGGAACAACAGAACCCAACAATGGAGGCGATGATGCGCCAGATGAATGAAAGCATGAAGCAAATGCAAGATGATGCTATCCGCCAGGCGGAATTTTCTAAACAGCAGGCCGCTGTCATGGCCCAACAGTCTGAGCTGATCACCAGATTACAACAGCAGAACGCCGCATCTGCTTCACACCAGGTCCCTCCTCCACTAGGAGCGCATCAGGTTCCTCCTCCACCCGGGGCCCCATTACCTGAGCAGATATCTACTGGCCAGAATGCTCCTCTAAATCCCCAGAATACCCAGAATACCCTCCCAAACCCACAGAACGCTCTGCCGAACTTCCAAAACGCCCAAGAGGACACGGGTCTTCCAACGGGGCTGGCTCCGCCCCCGCTTCCGCCGCAACTGTCTAAACATATTACACCCAATCACCCGGACTCTCCATTCGAGTTCGAGGTAGACCAGACAGCTCTGAAATTGAGCAAGTTGGAAAAGCTCTTCAAGAAATCACAGGGGGTGAAGGCCATCCCAGATATTGAAGACGGCTATACTGACGTGGCCGTGACTTTGCCGGACAGATTTAAGATGCCCCAGATCGACCGTTTTGATGGGTCTGGGGACCCCATGGTTCATCTACGGCTGTTTTCAGATATCTTGAGGCCAATGGGCCTAACCAGACTGCAGAAGCTCTCGCTTTTTGGCCGAACCTTGTCAGGAGTGGCCGCCAACTGGTATGCAAAGTTGGATAATGATGTCAAGAGGAATTGGGATGAGATGGCTGGGGCCTTTGTTGCACAATACTCATATAACACACAGATCGAGATTACCACTCGTGATCTCGAGACAACAAGGCAGGAACCCAAGGAGTCTTTCTCTGACTTCGTAACCCGGTGGAGGGCAAAGGCATCGATGATGACCTTGAGGCCCACGGACAGAGATCAAATTCGGATGATTGTGCGCAATCTCCAACCAGGGTTAATGAAGAAGATGATTGTAGTTCCCTTCCCCACTTTCGCAGATCTGCATGATATGGGGATGCAGATTGAAGATGCGATGAAGGTGGTCTGCGACCAACACCGGGATCAGCCCCGGCGGACATTCAACCGAAACAACAATGCGGGCCCGAGTGGCTCTACCAATACAAGAACTTCAGAGGTCGGAATGGTCACCACCAATCCCCCTTCCCAACCAAGGCCCGCAGCGGCCACACCTTTTTCTGATGCATCTGGGAGCAGTAACCAAGCTTCAAGATACCAATCTAGGGGTCAACGAACCTTCTCTCCACTACATATGCCTTTGACCAAAGTCCTCGGGGTTCTAGTCAGAAAAGGGCATCTGAAACCCTTGGAACCGAGGCCCCCTCCAAATCCACTCCCCCCTTCTCATAACCCAGCCAAATATTGCAAATACCACCAGCAGCATGGTCATGATACCGACCAATGTTACAGGCTGCGTCATGAGGTTCAAGATCTCATTGACAAAAACATCATTCTACCTCCCGAGCGACCCAACGTTACAACCAACCCACTCCCAGCACATAACCAAGACCCACCCAAAAGAATCAATTTCATCCAAACTGGGGGCGTGTCTTACGACCCTAGTATCTACATTACTTCCTCCCACCTACCCAAGCCGGAGGTGATCCTGCCTGACAGCACTGATTTGTGCATGATGGACACCTCTACAACCCAACCTGAGCCAAAGGTGGTGACCACCGAAAATGGAATTGGGCAGGCTTCCGAGGAGAGCAGAGTTGTTGAGCCTGGGGTGGAGCAATCTGAGAATTTAGCTGGCAAAGCTTATGATCCGAGTGGATATATCTTGTCAATGAGCCAGTCTAAGCTGAGTGTGGGGCCGCCAGAAGAGGCCGAGTTGTGTATGATCCGGGGGGACAAACTTGAATCAGTGGGGGATGATTTGACGACAATGGAAAAGGACTTCGTCAATCTCCAATTTTTCAATGACCAGGAATCAGGGGACGCATCAATTAACTGGTTCGAAGACGAGGAGTCAGCGGAAGTCGTCGGGTGGTTGGATGATCAACCAGATATTGTACCATTTGTGGTCGGAAGGGCCGAGGGTCAGACTGAATTGCCAGAGAGCGCCGGTACGAAGAATTCCGCTCGGGACCAAGATATTTTGAAAACCGAACAATTGACACTGGAGGAACAAGATAAGAAATGGGATTCTGAGAGGATCCGAAAAGCAAAGAACCATGAGGATGTTGAGAATGCTGTGAGCACAAAAACTGAACATGCTGTGAGCATGTGGGAGGAAAATGCTGAGAGCGTAAACAAGCCGGAACCAGACAGGTGCCTGCTAGATGCTAATGGAATGTGGTGGGAAGATGACGACTTGTATCTCGCCCACACGCATTTAAGATTGGGCGGTGGCCAACCGGACAAAGACTGTACCTCAAGAAGTGGACCATATGACTAGAAGTGGGCGGTTTCAAGCCCCACACCTTGATCAACCCGAGGCATTAGGGAAAGATAAGGAAGCGGAGAAGCAGAGGGAGACGCAAGTTGAAGAAGAGGTCAGACAAATTTAAAGAAAATACAAGCAGACATCTCCATCTGGGATCCTTATGGCCTCAAGGGTGCCTGAGACAGTCAGTCCTCTCGCTATGGACAAAGCCAAGCTCTATCGAAACTACGCCAGAACAACTAGTTGGGCTAGTCTTTCCGGGAGGAGGTTCCCCGGCGTTGACCTTTTCGGATAAGGAACTACCGCCTGAGGGCGTGGATCATAATAGACCCCTCTACATCTCTGTAGAATGCAGGGACAAATGGATTCCGGTGGTACTTGTTGATACCGGGTCCGCTATCAATGTCTCCGCCTTGCCCGAGCGGCATATGCAATTGGGTTAAAGCCTGCGGACTTCACACCGACTACTCAAGTGATCAGAGCCTATGACAATACAAGTAGGGATGTCTTGGGGACAGTAAAAATCCAAACCAAGATTGGGCCTGGACAACACGAGGTAGATTTTCATATCTTGGAGGTCCCTGCATCTTTTAACATGCTTTTGGGGCGACCCTGGTTGCATCAGGTGAAGGCTGTCTCATCTACTCTACATCAAATGGTGAAATACCCCTATGGAAAGGGAGTAGCCATTGTTTTTGGGAATTCATCAATCCATCCTCCTCCAGAGGTATCTACGCCAGTTCTGGAGATCGAACACGGCATGGAGGACATGTTTATATCGGGATTTACTTTGGCTGAGGCCCGGGTGGTGCGAAATATTATGGCTGTGAATGAGGGTGTGTATACCAGCGCTCAAGCCGTCTACCTCATGAACAAGCTACAACATATTCCCGGGATGGGATTGGGAAGAAGCGGCAGGAAAGGAGTTGCCGCATTGGCCGAAGTGCCACATAACCCGCATACCTTTGGGCTGGGCTATCTACCCACCAAAGAGGACTGGGCGAGGAAAGGAAAGGAAATGGCCGGCAGAGCCAGAGCGAAGCAGGCTGGGAAGCCTTTTGACTTAATCCACAGGCCCATCTGGGGTACCCTGAACGGACGCTTCGTCCGGGAGGGGGAGGACTTTCCATTTTGCGGCTTCCCAGAACCATGGTTCAACGCAGAGAGGAAGCGCGTACCAGGTTTCGAAATCTTCTTCGACCTGCAATTATCCGGGGATGACGTTGCCACAGAGCAGACAGACCCAACAACTGAGGTTGAGCAGCATAAGGCAGTGGAGCCTGAGGGCACAGAACTTGAATGGGGGGTAGCACTGGCATGTCTCCTCTCTGATCCTCCGATCGACCAAGAGTGCTTGGGGGATAACTTCGTGGTGTCCATGATTGGGGATGAAACGGCTGCGAGCCGACCAGCAGCTATCTTGGATGCATCAATCGCACCCTCTCTCACTTGGCAGTACGAGGAGGGGTTCTTATCCAGCAGTTCCGGGTCAGGTAGTGAGCCGGAATCTGATTCCACCGAGTCTAGTGAGTCGGAATCAGGTTCCACTGACCGAGTCTCGAGTCCGGTACTCGGGGATGTTAACTCGATGCGAGTCTGTCGGTGTCGTCTTTTTCCTTTTCATTTGAGTCTGTTGTAACCGATGAATCAGACGATTTGGATGAACTTAATGAGAATGGATTATCTGTGGTTTCTGAGTACTTTTCTGTGCCCCTAATTTATTGCATTAATTCAGACTTTCAAAATTTCGATCAAAACGACGAGGACGAAGTTCCTCCGGTTTTATAACGTCTAATTGAGCAAGAGCAAGAGAGATTTGTTAAGCCATTAATGGATGAAATCATTTCCGTGAACATTGGTACTGAGGAGGACCCGCGGCTGGTCCAGATCGGGTCCACGTTGTCTTCGGAGGAACGCGAGCGCTTAGTCGCTTTATTAAAAGATTTCAAAGATGTTTTCGCGTGGTCCTACGAAGACATGCCTGGAATCGATCCTGAGATTGTACAGCATCGGATCCCCCTTGACCCCGAGGCCCGACCTGTCAAACAGAAACTCAGAAGGATCCGCCCGGATTGGGCTCTCAAAATTAAGGAAGAGGTCACCAAGCAAATTGACGCAGGCTTCCTGCTAGTATCTGAATATCCGACTTGGTTGGCCAACATTGTTCCAGTGCCAAAGAAAGATGGCAGGATCCGGGTGTGTGTAGACTTTAGGGATCTGAACAGAGCTAGTCCGAAGGACGACTTTCCCTTGCCACACATTGATGAGTTAGTGGACATCACTGCAGGGCATGCATTGCTCTCATTCATGGATGGCTTCTCGGGGTACAATCAGATAGCGATGGCGCCGGAAGACAGAGAAAAGACTGCATTCACTACCCCGTGGGGAACATACTGCTACCGGGTAATGCCATTTGGGTTAAAAAACGCTGGGGCTACTTATCAACGGGCCGCGACCACAATACTACATGATATGATCCATAAAGAGGTTGAGGTGTACGTGGACGACATGATTGTCAAGTCCAAAGAAAGAGAGGGCCACTACACCGCCTTGCACAAGTTCTTCCAAAGGATCAGGGAATTCCGGTTGCGGCTAAACCCTCAGAAATGTACGTTTGGTGTTACAGCGGGGAAAATGCTGGGGTTTCTGATTACACAAAGGGGCATCGAGGTCGACCCTTCCAAAATCAAGGCCATCTTAGAAATGCCACCACCAAGGACTGAAAAGGAGGTACGAGGCTTTCTGGGTAAAGTTTAATTCATAAGACGGTTTATTTCAAAACTAACCTTGACTTGTGAACCACTTTTTGGTCTTCTGAAGAAAGACAAGAAGTTTCAATGGGACGGCCGGTGTCAAGCTGCATTTGAACAGATTAAAGAATATCTACAGAACCCACCCGTTTTATCACCAACAGAACCAGGGAAACCGTTGATTTTGTATCTGTCAGTGACGGAGACCACGATGGGCTGCATGCTTGCACAAGAGTCAGAAGATAAGGTGGAAAGAGCCATCTATTATTTGTGCAAGAAGATGCTGGAATATGAGACCCGGTATACGCCGCTAGAAAATGCTTGCTTAGCTCTGGTATGGGCTACCAGGAAGCTGCGGCACTACCTGTTAGCTCACTCTGTAATGTTGGTTTCGCGATTTGATCCCATCAAATATCTTTTCGAGAAACCAGCGCTTACGGGTAGGCTAGCTCGTTGGTTGCTGTTGCTCTCCGAATTTGATCTTACATATGTGACGCGCAAGTCAGTAAGAGGAAGAGCAGTAGCAGAGTTCCTTGCCGACCATCCGGTTGAGGGGGATGAAGCAGTTGAGTATCTATTCCCAGATGAAGCAATTCTGCATATCGACGAAGAAGCCTGGACAATGTACTTTGACGGAGCGTCAAATCAACATGGGTATGGGATAGGAGTGTTGCTGATAGCACCCGACAATTCCCGTATCCCTCTAGCCATCAAACTCCGGTTCAAAGTCTCAAATAATCAAGCAGAATCTGGCGTGCATTCTTTGGTCCGGAAGCGACCACGAATTAGGGGCAAGACGGCTGGACGTCATTGGGGATTCGAACCTTGTTGTGTCTCAAGCTAAAGGAGACTGGAAAGTAAAAGAGGAAAATATGATAATGTATCACCAAACCTTGGATTTGCTGATTCCTCGGTTTGAAAAGTTAAGTTTTACTCATCTACTAAGAGAGAACAACAAGTTCGCAGACGCTTTAGCAACTCTATCATCCATGATAGACATCCCGCGTGGAGTCCGAATCGCCGGTCAAATATTATTGACGTAAATTTGCACCTGCCTATGAGTCGATTGCAGCCATAGATGAAGTTCAGGACGAACACCCCTGGTATTACGACATCTGGAACTTTTTGGAGAAAGAAGCATACCCGCCAGAGGTAAATGCCAAAGACAAAAGGGAAATAAGAAGGTTGGCCGTTTAGTTCATCATCTGCGGAGGTAAACTGTATAGAAGGGGTCATCTGGGAATGCATAAACTGTACGTTGATGCAGAAGAGTCGAAGCGTCTGATGGAAGCCATCCATGGAGGAGAATGTGGGGCACACATGAATGGGGTGATGCTGGCAAGGAAAATCCTCAGACAAGGTTATTACTGGTCCACCATGGAGGAGGATTGTATTGGTTTCGTCCGACGATGCCATAAGTGTCAAATTCATGCAAATCGCATGAACATCCCGCCGTCAAAGCTGTACAACATGACTTCGCGATGGCCGTTTTCTGTCTGGGGAATTGATGTGATCGGGGCTGTCATGCCAAAGGGATCGAATGGGCATGAGTTCATCCTTGTGGCGATAGATTATTTCACGAAGTGGGTTGAGGCCCAATCTTATGCAGTGTTGAAAGCTTCACACGTTGCAAAATTCATCAGGAACAACATCATCTGTCGCTACGGAGTCCCAAATGAAATAGTTTCAGACAATGGTTCCCACTTCAAGAAAGAGGTGATTGACTTGTTGGAGAAATACAATGTGGCTTTTCATAAGTCGTCTACTTATCGGCCGCAAACCAACGGAGCAGTTGAGGCCGCCAACAAGAATATCAAGCGCATACTACAGAAGATGGTGGAAACCTATCGGGATTGGCCAGATAAGCTGCCTTTCGCTCTGTGGGGCTCTGGGACTTGATCGAGAACTTCTCTTTGGGGCAACTCGTACTCATTAGTCTATGGGATGGAAGGCATTACGCCTATTGAGATTGAGGTCCCGTCGTTACGAGTATTGGCCGAGTGCCAGATAGCCGAAGCGGATTGGCAGCAGAACAGATTTGAAGAACTCATGCTTTTCGACGAGAGAAGGTTGAAAGCACTGTACCACGTCCAAGGTTATCAACGTAGAATCGCCCGGGCTTTTAACAAGAAGGTTAAGTCCAGGAACTTGAAAGAAGGAGATTTAGTACTCAAGGATAACCGAGCTCCCATCCACGACCCAAGGGGCAAGTTCAGACCTAATTGGACTGGTCCTTACATCATCAAGTCAATCTGGTCAGGTGGAGCTGTGGTTCTGATGGATCTAGATGGCTTAGAGTTTTCCCAACCGATCAATATGGACAAGTTGAAGAAATACTACCCTTGAGAGGCTCGCTAGGCCGAAAACCCGAAAGGGCGACCTAGGCAAAAGTCAGAGCATAGAAAATTTGAAATTATAAAAACTGAGCTCGCAAGGTTGAAAACCCGCAAAGGGCGGCCTTGGCAAAAGTTAGAGCGCAAAAGGAGAGCAAAAACACCCGAGCGAACCTAAGCCTGAACTACGTAAGACTTGATTCCCATCTTTGGGATACGTAGGCAGCTTCATCTTGAAGTTCAGTCACAATCTTTTCCCCGATCAACTTTGTCCATTCTGATCACCTCAGCTATCTCTATTCATCAGCATTTATCATGATCTCCGGTACAGTGCTATTCAGGCTAGGGGCAACTTTCCGTTGCCGTGAAGTGTTGCAGTGCCATTCAGACTAGGGGCAACTTTCCGTTGCTATGAATTGCCCAGGCACTTTTCAAACTAGGGGCAACTTTCCAGTTGCTAGGATTCGGGGTTGTGCATTTCAAAGGTGAGATCTCGGTGTGTCGATTCGATCCATATCGAAAATGGTTTTGAAAAGTTTTAATGAAAGTTGACTTTGTTCAAATTAACTCTTTTTACGACTAAGACCATTTTTGGACCAAAGCGGAGAATTTTCAGTACCACAACCTTCAATTTCATTGATTTCAAAATAAAGTTCTTTTGCTCTTGCATACAATTGAAGTTGCTTTTCATTACACTCATAAAGAAAACTTGAAAGTACTAATAAAGCAATAAATCTGGGGCATAGTTGAGTCAGGTGTCCCTGCGCCCCCTTCCAGAGCTAGTTGAAGCCTCTGATGCCAGCCTAGGCCCAACCTGTGCTTCTTCATTGAGCCAATCCCAGCACTCGTCAGACAAAGTGCAACTGAAGGTAGGGGCGGGGGCCAGAAGCTCTCTAACTCTCCATGCTGCGGCCTGCCGAGCCAACTGTGCACCTCGAACCAGGAAAGTAGCCGGATACTCAATCCCCTCTGGTGGGCAAGTCTGATCGTGGCCGAACTGGCGCAGAATGCGGAATGGGAAATAGAACACACAGTGAGTCAAGCCAATCAGTCGAATCCCGACCTGCTAGGACATGCTATAGCTCATCGCCGGGAGATTGAGCCAAGGACAGCGCCAAGCAATGCGATCTGCCGACAAGTTGCACATCCATTCAAACCACCATCCTTCATCAAGGGCATCAACCAAGCGTTGACGAAAGAAGTAGCCGCGGGCTGAGTAAGCGGGGCAAGAGTCCACAACTTGCAATTTGTCCATCAACCATATCTGGGGAGGGATGAAAAATGAGAGAATAAAGAATAGAGAGATGTACGATGAGAGAAAAGTAAGGTAAGGGTTTTGTGAGAAAAATAGAGCCTGAGGGTCGAGTGATGTAAGCAAATATACATGTGAGCTTGGGTGGGAAACATTACCTGTAGCAGTAGGGGACTCCCCGCAAACCTGGTTGTCTCCCGTCGGTAGAAAGCATCCAAGCCCATCAATGTCTCGGCCAGAGTCATGGCAATGCAGCTCTTTCCCTCTTTCAAACCTTGAGCAACTTCAATCAAACGGACGCTAGCTCCTCCGGAACCCGAGACAAACAGAAAATGAGATAGTAGGCACAAGCAGAGGGCATGCTGCCGGAAGCCTTGCCAATAATGGTTGCCGCGGTCACCGGCATCAGAGAATTGGTAAATCAGGCTTGGGATATCCAACATGCCATCACCAATCAGAAACCTGGCATCATGCGCATTAAGACCGCACATTCGCCCTAAGGTTTGGGCATAGCTAAAATTAAGCTGAGGCAGAATTTCCTCGCCTCGCTCGGACTCCATCAAAGCTTGAAAATCTTCAAAAGTCGGACATACCTCTTGCCCGCCAAAGCCAAAGACGTGCGCCACCGGGTTCCAAAACCTCGCCGCGGCATGGAGGAAAGGAAGATGTAGTGGAGTCCGGCTTAGCGTGAATAGTGCATTCAAGCCAAAATCCCGGAAATTCAACTTTTCCGAGCCATCCAAAGAAGAAATCCAAGATGTAAGATTTTCCACAAGAAACGCCTCCATTTTTGTGAGAGATGGTGATGAAATGAACAAGCTCCAAGGCTGGGGCTTTTATAGAGGGGTAAAACACTATTCAAGGGACACTTGTCAAATTTCTGGAGGTCATGGGAGGGGTGGCCGGCCGGCCACCTATTCTAGTAGGCCGGCCACCCTCTGTTTTCCAGATACAAAATGTTGTCGGCCTCGTGTTGGTCCTGTTTTGCCCGCCGGAAGGAAGTTTGAAGCATTTCTAAGCATCGGGAATGTCGAAGGCCTCCCATCATCCAGATCGTCTGTCTGAAATACGTTTTGTTGTGTTTTTGCTTATCGAGTTGTTGTTTTGTTTATCGAGTTGTAAGTTTGTCGAGCTGTCGTATTTTATGTTTTGAGTTGTCACCCTTTGGTTACACAATTTTGTTAAGTCTTGTTTATTGAGTCGTTAACAATATTGTACTTTGCTTATCGAGTTGTAAACTGGCTAAGATTCTGTTATTTCTTAGTGAGTCGGTTTGTTTTGATTTGTTGCGTCGGTTCATTACCTGACCCGGTAAATACATGAAGCACATTTTCATTCGATTCCTTTTTTTGTGCAAAATGATGCGATGCAATGCTGAGAATTTCAAATACAACATCTTTTCAAAAGCTGTTTCATTCCATCATATTTTACAACAAATAAAGGTACAAGTTTTACAGAAAATAAAACTGCCTAACAATGTGCAAACTGCTACAAACTACTAGCCAAAAAGTAAAATAAAGCAGGAAATAACATCAGTATCCTCGGGAACGAGAATGTGGAGGCCCTCTCATCCTTTTCTGTGGGATAACCTCTGCACCATCATCACCATCCGGATCAGAGCTGTCATCCTCCGAATCCCCCTCAGGCTCATCTCCGCTCCCGGAACCGAGACCGGAGCCTCCCTCCCCAGGAGATGTCTCTGACACACGCTCTACGACCTCCTCCTCCTCCTCATCCTCAACAATGGGTGCCCTGCGTCTGCGTGACGACCCCGCTCCTCGAGCTCCTCGGTAAGGCTTGGATGGCCCAGCTCCTCGAGGCCCAGTACCTCGAGTAGGTCTAGCACCTCGACCTCTCTGAGAAGACCCGGGTGGCCCGCCCCGTGTCGAAGCATATACGGGAGGCATCTGAAAATGAAAAGTGCAATACATCAGTTCAAACATAAAAAGCAGGTGCAAGTACAGTATGTGAATGGGATGTGTGCCAGATGTGTCTTACACAGTCTATCAATACAGCAGAATGCTTAAAACCAGAGCGTTATCACAAACATGATAAATGCCAGAGAGATGAAGGGTACCTGGAAGCCCATGATGGACATCTGTGCCTCTCTACGCAGGACCATCCCCTCAAGCGAGGCCACCACCCCGAGCATCTGGTCTATGTAATCCCGAGGTGGCTGCAGACACAAGCTCCAACTCATCAATAAATAAAGCAACTCCCAAAATGTCTATGTGATAAATGAAAATGGTGGAACATACCGGTGGTGAGTCAGGATCACTGACATATCTGTGACCAGGCATCAGAGGCTCCATCGGGATCGGGATCGGAGAAGTAGTCCCATACTGCCAACTCGTCAACTCAGTCGGCATATCTGGCCATCCAGGATGATCGAGGGTCGGAGGGATCGGAGGAATCGAACTACCTCTACCTCTAGATGCACCAGCCCTGCTAGAAGAGGGTATGTCTGCAGCACGGGCACGACTCGAAGATGGCGCGCCGGTAGGCCTCAGTGGCGGAACCCGCACTCTCGTCAAGGGGGGCATCAGATATATGCGGCGATAGGTGGCGTAGTTCCCCTCAACAAGATATAGCAAAGCATCGGTGCCCTGCATATCCCTAATGACCTCCTCAGCAGATAGCCTGTCGGCAGTCCGCATAGTGGGTGGAGGCACAGCAGGAGGGTCCTGGGAATCATACCCCCACACCTGACGCTGAAAGCGTTCCCCCAGGAACCAAGCCCTGCCGACTGGTCCCTCGAGCAGGAACCTATACTGGGAACTAGTCGACCCTCCGAATCTTGATTTTGAGATCATCGTAGAAAGGCCTTGCCAAGTGAACTGCGGATAACCAGTGCATAAATCAATCGGAAATCAAGAAATACAAGGCAGATCAAAGATGAAAATGAAAAGAACTGAGAGTTCTGAAATACCTCTGTCGCCCTCACGATTAATAATCTTGTCATGAGATGAAAGAGAGTCTCTCGAGGCCTTGATAGGTGCTCACCCTCAAACATCAATGAAAATGGAGTCATAGGAGGCCCTGCCACCTCCATCTCCAGGGCTAATGTGGGGAAATATGCATATACCCATAGCTGAGAAAAGCAGTGCGAAATGTGAATACAAAGTGCTAAAAAGGCGAATCTGAGAATGCAAAGTGCGCCGTGTGTGCAGTGAACAAGTAATGAGGAGCAAAATGTAAATCAAGAGGACAGAATGTACCTCCCAAGCTCTCCAGTAGCCGCCAAGTAAGTCTCCCCGCGTGCGAGAGACTGCGCTCATGTAACAGTAAAGGGTAGCCAGGCCAGCGCCTAATCATCTTGACCGACTGTGATAGGTCTACCAGACCATGTTCCCTCTATTGGCAAACAGAGTGGTGCCAAAGAGAAACCACTACAACAAAAAACATTTTTGGCGACGCTTTTTAGTAACCAAACAAAAATTTAGTTGCCAAAGATACATCATTGGTGACAGAATAGTTGTGGTCACTAAAAACTAGACTTTTAGCGACGAATTTAAAATTTTGGTCACTATTGAGTTTGGCGCCAAGTGATTTTTTTGGGCGGGAGCGCTAAAAACAATTTGGCAACCAAATTAATTTTTAGCGACGGAAATTTTAGTCGCTAATTATATGTATTTGGTGACGAGCATAACTTGGTCGCTGAAAATTTAAATAATATTTATGGTTGCCAATAAATTATTTATCTTTACCCTAATTTTTTATTGTCAAAAATAATTGACTGAGTGAATAAACAAACAATTGACCATCACTTTCCTTCTCACTTTCTCACTCCATCTGAAACGGCACACACAGGTCGATCGAGGTAATGTCTTCTTCTCTTCTTCTTCACTTCTTCTTCTTCTCTCTCCCTCTCCTTCTCCCTCTTGCTCTGCTGCATCACCGAATGTGAAAGGCACCGGAGCGCTGTTGACAGCAACGCTGCACGGCGGCAGATCGCACCCTCTTTTTGGGTCGATCCCCTCTTCTCTTTTCTATCTCTGATATGTTGAATGTAGTCCCTTTCCCTCTTGCTTTCTCAAGCCGTCGGATGCCAATGGCACAGCAACGCTGGGCAGCAGCAGCGCTGGGCGGCAAATCGATGCCCTCTTCTCTCCTCTGGGCCAAATGATATTCTGAATGTATTTTCTTAAACCAATTTTTAAAGTTACAGAGGTGAAATAAACTAATTTTTATTTTATTTTTGATATGTATTATATCTGTTGTGTGACCTAGATGAACTATATGTCTAGTAGTGACTCCAAATCAGTAGAGCTTCAGCTATAATTGCTTGTGTGATTATCTTCATTCTGTTTTATGTTGTAAATAGTTGATCTGTTAATGTAGATTACCTCCTCCCTCTTAAGAAATCCAAATATGCGAGAGATAGTTAATGTACCATGATTAGATTTTGTCGAAATATGCGTCAAACTGAACTATATCTATTTGTTGATGTATGTCAACAGCTTGAGGTTCATGCTTAGTCATCTTAGGTATCTTAGAGAATGGAACACTTTGTGAAGAGATTTCAATTAAGCTTTTTTTTTTTTTATGCTAATATCAACATTTTGTCTGAAGACAGTGGTATGGAAATACTTTAGTCACTTACTTTTTTTAAAAAAAATGCTAAGATCTTGTGCAATATGTAAAATTTGTATAAGCATTTTTTTTTGAGTTATTAGAGAAAAACATGCAATGGATCTTTATTGACACTAGCAGTAGATCTTTGTAGTTATGGTTTCCTTTTTTTTTTGAATTTTCCGTCTCTGCTTTATTGTGAGAATCGTGGTAGCAATGATAACACACATACATGGATCTCTTTAAGCTGCCCCTGTTTGGCCATTGAAAAAGCATTTGCCAAACGCCACTTAACATAGTACTTTATTATTTATTCATTTCATATTATTCATCTATTTTTAGCAAATTATAGCGGCATATTGCAAAGTGGGTTTGCTTTGTTCACACATAATGCTCTATCGGATCATATCCTGATTATCCTTTATCTTGATGTCTCAAATTATTTTAACTACGTCATGAGTTTCTCTAAACATGATAAGACGAGAGAATTGGTGACTGGGGATTTGATCTATGTTTTATCATTATAAGTGTTTCAAAACTATTGTTAAAAAAAAAGGCAATTTATTTTGTCATTAAGATTTGTTAGAATGGACTACTCCATTTTGAGAGAATTTATTTTGTATTCTTGAGACAATATCCTATACTTTTTAAGAATAATATGATTACATAAGTACATTATGTGTCTAAATAAAAGAATTTACACGATCATGTGAATTTTGAAGATTTTAGACATTGCCTAGGAACATGTCATAACCTTCTCCATTATAAATGAAGCAAAAATGCTAGAGGCCAAGAAACTGACTTTGGAAAAATACAAAGAAAAATTGTATGGCTTAGATTTAACACTTGTATTGTAAGTCCACACTTGAAATAAATTTTTCTTTGTATTTTTTTTTTTTGTTGGTAATTAGTTTCTTGATCTCTAACATTGTTATAAATGGAGTGGATCCAACTATAAAGAATGTGTTGGTGGAAGTTGAACATCCGGCATTTTTTTTTTTTTTTTTATGAGTTCTTAACTTGGTCACCTCAAATGTTTCAAAGGATTCTGCATGTAAGGCAAACAAAGCTAGTTTACATCATCTTTGATTGAACTACCAATGAATTTTCATATGACCTTACTCTGATGTTGATTTGTAAGAGCAATCCTTCACAACTTTTTTCTTTGAATTTAAATTGTAGTTAAAAATATAAATTAAAAAAATATCTTTTCTTGACACTTATGGTAAATTAAAAAATAATATTTTTATGAAATTAAGAATGAATCAAATCATTAAATTTTAAGAATTATATTTTGTTCAAATTTAGTAAAATTTTAAAAACCATAAAGATTGGATGTGATTGAGATTTGTATAAGTATTTTATAAATTGGTGTTTCCCATTTTGCTGTTATGGATTTTCCATTCAAACTTGGAAGAAATAGAAAATTCCAAGTTGGTGGTATAGTGATGCAGGGCATTTTCATATAATTGGATCAATTGTCATAATCATCAAACCCACAAAAAAGTCTTACTTCTTAGGTGATATTGAAGACAGTGAGTGTTTCTTCAAAAAGTCAAACTTCCAAATCATTTGCTTATAAAAATTATTTGCTTGTCTTTCACTGTAAGGCTGAAGATGGGTGACACATGCAAATTTTAACACTGCTAACTGCACCATTTTGCTGCAGAATATCAGTAACTTTAGCATGGGGTACTCAGAATTTTTTCTTATAACTTGTTTCCTATTAATATAAAATAGCTCTTATGGCTGGTCATATAGCTTTCCAAATACCATGAATTAGTTACTACTGACCAAGAAGGGTTCTAATTGTTCAGTAGATCTAGATATATTGGCTAGCAATTCCTAGATGGAGATCTAGATAACTTTTGTACAGTGCTGGTAAAGAACTTCCTTTATATCCTTAGATGGAGAACTTATTGCATATTGGCTACTTTTCTGATAGTTACACTTTTTGTTATATGACATGATTAATAGTTATTAAAATTGTTTGGGTCCTTAACTTATGATTACTTTAGATCCCTTCTCTGGGTTGGACTTGTACTTCTATTTTCAACTGCCACTGCCATCAGCTTGCTTGGGTGGGATGGAAAAGTGAGGACAATTCTTTCCATTAGTATGCCCAATGCAGGTATCATATGTTGTTTTAGTTACTTCAAATGTTTACATTCATATTTGAGGCTCCCCAGCATCATGTTATTTTCTCTACTCTTGTTTGATCTATATATCAACAATTGCAGCTCTGTACCATACCACTACTTTTCTAAGCCATCAAGATGAACTTTTGTACAGTGCTGGTTGGTGCATTGAATGATCGATTGTTGCTCGCAAACCTAACAGAGATAAATCCGAAATAAAAAAAGGGGGGGTGGTGAGATAAAGAGTTGTCTTGTTGGGCTTCTCGAACCGCTTCTTGTTGGTTTTGCCACAATGCAACAGAGTTTTGAGCAGAAACTGGACTTGGCAGAAATATTGTATCAAAAAACATCCAGGTTTTCCTTTCTTTGTTTTGTCACATATACTACTCCTTTGGATATTCAACACTTGTTGGATTCTCTTATCCTTTTCATTTCTATTGTTTGGCTTATAAAGATTATTTGTAAAAAGCACTATCAATGTAGATTATTTCATTAAGAAGCATCCAGTAAACTAAAAACTCTGTTACTCACCTTTCCTTGTTATATGCTGCGCTTGGGTTTTTAGTTTTTCCCCCTGTTCTACTTTGGGTATCAGCACCTGTTTTGCATTTGTTGAATGCTTTTAGTTCACATGTGGCACTTAGTTCCCGGACAATGAATTATATCAAGTTGAACTTATACGTTACGGTGCCTTTTGGCGGTCTTTTTATCTTGAGGTATTGGCCCTTTGGTCCAGATATGGTCATAAGTATACAAGTGCTAGATTTGGTTCATATTCAATCGCCAAGTTTTGAACGAAGAGTCCAAATTCAAGTTAGGTATTTAAATGGTTTAACTTTTTGTCTGTGGCACATTTTGACTACAATAATCTAATAGTTGCTATTTCAATTGAAGAATATGTACCACACATTGGCGGCCAAAGCCAGTGGAGAGCTGTGTTTAAAATATATATTTGCATTTGGAGCATTTACTTGGGTGCCTCTTTTAGAAAGGTGCGGTGATTCTCCTCCTAAACTTGTTTAATGGATTTGTAAAAGATAATTGCTGCTAAATGGCATGAATTCATCATGTAGAAATGATAGTGTGTTTTTTAGCAAGTAAATAAAAAGAAATGAAAGTGCATCTAAATTCCCCACCTAGGAGGGGTTGGAAGGTAGTGAGTGACTATTATATAATGATCTCATTCCTTTGGGGTGCAGTGCATCCGAATGGAAAGTGCCAACGACATTTATATATGGCTACGAAGATTGGATGTCTTACGAAGGGGCCCAAGATGCTCGCAAGCATATGAAGGTCCCTTGTGAAATTATAAGAGTCCCTCAGGTTTCTCTCTTTCTCTTCCCCCCTAAATTTGTCAAACTGTGCCTTTTCAGTTTCATAAAAGATCTGTTATATGTTTTTAGATTTTCTTAGCTAGTTTTTGAAGGTTGAGTTTTTGTGGTCTTGCCTTACATTAACTTGGCTTTTTGCTCTCTCTCTTTTTATTTTCTCTCTCTCTCTCTCTCTCTCTCTCTCTCTCACACACACACACACATTTGTTTTCTAAATAGCACAAAGGACGCAGGGCAGAAGCCATTCATTCAGCTTTACAATTGGCCAAGGATCCATTATTAAAGGTAAAATTTATTGTCGTATAATGCTATATCTATTTAAATTATGTATTCAAATTGTGTGTGATGTAATATTTGAGGCATATTACTTTCGGGTCGGGGTTCTGCTTGTATTATGCAGTTTCATCTAGCTGGTTTGCCTTTTTTTCTGCTTTGTTCTGCTTCTCTTCTTCCCTGTTTCTTCAGTTTTCTTTTCGGTTTGGTTCCTCTCCAAACCCCACTCTCTCCTTTTTGATGTATTCTCATCTTGAATGGTTTGATCATCAATAAAGGTTTCATTCCGCTGTTTCGAAAAAAAAGAAAAAGATATATGCATCTTCAATTGTAGGCCCTTTTATTTTCCCTTTTTATTTTATTTTATTTTTTAACAATATTTTGTATATTTTAACCATATGATAGCATTGGATTCTCAATTTTTGTTGGGATGCAACTCGTTGCTTGACTTGAAATGGAACTGGAATAGTATTTTGATGAATTTCAATTCCATAGCATTTAGAAATGTTTTTGATGCGAAGTTGGAGGACTTGATTTAACATTTAAAAATGCATTATTCCAATGCATCAGAAAACTTTTGAGATTGAATTGTTTGTCTTGATAAATTGCCCTAACAATCCCATTCATTACTCTCTCTGTCTCTCTCTTTCTCTCTAATATGACTTGTATCAATGATAGAAACATTTTTCACTGTATGATGGACATGTTATCAAGATCATAGTTATAAATCCTGTTTTTGACTGGCCAAAATGGCTTGGTATGCACTGCTTCATCTCAAAAACAGTACTCTTTTGCATGATTTTCTGGCTTGTACAGGGTTAATTTGGCCATTTCAGCTAGTGTACCATCTCGCTCAGTTCAAATACGAATAAATAGAGTGTTTTTTTGTTTTTTAAAAATCTTTAAAACTATATTATTTATGGAGGGTTATTAAGTTTATTAATCCTAGTTGTTTTATAACTTTATTAGAATTTCGAGTGGTGATTCATGGTTTTTCATGGTAGAGTATATAGTTGTTTGATGGATCATCATTTTGTGCTTTCAACATATTAGATACTAGCTTTTTCATGGTAGCGTATATAGTTGTTTGATGCATTGAATTATTGTACCTTGCTTAGTAAAAGCCACTTTTACTCTGGTAGAGGTGGTCATCTCCGCTGGCATACCCCCAACAACTCCACCCATAAATACATATAGGCTTGATTGGTAAAAAATGTATGAACTTTGTTAAATCACATTAAATTTCATTTTGTAGATATGAAAATGTTACTTACCACATTAATGTGATGTATCTTGCACAAGACCTTGAGCTCTGCAAAGAACTCCTTGGACTTGTTAGATCTCATCTTCTTAATCTGCAAAGAACTGCTTGGATGATTTAATTCCATATAGGTATGGCTACTATCTCTCTATTGGTCGTGATGGCTATTGTAGGTTTAATGCTAGTGGGTTTGTATGGTGGGATGTGTGGGTTTAGAGAGGAACTAGAGAAAAGAAAATGAGAGCTTAGGAAGGAGACTAGTAGAGTTTAGGAAGGAACTAGAGTTTAGGAATGAGAGTTTCAAAGAAAGGATGATTTATTATCCCTACGTTTTTGAGATTGCTGCTATATTTTGTTTTAATCTAGGGACCAAAGATGTGTTTTAATTTCATTATCCCAATGTTAAACTCTTATTATGTTTCCTAAGAACACTATAATGCTATACTAGAAATGTCACACAACTCATAATTTGCTTTTGCAATATCAGACAACTAATTATCACTATATATCATCGGCAGTAAAGTATGATTTGTGGGCACAATGCTAGCAAACTATTCATATTCATTCTAGTTTTTATTTGAGGAACTTTTTGACCTTAATGTAAGTAAAAGCAACCTCAAGTTTAAGATTTAGGTCCTTCTGATTTCAATTTAGTCATGAAAGTAAAGTTAGCACTTTGGATTACATCTCATTCTAGTGGTAGCTCCTACTCAATTGATATTTGCTCTTGTTTTGGAACCTTGAAATTGGATTTCATTAGTATTCTATAATGACATAATTTGAACTAGGTTTTGGTTGGACAATATGTGACTGATTTACAAATTTATAGAGATATTGCTTGTAATTAGTTCATATATGCCAAGTTTAACTGGTGAATCATGTGTTACTTTTTGATTTTGGTATATTGAAATTTTGTAATTCACCGTAAGAAAACTTGCTCTCAATTTGTTCATCTATAATGTGAAACTAATGTTTTTAGACCAAGACCTTTATTATTAACATTTTAACATTATAATTTTTTTTTTCCATATGTTTGACAGATTGGCAATAGATGGAATATAGTTCGGGGAGCATCAAATGATTACATTTTGAATTTTTGGATATATTTTGTCATAGGTTTTTGTTCTGAATTTGCAAGCTTGGAAGGTTTTTTGGAATTACATGTTTGAAGTTTTTTTCATATGTTTGACAGATTGGCAATGGATGAAATATAGTTCGGGGAGCATCAAAGGATTACATTTTGAATTTTTGGATATATTTTGTCATAGGTTTTTGTTATGAATTTGCGAGCTTAGAAGGTTTTTGGGCATTACATGTTTGAAGTTTGGGATTGTAAGAGATTTGTACTTAAATTGGATGTTTTGGATTTGATATGTTTATATTTAATATGGTTCTATTTTTTAATTAAGTTTATATTTTGGATGCTTCGCACAAATGTGTTAATTTGAATTATATTTTGCTTATGTTTATAGGTTTATGAATTATGTATTGAACAGGGAAATTGTTTAAAAAAAAATTATAAATAATGAATTTTTGGTGATAGATTTTTTCAGTTGTAAATTTACTTTTGGTGACATTTTATTTATGTTGCTAAAAGTATGTGTCCATAATTTTTTTAGCAACCTAAAACTTGATTGGTCGTCAAAAGTTTTAACATTCAACAACCAATTCTTTGTCACTGAAAGATATTTTTAGCGACGCATTTATATGTTGCTGAAAATTAACATGTCATCAGTTGAAGGCTACTTTAGTGACTAAATGTTAATTTATGGCGACGAAATTTTAGTCTTTTGGCGACGAAAATATTTGGTCGCCAATTTATTTATAAAGGCAACCAAAATTGATTTGGTCGCCGAAGCACTTAGTGACAGGGGTTCAGTGACCAATTTTGTTCATGTCGCGGATACTTTCAGCAACCAAAATTACACTTTTGGTGACTAAAAAATAGGTCGCTAAAAGTGTTTTTTGTTGTAGTGAACATGAGGAAACCACGGGTATACTGCTCGACCTCCTCGGGAGACTCAGGCTCCATCTGTGGCCGCCGGAAATGTGAAGAGAACCAAGTATACCGAACTCTCCCGGTACCTCTGTCTACAGGCGGGCGGGCCCCCAATAGATGCGACCAAGGAGCCTCCCACTGACCCATATCCTCGTCGTAAGGAATGGGACCACCGCCTAGGTCTAGGCCGGTGATCATAGCAAAGTCCAGCGGGGTCATGGTCATATCCCCGGTGGCAGAGAAATGGAAAGAATTGGTGGTGTCCCACCATCTCTCCGCCAGCGACAAATAATGTCCCTCGATGAGGCGGTCGATAACCCCCTGCAGAATGGTCCGAATCCTGCGAAGTCAACCAAGTCCCGGACAGCTTCCGGAAGCTCGGCATACCACTCCCCCGCGGCAGTGGAGCCATATCCTCGCACTGTGCGAGAGCTAGCCTGCATTTAGAATGAATGCGTGTATCAGCAAATGAATTGAAGAAGCTGTGTGCAAATGAAATGATAAAGCTGTGTGCAAACAAAATGAAGTGAAAGTGAGCTGTGTGCAAATGAAGTTCAAATTTGGGCTGCGTGTTCAGTAAATCTGAGTTTGGGACTGTGTGTTCTACTCTTAATCAGTGGGCTGTGCGTTCACTTCAAATCTGGGCTGTATGTTCAGTAAATCAGAGTTTAGGGCTGTGTGTTCTACTCTTAATCAGTGGGCTGTGCGTTCACTTCAAATCTGGGCTGTGTGTTCAGTAAATCAGAGTTTAGGGCTGTGTGTTCTACTCTTAATCAGTGGGCTGTGCGTTCACTTCAAATCTGGGCTGTGTGTTCAGTAAATCAGAGTTTAGGGCTGTGTGTTCTACTCTTAATCAGTGGGCTGTGTGTTCGCTTCAAATCTGGGTCGTGTTCGAGATCGAGTTTGGGGTCAGGTGTTCTACTCTTTAATCGGGTAATGCGTTCCTTCAAATCTGGTGCGCGTTCGAGATCGAGTTTGGGATTGTGTGTTCTACTCTTAATCAGTGGGCTGTGCGTTCACTTCAAATCTGGGTCAGTGTTCAAGAAATCGAGTTTGGGATCGTGTTCTACTCTTAATCAAGGTCATGCGTTCACTTCAAATCTGGGCTGTGTGTTCAGTAAATCAGAGTTTAGGACTGTGTGTTCTACTCTTAATCAGTGGGCTGTGTGTTCGCTTCAAATCTGGGCTGCGTGTTCAGTAAATCAGAGTTTAGAGCTGTGGGTTCTACTCTTAATCAGTGGGCTGTGCGTTCACTTCAAATCTGGGCTGTGTGTTCAGTAAATCAGAGTTTAGGACTGTGTGTTCTACTCTTAATCGATTAATGTGTGTTCGCTTCAAACTGGGTCGTGTTCGATGTCGAGTTTAGAGCTGTGGGTTCTACTCTTAATCAGTGGGTTGTGTGTTCGCTTCAAATCTGGGCTGCGTTCTCAGTAAATCAGAGTTTGGGACTGTGTGTTCTACTCTTAATCAGTGGGCTGTGCGTTCACTTCAAATCTGGGCTGTGTTCAGTAAATCAGAGTTTAGGGCTGTGTGTTCTACTTTTAATCGAAGAACGTGTGTTCGCTTCAAATCTGGTGCGTGTTCAAGAACTGAGTTTGGGACCGTGTGTTCTACTCTTAATCGATTAAAATGTGTTCGCTTCAAATCTGGGCTGCGTGTTTAGTAAATAAGAGTTCAGGGCTGTGTGTTCTACTCTTAATCGATGGGGTAATGTGTTCACTTCAAATCTGGGTCGTGTTCAAAGAAATCGAGTTTAGGGTCAGTGTTCTACTCTTAATCAAGATGTCTTTGTGTGCTCATTTTCAACTTCGGCCGTGTGTTCGGTGAATCAATGTTTGAGTGTGTTCAATTTCTAACTAATGAGTACTATACATTCACAATCGTGATGTATTGTGCGTCAAGTGAAGTTCAAGTGGCTAAGTTACATGCTCAGGATGCAAGTACTATGCCATAAGTTAAGCTGTGTGTCTAAGCATGGCAGGGGAACGAAATGCACGAAAGATACAGGAAATAAAGTAAAATACCTCTACATCGTAGGAGAGGTGTTGCTCCGGTTCTCGCAGAAGGAGGTCCCCTGGTACCCGATCGTTGAAATCGGTGAAATGACGAAAAGTGGCTCATGAAGCTTTGGTAATCACTGGGCATACCGCCCGGGAATAAAAGGGCAAACCCTCGGGGGCAATAATGTCGTAATCGTCTCCAGCACCTGGAAAACCTCTACCGCGAGGGAAATGACCCGCCATGTCGACAAATCTGCAAAGAGGGGCAAAAATGAGCAAAATGGGCCAAAGTTGGAAAAAGTCAACAAAAGTCAACTCTCGGGAAATGAAAAGTCAACAAAAGTCAACTCCCGGGAAAATCTTCCAAATATTGAGACAAACTTACCTCAAATGGTGAAAGTGAGAAGAGAAGCCCCGAAATCAAACTTTGATCGGTTCAAAGTGCCTAAAACTGAAAGATTTCGCAAAAACAACTTGCGTGGGAGGCCGAGGGGCGCGTATAAAATGCAGATCTGAAAGAGAAAATGGCTTGGGGAGCAAGAGGAGAGAATTTCACACTTGTGGGTGTGATTTCGGAGGCAATGGAGGTGTGTATATATAGATATTCCGAAAATGACCAAAATGCCCCTACTTTGGGCAGGTGGCCGGCCGGCCACCTAACCTGGCTGGCCGGCCATCTACTTTTCCCCCTTGGTCGATGGCCTCTCCTAGGGTAGTGGGCTGGCCGACCATGCTCCCCACCCCCTCCCCTACCTCTCTGCAAATTTTGAGGAAAATCGGAGTTCCCGGGACCTGAAAAAGTTCAAGAAAAGTGCACTTTCTGGCGCCGAATTGCTCCGCCGGAACTTTAACTGCAATTTCTGACATGTGTCTCATCATTATTCATCAAAATCAGAGTGTATCCTTTTTAAATATATTGTGACCTCTCCGGGAGGTAAATCAGAGGCCGCGATCGAGTTGTCGTCGCCGAAATGCGCGTTTCCCAGCTCGTTGTCGCGCAACAAACGGACACCCTGATTTGTGCTCGTTTTCCATTATTTGGCTCATAATTTGCATTCTCATGAATGTTTTGCATTGTCATGCGTGATTTCTTGGTGTACAATACTCCTATGCTTGAGCATGTGTTGTCATGCATTATCTTTTCTCGCATTGTGATGCATCCACTCGCCGACACTGCGTGTGTCAAACTTTCAGAATCACAGGAATCACATTGAATATATGTTGTTGGCATATTGTTCTTGTTGAATTTCTCTATTTTGCAGGCACGATATTGTATGTACGGTTCATTTGAGGCTGGTGCGACCAGACGAATCGCGCAGGTATCGTATTTTCTCCGTGTGAGACGCGACGAGAATTGAATAATTCTCCGCATTCCTAACTGCATGAAATGTAGTTGTTGCTTTGCATTCTTGCTTAAAACTGTTGCATCTATTTGTCAATACTTGCTTCATTACAGCTTGTTGCACTTGCATAATCACCTGGCTCCGCGCCTATCATTTGCATTTTTGCCCCCCCTGCCTGCGGACACACATCTCTGTTTGTTTTGTATGATTGTCTAAGTCTTCGGCCTTGTGAAAAATGGGTCGTCTCTGGGCTTTGACATTCACTCCCGTCATGTCCTGACTTCCGAGTTCTGTCAAAGAGGGGCAACTGTAGACACCCCATTTTTGACCGACCTTAAGACTCAGACGTCGCCGATTGAGCGCTCGGTGATGTTGCATGTTGTGCTCGTTCAGAAGTTTTAGAGTCGCGGCCGTGCGCCCTGCCTCCGGACTTCCGAACCTTCTTCGTGTCTTGTCTCGGTTTGCTAACCAGACTCAATTGTCTCTGTTTTCTTTCCTGAGGGGAGGGAATGGTCCCGTAGACCATCTCCCAGTGGCTGTGAGCTACTTTTTGTGGCCGTAGGCCATTTTGCCCATTTCGGAGCCCGGTTCCCGGTTTTCGGAGCCGTTAGGCCGTGTGCCTCGGTTCGAGACCGCCCAACCATCTCCGATTTCTCCGATTTTTGGCATGCACCTCTGTTTTATCAAACCGAGGGACACTGGGGCCCCTGATGCCCACCTCGTGGCCGAACACCACTTTCGGTGCTTACAGCCGGTTTTCGGGACCCCGAACTGCGTGATTTGGGCCCCGAGCATTCATTTTGCATCGGTTTTCTCTAATTTTTGGCAAGAACCTCTGTTTTGTCATTACGAGGGACACTGGGGTCGTAGATGCCCACTTCGCTGCTGAACACCACTTCCGGCACCTGCAGCCCATTTTCGGGATCCCGAATTGCCCGGTTTTGGCCCCGAGCGTTCATTTCTCATTAGTTTTTGTTCAAATTTGGCACGTACCTCTGTTTCAACACCAGGAAGATCACTGGGGGGTGGGAGGCCAGTAATTATCCCAGATAACCAGTTTCGCTCTTCCGGCGCCCGTTTTGCTTACTTCCGGGCCAATGTTGAACACCCTGGGGATATTTTCTTCCGACCAAAGCTACGTATCTGTGATAAGGGGACATGGGAGGACCCTAAGAACTACTGGTCAGCCAGCAATTCAAAGTTTCACTTTTGAGCCTCTCCTTCAAGCTCTATGTTGTGACTCCTACTTCAGTGTTGCCAAATTCCAACCTTGGAACCTTGTTCCACACATCTGGGAGGACCCTAAAAGTTGGTGGTCGGCCAGTAATTGTGCATTTCAGTTTTGAGCCTCTCCTTCAAGCTCTATGTTGTGACTCCTGCTTCAGAGTTGCCAGATTCCGACCTTGGGGTCTTATTCTACACACATGGGAGGACACCACTGCAGGGTGGTCGGCCAGAAAACTTCACTTTCATTTTTGGGCCATGGCAGGCCGGCCAGGGTGAGTGGCTGGCCGACCAGGTGGGGTGGCCGGCCACCTCCTGTAAAATCACTGGCGGCCGGCTTTCGCTTTGGGCTCTTTCAATTTGTCATTTGCTTTTCAAAATATCTCCCCCATCCGGGGGATATTTTGGGAGGGAAAGCTTAGGTGCTTTTCCCTCCCCTTTTACACTCTTTTTGGCCTACTTAAAGGGCTGGACAGCCCCTTTGTTAGGGTTACAAAAATTTGTCTAAGAGAGCCCCTCTCCAAAAACTCCCATTTCCATAGCCAAAATTCAAAAAAACCTTCAAGCTTCCTAGCCCAATCCTTCACCAACCCTAAGCTCTACCATCACCATTCAATTTCCAGCAGCAAAGAAGTGTTTTCCAAGGGTTAAGAAGCAGCAAATTGAAGCCAAGAAGCAACAAAAGTTAGCTCTTCAAGGGTAAGTTACTAAATCCCTTTTTCTAGCATTTTCTTGCATCAATTCTTTACCCTATTTCCTTTTTGTTTTGGGCTTTGACCCCTAATGGTTTTGTGCTCATTTTGAGCCCCTCTACAACTTTGTAGAAGGGCTCAACCTTGTTTGGTGTCTCCATCATATACTTCCTTCAATATCACTCTTTAGGCCATTAATTTGCATGCTTTGTTTGGCTTTTGAGTGATCTGATTTCGAGCATACTATATATTGTGAGTGGGCTTATCTTGAGCCCCTCTTCAACATTGAAGAAGGGCTCAACCATGTTTGGTGGCTCTAGCATGCACTTCCTTTGAAATTCTTCCATTTTTCCGTAAACTTGCATGCTATTTTTAGCCTATATGCATTTATTTTTGGAGCATGCTATAAACTGATTATGAGCTTATTTTGTGTCCCTATACAACATTGTAGAAGGGATAAATCTCGTTTGGTGCCTCCATGAATGGCCTCCCTTTGTACCTCTCTTTGGCCATGTTTTGCATGCTTTTTTAAGCTCACCATGCTTCGGATTTCAGCCTTCATCAGGCCTAGAGAGTGCCTTATTTTGGTCCATTATTCATGCTTTATTAAGGGTCTTAGGCCATTTGATGATTGGTTTTGGTACTTGTTTTGTATTCCTCCATTTTTCCGTAAAATTGCATGCTTTGTTAGGCTTGCTTAGCTTCGGATTTCAGCCTTCATCAGGCTTAGTGAATGTCTTTTTTTTGTCTGTTCTTCAAGTTTTATTAAGGGTCTTAAGTTTTTTGATCATTGCTTATGGTACTTCTCTTTATAGCCCTCTTTTGGCCCAAATTTTGCATGCTATATCTAATATATCTACACACTGAATTGGAGGCTGTCATCTATTGTAAATGTATACATTTTTGGTCCCTCTTTAGTTTTGTAGAACTGTTTTTTTGGGTTTGAGCATTGTAAATACCACTTGCTTTGTAATTCCCCTCTTTTCCCGTATTTTTGCATGCCATTGTTGCCATATCCATGCTCACAATTTGGCCTTGTTTTGTACTAAAAAGATGCTATTTTTGGGGCTTCCTTGCCACTATTTTGGCTTTCATGTGCCAATTTTGCATGTTTAGCATAGCCATAGGCCATTTCGGGTACTTAAAATCACATTTCGGGATGATTTCATGCATTGATCACCATTTTGTACCATTTCGGGGCTGTTTTCCCCTTCATTTAGCTGCTGAAATTTGGTTTGCATGCTTGCATATCATTTTCCACGTCATCTCATGCCTTAGTGCATTGCCTCAGTTTGCGTGCCCGTGGGCACGCACTTCGAGGCACTCTGTTTTTATCCGTTGGCAGCCTATGTGAGAGAGTTGAGGCTCTCCCATGTTGGTGTAAGCCCATCGCGGCATTCCGTATGCCATTTCATTCTATTTCATCATCGCCTCGGTTTGCGTGCCCGTGGGCACGCATTTCGAGACACTTCAGTTTTATCCGATTTGCATCTCACATCATCGCCTCGGTTTGCGTGCCCGTGGGCACACATTTCGAGGCATTTCGGTTTTATCCGATTTGCATCTCACATCATCGCCTCGGTTTGCGTGCCCGTGGGCACGCATTTCGAGGCACTTCGATTTTATCCGATTTCCATTTCATCATGGCCTCGGTTTGCGTGCCCGCGTGCACGCTTTCCGAGGTAGCTCATTTTCATCTTACGGCCTCTTATGTGAGTGCGGCTGGGGCTCTCTCATGTTAGTGTAAGTCCAATTTGCATTCTGTATGCCATTTCATGCCCATACGTCACCACCTCGGTTTGCATGCCCGTGGGCACGCATTTTGAGGTATCTCATTTTAGTCCCATTGTACATCTTTTTTTCATGTCATGTTTTTATGCTATCACGTCGGTTTGCGTGCCCGTGGGCACGCATTTCGAGACATCTCATTTGCATAGCATTGTGCATGCTAGGATATATTTTAGCTGCATTCATGCATATCATGCATATCGCATCGTGTTCGGGATAGGAGTTAGCCCGGGCACGGGAAACGAGGCATATTCCGTACTCCGAGTGACGGAACGGGTCTCAATTCCCGAGTCACCGACACTCCGGATTACCAATGATGGAGTTAGGTTTTGTTGTAGCATTCATGTGCATTCATCCTATATTGAGTTGTGCAATCCGACTCCTCGGCCATCATGCATCGATATGCGTGATTGGTGGCACGAGGATCGGGGCATGCATATATTTGTGAAATACATTGCTATGCCCTTTTCCTGCTCTCTGTTGCAGCAAAATGAACGATCAGCAGTCTTCCGAGACCTGGCACGCATTTCGAGAAAAATTACGAACAGAGGCTAATTGGGGCATCCCAGTGGATTTCCGTACCAGGCAGCCCAGCATACATCATTTAAGCAGTAGCAAGGCAGTCCCTGGCTTGCATGCCAGTGTTACTCTTTTTGTAATTAATTTGTTAATTAATTAGGAAATTGTATATTTATTCGGACTGTATATTTCGGACTGTAATATTCTTTTATTCGGGACTGTATATTTATTCGGACCCTCTGCGCGAGGGCATAATTGTAATAAGTGTGGGTGAGTGTGATGTATGTCTTCCAACCCCCATTTCTTTCTCCCTTTTATTTATCCGCTTACAATGGTTAGATATAGGGCATATTTCAATTGGCATACAGCATGACAGCATGTTTGCATCATTCATCTGTTTTGCACGCACCGGGCTCGGCGCATCATACAAACTGCATCTGTATTTCAATTCCAAATTGAATACTTGATAGTTATTGCATTTCACATACCATCTTTAGAATAGCCGAGCCTGCTATATTTACATCTTTGCATGTGTTGCATTAGGCATTCTGTATACTTAGGATCATGCATGATTTCTAATCAGTTTTTGTTTTGGCTTGGAGTACTCGGTAAGTTTTATGCTTTAGCATCCTTGCATGCGTGTGAGTGTTGCCATGAATAGCATGCTTACCATGAGGCTATGTGCTTATGTGATATAACTGCCTTGAATGCCTGTGGGTGGAGGTTGAGTTATTTGGATTGGGACAATTCATCAAATGTTTGTTTTAAGCCCACTAGATAGTGGCAAAATCATGTTTTCTAAGCCCACCCGAGGGTGGCAAATCCGCATTTTAGCCTACCTGCGGGTAGCACCATCACACCATTTTCAAAGAAACAAACATGAAATGTTTTGTTCCAATTCAGACGGCCCAGTCTATACTTGTTTGCTGCGAGCATCACATAGTAATCTAGGCTAATAACCGGAATAAGAACTCACAATGTTTTCAAAAATAGATATCATGGTTAGTAGAGGCCGGTCTTTGACCGGGCGAGAGGGGGTGCTCACGATGTGACCTTCCCTAATCGTACCCAAGTTCCCGAGCCAACTTTGGTGATGACGGACACGTGGCCTTTGGCACCGAGTTAGGGTTTCCTAAATTTTCCATTTTAAAAATATTTAGGTAGCGACTCTGTTATCTGGCAAAGCAGTCCATGTTTGACACTTCTTTCAAAAAATCTGTTTTTCTTCAAAACGATTTGCCAGAGTTGGACTCTTTGGTTCAAGATTTGGAACCGCAACAAAATCGAGTCCGAACGGTAGCGAGGTCCCCCGCGGGCGTTGTTACAAGTTGGTAGATTTCACAGCAAGGCATGCATTGCTCTCATTCATGGATGGCTTCTCAGGATACAACCAGATAGTGATGGCGCCAGAAGACAGAGAAAAGACTGCATTCACCACCCCGTGGGGAACATACTGCTACCGGGTAATGCCATTTGGGTTGAAGAACGCTGGAGCTACTTATCAACGGGCCGCGACCACAATACTACATGATATGATCCACAAAGAGGTTGAGGTGTATGTGAACGACATGATTGTCAAGTCCAAGGAAAGAGAGGGCTACTACACCGCCTTGCACAAGTTTTTTCAAAGGATCAGGGAATTCCGGTTGCGGCTAAACCCTCAGAAATGTACGTTTGGTGTTACAGCAGGAAAAATGCTAGGGTTTATGATTACACAAAGGGGCATCGAGGTCGACCCTTCCAAAATCAAGGCCATCTTAGAAATGCCACCACCAAAGACTGAAAATGAGGTGCGAGGCTTTCTGGGTAAAGTGCAATTCATAAGGCAGTTTATTTCAAAATTAACCTTGACTTGTGAACCACTTTTTGGCCTCCTCAAGAAAGGAAAGAAGTTCCAATGGGACGGCCGATGTCAAGCTGTATTTGAACAGATTAAAGAATATCTACAGAACCCACCCGTTTTATCGCCACCAGAACCAGGGAAACCGTTGATTTTGTATCTGTCAGTAACTGAAACTACAATGGGCTGCATGCTTGCACAAGAATTAGAAGACAAGGCAGAAAAAGCCATCTATTATTTGAGCAAAAAGATGCTGGAGTATGAGACCCGATATACACCACTGGAAAAGGCTTGCTTAGCTCTGGTATGGCCTACCAGGAAGCTGCGGCACTACTTGTTAGCTCACTCTGTAATGTTGGTTTCACGACTTGATCCCATCAAATATCTCTTCGAGAAACCAATGCTTACGGGTAGGCTAGCTCGTTGGTTGCTTTTGCTCTCCGAATTTGATCTCACGTATGTGACACGCAAGTCAGTGAAAGGAAGAGCAGTGGCAGAGTTCCTTGCCGACCACCCGGTTGAGGGGGATGAAGCAGTTGAATATTTGTTCCCAGATGAATCAATTCTGCATATCGACGATGAAACTTGGACGATGTACTTTGACGGAGCGTCAAATCAACATGGGTATGGGATAGGAGTGTTGCTGATAGCACCCGACAATTCCCGTATCCCTCTAGCCTTCAAACTCTGGTTCAAAGTCTCGAACAATGAAGCAGAATACGAGGCGTGTATCGCTGGTCTAGAAGCAGCCCTAGAACTAGGGGCAGGACGGTTAGACGTCATTGGGGATTCGAACCTTGTTGTGTCTCAAGCTAAAGGAGACTGAAAAGTGAAAGAGGAAAAGATGATGATGTATCACCAAACCTTGGATTTGCTGATTCCTCAGTTTGAGAAGCTAAGTTTTACTCATCTACTAAGAGAGAACAACAGGTTCGCAGATTCTTTAGCAACTCTATCTTCTATGATAGACATCCCGTGTGGAGTCCGAATGCGTCCAGTCATCATCGACCAGAAATTTGCACCTGCCTATGAGTCGATTGCAGCCATAGATGAAGTTCAGGACGAACACCCCTGGTATTACGACATCTGGAACTTCTTGGAGAAAGAAGCATACCCGCCAGGGGTAAATGCCAAAGACAAGAGGGCAATCAGAAGAATGGCAGTTCAGTTCATCATCTGCGGGGGTAAACTGTATAAACGGGGTCATCTCGGAATGCATAAACTGTGCGTTGATGCCGAAGAGTCAAAGCGTCTGATGGAAGCCATCCACGGGAGAGAATGTGGTGCACATATGAATGGAGTAATGTTGGCACGGAAGATCCTTAGACAAGGTTATTACTGGTCCACTCTGGAGGAGGATTGTATTGGCTTCGTCCGGCGATGTCACAAGTGTCAAATTCATGCAAATCGCATGAACATCCCGCCGTCAAAGCTGTACAACATGACTTCGCCATGGCCGTTTTCTGTCTGGGGAATTGATGTAATCGGAGCTGTTACGCCAAAGGGGTCAAATGGGCATGAGTTCATCTTGGTAGCGATAGATTATTTCACAAAGTGGGTTGAGGCCCAATCTTACGCAGTGTTGAAGGCTTCGCATGTAGCAAAATTTATCAGAAACAACATTATCTGTCGCTACGGAGTCCCAAATGAAATCGTTTTAGACAATGGTTCCCACTTCAAAAAGGAGGTGATCGACTTGTTGGAGAAATATAATGTGGCTTTTCATAAGTCATCTACTTACTGGCCGCAAACCAACGGAGCAGTTGAGGCCGCCAACAAGAACATCAAGCGCATACTACAGAAGATGGTGGAAACCTATCGGGACTGGCCAGATAAGCTGCCTTTCGCTCTGTGGGGCTACAGGACTTCAATCAGAACTTCTACTGGGGTGACTCCGTACTCATTAGTTTATGGGATGGAGGCCGTTCTGCCTATTGAGATTGAGGTCCCGTCATTACGAGTATTGGCCGAGTGCCAGTTAAGCAAGCAGTTGGCGAAAAAGCATTTGAGGAACTCATGCTTTTCGATGAAAGAAGGCTGAAAGCACTGTACCACATCCAAGGTTATCAACGCAGAATCGCCCGGGCTTTTAACAAGAAGGTTAAGTCCAGGAATTTGAAAGAATGAGATTTGGTACTCAAAGACAACCGAGCTTCCATCCACGACCCAAGGGGCAAGTTCAGACCCAATTGGACTGGTCCCTATATTATCAAGTCAATCTGGTCCGGTGGAGCTGTGGTTCTGATGGATTTAGATGGCTTAGAGTTTTCTCAACCGATCAACATGGACAAGTTGAAGAAATACTACCCCTGAGAGGCTCGCTAGGCCGAAAACCCGAAAGGGCAACCTAGGCAAAATTCAGAGCATAGAAAATTTGAAATTATAAGAGCTGAGCTCGCAAGGTTGAAAACCCGCAAAGGGCGGCCTTGCCAAAAGTTAGAGCGCAAAAGGAGAGTAAAAATACCCGAGCGAACCCAAGCCTGAACTACGTAAGGCTTGATTCCCATCTATGGGATACGTAGGCAGCTTCATCCTGAAGTTCAACCCCAATCTTTTCCCCGATCAACTTTGTCCATCTGATCATCTCAGCCATCTCTGTTCATCAGCACTTATCGTGATCTCCGGTACAGTGTTATTTAGACTAGGGGCAACTTTCCGTTGCAATGAAGTGTTGCGGCACCATGCAGACTAGGGGCAACTTTCCGTTGCTATGAATCGCCGAGGCACTTTTCAAACTAGGGGCAACTTTCCAGTTGCTAGGATCCGGGGTTGTGCATCTCAGTGATAGATCTCAGGCGTGTCCAGTTCTGATCGATATCGAAAATAGTTTTGAAAAGTTTTAATAAAAGTTGACTTTGTTCAAATTAATCTTTTCATAACTAAGACCATTTTTGGACCTAAAACGGAGAATTTTCAGTACCACAACCTTCAATTTCATTGATTTCAAGACAGAGTTCTCTTGCTCTTACATACAATCGAAGTTGCTTTTTATTACACTCATAATGAAAACTTGAAAGTACTAATAAAGCAATAAATCTGGGGCATAGTCAAGTCAAGTGTCCCTGCGCCCCCTCCCAGAGCTGGTTGAAGCCTCCGATGCCAACCTAGGCCCAACCTGTGCTTCTTCATTGAGCCAATCCCAGCATTCATCAGACAAAGTGCAACTAAAAGTAAGAGCAGGGGCCAGAAGCTCTCTAACTCTCCATGCCGCGGCTTGCCGAGCCAGCTGTGCGCCTCGAACTGGAAATGTAGCCGGATACTCTATCCCCTCTGGCGGGCAAGTCTGATCATGGCCGAACTGGTGCAGAATATGGAATGGGAAATAGAATACACAGTGAGTCAAGCCGATCAGTCGAATCCCGACCTGCCAGGACATGCTGTAGCTCATTGCCAGGAGATTGAGCCAAGGACAACGCCACGCAATGCGATCTGCCAACAAATTGCACATCCATTCAAACCACTATCCCTCATCAAGGGCATCGACTAGGCGTTGTCGGAAGAAGTAACCGCGGGCTGAGTAAGCAGGGCAAGAGTCCACAACTTGTAATTTATCCATCAACCATATCTGGGGAGGGATAAAAAATGAGAGAATAAAGAATAGAGAGATGTGCGATGAGAAAAAAGTAAGATAAGGGTTTTGTGAGAAAAACCGAGCCCGAGGGCCGAGTGATGTAAGGGAATACATATGTGAGCTTGGGTGGGAAACATTACCTGCAGCAGTATTGGACTCCCTGCAAACCTGGTTGTCTCCCAGCAGTGGAAAGCATCCAAGCCCATCAAGGTCTCGGCCAGAGTCATGGCAATGCAACTCTTTCCCTCTTTCAAGCCTTGAGCAACTTCAATCAGACGGGCGCCGGACCCTCCGAAGCTTGAGGCAAACAGAAAATGAGATAACAGGCACAAACAGAGAGCATGTTGTCGGAAGCCTTGCCAATGATGGTCGCTGCGGTCACCAGCACCGGAGAATCGGTAAATCAGGCTCGGGATATCCAACATTCCGTCACAGATCAGGGATCGAGCGTCATGCGCGTTGAGTCCGCACATTCGCCCTAAGGTTTGGGCATAGCCAAAATTGAGTTGGGGCAAGATCTCCTCACCTCGCTCAGATTCTATCAAAACTTTAAAATCTTCAAAAGTGAGACATACCTCTTGCCCTCCGAAGCTGAAGACGTGCGTCACTGGGTTCCAAAATCTCATCGCGGCATGGAGGAAAGGAAGGTGCAGTGAAGTCCGGCCCAGCGTGAATAGTGCATTCAAGCCGAAACCCCGGAAGTTCAACTTTTCCGAGCCATCTAAAGAAGAGATCCAAGATGTGAGATTTTCTGCGAGAAATGCCTCTATTTTGTGCAAAGCGGTGTTGAAATGAATAAGTTCCAAGGTTAGGGCTTTTATAGAGGGGTAAAACACTATTCAAAGGACACGTGTCAAAATTCTGGGGGTTGCGGGAGAGGTGGCCGGCTAGCCATCTATCCTAGTAGGCCGGCCACCCTCTAGTCTCCAGATGCAAAATATGTTCGGCCGCGCATTGGTCTTGTTTTGCCCTCCGGAAGGAAGTCTGAGGCATTTCTAGGCATCGGGAACGTCGAAGGCCTCCATTTCTCTCAGTTTCGGATGTGTTCCATCATCCAGATCGTCCGTCTGAAGTACGTTTTGTTGTATTTTTGCTTATCGAGTTGTTGTTTTGTTTATCGAGTTGTAAGTTTTGTCGAGCTGTCGCATTTTGTGTTTTGAGTTGTTACCTTTTTGTTTACACAATTTTGTTAAGTCTTGTTTATCGAGTTAGTAACATTGCTGTACTTTGCTTATCGAGTTGTAAACTTGCTAAGATTCTGTTATTTCTTAGTAAGTTGAGTTGTTCGATTTGTTGCGTCGGTTCATTACCTGACCCGGTAAATACACAAGGCACATTTTCATTCAATTCCATTTTGTGCAAAATGATGCGATGTGATGCTAAGAACTTTAAATACAAACATCTTTTCAAAAGGCTGTTTCATTCCATCATGTTTTACAACAGAATAAAGGTACAAGTTTTACAGGAAATAAAACTGCCTAACAATATGCAAAATGCTACAAACTACTAGTAAAAAGTAAAATAAAGCAGAAAATAACATCAATATCCTCGGGAACGGGAATGAGGAGGCCCTCTCATCCTCTTCTGCGGGATAACCTCTGTACCATCATCACCATCCGGGTCAGAGCTATCATCCTCCGGATCCCCCTCAGCCTCGTCTCCACTCCCGGAACCGAGACCGGAGCCTCCCTCCCCAGCAGATGTCTCTGACTCACGGTCTGCGACCTCCTCCTCCTCCTCCTCCTCAATAATGAGTGCCCTGCGTCTGCGAGACGACCCTGCTCCTCGAGCTCCTCGAAAAGGCCTAGATGGCCCAGCTCCCTGAGAAGGCCTGGATGGCCCCGCTCCTCGAAAAGGCCCAGATGGCCCAGCACCTCCAGCTCCCTGAGAAGGCCCGGGTGGCCCGGCCCGCGGCGGAGCATACACGGGAGGCATCTAAAAATGAAGAGTTCAAATACATCAGTTCAAATATGAAAAGCAGATGCAAGTACAATATGCGAGTGGGGTGTGTGCCAGATGTGCTCTACACAGCCTATCAATACAGCAAGATGTTCAAAACTAGCGTGTCATCAGAAATATGCTAAATACAGGAAAGGTGAACAGTACCTGCACGCCCATAATGGCCAGCTGTGCCTCCCTCTGTAGGATCATGCCCTCGAATGTGGCCAGCATCCCGAACAGCTCATACGTGTACTCAACTGGAGGCTGCAAATACAAATGCAAAACTATCAGCGAGGGAATGAATGTCCAAATGTCGGTGATAAATCAAAGTCAGAAACCATACCGGGGGCGAATCAGGGTCTCTAACATATCTGTGGTCAGGTAGAGGAGGCTCTAGCGAGACCTGGTAAGGAGTCCCGAACCGCCAACTCGTCAACTCGGTCGGCATGTCTGGCTACCCAGGATGATGAAGAGATGGAGGGATCGGAGGAATCGAACTACCTCTACCCCTAGATGCACCAGCCCTGCTAGAGGAGGGGATACCCGTAGCACCGGCACGACTCGAAGACGGTACATCAGTATGCCTCCGTGACGGAGCGCGCACTCCCGTCAAAGGGGGCATCAGATATATGCGACGATAGGTGGCGTAGTCCCCCTCCATGAGATGTAACAAAGCATCGGTGCCCTGCATAGCACTAATGACCTCTGGCGAGAGTCTATCGGCGATCCGCATAGTGGTGGAGGTCTGCAGAGAGGTCTGAGAATCGTACCCCCACACCTGACGCAGGAAGCGTTCCCCCAGGAACCATGCCCTACCAACTGGTCCTTCGAGCAGGAACCTATACTGGGAATTACTCGATCCTCCAGGATACGAATGTCGGAGACCGTCACCAAAGACCGCCCGAGTACGCCGTAATCTGCGGATAACCGATTACATAAATCGATCGTAATATCTTGGGCAGATCAAAGATGAAAATGAAAGGAACTGAGAGTTCTGAAATACCTCTGTTGTCCGCACAGTATCAAAATACTGTCGCAAGTAGAAGAGAGTCTCTCGAGCTCTTGGTCGGTGCTCGCCCTTGAATACCAGCGAAAACGGAGTCGTAAGGAGTCCTGCCACCTCCATCTCCGGGGCTAATGTGGGAAAGTATACGTACACCCATAGCTGAGAAAAGCAGCGCAGAATATGAATACAAAGTGCTAAAGGCAGAATACAGAGTGCAAAGTGCGCCATGTGTGCAATGAACAAGTAATAAGGAGCAGAAATGTAAATCAAGAGGATAGAACGTACCTTCCAGGCTCTCCAATAGTCGCCAAGTAAGTCTCCCCGCCCGCGAGAGGCTGCACCCATGTAACAATAGAGGGTAGCCAGGCCAGCGCCACCCCAGTCATATCGACTGACCTGTGACAGGTCCACTAGGGCACTCAGAAGATACAACCCAACAGTGTTCCCCCTATCGGCAAACAGAGTGGTGCCAAAGAGGAACATAAGGAAGCCACGGGCATACTGCTCAACCTCCTCGGGAGACTCAGGCTCCATCTCCGACCTCCGAAAACGGGAAGAGAACCAGGTGTACCGGAAGCTCTGTCTACAGGTGGGCGAGCCCCCAATAGATGTGTCCAAGCGGCCTCCCACTCTTCCATATCCTCGTCATAAGGTATGGGCCAACCGCCTATGTCTAGGCCGGTGAGTATGGCGAAGTCCAGCGGAGTCATGGTCATATCCCCGGTGGCAGAAAAGTGGAAGGAATTGGTGGTGTCCCACCATCTCTCCACCAAAGTAGCTAACAAAGTCCTGCTGGCAGGACAACGTGATAATCCCACGCAGAATGCTCCAAACCCTGCTAGATCGACGGATCGGACAGCCTCACAGGCTCGGCGTGCAGGTCTCTCATGGTAGAGCCGTATCCTCGTGCGGTCGAGAGCCACCTGATTCGAAGGAATACATGTGTTCAAGATAAAGCATAAGGCCGTGTGCAAATGAAATGAACAAGCTGTGAGCAAATGAAATGAACAAGCTGTGAGCAAATGAAATGAACAAGCTGTGTGCAAATGAAGTGAAGTAGCTGTGTGCAAATGAAGTGAAGTAGCTGTGTGCAAATGAAATTAATCAGTGGGCTGTGTGTTCACTCCAAATCTGGGCTGTGTGTTCAGTAAATTTGTGTTTTGGGCTGCATGTTCAAATTCTTAATCAGTGTGGGCTATGTGTTCACTTCAAATCTGGGCTGCGTGTTCAGTAAATCAGAGTTTGGGACTGTGTGTTCTACTCTCAATCAGTGGGCTGTGTGTTCACTTCAAATCTGGGCTGCGTGTTCAGTAAATCAGAGTTTGGGACTGTGTGTTCTACTCTCAATCAGTGTGGGCTGTGTGTTCACTTCAAATCTGGGCTGCGTGTTCAGTAAATCAGAGTTTGGGACTGTGTGTTCTACTCTCAATCAGTGTGGGCTGTGTGTTCACTTCAAATCTGGGCTGCGTGTTCAGTAAATCGGAGTTTAGGGCTGTGTGTTCTACTCTCAATCAGTGTGGGCTGTGTGTTCACCATCAACTTGGACTACGTGTTCAGAAAGATCGGAGTTCCCGGGACTTGAAAAAGTTCAAGAAAAGTGCACTTTCTGGCGCGAAATCGCTTCGCCGGAACTTCAGCTACAATTTCTGACATGTGTCTCATCATCACTCATCAAAATCAAGGTGTATCCTTTTCAAACATGTTGTAACCTCTTCAGGAGGTGAATCAGAGGCCGCGATCAAGTTGCCTTCGCCGAAATGCGCGTTTCCCAGCTCGTTGTTTCAAGAACAAACCAAGCGCCGATTTATGCTCGTTTTGCATTGTTTTGCATATAGCTTGCATTCTTGTGAGCATTTTCCATTGTCATGCATGTTTTCTTGGTGTACCATACCTCTGTGCTTGAGTGTGCAGTGTCACGCTGCGTTCTTTCGCGTTGCGATGCATTCACTTTCGCCGACACTACGTGTGTCAAACTTTCTAACCACAGAATCACATCGAATATATGTTGTTGGCATATTGCTCTTGTTGGATTTCTCTCTTTTGCAGGCACGATATTGTATGTACGGTTCATTTGAGGTCAAAAGGTGCATTTAATCGACCAGCAGTATCGTATCTTCTCCGTGTGAGACGCGACGAGAATTGAATGATTCTCCGCATTCCTAACTGCATGAAATGTAGTTGTTGCTTTGCATTCTTGCTTAAAACTGTTGCATCTATTTGCGAATACTTGCCTCATTACAGCTTGCTGCATTTGCATGATCATTTGGCTCTGTGCAGGTCGCTTTTCATTTTGCCCCCCCTGCCTGCGGGCACATATCTCTATTCATCTTGTATGATTGTCTAAGTCTTCGGCCTTGTCAAAAATGGGTTGTCTCTGGGCTTTGACATTCACTCCCGTCATGTCCTGACTTCCGAGTTCTGTCAAAGAGGGGCAACTGTAGACACCCCATTTTTGACCGACCTTAAGACTCAGACGTCGCCGATTGAGCGCTCGGTGATGTTGCATGTTGTGCTCGTTCAGAAGTTTCAGAGTCGCGGCCGTGCGCCCTGCCTCCGGACTTCCGAACCTTCTTCGTGTCTTGTCTCGGTTTGCTAACCAGACTCAGTTGTCTCTGTTTTCTTTCCTGAGGGGAGGGAATGGTCCCGTAGACCATCTCCCAGTGGCCGTGAGCTACTTTTTGTGGCCGTAGGCCATTTTGCCCATTTCGGAGCTCCTGAGCCGTCACAAGCCGTGTGCCTCGGTTCGGGACCACCCAACCATCTCCGATTCCTCCGGTTCCGCATGCATCTCATTTACTCCTTTTAAGGGACACTGGTCTTAGATACCCACTGCGGGCCAAACAACACTTTCGGTGCTTAATCGGGTTTTGACCCCGAATCATGGTTTTGGCCCCGAGCATTCGTTTTGCATCGGTTTTGTTCATTTTTGGCAGTACCTCTGTTTTATCATAAGGAAGGTCACCGGAGGGTGGGAGGACAGCAATTGTCTCAAGAACTGTTATGCTCCTCCCGGCCCGTTTTTTCTCACTTCCGGGCTAATGTTGAACACCCTAGGGCCATTTTCTTCGAGCCAAAACCACATATTTGTGTTGTACACACATGGGAGGACCCTAAAAAATAGATCTCGACTAGTAATTCTTCTTTTCATTTTTGGACCTCTCCTAGAGGTGGCTTGTTGTCTCTCCTGCTTCAGAGTTGCCAAATTCCAACCACAGGGCCTTGTTGTATACACATGGGAGGACACCAACCTTTGGTGGCCGGCCAGAATTCTCACTTTCCATTTTTGCCCTTGGCCGGCCGGCCATGGGGGGTGGCCGGCCGGCCACCTCCAGTAAAAGCACATGGCCGGCCTGCATCCTCAGTTTGAGTTCATTACAGTTGTATAGTTGTTTCTCCAAAATATCTTTGCATCCGGGGGATATTTTGGGTGGGAAAGCTTGGGTACATTTCCCTCCTCTTTTACACCCGCTTCTTAGCCTTTATAAGTGGCTGGCCAGCTCCTTCATTAGGGTTAGAAAAACTCCCCTTAAGAGCTCATATACATTGGCTTACATCTCCCTCTCCAAAAACCTCCAAAATCCTTAAGTTTTGGCCTCATTTGTTCATCAACACCAAGCACTACCTTCACCACTTCCATTCCAGCAGCAAGGGAAGATTTTTTAGAGGCTAAGAAGCAACAAACTCAAGCCAAGAAGCAACCAAAGTGTAGTCTTCAAGGGTAAGTCACTATTTCCCCTTTTCTAGCACTTTTTTGGCATCATTTTTCTACCCTATTTGCTCGTGGTTTTGGGCTCCGACCCTAACTAATCTTAGGCCTATTTTGAGCCCCTCTTCAACATTGAAGAAGGGCTCAACCTTGTTTGGAACTTCTATATACTACTTGTCTCAATATCCATCTTATATGCCATAATCTTGCATAGTAATTTTGGCTTATGTACATTTGTTTTTGGAGCATACCTTAAACTGTGATTAAGCTTATTTTGAGCCCCTCTACAACATTGTAGAAGGGATCAACCTTGTTTGGTGCTTCCATGCATGACCTATCATTATACCCCTATTCGGTCCACCATTTTGCATGATTTTTTAGGCCTATCTTGCTTCTGTTTTTGGCTATGATCAGAACTGAAAATAGTCTTAAAATGACCCACTCTTCATGTTTTGTTAAGGGTCTTAGGATGTTTGGTGAATGCTTGGTATACCTCTCTTTATAGCCCTTTTTTGGCTCATATTTTGCATGCTATGTTGAGCATATCTACATACTGTTTTGGGGGTTTTCATAAGCTGTAAATGTTCATATTTTTGGTCCCTCTTAAGTGTTGTAGAACTGTATTTTTCAGTTTGAGCATTGCGTATACCATCTGCTTCATTGTTCCTTTTTTTCCCCCCATTTTTGCATGCTATTTTTTCCATACTTGTGATTGTTTTTTGGCCATGCTTTGTACTGGAAAAATGCTAGTTTAGGAACTGCCTAGCATCTGTCTTTACACTTCATGTCCATATTGTGCATGTTTGGCATAGTTGCAAGTCATTTCGGGTACTTAGCATAGCATTTCGGGCATCGGGTATAATTTTGCTATAATTCGGGGGCTATTTTTGCATCATTTTGGCTGCTGAAATTTGCATTTTCCATATGCCATATGCCACGTCTCATTTCGCATGCCATTTCATGCCTTAGGGCCATTGCCTCGGTTTGCGTGCCCACGGGCACGCATTTCGAAGCATCTCATTTTCATCTCTCGGCCTCTTATGTGAGTGTGGCTAAGGCCCTCTCATGTTGGTATAAGCCCGTCATTGCATTTAGGCCGTTTCATGCCTTTATGTCATTGCCTCGGTTTGTGTGCCCGTGTGCACGCATTTCGAGGCACTTCACTTTTATCCGACGGTCTCTTATGTGAGTGTGGCTGAGGTCCACTCATGTTTGTATAAGTCCAATTGCATTGCGTATGCCATTTCATGCCTTAGGATCATCGCCTCGGTTCACGTGCCCGCGTGCACGCATTTCGAGGCATCTCATTTTCATAGCATTGTGCATGCTAGGATTGTATTTTAGTTGCATTCATGCATATCATGCATATTGCATCGTGTTCGGGATAGGAGTTAGCCCGGGCACGGGAAACGAGGCGCGTTCCGTACTCCGAGTGACGGAACGTGTCTCAATTCCCAAGTCACCGACACTCTGGATTACCCATGATGGAGCTAGGTTTTGTTGTAGCATTCATCTGCATTCACCCCATATTGAGTTGCGCAATCCGACTCCTCGGCCATCATGCATCGATGTGCGTGATTGGTGGCACGAGGATCGAGGCATGCATATATTTGTGGCTATGCCCTTCTCCTGCTCTCTGTTGCAGCAAAATGAAGAATCAGCAACTTTCCGGAGTCTGGCACGCATTTCGAGAAACATCGCAAACAGAGGCTAATTGGGGCATCCCAGTGGATTTCCGCGCAAGGCAGCCCAACATGCATCATTTCATTATCCGAAGCGGAGTCAAGGTAGCCCCTGGCTTGCACGCCAATTTTACAGCTTTCTTATTTAATTTGATAATTATTTAGGAATTTGTATATTTATTATTCGGACTGTATTATTCAGACTGTATTATTCTTTTATTTCAGACTGTATTATTTATTTGGACCCTCTGCGCGAGGGCATAATTGTAATAAGTGTGGGTGAGTGTGATGTATGTCTTCCAACCCCACGTCTTTCTTCCCTTTTATTTACCCGCTTACGATGGTTAGATATAGGGCATATTTCAACTAGCATACTGATGTAATGACATATTTGCATCATTCATCTGCTTTTGCACATAAGACTCGGCGCATCATACAAACTGCATTTGTATTTCAATTCCAAACTGAATACATGTTAGTTGTAGCATTCCATATGCCATGTTTAGAATAGCCGAGCCTGCTATAGTTTGCATCTTTGCATGTGTTGCATTAGGCATTGCAGTGTATCTAGGATCATGCATGATTTCTAATTGGTTTTCTGTTTTGACTTGGAGTACTCGGTGAGTTTTATGCTTTAGCATCCTTGCATGCGTGTGAGTGCTGCCATGAATAGCATGCTTACCATGAGGCTATGTGCTTATGTGATATAACTGCCTTGAATGCCTGTGGGTGGAGGTTAGGTTACTTGGGTTGGAACAATTCATCAAATGCCTGTTTTAAGCCCACTAGATAGTGGCAAAATCATATTTTCTTAAGCCCACCCGAGGGTGGCAAATCCACGTCTTAGCCTACCTGCGGGTAGCACCATCAAACCATTTTCAAACAAACAAACATGAAGTATCTTGTTCCAATTCAGGCAATTCAATCTATATTTGTATGCTGTGCGCATCACATAGTAACCTAGGCTAATAACCGGAATAAGAACTCACAAAGTTTTCAAAAACAGATATCATGGTTAGTAGAGGCCGGTTTTTGACCGGGTGAGCGGGGATGCTCACGAAGTGACGTTCCCCAATCGTACCCAAGTTCCCGAGCCGAGGAAACTTTGGTGATGACGGACACGTGACCTTTGGCACCGAGTCAGGGTTTCCTAAATTTTCCATTTAAAAATATTTAGGTGGCGACTCTGTATCTGGCGAAGCAGTCCATGTTTGGCACTTCTTTCAAAAAATTCGTTTTCAAAACGATTTGCCAGATTTGGACTCTTCGGTTCAAGATTAAGAACCGTGACATTTGAGTCCTTCGAACTGTAGTGACCCATTATCGAACCAGAACGCCGGGGGGGGGGGGGGGAAGACTCGCACTCCCTTCCCCCGGGATGCGTTCGGGGACGTCTACAGTTTCCCCGAACGCATCCTGGGGGAAGGGACTCGCACTCCTTTCCCCCGGGATGCGTTTGGGGACGTCTACAGCGACCAAGTCTTCGCTCAAGCGAGCCTGTCCAGTTTAAATAGGCAGCATCGGGATTTGATCAGTTTTTTTTCTATCTTCTTTTGTTCTAAAGCCTAAGGTCCGACTTCTCTCTCTCCCTATTCACCTTTTCTCTTAGGTTTGATCTATTTGGGGTGGGTTTCTACCTTAGATCCTTTGTTAAAAAGATAGTGTGGGTCGAGGGCGTTAGTTTAATCTGAACGATCTTGGATATGGAGCACTTTGGATTTTGGGTCGTCATCTCCATCTTCTCCATTTTTGTTGTTTCTTTAAGGTAGGGATTTCCTACTCCAATGTATACGTTTTGTTCTAAGTTCTGGCATTTTAATATGTTGGGGGTATTTTGGTAATTTTGGGAAAAACCCTAGTTTTTTAAATAAATTGAATTGTATATTTAATTTAAGGAACATTGGGGAAATTAGTTAAATTCATGAGATTGAAGAATTTATTGATTAAATGGGGTAGTTGGTTAATTTAAATCACTCGTCTATTTAATTGTTGAATTATTTATTTTCAAGTCTAGAAATAACTGTTTTGGGCTATTGGTGGAGGATAGTCGTGATTGTTGTAGACATTGCATGTGGATTAGGGATAACTGAAACTAATCACATTAGTTAAGTCATTAACTTTGACTGTTGAATTAATACAGACATTATGTGTAATGATTGTGTGTTGTATATGTTATGTGTTTACATACATTGCATTGTGTGGGAGGAGATATGGGATGTACTCCACGGTTTAGGGGAAGATAAGGGATGGACCTCTAAACCGGATTTTGTTTGGGAGGAGATAGGGGATGGACTCCATTAGCATTACTTTTGTCTGTGCTTAATTATATTGAAGTGTTTTTATTGATACAGCACTAAAATGTGTATCAAAATGGAAGTATGAAGTGTTTTGATATGAGCTTGAGTCTCATTTGTGTTGTTGATATTGGAAGTAAATGTGAAATTAATATATATTTCACTGTTGTAAGTTTGGCCAGGTTCTGAGCCATATTGGTAATAATGAAAAGTGAAACATGTCATAGATAACGATATAGTGATTATCTTGTTTGACCATCTATTAAATGCTATTTCTTTATTCAATGCTTATATTTGGTTTAGTATATTTCTACTGGGCTGTGGCTCACCCTATATGGGAACATTATTTTCAGGTCCAAGTGATTTGCTACCTCCAAGGAATTAGCTTGGAAGGAATTGGACTTTGAAGCCTTGATTTTAGTTATTTGTTTTTATTTGAATTACATGTAAACATTCAAGCCTAGGGCTTTACTTGTATTTGAGTTAGGACTCATAATTTTGTGTCCAAGTGTTGGCTTGGCAAGATGTAAGCCCCTAGGGCATTTATTTTGATGATACATGTAATGTCTTTATTTAGACATACTCTGATGAATGAATTGTGGTTTATTTACTTCAGTAATGCATCTTATTATTGTGTATGTTGGGTTATATATTTTGAGGGCGTTACAACTTGGTATCAGAGCGTACCAAGTTTGAATACTTTGGGTACGTGGGAAGTGATTAGTATCACAATGGGTTCGTCTCGTTTGATAGAGACTTAGTGTAATGTTATATGTTTATTTGAAAACATGTTTATGTGATTATGTGGGTATGGAACGTAGTTTCTAGGATGTTGATTGGACCCTTGAGTTTCTAGTAGTCTTGTTGGAAAGGCACTTGATCACTGCTGCTTCCAACCGGAACTATAGTAACACTTTGGGACTATCATTATTCGAGAATGAAATTCGTAGGTGCTTATGTGATTATGTGCTTACGTGGAATGAATTATTGTTGTCCAATGCATTAGGACGCGAGTGTTTAGCTTCGGCACATTTATTAATGTGCTAACGTCTTTGTTTTCCTTTATTAGGATGTCAGGACGAGGACGAGGACGCGGTAGGCGTGGTAGGCCGGGTAGGCAAGAGGTGCCTGTGCCAGAGGAGATTTCGGGCAGTGTAGGAGGGAGTTGGTCAGGCCAATGTGGCCGAACCAGTAGGCCAGCAGGCTATGGGCGCTTTAGCCCGAGAGATAGCAGGGGCATTCAGGGAGTCAGTAGGCATTCTCGAGTGAGAATCGTGCTCAAAGTTGTTGTTATGATGCAGGACCCTCCTTTCTGAAGAGGGAGTTTTTCCGGTCTAATCCGGATGAATTTGTTGGTGACCTTAAAGAGCCGCTTAAGGAAGATGAATGGCTCGAGCAGACAACAAAAACGTTTGAGATGCTTGGCATCGAAGACGAGGGGTTGAAGGTGACTTTGGCATCTTTTCAGCTGAAGGGGGATGCAGGTCAGTGGTGGAAGTTCACCAAAGGTCGTATAGGAGGTACATGGGAGGCTTTTGTGAATGCTTTCCAGGAGAGGTTCTTATCTCCAGCAGTCAGGGAGAAGCTGAGAGACCAGTTCTGTCAGCTTAAGCAGTTGAGTTCATCAGTGGCCGAATTTGAGGATGCATTCACTAGTTTGTCCAGGTTTGCACCTTAGTTGGTGGCGTCTGAGGAACGCCGTTGCATTGAGTTTGAGAAGAAGTTGAGACGTGGCCTCAAGCTGAGAGTTGTAGGGTCTATGATTCGGGATTATGGGCGTCTGGTGGATGCTACAGCCCATACTGAGATCATGATCCAGGAAGAGGAGGAAGGGCAGAAAGGCTCCAAGAGGAGTCAGGATGGCCAGAGTGATGGTAGGAGACAGAAGGGTTTTAACCCTCAGCAGTCTTAGGGTAGCTTTTCCAGATCGACTTTTCCTGTGCCGAGTGCTAGTTCGGGGAAAGATAGCCAGGGAGACATTACCTGTTTTAAGTGTGGCCAGCTAGGCCACAAGTCTCCAGTTTGTCCTCAGAGAGGAGGAGTACAGAGAGCAGCATCTTCTTCGGCTCGATCTCAGAGCCAAAGTCAGGGTAGAGGCCAACCGCTCACTTGTTTTCAGTGTGGTCAGGCAGGGCACATGAAGAGGTATTGCCCGTAGTTGGGTGGCACATCTGGTGCATCTGGTTTGAGGCAGACTCAGGTCGCCAGCCACTCGATGGTCAGCCTCAAGGGCCAATCAGGCTTCATCGTCTAGTCTGCGGCAAAGATCGTATGCTCCTAGGGGTGAGCAGGTTGATCAGAGGTCATCTGCAAGGCGTGTATCTTTATTATCAAGACAGATCTGCATCGCTCCATCTGTTGTGAGAGGTACCTTCTTGTTTTGCACTTCTGTTGCTAGTGTTTTGATTGATACGGGTGCATCTCATTCCTTTGTGTCTACTGCATTTGCATCTGTTTTGGAGTTGGAGTTAGCACAGTTAGCATCTCCTATTTGTGTAGTGTCACCTCTTGGGAGCGAATTGATCTTGAAACAAGGTGTTAGGGGTTGTGATATAGAGGTCGACTATCATAGACTTCCGTTTCCTTTTGTAGTTATGCCCATGAAGGGCTTTGATGTTATTTTGGGTATGGACTGGTTATCGTCATACTGGGCAGTTATTGATTGCTACCGTCAGAGGGTCACTTGTTGTACCGTGAGCGGGGAGTGTTTTCACTTTTTGGGGGACCGGGTTGGTAGTGTTTTGCCTTCGGGGTATGATCTGCGAGGGCGGAGTGAGCTTAGTGGTCTACTTGCTAGCTTTGAGAGTGGTGAGTGTGATGAGACCCAAACTGTGTTGCCGAGAGTGATTTGTGAGTACTCGGACGTCTTCCCCGAGGACCTTGTTAGTTTGCCACCTCACAGAGAGATTGAGTTCTCTATTGACTTAGTCCCCGACACGGCGCCGATTTCTATGGCACCTTATCGTTTTGCCCCAGCTGAGTTAGTTGAGTTGAAGATTCAGCTCCAAGAGTTGCTAGATAAGGGCTATATCCGTCCTAGTGTTTCGCCGTGGGGAGCGCTAGCCCTTTTTGTTAAAAAGAAAGGTGGTGCTTTGAGACTTTGTATAGATTACCAAAAATTGAATTAGGCTACGGTGAAGAATAAGTACCCTATGCCTCGTATAGATGATCTATTCGACCAGTTGAAGGGTTCCCATTGTTTTTCTAAGATAGACTTGAGATTGGGTTATCATCAGTTGAGAGTCAGGGAAGAAGATATTCCGAAGACGGCATTCTGTACGCGGTATGGCCATTACGAGTTTTTGGTGATGCCATTTGGGCTCACCAATGCACCGGCAGTGTTTATGGATTTGATGAACCGGATCTTCCGGAAATTCTTAGATCGTTTTGTAGTTGTTTTCGTAGATGACATTCTTATCTATTTACCGTCAGAGGAGGAGCACAAGGAACACTTGAGAGTGGTGCTTGAGTTACTTAGAGCCCATAAGCTTTATGCTAAGTTTGGGAAGTGTGAGTTCTGGTTAGAAGAGGTGAAGTTCTTAGGCCACGTAGTTTCTGGGGAAGGGGTGTCTGTTGATACATCCAAGACGAAGGCAGTGCAAGATTAGGCACATCCTAAGAGTGTGTTTGAGATCCGTAGTTTTCTGGGATTAGCTGGGTATTATCACCGGTTTGTGAAAGATTTCTCTAGGTTAGCTTCGCCTTTGACTAGCTTGACTCGGAAGGGAGTCAAATTTGTATGGAGTGAGACTTGTGAAAAGTCGTTTCAGGAGTTGAAAGTTAGACTGACCACCGCTCCAGTCTTGATTATTTCGGAGAGAGGGTTGGGTTATGCAGTCTATTGTGATGCCTCACGAGAGGGTCTGGGTTGTGTATTGATGCAAGAGGGGAAAGTGGTTGCCTATGGCTCACGTCAGTTGAAAATTCACGAGAAGAATTACCCTACACATGATTTAGAGTTAGCAGCTGTGATATTTGCCTTGAAGATTTGGAGGCATTATCTTTACGGTGAAAGGTTCGAGGTATTCTCGGATCATAAGAGTCTAAAATATCTGTTCACACAAAAAGACTTGAACTTGAGGCAAAGGAGGTGGATGGAGTTCATTGAGGATTATGATTTTGAGTTGCATTATCATCCAGGGAAGGCCAATGTGGTGGCCGATGCCCTTAGCAGGAAACCTGTTGGTGACATAGCTAGTATAGCCATCCGGGAGTGGGAGATGTTGGGTGCACTTGGAGAGTTTGATTTGCTTCTGGGCGAATCCGCTGAGGCTGCGGCCTTGTTTTCTGTTGTTGCGCAGCCTACACTTGTGACCCGAGTGTTAGAGGCTCAGAGGGGTAACCTTGAGGTAGAATCCCTCCGAGAAAAGATCTCCAGTGGGAAGGTTGAGAAGGGTTTTACGGTGTATCCCGACCTGAGTGTGAGATACCGAGACCGTCTGTTTGTGCCGGAGTCTTGCCAAGAGGAAGTACTCCGAGAGTTTCATCATTTGCGCCTTGCGGTGCATCCAGGAGGCACTAAGATGTATCGGGATTTGGGTTGCCAGTTTTGGTGGCGGGGTATGAAGAGAGATGTGGCAGCTTTCGTGTCAAGGTGCCTTACTTGTCAGCAAGTGAAGGCCGAACATCAGAGGCCAGCGGGTTTGTTACAACCCTTGCCTATTGCCGAGTGGAAGTGGGAGCATGTCACTATGGACTTCGTTGTAGGTCTTCCGAGGACTCAGCGGGGTAGTGATGCTATTTGGGTGGTTGTAGACCGGTTGACTAAATCAGCGCACTTTATTCCTATGCGCATGAAAGATTCAGTAGATCATCTAGCTGACTTGTATATTCGGGACAAAGTGAGGTTGCACGGGGTCCCAGTAACGATTGTCTCAGATAGAGATCCTCGTTTTACTGCTAGGTTGTGGCAGAGTTTGCAGAGTGCTTTAGGCACCAAGTTGACCTTTAGCACGGCTTATCATCCTCAGACTGACGGGCAGTCCGAGCGTACTATTCAGATCCTTGAGGATATGCTTCGGGGTTGTGTTCTTGATTTCAGTGGGTCGTGGGAGAGGCACTTGTCTTTGGTAGAGTTTGCCTACAACAACAGTTTCCAGTCCAGTATCGGTATGGCACCGTTTGAGGCCTTATATGGCTGACCTTGTAGGTCTCCAGTTTGTTGGGCCGAGGTGGGTGATGCACTTTTGTTGGGTCCAGAGTTAGTGAGGGAAACGACGGAGAAAGTTGAGTTTATCCGTAAGAGACTTGTTACAGCCTAGAGTCGTCAGAAATCTTATGCCGACCGTAGGAGGAGACCTTTGGTGTTTGAGGTGGGTGATCATGTCTTTCTGAAGATATCACCTAGACGGGGATTGATGGGGTTTGGGAAGAGCGGGAAGTTGTCCCCTCGGTTCATTGGGCCTTTTGAGATCCTTGAGAGGATTGGCGAGGCTGCTTATCGTCTAGCTTTGCCACCACAGTTATCCGGAGTTCATGATGTGTTTCATGTAAGTATGCTTCGGAAGTATGAGCCGGATCCATCACATGTATTGGATTGGACTGACTTAGTTGTTGATGAAGATGCCTCATATGAGGAGAGACCGGTTCGGGTCTTGGATAGGCGGGATCAAGTTTTGCGAAACAAAACCATCCCTTTGGTAAAAGTTTTGTGGAAACATCACGGGGTGGAGGAAGCCACTTGGGAACGTGAATTGGAAGTCCGCGAGAAATATCCGGACATGTTTAGTGATTTGTAATTTTGTATTTAGATTTTGTAATATTGTTGAACTTAAGAACTTTATATATGTCTTAAGTTGGAAAAAATTGAGAATGTTTTGGTTTAATGTTAATAATTTGAAACTTGCCTTATAATGAAAGTTTAGTATAACATTCATTATGTTGAATATATTGTTGAATTCGAGTTCTATCATGAAATTGAATATGATATTGAAACTGTTGAGATTGAAAGGAAAAATGCAAAAAATGCATAATATTGTTGCATGTTGTAATGCATGTTGTCTTGTATACATATTGTGAGATGCCTCTTGATAAGAGATGAAATGACCGGTATTGGGTCAAGTTGTTCATTATTGTAATGTCATGTTGTTGGAATTGGAGAAAAACCTGTTTTCAAAAACTTATGCTTAATTTCGGGGACGAAATTCTTTTAAGGGGGGGAGGTTATAGCAACCCCGGTCTTTTTCCATTTGATTGTTGTATCCGGACTTATGTTCCATAGATTCTGTTTTTATATATTTGTTGTTGTCGTCTTTTCATTCCCTATTCTTGAATCATAGGATGTGTTGGGCAGGTTTGTTACAGGTTGGTTGGAGTTGGAAACCAAGTGTTGCTGTCCAAAATTTTATGTCTTCGCTCGAGCGAGGAGTTGGTCGCTCGAGCGAGCGACTGCGTCTAGTATAGACCTGAAAGCAGTGTTTCTTGGCTCGAGCGAGCTTTTCTTCGCTCGAGCGAGTTTCGAGTCCTTCGCTCGAGCGAGCATTCTGTCGCTCGAGCGTGCTTCTGGGTTGCAGACCTGAAGCATCGTTTTGTTGGCTTGAGCGAGCTTTCCTTCGCTCGAGCGAGTTCTTTTTGTTTCTGGTCGCTCGAGCGACCAAGTCTTCGCTCGAGCGAGCCTGTCCAGTTTAAATAGGCAGCAGCGGGATTTGATCAGTTTTTTTTCTATCTTCTTTTGTTCTAAATCCTAAGGTCTGACTTCTCTCTCTCCCTATTCACCTTTTCTCTTAGGTTTGATCTATTTAGGGTGGGTTTCTACCTTAGATCCTTTGTTAAAAACATAGTGTGGGTCGAGGGCTTCAGTTTAATCTGAACGATCTTGGATTTGGAGCACTTTGGATTTTGGGTCGTCATCTCCATCTTCTCCATTTTTGTTGATTTCTTTGAGGTAGAGATTTCCTACTCCAATGTATATGTTTTGTTCTAAGTTCTGGCATTTTAATATGTAGGGGGTATTTTGGTAATTTTGGAAAAAACCCTAATTGTTTAAATAAATTGAATTGTATATTTAATTTAAGGAACATTGGGGAAATTAGTTAAATTCATGAGATTGAAGAATTTATTGATTAAATGGGGTAGTTGGTTAATTTAAATCACTCGTCTATTTAATTGTTGAATTATTTATTTCCAACTCTAGAAATAACTGTTTTGGGCTATCGGTGGAGGATAGTCGTGATTGTTGTAGACATTGCATGTGGATTAGGGATAACTGAAACTAATCACATTAGTTAAGTCATTAACTTTGACTGTTGAATTAATACAGACATTATGTGTATTGATTGTGTGTTGTATATGTTATGTGTTTACATACATTGCATTGTGTGGGAGGAGATATGGGATGTACTCCACGGTTTAGGGGAAGATAGGTGATGGACCTCTAAACCGGATTTTGTTTGGGAGGAGATAGGGGATGGACTCCATTAGCATTACTTTTATGTGTGCTTAATTATATTGAAGTGTTTTTATTGATACAGCACTAAAATGTGTATCAAAATGGAAGTATGAAGTGTTTTGATATGAGCTTGAGTCTCATTTGTGTTGTTGATATTGGAAGTAAATGTGAAATTAATATATATTTCACTGTTGTAAGTTTGGCCAGGTTCTGAGCCATATTGGTAATAATGAAAAGTGAAACATGTCATAGATAACGATATAGTGATTATCTTGTTTAACCATCTATTAAATGCTATTTCTTTATTCAATGCTTATATTTAGTTTAGTATATTTCTACTGGGCTGTGGCTCACCCTATATGGGAACATCATTTTCAGGTCCAGGTGATTCGCTACCTCCAAGGAATTAGCTTGGAAGGAACTAGACTTTGAAGCCTTGATTTTAGTTATTTGTTTTTATCTGAATTACATGTAAACATTCAATCAAAACTTTGATTTCCCTTGATCCATTAGAGTTTTTCCCTTTGTCCCTTCATCAAAGTTGAAGAGCTCCTCAAGAGTTACATTGTGTGCGGTGAAGATCGGGATTCGTCACCGTTGATTTTTGGGGATTTCATCTCTTTTCTCTCCAAGAACTTAAGGTAGGGATTTTTCTTAGAATTATATATATATATTTGCAAGTTTTGGTTAATTTCGAGATTTCCTCTTTAATTGGTCTGAAAATTGGTTTTTGGCTCTAGAAGTTAGTAGTTTTGTAAAAGGAATCCATCTTTTGTTTCTTTTTAAAGATTTTCTTGAATAGTTGAATCACATTGACTTAAGAATGATGTTTTTGGTGAGGTTTTACTAAGAAATGAAGAAGTGTCTAGTTTTGGGTGAAAAACCTAGAAATTGGGGATTTTGAAAAATGTTGAAAATCTATGAAATTTTCTTGTGTTAAATGATGGAGTGAGTGGAAATTTCATATTGTTGTTTGCAAATATGGAAACTTTCTTGATGTATGAGGATTTGGAGATCTTGTTTGAATTTATTGAATGCATATACATATGTTGTTATGAAATGGCAAATTGTTGAGAACGCATGAAATGTGGAATTGTTGCTACACTTGGATATATATATATATATATAAACATATATATTCATACATGATAATTAATGAAATCGCATTGGAAAGGAAAAATGAGAATTTGTGATCAAATTTGATAAATTGTGTGGGAAATATTGTCAATGGAGGATTATTATTTTGCCTTGATATATATATATATATTGCATTGGCATTTCTATTATTGCATAGTTACAAATTTTGAGTTGAGATTTGAAAAACATTTGCATTGGGAAAGAAATGTGGTGAAATGAAACTATCAAAATGTTTTGGGGTAAATATGTTGGTAAGTCTGGATAGGAGGTGTAGATGGAATTGATTAAGTTGGCTTGAGTGTCCGGGGTGAAAGACCGAAAAACATGCGCGGAGGAGGTACCACTTCCCTTCCGGTTAGCAAACGGTAAAGTAGGGTATTGGTAGTTCTAAAATTTAGCCCATTAAATATAAAACATAACATACATTATTAAAAGAAAACATTATATTATTTCATTCATCAGAATATTACGAAATAAAACATCAAAATAAATGTCCTACGGGCTTACATCTTGCCAAGCCAACACTTGGACACAATTCCATGAGTTCTAACTCAAAACAAATAAAGCCCTAGGCTTGAATGTTTACATAGTTCAAATAAAACAAATAAAACACATAAAGCAAGTCTTCAAGTCCAAATTCTCACAAGCTAAGTCTTGGGAGGTAGTGAACCACCTGAACCTGAAAATGAAGTTCCCATATAGGGTGAGCCACAGCCCAGTAGAGAAACACTAAACCAAGCATAAGAATTAACTAAAGCAGTAGCACCCGATACATGGTTAACACAAAATATTCAATTTGCAATATTATGACACGAATGTCTATGCTGTCTATGACACATGGTCTATGACACAATATACTTTTCATTCATACAGACATGGCTCCAAACCTGGCCAAACAACTCAACAAGGATAACAAATCAGGTTAAACCTTTCTTATAACAAAATAAACACACATGCTGGTGTTATAACAATCTCAATCAAATCCACTTCCATACTTCTCAACTGACACACATGGTGGTGATGTATCATATCAATCAACAAATAGAAATATTTCTATTATCAATAAGCACACACATATGTGATGCTACTGGAGTCCATCCCCTATCTCCTCCCAACAAATCCGATTTAGAGGTCCATCCCCTATCTTCCCCTAAACCGTGGAGTTCATCCCCTATCTCCTCCAAAACCCAATGCATATGCAACATAATCAAACTTGCCATATACAACACATAATCAATACACGAATGTTCTGTATTAACTCAACAGTCAAATAAATGACTCAATTTCAGTTATACCTAAGCCGCATGCAAGGTCTACAACAATCAATGGCTATCCTCCACCGATAGCCCAAAACAATTATTTCTAAACAAGAAATAAATATAACAACACAAATAATCTCAATTTCACAGATGAGTGATTAAATATCCAACTACATCAATTTATCTCATAATTCCCCAATTTCATGAATTAAACCCAATGTCACAATCTTCCCTTAAATTAATTATATAAATTAATCTATGACAAACCCTAAGGTTTCTCCCAAAATTACCAAACTACCCCCACATACCAAAATACCACCACTTAGGATTAAAACGTATAAATGGAGTAGGAAATCCCTACCTCGAAGATATAACTCAAAAAGAAGATGAAGATGATGTCCAAAACTTCAAAGTGCTCCAAATCTACAATTTCTCAGATTAAATGAAAGCCCTCACTCTCCTCTATCTTATTTGTAAAGCAACTAGGGTAAAAACACACCCTAACTAGATCAAACCAAGGAGAGAAGATGATTTGGGAGAGAGAAAACTCGTAACCTAGGGTTTTATAAACTGAAAGGGGCTGAAAAATGGATCTGAAACACGCTGCTGCGTATTTAAACAAAATAGGCTCACTCGAGCGAAGACCTGGTCGCTCGAGCGACTAGACACAGAAAAATACTCGCTCGAGCCAAGAAAGGCTCGCTCGAGCGAAGAACAAAACAGTTCGCTCGAGCGAAGATAAGCTCGCTTGAGCTAGCGAACACTGCTCTCAGGTCAAGTACTGGACGCAATCCTCGCTCGAGCCAAGAAAGGCTCGCTCGAGCGACGGACCAAAAACAAAAGCCTCGCTCGAGCGAAGAGAAGAGAAGCTCGAGCGACCAAGCAGAAAACTGGACATCAACACTTGGTTTCTAAACCCAACCAACCTGTAATCAACCTGCCCAACAAATCCCATAACTCACAACTGAAGAAATAAAGGACAACATCAACAACAATATGACAACGGAATCCACGGAACATAAGTCCGGATACAATAATCAAATGGGAAAAGATCGGGGTCGCTATATATTCACTAAAAATTTAAAAAAAAACAACAACAAAAACAAAAAACTTAATTTTTAGAAAATTGAATCCAAAAAATTAAAACCAAAAATAGTGATTATGTTTCATGAAATAAATATGACAAATTTTATGAACATTCTCCATTCTTGAATTAATTTGTAGTGTTTATTGTATGTTATGTAATCATATACACCCAGTTACAAATTAAGATTTTAAAATTAAAACATACTTATATTAATGTAATTCTCTTTTCTTATTTTATTACTTACTATACTAAATTATTTCTTAAAACTTCATGAAATTTTTTATGATATTTTGTTTCGTGAATCCTAATATTACTCATTGAAGTACTTAAAAATTATAGGGAAAATTACAAAAAAAAAAAAAAAATGAAGACAGAAAACTCCAGAGTTTGAGCCGGGTGACAAAATAAATCTTAAATTTTTAATTTTGTCAATTTAAATCTTAAATTTTTTATTTGTTTTCAATTTTAACCATTTGTTGATTTTCATTAAGTAAAGTTGATGAAAAAGTAGACATTTTAATTATTAAACTCATTGAAAAGTATATTTTAGGCATTTTATGAATACCTACATCGAGTTTAACGATTAAAATATTCTTTTTTATCGATTTTACTTAACGAAAATAGACAAATATTGAAATTGAAAAGAAATCAAAAAATTATGACTTAAATTGACAAAATTAAAAATTTATTTTGTTAAAATGCTCAAATTTTGAATTTAACTTCACTTTCAGATGATAGCCAAAGACTTTTTGTTCGGCAGTATACAAGAAATGACTTTACCAAAGTGGAGAAGTCGGTAAGAACAACGTGTTGACCGGTGGAGATTGAAATCCAACACAACCGAAAATTGAGATTTTTGCTTGTTTCTTCTTCTTGGCTTAAGGTAGGGATTCCTACTCATTCTTATGTGCTTTAACATAGACATTGAGTTATTTGTATAGATGGGTTGATTTGGGAAAGTTAAGACTTGAAATGTGTTATTTTCAAAAAAAAAAGGAGTTTTGTTATTTTGGCTCATAAATATATATTTGGGTCATAAAATGATAGTATTGATGTTGTTGATAATATTTGGACCTTTGGGTCAATATTGAGAAAAAGGGAAGAAAATGCCATGTTTGGATATATTTGGGTCATTAGTGTAATTAATGACAATTGTTATAGAAATGTGAAATTGAGTTGGAAATAATGGAATTAGCTCATTATGGGTTAGAATGGTGGAGTTGAATTTATTAATTGCTCACTTTAAAAATATTGAGATTTTATATCTGTTGTAGCATTTATTTTCTGTTTAGAAATAACTGCTTTGGGCTATCGGTGGAGGATAGTCTTGATTGTTGTAGACAATGCATGATGATTAGGCAAACTAAAACTAATCAATTGAATATGTCATTGAGTATGATGGCTGAAAGAATACATTAATTTTATGTATTGATTGATGATGTGTATAATAATTGTTTATATGCAATGTGTTGTGTTAGAGGAGATAGGGGATGTACTCCACAGTTTAGGGGAAGATAGGGGATGGACCTCTAAACCGGATGTTGTTTGGGAGAAGATAGGGGATGTACTCCACGGTTTAGAGGAAGATAGGGGATGGACCTCTAAACCGGATGTTGTTGGGAGAAGATAGGGGATGGACTCCGTAGATACAGCTCATATGCTTATCTTTGGAAGTGTGATATCGTTGGAAGTGTGATATAGCTCTTGTGCTTATCTGTTGATGTGTTGATATAGCTAGTATGCTTATCTAATATGAAGTGGGAAAATGTCTAACATGAGTTACTGTCTCACATAAGTTGCTTGGCCAGGTTCTGAGCCATGGTTATGAATTGAGGAATTGAATAAGTAATGAAAATGGGATAAAACATGGATACATTTGTCATGTAATTGAAATGGATTATGAAAGGATATATGTGAGTCAAACATTTATCGAATGCTCACGTTTTAGTTATTGCTCATATTATATTTAGCATATCTCTACTGGGCTGTTAGCTCACCCTATACGGGAATATCATTTTCAGGTACAGGTGAGATGTTACCTCCAAGGCAATAACATGGATGGACTCTCGGGAAGCAAGAGTTTCCTATTTATGCTTTATGTGTATTTGTAAAGCCAAGGGCTTAATATGTAATGAGTGAGACTCAATTTGTGTAACCAAGCAATGTCTTGGAAAGATGATAGCCTATATGGCATTTAATTGCTTGTTAAACAAGTATGTTGTCTCTCATATTTATTCCGCATATGAGTTATCTTTATTGTAATATTTTGGGGGCGTGACAACTTGTATCAGAGCGTACCGGGTTTGAATACTTTGGGTACGTGGGAAGTGGTTAGTACCACAATGGGTTTATCTCGCTTGATAGAGATATCTATATGATGAGGTGCTATGTGATAACATGCTTATGTGATTATATGGGTATGGGGTTTGATTTCTGAGATGTTGATTGGGTCTGTGAGTTCCTAGAAGTGTAGTCGGAAGAGCACTTGATCACCGCTATTTCTGATTGGAACTCTAGCAATATCATGGGACAACCATTATCTAGAAAGAAAATCTGTATGTGATTATGTGACTATGTGCTTATATGGTTTGCCTTATGTGATGTAGATACATGTGTAGGTTTATGTTTAAGCCATATGCAACGTGTTGGGACTAGTGTGAAGTACCTACTTATGAGCTAAATTCTGTCTCTTATATAAGATAATATGCTTTGGATTGTTGACATTAGAACTCGTAAGACTAGTTCTAAATTTTCTTGGGATAGACGAAGTTAGTTATAATTGGATTGTTTCACTTGCTTGATGGACTACTTGTGAGATTGGTGGAGTCCATTGCCTCAAATTTAGTTGTTGATGTTCTCAAGTACAATAAATGAGTGTTGAAAGACATGATATGATGGATGTTGTGGAGTTGTGTTAGCAACCAATGCTCTTAGAGGAAATTTTAAGATTTCTTTGTGAGGACATTATAATTCTAAAGTAAGTGCTCTAGGGTAATTAGTATGGTGGTAATTTGAGTATTTAGCGGGAATGGTACCTGTATTTTGGTTCGTGTTTTGGACTTTGCTAGTTAGTGAGTCCGTGGTGACCCTATCGGTTGTATAGGGGTAGTGTTCGTATTGTGATTAGTTATCAATTGTGGGGTATGGTTTGTGAGTGTTTGTGTTTTAAAGTAACGAGAATAGCGTTGGTCAAAATTGTCCTTCGTGATTGGGTTGTCGTGATTGAGGTTGACCATGTCGGTCTTCGGTCGAGGAAATGAACAGGCCTGCTATGTAGCCATGGGGAGGGCAATGGCGATCCCCTTAGACGCAGTGTTGATGCGGTTTAATTTGAGGAGATCCGGTGCGATTCCAAAATTTGGGGTTTGTGTAGGGAACTCCGTATCTGAGGTTAGTGGTTTGAGTGGCACATCAGTGTGTGGACTACTGAGTGGGGAAGTTATTGAATTGATTAGTTAGCTCGTTGGTATCGGGTTTTGGGTTGACATCGGTCACCTTGAGGTTAGTCTCGTTTGTTGTAGACTTTGTGTGTTGATTAGGGAAAACTGAAACTAATCATCCGGGTTGTGTCATTGAATATGATGGTTATAATAATACAGCAAATACGTGTATTAAATGATCATTGTGAAGGATTGGATTTTTTTTATATATATACAATATGTATATATATTGTTTGGGAGGAGATGGGGGATGGACTCTGATGATATAGCACCAAAATGTGTATCTATTGAAAGATTGATATAGCTCTTATGCTTATCTATTGGGAGGAGATAGGGGATGGACTCCGATATTAACTTTTACAATTCCTCTTAGGTATGAGTTGAAATTGTGAAGATGGAAGGTATATGAGACTGTTTTGGGTTAACATTGGTGTGTGTCGTGATGGTGTGATTCGTGAAATGGAAATGGAGGTTGTTTAGTATCTGTGGAGTAAGAGTGGTGGATCTCTTATATTGATCTTTCGTTTTGCTATAGGTATGTTTGGAATGTTTTGTTTCTCTTTCACTAAGCCATGATTTTGATTCTGGTCTGTATGGAATCAATATTCAGTTTAGAGTTCAAGATTTAATCATTCTCAAATTTAGTCGAACGAAATTGTTTTCGAGCTCAAAGTATTATGCTAGTTATGCCATAGTTGTGCAAAAAAAAAAGAAGAGCAAAGCTGATTTTATTGAAGTCAAGGGATGACATCCCCGATTACAGAGGCAAAAAAAAAAAAAAAAAAAAAAAAAAGGATCTTGTTTTGGAAAACAGCCTCATGCCGATTTCACTTACTCGACTCTCCTGCCAAGCCCTTCCTTTTTTTTGTTGCTTTGGGAGACTTTTGAAGGCTCTGCCTCAGTACGTGCAGGACCGCCAGGGGATTTGACTCCCTGCTGGTTGACCTTTGAAGGCTTTGCCTCAGTATGTGCAGGACCGCTGAGGGATATGACTCCCTGTTGGTTGTCAAAGGTGAGGTACGAAGGTGCTCCGAGTCGGGTCATGACGGTGGTCTTTCGCTTCAACTCTTTGTTCTCTGTCTTTAGGGCGCAAATATTTGCTTGCGTATCTTTGTACATGCTCTGGAGCAGAGAAAGTTGGGAGTTTAGCTTTTGTACTTCAACGGTTCTATTTTGTAACCGGTGAGATAATTTGGTAACTGCAGTCATGGTTTCCATGCAAGAGCTTAGTGTGAAGTGGTTGGCCTCAATATCAGATTGAGCAGCCATGATTTGCTCAACTGATATCATAGGAAAGCTAGGAAGAATGGGAACAGGGGCACTCGGTCCAGGAAGGTTAGGAAGAATGGGAACAGGGGCACTCGGTCCAAGAAGGTTAGGAAGGGTAGAAGCAGGGACACTTGGTCCAGAGGAGCTCGGATCATTGAGGTCCGGAAAGAGAGTGAGGGAGCGAGATGAGGCCATGTGTAGTGAGTGATGTAAAGAGCAAGAAAGGAGAGTCAGAAAATAAACAGAGAACAGACTGAGTTTTGAGACAACTTTTCTCCTCCGTTCAGTCTCTCTTTTCTCTCGAAGAGGAAGAGGAAACAGAAGAGAGTGATGAAGAGGGAGATGGAAGAGAGTGATGAGGAAGAAAGGGAAATGAGGGAATAAGTAGAAGAGGGGAAAATTCCGATTCAGAATAATACAGAGGAGAAGAAGACAAGATGGAGAGAGAGTCGAGGCGAGCGGTAATCGATGAAGTTTGCTTTTGTCGGCCAATCGACGCAAAAGCAAACCGCTTGTCAGACGCAGTTTTCGAAGGAATACATATATGTATATATATTGTATATTTATGTATTATATACATTTATTCGACTAATCGTGTCACAAGAGTGACTTGGTTGAGTGGTTTCGTTCGGCGTCTAAGGATGGAGGTTGAGCCCGAGGTTAAGGGTTCGAACCCCACAATGAGTATCTCTTCTATTTTGTTTTGTCGTGATGTATATGTGTCTCATACATATATATATATTTGTTTGAATATCTGATCACAAGGGTAGCTTGGCTCAGTGGTTTAGCTTAGTGGTTTGGGCTATGGCCTGAGCTTGAAGTCAGGGGTTCGAAACCCCATATCTCTGTATTCGTATTTTATTTTCCTTTTTGCGTGTTTTGCTTACGCACAATGACGTCAGCTAATGGAATATTCCGTCGTGGTAACGGCATATGCATAATTTGTGTTTGACCTCGTGGGTTATCATAATATTAGTGTGATAAAGAACAGTGTTGGTAAGGTATTTTCTATTTTGTGACGGTTGACGATCACTATTTGAGTTGATGGTTAGTGCTTTTGAAGAGTTATTATTTCATTTTGTTAAGGTCTCGGAGTAGTGATAGTTATTTTGGCCTTGAGATGCATTGTGCATCAGGCGATGGAGATAGTTCGTTAAAGTTGGGTTATCACCAATAAGGTATGGTGTCTTATTATTTTGAAGAGACGTTTTGTCAAAGTTTGTGTTATGCTTAAGGGATTAGATCCTATTTTGGTTACTTTAGGTTATTGATGTGGATAGAAGAATCACTTGATGGTTTATACTAGTAAGGGTTTTTATAACCAATAGTGGTACAAAAGTAATGGTTTGGTTCGTTACCGGTATGATTCGTTGAGACTCATGTAGTAGTCGAAGAATTTTTGTTGGTGCATTGGTAAGTGCTTGAGTGAATTTGTGGGTGACTGTAGAATGTATTACATCACCTGAGTTAATTTCGAGGACGAAATTTCTTTAAGGAGGGTAGGTTGTAAAGACTCAAATATATATATATATATAGAAAGGGAAGTGAGTGCAGATGTTTGGTGGGTGAAAAAGGATTTGTTATATATATATATCTTACCATACAGCTGGGGTTTAACCTTTCGGTGGGAAAGTGATGAAAGTTTGTAGAGAAAAGGTAGTGTGGTCCACTAAAAGAGAGAAATGAGTGGTGGAGTGGGGCAAAGGTGTAAGGAATGAGAACATTTTTAAGAGAGAGAGAATTCCACAAATTGGAATCCACACCAAAACCCTCTCTTTGATCCTGTCCACGAGGCTGAGAAATTGAAGCAGCGCACACTTCTTCAGTTAAACTTCTGCTTACAATCAAAAGTTTAAACTCACTCGAGTGATTCAGATCATGTAGGGGCTAATGTTGTTCCGAAGGGTCCTGATAACAGATTATGTGATACCATTCAAAAATTGGATGGCTTTGTTGATGGTGATGAAAAAGCCAGTATACAGTGCAGATCACTCTTAAATTCAGAGTCTATTTTGTGCAGTGATGGTTCAGTCGAAAACCTGATCAATGGTGACGTTATCAACTGCGGGGTTGGTTTGCCATCATTACTTCCTAAGAATGAGATGCCCAAATATGAAATGGCTGAAACTATGGATGACATATTTGGGAGGGTCCTCGAACCTTTCATTGTTGGCCGTAAATTCGGTGATGATGTAGAGTTAAATCATGGGAAAAGTATCACACTTTTGAGGGATCCTGATAATATAAAGTATTGTAATGCTATCAAGGTTCTTTCTGCAGATTCTGGATGCTTTAAAGTACTTGGTTTTCTTCCTCGACAGTTGGCTCAATATCTGTCTCCTTTAATGGATAACTACTGCTTGAGTTTTGAGGGCTGCATAACTTCCGTTCCAAAACATTCTCTTGGTGTGGTCCCAATTCAAATCATATGTCAAAATGAGACATTTTTGGTAAAAAGGAGTATGACGGTATTCAGGTTGTTAAATCTTTGTGGAAAAATGCTTTCCATGTAGCTGAATCTGCAAAGTCTCATCCATTGAGCATGACAAAATATCAGCAGAACTTTTCTCTGTTGATACAAGAGGTTTTAAGGAGCTATCCTCATCTTCTCAACTATGATGGAAAGATTTTCTTGGAAACTTTAACTTCACTTTCAGATGATAGCCAGAGACTTTTTGTTCGGCAGTATACAAGAAATGACTTTACCAAAGTGGAGAAGTCGGTAAGAACAACGTGTTGACCGGTGGAGATTGAAATCCAACACAACCGAAAATTGAGATTTTTGCTTGTTTCTTCTTCTTGGCTTCAGGTAGGAATTCCTACTCATTCTTATGTACTTTAACATAGACATTGAGTTATTTGTATAGATGGGTTGATTTGGGAAAGTTAAGACTTGAAATGTGTTATTTTCAAAAAAAAAAAAGGAGTTTTGTTATTTTGGCTCATAAATATATATATTTGGGTCTTAAAATGATAGTATTGATGTTGTTGATAATATTTGGACCTTTGGGTCAATATTGAGAAAAAGGGAAGAAAATGCCATGTTTGGATATATTTGGGTCATTAGTGTAATTAATGACAATTGTTATAGAAATGTGAAATTGAGTTGGAAATAATGGAATTAGCTCATTATGGGTTAGAATGGTGGAGTTGAATTTATTAATTGCTCACTTTAAAAATATTGAGATTTTATATCTTTTGTAGCATTTATTTTCTGTTTAGAAATAACTGCTTTGGGCTATCGGTGGAGGATAGTCTTGATTGTTGTAGACAATGCATGATGATTAGGCAAACTAAAACTAATCAATTGAATATGTCATTGAGTATGATGGCTGAAAGAATACATTAATTTTATGTATTGATTGATGATGTGTATAATAATTGTTTATATGCAATGTGTTGTGTTGGAGGAGATAGGGGATGTACTCCACGGTTTAGGGGAAGATAGGGGATGGATCTCTAAACCAGATGTTGTTTGGGAGAAGATAGGGGATGTACTCCACGGTTTAGGGGAAGATAGGGGATGGACCTCTAAACCGGATGTTGTTGGGAGAAGATAGGGGATGGACTCCGTAGATACAGCTCATATGCTTATCTATTGATATGTTGATACAGCTCATATGCTTATCTTTGGAAGTGTGATATAGCTCTTGTGCTTATCTGTTGATGTGTTGATATAGCTAGTATGCTTATCTAATGTGAAATGGGAAAATGTCTAATATGAGTTACTGTCTCACATAAGTTGCTTGGCCAGGTTCTGAGCCATGGTTATGAATTGAGGAATTGAATAAGTAATGAAAATGGAATAAAACATGGATACATTTGTCATGTAATTGAAATGGATTATGAAAGGATATATGTGAGTCAAACATTTATAATGCTCACGTTTTAGTTATTGCTCATATTATGTTTAGCATATCTCTACTGGGCTGTTAGCTCACCCTATACGGGAATATCATTTTCAGGTGCAGGTGAGATGTTACCTCCAAGGCAATAACATGGATGGACTCTCGGGAAGCAAGAGTTTCCTATTTATGCTTTATGTGTATTTGTAAAGCCAAGGGCTTAATATGTAATGAGTGAGACTCAATTTGTGTAACCAAGCAATGTCTTGGAAAGATGATAGCCTATATGGCATTTAATTGCTTGTTAAACAAGTATGTTGTCTCTCATATTTATTCCGCATATGAGTTATCTTTATTGTAATATTTTGGGGGCGTGACAGCAGTGGTGGTGATGAGGATGACCATGGTAGTTGGGGTAGCAGTGGTGGTAGCGACGACAGTGATAATGTGGTCATAATAGTGATATCGATGCTTGTGTGTAAACAAATTATAAATTTAACTAACATAAAATAAATTTTCTATTATTTAAAATTGTCTAAACTTTTAACTTATATTCAAAAGTCATTTAAACTTATATAAGTTTCAAATGAGCTTGATTGGGCTAGTGCTGATTGTTGGGCTTTGATACCACTTGTGTTTATTTCTTCTAATTATGAAGGTTATATGCAATTTATTTATTTTCCTAGTTTGGGCTAGTGGTGATTGTTGTTAGGTATGATGACTGTTGACTTTCTACCTATTATTTCAACTTTTGTTGTTCAGCCTTCGTTTGAGTAGCTCCATTTAGGAAATTTTTTTCATTTTTTTGTTTGTTTGTTTGGATGTGATAATTGTGAGAGAAAAAATAAAATGATTATAATTTCGATATGATATTTTGTCTTATTGATACAAATAGTTTATTTTATCTTTTTGTGTCAATTTAGCCACTTTAACCCTTTTCAAACAAGACCTAAATTTGATGTAATTACTCTTTTACTAATTTTAAATACTGAATTGAGTTATCAATTATCACCTAAACTAAGATTTGACTATAAATCGAACTTGATACCATTGTTGAATTTTACCAACATTGTTTGGTTGTTATGTGGCCTCTCATATTGTATGATAAGTCCACACCTTATACATACCTATAGAGTTTGTTGTACAGATATGCTAAATTCATATCGAAGAGCATTGCAGAAATCTCAATGTTACTTAGGCCAGGTTAACAATTTCACCACGGACAACATACTTGCATTTCAAAACCTGTCAAAATAGAAAACTTGGAGGTGAAAATGTGAACCAGCATGTAAATTCAAAATAGAAAATAGCCCACATTGCATAAAAGCAGCCCACATTGTAACGCCCCCAAAATTAATACACAATTACATCCACAAACATATATAATTGATAGCATAAATCAGAGTCTCAGTCCTTTCATTTAATATAATTAATGATTACAAGAGTTTGACAAAAGTAATTGCCCTATTGGCTTACACCTTTCCAAGCATTTAACTTGGTTACAACAAAAGTGAGCTTCGTTCATTACATCTTAAGCCCTTGGCTCTACAAAAATATACAATAAAAAGATGAAGCTGTTGCTTTTGAAAATTTCTCCAACGTTATTGCCTAGGTGGAGGCATGCCATCATTACCTGAAATGTTATTCCCAAATAGGGTGAGCCATAGTCCAGTAAAAATTATCTAACATGATATATGAAACTTAGCAAAGATATAAGTACAAGTGCATAAACAATGTTTGAGTCAAACCTTTCATGATTATAATATTTATCAAATATCAATTTAAAACCTTAAGCCATTCACTTCCAAGTCTTATTCCGGTCATGGTTCAATATCATTATTCCTCAACTATCAAATTGAGACTATAACTCAATGAATTTCAAATCAAACCACACGTATGCATAAAACACTTCAAATTCCCATTTCACAAATATTTCGTCTGCGGGCAGCCGTCAAACGGGACCCATGTAAACGTAGGCTATACAAGCACTACAATCTCCATTTTACGGATATTTCGTCCGCGGGCTAGGCACCCATGTATAATTTTGGGACTTTCACCCAGGACACTCTGACCAACTTAATTATAGTGGAGTCCAACCCCTTTCTCCTCCCAAACAAACACACATACATATGCAATGTATTTAAAAGGATAATCAAACATGAAGCACATCCTCTTTCCACTTCAAAACAAACATATATATACAATGTATATAATCACGATCATATTCAATGACAACCATCAAAAGACTTTGTTGGGTTTTTATTCTTGGCAATCCCGTTTGACAAAACTCCTTTCAGTCGTATTTGTTTTCGCACTTTTATTTCAGTGAGGCTATGAGTTTATTAGATGCGAATCCAACCTGAATCAAGCCTTGCAGAGAAGTTTGTGATGTTAATGCTTTCAAGATTGCCACTTCGCTGATTATGACCGGGGTCGAGCTGTCCGGTCAGCTCGCGCTCGAAGCAAAATGCAAAGTTGCATTCAAAGTTGGCTATCCGCCCTTGCTCACTCGAGCGAAGAAGTCCTCGCTTGAGCGAAGGATTGCGTCTATACAAAAACCTGAAAGAGCTCATTGTTCGCTCGAGCGAAGGGTTCATGGCTCGAGCAAAGGCACTAGTGGAAATCACGCGAGTTAAGGTTTTCACTCGAGCGAGAGAAGCATCGCTCGAGTGAGCTTCAAAATCTGGATTTCTATAAGGAATTGGTTTTCTTCCAAAACTAGGTTTACTTTGGATTTCTATAATTAGTTGGTTTTCTCCCAAAACTTTACTGACTCCTCCAGATCTTCTTCTTGGATATTAAGGGTTATATCTGGGGATATTTTGCTAGTTTTCTTTGATGTTTTGATTGAGTATTTAACTCATGGTTTAAAAAGTATACATCAAAGGATTATTTGTTTGTTCTATACAAAAGAGAGAGTTGTTCTTCGGTGGATTCTGAAGAATTCAAGCTTGAAGCTTTGGTGGAATCTGGAGTGGCTCATCGTCAAGACAATTTCGAGGTGAAGATGGGGTTGGAAGAGACACATAGGGGTTGGTTCAATTCGGGTGTGGATTCGCTAGGTAATTGAGAGTATACCTATGTAATTCCTTTATATCTTCTTAGTAGATTGTTTTGTGGCTGTTGCCCATGGTTTTTTATCACAGTTGGAGGTGTCCAATTGTGGTTTTTCCACGTTAAAATCGTTGTGTCAGTTTGTCTTGATTGTTTGATTGGGATTGTTATATACTGCTTAAAATTGATACATAATCACAAATCAACATCTAAGGGATTTCTAGATTTTTCAGACTTGTTTCAATTTACCTAGTCCGCATGCAATTTCTACAACAATCCAAAGCTATCTTCCACCAATAGCCCAATACAATTATCTCTAAACAAACATTCAATCTCAACAGATAATTTATTCAAAACTTCCAAAAGAGTAAATTTGTACATAACCAATTCCACCATTTAGGTCAACTCTCTCTCAATTTCGCCTTTCCAATGCTAATTCCAATTTTTGTACAAAATAATAGTTTGACCCAATTAGGACAATTTACCCCTTTTCCCAAATATAGGCCAAGTGCCAAAATCATCAAATTAGACATGGTACAACATCATTTTCAAGCCCCACAAACATTAATTTCACTTACACCCAAAACCCATCTTTGTATTCTAAGCCCAAACCCTAGGTTTGTTTAAAAGATCCCCAAATCACTCCATTGTTACACAAGAGACAATATCTAAGCTAAATATCATATGAAAGTGTAGAAAGAATCCCAACCTCAAAAGAAGAAGATGAAACCAACAAGAGAGAAACTTCAAGAATGCTGAAACCCACTTCTATTCGGATCACAATGTAGATCTTGACGAGCTCTACCTTTTTCTCAAAGGCACTAAGGTGAAAAGGAGGATGGATCTAGATGAAATCTAAGAGAGAAGGTGAAATGTAGAGAGAGAAGCTCAAGAATAAGCTTTTTGGAGAGTTTGAGAGAGAGAGAGAGAGAGAGAGAGAGATATGGAAAAGTCACTCAAAACTTCATCTTCTCGGACTGATATTCATGCAGTTCGCTCGAGCGTGGAAAGCCTCGCTCGAGCGTCAGACACAGACTCTCGCTCGAGCGTGAAACTGGACGCTCGAGCGTCTAATGCATTCTCCCAGCATCTGCAGACCTGCAAAAAAAAATGCTGACAGTTGTAGATTCCTGTTCGAGCGCGAGAATGGCCACTTGAGCAGAGAAGAAAAATTTGTGAAGCCCGCTCGAGTGTGAGAATGCCCGCTCGAGCGGAGAGGCCAAAATCTAAGCAACACAGGTTTTTTTTTTAAAAAAAGCAACCAACCTGTTCCAAACGCACAATCACAACCCTATAAGCAAAAATAAAGGAGAGACACGGGACACAAGATATGAACAACAATACGAAAGCATTAAACTCGAATCTAGAATACCATAGATAACGGGTCAGAACCGGAATCGCTTTACACATTGCCCACCAGCCATGTAATATCTGAATCTGATTACTCTATGCAAAGACAAAATTCAATAAAATCATTGCACAGCCTACAATAAAGACTAGGTATAGAAAGGATGCTTATCCACTTTGCACATGAATATCATTACATAGAATGTAATGCCAATGTAGTCAGCCATAAAGCTAAGCATAACTGAAGAAAATAATGCAAGCAATGATTTATCACTCAAACACGATACACACACACACACACAAAAAAAAGAAACTCATCATAACAATATTTGTAAGATTTTAATTTAGCACCAATGAGAAGAGACCAATGAACAATTTGGAGGGAAGCAATATGTCAAGAAAACTAAGCTACATCCAGCACACATGTTCAAGGATCAACAAAGATAAAAACAGAGGATACATGAACTTTTAATTTAGGCCAACGTTAACATTATCAACTTCAAAAGAGATAACAACAGTATAAATTACCTCCAAAGCAAAGCCACAAGTTCTATTATATGAAGTTCCATAAGTGCAAGTAACTTGACACAAAATTCATAATCACAAATTGAGAATAAACATTTTAAGGTGCTGAAGCGCAAGAACAAAACCTTTTGGCTTGTTTATGAGTATCAAATGATTTGATTTGGTTCAAAAGGAACTGAGTCATTCCTTGATCAGTTTGATCATAGAATAACTTGTAAAGAAGGATGCGAGCTGTTTGAGGCTCCTTAGAATCTTCAGGTGATGCCTTAAGCAAAGCTATTCTTGTTAAACAATCCAATATACGAATCTACACAAAACAAAGCTATTCTTGTTAAAAAGGACACTATAAAAGCAGATGGCATTATCCTAAATCAAGTAGACAGCAATTTCCCAAAAATAAAAAATAAAATTAAAAAAATCCAAGCGGAAAGCGAGAAATAGGACAAACATAATCTACTTATAAGCAATATGCACTAGTGACTCAATTATTTTGAGGCTATAGCAAATGCACTAAATTGGTAGTTAATAAAGTGCCATGTACCAACACTATAAACAATACAACAAAACTAACTATTTATGGCATCATGTTTACGGTATGCATTAAATGCATGTCGTAGTTAGTACATTCTATGACATTTTTTTTCAAGCCTTTAATGTTTTGTCAAAATAGCATACATGTGATGACCAGCTACGTCGTGTGTCCCTTCACTCATTGTTTTCATTGGGTTTGTTGTGTTCAGAGGATTTTTTTTTTTTTTTTAATTTTAGTTCTTGTTTACTCCGGTGTTGAGTTCACTTGTTTCGGAGGGTGCGGGTTTGGTCCGGAGTGCCAGGGATTGAACCGAGGAAATTCTGAACTAGAGGACGAGGGCCGCATGTGTGGGGCCTTGGGCCGCATGTGTGGGGCCTTGGGCCGCACGTGCGGGAGAGGAGCCACACGTGTGGCAGGACGCTCCGCACGTGCAGGCGTGGGTGCCGCATGTGCAGGACTCTACTGAGTCTGAAAATCAGTTTTTTCTTCTTTCCTTGGGCTGTGTGTATGTCATTGTTTGTATATCACTCTCTCTCTAAAAAGCCTTTTCTCCTCCTTCTCTCTACATTTCCTACACCAAACAAGATCAAAACTTTGATTTCCCTTGATCCATTAGAGTTTTTCCCTTTGTCCCTTCATCAAAGTTGAAGAGCTCCTCGAGAGCTACATTGTGTGCGGTGAAGATCGGGATTCGTCACTGTTGATTTTTGGGGATTTCATCTCTTTTCTCTCCAAGAACTTGAGGTAGGGATTTTCTTATAATTATATATATATTTTTGCAAGTTTTGGTTAATTTTGAGATTTCTTCTTTAATTGTTTTGAAAATTGGTTTTTGGCTCTAGAAGTTAGTAGTTTTGTAAAAGGAATCCATCTTTTGTTTCTTTTTAAAGATTTTCTTGAATAGTTGAATCACATTGACTTAAGAATGATGTTTTTGGTGAGGTTTTACTAAGAAATGAAGAAATGTTTAGTTTTGGGTGAAAAACCTAGAAATTGGGGGTTTTGGAAAATGTTGAGAATTTATGAAATTTTCTTGTGTTAAATGAAGGAGTGAGTAGAAATTTCATATTGTTGTTTGCAAATATGGAAACTTTCTTGATGTATGAGGATTTGGAGATCTTGTTTGAATTTATTGTTAAATGCATATACATATGTAGTTATGAAATGGTAAATTGTTGAGAACGCATGAAATGTGGAATTGTTGCTACACTTGGATATATATATAAACATATATATTCATACATGATAATTATTGAAATCGCATTGGAAAGGAAAAATGAGAATTTGTGGTCGAATTTGATAAATTGTGTAGGAAATATTGTCAATGGAGGATTATTATTTTGCCTTGATATATATATTGCATTGGCATTTCTATTATTACATAGTTAGAAATTTTGAGTTGAGATTTGAAAAACATTTGCATTGGGAAAGAAATGTGGTGAAATAAAACTATCGAAATGTTTTGGGGTAAATATGTTGGTAAGACCGGATAGGAGGTGTAGATGGAATTGATTAATTTGGCCTGAGTGTCCGGAGTGAAAGACCGAAAACACGTGCGGATGAGGTACCACTTCCCTTCCGGTTAGCAAACGGTAAAGTGGGGTATTGGTAGTGCTAGTTATGCCTACTTGCAGACACCAACCTAGGGATTACTTAAGTCGTATTTACTACTCCCTTGAATTAAATTGATAGTTTATGCATTGTTGAGATTTCAAGATATCATTGAGCATAAAGGATTTTCAAAAGACAATAACGTGATTTTCATGTCAAAAGCATAGCATGACATGTACATTCCTTTTTATGAGGCTTATATAAAATGTATATATTTTGTTAAGAATTTCTTTATTGGGTTTTATGTTCACTCCTATGGGATTTTGGTGCAAGAAAAGATGTGGTGAATTCGCCAAACTAGGGTGTGGATGTATGTATTGAGAGCACGAGGCTCTATTTTGTTGTGACCATCTTTTTTTTGTAAGCCAAGGGCTATATATGTATGGGTTCAAGAAACCATCTTTTGTATAATCGGGCTTAAGCCTTGGAACTTGTAAGCCCCTTGAGAGCATTTTATTTATTCTTCGATTTGACGTTCTATATGCTATAGATTCATGTATTTCATCCATTGAATGTATAATTCACATGTGGGACTATTTTGTACAATCTTTAGTGATCAATGTTATGATGATTTGGGAATTGCTATTATTCTATAATGAATGTTAGTTAATGTACCTAGATTATGTTAAAGAAATTTTGGGAGCGTTATAATACATGCCATGTAAGTCGTTAATTCATATAATTAAGACGACATACATTTTATGTTATAAAATATTATAACTTTACATGATATGCTAATGAATGTCGTGAAAACTTGTACAAAAAAATAAATAAATACAATCTGATTTTTTTATGGCATATAAAAGTATGTCGTAAAAAATGTATATTTTCATGGCATATAAAAATATGTTATAAAATATTTGCACTTAAGACAACATACATTTCATGTCGTAAAATATTAAATTTTATATATTTTTGAATTTAGTGATATTTTTAGAAAATTAAAAACTAATTTTCCTTCTAAAGTATATGTAAATTATTTGAATTTAAAAAGAAAAAAAATATATATATATATTTAAAAACTTGTGCAACACCCCCTTTCATTCTAGATCCATACTTGTTTTTGTACCAAACCATCTCATTCTCTAGAAAAATTATATTTTAATTATAAATAATAAAAAAAAAAATTCTAAACGTTCTTAAATATTTATAAATTTCTAGTAGATATGACAATTTTTTATTTTTTTCCAATAAACTAGATATTCTAGTTATAATCTAGATTTTTTTAATACAAAAATAATTTATAAACGTATACTTAAATCTTTTTTCCTAAAATTTTCTACTCCAAATTTTATTTATTTATTAATATTGTTAAAATTACACATTCTTTGTTTCTCAAATTTGTTTTTATTAATATTGTCATTTATTTTTTTTTAACATATTTATTAGGGTCTGTTTGGTAACGTTTACGTTTTCAATTTATATTTACAAAAATTTTATAAACTGATTTTTTTTTATTTTTTGTTTAACATAAACTACAAACGTGTTTGGTAATTGACAAAATGTTTAAAAAAATTTAAAAACTTAAAAAAGAGTGAGAAATGGCAAGTGGTGGCAAGTGATGGCGGCGGAAGACGGTGGTGGAAAGTAGTGGCAGTGGGTGGTGGGTAGTGGGTGGTGGTGGGTGGTGGCGGTGGGTGGTAGTGGGTGGTGGTAGTGGGTGGGTGGGTGACGGTGGCGGGTGGTAGCGAGTCGGTGGTGGCGGGTGGTGATGAGTGGTGGCGGGTGGTGATGGTAGACGGGTGGGTGACGGTGGTGGGTGGTAGCGAGTGGGTGGTGGCGGGTGGCAAATGGCCGGTGGTGGTAGGGGGTGAGAAGTGGGGGGTGGTAGTGGGTGGTGATGGTGGGTGGGTGGGTGTGTGGTGGTGGTGGTAGCAGTGGTGGTGGTGGTGGTAGTGGCAGCAGATGGCGGTGGTGGTGGGCGGTATGATGGCGGGCGGGTGGTGATGGTGGGTGACGGTGGCGGGTGGTAGCGAGTGGGTGGTGGTGGTAGTGGTGGCAGGTGGGTGGCGGATGACGGGTGGTGGTGGGTGGTGGCGGGTGGTGGTGGTGGGTGGGTGGGTGGGTGACGGTGGCGGGTGGTGGGTAATGGCGGGTGGGTGCACTACAAGAAAACACATTTTTGGCAACCAGTTTTGGCTACCAAAACAAATTTAGTCGCCAAAAGTGTGGGAATTGGCTACCAAAAATAATTTTAGTCAGCAAAAGTCAACTTTTTAGCTACTAATTTTTTTTAGTAGGGGAATGTTGATTATTGGCGACTAAAATAAATTTAGTAGCTAAAAATATTACAATTGGCCACTAAAAAAATTTTTAGTAGCTAAACATATCTCCATTAGCGACTAAAAGAACTTTTAGTAGCTGTAGAGGCACCTTTAGCTACTAAACTATTTGGTAGCCGAAAGAAAATAAAAAAATTTATTTTTGATCTTTGGCGACCAAAATTTTGGTCGCCAAATGTTAAGTTTCGGCGACAAAATTCTTTTTGGTCGCTGTAGACCTACTTTTGGCTACTAAATTTTTTAGCAGCCGAATGAAAATAAAAAAATTAATTTTTAATCTTTGCCGACCAAAGTTTTGGTCGCCAAATGTTAAGTTTCGGCGACAAAATTCCTTTTAGTCGCCAAAGACCTACTTTTGGCTACTAAATTTTTTAGTAGCCGAATGAAAATAAAAAAATTTATTTTTAATCTTTGCCGACCAAAATTTTGGTCGCCAAATGTTAAGTTTCGGTGACAAAATTTTTTTTAGTCGCCAAAGACCTACTTTTGGCTACTAAATTTTTTGGTAGCCGAATGAAAAGAAAAAAATTAATTTTTAATCTTTGCCGACCAAAATTTTGGTCGCCAAATGTTAAGTTTCAGTGACAAAATTCCTTTTGGTCGCTGTAGACCTACTTTTGGCTACTACATTTTTTGGTAGCCGAATGAAAATAAAAAAATTAACAAAATAGTTATTTTATTTTATTAATAACAATACTATTAGTCTCCACTTGAAAATTTGAGTAAACAAAATAGTTATTTTTATTTTATTTTTATTTTTATTTTTAGGTTGTACACCCACCATCCAAAATTATTAAAATCTTATTTTATTTTTTATTATCTCAAAATATTAATTTTAAAAAAAAATTAATTATTAAAATAATATGAATTTCTTATTTTGTCCTTTTTTTAAATCCATTAATAATACAAAAAGTACAATTATGACAATTGATATTTCTAAAAAAATATACTATCAAAAGGTAATTTTGAAAATTTAATATTTTTAAAATGTAATAATTGTATTATAAAAAGAAATTAAATTCTGAAAATAGACTATTATTTTTAGATGGAAGAAGTAGTCGGCTTTCATTTGATGGTTAAACACATCTTTTAATAATTGGGCCCTCACGCGAAAGGTATGCTAAAATGGGCAACTTGTTATTGGCTGTTTGTCGATAGTTTTACATTGCAAAAATTTTAAGGCATAGTTACAGGTTAGTCTGATGAATTTAATTTTTAATAATAAATTTATTATTTTTAAAAAGTACAATTAAACTATTTATACTTTTTACATCATCATATTTCAAGAACACTAATAAATTAAGAATAAATCAAAATTCACAAATAAAAGACAAAATATCCCAATTATTTATCATTTTAATAAATTTTTCAATATTATTCCCAGTACTAATGAAATAATCATTTTATAGACACAAAACATATATTTAAAAAGTTTTAAAAAAATTTCATTATCAAAACGAGGGCTAAGTGTGTAAAAAAAATTCACTCATGACTTATGAGTAAATAAATCTGATTTTAAGACTTATTTTTAAATTTATACTTTCTAAATATTTCTAAATTTTGTAATTTTTTTTTCACAAACTGAGTCATAAAACTCCAATAAAGTAAAAAGTATAAACAATAAATAAAATTAAAAAATATTAATTTAACAAGCTTGATCTATTTTTCACATCTCTTTCTCTCTCTGTCTCTCTGTCTCTCTGTCTTTCTATATCTCTTTCTCTCTTTATCTCTCTCTCACTTATCACTCTTCTCTCTTTCTTTCTCTCTCTGTGTCTATTTGTCTGTCTCTCACTCTTCTCTCTCTGGCTCTTTCTTTCTATGTGTCTATCTGTCTGTTTATCTCTCTCCCCCATTGTGTTTACATTGCTCACTCTCTCTCTCATCTCTGTGTCTCTCTGTGTCTCTCACTCATCTATCTATTCTTTCATCTCTTTTCTCATCTCTTTTCTCTCTCTGTCTCTTTCGCTCATCTCTTTTCTCTTTATCTCTCTCGCTCATCTCTCTTCTCTCTATCTTTCTCTCTGTCTCTCTCGTTCATCTCTCTTCTCTTTATGTCTCTCTTGCTCATCTCTCTTCTCTCTATCTCTCTCTGTCTCTCTCGCTCATCTCTTTTCTCTCTATCTTTCTCTCTGTCTCTTTCGTTCATCTCTCTTCTCTTTATGTCTCTCTTGCTCATTTCTCTTCTCTCTATCTCTCTCTGTCTCTCTCGTCCAGCTCTCTTCTCTCTATGTTTCTTTTCTGTCTATCACTCTCTCTCACCACCCATCTCCTCTACCACCTTCACCACTACTGCAAACACCATTCCACCACCACTATTACTTCTATTGTCGCTACTTCACCTATACGACTACCATTACTACTACTATCGCTACCACTCTACTACCACCACTACTACTGCTGCTACTACTACTACCATTACCTCTCTTTCACCCCTGCCACTCCATTTACACTACCACTACCACAATTTCACCACTAATCTCTTTCGCCATCACCATCACCACCATCATCTCTTATCCACCACCTTCACCACTACTGCAGCTCCTTTTCCTCTACCACAAAAAATTAGTTCATGATATTTAGTAATAAAAAAAAAGGCTGCAGAAAAATATTTTTCATTGACTACAAAAATTAACTTTTATTTTAGTGAAAATATTTTTCATTAAAATATATATTACCCCTACTTCTACAAAATAAAAAATAATAATATTTTTTTTCATTAAAATAAAAATGAAACAAATAAATTTTCAATCTTAATAACTAAAAAAAAAATTTTTAAAAAAATTCATTAACTACAAAAAATATATATATTTTAACAAAAAATAAATTTATTTAATTATTTTTTTATTTTTATTTTTATTTTTCATCCCTGCCCCTAAATTGATTTCCATTCCCGCTCCCCACTTTATTTTTTTCCCATTCCCGCTTCCACACCCCCTCCCAAAAAAAAAAAAAAAAATCCCTAATCTCAAACCCAAAAAATCCCTAATCCCTTCTTCCCCGCCCATCTCTCTCTCTCTCTCTCTCTCTCGATCGACGGCGAGCGGCGGCAGACGAGGGCCAGCCGACAGTAGCCGAAGCGCCAGCCGAGATTAGAGACCTCTTCAACTGTTACTCCGAAAATGGAATCATGACCGTCGATCACCTTCACAGGTTCTTGATTGAGATTGAGGGAGAAGATAAAGCCACAAAAGAAGACGCAGAGTCGATCATGGAGTCTGTCAATGAACTCAAACACCTCAATATCTTCCATCGCAAAGGTCTCCATCTCGAAGCCTTCTTTTACTACCTCTTCAGCGACTCTAATCCTCCTCTCTCTCCTTCTTCTAAGGTAATTCAAACAAAATCATTCTTAATCTTTCTCGCCAGAACGCTCGAGCCAGATCCATTTCAGAGAAATAGTATATAGTGTTTGAGTTGAGAATACATTGTTCAAATTTGATTTGAAAATTTTGAGGATGCTGAAAATGTATTTAAGCTTTACTTGTTTACTGTTCAAGTCGATTTAGTAATGGATTGTTGAAATTTGATTTGAAAAACTTGAAGATATTTAAATTGTATTTAAGCTTGAGTTGGTCACTGATTAAGTCAGATCTCAAATGAAAAAATATGAATGTAACATTCAAAAACTAATGGTAAATTAATGATAAATTATATATTTATTAATAATTATAATTATTTCATTCGTATTATCCAAAATCTAAGCTGTGTGTGGGCCACCACCATATTAAAGTGTCCCAACTCTTTGGTAAGCTGAGACAAGTTATTAATAGGCAAAGTTAGGGAAGTGCCAAACATGGAATTAGATACAGATATAGGATTATTTTATAGATATAGGATTTTGGAATTAGAGATAATTTACGGTGTCCATCTGTAAACTTGTCCTAATCTTTCAAAAGATACCATGGGATATATCATCATACATATATCTATTGAGTATATATGTTTTTTTTTTTTTTTTTTTTTTTTTTTTTTTTTTTTTTTTTTTGATGTATATAGATATAGGATTTTGGAGGGGATTTGAGAAAAAATTAGAGATGTTTTTGTAGTACATAACAACCATTTAAAAGGAGCAATTCTAATGTAAAATGGTAGTTAAAAGCAGTCATCCATTTGTATATTGGTGGAAGATGTGGTTACTACTACTATTGAAATTCATTTATTGATTGTATGAAAAAAAATTGTGTCACAAAGAGAATGTAGTTAGCAAGTAGGAGAGGTAGCAAGTAGTTAGCTTCTTTACACTTTTTTTGTGGAGAGGCTAATTCATGTGACTGGAACCTACACCGAAATGCTTGGGGCAGATTGCACTTACCATCACACCAATTCATAAATATTCTGATAAATAGGAACAAAGGGGAGCTGAAATTGCAACGGTCTTATAACTAATTTATGAATTTTCTTGAATATGATAGTTGCTAAAGTGTACTGCCTCATTTGTTTAATTGCATTGTTGCATAACACTTTGGCATTAATCTACCTGAGAAATAATAAACAATTATTGTATCATTAACTGTCATAACATCACCAGTGTTTGGCTCCTTAACATGTTTGCATATTAGTCATTGGGGATGATTGCATTGCACATTTATTTTGTACTACATGATGAAGGGCATTTAAGTTTCAATAGAAATGGTAGAGGATTGGCGGCGAGTGGGCAGGTTGAGAAGCCCTCTGGGAAGTTATGGTAGGGACTGAGATGGCATGAAAACACCAGAGGTGGAAATGGGGAGAGATAAGGTGGCAGAGAGAGTGGCAATGGAGACTCTTTGGGGTTGCCGGAGGTGAAGTGCACTGTTCATTGCATGCGTGGAGGTGGCCACGTTCCTTGGGTAAGGACCAGTGGCAAAGCCATCAGTGGCCCAGGAGGGGCAGTCCCCGCTTAAAATTTTCAAAACTATCATTTTGTAATTTGTCCCCTCTTTTCATGTGTGCCCCTCAAAATTTTTATAACCCCTCTTTTTTTTAACAAATCCTTGCAAGGTGTATCATTTAAAGCTATATTTGGATCTTCAATTTGCAAAGGGGTTTTTATTTTCCCTTACTCTTATATTTGTCTACTTATTTGAGATGATTTATGATTGCAGTATGGTGGCAGCTTTTGGTTGTGGAGCCATGTTTTCATTGGTGAGTGGCTTGGGTGGCCCGAACGAGTGACCAATGTAGTCACATCGGCCTCTTTTTGCACTTGTTCAGGTAGACTTTTCAAGGTGATAATCTAGAGATGAAATTCATCAACTTCAATAGCACCCCAGTTATAACCATGTGTTTACTTTGAAGTCCATTGCTATAAAGAAGTCCAATGCATGCTGTGAACATGTTAGAATCTGCAAAATTCTAGTGTTGGTGCTATTTATGGCAAACTATATGATATCCAATGGCACTGCATATTAACTGACATACTGTCTGTTGACTCCATGTTGTTATGTGTTCAGATGGACATATGTAAAGCTAAAATTTACCACATTAACATGGCATTTTTGACATTACGGGCAGGTACTCTGAACTGTTACACTTCTAACTTTCAGGAGTGGTGTGCTGTACTCGTGTGCATGACACTTGTCTCCACTTGTGTCTGCCATCTGTTTGGACATCTGTAGAGGAGTCTGCTGTTATAACTTGAAAATTGTATAGATGAGCAAGTGAGTTCACCATTTGGTAGCAGAATTTGTTGAAAACTCACTTTCACTTTTCTGATTGTCACTCCCTCAGGTTCCCCAATCATGATTGTTTGATTCTTTACTGCTCATTTCCTTATTAGAAGAATAAAGAAGCATGTCCTAGACAAAACTACTCCTATACAGGACTTCATTTCCTTACTGCTCATTTTCTTTGAGTTCACTTTGTCATAAATAAATCAATAAATAAATATAGTGGAACTAGCTTCACTTTATCAGACTAATTAGTTTTTCATTTTATTTATCACTTTATCACACTTGGTATTAATCTTATTAGTTTTTCATTTTATTTATATTATGCAGGATGTTTACATGTACTTTCGTGGCAGTGGCAAAGCAGCAGAGATGAAGCGTGAGGTTGCAAAATGAACAATGATGGCTGCGCTGCCATGATTCAGAAAGATTCTTTGGTTTGATAATGCTGAGAGAAATCGAAACATTCACTATTTTTTTGCACTTGTGCCTAGTCTAGTATTTATAAGCCTTCATATAATCTTCTTAAAATATGTATGTAAAAGACAGATTCTGACAAACAAGTTTAAGTTAGGACATGTTGTGGTACATATGTCCTTTTTGGAAATTAATTTGGTTAGTCTTGTATTGTGTATGAAATGAAATTATTGACGTTGGATTAGACTTGGTTTTGTAGACACCCCATTTTTGACCGTTCTAAAGACTTGGACGTCACCGTTTGAACACTCGGTGATTATCCATGTTTGTGTTCGTTTAGAGTTCCTGGGGGGCTCGGCTACGCGCCTTGCCTCAGGATCTCCGAACTTGACCGTGTTGTGTCTGGTTTTGCACCAAACACTTGTGTTTTGTCTCGGAAGGGTAGGGAATGGCTTATTAGCCATCCCCACACACCACCGGCCCTCCCCTACCATCACCGGCTACACATTGGTCCCACCGGCACTGTTTTGTTAAAAGATTTTGCCGATCGGCACTGTATGTTGCCGACCGGCACTATTTTGTGCCGATGATCTTTTTTTGTGGCCGGCGTGCATTCTGTACACCTCTGAGGCATGGTGTATGCCAGCTGTACCAGCTGGAATGCACCCTCACACTCCCCCGTGCACAGGTGTGACCATTTTGCACCCTTTGCACCCTTGAACCCTCTAAGCTTCTAGAAGCTTGACCCTTTGGCCAAAGCTTCTTGGAGAAGCTTGGCCAGCTGTCTTGGCTTCTCCAAGAAGCCAAGACCCCTTTGCACCCCCCTTTGAACCTTTTCCTTTGCTTAGCCACTAAGTTTGGCCTTGCCTTGGCCTATATAAACACCACCCCTCTCCCTTTGAGAGGGGTTAGCCATTTTCAACACAAAACTAGAGCTTCTATATCTATATATCTGTGTTGTACTCTCTCTCTCTATATCTCACTCTCTCTCATCCTTGTGTGTGTGTTTTGAGCCTAAATAGTGTGTTTTTACCTCACTTTTGCACTAATACACAGACCATTACACCTTATTCTGAGATTGAGGGACTTGGAGGGTTGTTTGTTGAGTTTTTGGATTGGTTTTGATCACTAGAGGAGGGCTGCACCACCTGTTCTTCAAGTGTTCTTCAAAGGTGAGCTAGTTACTTTAGTTTCTCCATTTTTGCAACTAATTTTTACCTATCTTGCTTTGTGATTTAGGCTTTGTGTATAACTGAAAAAAGTCTTATATTTTCTTGCTTTTGAATTCTCATTAAGGTTGTTTTATGGTTTGAGTGCAAACTCACCCTCTTAAACCTTATTTTGGCCTATTTGGTGTCTTTTCTTTGAAGCCTTATTTGCTTTGTTGTTTTTGTCTTCTCATCACTGAAAATCAGAGGGTTTTTAGTGTTGAGGAAAGTGTTTTGAAGTCTTGTATAGGGGAGGGACACCCCTCTCCCCTTTGTCCTTTTCTTGCCTTTGTCTTTGGCCAAAAGGGTAGCATGCATGAGTGGTTGCATTTGGCTTCATTTCAGAGTTTTTCTTGGTGTTTTGGAGCATTTTTAACCTCTGTCTAATGTGGGTTTATTGGCCCTTAACATGCTTTATATACTTGCTTTGTATCCCTTCATTTTGCTTGGAAATGTGCCATGCCATTAGCCTAGTATATCCTCATGTTTTAGCCCAACATTTTGAAGCACTTGATCATGATTTGTCATGTTTTAGATCTGTTAGCCACTGATTTTTCCATATTTGGTGTGCTTGATGTGGTTACTTTGTGTTTTGGCTTGTAAGCCTTAAGCATATTGACCTCTAACATGCTTAGCTTGGACCATCCTCATGATTTGGCATCATTTAGGGTCATATTTCAGTCCATAGATCATGTTTGTATGTTTGCATATGTGGCTTGTTTCATGCTTCTAGGGTGTGCCCTTTTATGCCTAGGAATAGGCCTTATGCAAGCCTGTATGTTTAGAGCATTTCGGGGCTGCCATGTCAAGGGGATTTGGGTGTATTTTTGCATGCTAGAACTCTGTTTTTATATGCCTAATACATGCCATGAGTGGTCACGATAATGGTAGTAAGATGCTCTCTTTGGTGCCATAGGTTTAGGCCCATTTGTTTGCATGCTTGCATGAGTGTTGGTCTACTATTTTGGGCATGTTTTGCCACTGTTTTGGGGAGGTTTGAAGTCTGCCCCCATTGTGATTAAGTCCACCATTGCATGTTTATTTTATGCTTGTTGCATGTTTGGTCAATATGGTCTTAGCACATGTCAATCCTATTGCCTTAAGTGTCCATGTTTGCATCACACTTTGTATCTTGCATACCTAGTGTTGCACACTTGCCATAATATGTTGCATTACATTTAGTATGTCTTGCATTTCATCTCATATTCCACCTTTCGAGCCATGTTTGCATAACATGCATTGCATTACTTGGTTTGGGGTGTCAAACCAAGTGTGAGAAATGAGGGGTGTTTGTACTTCAAGTGGCAAAACACACCTCAATTCTCATGTCACTAAGACCCTTGACCTTAACATGATAGGGTCTTGGTTCTCATTTTGTGTGTTGCATGCATATTTACATTGAATTGCCATCTTGGTCCCTTAGGCCATCATGCATCAAGATGCATAATTGATGGCCCAAGGACCAAGGGCCATGCTTCCTTGAGTCCTATACATGATAGGGAGCATTGGCCATGCTTACATATGCTCAAAATTCCACCATGCCTTGCTCTGTCTGCACTTTGTCAAAGCTGCCTCTCTGAAATTCTCTGCCGACCGGCATTATATTCAGGGCCGATAATCTCCTAAGCAGCCGATGGGAATTGTGGGTGGCCGGTGAATATTTCCTCCAGCCGGTGGTATACAACAGCATGCAAGGAAGGCATTTTGGGACTTTGGTAATTTTTGGGGAGACAGGGCAGTAAAAACAGAGGCAGCAGTGCCATGGCGCGGGTTTCCGGGCAAGTCGGATTCGAGCATGCATCATTAGCGCATTCTGAGGCAGGGCTGAGGCCCCTTTCTTTTTTATAATGAATTTAATTTGATAATTAGAAATTTTTTAATAATTCATTTATTCTGTATTCGGACTGTATTTGTTTTCGGACTGTATATTCTTTTGGTCCCTTCGTGAGAGGGCATATTTGCAATAAGTGTGTGTGAGTGTGTGTATGTCTTCCAACCCCCATTTCTTTCTTCCCTTTTATTTACCCGCTTATGATGGTAGATTAGGGCATATTTAAATTAGCATACCTTATGCTATGCATGCGTGCATCCATGCATTTGTTGACATGCATCGGGTTCGGTACATCATACAAACTGCATTGTATTTCAATTCCAAATTGAATATGTGATATTTGTAGCATTTCACATGCCATGTTTAGGATAGCCGAGCCTATTCTAGTTGCATCTTGCATGTGTTGCATTAGCCACTTAACATGAACTAGGACATGCATGTTTGCTAACTAGTTTATTGTTTTGGCACGGAGTACGATGTAAGTATTTATGCTTTAGCATATCGCATGCGTGTGAGTATTGACATGACAGTATGACTACCATGTGGCTAAATGCTTATATGAGATAAACTGTTTGAATGCCTGTGGGTGGAAGTTGGATTGCTTGGGTTGGAATAACTCATTGAAATCTGTATTTTAGCCTACTTGCGAGTAGCAATTTCAAATTGTTTTCCAAACAAACGGATATGCAATGTTTATTTCCAAATTAGGCAATCTAGTCTATACTTGTTTGCTGCGTGCATAACATAGTAATTCTAGGCTAATAATTGGACTAAGAGCATGTAATGTTTTCAAAAACGGATATCACGGTTAGTAGAGGCCGGTCTTCGGACCGGGCGAAAGGGGGTGCTCATAGCTGACCTTCCCCGATCGTACCCAAGCTCCCGAGCCAAGACAACTTTGGTGATGACGGACATGTGGCCTTCTTCACCGAGTTAGGGTTTCCTAAATTCCCCATTTTAAAATATTTAGGTGGTGACTCTGTATCTGGCGAAGCAGTCTATGTTTGGCACTACTTTTCAAAAAATCTGTTTTCTCAAACGATTTGCCAGAGTTGGACTCTTTGGTTCAGATTACGAACCGCGACAAACAAAAAAGGGGAGTCCGAGCTGTAGCCGAGGTCCCCCGCGGGCTTGTTACAGTTTCTGGCGACTCTGCTTGGGAATTTAGAGAGCTTGACTCGAACTCGTGATATCCTGTTTTGACTACACTTATGTGTTTCTTTGCATTGCATGTGCATTGGTGCGCCTAGGACACCGTGTTGGCCATCTGCTATTCTGGCGATTCTGGGAGGCTTGTCTTGTCAAGGCATGTCCATAAGGCTGACCGGTTGCGGGCTCTGCCAGTATGGGAACACAAACCCCGGTTTTACCGGGGCACCCTTTTGACCATTCGACCTAGTGCATATCGAAATCCATAGTGACCATTCCAAACTAGGACAGGTTGCTTACCCGATGTAGGTTGTTTGAAACCGCTGTGTGCGTAGTGAAACCCTAGCTCCTAACAAAATAGGACAGGGAAACCCTACCCCAACATAGGGGTGTATTGGCTCTCTTTTACATGTTATGTGCTTTTAGAATGTATCTCTGAGGAATCGCACATCGGTTTATGAAGTTTTGATATCGGCTGAGGGCACCGATATGATATTTTGGGGAATCGATTATCTGTGGGTACAGTTGAACATAGGGGCAATGATTGAAAGCTTGATGATCGATATTTGAGGAACAGTGTATCCGGTTCACGAGCAGTGCATGCTATGATATCCAAACTGTGTGTTGTATGTTTATTTTATGCCGTTGTGCTGTCCAATTGTCTGTTTATTTATACGTTTTATTTATCTTTTTTACTAGGTAGTTGAGCACGATTGCTTCTGACCCAGTAGATATTCCCCAAGCACTCTGGACTAGAGGTCGTCGACTCCATCGATCTGAGGATCTGGTGGACGGACAGCCAGTGTACTACTCGCTACCTCCGGTTACTAGACGGAGGTCAATCAGGCAGAGGACATTAGTACAGCAGTCAGTTCAGAGGGCCTTATCTACCCCACCTATGTTCAGTAGGGATCAGGGTTCCGTGTCACCAACAAAGAGAGAATATATACCCGTAATTCAACCAAAACAGAATTGTATGGCTAGTTTGGAGGAGATGGTGCGCCACCTCCAAGAGAGCATGAAAACAATGTAGCAGGATGCCGTTCGTCAGGCAGAATTCGCCAGGCAACAGGCCACACTGGTAAAGGAACAGGCAGAGACAATTGCCAGGCTAGAGCAAAGAAATCGAGACATCGCCAGCATCAAATTCCTCCCCCACCAGGAATTCTGAACCTTGGAGAGATAGCCAATGTTCAGAATGATACAGAATTTCCCACAGGACCACCCCCACCTCCAACCCTACCTCAAATCCAACCTCAGCTATCAAAAACACCCACCAACCTACCAGACTCTCCCTTTGAGTTCGAGACTGATCCCACCGCACTAAAGTTGAGCAAGCTTGAAAAGTTGTTCAAGAGATCCCAAGGGGTCAAGACCATCCCCGACATCGAAGATGGATATATCGACGCAGCTGTGACGCTGCCCGACAGATTCAAAATGCCTCATATTGATCGATTTGACAGGCCCGGGGACCCCATGGTACACTTAAGACTGTTTTCAGATGTTCTAAGGCCAATGGGCCTTAGTAGGCTTCAGAAGTTGTCTTTGTTTGGCCGGACCCTGTCAGGTGTGGCGGCCATATGGTATGCCAAGCTAGAAGATGATGTCAAGAGGAATTGGGACGAAATGGCTGAGGCCTTCATCGCACAGTATTCGTATAATACACAAATTGAGATTATGACCCGTGATCTCGAGATGACTAGGCAAGAGTCTAAGGAGAGTTTTTCGGAGTTTGTAACCAGATGGAGGGCCAAGGCTTCAATGATGACCTTGAGGCCAACGGACAAAGACCAGATTCGGATGATTGTGCGCAATCTTCAGCCGAAGTTGATGCAAAAGATGATAGTACTCCCTTTTCCTACCTTTTCTTACCTACATGAAATGGGGGTACAGATTGAGGATGCCTTGAAGCAAGGCTTGATTGATAGCGACCGGGAGCAACCCCGACGAACTTTCAATCGTGCTAGCAATGCAGGCCCGAGCGGCACCACAACTACGAGAGCCTCCGAAGTAAGCATGGTCACCACTAACCCACCTCCAAGAAATACGGCAGCTGCACCATTCACCGGTGCGTCCGGAAGTAACCCACCAACAGCCAAATACCCACCCAAGAACACCCGAACCTTCGCCCCACTTTATATGCCCCTGTCCAAGGCTTTGGGGGTGCTGATCAAAAAAGGGCACTTGAAGCCCCTGGAGCCACGGCCCCTACCAGAAAAACTTCCCCCTACCCATAACCCAGCCAAGTATTGTGCGTTCCACCAGCAGCACGGTCACGACACCGACCAGTGCTATCGGTTACGCCATGAAATTCAAGATCTTATCGATAATGAGCTGATTTTGCCTCCCGAGAAGCCCAATGTTACTACAAATCCCCTCCCCACACATAACCAAGCTCCACCGCCCAAAAGACTTAATTTCATCCATACCGGGGCCGTGTCTTACGACCCTAGTATCTATATCACACCTACCCACCTGCCTAAACCGGAGGTGTTTCTTCCTAATTGCACCGACTTGTGCATGATGGACATCTCCATGACCCAACCCAAGCCAGCAGTGGTGACCACCGAGAACAGAAGGGAGGAAATCCCAAAGGAAAAACAATTGGTTGAGCCAGAGTCCGCGAAATCAGGGAATCATGTTGAGAAGATATATAGCCCGGGTGACTATATTTCATCGATAGGCCAAGATGGGCCCGGAGTAGAATTGCCAATGGAAGGAGAGTTGTGTGTGATTCAAGGAGATAGTTTGGGACAGGGAACAGATGGTGTAACAGCTGTGGGGGAGGACTTCACAGATTTCCAGTTTTACATTGACCAATACCCAGAGGACGTGGCAGTCGCATGGTTCGATTATGAGGATTCAGCGGAAGTTACCGGGTGGTTAGACGATCAACCTGATGTGATAGGAGAACTTCAGTTAGAACAGGGCTCGGTAGGGGTAAGAATATCAGTGGTGGCCGGAAGAGTCGAAGAGCAGAGTACATCGCCAGAGAATACCGATGTCAAGAATTTCGCCCGAGATTGGAATATTTTGAGTGCGAAAATTATTGAACAGTCAGTTATGTCAGAACAAGCAAGTTTTGAAGATTCCGAGAGAATCAGGAAGGCGAAGGCCCATGTGGGGGTTGAAACTGCTATGTGCACAAGAACCGAGAACGTTGCAGGCATGTGGACGGGAGATGCTGCAAGCCCAAGAACAGTCATACCAGAGCCGGACAGGTGTCTGTCAGCCGCCGATGGAATGTGGTGGGAAGATGAGGATTTATGTCTTACCCACACGGATGAAGATTGGGGGAATAGCCAACCTGATGACACCTGGTACCTCGGAGAAGTCGACCACATGACGCGAAGTGCGCGGTATTTCAAACCCCCACACTTAGATCAGCCAGAGGCCTCGGGGAAGGATAGAGAAGCTGAGAAGCAAAAGGAGAAGTAGCTTGAGGAGGAAGCCGTACTCAAACAGCTGAAAAAGATACAAGCAGACATCTCCATCTGTGGATTGCTCATGGCCTCACGAGTACATGGGCAAGCTGTCTTGACAGCCATGGATAAGGCCAAACTCTCTATAGAGACTACACCGGAGCAACTGGTTGGGCTGGTTTTCCCGGGAGGAGGTTCCCCGACATTAACCTTTTCCGACAACGAACTCCCACCCGAGGGCACAAATCACAATAAACCCCTCTACATCTCTGTGGAATGTAGAGATAAGTGGATACCGGTAGTACTTGTTGATACCGGGTCTACTATCAATGTCTGCCCAGCCAGGACAGCATATGCGATTGGCTTGAAAACCGCAAATTTTGTACCAACAGCTCAGGTCATCCGGGCGTACGACAATACAAGTAGAGAAGTAATGGGGACAGTTAAAGTTCAGACAAAGGTCGGGCCGGGACGACACGAGATAGATTTCCATGTTCTAGAAGTTCCCGCAACTTTCAATTTGCTTTTGGGGCGACCGTGGCTGCATCAAGTGAAGGCAGTGTCATCTACTTTGCATCAAATGGTGAAATACCCCTATGGGAAAGGAGTAGCCATTGTCTTTGGGAATTCATCAATCCACCCACCACCGGAGGTATCCACGCCTGTTCTAGAAATCGAGCATGGCATAGAAGATGTGTTCACATCAGGTTTTACCTTGGCCGAGGCTCAGGTCGTACAGAATATCATGGCTGCGAATGAAGGGATATATGTCAGTGCCCAAGCAGTATATCTCATGAACAAGCTCCAATACATCCCCGGGATGGGATTAGGAAAGAGCGGTCGTAAGGGCATTGCAACGTTGGCCGAAGTGCCGCATAACCCCCATACCTTCGGCCTGGGTTATTTGCCCACCAAGGAAGATTGGGTAAGAAAGGAAAAGAGATGGCTGGAAGAGCCAAAGCAAAACAGATGGGGAAACCCTTTGAATTGATGCATCGATCCATTCGGGGTACCCTAAACGGACGCTTCGTCTGGGAGGGGAAAGATTTTCCATTCTGTGGCTTTCCGGAGCCGTGGTGGAACGCAGAGAAGAAGCGCGTGCCGGGGTTCGAAATTTTCTTTGACCTGCAGTTACTTGGGGATGATGTTGCTGAAGAGCAGACAGACCCAACAGTTGAGGATGAGCATAGCAAAGAATCAGAGTCTGCGTACACAGAATTTGAAATGGGGGTAGCACTGGCATGTCTACTTTCGGATCCTTTGTTCGACCAGTTGTGCTTGGAGGATAACTCCTCGGTGTCCATGATTGGAGATGAAACGGCTGCGGGCCTACCAGCAGCTATTTTGGATGCATCCATCGCACCCTCCCTCACCTGGCAGTACGAGGAGGGGTTTTTGTCAAGCAGCACCAGGTCAGGTAGTGAGCCGGAATCTGATTCCACCGAATCTTGTGAGTCGGAATCAGGTTCCAACTCGTCTGAGTCTGAGTCCGGTATTCCTGGGGGTGATAACCCGGATGCCATAGTCCTGTCCAGGTCGTCTTTTTCTTTCTCTTTTGAGTCTGTTGTAATAGAAGAATTGGACGGTTCGGAAGTATCTAATGAGAATGAGGTGAATGTGGTTTCCGAGTACTTTTCTGTGCCTTTGATTTATTGCTTAAATCAGGACTTTCAAAATTTTGATGAAAACGACGAGGATGAAATTCCTCCGGTTTTGCAACGACTAATTGAGCAAGAGCAGGAGAGGTTTGTTAAACCCTTAATGGATGAAATCACTACCGTGAACATTGGTACTGAGAAGGACCCGCGGCTGGTCCAGATCGGGTCCACGTTGTCTTCGGAGGAACGCGAGCGCTTAGTCGCTTTATTAAAAGATTTCAAAGATGTTTTCGCATGGTCCTACGAAGACATGCCTGGAATTGATCCTGAGATTGTACAACACCGGATCCCTCTTGATCCCGAGGCCCGACCTGTCAAACAAAAGCTCAGAAGGATTCGTCCTGATTGGGCCATTAAGATCAAGGAAGAGGTCACCAAGCAGATTGACGCAGGCTTCTTGCTGGTATCCGAATACCCGACTTGGTTGGCCAACATTGTTCCAGTGCCGAAGAAGGATGGCAGAATTCGGGTATGTGTGGATTTTAGGGATTTGAACAGAGCCAGCCCGAAGGATGACTTTCCTTTACCACATATCGACGAGTTGGTAGATTTCACAGCAGGGCATGCTTTGCTTTCATTCATGGATGGTTTCTCAGGTTATAATCAGATAGTGATGGCACCCGAAGACCGGGAAAAGACTGCTTTTACCACCCCGTGGGGTACATATTGCTACAGAGTGATGCCATTTGAAATTTGAAGAATCTTTGGGGCTACATATCAACGGGCTGCAACCACAATATTACATGACATGATCCATAAAGAGGTCGAGGTGTACGTGGACGACATGATAGTCAAGTCCAAAGAAAGAGAAGGCCACTATACCGCCTTGCAAAAGTTCTTCCAAAGGATCAGGGAATTTAGGCTGCGGCTAAATCCTCAGAAGTGTACGTTTGGTGTTACAGCGGGAAAAATGCTGAGATTTCTGATTACACAAAGGGGCATCGAAGTCGACCCTTCCAAAATCAAGGCCATCTTAGAAATGCCGCCACCAATGACTGAAAAGGAGGTACGAGGCTTTCTGGGTAAAGTGCAATTCATAAGGCTGTTTATCTCTAAACTAACCTTAACTTGTGAACCACTTTTTGGTCTTCTGAAGAAAGGAAAGAAGTTCCAATGGGACGGCTGATGCCAAGCTGCATTTGAACAGATTAAAGAGAATCTACAGAATCCACTCGTGTTGTCACCGCCAAAGCCGGGGAAACCGTTGATATTGTATTTGTCAGTAACCGAGACTACAATAGGTTGCATGCTTGCACAAGAGTCGAAAGATAAAGTGGAAAGGGCCATCTACTATCTGAGCAAGAAGATGCTGGATTACGAGACCCGCTACACTCCGTTGGAGAAGGCTTGTTTGGCCTTGGTATGGGCTACCAGGAAGCTGCGGCACTACTTGTTAGCTCACTCTGTAATGTTGGTTTCACGACTTGATCCCATCAAATATCTTTTCGAGAAACCAGCACTTACGGGTAGGCTAGCTCATTGGTTGCTGTTGCTCTCCGAATTTGATCTCAAGTATGTGACGCGCAAGTCGGTAAAAGAGAGAGCGGTAGCAGAGTTCCTTGCCGACCACCCGGTTGAAGGAGATGAAGCGGTTGAGTACCTATTCCCAGATGAAGCTATTCTGCACATCGACGATGAAACTTGGACGATGTACTTTGACGGAGCGTCAAATCAGTACGGGTATGGGATAGGGGTGTTGTTGATAGCGCCTGACGATTCCCGTATCCCTTTAGCATTCAAGCTTCGGTTCAAAGTCTCGAACAATGAGGCAGAATATGAGGCATGTATTGCCGGTCTAGAAGCGGCCCTAGAACTAGGGGCAAGGCGATTGGACGTCATTGGGGATTCGAACCTTGTTGTGTCTCAAGCGAAAGGGAACTGGAAAGTCAAGGAGGAAAAGATGATAATTTACCATCAGACCTTGCATTTGTTAATCCCTCGGTTTGAGAAGTTAAATTTCACTCACCTAGTAAGAGAGAACAACAGGTTCGCGGATTCGCTAGCAACTCTATCTTCCATGATAGACATCCCATCTGGAGTCCGGATACGTCCAGTCATTATTGACCAGAAATTTGCACCTGCTTACGAGTCAATCTCTGCCATAGATAAAGTGCAAGACAACAACCCCTGGTATTATGACATATGGAACTTCTTGGAAAAGGAGGCGTACCCACCAGGGGCCAATGCCACGGACAAAAGGGCGATCAGAAGAATGGCTGTTCAGTTTATCATCTACGGAGGTAAATTGTACAAAAGAGGTCACCTGGGAATGCACAAGTTATGTGTAGAAGCTGAAGAGTCGAAACGCCTGATGGAAGCCATCCATGGAGGAGAATGTGGGGCACATATGAATGGGGTGATGCTGGCACGGAAGATCCTCAGACAGGGCTACTACTGGTCTACCATGGAGGAAGATTGTATCAGCTTTGTTCGGCGATGCCACAAGTGCCAGATCCATGCGGACCGTATGAACATCCCGCCATCAAAGTTATACAACATGACATCGCCATGGCCGTTCTCAGTTTGGAGAATTGATGTGATTGGGGCTGTTACCCCGAAGGGGTCGAATGGGCATGAGTATATCTTGGTAGCAATAGATTACTTTACGAAGTGGGTCGAGGCCCAATCTTATGCAGTGCTGAAGGCTTCGCATGTTGCAAAGTTTATCAGAAACAACATTATCTGCCGTTATGGAGTCCCGAACGAGATCATTTCAGACAATGGTTCCCACTTCAAGAAAGAGGTGATTGATTTGTTGGGGAAATACAATGTGGCTTTTCATAAGTCGTCCACATATCGGCCGCAGACCAACGGAGCAGTTGAGGCCGCCAACAAAAACATCAAACACATATTGCAAAAGATGGTGGAAACCTACCGGGATTGGCCAGATAAGTTGGCATTTGCTCTGTGGGGCTACCGAACTTCAATTAGAACTTCTACCGGGGCGACGCCGTATTCCTTGGTTTATGGGATGGAGGCTGTTCTACCTATAGAGATTGAGGTCCCATCTTTATGAGTATTGGCTGAGTGTCAAATAGCCGAGGCAGATTGGCAGCAAAGCAGATTCGAGGAACTCATGCTCTTCGATGAGAGGAGATTAAAAGCACTATACCATGTACAAGGATATCAACGCAGGATTGCCCGGGCTTTTAACAAGAAGGTTAAGTCCAGGAATTTGAAGGAAGGAGATTTGGTACTCAAAGATAACCGAGCTCCCACCCACGACCCAAGGGGCAAGTTCAGACCCAATTGGACCGGTCCCTATATCATCAAGTCTATCTGGTCAGGTGAAGCTGTGGTTCTGATGGACCTAGATGGCCTAGAATTCTTCCAACCGATCAACATGGACAAGTTGAAGAAATATTACCCCTGAGAGGTTCGCTAGGTCGAAAACCTGAAAGGGCAACCTAGGCAAAATTCAGAGCATAAAAAATTAGAAAAATATAAAAACTGAGCTCGCAAGGTTGAAAACCCGCGAAGGGCGGCCTTGGCAAAAGTTAGAGCGCAAAAGGAGAGTGAAAATACTCGAGTGAACCCAAGCCTGAACTACGTAAGGCTTGATTCCCATCTTTGGGATACGTAGGCAGCTTCATCTTGGAGTTCAGCCATAAAACTTTTCCCCGATCAATTTTGTCCATTTGATCATCTCGGCCATCCTTGTCCATCAGCATCTATTGCAATCTCAAGTGCAGTGCTATTCAGACTAGGGGCAACTTTTTGTTGCTGTACAGTGCTGCGGTACCGTTCAAACAAGGGGCAACTTTCCAGTTGCTAGGATCCGGGGTTGTGCATCTCAGTGACAAATCTCAGGCGTGTCCAGTTCTGATCCATGTCGAAAATACTTTTAAAAGTTTTAATAAAGGTGACTTTGTTCAAATAAATCTTTTTACAACTAAGACCGTTTCTCGACCAGAACGGAAAATTTTCAGTACCACAACCTTCAATTTCATTGATTTCAACACAAAGTTCTCTTGCTCTTGCATACAATTGAAGTCGCTTTTTATTACTTTCATAAAGAAAACTTGAAAGCACTAATAAAGTAATAAATCCGGGGCATAGTCAAGTCAGGTACTCCTGCGTCCCCTCCCAGAGCTGGTCGAAGCCTCTAGTGCCAAAGTGGGCCCTTCCTGTGCCTCTTCATTAAGCCAATCTAAGCACTCATCAGACAAAGTGCAACTGAAAGTAGGAGCAGGGGCCAGGAGTTCTCTCGTCCTCCATGCTGTGGCATATCGGGCCAGCTGTGCGCCTCGAATCGGGAATGTGGCCGGGTACTCTATCCCTTCCGGCGGGCAAGTCTGATCATGACCGAACTAGCGCAGGATACGGAATGGAAAGTAGAAGACACAGTGAGTCAAGCCAATCAATTGGATCCCGGGTTGACGGGTCATGCTGTAACTCATTACCGGGAGATTGAGCCAAGGGCACCGCCAAGCAATACGGTCTGCGGACAAACCGCACATCCACTCGAACCACCAACCCTCATCAAGGGCATCAACTAGGCGCTGCCGAAAGAAGTAACCGCGGGTTGAATAAGCTGGGCAAGAGTCCACAACCTGCAGTTTATCCATCAACCATACCTGGGGAGGGATGAAAAATGAGAGAATAAAGAATAGAGAGGTGTATGATGAGAGAAAAAGTAAGAAAAGGGTTTTTGTGAGAAAAACCAAGCCTGAGGGCCGAGTGATGTGAGCGAACATATATGTGAGACTGGGTGGGAAACATTACCTGCAGTAATAGTGGACTCCCTGCTAATCTGGTCGTCTTTCGACGATAAAAGGCGTCTAAGCCCAGCAACGTCTCAGCCAGAATCATGGCGATGCAGCTTTTGCCCTCCTTCAAGCCTTGGGTAACCTCAATCAACCGGACACTAGACCCTCAGGAACCTGAGACAAACAGAAAACGAGATAGCATGCACAAACAAAGGGCGTGTCGCCGGAAGCCTTGCCAGTGATGGTCACCGCGATCACCAGCCTCAGAAAAAACGGCAAACCAAGCTCGGAACATCCAGCATCCCATCACAAATCAGAGAACGAGCATCAGGTATTGAAAGCCCACACATTCGCCCTAAGACTTGGGCATGGCCAAAACGAAGTTGGGGCAAAATCTCTTCATTACTCTCAGATTCCATTAGAGCTTGGAAATCTTCAAAGGTAGGACACACCTCTTGCTCGCTAAAGCTGAAGACGTGTGTTACTGGATTCCAAAACCTTGCCGCGGCATGAAGAAATGGAAAATGCAGCGGGGTATGACGCAAAGTGAATAGTGCATTTATGCCAAAGGCTCGGAAATTCAGCTTTTCTGAACCATCCAAGTTGTTAATCCAAGTTGCGAGATTTTGGGCAAGGAATTCTTCCATTTGGAGTAAATTAGAGTAGAAATGAAGAAAACCACAAAGCTGGAGTCTTTTGTATGGGATAAGGTTGAATGGAGGACAAGTGTCAGCATTCTGCTGGTTCCTTTCATTCTTTGCCGACCGGCCAAATAGATTGCCGACCGGCCATCTGTTTTGGCCGATGGATCACCTTTTCAGCCGATGGCCTTTCTGATTGGCCGGTGGCTTCCCCCCCTGCCCTCTGAGCTGTTTATGTTAAGAATTTGAGGAATCCCACCATTTCCAATACCTTACAGTGATCAATTCTCATGAAGGTGCGCCCATTTGTTTATCGAGTTGTTGTATATTTGCTTATCGAGTTGTATTTCACTCTCTTTAAGTCTTTGTATTGTTTATCGAGTTGTACTCGCACCTACTCGGTCATAACGAGTTCCTTTGTTTTGCTTATCGAGTTGTAATTGGTTCACTACCTGATTATTACGACGCGATGCTTCGTTTTCAAAATACAGTGTCGATCTGATTCACATTGTTATGTGATGCCTTGCGATGCGATGCATAGAGCGTGCAAATGTAACACCTTTTGAACAAATAGCTGTTTCATTTCCGTCATGAATTTCTAAAAAAGAGAAGAAGAAAAATATGCGATTTCAAAAGAAACAGAACCCGCCTAAGGCAATGCAATGTGCTTAAACTCCTAATAAAAAGGAAAGTAAAGCAGGAAAAATAACAGGGTAGCAGGCTACCGGAATGGATACCAGTAACCTCCCCTCACGGTCATTGTACCTTTCGCGCCCTTGTTCGGGTCAATTGTGTGGTTTGGCACCTTCATCAAGACAATACAAGAAAATGCACTGTCAGAATGCGAGTGGACCTTCGAGTTGACCTCAGGCCATGACTTTTGTGAGCGATGCTCGGTACATACGAAGGATGCCCCTTCCCGTATCCTTTTATATATCTTGTGAATTCCGTAAGTCATATCAATCATACTGTGTCGCAGTACGTTGCACTTCCACATCATGTTTCGCCATGTTCAATTTCAAGTTCCTTTTTATACACATTGCGTGCATGCGTGCATTGCTTTACTAATATGTGTTCAAGTTCCTTTTTATACACATTGTGTGCATGCGTGCATTGCTTTACTGATATGTGTTCAAGTTCCTTTTTATACACATTGCGTGCATGCATGCATTGCTTTACTGATATGTGTTCAAGTTCCTTTTTATGCACATTGCCTGCATGCGTGCATTGCTTTACTGATATGTGTTTAAGTTCCTTTTTATACACATTGCGTGCATGCGTTCATTGCTTTACTGATATGTGTTCAATTTCCTTTTATATACACATTGCGTGCACGTGTGCATTGCTTTACTGATATGTGTTCAATTTCCTTTTATATACACATTGCGTGCACGTGTGCATGGCTTTACTGATATGTGTTCAAGTTCCTTTATATACACATTGCGTGCATGTGTGCATCGTTTTACTGATATGTGTTCAAGTTCCTTTATATACACATTGCGTGCATGTGTGCATTGTTTTATTGATATGTGTTCAAGTTCCTTTATATACACATTGCGTGCATGTGTGTATCACTTTACTGATATGTGTTCAAGTTCCTTTTTATACACATTGCGTGCACGTGTGCATTGCTTTACTGATATGTGTTCAAGTTCCTTTTTATACACATTGCGTGCATGCGTGCATTGCTTTACTGATATGTGTTCAAGTTCCTTTTTCCATACGTGCATTGCTTTACTCACATGTGTTCAATCCTACTATCTCGCCATACACATGGCACGCGTTATCACACACTTTCGACTGCATTGTCATGCATATTGTTAATGACATTGTACCTCTTAAGTTTGTTTTCTTTTCAGGCACGATATTGTATGTACGGTTCATTTGAGGCCGGTGCAACCGGACGAGCCGCACAGGTATTGTATCCTCCGAGTGAGATGTACAGAGAATTGCATAATTCTTTTACATCCTTTCTGCATTGTAGTGCTAGCTTACAACTGTTGCATGCGTGTTTCATTACAGCTCTCTTTGCATGATCATAAGTTATGCTCGGCTTCTTGCATTTTCAGCAGCATTTTGCCCCAGCCTTCGGGCACATATCTTGTTTGTCTTGCATGACTGTCTAAGTCTTCGGCCTTGTCAAAAATGGGTCGTCTCTGGGCTTTGACATTCACTCCCGTCATTGTTATGACTTTCGAGTTCTGTCAAAGAGGGGCAACTGTAGACACTCCATTTTTGACCGTCCTCAAGACTTGGACGTCACCGTTTGAACACTCGGTGATTATCCATGTTTGTGTTCGTTTGGAGTTCCCGGGGGGCTCGGCTACGCGCCTTGCCTCAGGATCTCCGAACTTGACCGTGTTGTGTCTGGTTTTGCACCAAACACTTGTGTTTTGCCTCGGAAGGGCAGGGAATGGCTTATTAGCCATCCCCACACACAACTGGCCCTCTCCTACCATCACCGGCTACACATTGGTCCCACCGGCACTGTTTTGTTAAAAGATTTTGCCGGTCGGCACTGTATGTTGCCGACCGGCACTATTTTGTGCCGATGATCTTTTTTTGTGGCCGGCGTGCATTCTGTACACCTCTGAGGCATGGTGCATGCCAGCTGTGCCAGCTGGAATGCACCCTCACACTCCCCCGTGCATAGGTGTGACCATTTTGCACCCTTTGCACCCTTGAACCCTCTAAGCTTCTAGAAGCTTGACCCTTTGGCCAAAGCTTCTTGGAGAAGCTTGGCCAGCTGTCTTGGCTTCTCCAAGAAGCCAAGACCCCTTTGCACCCCCCTTTGAACCTTTTCCTTTGCTTAGCCACTAAGTTTGGCCTTGCCTTGGCCTATATAAACACCACCCCTCTCCCTTTGAGAGGGGTTAGCCATTTTCAACACAAAATCAGAGCTTCTATATCTATATATCTGTGTTGTACTCTCTCTCTCTATATCTCACTCTCTCTCATCCTTGTGTGTGTGTTTTGAGCCTAAATAGTGTGTTTTTACCTCACTTTTGCACTAATACACACACCATTACACCTTATTCCGAGATTGAGGGACTTGGAGGGTTGTTTGTTGAGTTTTTGGACTGGTTTTGATCACTAGAGGAGGGCTGCACCACCTGTTCTTCAAGTGTTCTTCAAAGGTGAGCTAGTTACTTTAGTTTCCCCATTTTTGCAACTAATTTTTACCTATCTTTCTTTGTGATTTAGGCTTTGTGTATAACTGAAAAAAGTCTTATATTTTCTTTCTTTTGAATTCTCATTAAGGTTATTTTATGGTTTGAGTGCAAACTCACCCTCTTAAACCTTATTTTGGCCTATTTGGTGTCTTTTCTTTGAAGCCTTATTTGCTTTGTTGTTTTTGTCTTCTCATCACTGAAAATCAGAGGGTTTTTAGTGTTGAGGAAAGTGTTTTGAAGTCTTGTATAGGGGAGGGACACCCCTCTCCCCTTTGTCCTTTTCTTGCCTTTGTCTTTGGCCAAAAGGGTAGCATGCATGAGTGGTTGCATTTGGCTTCATTTCAGAGTTTTTCTTGGTGTTTTGGAGCATTTTTAACCTCTGTCTAATGTGGGTTTATTGGCCCTTAACATGCTTTATATACTTGCTTTGTATCCCTTCATTTTGCTTGGAAATGTGCCATGCCATTAGCCTAGTATATCCTCATGTTTTAGCCCAACATTTTGAAGCACTTGATCATGATTTGTCATGTTTTAGATCTGTTAGCCACTGATTTTTCCATATTTGGTGTGCTTGATGTGGTTACTTTGTGTTTTGGCTTGTAAGCCTTAAGCATATTGACCTCTAACATGCTTAGCTTGGACCATCCTCATGATTTGGCATCATTTAGGGTCATATTTCAGTCCATAGATCATGTTTGTATGTTTGCATATGTGGCTTGTTTCATGCTTCTAGGGTGTGCCCTTTTATGCCTAGGAATAGGCCTTATGCAAGCCTGTATGTTTAGAGCATTTCGGGGCTGCCATGTCAAGGGGATTTGGGTGTGTTTTTGCATGCTAGAACTCTGTTTTTATATGCCTAATACATGCCATGAGTGGTCACGATAATGGTAGTAAGATGCTCTCTTTGGTGCCATAGGTTTAGGCCCATTTGTTTGCATGCTTGCATGAGTGTTGGTCTACTATTTTGGGCATGTTTTGCCACTGTTTTGGGGAGGTTTGAAGTCTGCCCCCATTGTGATTAAGTCCACCATTGCATGTTTATTTTATGCTTGTTGCATGTTTGGTCAATATGGTCTTAGCACATGTCAATCCTATTGCCTTAAGTGTCCATGTTTGCATCACACTTTGTATCTTGCATACCTAGTGTTGCACACTTGCCATAATATGTTGCATTACATTTAGTATGTCTTGCATTTCATCTCATATTGCACCTTTCGAGCCATGTTTGCATAACATGCATTGCATTACTTGGTTTGGGGTGTCAAACCAAGTGTGAGAAATGAGGGGTGTTTGTACTTCAAGTGGCAAAACACACCTCAATTCTCATGTCACTAAGACCCTTGACCTTAACATGATAGGGTCTTGGTTCTCATTTTGTGTGTTGCATGCATATTTACATTGAATTGCCATCTTGGTCCCTTAGGCCATCATGCATCAAGATGCATAATTGATGGCCCAAGGACCAAGGGCCATGCTTCCTTGAGTCCTATACATGATAGGGAGCATTGGCCATGCTTACATATGCTCAAAATTCCACCATGCACTGTCTGTCTGCTGCCTGCTGTCAAAACTGTCCTCTACAGGAATTCTCTGCCGACCGGCATTATATTCAGGGCCGATAATCTCCTAAGCAGCCGATGGGAATTGTGGGTGGCCAGTGAATATTTCCTCCAGCCGGTGGTATACAGCAGCATGCAAGGAAGGCATTTTGGGACTTTGGTAATTTTTGGGGAGACAGGGCAGTAAAAACAGAGGCAGCAGTGCCATGGCGCGGGTTTCCGGGCAAGTCGGATTCAAGGATGCATCATTAGCGCATTCCGAGGCAAGGCTGAGGCCCCTTTCTTTTTTATAATGAATTTAATTTGATAATTAGAAATTTTTTAATAATTCATTTATTCTGTATTCGGACTGTATTTGTTTTCGGACTGTATATTCTTTTGGTCCCTCCGTGAGAGGGCATATTTGTAATAAGTGTGTGTGAGTGTGTGTATGTCTTCCAACCCCCATTTCTTTCTTCCCTTTTATTTACCCGCTTATGATGGTAGATTAGGGCATATTTAAATTAGCATACCTTATGCTATGCATGCGTGCATCCATGCATTTGTTGATATGCATCCGGTTCGGTACATCATACAAACTGCATTGTATTTCAATTCCAAATTGAATATGTGATATTTGTAGCATTTCACATGCCATGTTTAGGATAGCCGAGCCTATTCTAGTTGCATCTTGCATGTGTTGCATTAGGCACTTAACATGAACTAGGACATGCATGTTTGCTAACTAGTTTATTGTTTTGGCACGGAGTACGATGTAAGTATTTATGCTTTAGCATATCGCATGCGTGTGAGTATTGACATGACAGTATGACTACCATGTGGCTAAATGCTTATATGAGATAAACTGTTTGAATGCTTGTGGGTGGAGGTTGGATTGCTTGAGTTGGAATCACTCATTGAAATCCGTATTTTAGCCTACTTGCGAGTAGCAATTTCAAATTGTTTTCCAAACAAACGGATATGCAATGTTTATTTCCAAATTAGGCAATCTAGTCTATACTTGTTTGCTGCGCGCATAACATAGTAATTCTAGGCTAATAATTGGACTAAGAGCATGTAATGTTTTCAAAAACGGATATCACGGTTAGTAGAAATTTGGTCTTGGACCGAAAGGCGAAAGTGCTCATAAATGACCTTCCCGATCGTACCCAAGCTCGAGCCAAGACAACTTTGGTGATGAGCGGACATGTGGCCTTGACCGAGTCGGTTTCCTAAATTCCCTATTTTAAAATATTTAGGTGGCGACTACAGATCGCAAAGCGATCCATGTTTGGCACTACTTTTCAAAAATCTGTTTTCTCAAAGCGATTTGCGAGTTGGACTCTTTGATTGATTCTGAACGCGACAAACAAAAAGGGAGTCCAGAAATGGCAAGGTCCCCATGAACTTATTCTGAGTTTGTATGGAATTTGTATTATATATAGAATTGGACGTTTATTTTTAATGTTTTGGATGGTTGGAACTAGAATGTGTGCACGTTGTTGAATCCTTGATAATATATTTAGCGTTGATGGGTTATATTGGGTTATATGGGTTATATTGAATCCTGTGTTATGTACGTACAGGTTGTATTAAACATGGATGTAGGTTATTTAGAATTTTTTTGGAAAAAAAAAAAAAAAAAAAACCAGAAAATATTTGGCCACCAAATATTTTGGTAGCCAAATATATAGTTGGAATTTTTTGGCTACTAATAATTTAGTAGCAAAAAGATTTGGCGACTAAAACATTTGGTAGCAAAAAGTAATGAATAGTTGGTTAAAATTTTCATGTAGAACTTTTAGTGACTAAAAAATTAGTAGCCGAAGTGTCACTATTGCCGATTAAGTATGGATTCGTAGCCAAATGTTAACTTTCGGTGACTAATTCTTTCGTAGCAAAAAGTAACACATTCACCGACCAAATGAATGTTAGTAGCCAAAAGTCACATTCGGCGACTAATACTTTAGCAGCAGAAACATACCTTTTGCCAACAAAACTAAGATTAGTAGCCAAATGTGTACACTTTCGGCGACCAAACAAATTTTAGTCGCCAATACTATCGCCGACAGGGTAAAGGCGACGAACTTAGCGACAAAAAATTTTGGTCGCTAAATGGTTTCGGCGACCAAATTTTGGACTTTTGGCGACCAATATTTTGGTAGCTGTAGACACCCCATTCTTGACCACCTTTAAGACTTGGACGCGACTGATGGTTTTGGAAGATGTGCAGGGCAAAGGTTCAATTTCTTCGGTAAAGAGAGAGAGTCAAAGCTCAACTTCATACCCCCTTTTGGACCAAAACGATCTTGATCAAAATATTTTAAACCTTAAAACCCTCTCTTTCAAAACGTTTTTGAAATAAATTTTTACGATGTTCCGAGGCTCGCATTTTGTTAAATGTTGCGCTTTTCGGTAAACCGAGCGAGGACAAAGTAGAAATGAATGAAAGAGAGATGAAATCTTTGAAAAATCTTTCAAAACACCTTACTTAGGGGTTTGGAGTTGAAGAAAAGATGAGAAAAGGGAAGAAATCTAGTTGGGGGAGAAAATGGCCATGAACCGTTAAGAAAGAGTCGAGTAGCCCTCGCCAAATCAGGCCTATTCATTTGCATACTTGGAATCAAGCTATGAGGCCATCACCATTGGAAATAACACTTTCGGGGCTTCATTTTGCACTCAAGAATCTCCTAAATCCAATTCCGGACGGGGGAGATATAGTTGATTGAAGTAGGGCATCACTCTGGTTGGACCGAAATCTACGTGGCTTCACCAAAAAGGGCATAACTTTTTCAACAGGAGGAATGTTGATGCAAGGTTTGCGCCATTGGAAAGCTAACTTCCGGGGCTTCAATTTAGACACTTGAATGGCCACCATTGGACTTCCCAATCACCCACAGGTCACATTTCTTTCTGGTAGCCCATTTTTTTGTCTTGAAAGTAGCTGGCCGGCCAGAAAACCTAGCAGGCCAGCCACCTAGCTGGTGAAATGACTTTTTTGCCCTTTTTAACTAGCCGGCCATGACCCCCTCCCCAAGTGTGTCCTAGAAGTGAATTTTGTTTTCCTCTAGGCCTTATGTCCGAGGGTTTGGCCTTTTGAGGGGAAACTTGAATTGTTTTCTCCCCATTTATCCCCCTCTTTTCCACCCTTTTTTGTCTATATAACCAGCACTCCCAACTGGTTTTGAGGGTTAGAACATTTGGTTTAAGGCTCCTACATCCAATCTCTCCCTCCCTATATTCCAAGCATCAAAAACCCTTTATTCTTGGACCATTTCTACTCCATCACCTAGCACCACACCACCACCTCCATTCTAGCCACTTGGAGCTGCTTTCCAGAGCTGAGGAGCACCATTTCTTGTGCCAAGAGGTTGTCAACGATTGGCCTACAAGGGTGAGTCATTTTCCCCCTCTTTTGAGCTCATTTTTGCGTGCTTTCTTAGCCATTCTTGCTTACACTTTTGGGCTCCAACCCTAACTGAAAATAGCATTTTTTTGAGCTCTTCTTCATGTTTGTTTAAGGGCCTCTCACTGTTTGAGGCTTCCTTTTTGCACGTGCTTCTTTACCCGTCTTGAATGCCTCTTTCTTGCATATATTTTAGGCCTATATGTAAACTGTTTTGAGCTCTGTCATAAACTGAAAAGTGGCTTATTTTGAGCCCTTCTTCAACATTGTTGAAGGGCTCATCACTGTTTGGGGATTTCATTTGCCACTTGCCTTTGTATCCCTCTATGGGCCCCATTTTTGCATGATTTGTTAGCCCCTTGTGCTTGTATTTTTGGGCTCTAGTCGGAACTGTAAATGGCCTTATTTTGACCCCCTCTTCATGTTTCATTAAGGGTCTTTTACTGTTTGAGGCATCCTTTTTGTACTTTGTGTTTAAACCTTTTTTAGGCCCTATTTTGCATAGTATTTTGGGCATACTTGTACACTGTTTTGGGCTCGGTCACCAACTGTAAAATACCATGTTTTGAGCCTCTCTTCATGTTTGTTGAAGGTCTCTTGGCCATTTAAGGCCAGCATCTGTTACTTGCTTCTTTGTCCCCCTTTTGGCCCATTTTTGCATGCTAACTTAGGCCTATTTGTGCTCACTTTTTGGCCTTTCTTAAAACTGTAAATATTCTTATTTTGGGATTTCCTTGATTCTGTCTTTAGGTCTCATGTTCAAATAATGCATGCTTTGTATAGCTATAAGCCATTCCATGTGCATAGTTTTGAGTTTTGGGACCATTTCATGCATCGGGTGCCATGTTTCCATGATTCGGGGCTGTTTTGCATCATATTTTGCTACTGAAATTTGCTTGTTTGCATGCCATGTTCCATGCTTTGCCATGCCTTGTTAGAGTGGCATTTGTGCCTTAGGTTCGGTCCTCGGTTTGCGTGCACGCGTGCACGCATCTCGAGTGTCTCATTTTCATCTAATGGCCTCCTATGTGAGTGTGGCTGAGGTCCACTTGTGTTGGTGTAAGTCCATTATGCATTGTGTATGCCATTTCATTTCATAGCATTGCGTATGCTAGGCTGTATGTTAGTGCATTATGTATGCCACGTTACTTCGTGCATCGTGTATGCCATTTCATAGCATTGTGCATGTTAGGTTGTATCTTAGTTGCATTCATGCATGTCATGCATATTGCATTGTGTTTGGGATAGAAGATAGCCCGAGCACGGGAAACGAGGTACGTTTCGTACTCCGAGTGACGGAACATGTCTCAATTCCCCAGTCGCCGACACTTCAGATTACCCATGATGGAGTTTAGGTCTTGCTGTGTTTTCATGAGCATTCATTCCATATTGAGTTGTGCAATTCGATTCCTCGGCCATCATGCATTGATATGCGTGATTGGTGGCACGAGGATCGAGGCATGCATACATATGTGAAAATACATTGCTATGCCCCTTTCCCGCTCTCTGTTGCAGCAAATCAAGAATTAGCAGTCTTCCGGAACTTGGCGCGCTTTCCAAGAATAATTGCAAAACAGAGGCTAATTGGGGCATCCCAGTGGATTTCCGCGCCAGGCAGCCCAAACATCATCATTCATCAGAGTCGAGGCAGTCCATGGCTTGCATGCCAGTTTATAGCTTTCCTAGATTAATTTGTTAATTAATTAGGATTTTTGTATTTATTCGAGACTGTATTATTTATTCATTCGGGACTGTAAATTATTTATTCGAACACTCCGCGCGAGGGGAATGTTGTAATAAGTATGCGTGTGTGTGATGTATGTCTTCCAACCCCACATCTTTGTCCCTTTTATTTATCAGCTTATGATGGTTAGATTAGGGCATACTGCAATTAGCATACAGTATGATAGCATGTTTGCATTCATTCATTTGTTTTGCATGCACCGGGCTCGGCGCATTATACTAGCTGCATTTGTATTTCAATTCCAAGTTGAATACATGTTAGCTGTAACATTCCACATGCCATCTTTAGAATAGCCGAGCCTGCTATAGTTGCATTTTTGCATGTGTTGCATTAGGCATTTCTGTATAAATAGGATCATGCATGGATTTCTAATTAGCTTCTGTTTTGGCTTGGAGTACTCAGTAAGTTTTATGCTTTAGCATCCTTGCATGCGTGTAAGTGACTGCCATGAATAGCATGCTTACCATGAGACTATTTGCTTATGTGATATACTTGCTTGAATGCTTGTGGGTGAAGGTTGGGTTATCTGAATTGGAATAATGCATTGACTGTGAGTTTTAAGCCCACTAGATAGTGGCAAAACCATGTTTTCTAAAGCCCACCTGAGGGTGGCAAAATCTGCATTTTAAGCCTACTTGCAAGTAGCAAACTATCTTTAAAAAACAAACATAAAAATGTTTTGTTCCAATTCAGGCGATCCGATCTATACTTGTATGTTGTGCGCTTCACATAGTAAATCTAGGCTAATAACCGAAATAAGAATGCATAAGGTTTTCAAAACTAGATATCATGGTTAGTAGAGGCCGATCTTTGATCGGGCGAGCGGGGGTGCTCACGAAGTGACCTTCCCCAATCGTACCCAAGTTCCCGAGACGAGGAAACTTTGGTGATGACGGACACGTGGCCTTAGGCACGAGTCAGGGTTTCCTAAATTTCTCAAAATAAAATATTTAGGTGGCGACTCTGTATCTGTCAAAGCAATTCATGTTTGGCACTTCTTTCAAAAATCTGTTTTCTCAAAACGATTTGCCAGATTTAGACTCTTTGGTTCAAGATTAAGAACCGTGACACAAATCGAGTCCGAACTGTAGCGAGGTCCCTTGCGGGCTTGTTACAGTTTCTGGCGACTCTGCTGAGGATTTAGAGAACTTGACTCGAACTCATGATATCTTGTTTTGGCTACACTTACGTGTTTCTTTGCATTGCATTTGCATTGGTGTGCCTAGGACACCGTGTTTGCCATCTGCTATTCCTGAACGGTTTGCCAGAGGCTTGTCTTGTCAAGGCATGACCATAAGGCTGACCGGTTGTGGGCTCTGCCAATATGGGAACACAAACCTCGGTTTTACCGGGGCACCCTTTTGACCATTCGACTTAGTGCATATTCGGAATCCATAGTGACCATTCCAAACTAGGACAGGTTGCTTACCCGATCATAGGTTGTTTGAAACCGCTGCGTGCATAGTGAAACCCTAGTTCCTGACAAAATAGGACAGGGAAACCCTACCCCAACATAGGGGTGTTTTGGCTCTCACTTATCTGTTATGTGCTTTTAGAGTGCGTCTCTACAGGAATGTATGTATCAGTTTACAAGTTTGGGCATCAGGCCTGCGGGCACCAATTCAGTATTTTGGGATTCAGTTTACCTGAGGGTAACAGTTTACAGGCCGAATTTTGGGGTAGAATTCAGTAGAGGGCACAGTCATCCTGTTATGCTCATATCTGTTTTGGTGAAGTTAGGCTGAGATGCTGCATGTTTTCTCTTTTGCTAGGATAGTCCTGGAACTATAGCTTCAGAAGGCTTCGATATCCCCCGGGTACATTGGACTAGTGCTGATAGACTTTGTTAGGTCAGAAATTCAATTCAAGGGAAACCAGTGTTCTTTCGCTGAGGATAGGCAAAGAAAGGCCAGTCAGGGCTCACCGGTTCATCTGATCCGTCAGTCGCCAGTCACATCACCTTTGTTCAGACTCAACAGACCGTGATGGCACAGGGTTCAGAAGAGTTTGTGGCTGTGATAGCGGCGCTAAATTAGGGAACTGCCATGCAGGCTGAGACTAATATTGGAACGCAGTGCCCATCTGGGGCATCTGCCTCACATCCAGCTTTGGGACCCCAGCCGAACTTTGACCCAATTCCGCCAACTGAAGATTTGCACGGTCCAGATCCTCGAGAAGGGCTGGCTCAGGCCCAAGTTTTCAAACCCCTGGTGCAGCCTAATGAGAGGCGTTATCCCCTTGATGCTAATGACCTCGATCTGACCGCAGTGAAAATTACGAACCTTGAGAAGCAATTCAAAAAGGCACAGGGCCTTAACTCCATTCCCGACATTGAGGATGGGCACACCGAGTCTGCTGTATGCGGCCCAGACGATTCAAAATGCCATATATTGACCGTTTTACGTGCGGAGATCCAATGGTACATATCCGACTTTTCTTGGATGTCCTGAAGCCGATGGGCCTGACTAAGCCACAGAAACTCTCTTTGTATGGAAGAACCCTGTCGGGTATAGCAGCCACTTGGTACGCTAAGTTGGAAGATAAAGTGAAACAAAACTGGGAAGAACTGGCTGAGGCCTTTGTTGATCAGTATTCTTACAATACCTAGGTTGAAATGACCATGAAAGAGCTTGAAACAACCCTCTAGAACCCAACAGAGCCTTTTGTGGAATTTGTTGCGAGGTGGAGAGCAAAGGCAGCACAGATGACAGATCGCCGCCCTTCTGAGAGGGATCAAGTGCAGATGATGGTGCGAAACCTCGAGCATGATATGTTGCAAAAGTTGATAGTCGCTCCGCTATTCACTTTCAAAAGTTTGCTTTAACTGGGGGTTCAGATCGAGAATGCGTTCAACAGTGGGATCATTCCCAGAACAAGTGAGCCAACAAGAAGGGTGATTTCAGGAAGTACCAATGTCGGAAGTAGCACTATTCCCGAACCCACTTAAATCAATACAGTCATCATAGCCAACCCTTTTGCCAAACCAAGCCTACAAACAACCAGCCCAGCTCAAGCTCAGGGCAGAACTTTCACCCCCCTTTATATGAGCCTGACTAGCGCACTAAAAACCTTGATGGAAAGAGGGCATCTCAAACCCCTCAATCCTCAACCTCTTCTCGACCCACTCCCAGCCATACATAACCCCGCCAAGTACTGTATGTACCATCAGCAGCGCGGTCATGGCACCGACCGTTGCTACTGCCTTCGTCATGAGGTCCAAAATCTCATCGACAATCAGACCATAGCTCCACCTTCAGATCCCAATGACCAAACATCTCCTGCTTACCTTAATCTCATCCATATACTGTCATCTACCTATGACCCCAGTAAATACATCACCCTGGCCCATCTACCTAAGCCTGAGGTGCTTATCCCAAAAAGCATGGACTTATGCATGATGGGCGCATCTGAACCCTAATCATCCTAAATCCATGAACCCACTACTTCTGAGCTGATGAGGATGATTAAAGATCTTCAAAGAACTGTGACAGATCTGGCCTCCGGGACATTGGCTCCATCATCGACCACACCACATACTAGGAATTTCATGTCAAAAGGCTCCCCAGTCTTGGGACGGGCTGCATTTGAGGAAAGCCAATCCCTTGGCAAAGTGGAGGCGAGTGGTAGGAACAAGGTAGGGGCAGGCATTGGTTCCCATGAACATCTTCTGTTGGCCGTTGAGGCTTTGAAAGCCGAGGGACTGAACAAAGAGCAAGTCCTCGCAGTTGTTGCAAAAGCTGTGGATGACACTTTCGCTACTCAAGTTGAGGGCAGTCCGAATCAAAGGAAAAACCGGGAGAAGGGCCGTCATACCAGATACGATCCTGTTAGCTCTAATCCTCCACTCAGAAGAGATCAGCAAACCAGGCCAGCACCTACCAATCCCTTTGCGGGTGTGCCCAGCAAAAATCCACAAGCCTTGAAGTACCAACCCCGAGGTCAAAGGGTCTTCCATGCCCTCCACATGCCTTTGTCCAAAGCTTTCCAAATCCTTGTTGGACAAGGCCATCTCAAACCCCTTGAGCCTCGGCCTCTTTCGAACCCTCTTTCGGCTACACATGATGCTGCCCAGTATTGTGTCTTCCATCAACAAATCGGTCATGGCACTGACAATTGCTTTCGTTTTCGCCACGAAGTGCAAGATTTGATTGACAACGGGGTCATTGTCACGCTAAGCTCTGCAAAGTTTATCGGCACTGGGTCAGTGAACTTGGGTGGGGGATAATGTGATTATGTGATCGAGGGATGAACCACCTGCGGATGGCGCTTAGATTACTCCAGCTATGGTGGATGGCATGCACTGTTTTGAGCAATGTACAAGTGCTGTTAATTTTGCATTCTGACTTGGGTATTGGGTCAGTCTTGTTGTTTTGTTTTGAGTCTGTCCTTTTATTTTGAGTCAGTCTTTTTGTTTTGGGTCTGTCTTGTTATATCGAGTCAGTCCTATTGTATAGGAGTCGGGTGATTCCGGGGGGGGGGGGTATTACCTCGGGCATCACCATTTTGTTTTGTGTTTGTCTTTTCATTTTGTTTTGAGTCTGTTTCTGCCAGGGAGCCAGTTGTGCCAGCAGACTTTGAATGAACAGCAGTGATTTTCACATCCTTATGTTAAACCGCCTTGTGCGATTATCTTGAAGTTCTGAATGAGATGGCAGTATTTGACTAAGAACTCTGTCTTTTTTGTGCCTTGAAGTCGTTGTAACGACCTAAGTTTTTCAAAACTTTTTGAACACTGGGGTGAAAACGAAGAGGAAGGAATTCCTCGAGATTTGCAAAACTTTGATCAATTGAGAGAAAGAGAGGCGTGCTAAGCCCTTAATGAATGAAATCATGCTTGTTAGCGTGAGTACTGCGAAGGACCCTGGCTTGATCCAGACTGGTTTCACACTATCTTCAGCATGAGCGATTTGTCGCTTTCTTAAAAATTTTCAAAAACAAAATGTTTTGCGCGGTCCTGCGAAGACCTGTGTGGAATCGCTCTTGAGATTGTGCAGCCTAGGATCGCTCTTAACCTCGAGACTCAACCCCTTCGCTTCCAAACCTTGAACTTGAATTCAGAAGGTTTAATGGTCAACTACGATGTGAGGCCTGTGTGGCCAGATTTGAAGCAGCCCTCGAACAAGAGGCCAGGAAAGTCGGATCAAGAAGATCAGAAGATCAGAAGAACCTTGCAAAGCTAAAACAGAAGTACCCTTCGAACTAGGGGCAAAGATATCAGACATACTCGAAGAGCTGAAGATGAGTCCTCTTGCAAATCAACAGCCACTCTCCTGGATACGGATGGCTTCGATACCCTACAACCATTTGGCATAGACCAAGCTACACTTTACCCTTGAGAGGCTCGCTGGGCCGAAAACCTGGAAGGGCAACCCAGGCAAAAGTTAGAGCAAGAAAAAGAAGAAAAAGAAGAAAAAAGAAAATAAAAGAAAAGAAAAGAAAAAAAAAAAGAAGAAAAAAAAAAGAAAAGAAAAGAAAAGAAAAGAATATCAAAAAAAAAAAAAAGAGAAAAAAGAAAAGGAAAAGAAGCTCGCAAGGTTGAAAACCCGCGACGGGCGCCTTGGCAAAAGTTAGAGCCTAAAAAGGAGAGGTTAATACCCGAGTGTACCTTAACCCCGAACTACGTAAGGCTTGATTCCCATCTTTGGGATACATAGGTAACTTCATCCTAAAGTCCAACTGTAAAACACTTCAAAATTCGACTGTGTCTGTGTAATGGTTTTGATCATCTTTGTCTTCTTTGTATCTGAGGATTTGGTTGTGTTCGTCACTTTGAAGGCTGACTACAATGTGCTGCGGTGCCATCCAAACAAGGGGCAACTTTCCGTTGCCATTCAATGCACTGCGGTGCCATTCAAACAATGGGCAACTTTTCGTTGCCATGCAGCTCTCTTCAAGCATGGGGCAGTTTTCCTTTGGATCCGAGGTTGTGCATCTCAAGAGTAGGTTTCATGCTCGTTGAGCAATGGCCGTTTGCAAAATAGTTTTTGAGAATTTTTACTGAGGTTGACTATTTTCTCAAAAATCATTCTATCTTTTCCAAAACTGGACCCTTTTCATGGACCCAAAAAAGGAAAATTTTCAGTGCTCACGGCCTGACTTGCATGATTTTAAATCAAAAATCGAACAAGCATGTTAATCTAACTCTCATTTTGGTCAAAATTGTTTTAGTAGAAAGCAAAAACAAAAAATGGTCAAAATGATGAACTAGGGACACAGTTGAGTCAGGTTCCCTGTATTTTCCCCTTTATCAACATACTTGGCAAGGAGGACACCCTACCTGCCAGAAGAGGGCACAACTGAAGCTAACAGCAAAAGGGCAGAAAGCTCTCACATCCTCCAAGCAATGAGGTATCAAGCCAAGTGCGATGCACGAATTGGAATGGGGCCAGATATTCCACTCCATCATCTGGACAGATCTTATCACGTCTAAACTCCCCAGCAGAGCATCATCAACCGATGCTAGCTACAGATTTGCTACACACCCAGTTGTAGCGCAACCCCTCTGTGGGAGAAACTCACTAGCTGCGTGCAGAAGAAGAAGAATCTAGCTGAGCGCTAGGGGCAAGAGCCTTCAACTTCCTGTTTATCCATTAACCACCCAGGGGAGGGATCAAAAAATGAGAGATTGAAGAATAGAGAGATGTGCGCTGAGAGAAAAAGTGAGGAAAAAGGCTTTTTCAGAAAAATAGAGCTTGAGGGCCGAGTGATGTGAGAATCACAGATGAGAAAGGGTAGGAAACAATACCCGGAGAAACTGGCTCCTCGTGCACTGAGAGGTCTCTTGCCTTTGTAAGACATCCGAGTGTTGCGTTTGTGTCTTTGTTTGTCTCGATTCTTGTTTTGAGTCATTTGAGTGTCAACAAATGTGTTTAGGTCATTTTACCTTGTTTTTCCTTTGTTGAGTTGTGTTTAGGTCGTTCTACCTTTGTTTTCCATTGTTGAGTTGTTTTGGCCGTGGTCAGTTGTAGGCTCAATACCCGGTTGAGAACCCTTTTCTCATTTCAATTTCAAAAATCGTTTTGTGCTCAGAGTGCCGTGTCGTTCTCCACATTTGTGCAAAAAGGATCAGTTCTTTCATAAAGCCGCAGGGTTCAACCCAGGTCATGTCAGAACAGTAAAACCAGGACCTATCTGAAGCTATTTAGGTTCTGGACTGCAAAGCAAAAGAAAAGAGGGAAAATTTGGAGCATCTTAGCATGTTTCAACTTTAGCAAAATCCAAGACTGCATTCCAGGTGCACCTTCTCAGGCCTCGCCATTTCTCTGGAGTATGAGTGTCTCTCGACCCCAAGTGTAAGCCTGCTTCAAGTCAGAATGGCAGTCCAAGCAGCACCAGAGGGTTTCACATGCAGATGTTATCTCTCGCCAATTTGAATAGGGTGTGCCCTTTTGAGTTGAGTATGTTGTGAAGTCCTCTAAGAAGCAAATCAGAGGCACCAGAGTACATATTTGATGCTCCTCTATTGCATAGAATGTGAGATTTCATATACACTGTTATTGCATGCGTGCTGCACGTCGTTATGATTCATGCATAGAATATGCTTGCTTTCGATTCCGCATAGAATATGCTTTGTTTGTTTCATGCATAGAATATGCTTGCTTTCAATATTGCATAAAATGTGCTTCCATACTTGCATAGAAAATGCTCGTATCTTTTGCATAGAAAATGCCCCCATACTTGCATAGAAGATGCATTTTATCGCACTTTCTTGTGCATTTTATCTCGCTCGCACTATCTTGTGCATTTCAAATCACTCGCACTGTTTAGCGTATCGCACTGTCTTGTGCATTTCAAATCACTCGCGCTGTTTTGCGTATCGCACTATTTTGTGCATTTCTAATCATTCGCGCTATTTTGCGCATCACATTGTTCTGTGCAGTTTGTCATTCGCGCTATTTTGTACACCTCAATCGCGCTATTTTGTGCAGTTTGTCATTCGCTCTATTTTGCGCACCTCAATTGCACTGTTTTGTGCAGCTTACGTTCGCGCTATTTTGCGCATCGCACTGTTCTGTGCAGTTTATCACTCGCGCTATTTTGCGCACCTCAATCGCACTGTTTTGTGCAGTTTGTCATTCGCGCTATTTTGCGCATCGCACTGTTCTGTGCAGTTTATCACTCGCGCTATTTTGCGCACCTCAATCGTACTATTTTGTGCAGTTTGTCATTCGCGCTATTTTGCGCATCGCACTGTTCTGTGCAGTTTATCACTCGCGCTATTTTGCGCACCTCAATCGCACTGTTTTGTGCAGTTTATCATTCGCGCTATTTTGCGCACCTCCATCACACTGTCTTGTGCATTGCATTCATTCGCGCTATTTTACGCACCTCCATCGCACTGTCTTGTGCATTGCATTCATCGCGCTATTTTGCACACCTCAATTGCACTGTCCTGTGCTTTGCATATCACATCGCACTATTTTGTGCACATTACTTGCATTGTGCATGCATTTTATCGCACTATCTTGCGCATCTCACATGTACTTGTTAGTGCATTGCATCAGGCTATCTTGCGCACCTTATCTGTATCACACTGTTTTGTGCATTCACCCTGCTCATACTGTTTTGTACACCTTTAGCATCGCACTATTTTGTGCATCTGTTTAGCACTGTTTTGTGCATTCACTCTTCATCGCACTGTCTTGTGCACTCTTCGGTCTAAGGAGACCTTAAATCCTGCATCATTATTCGCGCTATTTTGCGCATCATACTTGCATTTTACTCGCATTTCATCGCACTATCTTGTGCACTCTCCGGTCTAGGAGACCTTAAATCCTCTAAAGGTGCAATTCCTTTGGTGTTTGTCGTGCCCGAACGACTTCCAGCGGTCTGGTATAGCCACCTGCTTGTGTTAGTAGTGAGTTCCTAGGAGACCAACTGAGACGGTGGAAACTAGAGTTCGAATGGCTCATGCCTAGAACGTAAAGGTTCGGGATTTCTGAGACTAAAGTCTGGTTTAAATACCCAGGGATATATCCTCGGCTTGAAATCTGTATGGCAACCCCATAGATTGGGATAGCATCTATATGCGCCTCAATTCTGGATACTAATCCAATCTAGTCTGTCACCCTGTTGGAGAATAGGGGAAGCTACGACCACAGTCAGGGAGAAAAGTAGTACCTGTGGTTCAACTGAGAAGAAGAGGAAGATCCCCACATCAGCATGAGGTAGGACATTGCCGAGGTAAGTCATTGCCAATTGCCCCTGTAAGGTACCTTTACCTCTTAGCTATTACATTGCATCTTAGCCACTACATTGCAGTGCATTGCATGAGTCCTCAATTTTCAAACCGGCTTCGCGTAGCGTATAAGTCCAATCATCAAAATCTTTCTGCATATCATTTTGCATCCTGCCCCTAAACTACGCTGGTTTGATTCCTTGCAAAGGGATACGTAGGCAGCCTGCGGGCGCAACCATTTATTTATCTATATTTTGTTTGTTTGTCCAAGTCTTCGACCTTGTCAAAAATGGGTCGTCTCTAGGCTTTGACATTCACTCCCGTCACTTCTTGACTTCCGAGTTCTATCAAAGAGGGACAACTGTAGACACCCCATTTTTGACCACCTTTAAAACTTGGACGCGACTGATGGTTTTGGAAGATGTGCAAGGTAAAGGTTCAATTTCTTCGGCAAAGAGAGAGAGAGTCAAAGCTCAACTTCATACCCCCTTTTGGACCAAAATGATCTTGATCAAAATATTTTAGACCTTAAAACTCTCTCTTTCAAACGTTTTTGAAATAAAGTTTTTACGATGTTTCGAGGCTCGCATTTTGTTAAATGTTGCGCTTTTCGGTAAACCGAGCGAGGACAAAGTAGAAATGAATGAAAGAGAGATGAAATCTTTGAAAAATCTTTCAAAACACCTTACTTAGGGGTTTGGAGTTGAAGAAAAGAGGAGAAAAGAGAAGAAATCCAGTTGGGGGAGAAAATGACCATGAACCGTTAAGAAAGAGTCGAGCAGCCCTCGCCAAATCGGGCTTATTCATTTGCATACTTGGAATCAAGCTATAAGGCCACCACCGTTGGAAATAACACTTCCGGGGCTTCATTTTGCACTCAAGAATCTCCTAAATCCAATTCCGAACGGGGGAGATATAGTTGATTGAAGTAGGGCATCACTCCGGTTGGACCGAAATCTGCGCGGCTTCACCAAAAAGGACATAACTTTTTCCACAGGAGGAATTTTGATGCAAGGTTTGTGCCATTGGAAAGCTAACTTCTGGGGCTTCAATTTCGACACTTGAATGGCCACATTGGACTTCCCAATCCCCCACCGGCCAAATTTCTTTCTGACAGCCCATTTTTTTGTCCTGAAAGTAGCTGGCTGGCCAGAAAACCTAGCAGGCCGGCCACCTAGCTGGTGAAATGACTTCTTTTCCCTTTTTAACTAGCCGGCCATAACCCCCTCCCCAAGTGTGTCCTAGAAGTGAATTTTATTTTCCTCTAGGTCTTATGTCCGAGGGTTTGGCCTTTTGGGGGGAAACTTGAATTGTTTTTCCCCCCATTTTCCCCCCTCTTTTCCACCATTTTTTGTCTATATAACCAGCACTCCCATCTAGTTTTGAGGGTTAGAACATTTGGTTTAAGGCTCCTACATCCAATCTCTCCCTCCCTATATTCCAAGCATCAAAAACCCTTTATTCTTGGACCATTTCTACTCCATCACCTAGCACCACACCACCACCTCCATTCCAGCCACTTGGAGTTGCTTTCCAGAGCTGAGGAGCACCATTTCTTGTGCCAAGAGGTTGTCAAAGATTGGTCTACAAGGGTGAGTCATTTTTCCCCTCTTTTGAGCTCATTTTCGCATGCTTTCTTAGCCATTCTTGCTTACACTTTTGGGCTCTGACCATAACTGAAAATAGAATTTTTTTGAGCTCTTCTTCATGTTTTTTTAAGGTCCTCTCACTGTTTGAGGCTTCCTTTTTGCACTTGCTTCTTTACCCCTCTTGAATGCCTCTTTCTTGCATAGTATTTTAGGCCTATATTTAAACTGTTTTGAGCTCTGTCATAAACTGAAAAGTGGTTTATTTTGAGCCCTTATTCAACATTGTTGAAGGGCTCATCACTGTTTGGGGCTTTCATTTGCCACTTGCCTTTGTATCCCTCTTTGGGCCCCATTTTTGCATGATTTGTTAGCCCTTGTGCTTGTATTTTTGGGCTCTGGTCTGAACTGTAAATTGCCTTATTTTGACACCCTCTTCATGTTTCATTAAGGGTATTTTACTGTTTGAGGCATCCTTTTTGTACTTTGTGTTTAAACCTTTTTTAGGCCCTATTTTGCATAGTATTTTGGGCATACTTGTACACTGTTTTGGGCTCGGTCACCAACTGTAAAATACCATGTTTTGAGCCCCTCTTCAACTTTGTTGAAGGACTCTTGGCCATTTAATACCAGAAGCTGTCACTTGCTTCTTTGTCGCCCTTTTGGCCCATTTTTGCATGCTAACTTAGGTCTATTTGTGCTCACTGTTTGGCCTTGCTTAAAACTGTAAATATGCTTATTTTTGGATTTCCTTGATTCTGTGTTTAGGTCTCATGTTCAAATAATGCATGCTTTGTATAGCTATAAGCCATTCCATGTGCATAGTTTTGAGTTTTGGGACCATTTCATGCATCGGGTGCCATGTTTCCATGATTCAGGGCTGTTTTGCATCATATTTTGCTACTGAAATTTGCTTGTTTGCATGCCATGTTCCATGCTTTGCCATGCCTTGTTAGAGTGGCATTTGTGCCTTAGGTTCGGTCCTCGGTTTGCGTGCACGCGTGCACGCATCTCGAGTGTCTCATTTTCATCTAATGGCCTCCTATGTGAGTGTGGCTGAGGTCCACTTGTGTTGGTGTAAGTCCATTATGCATTGTGTATGCCATTTCATTTCATAGCATTGCGTATGCTAGGTTGTATGTTAGTGCATTGTGTATGCCACGTTACTTCGTGCATCGTGTATGCCATTTCATAGCATTGTGCATGTTAGGTTGTATCTTAGTTGCATTCATGCATGTCATGCATATTGCATTGTGTTTGGGATAGGAGTTAGCCCGAGCATGGGAAACGAGGTACGTTTCGTACTCCGAGTGACGGAACGTGTCTCAATTCCCCAGTCGCTGACACTTTGGATTACCCATGATGGAGTTTAGGTCTTGTTGTGTTTTCATGAGCATTCATTCCATATTGAGTTGTGCAATTCGATTCCTCGGCCATCATGCATCGATATGCATGATTGGTGGCACGAGGATCGAGGCATGCATACATATGTGAAAATACATTGCTATGCCCCTTTCCCGCTCTCTGTTGTAGCAAATCAAGAATTAGCAGTCTTCCGGAACTTGGCGCGCTTTCCAAGAATAATTGCAAAACAGAGGCTAATTGGGGCATCCTAGTGGATTTCCGCGCAAGGCAGCCCAAACATCATCATTCATCAGAGTCGAGGCAGTCCCTGGCTTGCATGCCAGTTTATAGCTTTCCTAGATTAATTTGTAAATTAATTAGGATTTTTGTATTTATTCGGGACTGTATTATTTATTCATTCGGGATTGTAAATTATTTATTCGGATCCTCCGCGCGAGGGCAATGTTGTAATAAGTATGCGTGTGTGTGATGTATGTCTTCCAACCCCACATCTTTCTCCCTTTTATTTACCAGCTTATGATGGTTAGATTAGGGCATATTTCAATTAGCATACAGTATGATAGCATGTTTGCATTCATTCATTTGTTTTGCATGCATCGGGCTCGGCGCATCATACTAGCTGCATTTGTATTTCAATTCCAAGTTGAATACATGTTAGCTGTAACATTCCACATGCCATCTTTAGAATAGTCGAGCTTGCTATAGTTGCATTTTTGCATGTGTTGCATTAGGCATTTCTGTATAAATAGGATCATGCATGGATTTCTAATTAGCTTCTGTTTTGGCTTGGAGTACTCGGTAAGTTTTATGCTTTAGCATCCTTGCATGCGTGTGAGTGACTGCCATGAATAGCATGCTTACCATGAGACTATTTGCTTATGTGATATATTTGCTTGAATGCCTGTGGGTGAAGGTTGGGTTATCTGAATTGGAATAATGCATTGACTGTGAGTTTTAAGGCCACTAGATAGTGGCAAAACCATGTTTTCTAAAGCCCACCTGAGGGTGGCAAAATCTGCATTTTAAGCCTACTTGCGAGTAGCAAACTATCTTTCAAAAACAAACATAAAAATGTTTTGTTCCAATTCAGGCGATCCAGTCTATACTTGTATGCTGTGCGCATCACATAGTAAATCTAGGCTAATAACCGGAATAAGAATGCATAAGGTTTTCAAAACTAGATATCATGGTTAGTAGAGGCCGATCTTTGATTGGGCGAGCGGGGGTGCTCACGAAGTGACCTTCCCCAATCGTACCCAAGTTCCCGAGCCGAGGCAACTTTGGTGATGACGGACACGTAGCCTTAGGCACGAGTCAGAGTTTCCTAAATTTCTCAAAATAAAATATTTAGGTGGCGACTCTGTATGTGGCAAAGCAGTCCATGTTTGGCACTTCTTTCAAAAATCTATTTTCTCAAAACGATTTGCCGGATTTGGACTCTTTGGTTCAAGATTAAGAACCGTGACACAAATCGAGTCCGAACTGTAGCGAGGTCCCTCGCGGGCTTGTTACAGTAGCTAAAAGTGACATTTCTTGTAGTGGTGGTGGTAGCGGGTAGGTGGCGGGTGGTGATGGTAGGTGGGTGGATGGGTGACGGTGGCGAGTGGTAGCGAGTGGGTGGTAGTGGTGGTAGTGACGGGTGGTGGTGACAGGTAGGTGGTGGATGGCAAGTGGTGGTGGTGGGTGGGTAGGTGATGATGGGGTGGTGGCCGGTGGGTGGTGGATGGCGGGTGGTGAGTGGTAGCGAGTGGGTGGTGGGTGGTGGATGGTGGTGGCAGGTGGGTGGCAGGTAGATGGTGGGTGATGTTGATGGTGGTGGTGGTGGTGGTGGTGGTGGTGGTGGGTAGTGGGTGGTGGTGGCAGGTAGGTGGCTCGTGGCCGGTGGTGGTGGGTGACTGGTGGTAGCGGGTGGTGGTGAGTGGTGGCGGTGGGTGGTGAGTGGTGGTGGCGGGTGGTGGATGGTAGTGGTGAATGATGGGTGGTGGCGAGTGAATGGTAGGTGGGTGGTGGCGGGTGGATGGCAGGTGGGTGGTGTGTGGCGGTGGTGGTGAGGGGGTGGCAGGTGGGTGATGGCTGGTGGGTGGCAGGTGGGTGGTGAGGGGAGGTGGTTGGTGGTGGTGGCAGGTGGGTGGTGAGTGGTGGCGGCAGGTGGTGGTGGGGGTGGGTGGTGGTGGCGAAAGACGGTGGTAGAAAATGGTAGCGAGTGGTGGCTAGTGTTGGGTAGTAAATAAAAAAAACTGAAAACTTAAAACGGAAACACATTTTTTAAATTTATATTTTTTAGCCAAATTTATAAACTGAAATAACTGATTTATAAATTAAAAATTTATCAAACAAATTTTTATTTAAATTTTTAAAATTTTTATAAATATAAATAGAAAACTAAAAAGGTAAGGATTACCAAACGATACCTTACAAATCTAATTTAAAATAACAAGTGTTTTTTTTTTTTTTTTTTGAACAGATTTTTATTAGCAATCTGTTAGCTTTTGTATATACGTCTCTCTCTCTCTCTCTCTCTCTCTCTCTCTCTCTCCCTCTCTCCCTCTCTTCTCCTTCTCCCTCCTTTCTCTCAATCGACATCTCACACAAACATACGAGCACCACAAGCGGCAACCACCAGCCACTGCCAATCGATTGATTCCGAGCTTGGTATTTGAGTCTAATTCCGTGCCTTGGATTTATTCGGTGAGAGCCTTGGATTGCATCCCTTATTCGATTAATTCAGTTTCTCCTGTCTCATCTCTCTTTGATTTCGATTTGATTTCTAGAGTTTTGATTTTGATTTATAGGGTTTTGATTTTGATTTGATTTCTAGAGTTTTGATTTTGATTTCTAGGGTTTTTATTTTGATTTGATTTCTAGAGTTTAGATTTTGATTTCTAGGGTTTTGATTTTGATTTGATTTCTATTCAATTAACCTAAATTTTTCTCCCTTGCAGTTTCATTTCAACTTTATGATCTCAAGCAGCAAGGATTCATAGAGAGACATAAGCTAATGAGGTATTTTGAATTGTGTTGTGGTTATGGCTCTTCAATGAAAATTTCTATTGATTTGGTTATGTAACATGTTTTGATGGTTTGAATGTCTCTATTCTTACAGAAATTGTTTCCAATTGCTAGTTGAATTTTGCTTTGTTCTGAATTTTGATGGAGATATTAGTTGCTTAGTTAGTATTATTAAATTTAACTGCTATGCTTGACAACTGATTCATCTTGTATGTCAGACATTTGCGACTATGTAATATCGAAGTTCACACTATTTCATGGGTTTTAAGAATCCTATGAGCCCTTGCCTGTGCTTGAAGATCAACCTGATAGGACCCCACAGAAAATATATACATATATTTAGAATCAATAAGTTATGGTTTGAATGCAATTGACAATTAAGCAGTCTAGACTTGGTGCTCATCTTCATCATTGGTAAGTTGGGTCTCTCGATGTAAACAGGAAGTAGGCAAAACCTATGACTAAGCCAGTGGTGGTGGTGATGAAAAATGCAATTGGCTCCATGACATCCCATGAGAATTCCCAGAATGTAAAGAAGAAAGAAGAGCCCAACCTGCATGATAGCCAACCCTAGCCCTGACCAGAGGATGCGCCGGACCTGCTTATATGCCAGCATGTCTATTTCTTCCTTCTTCTCCTGGAGCTTCTTTAGCTCATCCCTCCTGGGGTCATCTTCAGGTGTCTGGGCAAGGGGCACTACTCTTCTAACCAAATCCACCACCTGAATACGTAGAAGTAAATGGAACAACAAAAATCAATTTAAGTAATAATATCAAATATGTAAGGCTTCTAAACAGAAAGGACCATGGCTGTAAGAATTGTGTGATTCGTGATTAGATTCATACATTTTGATACGAGTTTCAACCAAAAAGAAGTTCCACCCCTCTATCAAGAAATAAAGAGATCAATTAATTATATTAATGAACATAATTATATATACATGTATATATAATTTAGTTATATTGATATTCATTTTATTTTAAACATTGTGTGTATTTTTATATGTATATGTACATGCATAAGAATATATTATTTTTTTATAAATTATATTACATTATATTAAACAAAGTGCTCTTATGATTCATGATTCACTATTGTAGCATAACAATTCACGGTTCGGTTCGCTATTTGACAATAATGGAAATGACAGATAGATTGGGAGAAAAAAAACTGTTGAGACTCACTAAAATGAAAATTCATATCATGTCAACAACTCAAGCCAATTTATCCCAGTTGGATAGCCGATACAAATCTAATCAACAGATCTACGGCATTCAAGTAGGCTAAATAAAGAAAGAAACACACCATCCATGGGTCAAATGTTTCATTTCAATAGTCTAAGAGGTACACTTGCAGAAATAAAAATCACCATATGGAGAGAATAATCATAGAAATAATAAACCTCTAAGAACGAAGGTTAAACTAAGAAGAAAAAGAAATGGCAATCATAATTATGTCTAGTTGGACATGCACACATTATGTATTGAGTGTACCTCATAACTTTGCATAAAACTATCATTTTTTTTTTTTTGGGTGAATATAAAACTCTCATTTTATGTCTAAAATACTCTACATTAGTTTATAAACACAATTTTACTCTAAATAAATAAAGTACTTAAGAAATATGAAATCAAGCCATATTTTGGTATCCTCTTGGACATAATTAGATGATATGACAGCACACTTAAACACAAACCTGTACACAACACTCGTACCCAAGTCCAGGCTATGAAGCATAGACACGGCAAAATCAGTGTCGTGGCGGTGTCGGACACGGGGACACGCCGGGGACACGGTGACACGTCGGGGACACGTACGGGACACGCCATCTGCCGTGTCCCTTTAATTTAATTATTTTTTTTGTAGGGGACACGCGTGTCCAGATCTGGACAGGCCATGAGACACGGCGAGAAGAGAGAAACAAAGGAGAGACAGTGTGAAGGAAGAGAGAGAGACAAACCTGTCGCTTTCGAACATCCAGTCCAGTCATCGAACCTCCTACGAAGCAGCTTGTGAGCTCGATCCAGACCTCCAATCCTTCGATTCGAGCCTCCAAGATCGCACCAGCAGAGTCATCTCCACCCTCGTCGTCGGCGTCACTCTTCCTCGACTCCCTTCACCTTCTCAGAGCTCTCTCTCTGTCGCCTTCTCGCGATCGCGATCGATCGCGATCTCTCACCCTGTCTCGTCTCTCGCTCTCTCTTTCTCTCATCTTATCTTGATGATTCATTCATATATATATATATATATAACTATTATATATTATATAACAGGGTTTATATAAGTATTATATAATATATAACTATTAAATCTTATATAATATATATATAACTATTATAACTATTAAATCTTATATAATATATAATAGTATATACTTATAAGATAATATATAGTTATAAATATTAATAAAAATAAAATAAATACATGTAAGTAAAATAAAATTAAAAAATTAATTGAAATATATTATTTAAAAAATATAATAAATAAATAAAATAATTAATGTGTATTAAAATAAAAATATTTATAAAAAAAATTAAAAAATTTGCCGTGTCCCCTGCCGTGTCCGTGTCCTCATGTTTTAGAAATTACCGTGTCCCGTGTCCGTATGCGTGTCCGCGTCCGTGTCCGTGCTTCATAGAGTCCAGGTATCCATATATGATATACCACACAAGAACTTGGCATCTTTTGAATTGTAACACAATTTAAATTGAGGCTATACCAGCAACTGGGTGCTGGAGATAGTCAAACTTGGGTTTTAATCACTTGATTTGCAAGATGTCACCTATTGCTTGGTGCAATTGCAAAAAGTTTGGGCTGTCAAGTGTAGTTCACGGATTCAAGTCTGAGAGTAACTACTTCGTCCAATTAAAGGTAAAGGTTAGGAACACTAAGTAACATAGATAATCGCATCAATATAAATTTCACTGTGCACATAGCAATAGCAACGGCAACAGTCACTATGTCAACCGAATCATTTCTGATTATATAGTTCTTCACGATCAAATGCACAATCTATGAAATTGAAAACTAAACTTTGAGAAAGTACTTATTTAATCTGTCATGACCTTATCTTGACTCTTTCATAATATATTCAAAAATATAAAAAAAAAAACTGCTTACTAAAAAGAAAAAAATACAAAAAACAAAAAAACTTAATTTTCAGAAAATTGAATTCAGAAAATTAAAATCAAACACACTGATTAAAATTTTAAATTTTGAATTTAAGAAGGAAAATATAAGGGGAAAAAATTATTTATATGTATTCATTCCATTTATGATTAAAAAAGATCTTTAAAATTTAATGCTTCCATAATTTAGTACCTTGTTTAAAGGGAAAAATATCTGTTAGTGTGGTCTTCAGACCTTAATTACAAAATCAAGAAAAATATTATGATTTTGCATATTAATATTTATAAAGAATATCATTCACTTCAAAATACTTTTTTACTCATACACTCAGAAGAAGTAATTTCTCCTCGTTTTAATCACCTCTACCAACGATATGAGTGTCTAAAATGGGTGTAAAGGTGGTGTGTGCTTATCTTTATTCACATTAGATTGATTGGGCTTTTCTAGATCCACGTTTTCTATTATTTTTATTGCTATTGGTTGTGAACTTGTAATGGCTAGCGTATTGTAAAATTAAAAAGGAAAATATATATATATATATATATCATTTTTGCATACATTCTAGATTATTCTTGTAACCAAGCACTTTCATTTATGTTCTGAAGAAATGGATGCGCAACTTCGTTGGCTTTGATTGAGGGATCCAACTTTGGCCAAACATCTTTGCTGAAAAAAGAAAAAACCAAAGAAATGGTGAGTCATTACATACATGAAGATGTGATGGTTGAGATTCTTGTAAAATTACCAGTCAAATCTTTGTTGCGATTTAAGTGCGTCTCCAAATCTTGGTCCTCTCTCATTACAAATCCCAGTTTCATAGCCAAGCATCTCACTAACAGTAACAAGAAGGAAAATGGTTGCCTCTTCGTTCATAGCATTGAACCCAAAGATGCAAATAACTTTCCTAGAAAATGTACCTTTGCTGTGTGTGTCGTGACAAATCCTCACGGTTCCGAGATTTGAATATCTTGGTCTAAAGTTGAATGCAAAAGTGCGTTATGGGTCCTTGTAACGGATTTTTGTCTCTTAACCAATTTGAATTTCAGAGCTCTATGGAACCCAGTGAACAGAGAATCCAGAGCTCTTCCGACACAAACATTCCCCAACTCCATTCCTCCCAGAATGGAACTCGAGAGAAATGCTTTTGGGTTCGGGATGGATCCTTTCACTGGTGATTATAAAGTGGTTTCAATTAGGATGTACAGCTGGGGTTCCGGCCTTGATATTCATCCATCAAGTTACCCTAAACACATTGCTATATATTCATTGCGTGATGATTCTTGGAGAGATTTCGAGGGTTTTTTTCCAGAATGTAGTTTTTCTTCCATTTGTAAGTTCTACACTTACATGGATGGAGTTTACTCCTGGAGTGCATCTAACAAAAATGATGATGCTACGAAACTCTCATTTCATATGGGCTACGAGGTGTTTCAAAACATATTGGAGCAGGATGAACCGGTGCTGTTCAAAGGGATACCAGAGTTAGTAGGCTAGAGCCTCTTGGTTGCGTCAATTTGATCTAATTGATAATACCATTAAGGTTTTTAAAGAAAAATTATTATTGAATTTGTTGAGGTTAAATCACTATATCAATCAACTTTACAATTTTCCGGTTTTCGATCATGTGTACCCGGGGATCGATCATCATGGCGATACGTTTGAATCTTAAGCACGCAGTCAGTAGATGAAAATCTTGGAAAAGAGAAGATTGAAGCACTTATTCCATCAATGGGACTTTTTACGGTTTTCGTGGATAATCTACCAGGAGCAACGAATGCTCAGTCATTGTTCAAACTCTTCACAAAGTTTGGCATTGTGAAGAATGTCTTTATACCTCTTAAAAGAAGAATAGTGTCAAAGTCAAGATTCGGGTTTGTAAGATTTGATTGCCCCGTTGCAGCAGACATTGCCATCCAACAAGCGAATGGTATGTTGGTGGATGATATGGTGCTACAAGTCAAGAAAGCTACACATGCCAGGGGTAACAGAGATGAACAAAACAGAGGGCTATCACAGAACACCAAAAGATTCTCCACAATAACCAGCATGAGAGGTAAAGCTCCATATGTAGATCAAAGATCCTTTGCAGAGGTACTGAAAGGGGAACCACCCACTACAGCTGGTAATGTTAGCATGACCGTAAAAGTTGATGAAGTTGGTCATGGATGGCTACATGACAGTGTAATAATCAGACTCAATGCTAAGTGTTCCACTCATGATATTGGTAAAGCTCTGAAGACAAATGGTCTGGACCAGGTTCTAGTTAGACGAGGGGGAGGCTGTGATGTAGTTTTAACTTTCAAATCTTCAGAGGAGCTGAAGTCTAATATCTACAATATTAAAGAATGGTTCAAAGATTGGAGCCAGTTTGTGTTGGAATGGAAACCAGATTTCCACTATGAACAAGAGAGATGCTTGTAGTTGAGATGTTATGGCATCCCCTTAAATTTTTGGAACAAAAACACACTTAACAGGATTGGAAGTATTTGGGGCTCTGTTCTTAATTTGGATGGGGATATCTGTCAACCAAAATCCTTCTCCTACGCCAAAGTCAGAGTGGTTACATCATGTATGGAGCCTATCAACAAAACTATTTTGCTGGAGTGTAAGGGTAAAGTCCACCCTATCCTTGTGTGTGAAGATCATAGTGCAGATCTTAGCACCATGAAGCATAATGGTATGGAAGATTGTAGTTCTAATGTTCTTTGTTCCAGTAAAGAGACAGAGACTTTCCTAGAGAAGGGCTGTAGGGAGTATGAAGATGATGATGAGGTGGCAGCAGGGTGTGACAAGCTTGTTGCTGAGTTGCTATGCACCAATGAGGTAGTACCGATGAAGGAGCCTACTGCATGTCGCATTGGAAAGAAGGCAAGCACTGTAGTTGAGAAGACAAAGTTGGATTCAAAAAGCTGCAGCAAGGAGGGAGCGTATGTAGAGGTAATGATGCTGGAAGAGTCTGTGCACAGTCCTAAAAGTAATGATGGCAATCAGAGGTGTGTTGAGAAAGTCTTTACACAGGGTTTTATAAAAAGTTTAAGTGGGTCTAGAGAGGGTCTCCAACCTGGCATTAATCTGGAAGTGGATCTGGCCCAATCAATAAGCAACAACCTTGTCAGTGATCCTTTCTCGAGGCCTATTGAGCCTTGTAATGTTAAACCTGGTTGCAATGGGCTCTTAGCTTTGAGCCTAAACCATTCAGGCCATATTAGGGAATCAGCTGCTATCTCAAAACCTCTTTGAAATGTAAAGAAAAAGGGGAAACAAAAGGCCCACCTAGAGGGTTTTACTACCTTCTCTAGACTCCATGGGTACAAAGCTGTCAACAAACCCACCTCAAAATCTATCATATTCAGACCAGCAGCAGCAGCCATTGCACAGTCGGATCTGTCTGAGGCTGAATCAAGTCTGAACAATTACCTTCTTCAAGAAGCCACAGCTACCATCCAATTAGGGAAAACTCTTGGTATCAACTTCAATGGTCAAGAGGATGTAGCCTTAAATAAGATCATGGACCTAGAGTGTAAGGACAAAAAGAGAATCATCCAAGAGGGGAAGGTCAAACAGTAAGGTGCTGTAAGTGCTGTACAGGGGTGATTATTAGGGGGCTATGAATAGGAAAGCTTGTGTAGAAAACTGTACCAAAAGATCCATGCTTTGGGAAAGTCTATCAAAGATCAAGCTGGGATGTAGAGTGGTGGTAATCAACTCTTTTTGATTGTTATTGGCTGCTATGCTTGGTAATCAGAGTTGTTTTTTAGCTGGAGCTTGCTCAAGTTTTGGTGTTTGTTTTAATCAGATTTGTGGCTATTTAGTTGTGCTGCTGGTCTCAGTTTTTTTTGGTGTTGTTGAGTTGGAGATTACTCAGTTTCTGCTGGTCTCAGATTTAGGTGTGAGCTTGTTCAGATTTTGGTGCTGTTTTGATGCTTAGTTTTAATCAGATTTGTGGCTATTTAGTTGTGCTGCTGGTCTCAAGTTTCAAGTTTTGGTGTTGTTTCTGCTGGTCTATTGGTCTCAAGTTCTACTGGTCTCAAGTTTTAGGTGTGAGCTTGCTCAGTTTCTGCTGGTCTGTTTTGATTTAGGTGTGACCTGGCTTAGTTTATTTGATGCTCAGTTGCTCTGTTTCTGCATTTTTTTTTTCTCTTGTTTTGTTGGTTTCTCACCAACTTGGAGTATCATCAACTTGGAGCTTCTTCCTGTTGGTTTCTCCTCTTTATTGATGTAATTCGGTTGTCTTTCATCAATAAAGTTTTTCTTTTGCCGATCAAAAAAAAAAGGGATACCAGAGCTAGGTTGTCCTCACCCAGGAACTAATCTTGTCGGACATTATTTTGGAGTCTACAATGGCTCTCTTGCTTGGATACAATCTTATCCAACACATTACGTGGCACCAAACGTTTTCAACATTTGGGTATTGAAAGAAGAACGTTGGACAAGAGAATTAATAGCTGGACCTTTTGAAGGAGCAATTCCGCTTAGCTTTTGGAAGAAAGGTGAGTTCTTCATCCAAGTTGAGGACGGGCATTTGTACTTGGTAGACCCTATTACCCTTGTGATGAAGGATCTTCGAACTATGGCTTCTCAGGCTATTGTTTACCATGAGAGCCTGGTTTCAGTTCAGAGAAGAGACGAAGAATTTGATCATTCATATGTTACACTTCGTCTTAAGTTCGATATTTTCTACTGATATGTATTTGGATTTTCAAATTAGGATGTATTTGAATTTTAAAACTACTCATTTGAGAACTTTCTTTTTGAATGATTTCTTTTGTTTTCAACATCAATCATGTTTCAGTTTTGATAATTTTGGTTTCACTAAAATTTTCTTTTTATATCAATTTAGGTTTGCTTGCTTGGATCAAAATATAGTTGAATTAAGAAAAAAAAAAAATTATAGCCAAACATCACATAACGTAACACTATAATAAATCAAGTCAAAGACCACAAACATATTAAACCAAAGATATATATGTTACACAATCCAAACAATTTTCCTTTAAAATGTTTAAATTGAAGGGTTTATTTTTTTATTTCTTTAGATAGTGTAAATTTAAGTTACTATAAAACAAACATATATATATATTCTTTATCAAAATTTAAATTAATAATGTTTTAAAATGAATGCGTCCAACTGATCTCGAACTCATCATTCTACACAATTTAAAGATTAAATGAGTTAAAATCAATCCAATTATATTTATTTTAAATTTAAAAAAAGGGGAATAATACCTTAGTGGAAGGCAGAATCAAAATTAGGGAGAGGACACTTAAATATTTTAAATAGCCTTTATTTGGAATGTGGGTTAACTTTTTAACTTTTTGATTTTTTTAACCTGGTGTTAGACCATCTCCAACGGTTAACCAAATCCAACACCAAATTTAAATTTTGATGAAAAAGGCCCCTTTTCATGCTCCAACCGTTTCATCAGATTGATATCAAATTCAGAATTCAGCAAATCTTTCACCAAACTGAGTACAGGCGAAGTATTTCAGCAAATTACTGTTACTGACCGTTGGGATGAGAGAACCGGGCGACCATCCGGGTGACCAACCGGTCACCCCAGAAGAAAATTCAGATACCACTAAACGGTTCAAACAAATTCAAAAAAAACACATATATTTTTTGCCTAGGTGGTCGACCACCCAGTCGACCGGCCGGTTGACCACCCGGTCGACCACCCAGGAGTCCAAAAAGTTCAGTTCAAAAGGTTCAAACCGGTTTAAAAAAAAAAAAAAAAAAAAAAAATTTGGGCTTCACCGGTTGACCGGCCGGTCGACCGGGCGGTCACCCAACCGGTTGCCCGGCGCCAATTTGGTGAAACGAATTTGATGAAAACTGTTGGAGCGCGAAGTATCAAATCAAGGAAATCGTACATTTTTTACTCAAATCTGATGAAACTTTTGCTGAACCGTTGGAGATGCTCTTAAAAAGCCTTGTTTAGAATAAGCTTTTTGGTTTTTATGACTTTTGTGAGAAAAAAAATGAAATGATTATGATTTGAATGTAACATTTTGTTTTATTAAGCTAAAAAGTCTATTTTGTCTTGTTGTAACTAAAATAGCCCAAACACAATCTAAACCTAAACCTTCATGCCAAATATAGCCTTAGTAATAAAAGTAGCAAAGGTCCAGGGTGTTTTTTTTTTTTTTTTTTTTTTTTTGAGTTAAGGTACCTCACGGTTTTAATTATATTGGAGTCTTGTTTGGGAAGTATGCTATTTTTGTTCGCTATTTGATTTTTTAATTATTTTAGCCTAAATAATTATGTTTGGAAAGATAGTTGATCTTTTTTTAATAGTTGATTTGATAGTTATGAAAGAAAAAATGAAATGATTATGGATTGGATGTGATATTTTGTCTTATTCACTATTTTAACATATTTTGTCATTTAGTGAGCTATTTTAAGGGTAATTTTATTTCCAATTACTCTCGGTACACACACTTAATGAACACATTTTCAATACAAATATTATAAAAATATAAATTCTCAGTACACATCTCTATATTCCAATATTATCTTCATTTTCATTTTTAAAACCTTAAGGCTATGTTTGGTTTCGATTTTTGAATCATTTTTTTTTTTTTGAAATTTTTCTGAGGAAAAAAAAATTAATTTGATAAAAATAAATACTAAAAAATATTTTTAATTTTTTTTTTGCCCCTAAAAGGATAAAATCATATTAAAACAAGAAGTTTTATTTATTTATTTTAAAATATATTCTAAAATTGAACTAAACAGAGCTTAATTTTTATTTATTTATTTATTTATTTTTCCCATTCTTCTACTTCTCCTTTACTGTTGTTGCCGCCAGTCAACCTTTAGTGATTTGCGGTGGTAGATTTGTGACTGTATGGTTCATGACGGAAAATGATCACAGGCGGTGAGGGAAAGAAGTGATGGGAGAGGATGGCGGATGAGAGTGGTGACACAGGTGATAGAGGATGATTGTACTGTTTTAGAATTAAGGTTCGAATAGAAGAAGAAGAAGAGGGTATTATGGTATTTTATTCTAGGATAAAATTGTATTAATGAAAATTTTCATTAAATGTGTGAATTGTGAAGAATTAGTGTGTGGAAATAGAATTACTCCTATTTTAGGCCAACTCTATTCTAAAAAAACTACCAACTTTACCTTTTAATGATACGTATTTGGTCTCTCACTTCTTCTCTTTTAGATGTACTTTCTCTTTTTCTGTTTTGTTTTTGTATTTTTTTTTTTTCTCCCTTGAAGAAATTCGAAGACAACGATGCACCTCTGAAGTACTAGTGCATAACCCTAATGACCGACATCACAGGCATCATCGGTAGCAGCTTCACCAGGATTCTTCCTCTCTCTAACACCCCTAGTGGCCCTTGGAAAGTCTACGGCGTGTCTCATTGCCCTCATCCGCCGTGGAACACCGACCACCCCCATCGAATACATCTAGTGCGATATCTCCAACTCTGACAACACCCAAACCAAGCTCTTAACCCACAATGACGTCACTTATCTTTTCTACGTCACTTGGACCAATCGATCTTCCAAGAATTATAAAGCCAATGGATCCATGTTTCGAAACGTTCTCAATTCAGTGATCTCAAACGCCCCAAATCTCTAATACATCTGTCTTCAAATGGGTCAAAATATTACATCAGTCCGTTGAATCTCGTCAGAGGAAAATCTCAATCTAATGATCCTTCCTTTATTGAAGATCTTCCCTGATTGGCATCTTTGAATTTCTACTACACTATCAAAGATATTCTCTTCAAAGAGGCTGTGAACAAAGAGGGATTGACGTAGTTTGTTCATTTATGTTGTGTTTGTTGGGGGATTTGGAAAGGGAAATGAAAAAGGTATATGATAATAGGTGAAATGTAGATACATTTTATATATTTTATTTACATTTCAACTATATTTTCTTTTTCCCTTTCCAATTCCTTTCCCAAATCTCCTAACCAAATATAGCACTAGAGAAATTTCAGAATTGCTCACAGAAAAATTTGAATTTTCAATTTTGTGAGAGAATTTTTAGAATTGCTTAGAAAATTTTTTGAATTTTAAATTTCTGAGAGAAATTTCTCAATTTTCACTCAAAGAAATTTATGAAATTTCAAAAAAATTTACCTCGGGCCAAGGGGCCAAGGGGTTTGGTTTTATTTTATGTTTGAGTGCCTCATATCTTTCTTTCTTTCTTTGCTCTCTTCACAACCCCTCAATTTCTCTTTCTTCCTTTGTCTCCATTCTTCAGTGAAATTTCTCTAACTAAAAGCCAAAAAAATTTCATTGATGGTAGATAGTCAACTCAGTAAAATTTTGTCAAATTTGTTTTTAGAATTTTATATTCATCATTAATTTTATTTGATAGATCTCAATGAGAACATTTTAAAAATATAAATTTTATTAAAAATGGATATATAATCAAAAGTTATAGAATTTTTAAGTTCCAAAATTTTTCAAAAAGTAAAAGGCATTGAATACTAAAACAATGTGTATCGTTTAGCGCTAAAATTGAATAAAGGTATTTCGTCTGAAAATTGCTCCTCGCATTTTCTAAAAGAGTGATTCTACTTACACCACCAATCTAACTTATAGCGACCCCGGTCTTTTCCTATTTGATTACTGTATCCGGACTTAGGTTCCTTGGATCTTATCATTGTATAATTGTTACTGTCGTCCTTTATTTTCTCATTTGAGTTATAGGATGTGTTGGGCAGGTTTGTTTCAGGTTGGTTGGGTCCAGAAACCAAGTGTTGCTGTCCAGTTTTTGGGTTGGTTGCTCGAGCGAGGGTTTGGTCGCTCGAGCGAGGGTTGAGTTTTGTCTCTGGTGGCTCGAGCCAGGTTTTCTTCGCTCGAGCGAGAGATTGCGTCTGGTATAGACCTGAGAGCAGTGTTTCTTCGCTCGAGCGAGCGAGGTGTATGTTTTCGAGTTCTTCGCTCGAGCGAGCATTCTGTCGCTCGAGCATGCTTCTGGGTTGCAAACCTGAAGCATTGCATTCTTGGCTCGAGCGAGCTTTTCTTCGCTCGAGCGAGACTTTCTTGTATCTGGTCGCTTGAGCGACCATGTCTTCGCTCGAGCGAGCCTGTTTAGTTTATATAGGCAGCAGCGGGTTTTTGGACAGTTTTTCATCTTCTTTTTGGATTCCAAACCCTAGGACCGACTTCTCTCTCTCCCTACTCACCTTTTCTCTTAGGTTTGATCTATTTATAGTGCATTTCTACCCTAGTTGCTTTATTAAAAAGGTAGTGTGGGTCGAGGGCTTCGGTTTAATCTGAACAATCTTGGAGTTGGAGCACTTTGAGTTTGGGTCATCATCTTCATCTTCTCTTTTTGGGCTATTTCTTCGAGGTAGGGATTTCCTACTCCAATTTATGAGTTTTGTTCTAAGTTTTGGTATTTTGATATGTTGGGGGTATTTTGGTAATTTTGGGAAAAACCCTAAGTGTTTAAATAAATTGAATTGTATATTTAATTTAAGGAACATTGGGAAATTTGTTAAATTCATGAAATTGAGGAATTTATTGATTAAATGGGGTAATTGGTTAATTTAATTTCCAGTTTAGAGATAACTGTTTTGGGCTATCGGTGGAGGATAGTCATGATTGTTGTAGACATTGCATGTGGATTAGGGATAACTGAAACTAATCTCATTGGCTAAGTCATTAATTTTGACTGTTGAATTAATACAGACATTATGTGTATTGATTGTTTGTTGTATATGTTATGTGCTTACATACATGTATTGGTTGAGCATTGCATATGCATATTGTGTGGGAGGAGATAGAGGATGTACTCCACGGTTTAGGGGAAGCTAGGGGATGGACCTCTAAACCAGATTTTGTTTGGGAGGAGATAGGGGATGGACTCTATTAGCATCACTTTTATGTGTGCTTATTTATATTGAAGTGTTTTATTGTTTGGGAGGAGATAGGGGATGGACTCCATTAGAATCACTTTTATGTGTGCTTATTTATATTGAAGTGTTTTATTGATACATCACTAAAATGTGTATCAAACTGGAAGTATGAAGTGTTTTGATGTGAGCTTGAGTCTCATTTATTATGTTGAGATTGGAAGTAATGTATGTGTCATACAAATTCACTGTTATAGTTTGGCCAGGTTCTGAGCCATATTGGTAAAAAGGAAAAGTTGAATAACTAATGGAAAGTGAAACTGATAATTTGTATTATCCATCTATTGAATGCTATTGCTTTATTCAATGCTTATATTTGGTTTAGTATATTTCTACTGGGCTGTGGCTCACCCTATATGGGAACATCATTTTTAGGTCCAGGTGATTCACTACCTCCAAGGACTTAGCTTGGAAGGATTTGGACAATGAAGCCTTGTTTTAGTTATTTGTTTTTATTTGAATTACATGTAAACATTCAAGCCTAGGGCTTTATTTGTATTTGAGTTAGAACTCATGTTTTTGTGTCCAAGTGTTGGCTTGGCAGGATGTAAGCCCGTAGGGCATTTATTTTGGATGTTATATGTAATGTCTTTATTTAGGATACTCTGATGAATGAATTATGGTTTATTTTCTTAAGTAATGCATCGTATTACTGTGTATGTTATGGGTTATATTTTGAGGGCGTTACATAACTCCTTACATCCTCAAATTTATTTTTTTTTTAAATTTATGCAATTCATTTATTACCCTCATCTTTAACATTTCTCCTCCTCCTTCTCTTTACACTCAAAACCTCAAAAAAAACCCTAACCCTAGTTGTCCCTACCACATCCACCAACCCACTATTGGCGTTGCCACTCCGCCACTACTCCACCACCTTTCCTTCTTCTCATTCTCTTTCTCTCACTGCATATATATACATCTATAGCTTCTCTCTCTTACTGCACCTATTGCAAACTAGCAACAATCACCAATGGGTTACAAAAATGATCTGCAAGTCTTCTCTCTCTCTCTCTCTCTCTCTCTCTCTCTCTCTCTCTCTCTCTTTAATTCTCTCTTATTTGTAGAAAATCTGTCGTAATGCTCTGCTTCGGAGCACCATCTCCATCGCTGCCTGGCACACGTGCCAATTCTTCGTCCACAACAATCCGACGGCTTTGTTCACTGTATTCACAGTCCTTTCACACGTTTCAAACAAAAGATATTGAAACAGAGCTGTATATAGAGATCACAAAATCCTCATCATCAGAATCAAAATGATATACAAATACATATATATATATAGAGACAGAGAGAGACAGAGAGAGTGGAGAAATTACCAGGTCATTGGATTCGGATGCGAAGTCGAAGAGGATTGTTTGTGAGATGAGACAGAGGAAGAAATTACTAGGGTTAGGGTTTGGGTTTTTAAGGTTTTGGGTGTAAAGAGAAGGAGAAAGAGTAAGGTTAGAGATTAGGGTAATAAAAGAATTGTATAAATTATAAATATATAAGATCAAAAAAATAAAATTTGAGGGTGTAAGAAGTTAGATTGGTGGTGTAATGAGAATTATTCTTTCTAGAAACCTTAGTTACTACTATAATATTTGTTTTCTTTTATCTTGTAAAATTTTAATATGAAAATCTTAAACTAAAAATCCCAAAAAAAATACAAATTCATAAAAATATTTACAAATTTAATTATTAATATTTATAAAAACAAATTACTAATTTGTAATTACTTTTTAAAATATCCACGATTGTAATATTTTCCTTTTAAAAATAACAGCAATCCAACTGGACCGGCTTAACGGGTGAGCCTCCAGGCCATGTCGACCCCTCACACGATGGTGTAATTTTAGTTTAAAATCAATTCAATCAAGGGGAAAGCTGACTAAACCCATGATAGGTTTCGCCTATAAAACTTTCTCCTTTTAAAAAATTATATAAAAATAAAAATAAAAATAAACAGGAAGATAAAAGAAGAAATGAAAAAGAGAGAGAGAAAAGGAAAAAATTGATCCGAGTGTGGGTTAGAAAAAGAGAACCCCATTCTCGAAACGAGGAAGATGAAAAATAGAGGTGTCATTTGGCATGAAAGTTGGGTTGATTTTTTGGCTAAATTAATTATTAAAAAATAAAATAGATTAAAAATTTAATAAAATAAAATATTACATTTAAATCATAATTATTTTATTATTTCTCTTACAAAAGTCAAAAAAAATTAATCCAAACAATTTTTTTAACCGAAACTAAAATAACTAAAAAGTTAAAAATCCAATCTAACTTCCCAAACTAAACTAGAATGTCAAAGTGAATTCTCACACGGCATTTGGGAACCATTTCAATTTCAACAACCTCTTACTCTTCAATAATTTCACTTATCTAAACGAGTAATATTCAGTTTGTTTGATTTAGTGTTTAGGATTTATTTTTCAAAAAATTAATTTTTTTTTATTTTTCATATTTATTTGTTTTCATTTAATTTTTTAATATTTTAAATAATTCTTTTAATTTTTAGATACACCTAACATAAATACACTAAAAAAGTATAATATTTGTGAAAAAAATCTTTAGAAAATTCACTAAATAGCAAACATACAAAAAAAAAAAAAAAAAAAAAAGAGAATTCAGTATATTTTTCGTATATTTGTGTATTTATTGATTTTTTAAAATATTTTTTTTATAAATATTTTACTTTTTGATACATCTAAGTAAGGTACATCTAAAAAAGTAAAAAAAATTGCTTAAAATTTTAAAAATATTCACTAAAAATTTAAAAAAAAAACAACAACAAAAACAAAAAACTTAATTTTTAGAAAATTGAATCCAAAAAATTGAAACCAAAAATAGTGATTATGTTTCATGAAATAAATATGACAAATTTTATGAACATTCTCCATTCTTGAATTAATTTGTAGTGTTTATTGTATGTTATGTAATCATATACACCCAGTTACAAATTAAGATTTTAAAATTAAAACATACTTATATTAATGTAATTCTCTTTTCTTATTTTATTACCTACTAATACTATACTAAATTATTTCTTAAAACTTCATGAAATTTTTTATGATATTTTGTTTCGTGAATCCTAATATTACACATTGAAGTACTTAAAAATTATAGGAAAAATTACAAAAAAGAAAAGAAAAGAAGAAGACAGAAAACTCCAGAGTTTGAGCCGGGTGACAAAATAAATCTTAAATTTTTAATTTTGTCAATTTAAATCTTAAATTTTTTATTTTTTTTCAATTTTAACCATTTGTTGATTATCATTAAGTAAAATTGATGAAAAAATAGATATTTTAATTATTAAACTCATTGAAAAGTATATTTTAGGCATTTTATGAATACCTACATCGAGTTTAATGATTAAAATATTTTTTTTATCGATTTTACTTAACGAAAATAGACAAATATTTAAATTAAAATTTAAAATTTATTTTGTTAAAATGCTCAAATTTTGAATTTTTTTGTATAATTGCTTCAAAATTATATATATAATAATGTGGTTATATCGTCTCTATTACTTTAAAATAAAGAACTTATCAATATTATTATAATTACAAAAATATGATCGTCACATTTTTTCAAGTGTAAAATGTTGTATCAAAGTTCTGCAATTTTTTTTTTTTTTTTTTTGGTGCCAGAGATGGGAGATTTTTTTTATAAAAAACTTCCATATGTTCTTACATCTGGTTACATGTCATTTTCTTTTCTCCTTATCTCATATACTTTTTGAATCCAAGGTTGTACCCCATAAAAAATAAAAAAAAATTAATATATATATATATTTTTTTTAGGAGAAATAGACTTTCACATGTCCTTGTGTCCTCGTTTCATAATTTTCCCAAAGTAGGTACCTCATGCTTTTAGAAAACCATTATGAAAATTTTGTGTAATGCAAATATTCATAATCCTGAACTAAGAATATATATATATATATATCTATCGGAGAAGGTAATCTCACTAATAAGGACAAGCTAATCCTAATTTGATGCTAAATAAGGAGGTTGCTTTTTGAAATTATTAGTGAGTGTTTGGGATCTATTTATTTGATGACTTTTTTTTTTTTTTTTTTTTGTGAACTTTTATTTCTTCAAAAATTTTAAATTTTTGATTCAGTTCGATGAGATTGTTGAGACTACTAAGCCAACTGCCACCTAAGCCAATACAGCCACAGTTGCAGAAGCACACCCATACCCCTTCAGCTCCATTCACACTTTAGCCACAAGCCATCCTTCAGCCACAGTTATAAAAGCAGAGCCACAGCACTCTTCAAAGATTACATAAAAGCAGAGCCACAGTTACAAAAGCAGTCACATTTACCAAAATAGTTATACAGTCCACGTGTGACAGTTGTAACTAACTTGTAATATACAAATTCTGTTAGACTGTTAGAGATTCTAGAATACTCTGTATTAGACCTCTATATATAGATACTATCTTGAGTAAATTGTAAGTAAGAAAGTGAGCTATTAATAAATGAAAATATCTATGTTTTTCATAATTTTCTTCATGGTATCAGAGCATCAATCTCTTGCGAGTTGATCCTCATTTGTGTTCAATCTTGATTCATCTTCTTGTTTCAGATTAATTCAATGTCTTTATCTTCGATTCCTTCTAATCTTTCACTTCTCATTTCCAATCTGTCTTCGTTTATCACTATCAAGCTTAATGCCTCAAATTTTCTAATTTGGAAGAATCAAACTCAGAATATTTTGAAAGCTACTAATTTACTTGGCATTGTTGATGGTACTTCACCTTGTCCATCTGTTACAATCAAAGATGATTCTGGCTCAGAGGTGGATAATCATGCCTATTCTCAATGGAAACTTGTAGATGCACATTTTCTTAGTTGCCTCACTGCAACTTTATCACCTGCACTTTATTCCACTGTTCTTCGTCTTCATAGTTGTTCGGAGGTTTGGAGTGCTTTGCACAAGAGGTTTACTGCACTTTCTCGATTACATGTGCATCAACTCAAGGACAAACTCAACAGTGTTACCAAGAAAACTGATTCTATGGAGGCATATCTCACAAAAATCAAAGAGTTAGTGAGTCAATTAGCTCTTGCCTCTGCATTCATTGATGATGAAGATCTCGTATTTTTTATTTTAAATGGACTTCCTGAAGAATATGATGCATTTAAGACGACGATTCGCGCTCATTCTGAATCCATTTCAGTTGACGAACTGAATTCTCTGCTTATCTCTGAAGCTATACATGTTGAGTCTAAACATCACAAAGATCATACTGAACCCATCGGGCCTTCTTCGCTCGAGGTTCTTTGAATTATACCTATCGAGGTTCTAGATCTCGAGGAAGATACTCTAGAGGAGGACGAGGAGGTCGTTCATATGGCTCAACTGGATCTCCAAATCATCATTCACAGAATCAGTATTTCTCTGGTTCTTCCTATTCTTCTAGTCATCCTAACAATCATATTAGCCGTGGTTCATTTCGAGGACGAGGTCGATCTGCTTCTTCTCTGATTTGTCAAATTTGTGGAAGACATGGTCATGCTGCTTTGGATTGTTGATATAGAATGGATCCACAATTTCAGTTTACCACTTCTCCATAGAACAATTCACAGGCCTTTGTTGCTTCCTCTCATCCAACTTCTTCTGCTTCAGCCCCTTGGTATCTTGACTCTGCAGCTACTGAGCATATCACACCTGATTTGAATAATCTTACTTCTTCTCATCCTTACCACGGATCTGATCAAATAACAATCGGTGATGGTAATACAGTTCCTATTCATCACACTGGTAATGGCTTACTTCCTACACCTCATTTCTCTTTCCGACTGAAAAATGTTTTACATACTCCTTCTATCTCCTCTAATCTTGTTTCTGTTCACAAATTAGCCAAAGATAATAACTGTTCCATTACCTTTGATGATTCTACATTTGTGGTTCAGGACAAGGTTTCGAAGAAAGTTCTTCATCAAGGTTCTAATATCAATGGCCTATACCATTTTAATCCATCTCTTTCTGTTGTTGCAATCTCACCACCTATGTTGCATGCTCATCTCAGTTCTTCTCATGCTACTGTACATGTTTCTACTTCGGTTTGGCATAATAGATTAGGCCATCCATCTGTAATAAAGTTGCATCATCTCATGCCTTACTTGTCTGTTTCTAAGTCTAGTCATCAGTCTACTACATTTGATTGTACTGACTGTTGTATAGCTAAGAGTCATAAGCTACCTTTTCAGCTGTCCAATTCCACTGTAAATGCACCACTGTCCCTCATCCATAGTGATGTTTGGGGTCCATTTGCTTCTAGTTCTGGTTACAAGTATTATGTTCTGTTTGTTGATGATTTTAGTCTATTTACGTGGCTTTATCCTTTGGCTTATAAGAGTGAAGTTTGTTCTAAATTCATGGAGTTTAAGGCTTATGTTGAAAATCAGTTTGCCACTACTTTACATATTTTACGAACTGATGGAGGTTTTGAATATTTTACTTCCAAAATGAAAACATATTTGACTACTCATGGAATTATTCATCAACATTCTTGTCCCTATACTCCCTCTCATAATGGTATTGCTGAGAGGAAGCATCGCCATATCACTGAGACTGCTACAGCTCTTCTCCATCATTCTTCTGTTCCTTTGCACTATTGGTTTGATGCCATAGCTATTGCTACTTTCCTTATTAACAGACTTCCTTCCTCCAAGCTTACTCACAAGTCCCCTTTTGAAGTTCTTTTTAAATCCATACCAGATTTTTCCTATTTTAAAACTTTTGGCTGCCAATGCTTTCCTTGGCTCAAACCTTATCAGTCTACTAAACTTCAACCCAAATCTATGGCCTGTGTCTTTCTTGGCTACCATCCTTTTGCTAAGGGCTACCGGTGTCTTGATCCTAAATCCGAAAAAGTTTATCTTTCTCTACATGTTGTCTTTTATGAGCATATTTTTCCCTTTGCTTCCTCCTCTTCACCTGCTCCTTCTCTTCCTCAGTTACACTCTTTTTTCTGGCCTTCATCCTCACCATCCCATTCTTCTTCTCATATTCCTCCAGTGCAGCCCCAAGTTCATATTCCACAGTCTACTTCTCAATTACATCAGTCCCACTCCGCTTCACAGACTCAGCAACATTCATCTCCGTTTCCAGCCAACAATCTGCAGGCCCAGATTCAGCAATCTGCCTAAAATCAGCAATCTGCACAAATTCAACATGCCCAAATTCAGCAATCTGCACACATTCAGCATGCCCAAAATCAGCAATCTGCACAAATTCAGCCTGTCCATACTCAGTCCCAGCAACATCATACTCGCCCAAAGAACATGCCCAACTTTAGCGAGCGTAAATGTAACCAAAGAACATGCATGACTCAAGAACATTTATCTCAAAGAAGAATCTGACAAATTCAAAGATGTCCATACTCGGTCCAGAACATCATACTCGGCCCAAAGAACATGCTCAACTTCAGCAAGCACAGAAACAGAACCAGCAACATGCACAGACTTAGCAACATTTATCTCAGCATGTGCATACTCAGTCACCATCTCCCATTCCTATTCAATCCATTGCCATCCAACTACCTCCTTTACCTTTGACTTCCTCTAATACCCATCCTATGACCACTCGATCCAAATCTGTTGCATCACCTCATTGTTTAGCCACAGCTCCAACTCTGTTTTCAGATTTAGAACCACCTTCCTACAAGGAAGCCTTACTTTCACCCATATGGCATAAGGCTATGCTTGAAGAGTTTCATGCCTTGCAAAAACAAAACACTTGGTCCTTAGTGTCTCTTCCACCAACTAAAAATGCTATTGGGTGTAAATGGGTCTTCAAGGTGAAAAGAAACTCCGATGGATCTATTGCCCGGTATAAAGCTCGTTTAGTCGCCAAAGGGTACTTACAACAAGAAGGGCTGGATTTTCATGAAACCTTTAGCCCCGTTGCTAAGCAACCTACTATTCGAATTTTGCTTTGTCTTGCTCTTCATCATAACTGGTCTCTTAAACAGTTGGATATTTCCAATGCCTTCCTTCATGGCATCCTTGATGAAGAAGTCTTTATGCTTCAACCTCCAGGGTTTGTAGATACTTCCTTCCCTTCTCATGTTTGCAAACTTCACAAAGCATTATATGGGCTCAAACAAGCTCCCCGGGCATGGTATTCAACCTTTTCTACCTTCTTACTTTCCCAAGGTTTTGTAAATAGTAAATGTGATTCCTCCCTCTTCATTCAAAGAACTTCTACCTCCGTTACTTACTTGCTCATCTATGTTGATGACATCTTGCTTACTGGAAATAATTCTGTCCATATTCAGCAACTTATCACTCATATGCATAATGCCTTTTCTATGAAGGAATTAGGGAATATTTCCTATTTTCTTGGCATCTCTGTTCAGTCTACCAATACAGGATATTTTCTGTCTCAACAAAAATATGCCAAGGACATCCTCTTGAAAGCAGGTCTTTCTACTTGTAAACCTTGTTCCTCTCCTATATCTGTCAAGCCCAGCACTCCTCCAAATGCTTCTCTTCCATTTGATAACCCTGCTCTTTATAGGAGTGTTGTTGGAGCCTTACAATATCTTACAATCACCCGACCTGATCTCTCTCTGGCTGTTAATCAAGCATGTCAGCACATGCATGCTCCTATAGTGGGTCACTTTGCTGCAGTTAAAAGGATTCTAAGATTTGTGCAGGGTACTCTCCCTCATGGGTTGCACTATACTCCCAGTTCTTTTTCTCTTCATGGCTTTTCAGATGCCAATTGGGCTGGTGATATTCATGACCGAAAATCTATCTCAGGTTATTGTGTGTTTTTGGGCGATAATCTAGTGTCTTGGTCTGCCAAGAAACAGGCCACTGTGTCCCGCTCATCAACTGAGGCAGAGTATCGTGCTTTAGCACATACTGCTGCTGAGCTTAGTTGGATTATAATGTTGCTCACTAAAATGGGTATCTCTTCTCCAACCACACCTGTGCTTTGGTGTGATAACCTGTCTGCCATGGCTTTGGCTTCCAATCCCGTATTTCATTCTCGCTCGAAGCATATCGAAATTGATTGTCATTTTGTGCGAGATAAAATTTTGGCTAAGCAGTTTGTTGTCCAATACATTCCTACTGTTGATCAACTAGCTGATTTGTTTACCAAGCCCTTGTCTGTTTCAACATTTCAGTACCTCAAGGACAAGCTCATGGTCTTTGCGCAGCCCAAGGACAAGCTCATGGTCTTTGAGCAGCCCATTAGCTTGCAGGGGAATGTTGAGACTACTAAGCAAACTGCCACCTGAACCAATACAGCCACAGTTGCAGAAGCACACCCATACCCCTTCAGCTCCATTCACACTTCAGCCACAAGCCATCCTTCAGCCACAGTTATAAAAGCAGAGCCAAAGACTCTTCAAAGAATAAAGCATAAAGCAGAGCCACGATTAAAAGCGACCACATTTACCAAAATAGTTATACTGATCGCAGACAGTTGTAACTAACTTGTAATATACAAATTCTGTTAGACTGTTAGAGATTCTAGAATACTCTGTATTAGACCTCTATATATAGATACTATCTTGAGTAAATTGTAAGTAAGAAAGTGAGCTATTAATAAATGAAAATATCTCTGTTTTTCACAATTTTGTTCAGAGATGAATTGGAAATTTTTAAAATTTTCAAAAAAGAAAAAAAATAAAAAAGAAAACATAATTTTTTTGATTTTTTAATTATTTTTTAAATTTGTATACATGAGGATCAAAAAAGTAAAATAAAATAGCATAATTTAAAATATATAAAAAAAAAACACTAAAGATAAAAAAATAAAAAATAAAAAATAAAAAATTTGTAGTTAGTCCCTATTGTTTAAAGCTCTTGGGAAGAATAACCTTACTATAATTATTTATTTCAAATTTTTTACAGTAAATAATAATACATGTTTTCGTACTTGACAAACCACTCCAGACTATCCCCAATTTTGTAGAAAAGGACCTAGAGCTTGACTTTCTTACATCTTGTCCTGACACACAAGAATATCTCAAATTTTTTTGTTGAAAAGGAATATAGATAATAAATGTATTCTGGTGGTTTTAATTAAGGACGTAATGTAAAAAATTTATGAGTAGAATATTATATTGATTCACTTTGGTAGTTGGGAGATAAAAAATAATATAATCTTGAAAAAATTATATAAAAAAAATCTTAGGACTTGATCCTGTTAATTGTCATCTCAGTTAAAAATTGGGAGTTGAACAATTCATTAACTCTTTTTACCGAGCAAAATTACCTCAACTAAAAATTGGGAGTTGAACAATTCATCAACTTTTCGTGCTAGGCAAAATCACCTCGGCTGGGAGGTGGTTACCCCTTGTCCACTACAATCTATTAATACAACAAATTTGCTAAGCACAGTAATTCATTGCCATCATATACTAACTCAAAGAAGTCACAAATTTCACAAATTCTTAATGAGACTCAAAGAATTACATCGGAGATTGGAGGGATATGTCTTCCCTTCAGAAAAAAGTACATGAAAAGTTTAAACGAAAAGTAATACAACTTCAAATTAGCTGCATTCTATAGTCGAGGTATGGCTTTGCTGTCTAAATCTTCCAGACTGTATGCCCATTTGTTTGCCAGATCGGTTATCTTGTAAGACCCTTCCCAGTTTGTCCCTAGCTTTCCTTCGCTCAGCACTAGAGTGTTGCCCATCACCTTCCGCAAAACCCAATCCCCAACCTTGAATTGTTTGGGGTTAACTGCCTTGTTGTACTTCTTGGACAATTCTTGCTAGTATGCTGTGGTGTGGATCAGTGCCTTCCTCGCGTGTTCCTCTACAAGGTCTAACTCAAGGGCGATGGCTTCTGCGTTTAAGCCTAGGTCAAAATTTTCACTTCGGATGGTGGGCTTGCCAATCTCTAGTGGGATAACCGCCTCGATGCCAAATGCCAAGGCAAAAGGCGTCTTCCTCGTTGAGTGTCTTAGCGTCGTTCGATAGGCCCAGATGACAGTCGGAAGTTCTTCGTTCCATTTTCCTTTTGCTTTCTCTAGCCTTTTTTTCAACTCATCTAGAATGGTTTTATTTGATACTTTGGCTTGGCCATTCGATTGAGGATAGGCCGGTGTTGAGTTATAGAATTCTGTCTTCAGTTTCTCACTAAATCCTCTGAACAATCTTCCGTCAAATTGGGTGCCATTGTTGAAGATCAAAGCTTTGGGGACTCCGAATCGTGTTATCACGTTCTGTCAGACAAACTTCTTCACTCCTTTTCTTTGATGGTTGCCAGGGGGTTGACTTCTACCCACTTTGTGAAATAATCCGCCGTAGCTATAAAGAATTTGTTGTTGCTCGGGCCGATTGGGAGTGGTCTCACGATGTCGAGTCCCTACATTGCGAATGGCCAAGGACTTATGAGAGGAAGGAGTTTTCTCGCTGGTTGGTGAATTTGGTGCGCGAATTTCTAGCACTTTTTGCATTTCCTCACAAACTTCTAGGTGTCAGCCTGTAACGCCCTCAAAATAACAACATAAAACCCAACAATATAGACATGCATTGATATGTATAAAAGATCCACATTCTTCCATTAACAAAGTTTCACTACAAAAAGTATTACATGTTAACAACAAAAGCAAATGCCCAAAGGGCTTAAAGCTTTCCAAGTTAACACTTGGTTACAAAAAGTAGAGTGCTAACTCATTTACACATTAAGCCCTTGGCTTGAATTTACATGTAATACATCAAAGAAAGACAACAAAAAGTCTGCCCGCCTCTAGGCTCCCAAGCTACGTCCTTGGAGGTGGCATGCTACCTGTACCTGAAAATGATGTTCCCATATAGGGTGAGCCACAGCCCAGTAGAAATACACTAAACCAACTATGAACAATGACTAAAGGATTAGCAGTTGATAGATGGCTAACACTGAGACATCCACTTATATCACATTTCGATTACACGACTTACAAGTCTATGTTATCTTTCACTTTCCATTTTCGACAGATAGGTACATTAGCTATGTCATCACATTAACCGATAAGCATATGAGCTGTATCAACGTCTCAGCAGATAAGTATAAGAACTATATCACACAACAAACAATAAGCATAGGAGCTATATCTACTATTCTCTAGACAAGCATATGAGCTATATCTATACTTCTCAAAGATAAGCATATGAGCTGTATCTACGGAGTACATCCCCCATCTCCTCCCAACACTATCCGGTTTAGAGGTACATCCCCCATCTTTCCCTAAACCGCGGAGTACATACCTCATCTCCTCCTCTACACAAGGTGCATATAAACACATAGGTTCTATACACAATCAATCAATACATAAAATTAATGTATTCTTTCAACCGTCATACTCTATGACACATTCCATTGATTAGTTTCAATTTGCCTAATCATCATGCATTGTCTACAACAATCAAGACTATCCTCCACCGATAGCCCAAAGCAGTTATTTCTATACAGAAAATAAATGCACAAAATGGATATTAAACAACATTTCAATTCGACGAGTGATAAGAAATTCAACTACACCCCTTTTTCCCACGTACTTCCAATCTCAACATTTTCAACCCAATTCCTCATTTCTCACAATTAATTATTCAAATTAATCAATCAATGTAATTAAGGCATTTTTCCATAATTAACATTCCAACCCTTATGGTTCCATTTTTCATCAATAATTCCACATTAATCTCATTTCTCAATACTAAACATGCATATAGGTTTATTTTAAATAAAACCCCAACTTTTATAAAATTACATAAAAGCCCCAAACTTTCTCGAAATTACAAGACAACTTCCAACCCATCAAGATGCTAAAATTTAAAGACAAAATCCATAAAGAGGAGTAGGATATCCCTACCTCAAAGTTGGAGCTCAAATGGATAAGAGACCAAAATCAAAACGCTCCAAACACCAAACTTTTTGGATCACAACGACGCCCCCGACGATCAATCCAACCTTTACAAAGGCCGAAGGGAAAAAGAACACTCTACCTAGATCAAACCCTAGAGAGAAGTTATGGTTTTAGAGTGAGAAGCTCTGAAAATGGCGTTTTGGAAATGTAAGAGAGAGAAGGGAAAGTGAAAAGTGATTTCAAATGCTCAGCCACTCTCAATTATACGACAGGTCCGCTCGAGCGTAAAACACACCGCTCGAGCGTACAGACACATAAAACATGGTCCGCTCGAGCTCAACAAGGTCCGCTCGAGCGCCAAGAAACAAAAAAAGTTCGTCCGCTCGAGCGTGAAATCCAGCCCGCTCGAGCGTAAATCTCCCTCTCCCAGAACTCTCACCCAAAAGGTACTGTCCGCTCGAGCGCCAACAAACCCGCTCGAGCGCAACCCGCTAGAGCTCAGAAAACCCGCTCGAGCGTAGAAATCACACCTGTAGAAGTTTTGCAGAAGCATAAGATACTGGATGGGTGTATTCTCCGCTCGAGCTCCCAAAACCCCGCTCGAGCGTAAAAGCAACAACAAGGTCCCCGCTCGAGCATAAACCTCTCCGCTCGAGCGGACCAGCCAAAAACCTGGGCGACTAGACTTGGTTCCTAAGTTCAACCAACCTGTAACAAACCTGCCCAACACATCCCATAACTCAAATACAAGGTATAAAAGGATGTAAACAAGATAATAGTTAACTACCAACATCAACGGACACATGCCCGGATCACTATACAACAAGGGTAAACCCGGGATCGCTATAACCTTCCCCCCTTAAAGAATTTCGTCCCCGAAATTAAGAACAAGTTTCTGAAAAGAAAGTTTTTCTTCAATTTAAACAATGTTATAACACAACATTCAACAATTCGACCCATTACCGGTCATCCATTTCTTATCAAGAGCCATTTCACAATATATATACATTTCAATGTGCATCTATGACATGCACTTCCCTTTTATTTTCTAACCATTTTCAACATACATGGTTCACAATTCACATTAGAATCAATAATCAAGATATATCTCCAGTTCTATAATAGAGCCAACATATGCAATATTATAATCAACTCCCATATCAAGGTAAGTTCTTCAATTCTACCATAACTCAAAACATATTCAATGTTTTACAACTTAAGACATATATAAAGCTCTTAAGTCTGACAATTACAAAATCTATTATCAAGATTACACATCAATAAACAAGTCCGGATATTTCTCGCGGACTTCCAACTCACGTTCCCAAGTGGCCTCCTCCACTCCGTGATGTTTCCACAAAACCTTAACCAAAGGAATGGTCTTGCCACGCAGGACTTGATCCCGCCTATCCAAGACTCGAACCGGTCTCTCCTCATACGAGGCATCCTCATCTACCTCTAAGTCTGCCCAATCCAACACGTGTGATGGATCCGGCTCATACTTCCGAAGCATACTCACATGAAACACGTCATGAACCCCGAATAACTGTGGCGGTAAGGCTAAACGATAGCACTACAAGAAATTGCACTTTTGGCGACTACTTTTGACGACGATGTCAATTTCTCATAGGCAAAACTATATTTTTGGCGACGTAGTGATCAATTTCGTTGGTAAAAGTAGACCTTTACCGACGCAATTTACTACCGTCGCTAAAAAAGTATAACATTCACTGGGCGCCAAAATTATTGACTGGCGCCAAAATTTAAAATGTTTTAGCTACGAGGCTTATTTTTTAGCAACACAATAAGTGTCGCTATTAGTGTGCTTACTTTTGGCAATGATAAGTTGGCGTGGGCAAAGAGTTAAACATTTAGCGACGATAACACTATTCGTCGGTAAAAATTTTGCTAGTGATTTGCATTTTTATTATGACTTTCAAAGAGTTTTAAATATTCTAATTATTGAATTGTAAAATTAAAGTGATCATCGAATTAGATCACAAAATAAACCCACCAAGGCAAACACACTTTTAAGTTAAGATGACTAATTTGAGATAATTTAAACTTTTCCAAAGAATGTTAAATTATCAATTTCAATATGTTTGGTTTTATTTGCAGAAACTTGTTTGGAATTTTTTTTTTTTTGAAAACTAAAAAAAAATTGGTGAAAAATAAAAAAAATACTTATTATTTTTGTATAATTTTATTTTTAAGAAGTCGTAAATACTTTTAAAAATTTTTAAAATATATATTTAATTTTTATAGTTCTCAAATTAATTTTAATTTTGAAAAAAAAAACAAAAAAATATTTTTATTTATTTATTTATTTTTTGGTGATCTGCCTCTAAAAAAGGAGGCAATGGTACCTCTCAAAATTTCCTCTTTTTTTCTAAGGTAGGTAAACCCCTCTTTTGTTCTCTCTCTCTCTCTCAAAAAAATACACAAATCAGTTCGGAGAATACAATCAAGACCCTTTCTCAATCTCTCTGCAAATTCGTGGACTTCGGGTGAGACACAATCAAGAAGCAATCGAGACCTTCATGAGCATCACCGGCGCCTCTGAGTCGGTCGCCTTGCAAAAACTCGAGGTGAATTTTTAAACTTTTCGTTTTTTTCCCCATCATTTAGCGATCGAAATTCGCGATTAATGTGATTGTTTGTCCTAGGGTTTTGTATTGGAGTTTCAATATTTTGTTCATGTGTTGCGTTGCGTGTTGGGTTATTGGAATTAGCTTAAAGTTAGGGTTTTTTTTTTTAATTAAAAAAACTGCTTCGATTGTGGATTTAGTTTGTGAGTGTTGTTCTATTCTCATTATCATCTGTAAAATGATTAATTTTCTAAAACTATCTTTCTAAAATGATTAATTTTCGATTGTTGGGTTGTTTCTTTATTTCTTCATTCCATCTCTTTCTTAACTTCTGTTTTCTCTATTTTATCAACGATTGACTTTACAGCAAACTCTTCTATCTCAGGTTGGTCGGCAACCACCAACCCAGTAAGTGATTTTACTTTTAAATTTGTTTGGTAACAGAAGCTAACTTCAAGCCTGGCAATCTTATTATTACCAGTTATTTTATCAATGTACAGCTATGTTTGGGAAGTGGCTAAAATAGCCAAAAAGCCAAAAAGCCAACTAAAACACATCACATCACCTCTCTACTTTTCTGCACACCTTTTCGTAAAAAGCTAAAAAGTTACTAAAATAGCCTGTTCCCAAACCAAGCCTTATTTTTCATATAGCAGTACACAATTTTTGACACAATCACTATGGCCATGTTAGTGTCCAGATTATTTGAACTTTGCCTTTTCTGATTTAATACACCTTTATGACAATCCCATACAGTTTTGGTGATTAGAATTTAGCCCATTATTTTCTTGTTTTGCTCATACAAAATTGCACCATTGCAGGGAAGCAGCTCAAATTGTTGGGGGAAGAGGTACTTATCTATGGAACTTGAAATTCTGATTATATATATCTTTTACCATTATGCTCAATAGTTTAAAATCCAACTGTTTATTCTTTGGCCTCACCTGAGATGCCTGTAATAGACTTGCTTCAGTCATGTAATTGGTTTGTTGAATGTCACTTAATTACAGTGGAGCTTGTCATTTATGTTGTCACCTTGTCTTGCAATATCTATTTCAAGTTTAAAATTCTTTGCAAGCCTCACGACTGCGCATCCTCAGCACTGTTGGTCCTCGTACGCTGCAAATTAGCACCGCCACCGACGCTAACAGGTTCGCTCTCTTTCTCACTCCCTTTCACTCTCTCGCTCTCTCGCTCCCACTCTCGGTCTCTCTCTCTCTCTCTACCCCTTCTTCTATTTACCCAACTGTGAACTCTTGCTTTCTGGTTGTTTATTCTACCCATTCAGTTTAATTTTGTCTTCATTTCTGAAATGGGTTTGTTTGAAGTGGTTTCATTACCAAGATTTCACTTCTCGAGGAATATTAGAACATGAAAATAATTGCAAGCAAAGTAGGTGCAACCATTAGAATCAATACCAAGGAAATGACTGAAACAAAAGGCGTGGAATGGTATTAAACCAATCAATCTACTGTTGAACATTTTTTAAAAACAAACCAACCAATTAACATCGTATAGTGCACCGTCAAGAAATTTCAGAGACTTCTTGGTAATGTAATTTACAAAATGAGTCAAACTATGGTGAAACAGGATTCATGAAGCCGACCCAAGCAGTAGGGACAAGGCTTTGTTGAATGGAGATCAATAGTGTTGCTGCTGAGGATGTAATGATAATCAAATGTTGGGCTACAGTATTGCTACAGTGCATGTGAGCAGAAATTGCTGCAATTCTGTGAACAGTACTGCAGTATGAACAATAAGCACTACTTTTTTCTCCTCAAGGAAGATTGCTCCAGCATCAATCATGCATGACTAAAATTCTTGGGTTAAGCAAAAAATTTGATCCATATAAGGAACAGACACTTGCACCACAACGTTAAAGCCTCACCCCACCTCTACATTAGAATATTGTGTTTGACAAAGTGAACTGAAGTAGAACAGGAATAGGTACAAAACACAACTTTTACTAAGCATATTGCCATATTCTAACAAAGAATTGTAGTCATAATGGCAAAATACTTGAATAATATCAAATTCTGTATGGAAAACTGAATTATACACAACTGCGCCTCACGCAAACATGCAAAAATAGTTTTAAGTAAATGTTAGTATCTACAGTGCCAAAATGCTATGCCGAAAATGGAAAAAAAATGCTAAGGCTCATAATTTATGAGAAGAAAAATCTGAACTACAACGAGATAGAAATCTTTGGATACCTTATCATCCCTTCGCTTTCGTTCCTTCTCCTTTGCCTTCTCTTTCAGTTCTGTTTTGTATTTCTCAAAGATCTCCCTGAAGAAGCTCTCTTCCACATTGGACCTGTACAAGGGCATGTGATAATGCTAGTTCATGACGAAAAACAGAGCAAAGAGAAAATTATTTCATAGAAGTTTGTGGGAGTTCAAAATAATAATAATAATAATAAAAAAGGGTAGGCTTGCAAATACTTTGATCTACAATATTAGACTAATTTTTGGGTGCAATTTCTTGCTATATACACAATTGTTACATTTTAACATGGATACAGGGCATCAGACACAGAATGTGGCATCTTAGATAGTCATAACATGTAGTTGCTACCAAGCATGATTGTTTATGGTCGGGTTTTTTTGGTAGATAAATAAGAACACATTACTGTCAATCATTTCCCCCATCCATCTGTACATAACCAACAAAAAAGGACATGGGTCCATTAAAGCATCAGGAATGATCAAAGTACAAGGAGAGGAATAGTATTGTCAAAGAAATTCTAATAAATGGAAATAATGGCACCAAATGTACATTCTTCCGAATGTTTCGAAAGTAAGTACAGGGTGCAGGATTGCATAGATCTAAATAGGTGCCAAACACATGAACACTAAATTCAAAGTAACAGTGTCTGCAGACATGTCACTAATCTTTGGTTTGAAATGTAAAGTAACACAAAACCATTAAGGCTATACAACAATTTTAATTTCCTGAAAGAAGAGAAATAATATATACATATATAGAAAGAGATGTGAACAAGTTCTAGATTTTCTTCTAATGACTTAAATTCACATTTCAATATTTGACAAGTAATACCATGTCTCTTGTCTATATTCAACGAGTTGTTTGCAGTCCTCCCATTTTGAAGATGCAGTTACGTCCTGAATGAAGTAAGCAATCAAATGAAAATTTGAAAGGAAAAAAAGAAAAGAAAAGAGAAAGCATAAGTCTTGCATCCATTTGGTTGACTTTTCTTTTTGTTCTTTTTTTATTTTTTACACAACCGTTGGCTTCTAACTCTGTCCCATTTTGTAACATCTTTATACTAATACTGCTTTGCTTTTGTGCTATTCTGTCTTCCATATTCAAATAGTTTGGTTCCACTTCTTCTAAAAATGTTTATGCCATTGATGTCTCTATCTGTTATGGTACCTGCTTTTCTCACTGTAGTGTATTCTTTCCCCAATCTTTCTCTCAAAAAATGCATAGAGAAAAAGTGATAGAAGAAATCAAAATAATAGAATCCTACACATTGTTACTTCTCATGTTGTATGATAATTAATGTTATGTGCTTCCTCTGCAAATATTCTTTGTTACCTTGTTGGTGGTATGTGAATGCAAGAAAAATGCTTATTTTATTGATATTACATCTCATCTACATGGTTGTGTAGACTAACTGTGCTTATGCCGGGACAGTGAGGCCCTGTAATAAGGAGCATTGTGATTATATTTCTTTTATGACAGGGATCTGTGGTGAGTCCAAATGTTGCTGACTTTGCAATGTTGTGGTCAAGATACAAAGGGATTATGTGAAGCTATGGAGAAAGCAATTGCTAAAAATGAGGTAACTAATTTGTTTCCATTCTATGATTAATTGCTCCTCCAAATATATCCTAAGATAATTTGGATGCTTTTTTTCCTTCAAATATAACCTATTTTTCATTCTATCTACTTCTATGGTTTGACTTACAAGAAAATTTACATGACTGAATGGTTGTACCAGTCGTTTTGGTAAATTTGTAGAGATCCAATTCGATAAGCATGGGAAGATCTCTGGAGCTGCAGTTCGAACATATCTTCTTGGAAGATCGCGTGTTTGTCGAGTCTCTGACCCAGAGAGGAACTACCACTGCTTTTACATGCTTTGTGCAGCTCCACCTGAAGTGAGCTTATGCAATCGAATCTAAATCACCGTTGACATGACGCACAATAACCATATATAGTGAGCTAACAGTAAAATTTTATTCCAGGATGCAAAGAAATTCAAACTAGGAGACCCAAAAACATACCACTATCTAAATCAAACCAGTTGTTATGAAGTGGCAAATGTGGATGATGCAAGGGAATATCTGGAGACCAGAAATGCCATGGATATTGTAGGAATCAGCCAGGACGAGCAGATGCGTGTGTGTGTATGTGTGTATCCACTATGTGCAAAAACAGAGAAAATTATTGAAATGAGCCATTTTATGAATCCAAATTAATATAATGAATTTTATTTTAATTTTTTTTGTAGGATGCTATATTCTGTGTGGTAGCTGCAATACGTCATCTTCGAAACATTGACTTCGTCAAAAGGAATGAAACAGATTCTTCAAAACTGAAAGATGAGAAAGCACACTACCATCTTCAAACAGCTGCAGAGCTACTCATGTCAGAACTCTAATCAACTTGACCTATTAAATACTGTTTGGTACATCTTCAAGACTTCAACTATATACTTATATCATCTTAATATGCTTATATCCAGGTGTGATGAGAAAGCACTTGAAGACTCACTTTGCAAGTGTGTGATAGTAACTCCAGATGGAAATATTACAAAACCACTAGATCCAGCTTCAGCTGTCACAAGTCGTGATGCCTTGGCAAAGACAATATACTGTGATGCCTTGGCAAAGACAATACACTCCAGGCTTTTTGATTGGTAAGTAAATCAAACACACCTCTATGAATTTCAAATTTTTTTCCCTCCAGACTGATAGCACTCCAACGTCAGATGTTTAGACTCCTGCTAGATCAATTACATTTGGAAGGAGGAAACAAAAATGTCTGGTGTCTCAGATTCCTTGTCTGAGCTGAGTAAACAAATAAGAAAAACTCAAGTACAACAACACTCAGAGAAAATTATTAAGGAGTGACGGTTATTGTTGCAGACACTTTAGGATGTTATTAGTTGTGGTGAAACCACAACACCACGAGGAAACTGTTGGGAAACTCATCTTAGAGACTGCTTATTTTGATGGACCATTTTCCCCATGATGTTATAAAGACCTTCATGCAGAAAGACTTCTAAGAATTGGACTGTTTATAACTTCTATTGAGGGCACAAAACTGAAATCCCTATTAAAAGTGAACTTAGTTCATGTCAAGCCTTTTATCACAGGGTACTTAGCCCCTTTGACTCTTAGGCCTTATGATGCACAATTAGTTACCGGCTGCATAGCTTTTCATAAAAATGAAAGTACTTCCCACTTCCTATAATTAGGCTGCAAGATCAACAATAATCAGATAGAGACTGGTAGATTTCCTCAGAACAGTTTGAGTGGAATGTCAGGCATCCACCTTATTATCTTAACTTATTGATAAGAAAGCTTGTAACCAGTGGTTTCTAAATTATTTTATACTAAAAAATTTATCCTTAAATTTAATTTGGAAAACTTAAAATCTTTAGCATTAGTAATTCAGCCCTGAAAATATTAGTTTAATTAAACAACAGTCTACAAATTAACTCAGCCAGACCTAGAGTACCTGGCGTCAACCAGTCCCTAACATAACATCAAAAAAAACAAAGACAAATTATGGATTGAACCAGTTAGAGGATTTACTATGAAGAGCTAACCAGGTCTTCTTCAAATTGGGTTTAACTATATTAGCAAATTGAAGAAGCTGCTCAGACCCTCATTTTCAAATATTAGGATCTCTGGGTTGTTTATCAACATTTGAAATTTGACAATGAGAGAGAGAGAAGTTGGATTTGAATTCACTTGCTATAAACCGGAAACTATTGCCATTAAGGTCACAAGTTCTAGAGGATATTTCACTTCTTTGAGGAAAAATGATGAACCAAAGCTCAATTTGAGTGATAAAGGGATGCTACCCCCATTCAAGACTGCCTCCGTAATATTCAAGAGTTTCTTACAAATTTTTGTTGTGTTTAACGAAGGAAAGTAGAGTTGTGCATACAACTTAGTGCTCACATGTGAAAATTAAACAAGTAAAGGCATGATGAATCTTTAAAAAAATTTATGTTTTATTTTTTTCTTTTACAAGTTACAAAAGAAGATTATTTTGAGAAAGTAGAAGGCTTATTTTATATATATATATATTTTTTGAAAATTAGTTCTAGAAGGCTTATTGATTCCCAAACATTTGTTTTCTCGACTGATGATGATAATAATGATAGCCTACAATCTCATGACAGATGGCTCCTTGATTTTAGTGGTGATTTCTTTGATGATGAGGTTGGTGGTGATTCCGGGTACACAAAAAGTAGAACTCACAGCATGAATGAACAACGTTGGCATTTAACATCTGATGTAGGCTTTTAAGTGCTCTCTTCTGACTAATACCCCCATCCATTTTGAACTGATTTTGTATTCTTTTGGCTAATGCATATCTTTTTTTGACGCATTGAGAGTAGCTCCACTCGCTGTATCTTTGTTCCTTGATGAAGCCATCATGCATTTCATACTTAATATTAGACATTATTTCATTAAATGCTTAAGATATCTGATACCTCTCAATACCCCTGTTGTAAAGTGAGAGTGTAACCTTATTTTATTGGCTACATAACTTTTGGGGACATTAGGTCTTAGATGTCTATATACTGCAGAACAACAACACTTATTTGACTATAGGATTTTTTTTAACAACAACACTTGTTTAGAATGGGATAACTATTCTATTTATCCAATAAATAAATGGGATAACTATTCTATTATATAAAGTGCACCTGAGTTGTGTCGGAAGCTGTCACTTTTTCTTTTCTTTTTTTTAACTTTTCCAAGAATGTCTTTATACCTAGTAATTGTCACTCTTTCCCACTCAGTAGCCATCACATCTAATAACAATAAGAATAATTGTTTCTTTTGTCAAACCATCCAAAATTGCTATTAGTTTTCCTCAACCATCATACTATCCAAAAATTTAAATATAAAATTGCAAATGCGTTTGCACACACCGCTTGTACATATATATGTGGGAAGGATTCTCATGGGTTGCTTTTTACGGAAATTTTCTCTAAAGCATTTTTTTCAATGCACTTTATAGTGGGAAATTTCACTTGTGTTTTTTGTAGGGTGACGTGGGAAACAACAACATTGACAGTGACGGTGTTATGGCACGTACCTTCTTAATAAGAACAAAAACTGAGGAGGATCAGAATAAGCTTGCAGCAGCAATTTAGGAATATGTCCCTCTTGCTTGAAAATACACATGGAACAGATTTTCCATCACATTGTACAACCCTTGAGCTTCAACAAAATTGCAAATGCAAAAGTTTTGTGTAGGGTGGTCTTGTTGAAGCTGATGAATCCTCCTTTTCTTTCGGAAGGAGGGCGAGCTCCAAAAATCTACCAAGCGGAGCCAATATTCAGAAGTTGACAATATTTTCATATGTACAAGAGGCTAATGCACCTGTAATCATGTAGAGAAGAAAGGATGTTCTCCTCCAAAGTGGGTATTTTACATTTTTTTTTTCCTATTTATAATGCGAGGATTAGCAAAGAACTTGGCTTGAGTAGCTCCTATTAAAATGCCTTTATATGTTGGTCATCTCTTCTGAAATGTCCCCAGGAATGTCAAATAATGCAGCTGGCCTGGAGGTTGCAGATGCACCAAGCTCATCTGAGATGCATGAATCAAATTCGTCTGCTGTAACTGCTGGTTTGTTGCTGCTACTACCCTTGTGGTTGATGCTTGCTGGGATGCTGCTGCTACAATGTTGCTGTGAGGCTACTGCTACTAGATGTTGGTCTGCTAGATAAGTTTGTGGATACTTTTCGTGTCGTTTTGCCTGTCTTTGTTAGTTTCATGTTTTCATTTTATTGTCTGTTGTTTGTAATGTGGGTTCACAATTTGGATGTATTTGGGTATTTTAGTGAGTTTACCCTTTTAAGTTTTATAGACTGCTTCGAAAAGCACTATCAGTAGTGTTTTTTTTGCTTGCACATCAACTTTAGGTGATTTCATATCAATGTTATTAGTTTGTAATAGTGGTGGCTGAGGGATGCCTCTTGTAAATTTATAAGTCTTATAAAAATATATAAATTATTTTCAATTATTTTTGTTGGTAAATGTGTCGCCAAAAGTTTATTTTTGCCCACTCATATTGTGTTGCTAGAAGTGTATTTTTATCCAATGCCAATTTGTCGTTGCCAAAAGTAAACCTTTATCGACAAACAAATCGTCGGCAAATGGCAATATTTCTCGACGTAAATGTGTTGCCAAAAGTTTACTTTTGCCCACTCATATTGTGTTGCTAAAAGTATATTTTTTGCCAATGCTAATTTGTCATTGCTAAAAGTGAAGTTTTATTATCGCCAAAAGTTTACTTTTGCCGACGCATATTTTGTTGCTAAAAGTATATTTTTTGCCCATGTAAATTTGTGTTGCGAAAAGTGACACACAATCATCATATTTGAATGACTTTTACCGACGCAAAGTAAATTGCCGACGATGGATGAAGGCTTTTAACGACGACTATGTTCGTCGCTAAAGGCATTACTTTTACCAACGCAATGATAATTTCGTCGGCAAAAACTTTTGCCGACTCACTTTTGCCTACAGGTTGCCAACGTAGCTTTGTGTGTCGGCAAAACTCTTTGCCGACGAAATTTCCCTTTTAGCAACATATTTTGTTGCGTTGCAAAAAATGCAATTTCTTGTAGTGTAGGCAACCTCGCCAATCCTCTTAAGGATCTCGAAAGGACCAATAAATCGAGGGGATAACTTCCCGCTCTTCCCAAATCTCATCAATCCCCGCCTAGGTGATATCTTCAGAAAGACATGATCACCCGTCTCAAACTCCAACGGTCTCCTCCTACGGTCAGCATAAGATTTCTGACGACTTTGGGCTGTAACAAGCCTCCTACGGATAAGCTCAACTTTCTCCGTCGTCTCCCTAACCAACTCCGGACCCAACAAAGGTGCGTCACCCACCTCGGCCCAACAAACTGGAGACCTACAAGGTCGGCCATACAAGGCCTTAAACGGTGCCATACCAATACTAGACTGAAAACTGTTGTTGTAGGCAAACTCCACCAATGGTAAGTGTCTCTCCCACGTCCCACTGAAATCAAGGACACAACCCCGAAGCATATCCTCAAAGATCTGAATAGTACGCTCAGACTGCCCGTCAGTCTGAGGGTGATAAGCCGTACTAAAGGTCAACTTAGTGCCCAAGGCACTCTGCAAACTCTACCACAACCTGGCAGTAAAACGAGGATCTCTATCTGAGACGATCGTCACTGGGACCCCGTGCAACCTCACTACGTCCCGAATATACAAGTCAGCAAGATGATCTACCGAATCTCTCACGCGCATAGGAATGAAGTGCGCCGACTTAGTCAACCAGTCTACAACCACCCAAATAGCATCACTACCCCGCTGAGTCCTCGGAAGACCTACAACGAAGTCCATAGTGACATGCTCCCACTTCCACTCGGCAATAGGCAAGGGTTGTAACAGACCCGCTGGTCTCTGATGTTCGGCCTTCACTTGCTGGCAAGTAAGGCACTTAGATACGAAAACTGCCACATCTCTCTTCATACCCCGCCACCAAAACTGGCGACCCAAATCCTGATACATCTTAGTACCTCCCGGATGCACCGCAAGGCGCGAATGATGAAACTCTCGGAGTACCTCCTCTCGGCAGACTCAAGATAAACAAACAGATCTCAGATCTCACACTCGGTCGGGATACACCGTCAAACCCTTCTCTACCTTCCCACTGAGATCTTCTCTCGAGGATTCTACCTCAAGGTCACCTCTCGTACCTCTAACACTCGAGTCACAAGTGTAGGCACAAGAACAACAGAAAACAAGGTCAAGACCTCAACGGATTCGCCCAGAAGCAAATCAAACTCGCCAAGTGCCCCCAACATCTCCCACTCCCGGATGGCTACACTAGCTACATCACTAATGGATTTCCTGCTAAGGGCATCGGCCACAACATTGGCCTTCCCCAGGTGATAATGCAACTCGAAGTCGTAATCCTCAATAAACTCCATCCACCTCATCTGCCTTAAGTTCAAGTCTTTCTGTGAAAACAGATATTTCAGACTCTTATGATCCGAGAACACCTCGAATCTCTCTCCATAAAGGTAGTGCCTCCAGATTTTCAAGGCAAAAATCACAGCCGCTAACTCTAGATCGTGCGTAGGGTAATTCTTCTCGTGAATTTTCAACTGACGTGAGCCATAAGCTACCACTTTCCCTTCCTGCATCAACACACAACCCAAACCCTCTCGTGAGGCATCACAATAGACTGCGTAACCCAACCCTCTCTCCGGAATAATCAAGACCGAAACGGTGGTCAATCTAACTTTCAACTCCTAGAACGACTTTTCACAAGTCTCACTCCATACAAATTTGACTCCCTTCCGAGTCAATCTAGTCAACGGTGAAGCTAACCTGGAGAAATCCTTCACGAACCGATGGTAATACCCAGCTAATCCCAGAAAACTGCGGATCTCAAACACTCTTAGGCTGTGCCCAACCTTGCACTGCCTCAGTCTTGGATGTATCAACAGACACCCCTTCCCCGGAAACCACATGGCCTAAGAACTTGACTTCTTCTAGCCAGAACTCACACTTCCCAAACTTGGCATACAGCCTATGGGCTCTAAGTAACCCAAGCACCACTCTCAAGTGTTCCTCGTGCACCTCCTCTGAAGGTGAATAGATAAGAACATCGTCCACGAAGACGACTACAAAACGATCCAAGAATTCCCGGAAGATCCGGTTCATCAAGTCCATAAAGACTGCCGGTGCATTGGTAAGCCCAAATGGCATCACCAGAAACTCATAATGGCCATACCACGTACGGAATGCCGTTTTTGGAATATCCTCCTCTCTAACCCTCAACTAGTGGTAACCCAATCTCAAGTCTATCTTAGAGAAACAACGGGATCCCTTCAACTGGTCAAACAAGTCATCTATACGGGGCATAGGGTACTTATTCTTAACCGTAGCCCGATTCAACTTCCGGTAGTCGATACACAATCTCAAGGCACCATCTTTCTTTTTAGCAAAGAGGGTCGGTGCTCCCCACGGTGAAACACTAGGGCGAACAAAGCCCTTATCTAGTAATCCCTGGAGCTGAACTTTCAACTCAACCAACTCTGCTGGAGCAAAACGGTAAGGTGCCATAGATATCGGCGCCGTGCCGGGCACTAGATCAATAGAGAACTCTATCTCTCGGTGAGGTGGCAAATCAACGAGATCCTCGGGAAAGACGTTCGAGTACTCACAAACTACCCTCGGCAACTCAATCTGGGTCTCATCACACTCACCACTCTCAAAGCTAGCAAGTAGACCACTAAGCTCATTCCGCCCTCGCGGACCATACCCCGGTGGCATAACACTACCAACCCGGTCTCCCAAGAAATGGAAACACTCCCCGCTCACGGTACAACAAGTAACCCTCTGGCGGTAGCAATCAATCACAGCCCGGTATGACGATAACCAGTCCATACCTAGAATAACATCAAAGCCCTTCATGGGCATAACTACAAATGGAAACGGAAGCCTATGATCGTCGATCTCGATATCACAACCTCTACATCCGTGTTTCAAAATCAACTCACCCCCAATAGGTGACACAACACAAATAGGAGATGCTAATAGTGCTAACTCCAATTCCAACACAGATGCAAATGCAGCAGATACAAAAGAATGAGATGCACTCGTATCAATCAACACTCTAGCAACTGAGTTGCAAAACAGAAAAGTACCTCTCACTACTGATGGAGCCGGTACTAGGTCCTGCGCGGTAACAGCATACACGCGCCCACCTCTAGGAGCATACGACTGCTGCACTGAATGGGACGACGAAGCCCCCGGATTGGCCCTCGAGGCCTGCACAGACTGAGCTGGCTGAAATCCCTGCGTCTGTCTAGAACCAGACGCCCCTGAAGTGGCACTCAGCTGTGGGCAGAACCTCTTCAGGTGCCCAGGCTGTCCACACTGATAACAAGACAAGGGCTGCCCCCTGCCTAAACTCTGACTCCGTGGTCTGGCTGAAGAAGATGCAGCCCTCTGACCTCCGCCCTTCTGCGGGCAAACAGAAACCTTGTGACCCGGCTGGCCACACTTGTAACAGGTAAACTCTCCCTGATTGCCCCTCCCGGAGCCTGCACTCGGTACTGGGAAAGTCGACCTGGCCAAACCTCCCTGAGACGGCTGAGGGTTATAACCCCTCTGTCTCCTGCCATCACTCTGGCCCTCTTGGCCCCTCTTGGAGCCTCTATGATTCTCCTCCTCTTCCTCCTGCATCATCAGCTCCATATGAGCTGCAGCATCCACCAAGTGCCTATACTCTCGAAAGTAAGGTCCACCAACTCTCAACTTGAGGCCCCGCCTCAACTTCCGCTCAAACTCATAGCAGCGGCGTTCCTCTGTCGTCACAAGTTCAGGCGCAAACCTGGACAAACTAGTAAAGGTAGCCTCAAACTCGGCCACAGACAAACCCTCCTGTTTAAGCTGCTTAAACTGAACCCTCAGCTTCTCTCTAGCCACTGCAGATAAAAACCTCTCCTGGAAAGCATTTACAAACGCCTCCCAAGTACCTCCAACACGGACTTTCTCATACTTCCACCATTGACCTGCATCTCCCTTCAGCTGGAAGGATGCCAAGGTCACCTTCAGTGCTCCGTCCTCGATGCCAAGCATCTCGAACGTTTTACTCATTTGTTCCAATCACTCGTCTGCCTTCAGTGGCTCCCTACCCCTATGAAATAGCATGGTAGGTCAGGAATCTTCCCCCAATGTGGCTTCTGCACATTTCATCATCTTGAAACAAAATATTTTTAATTATTTAAAATAATTGTAACTAGTGAAATCAATAAAAGTGGCGTTCAAGTCAAAGTTTCATTGTTAGAGACCAAATTTCTCGAAAAAATAAGAAATGTGAGTTCTCAACCCAACTTTGACAAATTGATCCAACCATCCTTTTATTTATTCTATGACTTTTTTGAAGTTTTTTTTTCTTATTTGTTTAATGAAATTCTGCTAATTGGACAAAATATTTTACATAAAGTGAACCTACATTACTCTCTCTCTCTCTCTCTCTCTCTCTCTCTCTCTCTCTCTCTCTCTCTCTCTCTCTCTCTCTTTTATTATCAATCTTTTCATTAAATATTCATCAAATCAATTAAGGGTTATTATTTTTCTATCAAATTAAGAATTTATTAAATTTTTTATCATATTTGAATTTGATGAAAACTTAAAAAGATGAAACACTGAAAATGATTTTTTTTTTTCATCATATTTGATGAAAAGAAAAATTTGGGATAAGAAGAAAATTTTAAAAATATTTTGATGAAAATATAATGAAAAAATTAAAATAGTTCATATCAAATCAAAATTTTTTGACTCTAATTTAAAATCAGAGTAGATTAAAAAAATTAATAAAGGGTTGGAAATAGCTAACAAAATTATTTAGCACAATTAGCAATGTTACAAATCCAAGAAATATTATTCAAAATTTAAATTGAATGGACTAGATTTAATTGTTGATGAGGATTTTCAATTCATCAAGTCTAATCTTTATTTTGAATAATTTTATAAACATTTGTTTTTTAGGTCTGTATCTTTCTCTGATGTAATTTGTGTTGTCTTGTTCTTGTACTACTATTATTTTTAATTAATTTTTTTTTCAATTATTTTATTTCCAATTATTTTTTTCAAATAATTTTTTTAATTAATTTTTTTTTTCAATTATAATGTATATGATCCCATTGTCATAAATAATAAAAAATAAATATAAATATTTTAGGCCTGAACAAACATATTTTTTAGTTTATATTTTTAAAAAAAATTTCAAACATTTTGTTCAAACCAAACACGTTCGTAGTTTATATTTTTCTAAAAATAAACAAAAATTAGTTTATAAAAGTTTTGTAAACATAAAATTTTAGCATTTGATAGATAGATAGATTGATAGCATTGCATTGGTAGAACGTTTATAAAAGAAAAAACCTGAATTTTGCTTTAAGCAAGCGTTACATGCTAATGGAATTGAACCAATTCATTCTACCAATTCATTCATTCTTTAAGCAATTACAGAGAGGTGTAATTTTATTATTTATCCTCAATGAAAACAAAGTGATAAAAAAAAAAAAAAATTGATTTAACAATCACCTTGGTGGAGTGGATGAAGAAAACCATCTCAATTTAAAAATGATTAGTCGGCATGCATGCAGATGCCCTTGCTTGTCTAGCCTCTTCATCGTCATGTTGAGAATGCAAATATTTTGGGTTAATATTTCATCTCTTACTTTGGGGTTAATATTTAACCTAAGACCAATTTATACCTTAACCAAGTTTTTATTATTCTCAACATAATCCTATTTTAAATCCACCCCGCCTTAAACAAGGTGATCCATTCTATGTGGACCACATCTACGTGATAGTCTATTTCTTCTATTATATTCATGTATTTTTTTTATTATTTTACAAAATAATAAATATTTTATTAATAGCACAAGATAGTTTGTACAGAGATCACTTCTAACGCGTCTCACGCGAGAGGAGGAAAGGGTGGTGTGATCACTAGGACGCACCCGAATGTTTTTAACCAAAGCAATCTTAACGTGTCTGACGCGATAGGAGGAAAGGGCGGTGTAAACACCGGAATGCACCCGAATGTTTTTTAACCGAAGCAATCCTAACGCGTCTCACGCGAGAGGAGGAAAGGGTGGTGTGAACACCAGGACGCACCCAAATGTTTTTTTAACCAAAGAGATCCTAACGCGTCTCACGCGAGAGGAGAAAAGGGTGGTGTGAATACCGGGACACACCCGAATGTTTTTAACCGAAGCAATCCTAACACGCGAGAGGAGGAAAGGGTGGTGTGATACCAATTTTTTGTGTGAGTTAAATCAAAGAACATAATTGCTATTTCTTTTGAAGTGACATGAATAAAAGATCTATATTATTTTATTATTTGATATGTATAAAAGTTACGGGACAAATATGTCATTTTAATCAGATAGGGAGTACGTGTAATTTTTTAAATATGAGAAAAAATCTATATTAAACAGAAACTTTAGAGATGTCAATGTAACTTACCTTAAAAAAAATAATTAAAAAAATTACTTATTTATGACATTAAATTAAAAAAAAAAATTATTTTCTGTATTGGATGTTGAGTTTTTCTCTTTCTTCCTCTACTTTCTTTTCTGGAATGTGAGCTAGTAGTTGTAATGGCCTTTGAAGCCTTGTTTAGGAACAGACTATTTTAGTAATTTTTTAATTTTTTACAAAAAAAATGTACAGAAAAAGTAGAGAGACTGATATTACGATTTATAATAATTTTTTGACTTTTTAACTAAAATATATGGTTGACAAATGAGACCTAAGTGAGCCATGAAACTCCCTTTATGTCATGTCAATAGATACATCTTTTCCTCTTTCGTAATTTTTTATTAGCTATTAATAAAACATTTATTATTTTGTCCAGTTAAAATTACATTTTTTTTTTATTTGTTAGTTAAAATTACATTGTTCACTAAATTAATGCATTTAGGTGATGTTTGTTTAAATGGATTAGGTAATGAAATATTGTAATATAAATTGATAGTCTTGGGATATAGTTCATGAATTATTTGGCTAGAAATGATGTATATCATGTATTTATTTTATTCGATTAGATGTCTATAAATAACTGTTTTTGTGGATCTCATGTTTGATTTAAAAATTATAAGTTATTGAAAGACCATTTTGTCTTTTGAAATTGTTATATCTTATTTTATTTATTTGAAGTATATTTTATTATATTTTACAAAGATCACTTTTAATTTTATTTAAATACGACATTAGAAGTATATTTCTATTCATGATTTTGTTAATACAAAAAAAAAAAAAAAAAAAAAAAAAAAAAAAAAAAGTATGAGAAGACTATTAAATATTATGAAATTAATTTACACATGTTTAAAAAAATTCAACATGTTTAAAAAAAATGAAAGAAATAAATTTTACATACTTGAGGGTCGATTTCTTCATTTAACTAATTAATCAAGATGTTTGCTCAGTCCATCCATTTTTGTTCCACATCCTCCAATGGATTAAGTAATCTCACATGTTTGTTTGGATGGACATGAGTTTGGGATTGGATTAATAGTCTAATAAAATTATTAATCTGATGTTTGGTTAAACAATTGAAGTACGGATTAATTATTTTAAACTTGACTATTAGTTAAGATAAGATACATAATCCAACGGATTCGTAGTCCTAGGACTATTAGTCATGGGAATGCTAATCCAGTCCGCCCAAACAAACATGACCTATGATTATTAATCTGACCGAATTATTAATCTAACTTTTACTTTTTCAACCAAATATTAAACTATCCATTCTATTAGATATGAAATCCAATTCTATCATCAAATGACCACCCGCTTAAGAGCTACTATAATAATAGTTGTGGCGAATTTGGCATTGTATAAAGTTATAATATTGTATTATTTTGTACTACACTTTTGACTAGTTGATTTTTTCAATAAAGATTTTACTAAGGTGTTACATTTATATAATTATAATTATTATTGTTTAACTTATCACCAAGTTATTATCATTTTTATTCAAGAAATTAAAATCCTCACCACCTTATTAAAATCCTTACATATCTTTATTAATTTATTAATAACAATTAAAACTTTCACGAGATTTTTTTTCCCATTAATAGCAAATATCAAAGTGGCAAGATTCCAAAAAGCTAATGAATCATGAAATAACCCTTAACTCTATCTCCAATCTTCTTCCTTTTGAAGGCCTAATGAAAAGAAGAAGACAAAAAAATAATAAAAAGAATAAAGTCAGAGATGATTTGAGCTTTTATTTTTATAATTTTATGGAGAATTCAAACACGCAAAGATGTGAAACTAAAAAGAGGAAGACTAGACTAGATGAAAAAAAAGCAAGAGTAAAACAATAGATGAATAAAAGGAAAGGGCAAAAACAAAAATGATATGATTATGACTATAAACATTTTCAACATGAAGCATAAGACACAAGCTTATTATCAACAACATAAACATAAGATTTATGTTAAAATAATGGCACATTCAATCAATTCTGTTTTTTTATGAATCTTTTTTTATTTTTCATGATTAGATATTGTATTTGTTTATTTAACAAACCAAACTAAGTCTTAAGTCTCATTAAATGAGGTCGGTTGTATGAATCCTTTTTCTCTACTCGATTTTATCCAATGCCATTTTATTAGTTAAATTAAGGAGATTCATATATCTATTTACTACATTAATCCGCGTCAATCTAAGTCTATGCTTTTTCCTAACACTACCATCTACCGTCATTGTATCACATCTCTTCACTACTACCTCTGTTGGTATGATCAAACCATCTCAATCTATTCTCTCTTCACTTATTTTCTATTGGTACTACTGCTACCCATACTCGGATATACTCATTCTTAACTCAATCTTTTTTAGTTTTGCCATACATCTACCTTACCATCTTCATCTTAGCAACACTCATCTTCTCTATATGTTGTTTCTTAGTTATCTAACATTCCGTCCTATACAATATCGCTGGTTTAATAATTGTTCTATAGAATTTTCTTTTTAGTCTAATGGGTACTCGTTCATCGCACAATAGTCCAGACGCACTTCTCCACATAATCCACCCCGCCTTAATTATGTGGACCACATCTGCTCCAATCTCCTCATTTATTGTAATAATCGATCCTAAATAACGAAAATGTTCACTCTTAGGTAATTCTTAGTTCTCAATCTTCACTTCTCCTCTGCTTCCATTGTGACTGTTACTAAAATTACGTTCCATATACTCTGTCTTAGTTTTGTTTATCCTAAATCCTTTAGGCCACGTTTGTTTGGTGGATTAGGTTGGATGTGATTGTTAGTGAGAGGATTGTTAGTGAAGGGATTGTTAATGTGGGGATTGTTAGTGAGGGTATTAAGTAAAAATATGTTTGTTTTGATGATAGTGTGAGAGATGGTTAGTGATGAGATTGTTAAATCATTTTTATATTAATAAATAAATAAATTATTTCTATATTAAAAAAAAAACTAAAACAAATAGGTGCACTAGGTAAAAAAAAATAATTAAAAAAAATAATATTTTTATATAAAATAAACTCAATCCCCTCACTATTTTCTTAATCTTACCTAAAATTCACCTAAGCTAATCCCCCTATTGAAGGGGATTAGCAAGCTGGTTGGAGTATGAAGCCGCTCACCCAAACCATCACCAAACGCGCTATGGGTGGAACCCATAGCATTGCTAGTCCAATCCGACCTCCTACACCGCGAAACAAACGTTATCTTAGATTCAAGTGTTTTTCTCCAAATCTTCAATTTAGTGTTAACTCATCCTCTAGTCTCATCCACTAACACGATATCATCTACAAAAAGCATACAACATGGCACATCATCTTGAATATTACGTGTCAATTCATCCATAACTAAAGCAAAAATATAAGGACATAAATTGGAAATTCTCTCGTCTCTCCAGCAAGCGATCTAATAGTGGTCACCACACCTTCATATATATTCCTAATCATATCAATGTAACTTTTTTGTCACCACTTTGTTCTCTAACACCCACCAGATTATATCTTGAGACACTCTATCATATGCTTTCTCAAGATCGATAAAAATCATATACTTTTTTGTTACTCTCCTCAAAAGATAGCTCGCTTCATTGTTAACCTACCAGGCACAAACTCAAATTGTATCTCGCAATCGATGTTCCATTACTCTCTCCTACACTTTCATTGTGTGACACATTAACTTGATTCTTCTATAGTTGTTACAATTCTGAACATCTCATTTAATCTTACATATTGGCACTAAAATACTCTTCATCCACTCTTCTGGCATTTTCCTAGCCAACAAAATCTTACTAAATAACCTAGCCAACCAAACAACCTCCTTCTCACCCAAATATTTCCACGCTTTAATAGGTATATCATCGGGTCTTAAAGTCTTATTCAATTTCATCTTCTTAAGTACATACTCTACTTCAAAGTCCCTAATCCTACGATAGAACCTAAAGTTCTGGTTTCCTCATTACTGCCTACTTCGTCCCCTTTTGACTTACCTCTATGTTCCTTATTTAACAACTTCTCAAAATAGTGTTTCCACCTCTCCTTAATATCTTCATCCTTCACCAACACCTTAGAATCCTCGCCCTTGATGCACTTAACCTGATTAAAATCTCTTGTTTTCTTCTATCTTAACTTAGCAAGTTTGTATATCATCTTCTCTCTCTCTCCTTACTATATAGTCTAGTGTATAGGTCATCATAGGCTTTCAACTTAGTCTCCCTCACTACTTTTTTGACCTCCTTATTGGCCAATCTATAGTGCTTAAGGTTTTTCTCAGTTCTATCATTCTGCCACTTTTTAAAGTTTTCTTTTTTTGTCTTTATCACTGTTTGGACCTCCTCCCTCCATTACCAAGTTTTCCTAAAGTTGGGTCTCTTTCCTTTCGACTCTCCAAGAACTTCCCTTGAGATTCTCCTCATACAATTGGCCATCAAGTTCCACATAGTATTAGTATCATCTTCAGAGTCCCAAGTACCTTCTTTATCTATTATATTCTTAAATGTGTCTAGTTCATCCCTTTTTAGGTCCCACCATCTAGTTCTGCGACGTCCACTATCATTCTGAGTTTGTTATTGCCCTTTAAAGCATAAATCTAATACCAAAATCTTATGTTGAGACGTCAAGCTCTCTCTAGGAATCACCTTACAGTCATTGCCTTTTAGATGGTCTCCTTTTCTTTCTAGAAAGTAATCTATTTGGCTCCTAATTAACTCACTCTTAAAGGTTATCAAATGATCATCTCTCTTCTTATACATAGTATTGGCCGCGACAAGGTCAAAAGTAGACGAAAAATCTAAAACACTCTCTCCAACCTCATTTCTATCACCAAAATTATACCCACCATGCACCCTCTCAGACCCTAGTTTACCTACTCCTACATGGCCATTGAAATCATCACCTATAACTAAGTTCTCTCCTACAAATATTTCCTGCAATACCTCATCCATTTGGTCCCAAAAAACTCTCTTAGTCTAATCATCTAATCCTACTTGAGGAACATATGCACTAATAACGTTCACTATATTATCTCCAATAACTAGTTTAACTAACATAATCCTATTACTTATCCTAATGATCTCAACTACATTTTTTATAAGTCTCTTGGCAACTATTATTCCTACCTCATTCTTGTGTCTATCATTCCCTCTTGGCAACTATTGTAGTGAAAATGAGGTCGTTGGTGGTACAGAAAGAGGTGGCTAGAATGGTGGTGATGGCCACAGCGGTGGAGTGGCGGTGGAGGCTGTGAAGGTGATGGTTAAGACAGTAGTGATCGTGGTGGTTGAAGGGTTGTGAAGGCGGTGACAGTGGTGGCTAGCGGCGGTGACAGTGGCGATGACCAACAACAAAGACATGTTGGAAAAATAATGATTTTTTGGTGACTTTAATGTAATCTTAAAGTGGGTGTCAATCCTCAATTGAGCTGGAGTAAAGTGGGTTTAGATTCTTTGGAATGAAATATTTACACCACAAAAAGAATGACCAAAAACCATTAAGGTTTGAATGAAAAATTGACTCATTAAGTTGGCCTCATGAAAGAGTTGTTGGGAAAGGTGTAAAACCTTGTATCCCATATTGATTGTAGAAGAGAGCATTGATGGGTATTTATATCTCATTTTTTGCATTAGGGTGTAAGCCCTTTGAGGCATCTAAATTTTCTAAAGGAAGGGAGTTATGGATGCTTCAAGGATGGACTTAGGCCAAGACTATGGTCCAAGTTGGTTATGAAAAAATTACCACACGCGCGTAGTAGATACACGAGTAATCTGAATGCTACTCATTGAAGGGGCATTATGCGGGTGTTAGATTATCTACACTACACCTGGGGTTATGGGCTTCATTATACCAGATACCCAGCGGTTCTAGAAGGGTATAGTGATACTAATTGGATATCTGATATAAAAGACTCCAAATCCACTAGTGGTTATGTTTTTACCCTCAGAGGGGCAGCCGTGTCTTGGAAATTTTTCAAGCAAACGTGTATATCGAGATCAACGATGGAATCTAAGTTTATTGCTTTGGATAAAGCAACTGAAGAAGCTAAATGGCTTTGCCAGTTTGTTGAGGATATTCCACGTTGGACGAGACTTGTGCCAGCCATCTGTATTTATTGTGACAGCCAATCGGCGATTGGACGGGCACAAAATAATATGTATAATGGAAAGTCTAGATATATTCGTCGTAGACATAATTCCATATGACAATTACTCTCGAACGGAGTTGTCAATTTAGACTATGTAAAGTCTCAGGACAACATTGCGGATCCGCTAACCAAAAGAGTTAAATTGAGTGTTAGTAGAGAAGTCCTCAGAAGGAATGAGGTTAAGGCCTTTAGTGTAAAGTGTTACCGGAATGGAAACCCAACCTAGTTAACTGGAGATCCCAAGATCTAGATTCAATGGGACAACCTAATTACGTGTAACGGTGGTATGTCACTGAGGAGGTTGAACCTCCAGCCATTCCTTTTATCAGTGATATCTACAAGTGTAGAGGTTAAGCTGAGCTTTTAATGACTCTAGTGTGTTAAACTGTTGAGTTGAGTATAGCAAGATACTCAAGTAGAGTCACCCATGTGAGTGTGAAGTGGGGCCATTTCTATAAGAATTGACAAGGCTTAATTCTTTAAACTGCTCACTGAACCAGGCTAGTGTTCCAGGGCCAAACTGGACACAACAGTGAGAACAGAATGATGGTTGGAGTAATTTCTATGTGTGGTTTGTTGTCTTGGTTTACATAAACGACAGAACAGTTCAAGACTTTGTGTTCACTGGACAACTAGTAAATCCGATAGACTTTACTATGAGGGGTTCAAAGCCAAAAGCTACATTTTTTGATGTCGGGGTTATTCTGTTGCACTCTCTCCAAGTCTTCATTGTTAAGCGTTATCCGTTTGTTGTTATTTGGCGAATTTTTATTCATGTGGGGAATTGTTGAAAAAATAATAGTTTTTTGATGACTTTAAGTTAATATTAAAGTGGGTACCAATCCTCAATTGAGGTGGAGGAAAGTGGGTTTAGATTATTTGGAATGAAATCTTTACACCACAAAAAGAATGACCAAAAACCATTAAGGTTTGAATGAGAAATTGACTCATTAAGTTGGTCTCATGAAAGAGTTGTTGGGACAGGTGTAAAACCTTGTATCCCACATTGATTGTAGAGGAGAGCATTGATAGGTATTTATATCCCATATTTTGTATGAGGGTGCAAGCCCTTTGGAGCATCCAAATTTTTTGAAGGAAGGGAGTTATAGATGCTTCAAGAATGGACTTGGGGTAAGACTATGATCCAAGTTGGTTATGAAAAAATTGTCACACGCACACGCCTGCGCTGCCCGCCTGCTCGGACCGGACCGGGCCGGGTCCGGATCTGTGGTCCTTGGATCTTGGGACTTGGGCTTAGGTTTGGGCTTGCTGGAATGGATTAAGTGTGGGGGTTGGGCTTGGCCCACCTAGCTTAATCATTTTGGGTCAAGCCAGATGTGTGGGCTACAGCATATTATACACAAAACCTAGTCTCCTCTATTGATGATGGAATTAAATCCACCAGTTTTGCAGAATTAATTCAGGGTAATGTAGAATTAATTCCTGCATTTGTTGTAGGGAAGTCTCTTCCTCTCTCTCTCCATGTGTATAAAAGGAGGCCCTCTCCTTCAGTTTTCACCACCAGAAATTGCTGTTATTCCAGTCTTCAAAAGTTGTCTAGTTTTATTATTTTCTTCCTGTGAGAGAGTGCTGCAAAGTTTTGTTCGTCGAAGCTTTTCAGTCGGTGCATTGCATAGCTGGTCCAATCGTCGTATCCTGAAAGACAGACGTCGAACAACCTCCAGCACCCAACCGGTGAGGCGGCGAATTTGTTTTAAGGATACTGTCTAGTGTAGGTTTCGGTTTGCTTCCTTTTGCTAGTTTTATTTTAGTATGAATTTCTGTAAATTCAAGCTTGTTCTTATTCTAAAATTCAATTTGTTTGTTCAATATGAATATATTTGTTTTATATTATCATACCATTTATACAACAGAACAATGAGGAGGAAAGACAAAGAAATAAAAATGGGTGTTAGGGTTAGGGTTTTAAGATTTTGGGTGTAAGGAGAAGAAAGGTTAGGGATGAGGGTAATAAAAAAATTATAGAAATTATAAAAAAATTTAAGAGTGTAAGGAGTTAAACTTGTGGTATAAGTTGAATCACTCTTTATATATACCTATGTTGAGTTTAATGACTAAAATACTTTTTTTTTTTCATTGGTTTTACTTAACAAAAATACATGAATGTTTAGATTAAAAACAAATAAAAAGATTAAGGTTTAAACAAAATTGAAAACTCAAGGTTTATTTTGTTAAATGGCTCAAACTTTTTTTTTTTTTTTTTGGGCAATCGATAGGAGAGTAATTACAAGAATGAGAAATATTTATATTATTAGGTAGATTACTAACCCACAATAACTAAAAAATTAACAAAGTCTAATACAACCAATATACCAAGCCCAAGCCCAAGCCCAACAACCAAATAATCACCACAAACCTCATAATGGAAGAGAAATAAACAACCATCACAAAGGGTATCAAACTCCTCTCTATAATAGTTGAATTCAAAATCTCACACCACAAAAATTGTTATATAACCATTAGGCCAAATATTCTGATTGTATCTTATTTTCGAGTTAGTGAGCACATTTAGATAAAAATGAAATAAATCATTTGCTTCCCATATGCATTGTAATTTACAAATATCTGCACATTTAGACAAACATTGTTACAATTGAAATCATTCAATTGCTTCCTTGGCATAATATATAAGAGTAGAGGGCCCACTTATCCCAAAATTTGTAATAATAAATAAATAAACCATCAATCACATAATGCTCAATCCAATAATATTAGGAAAAATAAATAAATAAATAGAGATAGAATCTGTCATGAGAATGTTTTACTATAAATAGAGATAGAATCTCTCTATGCTATAATATAAATAAATAAATAAAGGAGGCCTCTCTAACTAAATAAAAGTTTGTCAAAATCATCTCGTTGTGCCCCTCTCCCTCTTCCCTTTTTTATTCTAATTGATTTTTAAATTCATGGGAAACATTAAGTTCATGATTTTTTTTTTTTTGGTGAAACATTTATTTGCATGGTGACCTAATTTGTCACATTTCCAACAGTTTACAGTTTTCTTGGAGGAACTAAGTTTGGATTTAGAGATATTGGAGGGTTTAAAATTGGTGAACTTTCTCTTTTTATAATAAGGTTTCTTTTTGTAGTTTGAAAATTTGTTGTAATTTTAGTAGAATACTTGCGACTTTTGCGGATAGGTGCTCTCCGGGAAGAGGATCCTGACACAGGAGGAAGAACAGAATTGTAACCAAATTGGTAGCAAAATTGACCAAGTTCAGTACAACTAGTGGTTCTTTCTTTCTTGAGTTGATTTTTAAGTTTGATATCATTACATAAGAATAATCCTTCGACACAAATTTCAAATATTAATTCACCAAAGGTATATTGATTGTAGTAATGATCTTTTAAACAAAAAATTGATCCACCCTAGCAAATTTCCATGGTCTTGTCATGTTTTCTAAGTTAACAAAAATGTTGAACTAGAAAGAGGAACATCTCGATTGGTTATTTATTATAAACCTCTTAATACTGTCCTACAATGGATCTTGTATCGTATCCCCAACAAGAAAGATTTATTAAATAAACTATTTGAAGCCAAAATATTTTCTAAATTTGATATGAAATCTGGGTTTTGGCAAGTCTAGCTCACTAAAAAGGATCGCTACAAAACTGCCTTCATAGACCCTTTTGGCCACTATAAGTGAAATGTTATGTCTTTTGGTCTTAAAAATGTTCCCTCTGAGTTTCAAAATATAATGAATGATATTTTCAATTCCTATATTGCATTTACAATAGTTATTTGATTATTGAAATTATAACATATACATTTATTTTAGGTTTTAGAACATTGTGTTTTTGTTTTTTTATGGGAAAATTGGCCTAAGGTCCCTCCTCTACTTTTGATAGGAGGAGAAGTCCAAAATAATATATTTTGATAGCTAAGGTCCCTCAAATTTATTTTAAGTTATAAAATACTTAAATTACCCTTGTTTATAATATACGTTGTTTTGAATTTGGCAGCTAAAGATCATATTGATATTTTGTGGAAGATTACGTGAGAATGAACTTGACGATTCAGATTTTTGTGGAGATTTTCTAGGGTTTTTGTAGGTGTTGAAATCCTGTTCATTGTTTGTAGGTGTTGAAATCCTGTACGAGTTAAAATCATGTTCGTTGTTTGTAGGTGTTGATCGATCGTGTAGGAGTTGAAATCTGGTTCATTGTGTTTGATTTGATTTTATGTGGAGTTGAATTAGATAAGTTTTTAATTTTTGATTTGATTTGATCGTGTAGGTGTTTAATTAGGTTTTTGTCTTTTGTTTTGATTAATGTAAGAGAGACGAACTCAGTGTAGTTGTTTTTTATTTTTGAAATTAATTTTTCATTATCTGTTATTGATGAATTTTCGATGGAGTTGATTTTGATTTTTGGAGTTGCTTTTTCATTCTCTGTCAACATGCTTATAAGTTGCTTTTTGGTGCTCTGTTTTTCTGCGTTTTTGTGCTCTATTTTTTGTTCACTTTGCATTTTTTGTGTAGTGCAGAGAAAATTGCAGGTTTGTTACTATAATTGAACTCAAATCACAGAGAAAATTGTGAGCTTGTAGTGCAGTGAAAATCATAGAGAAAATTGTAAGTAGGCAGAGAAATTTACAGACGTAACAATAGAGTAGTAAGTGTTTTGTTTTTTTTTTTTTAATTTTTTGAATTGAATGTTTTGTGAACATAACAGATCTTCTCTGTGATTTGTTTATGTGCTTGTGTTTAATATATTTTTGTCTCTTGATGTTAATGTGTTTTTGTTTTTGTTATATTGAAAGTGAATATAAGTTCACAAATTTCTCTGGACTTTTCTTTTGTAGTCCAGAGAAAATCATATGATTGTATTACAAATGATAAGTATTACAAATTTCTCTAGATTTATATGTTGTGTTTTTATGTGTTTTTATATGTTTGCACTTTTCAAAGTTTTCTGATATGTTTTCTTTGCACTTTTCATTTTTTTTTTTTTTTGCACTTGAAGTTGGTGTCTTGATCTTGATACTTATTGCTTCTTCAACTTGGACTTGTTTTTTTTGTGGTGTTCTGGTGCTGCTACTGCATTTTGATCTAAGATCATAAGACGCAGACACAAAGACTTTTGGTTTCTTTTTTGGGGTTTGAGAAAATTGTAAGCTTGTAGTGCAATGAAAATCACAGAGAAAATTGTAAGTAGGCAGAGAAATTTACAAACGTAGCAATAGAGTAGTAAGTGTTTTGTTTTTTTTTTTTAATTTTTTGAATTGAATGTTTTGTGAACATAACAGATCTTCTCTGTGATTTTTTTATGTGCTTGTGTTTAATATATTTTTGCCTCTTGATGTTAATGTGTTTTTGTTTTTGTTATATTGAAAGTGAATATAAGTTCACAAATTTCTCTGGACTTTTCTTTGTAGTCCAGAGAAAATCATATGATTGTATTACAAATGATAAGTATTACAAATTTCTCTGGACTTATATGTTGTGTTTTTATGTGTTTTTATATGTTTGCACTTTTCAAAGTTTTCTGATATGTTTTCTTTGCACTTTTAATTTTTTTTTTTTTTTTTTGCACTTGAAGTTGGTGTCTTGATCTTGATGCTTATTGCTTCTTCAACTTGGACTTGTTTTTTTTTGTGGTGTTCTGGTGCTGCTACTGCATTTTGATCTAAGATCATAAGACACAAACACAGAGACTTTTGGTTTCTTTTTCGGAGTTTGTGGGGTTGTGCTGCTTCTGCGCTTTGCCATTTCTATAGAATGAAAACATAAACATTAAATCCCAGAGAAAATTACAAGGTAGCAATGATTACACAACAGAGAAAATTACAAGGTAGCAACATAAACATGACAGAGAAAATTACACAACAGATAAATTTTGAAGAAATGTAGCATTGAACAAAATAAACATGCCAGAGAAAATTAGACACAAGACATAAACATAATGTGGCCAGAGAAAATTATAAATGCTGCCAGAGAAAATTAGACACACAAGTAAGAAAAGTAATTTAGCCAGAGAAAATTATAAATGCCAGAGAAAATTAGACACACTAATAGAGTAGTAAGCCACAGATAATTTGCTTGAGAAAATAATGAAGAAACATAAACATGCTAGATAAAATTATACAATAGAGAAACACAAATGTAGCAAGCCAGAGAAATTTACAAAAACAAGAACACAAGAAGCTTCAATAAGAAGCTCCAAATGCACAGAAAGCAGTTCAATTTTGACAGTTGGAAGGAAAGCAACCCATCATCAATTGGAAGCAAAGAAATTCTGGATTTCCAAAGAATTTCTCTGGATTCAACCCAGAGAAAATTCAAATTTCTCTGGTCCAGAATTTCTCTGGAACGATAAAACTTTGATTTGATCAATTTGTCTTTGGTTTTGCTGCTGCTGATTCAATCACAATTTCCTGCACAAACAAATTAATAGTTCTTCTATGAGTTTGTGATAGATTTTCTTTAAACTTAATGCTATGAATTTCTTTGGGTTGAATCCAGAGAAAATTCAAATTTCTCTGGATCACTTTAAGCCTTCCTCTACCGCTGCCTCTTCCCCAAGCTTCTTTTTCCAATATTCTTCAAGTAGGGGTCCAAATATTGCTTTTCCAGAAACAACTCCAATTCTAGTAAACCCAAAAAATCAAAAGACGTTATATTCAACACTTAGAGAAATTTTGAACCTGAAGATGTTATATTTAACACTGGATATATATATGTGCTGACATTGTATATATATATGTATCTATCATATATATATATATATATATATGTTTGCAACCATAGATAAGATAACTAAGAGTGACTATTTGATTATGGTTGCAAATGGTCTTAATTGATTAATTATCATATATATACTAGTCAAGACAGTAAGCAACAGATTGTATATATATATGTATGTATCATATATATACATCTATCAACTCCACTCCACTCTATTTGTTTACCTAGAAAATCAAATTTGCCAAACTTAGTGCTTTTGTTTTGCTGAATTTGTTTTCGTACTCGCCGAAAAATACCCAACACTAGTACCAGCATCACAAAGGAGAATATCCAGTAGACAAGTGAAAAAAAAATCAATTCATCTGAAGATGAACAGACGTAGGGTATTTTGGTCCAAGAAATTGATAAAATGCGCGGGTATTTTGGTTAGGAACCTGAGGCAGTATTACATTTTTTAATGTCCTTTATGCAGAAAATTGTTATTATTAGGGAGCTTAAAAGAAAAACCCCTTTTTTTATAGGGTTTATTACACTTTGTACTCCTAAACTATGTCCAAATTGTATACTTAGTTTTTGAACTATAGATTGAGTCTATTAAGTCTCTAAAGTATATAAATCAAACTCTATTTAGTCCCTAAATTATCAATTGAGTCTATTAAATTCCTAAAATATTTAATTCAAACATATTTAGTCTCTAAAATAATAACAAAAATAAAATATAAGCCCATAAATATTATAAATTAGTAAAAAAAACCTTATCTAATTAAAATTTTATTTAAAAAAAATAAAAACCTTAAATTTTTTCTATCTTTGAAAAATTGGTGTAAGTTCTTATGATGAATTTCCTTTATAAGGTTAAGGGTAATTATCTATGGTATTTTCTTACTTCTCTTCTGCAATAGTTACGTGTTTACCTTTATGTAGTATTATATACCATATTTGTTTATAATTTATAATTGATTGAATTAAGTTTTTCGCTAAGTTATTTTTATAAGGGAAGATTTGCAGGTGGTAATTGCAAAAAAGTATTACATATGTGTGGAAAAGTGTATAATTTTAATCATTAATACTGATAAATTTTATCATTAATTTGTAAATATTTTTCAAGTTATACACTGATTTGAAATTCTCCCTTTTTATAACTCAATTAAAGTATTATTATGTTCTATTATTATTTGTAACGAAGTATTATTATTTAAATTATCTAGTTCTACTTCTTTAAAATATCTAATACTCATATAATTTTATTGACAAGACTGAGAAGTCAGATTCTAATACTAATTTAAACACACAATGAAATAAAATACCTTTTAAAGACAAAATAAAATTTTAAGATTTTCTATAATACAATCTTAATTGGGTAGGCTCTTTTCCTAATTTATAATACTTATGGACATATATTTTATTTTTGTATTCCTTTCAGGAACGAAATAGATTTGAATTAAATACTTTAGGGACTTAATAGATTCAATTGATAGTTTAGAGAGTAAATAGACTTTGATTTGTATACTTTAGGGATTTAATAGACTCAATCAATAATTCAATAACCAAGTAAATAATTTGGCGATAATTTAGCAATAGCAAATGTAATAAAACCTTTTATAAACCTACGAAATCTTGCATGAATTGAATTATATATTAATTATTGAAAAATTATTTTGATTGGGAAGATTATGGACACTTGATGTTATCAAGACCAGAAAAATTAAAATTAGAATAAACAAAATTGTTTTGATTGTAAATGTTATGAATTTTAAATAAATAAAAATTACAGTATTAAAAAAAAAAAAAAATCAGTGTGGATGGCCCTAATTAAATTTTTCGCCTTAGGTCTCAAATAGGTTTGAACCGCCTCTACACAACACAAGTTTCTGTTGCTATTGTTATTGTTGACATTTTCATTGTCTTGGCTCTATTACATCGAGGGGGCATCTCTAATAAACACCAAGAACTCGAATACTCGGCAGGACTTATTGGTCCCTTGAGACTCGTTGTACATCCACAATTTGGCTTATGAGTAACACTAAGGTCCATTGGGACATAGGGTACATGATTTGATGACTAATTTGGTGGCTAATTTAGGAGTGAAAGTGAGTGTAATAGACTCTTTTATATTGCATGAATTGAATTCTTAATTATAAAAGTAAAAAAATAAAAAAAGTATTTTGATCGTGAAGATTATGGACACTTGATGGTTATCAAGAGCAAAAAAATTAAAACTAGAAAAAGCAAAAATTGTTTTGATTGTAAATGTTACAGTACTAAAAATTTAGTGTGAATGGCCTCAGTTAAAATTTTCGCCTTGCCTCTGTACAACAACAAAAGTTATTGTTGTTATTACTATGTTGATGTTTAATTGTCTTGGCTCTATTACATCGAGAACTCGATTAGTCGACAGGACTTGTGGGTCTCTTGAGAATCGGCGTGCATCCACAATTTGGCTTATAAGTAACACTAAAGTCCATTGGGATATATGGTACATGATTTGATGGCAAATTTGATGGGTAATTTAGGAATAGAAAGTGTAATAAACCTTTTTATAAACATACTAAATCTTGAATGAATTGAATTCTTAATTTAAAAAAAAGTAGCTTTTGATTGTGAAGATTATGGACACTTGATGGTTATCATCAAGAGCAAAAAAAATTAAAATTAGAATAAACAAAATTGTTTTGATTGTAAATCTTATGAATTTCAAATAAAAAAAAATTACAGTATTAAATATTTATAAAAAATTAGTGTGAATGGCCCCAATTAAAATTTTCTTCTTATGTGTGAACTGCCTCTGCACAACACAAGTTGTTTTTCTTATTCTTATTGTTATTGTTGATGTTTTGTCTTAGTTCTATTACATTGAGGCGGCTTCTCTAATAAATACCAAGAACTCGATTAGTTGGCAAGACTTGTATGTCCTTTGACACTCAGCGTACATCTATAATTTGACTCATGAGTAACACTAAGGTCCATTGAGACATAGGGTACATGAGATGGCTAATTTGATGTCTAAGAGTAAAAGATAGGGAATTGAGATATCGATGAGCGCTTTTGTTTGGACTAAAATCAAGTAAGAATCATCATTATCACATAATTCAAGACAAGAATGTGACCTCAACAAAAGTGTTGAATCTTACTCTTGGGTTATGAGATTAGAATTTTGCATCCGTTCCTCCACACAATCACATTTGACAATGCTACATCACAATACCAACAAAGTGTACCAAAAAAAAAAAAAAAGTTTGATAATAATGGAATTGTTAAAAGTTGGATGTCTGAATTTTTTTTTTTTTTTTAACATAAATATTTGTGATTGTTTGCAACAATTATATATGAAGATTCAGTGCATCAAACATGTTCATGGATGTCTATATCAAAGCTGTTGTGTTAATGTCGTGACTGGAGGGTTCAGGAAGTGGGAGGTGGAATGGGCTTGGCTGGTCATGTCCTTATTAAGACATCTAATAAAATCACAATCATCTCTCAATGATTGTGAGCCAAAAGATTCGAGGCCTTTCCATTTCAATGTGCAGTGTTTGTCTGATGACATATGGCATTTTGCAAGGAGAAGTTATTTGGTGCTCTGGACCACAGTCACATAGTGTTTCAAATCGAATGTGATTGATAAAGAAGGGTGAGATTCACTTTTTTTTATTATTATTTATAATGCGAGAATGGTAAGGAGTATGGCAATTGGTGATTGATTAGGGATGATACGTGGTGCCCCTCCAATATCTAAGAATTTGTCGTTTTAAAAAGTGTATACAACTGCTAAAAATCAAATCATCTGGATTGTCGGGATAGTATTCCTTGCAACCTTCTCTATTGAAAAAATTATTTAGTGGTCCTGAATCAAGATGATATGATGTCTCAACTTAATTTTTATTAATTGAAATTGTGAGATTCATTTCTTTTGTTAATTTTGGGAAGATAACAAAACAAAGTGTGGAGCAATACTTCAACAAACCAAATAAAGTCCCTCTATTAGAATAAAATGATCAGTAAAAACTAAATGCAAAATGTGGTACATGCATGTAGAGGCACTTCATTCATTTAAAGGAATTGTGTGGATACTTTTTTTTTTTTTAAAATGGAAAAGTCTTATAAACAGAGAGGCAATATGTCCATTAGGTCAAGTAAGCAGTCTCTAAAAGTCTCATAGATATACTAATTAATCATTTTTACCTTGATCAAAAATTGATAGACACACTAATTAATCATATTTTGTTTTATGAAATTAACGATAAATATTATTTTAAACTAAAATCATTTATTTTATAGAACAAAATTATACTTATTGATTTCCGATTAAATTAGTTTTATACATATATATTGTTTTTTTGAGACTTACCAAAGGATCCACAAAATGGAATATTGAGAATTATAGAGGAATTTAAGAAATAATTGTTTAAATTAATATTTAAATGTTAGAAAGTTTCAAATTGAGTTATGGCCTAAAACTCTAATAATAGTTGGGTTTCCCTTACATAAATTGATTTATTAATTGATTTTTTTTTATTAATAGATACAAAAGTAAATGACATAAAGAGAAAGAATATGAGTTAAGAAAGTAAAATGTGATGCATCATACAAATTGGCCAAGAGAAACCAGAAAAAGGAAAAATAATTGTTTACTCATGGGGCAAGTTGAGGTGATGTTCTAACTTGATTGTTATTGGTTGAATTAGTAGGACCTATCATATTTCTGTCTCTTTTTAGGATACAATAGAATATTTATCCCTCAATGAATGATGTGGAACAATGCTCCCAGACCAATCAAAAACTTCTAACGCGTATTTAAATAAATCCTAAAAACTATTTGTGATAGTTGATCTTATTCAACTATCACAAAATAGGGAAAATTAGGTGCAAAACAAGATATAATTTAGGCGATGTTTGTTTAAGGCGTGGTGGATTACGGGAAAAATCCACTTCGCCTTAAACAAGGTGATTGTTAAATCATTTTCCATTTGATATATTTAAATGAGTGTTGCTAAGATGGTGAGGATTTTAATTTAGCAAATCCTACAAACACTTTATTTTTTACCAATTCAAGAAATGGATGAGATCAAGGACTCCTCACGGGCCCAATCATATCAAACGGCCTCAGGCCTAATTCATTCATATTCATATTTATGTGCATTTCATATTCATGGTCATAATCATATTCATATTCAGACGACCTTCGGCCCAATGCATTTTCTTCGTAAAGCCTTATACATACATTGGGCATAATGAATACTCATTGACAAATCAACAAATCCATGAAACTTATACAAAAGTAGCATTTAGAAAGTAGCATACTTGAAAGTATCTTTGCTAAGACATTACTCACAGTGTTCCGTTGATGGATTTGCCATCGTGCTTGACCCTACACCTTTCATAATACATTGGATCACAAATAATTCATTCCGTTCTTAACTTATTATTTCTCTTACGCCTCTTTCTTATCCCTTTTGTTCATTTACAATGTTCAATGCATGCCTAAGAGTGCTTAGAAATGAAAGAGAACAGAAAACGGAACGTAAAACAACTATTCAAAACTTCTGAATCGGATATTATCAACTAATATCCTCAACATTGCAAATGCAAATACAAAGACTGAGTAAATGATTAAATGATTTTTTAATCATTTACTGCATGAAACCTTCTTCTCTACTCGACTCTATCCAAGGCCATTTCATTAATCAAATTAAGGAGATTCATATCTCTATTCACTACACTAATCTACGTCAATCTAAGTCTACCCCTTTCCCTAACACTATCATTTACAGTTACGGTATCGCATTTCTTTACTATTGCCTCTGTTGGTATGACCAAACCATCTCAATCTATTCTCTCTCAACTTATCTTCTATTGGTACTACTCCTACCCATACTCGGATATACTCATTCTTAACTCAGTCTTTTTTAGTAAAGATTATTTAATGAAACTAAATATTCTTAACTCATAGACTTTATGTACCCAACCAAAGTCAATATTTAATAATGGTGTATATCTTCCTAATATAAAAGTTTCTGAGGAATGGTATTGAAATCAAACGGTCAGAACAGAAAATTGAACATGTGGCACTTTCCTGTGTGGGCGGGTGCGTGATAGCTAGCTGGGGAAGAATCCTCTGAGAGTGGGTCAAAGGGGCCTTATAATTTTGAGAGAACCCAAAATATAGAAACCAATGAACAATTTATGTTATGAATGGAATGAGATGTGTACCGAAGTGGGAATAGTTCAAGTGGGCAGGTGCATGATAGCTAGCTGGGGAAGAATCCTCTCTCTCTTCTCTCTCTCTCTCCTCCCCGTTTTTGTAGCATTTTATTTAGACGTTAGCGTGGTAGGCTTGGTTGAATCTCTCTGTCTCTCTCATTAAGATAGAGAGATTCAAAAACTAATAATTTGCAGACCTAGATTGCACAACCAAGTTATAGAGAGATTCAAAAAATAATAATTTGCGGACCTAGATTGCACAACCAAGTTAGGTCTTTTTTTTTAATTATTTTGTAAAATAATAAAAAAATTAATATTGATTAAGTTTTCAAGTTCTAAAAAATGTTATGAAACTACAAAATTTTACAATTTTAAAGCATGATTCATTTCATCACTAAAAAAACTAAAATTGTAAAATTTTATAATTTTCACCGCCTGTAACTAAAACTCAAAAACAATTTGTTCAGAATTTGAAAATTTTCTACATTAAAACAGGAAAATAGAAGTGTGTAACAGAGAAAAGGTAGAAAAATTGAGAGATCAAAAAAGAGAAATAGATATATAGAGAAGATTGTACTCTGACAATTATTTTTGATTTAGATCTAATCTGTTCTCATGTAGGTCTACTCGGATCTGATGTAGATCTGAGTAGATCTACATAAGATATGAATATGCCTCCATTTTAATAGGTAGATTCAAGGAAAGAAGACAAGCGCCCGGCATAATTGAGCTCACTTACACAAATTATCTTATTTTATTGCAAACCCAACCTTTAAAGAAATGGCATGGGGGATTTGTTCATGCGCTCTTAATTTGATTGACAAAGTAAAATGTTGCAAAAGAACTCAACCAAGAATCAGTTTAGTTAAATAAGAAGTTGAGAACAAATTAGACAACCAATAGTATGACTCCCAGGTAAAGAAACAGACCAAAGTCCAATAACAATCAAGAACACATAAGACAAACCTTAGTTGGAACAGAGAGTGAAGACCAAAATGCACAACCTATGCAGTTAAGATTGCTCATAGAAAACTCATCAGTAAGGGAAGAATCATGTAATCTTGACAGCAACCAGGAAAAAATGAAGCTTGTGACCTTCTCATTAACGGTTGTGAGGTTTTGACACCTAACATCCTATTCAAAAAGATGTGAAATTTTTTTTTCACATCTTGAACTTCTACTGAGAAGAAAAAGCACATCCTCTTCCCAATGAGAAGAAAATCCAAATACATCAAATTCACTCTGAAGATACTTGGCTTTATCAGCCATATATCAGTGACTAGGTTCCCAACCTTCTTCGCGTCTCCTTCAATAACATCACCATAGGAGCATGGTTCTTCAAAACTAAGGAAATGTCAGTTTCAGATGCACCCGCAAGCTTAAATCGCTCAACAACATCATCTAGATTCTTTGTCCACCTGTTCAACCCTCGCACTTGGATTTTTTAGCTCTCTGCTCTTCCAGTTTCTCCCGCATCACAGTTGCGACTTTCATTTTCTCCTCTGCACTATCAAAAAGTTTAATAATTTCAGTAGGATCCCACTTTGAAATATCTTCTTTCTTAAAAATATACAAGACCAATGCAGTTTTGCCATTTCTAATTGTTGTTGCCCCAATGCAAGTAACCCCTCAAAAATCTGGTTTAATCAAGAGTCCATCCTGGTATTTCTCTCTAGCCATAGAGAATTTTTTCCTCACCCAGTCATAAATTGTTTGGAATTGTGTTGCAACCACCTCTTTTGCCCTGAGTCATTAATTGGAATATGTTTCCTCGCAGCACACATATGAACATTTCCTCAATTAAAGAAAGCAAGTGCAGCAACTTCTTGAAATTTTAAGGCAGCCTTATCAAAAAGGCTTTGAGCCTCTTCACTCGTTACTATCTCTTCAAGTAACACTTCTCTATCCCAAGCTCATGCAGGTCAATATGCGCATTTGGGTCAATACCAACGTGGGTCCGAAATAACTGAGCAAATTCAAATAAACAATCATCTATCTCCACTTCTTTGCACTCAGGATCTTCTGAAGCTCTAGTTTTTTTTCCTTTGGATTTGGAGCTTTCTTTTATGGATTATCAATCTCAACATCCACAATTTCAACAACAGACTCACCCAGAGCAGATTGTGAGCCAATCTCATCTCTTTTGAACCCCTCACTCTTAAGAGGTCTCTCATTCTCCTCTTCCAATATATGGGTTCTTGATCAAGACTCACCTCAACAATATGCAACCTTAACATTCCGATTGATTCAATCTTGTCTGTTTTAGGGTCGTTTGGAATGAGGCTATCAACACATAACTCTGCCAATCTGAGTTCACTAGAACACGTTATAGTCACCCAATCACCATCATTATCCTTATATTTAATTTAATCAAAAGCTAACTTCGAAGATGGAAAGCGTTTTTACAATCTCCCTCAACACTTTAAAATTGCAAGTCACGGCCATTTGAGCAAGCCTTATGTCATGATCATAAATAAGCTTCAATGGCCTAATTGCAGTCTCTGAAGTCTAACCACGAGTAAGCAATGATATTGACAAAGATGTATGTTCTTTTTGGTTATCCTTAATGGCATTCAATTTGATAGAACCATTTGAGGCTTCAAAATAATCTTCTGCAATTGGGTTTTGATTTCAGGACCATTTTTAGTAGGTGGAACTAATTGGGGCTTATTCGGCTTATTGTTAGGCAATACAACTGTAGAGGGTCAGAAGTTAAGGTCAAAATTAGGTATGAACCTAAGTGCAGAGGTCTCCCCTATTAGGTGACCATGAATGACTAAAGGAGCATGGGCCAAAGCCCAAGGGAAGTGGGTCCGCAGTGGGTCGGAGCAAGTCGAACCCACCAAGAGTCCGAACAAACTCCATGAAGAAAAATGTCTAAGTCAAGTTACTGAGACACTTTGTCTCAGCGCCGCCATTCCTAGTATTGTCAGCGCCACCATTTGAAGTTGCTAAGGGAAAGAGAAAACCAGAGCAACTAAGTTAGAAAGGAAACACTTGCAGCGGTCGAGTTGCTGAGGTATTTTTTCGGCGCCACCATTTGAACTTGCCATAGGAAACAGCCACCGCCGCAACTAACTTGTGGAGGGAACACTCCACTAAGGTGATAGTAGCCTTTAAGACAAACTTCCCCTCCACAAATAGAGGCTAATGCGTGGGGCCAATAGCAAGCCCCAAGGCATTATTAGCCTAGGGTTAATAGAAGGACCCTAAAGTCATCATTAGCTCAGCGCTGATAGCAGGCCCTGAAAGTTCACTAATTTGGCATTGATAGTAGGCTCCAAAGCTTACTGGTTGGACCTGATAGCAGGCCCAGAAATACCAATATACCGCAGTAACCCCGCAAAAATTGAAGTAGGGTGTAGACACCCCATTTTTGACCGACCTTAAGACTCAGACGTCACCAATTGAGCACTCGGCGATGTTGCATATTGTGCTCGTTCAGAAGTCTCAGAGTTGCGGCCGAGTGCCCTGCCTCCGGACTTCCGAACTCTCTTCTGTGCCTTGTCTCGGTTTGCGAACCAGACTCGGTTTTCTCTGTTTTTTTTCCTGAGGGGAGGGAGTGGTCCTGTAGGCTATCTCTCAGTGGCCGTGAGAAACTTTTCGTGGCCGTAGGCCATTTTGCCCATTTCGGAGCCCGGTTCCCGGTTTTCGGAGCCGTCAGGCCGTGTGCCTCGGTTCGGGACCGCCCAACCATCTCCGATTTCTCCGATTTTCGGCGGGGACCTCTGTTTTATCATACTAAGGAACACTGGGGTCTCAGATACCCACTTCGTGGCCGAATGCCACTTTCGGTGCCTGCAGCCTATTTTCGGGACCCCGAACTGCGTGATTTGGGCCCCGAGCATTCATTTTGCATCGGTTTTTGTTCAATTTTGGCAGGTACCTCTGTTTTAGCATCAGGAAGATCACTGGAGGGTGGGAGGCCAGCAATTGTTCCAGAAAACCAGTTTCGCTCCTCCGGCGCCCGTTTTGCTCACTTCCGGGCCAGTGTTGAACACCCTAGTGATATTTTCTTCGAGCCGGGACTACATATTTGTGATGAGGGCACATGGGAGGACCCTAAAAAGTGGTGGTCGGCCAGTAATTGTTACTTTCATTTTTGAGCCTCTCCTTCAAGTTCAATGTTGTGACTCCTGTTTCAGAGTTGCCAAATTCCAACCTTGGAACCTTGTTCTACACACCTGGGAGGACACCAAAACATGGTGGTCGGCCAACAATTCTTCACTTCTTTTTTTGGCCATGGCCGACGGCAGCTTGGGGTGGCCGGCCACCTTCAAGAAATCCACTGGCCGGCCAACGCTTGAACCCTTCTACTGTCATTTGCTCAAAATATCCCTGTCCTCCGGGGGATATTTTGGGAGGGAAAGCTTGGATGCATTTCCCTCCCCTTTTACACCCTTTTTGGTCCTCTTAAAGGGCTGGACAGCTCCTTGGTTGAGGTTACAAAATTTCATCTCAAGAGCCTCTCTTCCAAACCCTCCATTTCCATAGCCAAAACCCCTAAAAAGCTTCAAGTTTCTAGCTCCTCTCTTCATCAACCCTAAGCACCACCATCACCACCTCCATTTCAGCAGCAAAGGAGTGATTTTCAAAGGCTAAGGATCAACAAATTGAAGCCAAGAAGCCACCAAAGTTAGATCTTCAAGGGTAAGACTCTATTTTCTTTTTTTTAGCACAATTTTGAGTCAATTCTTTACCCTATTTGCTTTTTGTTTTGGGCTCCGACCCGTACTGGTTTTAGGCTTATTTTGAGCCCCTCTACAACTTTGTAGAAGGGCTCAGCTCTGTTTGGTGTCTCTATGATGCACCTCTTTCAATACCACTCTTTAGGCCAATAAATTGCATGCTTTGTTTGGCTTTTGAGTGATCCATTTTCGAGCCTGATATATACTGTGAGTGGGCCTATTTTGAACCCTTCTTAAACTTTGAAGAAGGGATCAATCATGTTTGGCCTCTCTATCATGCACTTTCTTTGTAATCCTCCATATTTTCAGTAAAATTGCATGATTTATTTGGCCTATTTGTGATCTGATTTGGAGCATCTCATGAACTAATATTATGCTTATTTTGAGCCCCTCTTCAACATTAAAGAAGGTCTCAACCTGGTTTTCATGCTCTACATGCCACTTGCTTTGAATTCATGTTCTACTCCTATTTGGCATGCCCCTTTGAGCTTATTTGGATTCTGTTTTGAGTCTTCATCAGGCCTGGAAAAAGCCTTGTTTTGGCCTTATCATAATGTTTTGTTAAGGGTTTTAGGCCATTTGGTGCATGCTTTTGGTACTTCATGTAATACCATCTTTGATTCCGTAAAATTGCATGCTTTGTTAGGCTTTCTTGGATTCTGTTTTCAGCCTTCATCAGGCTTAGAAAGTGTCTTAAAATGACCCATTATTCATGTTTTGTTAAGGGTCCAAGGTTGTTTGATGCATGTTTTTGGTACCTCATGTTATAGCCTTTGTTGGCTCATTATTTTGCGTGCTATGTTTAGCCTATCTACATACTGAATTGGGGGATTTCATCCCTTGTAAATGTGCATATTTTTGGCCCCTCTTTAATTTTTTAGAACTGTGTTTTTCAGTTTGAGCATTGTATATACCACTTGCTTTGTAATTCTCCTCTTTTCCCCCATTTTTGCAAGCTATTTTTGCCATACTTGTGATCATTGTTTGGCCATACTTTGTACTGAAAAAATGCTAGTTTAGGGGCTGCCTTGCTACTGTTTTACATGTTATGTCCATATTATGCATGTTTAGTAGGGCTGTAGGCCGTTTCGGGTGCATAACATTGCATTTCGGGCATCGGGTGTAATTTTGTCATAATTCGGGGGCTATTTGTTCATCATCTTAGCTACTGAAATTTTTATTTTTCATATGCCATATGCCACGTTTCATTTGCATGCCATTTCATGCCTGTATGTCGCTGCCTCGGTTAGCGTGCCGTGTGCGCACATTTCGAGGCAGCTTGTTTTCATCTTTCGGCAGCTTATGCGAGTGTGGCTGAGGCTCTTTCATGTTAGTGTAAGCCCAATTTGCATTTTCCATGTCATTTGCATCGCGTATGCCACTGCCTTGGTTTGCGTGCCCGTGTGCACGCATTTCGAGGCAGCTTGTTTTCATCTTTCGGCAGCTTATGTGAGTGCGGCTGAGGTCCTCTCATGTTAGTGTAAGCCCAATTTGTTATTTCATGCCTGTATGTCACCGCCTCGGTTTACGTGTCCGCGGGCATGCATTCCGAGGCACTTCTTTTTTATCCGACGGCAGCCTATGTGAGTGTGGCTGAGGCCTTCTCACATTGGCGTAAGCCCATCATTGCATTCCGTATGCCATTTCCTTGGGTTGTGTGCCCGTGGGCACGCATTTCGAGGCATTTCATTTTAGTCTCATTGTATATCATATTTCATGCCATTTTTTCGGTTTGCGTGCATGTGGGCGCGCATTTCGAGGCATCTCATTCCCATAACATTGTGTATGTTAGGATTGCATATTAGCTACATTTCATGCATACCATGCATATCGCATCGTGTTCGGTATAGGCGTTAACCCGGGCACGGGAAACGAGGCGCGTTTCGTACTCCGAGTGACGGAACGGGTCTCAATTCCCAAGTCACCGACACTCCGGATCATTCATGATGGAGTTAGGTTTTGTTGTAGCATTCATGTGCATTCATCCTATATTGAGTTGTGCAATTCGGCTCCTCGGCCATCATGCATCAATATGCGTGATTGGTGGCACGAGGATCGAGGCATGCATATATTTGTGAAATACATTGTTATGCCCATTTCCTGCTCTCTGTTGCAGCAAAATGAAGAATCAGCAACTTTTCGGAGTTTGGCACGCATTTCGAGACACATCGCAAACAGAGGCTAATTGGGGCATCCCAGTGGATTTCAGCGCCAAGACAGCTCAACATGCATCATTCATCAGAATCAAGGCACCCCCTGACTTGCATGCCAGTTTACAGTCTTTCTTTATTTAATTTGTAAATTAATTAGGATTTTTGTATATTATTCGGACTGTACTATTCTTTTATTCGAGTCTGTATTATTTATTCGGACCCTCTGTGCGAGGGCATAATTGTAATAAGGGTGTGTGAGTGTGATGTATGTCTTCCAACCCCCATTTCCTCCTCCCTTTTATTTACCTACTTACGATGGTTAGATATAGGGCATATTTCAATTAGCATACAGTATGACAGCATGTTTGTATCATTCATCTGTTTTTGCACGCACCGGGCTTGGCGCATCATACAAACTGCATCTGTATTTCAATTCCAAATTGAATACATGCTAACCGCACATCCGCCCTAAGGTTTGGGCATAGCTAAAATTGAGCTGGGGCAGAATTTCCTCGCCTCGCTCGGACTCCATCAAGATTTGAAAATCTTCAAAAGTAGGGCATACCTCTTGCCCGCCAAAGCTAAAGACGTGCGTCACCGGGTTCCAAAACCTTGCCGCGGCATAGAGGAAAGGAAGATGCAGTGGAGTTCGGCCTAGCGTGAATAGTGCATTCAAGCCAAAACCCCAAAAGTTCAACTTCTCCGAGCCATCTAAAGAAGAAATCCAAGATGTGAGATTTTCTGTGAGAAATGCCTCCATTTTTGCAAGGAAAGGTGATGAAATGAATGAGTTCCAAGGGTGGGGCTTTTATAGAGGGGCAAAACACTATTCAAAGGACACGTGTCAAATTTCTGGAGGTTGCGGGAGAGGTGGCCGGCCGGCCATCTATCCTAGTAGGCCGGCCACCCTCTAGGCTCCAAATGCAAAATGTTTTCGACCTCGCGTTGGTCCTATTTTGCCCGCCGGAGGGAAACTTGAGGCACTTTCATGCATCGGGAATGTCGAAGGCCTCCATTTCTATCAGTTTCGGATACATTCCATTATCCAGATTGTCCGTCCGAAGTACGTTTTGTTGTGTTTTGCTTATCGAGTTGTTGTTTTGTTTATCCAGTTGTAAGTTTTGTCGAGCTGTCGCATTTTGTGTTTTGAATTGTTACTTTTTGGTTATACAATTTTGTTAAGTCTTGTCTATTGAGTCGTTAACATTGTTGTACTTTGTTTATCAAGTTGTAAACTTGCTAAGATTCTGTTATTTCTTAGTGAGTCGAGTTGTTTTGATTTGTTGCGTCGGTTCATTACCTGACCCGGTAAATACATGAGGCACATTTTCATTCGATTCCCTTTTATTGCAAAATGATGCGATACGAAGCTAAGAGTTTCAAATACAAACATCTTTTCAAAAGCTGTTTCATTCCATCATGTTTTTACAACAAAATAAAGGTACAAGTTTTACAGAAAATAAAACTGCCTAACAATGCGCAAAGTGCTACAAACTACTAGCCAAAAAGTAAAATAAAGCAGGAAATAACATCAGTATCCTCGGGAACGGGAATAAGGAGGCCCTCTCATCCTCTTTTGCGGGACAACCTCTGCACCATCATCACCATCCGGATCAGAGCTGTCATCCTCCGGATCCCCCTCAGCCTCGCCTCCGCTCCCGGAACCAAGACCGGAGCCTCCTCCCGAGAGATGTCTCGACACACGATCTGCGACCTCCTCCTCCTCATCCTCGACAATGGGTGCCTGCGTCTGCGAGCGACCACCGCTCCTCGAGCTCCTCGGTAAGGCTGGATGGCCCTTCCTCGGGCCAAGACTCAGTAGGTCTAACACCTCGACCTCTCGAGAAGGCCCGGTGGCCCACCTCGTGTTGAAGCATATCACGGAGGCATCTGAAAATGAAAAGTGCAATACATCAGTTCAAACATAGAAAGCAGGTGCAAGTACAGTATGTGAGTGGGGTGTGTGCCAGATGTGTTCTACACAGCCTATCAGTGCAGCAGAATGCTCAAAACCAGCATGTTAATAGAAATATGATAAATGCAAGAGAGATGAAGGGTACCTGGAAGCCCATGATGGACATCTGTGCCTCTCTACGCAGGACCATCCCCTCAAGTGAGGCCACCACCCCGAGCATCTGGTCTATGTACTCCCGAGGTGGCTGCAGACACAAGCTCAACTCATCAATAAATAAGCAACTGCCAAAATGACTGTGTGATAAATGAAAAATAGTAGAACATACCGGTGGTGAGTCAGGATCACTGACATATCTGTGACCAAGCATCGGAGGCTCTATAGGGATCGGAATCGGAGAAGTAGTCCCATACTGCCAACTCGTCAACTCAGTCGGCATATCTGGCCATCCAGGATGATCGAGAGTCGGCGGGATCGGAGGAATCGAACTGCCTCTACCTCTAGATGCACCAGCCCTGCTAGAAGAGGGGATGTCTGCAGCACGGGCACGACTCGAAGATGGTGCACCAGTGGGCCTCAGTGGTGGAGCCCGTACTCCCGTCAAGGGGGGCATCAGATATATGCGGCGATAGGTGGCGTAGTTCCCCTCAATGAGATGTAATAAAGCATCGGTGCCCTGCATGTCCCTAGTGACCTCCTTAGTAGATAGCCTGTCGGCAGTCCACATAGTGGGTGGAGGCACAGCAGGAGGGTCCTGAGAATCATACCCCCACACCTGACGCTAAAAGCGTTCCCCCAGGAACCAAGCCCTGCCGACTGGTCCCTCGAGCAGGAACCTATACTGGGAACTAGTCGACCCTCAAAGTCTTGATTCTCGAGATCGTCGCCAAAGACTGCCCAGGGTTGCCAGGTGATCTGCGGATAACCAGTGTACAAATCAATCAGAAATCAAGAAATACAAAGCATATCAAAGATGAAAATGAAAGGAACTGAGAGTTCTGAAATACCTCTGTCGCGCGCACGGTGTCGAAGTACTGTCGCAGAGAGAAGAGAGTCTCTCGAGGCCTCGATAGGTGCTCGCCCTCAAACATCAATGAAAACGGAGTCATAGGAGGTCCTGCCACCTCCATCTCCGGGGCTAATGTGGGGAAATATGCATATACCCATAGCTGAGAAAAGCAGTGCGGAATGTGAATACAAAGTGCTAAAGGCAGAATCTGAGAATGCAAAGTGCCGTGTGTGCGTGAATAAGTAATGAGGAGCAAAATGTAAATCAAGAGGACAGAATGTACCTCCTAAAGAGTCAGCCGAGTAAGTCCCCAGGCGAGAGATCACGCTCATGTAACAATAAAGGGTAGCTGTGCCAGCCTAATCATCTTGATTGACTGTGATAGGTCTACTAGGGCACTCAAGAGATCTGACCCGACCATGTTCCCTCTATCGAAAGCAGTGGTGCCAAAGAGGAACATGAGGAAACCACGGGTATACTGCTCGACCTCCTCGGGAGACTCAGGCTCCATCTGTGGCCGCCGGAAATGGGAAGAGAACCAAGTATACCGAACCCTTCCGGAAGCTCTGTCTACAGGCTGGAGTGCCCCCAATAGATGCATCCAAGCGACCTTGACCCATATCTTCGTCGTGGGGAATGGGTCCACCGCCTATGTCTAGGCGGTGAGTACTGAAGTCGATGGGGTCATGGTCATATCCCCGGTCGCAGAAAAATGGAAAGAATTGGTGGTGTCCCACCATCTCTCTTCCAGAGCAGCAAACAATGTCCTACTGATAAGACAGTGAGATAACCCCCTACAGAATGGTCCGAATCCTGCAAAGTCAACCAAGTCTCGGACAGCTTCCGGAAGCTCAGCATACCACTCCCTCGCGACAGTGGAGCCGTACCCTCAAGACGGTCACGAGAACCAACTGATTCAGAACGAATACATGTGTTCAGTACACAATAAAAACGAGCTGTGTGCAAATGAAATGAAGAAGCTGTGTGCAAATGAAATGAATGAGCTATGTACAAATCAGTGGGCTGTGTGTTCACTTCAAATCTGGGCTGCGTGTTCAGTAAATCAGAGTTTGGGACTGTGTGTTCTACTCTTAATCAGTGGGCTGTGTGTTCACTTCAAATCTGGGCTGCGTGTTCAGTAAATCAGAGTTTTGGGCTGCGTGTTCAATTCTTAATCAGTGGGCTGTGTGTTCACTTCAAATCTGGGCTGCGTGTTCAGTAAATCAGAGTTTGGGACTGTGTGTTCTACTCTTAATCAGTGGGCTGTGTGTTCACTTCAAATCTGGGCTGCGTGTTCAGTAAATCAGAGTTTTGGGCTGCGTGTTCAATTCTTAATTAGTGGGTTGTGTGTTCACTTCAAATCTGGGCTGCGTGTTCAGTAAATTAGAGTTTGGGACTGTGTGTTCTACTCTTAATCAGTGGGCTGTGTGTTCACTTCAAATCTGACGCTGTGTTCAAGAAATCGAGTTTTGGGCCGCGTGTTCAATTCTTAATCAGTGGGCTGTGTGTTCGCTTCAAAGCTGGGCAGCGTGTTCAGTAAATCAGAGATCAGGGCTGCGTGTTCAATTCTTAATCGATGGGGTACGTGTTCACTTCAAATCTGAAATGCGTGTTCAAGAAATCGAGTTTGGGATCTGTGTGTTCTACTCTTAATCGAAGGTCAGTATGTTCACTTCAAATCTGGGTCATGCGTGTTCAAGAATCGTCGAGTTTAGGGTCAGGTGTTCTACTCTTAATCGATGGTGTGTTCACTTCAAATATGGGTGCGTGTTCAAGAATCGAGTTTCGGTGTGTGTTCTACTCTTAATCGATTAGTGTGTTCGCTTCAAATCTGGGTCTTGTTCAAGAATCGAGTTTAGGGTCAGTGTTCTACTCTTAATCGATTAATGTGTGTTCGCTTCAAATCTGGGCTGCGTGTTCAGAAAATCTAAGTTTGGGACTGTGTGTTCTACTCTTAGTCAGTATGTGCTGTGTGCTCATTTTCAACTTCGGGCTGTGTGTTCGGTGAATCAATGTTTGAGCCGTGTGTTCAATTCCTAACTAATGTGTATTGTGCGTTCACAATCAGTCAATGAGCTGTGTTCATGAAATTCAAGTGGCCAAGTCACATGCTCAGGATGCAAGTACTATGTCATAAGCTAAACTGTGTGTCTAAGCATGGCAAAGGTACAAAATGCACGAAAGATACAGAAAATAAAGTAAAATACCTCTGCATCGTGGGAGAGGTGCTTTCGACTCGCAGAAGAAGATCTGATACCCGATCGTTGAACTTCGGTGAAATAATGAGCAACTCATGGAAGCCTATGTACAATACGACGATCGGGAACAAAAGGCGAACCCTCGGGGCAATGTCATAATATCAAAATCATCTCCCGCGCCGGGAAAACCTCCACCGTGAGGGAAATGACCCGCCATGTCAAGAAATCTGCAAAGAGAAGCAAAACTGAGCAAAATGAGCCAAAATTGGAAAAAAGTCAACAAAAGTCAACTCTCGGGAAATGAAAAGTCAACAAAAGTCAACTCCCGGAAAAATCTTCCAAATAATGAGACAAACTTACCTCAAGTGGTGACAATGAGAAGAGAAGCCCCGGAATCAAAATTTAGTCGGCTCAAAGTGCTTAACGCTGGAAGATTTCGCGAAAACAACTTGCGTGGAAGGCCGGAGGACGCGTATAAAATGCAGATTTGAAGGAGAAAATGGTTTAGGGAGCAAGAGAAGAAGATTTCACGGCTGTGGGTGTGATTTCGGAGTGAGTGGGCAAGTGTATATATAGGAATCTCCAAAATGACCAAAATGCCCCTGCTTTTGGCAGGTGGCCGGCCGGCCACCTTTTCTGGCTGGCCGGCCATTTGCTTTTCCTCCCCTGGCCGATGGCCTCTCCTAGGGCAATGAGCTGGCCGACCATGGTCCCCACCCCCTCCCCTACCTCTCTGCAAATTTTGAGGAAAATCGGAGTTCCCGGGACCTGAAAAAGTTCAAGAAAAGTGCACTTTCTGGCGCCGAATTGCTCCACCGGAACTTCAATTGCAATTTCTGACATGTGTCTCATCATTATTCATCAAAATCAGAGTGTATCCTTTTTAAACATGTTGTGACCTCTCCGGGAGGTGAATCAGAGGCCGCGATCGAGTTGCCGTCGCCGAAATGCGCGTTTCCCAGCTCGTTTGTGCTCGTTTTGCATTATTTGGCTCATAATTTGCATTCTCATGAATGTTTTGCATTGTCATGCGTGATTTCTTGGTGTACAATACTTCTATGCTTGAGCATGTGTTGTCACGCATTATCTTTTCTCGCATTGTGATGCATCCACTCGCCGACACTGCGTGTGTCAAGCTTTCAGAATCACAGGAATCACATTGAATATATGTTGTTGGCATATTGTTCTGGTTGAATTTCTCTATTTTGCAGGCACGATATTGTATGTACGGTTCATTTGAGGTGCGAAGTACTGCATTAATCGCGAGTATCGTATCTTCTCCGTGTGAGACGCGACGAGAATTGAATAATTCTCCTCATTCCTAACTGCATGAAATGTAGTCGTTGCTTTGCATTCTTGCTTAAAACTATTGCATCTATTTGTCAATACTTGCTTCATTACAGCTTGCTGCATTTGCATGATCATTCGCCAGTGCATGTCGCTTTGCATTTAGCCCCCCCTGCCTGCGGGCACGCCTGCGGGCACATATTTCAGTTCATCTTGTATGATTGTCTAAGTCTTCGGTCTTGTCAAAAATGGGTCGTCTGTGGGCTTTGACATTCACTCCCGTCACTTCTTGACTTTCGAGTTCTGTCAAAGAGGGGCAACTGTAGACACCCCATTTTTGACCGACCTTAAGACTCAGACGTCACCAATTGAGCACTCGGCGATGTTGCATATTGTGCTCGTTCAGAAGTCTCAGAGTTGCGGCCGAGCGCCCTGTCTCCGGACTTCCGAACTCTCTTCTGTGCCTTGTCTCGGTTTGCGAACCAGACTCGGTTTTCTCTATTTTCTTTCCTGAGGGGAGGGAGTGGTCCTGTAGGCTATCTCTCAGTGGCCGTGAGCTACTTTTCGTGGCCGTAGGCCATTTTGCCCATTTCGGAGCCCGGTTCCCGGTTTTCGGAGCCGTCAGGCCGTGTGCCTCGGTTCGAGACCGCCCAACCATCTCCGATTTCTCCGGTTTTCGGTGGGGACCTCTGTTTTATCATACTGAGGAACACTGGGGTCTCAGATACCCACTTCGTTGCCGAATGCCACTTTCGGTGCCTGCAACCTATTTTCGGGACCCCAAACTGCGTGATTTGGGCCCCGAGCATTCATTTTGCATCAATTTTTGTTCAATTTTGGCAGGCACCTCTGTTTTAGCATCAGGAAGATCACTGGAGGGTGGGAGGCCAGCAATTGTTCCAGAAAACCAGTTTCGCTCCTCCGGCGCCCGTTTTGCTCACTTCCGGGCCAGTGTTGAACACCCTAGTGATATTTTCTTCGAGCCGGGACTACATATTTGTGATGAGGGCACATGGGAGGACCCTAAAAAGTAATGGTCGGCCAGTAATTGTTACTTTCATTTTTGAGCCTCTCCTTCAAGTTCAATGTTGTGACTCCTGTTTCAGAGTTGCCAAATTCCAACCTTGGAACCTTGTTCTACACACCTGGGAGGACACCAAAACATGGTGGTCGGCCAATTCTTCACTTCTTTTTTGGCCATGGCCGACGGTTGGGGTGTGGCCACCGCCACCTTCAAGAAATCCACTGGCCGGCCGACTTTACCTTTGAACCCTTTACAATTTGTCTAATCGCTTTTCAAAATATCCACGTCCTCCTGGATATTTTGGGAGGAAAGCTTGGATGCATTTCCTCCCTTTACACCCTTTTTGGTCCTCTTAAAGGGCCGGCTCCTTGGTTGAGGTTACAAAATTTCATCTCAAGAGCCTCTCTTCCAAACCCTCCATTTCCATAGCCAAAAACCCTAAAAAGCTTCAAGTTTCTAGCTCCTCTCTTCATCAACCCTAAGCACCACCATCACCACCTCCATTTCAGCAGCAAAGGAGTGATTTTCAAAGGCTAAGGATCAACAAATTGAAGCCAAGAAGCCACCAAAGTTAGATCTTCAAGGGTAAGACTCTATTTTCTTTTTTTTAGCACAATTTTGAGTCAATTCTTTACCCTATTTTCTTTTTGTTTTGGGCTCCAACCCGTACTGGTTTTAGGCTTATTTTGAGCCCCTCTACAACTTTGTAGAAGGGCTCAGCTCTGTTTGGTGTCTCCATGATGCACCTCTTTCAATACCACTCTTTAGGCCAATAAATTGCATGCTTTGTTTGGCTTTTGAGTGATCCATTTTCGAGCCTGATATATACCGTGAGTGGGCCTATTTTGAACCCTTATTCAACTTTGAAGAAGGGCTCAATCATGTTTGGCCTCTCTATCATGCACTTTCTTTGTAATCCTCCATATTTTCCGTAAAATTGCATGATTTATTTGGCCTATTTTTGATCTGATTTGGAGCATCTCATGAACTAATATTATGCTTATTTTGAGTCCCTCTTCAACATTTAAGAAGGGCTCAACCTAGTTTTCATGCTCTACATGCCACTTGCTTTGAATTCATGTTCTACTCCTATTTGGCATGCCCCTTTGAGCTTATTTGGCTTCTGTTTTGAGTCTTCATCAGGCCTGGAAAGAGCCTTGTTTTTTCCTTCTCATAATGTTTTGTTAAGGGTTTTATGCCATTTGGTGCATGCTTTTGGTACTTCATGTAATACGATCTTTGATTCCGTAAAATTGCATGCTTTGTTAGGCTTTCTTGGCTTCTGTTTTCAGCCTTCATCAGGCTTAGAAAGTGTCTTAAAATGACCCATTCTTCATGTTTTGTTAAGGGTCCAAGGTTGTTTGATGCATGCTTTTGGTACCTCATGTTATAGCCTTTGTTGGCTCATTATTTTGCGTGCTATGTTTAGCCTATCTACATACTGAATTGGGGGATGTCATCCCTTGTAAATGTGCATATTTTTGGCCCCTCTTTAATTTTTTAGAACTGTGTTTTTCAGTTTGAGCATTGTATATACCACTTGCTTTGTAATTCTCCTCTTTTCCCCCATTTTTACAAGCTATTTTTGCCATACTTGTGATCATTGTTTGGCCATACTTTGTACTGAAAAAATGCTAGTTTAGGGGCTGCCTTGCTACTGTTTTACATGTTATGTCCATATTATGCATGTTTAGTAGGGTCAGAGGTCGTTTTCGTGCATAACATTGCATTTCGGGCATCGGGTGTAATTTTGTCATAATTCGGGGGCTATTTGTGCATCATTTTAGCTACTGAAATTTGCATTTTTCATATACCATATGCCACGTTTCATTTTCATGCCATTTCATGCCTGTATGTCGTCGGTTTTGCGTATTATGTGCGCGCATTTCGAGGCAGCTTGTTTTCATCTTTCGGCAGCTTATGCGAGTGTGGCTGAGGCTCTTTCATGTTAGTGTAAGCCCAATTTGCATTTTCCATGTCATTTGCATCGCGTATGCCACTGCCTTGGTTTGCGTGCCCGTGTGCACGCATTTCGAGGCAGCTTGTTTTCATCTTTCGGCAGCTTATGTGAGTGCGGCTGAGGTCCTCTCATGTTAGTGTAAGCCCAATTTTTTATTTCATGCCTGTATGTCACCGCCTCAGTTTACGTGCCCGCGGGCATGCATTCCGAGGCACTTCTTTTTTATCCGACGGCAACCTATGTGAGTGAGGCTGAGGCCCTCTCACGTTGGCGTAAGCCCATCATTGCATTCCGTATGCCATTTCCTCGGTTTGTGTGCCCGTGGGCACGCATTTCGAGGCATTTCATTTTAGTCTCATTGTATATCATATTTCATGCCATTTTGTGCTTTTGCGTGCCCGTGAGCACGCATTTCGAGACATCTCATTCCCGTAACATTGTGTATGTTAGGATTGCATATTAGCTACATTTCATGCATACCATGCATATCGCGTAAATATAGGCGTTAACCCCGCACGGAACGAGCGGCGTTCGTACTCAAGTGACGGAACGGGTCACAATTCCCAAGTCACCGACACTTCGGATCATTCATGATGGAGTTAGGTTTTGTTGTAGCATTCATGTGCATTCATCCTATATTGAGTTGTGCACGGCTCCTCGACCATCATGCATCGATATGCGTGATTGGTTGCACGAGTATCGTGGTATGTATATATTTTTGAAATACATTGCTATGCCCTTTCCTACTCTGCAAAGAAAATGAAGAAAGAACTTTCCGGAGTTTGGCACGCATTTCGAGACACATCGCAAACAGAGGCTAATTGGGGCATCCCAGTGGATTTCAGCGCCAAGACAGCCCAACATGCATCATTCATCAGAATCGAGGCACCCCCTGGCTTGCATGCCAGTTTACAGTCTTTCTTTATTTAATTTGTAAATTAATTAGGATTTTTGTATATTATTCGGACTGTACTATTCTTTTATTCGAGTCTGTATTATTTATTCGGACCCTCTGTGCGAGGGCATAATTATAATAAGGGTGTGTGAGTGTGATGTATGTCTTCCAACCCCCATTTCCTCCTCCCTTTTATTTACCTGCTTACGATGGTTAGATATAGGGCATATTTCAATTAGCATACAGTATGACAGCATGTTTGCATCATTCATCTGTTTTTGCACGCACCGGGCTTGGCGCATCATACAAACTGCATCCGTATTTCAATTCCAAATTGAATACATGCTAACTGTAGGATCTCATATACCATGTTTAGAATAGCCGAGCCTGCTATAGTTGCATTTTGCATGTGTTGCATTAGGCATTTCAGCACATTTAGGATCATGCATGATTTCTAATCAGCTTTTGTTTTGGCTAGGAGTACTCGGTGAGTTTTATGCTTTAGCATCCTTGCATGCGTGTGAGTGTTACCATGAATAGCATGCTTACCATGAGGCTATGTGCTTATATGATATAACTGCCTTGAATGCCTGTGGGTGGAGGTTGAGTTATCTGAATTGGAATAATTCATCAAATGCTTGTTTTAAGCCCACTAGATAGTGGCAAAATCATTGTTTTCTTAAGCCCACCTGAGGGTGGCAAATCCGCGTCTTAGCCTACTTGCGGGTAGCACCATCAAACCATTTTCAAACAAACAAACATGAGATGTTCAGTTCCAATTCAGGCGATTCAGTCTATACTTGTATGCTGTGCGCATCACATAGTAACCTAGGCTAATAACCGAAATAAGAACTCACAATGTTTTTAAAAAACAGATATCATGGTTAGTAGAGGCCGGTCTTTGACCGGGCGAGCGGGGGTGCTCACGATGTGACCTTCTCCAATCGTACCCAAGTTCTCGAGCCAACTTTGGTGATGACGGATACATGGCCTTTTGGCACCGAGTCAGGGTTTCCTAAATTTCCCATTTTAAAATATTTAGGTGGCGACTCTGTTATCTGGCAAAGCAGTCCATGTTTGGCACTTCTTTCAAAAAATCTGTTTTTCTCAAAAACGATTTGCCGGATTTGGACTCTTTGGTTCAAGATTTGGAACCGCGACAAAATCGAGTCCAAACTGTAACGAGGTCCCTCGCGGGCTTGTTACATAGGGCAGCCCAAAATTTAAAGCATTTTCGGCTCTAACTCCAAACCTACACGTGCTAATTACAGTCCGTTTGTTGTCACATGTCCTAATTTCCGTGAAGAAGCTGGTTGTGACATCCGTACGGTGGTTTGGGGGCCGATTCACATTTTTGCCCCCTTAACGCCATTTTTCGGTTAAATTTAAGGCGTTTTCGGCTCTAACTCCCAACCTACACGTGCTAATTACATCCTGTCTTTTGTCACAAGTCCTAATTTCCATAGGGAAGCTGTTTGTGACATTCGTACGGTGGTTCGGGGGTCGATTCGCATTTTTGCCCCTTAATGCCCTTTTTCGGTTAAGTTTAAGGCGTTTTCGGCTCTAACTCCCAACCTATACATGCTAATTACATTCCTTGTATTGTCACAGGTCCTATTTGTCGTGAGAAAGCTGATTGTGACATCTCTACGGTGGTTCGGGGGCCGATTCGCATTTTCGCCCCTTTACGCCCTTTTTGGATTAAGTTTAAAGCATTTTCGGCTCTAACTCCCAACCTACATGTGCTAATTGCATCCCGTCTATTATCACATGTCCTAATTTCCATAGGGAAGATGGTTGTGACATCCGTACGGTGGTTCGGGGGCCGATTCGCATTTTCGCGCCCCTTAACGCCTTTTTTAGGTTAAGTTTAAGGCGTTTTCGGTTCTAACTCCCAACCTACACGTGCTAATTACATCCCGTCTATTGTCACACATCCTAATTTTCATGGGGAAGTTGGTTGTGACATCCGTACAGTGGTTCGGCGGCCGATTCGTATTTTCGCCCCTTTAACGCCCTTTTTCAGTTAAGTTTTAGGCGCTTTTGACTCTAACTCCCAACCTACACGTGCTAATTACATCTCGTCTGTTGTCACAGGTCCTAATTTCCATGGGGGAAGCTGGTTATGACATCCGTATGGTGGTTCAGGGGCCAATTCGCATTTTCATCCCCTTAACGCTTTTTCGATTAAGTTTAAAGCGTTTTTGGTTCTAACTCCTAACATACACGTGCTAATAACATTATGTCTGTTGTCACAGGTCCTATTTGTTGTGAGGAAGCTGGTTGTGACATCCCTATGGTGGTTCGAAGGCTGTTTTGTCACAGGTCATAATTTCCAAGGACTATTTTTTGCTACTAAAATTGTTTTGGTCGCCCATTTTGGTCGCCAAATGTGTAAATTCTTGTAGTGCAAACTTGTGCAGGTCAATATGCGCATTTGGGTCAATACCAACATGGGTCCAGAATAACTGAGCAAATTCAAATAACCAGTCATCCATCTCCACTTCTTTGCACTCAGGATCTTCTGAAGCTCTAGTTTTTTTTCCTTTGGATTTGGAGCTTTCTTTTATGGATTATCAATCTCAACATCCACAATTTCAACAACAGACTCACCCAAAGCAGATTGTGAGCCAATCTCATCTCTTTTGAACCCCTCACTCTTAAGAGGTCTCTCATTCTCCTCTTTCAATATATGGGTTCTTGCTCAAGACTCACCTCAACAATATGCAACCTTAACATTCCGATTGATTCAATCTTGTCTGTTTTAGGGTCGTTTGGAATGAGGCTATCAACACATGATTCTGCCAATCTGAGTTCACTAGAACACGTTGTAGTCACCCAATCACCATCATTATCCTTATATTTAATTTAATCAAAAACTAACTTCGAAGATGGAAAGCGTTTTTACAATCTCCCTCAACACTTTAAAATTGCAAGTCACGGCCATTTGAGCAAGCCTTATGTCATGATCATAAATAAGCTTCAATGGCCTAATTGCAATCTCTGAAGTCTAACCACAAGTAAGCAATGATATCGACAAAGATGTATGTTCTTTTTGGTTATCCTTAATGGCATTCAATTTGATAGAACCATTTGAGGCTTCAAAATAATCTTCTGTAATTGGGTTTTGATTTTAGGACCATTTTTAGTAGGTGGAACTAATTGGGGCTTATTCGGCTTATTGTTAGGCAATACAACTGTAGAGGGTCAGAAGTTCAAGTCAAAATTAGGTATGGACCTAAGTGTGGAGGTCGCCCCTGTTAAGCGACCATGAATGATTAAAGGAGCATGGACCAAAGCCCAAGGGAAGTGGGTCCGCAGTGGGTCGGAGCAGGTCAAACCCGCCAAGAGTCCGAATAAACTCTATGAAGAAAAATGTCTAAGTCAAGTTACGGAGGCAACACTTGCAACGATCAAGTTGCTGAGACACTTTCTCTCAGCGCCGCCATTCCTAGTATTGTCAACGCCGCCATTTGAAATTGCTAAGGGAAAGAGAAAACCGGAGCAACTAAGTTGCAAAGGCAACACTTGCAGCGGTTGAGTTGTTAAGGTACTTTGTCAGCGCCACCATTTGAACTTGCCATAGGAAACAGCTACCGCCGCAACTAACTTGCGGAGGGAAGACTCCACCAAGGTGATAGTAGCCTTTGACACAAACTTCCCCTCCACAAATAGAGGCTAATGCTTAGGGCTAATAGCAAGCCTCAAGGCATTACTAGCCTAGGGTTAATAGAAGGCCCCTAAAGTCATCATTAGCTCGGTACTGATAGCAGGCCTCGAAGCTCACTAACTTGGCGCTGATGGTAGGCTCAAAAGATTATTGGTTGGACCTAATAGCAAGCCCAGAAATACCAATATACCACAGTAATCCCACGAAAATTGAAGCAGGGTAGCCCAAGAGTAAAGGACTCCTTTTCCATTTACTTAGGTCATGGACCTGCCTTGGTTGCATAGGAAGGACCAATGAAGCCCCCTTGTGCTTGGTACTAAGGCATAACATGGCTAATAGCAGATTTGGCTGTGGCCTTCGCCCTGGGAAGTTGGGGAGTTTGTGGTTAGGTGGCTAAGAGTGGAGGCTTCGCTGAGGTGAACACAAAACATGGCTGATAATAGGCTATGAAGTGCTGAGAATGCATGTCTTGGCTAAACTGAACTGAGAATGCATCTCCAGTGACAAACCTTATCGCCGCAAGTGCACTTGCTGAGGTTCAAACTAAGAAGGCAAGTTCCAGCGGCGCCACAAGTGCACTTGCTGAGGCATCTATGCCAAACAGATAGTACATAGTACATATAAAGGGACACGTGGTACCTTCAGCTTGGTTGTCAAAGGCAAAATATTCTATGTGATTCTTAGGGACACATGTCTTCACTTTATTTGGCCACTTGGTATCCTATTAGTGCCAAGGCAAAGCCTATAAATAGGACCGAAGAGGTTAATCGTTGGTCTTTTGCTTCCGACATTTCTGGGTTGCAAAAGTTATAGTTAATGAAAAAGTACGAGAGAGAGAGAGAGAGAGAGAGAGAGAGAGAGAAAGAGAGAGAGATTAATTTGGTGGTTTGGTTTGGTTTTGTTGGGATAGGGAAGAGTGAGAAGAGATCTAGATAGGGGTGTGGTGTGGGTGTGAGAGTTGGGTGTCTTGGGCTTTCGTCATCATCGTCGTCGTCGAATCGAGTACGCTTTTGATCCGTTTAACTAGTTGGGTGCGCCAAGCCAGCAGAGGGAAAAATTAATTCTCAACCACAAGTTCTATGTGGCCATGAGATCTTCCCTTTCGTTTTCTTTTTTTTTCCTCTTTTTGATTCTCCACTCCCTCCACCTCCTCCACAAAAGTGGACGACTTTTCTTTTCTGACTTAGCATTTTTATTTTTTTAATCAGCTCCTTAATTTTACCTCTAAAACAAATAAATTTAAATTTTTAAATGAGTTGCGTTAGAGATCCTAAATAATTTATCAAATTTTCTATTAAATTTCTTACATAGGTGTGATACCTACACATATATGAATTTGTGTGAATCCCACACCTATAAAAAAAAGGTTTAATAAAAAATTTGATAAATTATTTGAGATTCATATAATTTTTCTTTTTAAAAATATATATTATATAATAATTGATGTTTCACCTACCTACCATAAGATTTCATTTTAATTTTCAAACTTCATTAATGCAAGTCAAGTTCGGGAATATAAAAATTTTATAATTTTTTTTTGACTTGTATTATTTTTCTCTTTTTCAACCATGATGCTATCTATCACAAAAGAAATTTAAAAAAAATAAAAGTACCAAATTTAATTTTTGGATAAATTACACTTACTTTTCCTGAGGTTTGGGTTTAATACATATCACTCTCTAACGTTTGAAAAATTACACTAACCCCCCTGTCATTGTAATTATTTAGAAGGAATCAAAATATTGAACTCATGCACTCTTTCTTTTCTTACTTGCTTTACTTCCTATGTTCTTTTTTTTTTTTTTTTTTTTTCCTTTCCTTTGCTTTACTTTTTTTTTTTTCAATATAATTTTTTCTATTTTTCTACTAGGAGTTGTTGTCTTTTATATGAGAAGAGAGATTTGTGAAATGAGACTATTAACCACAGTGGTGAGAATGTAATTTTTAAAACCTCAAAGGATAGGATGTAATTGAACCAAATTTTAGGACGTGTCAGTGTAATTTACCCTTAATTTTTTCAATATTCTTTTAAGTACATAGTGTCTTTATTTACTTTTATTAGTTTAATATATAATATGACTTAGATAGTAAATAAAATATAATTAAATAATAATAATAATAATAATAATATATTTTTAAGTGAATTTCAATAATAAAAATAATAATTCTTACACCACTTACAACAAATGACAAGTACACATACATGACCAGTCATATTCAAAAAATAATTATAATGAATCTTATGTTTTTCTAAGTATAGTAATTGTTATTTCCACACATATAACATGTTATATGAATCTACTTATAAAATTAAAAAATAAATAATAATAAAATTCATTATAATAATATGTATAAGATAAGTTTATCACTTTTTAACAATGCATCTCCTTTTTAATAATATGTTTTCTAAAACCTTTTTATTTATTTTTTGTATTTTTCTTTTTCTTTCTCCTTTATTATTTTAGTTGGCCCAAGTATTTTAATTTTGATTCTACCTCCGAAATACATTTACGTGTAGAGCTAGCTACTCACTTCAATGAAAGCTGAAAACCGGACCCAATCTAAACGGTTGCGGATCCACTTTTACTCCCAAATAAAATCTTGACAAATAAATAAGAATCACTCTAAAAAATTGTATGTATCTAAAACTTGTGTCTCAAAAATTATTTTAAAAATGAGATGTAATGTTGATTTGATGTGAAAATGTGATTTTTTTTTTAATAATTTAACTTTTTTGAATATGTGACATTGTTATTACTATAAGAAATTAAGGTTTTAAAAACAAAAATTTAGAAATAAAATATTTTTGTAGCTTAAAGTGTTATTATTTTATTTTTGAATGGCAAAATTGGACATTTAGTAATTAATTACTAATCTTTTGAAATCAAAAGTTTTGTCTCAAAAAATAAACTTCTTTGGGATCAGGTTATTTTATTCCTAAAAGTATATTTATTAGCGATATTTTCAAAATTTTGTTCCTAATAGCTCTTTTTTTTACTTTTTTAAACGACTTATCTGCGACTATTTTTGCGACAGTTGAAATTAGTTCTTAAATATTTTTTGTAATAAAATTTATACTTTTAAAGAAAAAGAAAAAAAAAAAAAAAAAAACAACAACAACAACAGCAACAGCAACAATAACAATAACGTAATCTTTAAAACTGTTGTATGTTGTGGTGATTCAATATTAATATGTTCAACAACAATTGTACAAATCATCTTTATGCCTCATAGGCTGTATTCAAATTTTCAAAGCTAGCTTTTCTTATATTCTTTGTAACTATTTTTGTGTTCATAATGTTTGGTCAACATTTTCTACTTATGGTGTTGGTCAGTGGTCCATATTTTCCACAAAATAGCCAGCTCTGGCTGATTGAAACGGATGTGAGATCTACACGAGTATAATAAAAAGATTAAAAAAAATTATATTTTGATAATGACGATTAAAGGCTTATTTGACAAATAATTAGAAGTTAACTTTTGATTTTTAATTTATTTTGAATTACATCATTTTTCATATTTTTTACTCATTAAAAAATAAAAAGGTAAAAAAAAATCAAAAAACTTAACTTTTAATTAACTTCTCAAAACACCATTAAGATTGATAGTAATGAATCATGATAGAGGAATCGTGGGTATATGGGAGAAGCACTACGGTGGGGAGGATAATGGGGTGAGAAAAAGTTGGAAGTTCCAAACTAAACAATGTTTGGGACTTTTTTTTTAAGGACTCCCATAATTTCTGTTGGATCTCAATTATTAATGTGTGTATAGGACTCACTCATATATGTATGAGGTCTACATCATTAATGATTGAGATCTAAAAAAAATTATGAGTCTAAAAAAAAAAGATCTCAATCATTGTTGGTTCCAAAATAGTGTGATGAACTATGAGGTGGTGGTTTCAAGTGATAAGATGGGTTGCAGTGTGGAGGTGGTGGAGGTTCTAGATAATAGTTTAAAAATAAAAAAGTAAATAAAAGAAAAAAAAATCTTACCAAAATGATGTATTATGATTTTAATGCTATGTTTAGTGGGGAGATTTAAGAAGGGATTTGGAAAAAGAAATTAAAAAAAGTAGGTGAAATATGAATAAAATATACCTATATTAGTTTCAATGAGACTGTACTTACTACTTTGGGTCTAAATTAGCTTCTCTTCATTGGTTTAAACCACACTTACTACTCAATGAGACTGTATTTACTACTTTATCAGAATCACACTTATTACTCAATGAGATTCTACTTACTACTTTATCAAACTTGATTTATCAACCATTTAAACCACACTTACTAGTCAATGAGACTATACTTACTATTTCATCAGACTTGACTTACTACTTATTTGAATCACACTTACTACTCAATGAGACTTTTCTTACTACTTTATCAGACTTGACTTACCACTCATTTGAATCACACTTACTATTCAATGAGACTCTATTTACTACTGTTAGGTTTTTATTGTTGGCAACTCCGTTTGACAAAACTCCTTTCAGTTGTATTTATTTTCGCACTTTTTATTTCAGTGTTGTTGGCAACTCCGTTTGACAAAACTCCTTTCAGTTGTATTTATTTTTGCACTTTTTATTTCAGTGAGGCTATGAGTTTATTAGATGCGAATCCAACCCGAATCGAGCCATGCAGAGAAGTTTGTGATGTTAATGCTTTCAAGATTGCCACTTCGCTGATTATTACGGGGGTCGAGCTACCCGGTCAGCTCGCAGCCGAAGCAAAATGCAAAATTGCATTCAAAATTGCATGTCTGTCATTGCTCGCTCGAGCCAAGAAGTGCTCGCTCGAGCTAAGGTTTTCTCGCTCGAGCCAAGGAATGCTCGCTCGAGCCAAGGATTGCGTCCACACAAAAACCTGAAAGAAGTGATTGGTCGCTCGAGCCAAGGATCCATCGCTCGAGCCAAGGCACTAGTAGAAATCATGAAAAATACACTCCTCGCTCGAGCCAGCAAAGCTTCACTCGAGCGAGCCTCAGAATCCGGATTTCTCAAGGAGTTTGTTTTCTTCCCAATTTAGGATTACTTTTGGTTCTCTATAAATACTTGGTTTTCTCCCAAAACTAAGGTATTCATTGAATTCCTCCAGATCTTCTTTTTGGTTCGTGAAGGTTTATATCTGGGGATATTTTGTTATTTTTCTTTGATGTTTTATTGAGTATTCAACTCATGATTTAAAGAGAGTACATCAAAGGTTTGTTTGTTATACACAAAAGAGAGAGTTGTTCTTCAGTTGTGGATTCTGAAGAATTCGAGCCTGAAGCTTTGGTGGAATCCGGAGTGGCTCATCAGAAAGACAATTCCGTGGTGAAGATGGGGTTGGAAGAGGCACATAGAGGTTGGTTCAATTAGACGTTGTGGATTCACTAGGTAATTGAGAGTACACCTGTGGAACTCCTTTAATTCTTCTTAGTGGATTGTCTTGTGGCAGTTGCACGTGGTTTTTTTATCACAATTGGAGGTGTCCAATTGTGGTTTTTCCACGTAAAAATCGTTGTGTCGATTTGTCTTTGATTGTTTGATTGGGATTGTTATATTCTGCTTAAAATTGATACATAATCACAAATCAATATCTAGGGGTTTCTAGATTTTTCAACTACTTTATCAGACTTGACTTACCACTCATTTAAGCCACACTAACTACTCAATGAGACTGTACTTACTACTTTATCAACTTGACTTATCACTCATTTAAACAATACTTACTACTCAATAAGACTATACTTATTACTTTATTAGACTTGACTTATCAATTATTTAAACTAAACTTAAGACTACATTTACTATTTCATCAAACTTGATTTTTTTTTCTTACCACTTGAATCTCAAAATTTTTCTTTTAACTAGGTGGAATGTTGTTCCAACAAAACATAAAAATTTATAAATTCAAAATATAATAGAAGTGAAAGTAAAAAGAGAGAGATTTACCTAAGAAGTTCCAAATCAACTACAATTCTATCTTAAAATCTTCAAAAGTTTTAGAAATGAACATCAAATTTTGTTTATGGAATCCTCGAATGAATTTGAAATTTTCCTATATTTTGTTAATCATATTTCTCATTAATTGCATTTATTGTGGTAGATGAAAAAGATACTAGGTTTCATTTATTGCCATCAAGTAGATAAATAAAAAAAAAATTACATTCCATAAAAATTATAATAAAATTTATAAATTTCATATTTATTTTGTACATTTTTTTTTGTTTACATTCTATTTTATAAATTTTATATTTATTTTAGAGGTTAGGTTCATTTTATTAATGTTTGAATGGTAAGTGTAGTTATGTGGAATAGTGAGTACAACCATATCAACTATAAGTGTGTTTAGTTGTTGTGGTAAGTTGGAAACTATTCATTTAAACCATACTTACTATTTTATCAGACTTACTTACCACTCATTTAAACCACCCTTGCTACTCAATGAGACTCTACTTATTACTCAACAATCTTATCTTCAAATATTCAAAATTTTTAAAAATAAACATAAAATTTAGTTCATGGAATCCTCAAATAAATTTTAAATTTTCCTATATTTTATTAATTATATTTCTTCATTAATTGCATTTATTATTTTTAAGTGTGGTAAATGAAAAGGAAACTAGGTTTCATTTATTGCCATTAAGTAGATAAATAAATAAATAAATAAAATCATATTTCATAAAATGTAATAAATTATAATAAAATGTATAAAATTCACATTTATTTTGTATATTTTTTTCTTAAATTCTATTTTATAAATTTTATATTTATTTTAGAGGTTTTGAAAATTTATTATAACTTAATTTTTTAAGTTTACCTGTTACCTGAATGACAGGTTAAGTGTATTTTATTAATAATTGAATGGTAAGTATAGTTATTAAAAATAGTAAGTATAAAATTCATATCAAATAGTAAGTGTACTTAGTTATTGTTGTAAGTTAAAAATCACTTTTTGGTTTCAAAACCTACAGCGATCCCGGTTCTTCTTCCCTTGGTTGTTGTATCTAGACTTAGTTCCGTGGATACCATTTGTTGTTTTGATCTTGTCCCTATCCTTCAAATCTTTAAATTTGAGTTATAGAATGTTTCGGACTTGTTTGTTCCAGGTTGGTTGTGTTTGGGAGCCTTAGGTTGCTACCTAGAATTTTGAACCTTCGCTCGAGCGAGCTCTTTGTTTTGGTCTTTCGCTCAAGCCAGGATTTTGTCGCTCGAGCAAGAGTGGAGTCTTTGTGTCTGGTGGCTCAAGCCAGGGTGGATTCGCTCGAGCATGCGTCTGCGTCTGGGTTTAGACCTAAGAGTTGTGTTTCTTGGCTCGAGCGAGCTTTTCTTCGCTCGAGCGAGGGCAGTTTCTTGTATCTGGTCACTCGAGCGACCAATCCTTCGCTCGAGCGAGACTGTTTATATTAGTTAGCAGCAGCCGGGGAAAACATCACTTTTTCATCCCCTTTTCTTTTTGAAACCCTAGATATGAGACTCTCTCTCTCTCTAAACCCACCTTCTCTCTAGATTTTCATCTCCTTTTAGTGTGAATCCATCCTGGGCTATTTGTAAGAAAGATAGAGGGTGGTTTGGGCTTCGTTCTAATCTGAAGAATAGTGGATTTGGAACACTTTGATTCCGGGTCATCTTCTCCATTTGAGTTCTCCATTTGAGGTAGGGATTTTCCTTGTTTCTTTTCAATACTCCATCTATAGATAGACATGTGATAGTTTTTGTATTGCATAAAAACATTATATCATGTTGGATTTGTTAAAAATCATGAGGTTGAACCTTGGGTTGGTTGTTGGATTTGGGTTTATTATCGTTAGTTATGGTTTAGGCTAATTGGGGTGTTAATTAGCATGTTGTTGTTGAAAGGAGAGGAAACCCTAATTTTATTTGATTTAATAAATTAATAGAAGGGTTTTGATCATTGGACAAATACTTATGTATTTTGGGTCTTAAACGTGATTATTGTTGTTGATAGTTGAACCTTTTAGGTCAATATTGAGAGAGAGTGAGGAAAACCCTAATTTAATGATTATGACTTAATTCGCATAATTAAATTGGAATGGCTTTGAAAAGAATGTAGTGGATCAAAATGAGGTATGGTCTTATTGTCCATGGAATAGAATTTGTGAAAACAAAAGGTATGAGAATTGGATTGTTGTAATGTGAGTGTTGAACACACGTATGGGGAGGTTGTATCTTAAACTACCATGTTAATGTTGTTGTTGGGTTTGTGATCTCATGATGATTAAGTCTTTTAATAGATGTACTAAATACTTGTATCTAGTGGATTTGTCCTTGGTCATCGGTAGAGGATGACACGGTTGCATTGAATTGTCGTGTATACATTACACCATTGTTGATTGAACATCGTATGTGATGAAATGTTGAGATACATTATATATGTATACTTGTTAAGGAGGAGAGAGGGGTTGTACTCCAGTGTGTGTGAGAAGATAGGGGATGGACTCCACACACCTATGTGTTCCTATATCTTAACACATTGTTTATATTTTGATAGTTTATGTGTATGTTTTACACATGTTGATTATACCTTGTTGTATTGTGGCTGTTGGTGTTATACCCTGTGCTAATAATCAGAGGTACCATTACCTTCCAGCTAGCTCCTGGAGAACTGTATGCGCTGATAATCTAAGGTACCACACCCTTCCAGCTAGCGCCTGGTAAACTGGTAGTTCGTTGTGAGAAGTGTATCTTTGGCTTACTACGCACATAGCTAGTAGAGCAAAGTTTTGTTGTTATTGTTTCAGTGTATCTGGAAACATTGTGGATTGTGTTGGTTATGGTTTTGGAGGGCCGAGTTGCCTCATTGGTTTATCTTATGCATGTAGTTGAGTTGTTATCTCCCTTTATAAAGGTATGCATGTATAGTTATGATAGATTTGGGATTGAACTGAAATGCCCTTTTATCTTTTGGAAGTGTAAAGAAAATCAAACATTTTAGAAATATGTTTTGAAAAGGCACATCTGTTGTATGTGTGGGAAATGGGATAGAGTAATGGGCTTAGTGAATCTATTTTCTTAAGTAGTTGTTAATGTTATAAAAGATTGTGAACGGGGGCTAATGAAAGGAAAAAGGAAAGATGAATCGCTTATAGCGTTGAATGAAATAGTTGTTTTTGAGAAAAGTATATATAAATATATATTTTGTATAAACTGTCACATTATTATCCTAGTATGAGAATGAGTGCACATGATCATAGCTATCTGTAATGTTTGTTATTGTTGAGGATCATATTAAGATCCCTACTGGACTATATGTTCATCCCACGTTGTTGAATCTTTTTCAGGTATTTAGCAGGATGTGCTACAAGATTTGGATCTTCTTCACGGGGCCTGTAACGCCCTCAAAATTTAGCCCATTAAATATAAAACATAACATACATTATTAAAAGAAAACATTATATTATTTCATTCATCAGAATATTACGAAATAAAACATCAAAATAAATGCCCTACGGGCTTACATCTTGCCAAGCCAACACTTGGACACAATTCCATGAGTTCTAACTCAAAACAAATAAAGCCCTAGGCTTGAATGTTTACATAGTTCAAATAAAACAACTAAAACATATAAAGCAAGTCTTCAAGTCCAAATTCTCACAAGCTAAGTCTTTGGAGGTAGTGAACCACCTGAACCTGAAAATGAAGTTCCCATATAGGGTGAGCCACAGCCCAGTAGAGAAATACTAAACCAAGCATAAAAATTAACTAAAGCAGTAGCACCCGATACATGGTTAACACAAGGTAATCAATTTAAAATTTTATGACACGAATGTCTACATTGTCTATGACACATGGTCTATGACACAATACATCCTCCATTTATACAGACATGGCTCAGAACCTGGCCAAACAACTCAACAAGGATAACAGATCAGGTTGAACCTTTCTTATTACAAAATAAGCACACATGCTGGTGTTATAACAATCTCAATCAAATCCACTTCCATACTTCCCTATTGATACACATGGTGGTGATGTATCATATCAACAACTAATAGAATTATTTCTATTATCAATAAGCACCCACATATATGATGCTACTGGAGTCCATCCCCTATCTCCTCCCAACAAATCCGGTTTAGAGGTCCATCCCCTATCTTCCCCTAAACCGTGGAGTTCATCCCCTATCTCCTCCAAAACCAAATGCATATGCAACATAATCAATACTTGACATACACAACACATAATCAATACACGAATATTCTGTATTAATTCAACAGTCAAATAAATGACTCAATTTCAGTTATACCTAAGCCGCATGCAAGGTCTACAACAATTAATGGCTATCCTCCACCGATAGCCCAAAACAATTATTTCTAAACAAGAAATAAATATAACAACACAATGAAATTTCATCATCCTCATAGGTAAGTATTTAAACTACCCAATTATATAGTTAAATCACTAAATTCTCCAATCTCATGAATTAAACCCAATATCACAATTTTCCCTTAAATTAATTGTATAAATTAATCTATGACAAACCCTAAGGTTTCTCCCAAAATTCCCACACTACCCCCACATACCAGAATACCACCACTTAGGATTAAAACGTATAAATGGAGTAGGAAATCCCTACCTCGAAGAAATACTCAAAGAGAGGGAAGATGAAGACGATGCCCAAACTTCAAAGTGCTCCAAACCAACAATTGCTCAGATTAAATGAAAGCACTCACTCTCCTCTATCTTATTTGTGAAGGAACTAGGGTAAAAATCCACTCTAGATAGATCAATCCTAGGAGAGAAGGTGAGTTGGGAGAGAGAGAACTCGTAACCTAGGGTTTCATAAACTGAAAGAGGTCAAAATGATCTCAAACACGCCGCTGCGTATTTAAACAAAATAGGCTCGCCGAGTGAAGACCCGCCGCCGAGCGACTGCATACGTAAAATCTCGCCGAGCAAGAAAGGCTCGCCGAGCCAAGAACAAAACAGTTCGCCGAGCGAAGATAAGCTCGCCGAGCTAGCGAACATCGCTCTCGTGTCAAGAATCGACGCAATCCTCGCTCGAGCCAAGAAAGGCTCGCTCGAGCGACGGACCAAAAACAAAAGCCTCGCTCGAGCGAAGAGAAGCTCGCTCAAGCGACCAAGCAGAAAACTGGACAGCAACACTTGGTTTCTAAACCCAACCAACCTATAATCAACCTGCCCAACAAATCCCATAACTCACAACTGAAGAAATAAAGGACAACATCAACAACAATATGACAACGGAATCCACGGAACATAAGTCCGGATACAATAATCAAATGGGAAAAGACCGGGGTCGCTATAGGGCCTCTTTGTTGTTGGCGGAATGCCATATGTGTAAAAGGGTTACACCCTTCATTTGATTTATTGTTGTAAGCCTAAGGGCAATTTATTTAGAATGCTCATGTTGTATTTAATTTTCATTCGAATGAGAGAATTGTTGTTCATTACTTTTATTGAACATTTGAGTTTATTTCCGCATGTTATCTTCGAAATTGAATTAAGTTAAGGAACTTGGTAATGACTTCGAGTAATAAAAAGTGGGGCGTGACAAAACCATTGAAAACTACCTTATTTTTTATGAAACTATCTAGATTTCTTAACCTGGTTTTAATTATTACCAATCTATGGTTAGATTTATTTTACTTTTAGATCTAATGGTCCAAATTTATTTATGTATGGTACATAAAAGCTACCTTCATGTATCATAGAAAAATTCACGTGCACATATACATATACATAGCCCAAGCATTTATTGCATGACCCTATATCGTGCTCGTTCCTTAATTTATCAATTAATATTAAAAATTAATACCAAGCTTATTTTTGAAAAAATATAAGATACAGAACATATGTTATTGTATTTATGAGAAACAACAAATTAACAATGTTATATAATGTTTTAAAATTATTAAATAATTATTCCATCAAAATATTAATTCTTACATTTGATTAACTAAAAATCTGAAGGTGTTTGGAGTCAATATACTAATTCTATTATAAATTCTTATGATTATATAAGAGTGCAGATAAAAGTGAAAGTTCTGGATTTTTGGTAAAGTGAAAGATTACAGATAAACACTTTTAGGTAATAGTTAATTAACTAAATAAAGGTGGAATGAAATCAAATGGTCATTATATGGTGGCAGTGGTGGTGATGAGGATGACCATGGTAGTTGGGGTTGCAGTGGTGGTAGCGACGACAATGATAGTGTGGTCATAGCAGTGATATCGATGCTTGTGTGTAAACAAATTATAAATTTAACTAACATAAAATAAATTTTCTATTATTTAAAATTGTCTGAACTTTTAACTTAAATTCAAGAGTCATTTAAATTTATATAAGTTTCAAATGAGCTTGATTAGGCTAGTGGTGATTGTTGGGCTTTGATACCACTTGTGCTTATTTCTTCTAATTATGGAGGTTATATGCAGTTTATTTTTTTTCCTAGTTTGGGCTAGTGGTGATTGTTGTTAGGTATGATGACTGTTGATATAGCAACCCCGGTCTTTTCCTATTTGATTACTGTATCCGGACTTAGGTTCCTTGGATCTTATCATTGTATAATTGTTGCTGTCGTCCTTTATTTTCTCATTTGAGTTATAGGATGTGTTGGGCAGGTTTGTTTCAGGTTGGTTGGGTCCGGAAACCAAGTGTTGCTGTCCAGTTTTTGGGTTGGTCACTCGAGCGAGGGTTGAGTTTTGTCTCTGGTGGCTCGAGCCAGGTTTTCTTCGCTCGAGCGAGAGATTGTGTCTGGTATAGACCTGAGAGCAGTGTTTCTTCGCCGGCGAAGCTTTTCTTCTTCGGCGAAGCGAGGTGTATGTTTCGAAGTTCTTCGCCGAGCGAGCATTCTGTCGCCGAGCATGCTTCGGGTTGCGCACTGAAGCATTGCATTTTTGGCTCGAGCGAGCTTTTCTTCGCCGAGCGAGACTTTCTTGTTCAGTCGCCGGCGACCATGTCTTCGCTCGAGCGAGCCTGTTTAGTTTATATAGGCAGCAGCGGGTTTTTGGACAGTTTTTCATCTTCTTTTTGGATTCCAAACCCTAGGACCGACTTCTCTCTCTCCCTACTCACCTTTTCTCTTAGGTTTGATCTATTTAGAGTGCGTTTCTACCCTAGTTGCTTTATTAAAAAGGTAATGTGGGTCGAGGGCTTCAGTTTAATCTGAACAATCTTGGAGTTGGAGCACTTTGAGTTTGGGTCATCATCTTCGCCTTCTCTTTTTGGGTTATTTCTTCGAGGTAGGGATTTCCTACTCCAATTTATGAGTTTTGTTCTAAGTTTTGGTATTTTGATATGTTGGGGGTATTTTGGTAATTTTGGGAAAAACCCTAAGTGTTTAAATAAATTGAATTGTATATTTAATTTAAGGAACATTGGGAAATTTGTTAAATTCATGAAATTGAGGAATTTATTGATTAAATGGGGTAATTGGTTAATTTAATTTCCAATCTAGAGATAACTGTTTTGGGCTATCGGTGGAGGATAGTCATGATTGTTGTAGACATTGCATGTGGATTAGGGATAACTGAAACTAATCTCATTGGCTAAGTCATTAATTTTGACTGTTGAATTAATACAGACATTATGTGTATTGATTGTTTGTTGTATATGTTATGTGCTTACATACATGTATTGGTTGAGCATTGCATATGCATATTGTGTGGGAGGAGATAGGGGATGTACTCCACGGTTTAGGGGAAGATAGGGGATGGACTCCATTAGCATCACTTTTATGTGTGCTTATTTATATTGAAGTGTTTTATTGTTTGGGAGAAGATAGGGGATGGACTCCATTAGCATCACTTTTATGTGTGCTTATTTATATTGAAGTGTTTTATTGATACAGCACTAAAATGTGTATCAAACTGGAAGTATGAAGTGTTTTGATGTGAGCTTGAGTCTCATTTATTATGTTGAGATTGGAAGTAATGTACTGTGTCATACAAATTCACTGTTATAGTTTGGCCAGGTTCTGAGCCATATTGGTAAAAAGGAAAAGTTGAATAACTAATGGAAAGTGAAACTGATAATTTGTATTATCCATCTATTGAATGCTATTGCTTTATTCAATGCTTATATTTGGTTTAGTATATTTCTACTAGGCTGTGGCTCACCCTATATGGGAACATCATTTTCAGGTCCAGGTGATTCACTATCTCCAAGGACTTAGCTTGGAAGGATTTGGACAATGAAGCCTTGTTTTAGTTATTTGTTTTTATTTGAATTACATGTAAACATTCAAGCCTAGGGCTTTATTTGTATTTGAGTTAGAACTCATATTTTTGTGTCCAAGTGTTGGCTTGGCAGGATGTAAGCCCGTAGGGCATTTATTTTGGATGTTATATGTAATGTCTTTATTTAGGATACTCTGATGAATGAATTATGGTTTATTTTCTTAAGTAATGCATCGTATTACTGTGTATGTTATGGGTTATATTTTGAGGGCGTTACAGTTGACTTTCTACTTATTATTACAACTTTTGTTATTCAGCCTTCGTTTGAGTAGCTCCATTTAGGAATTTTTTTTTTATTTTTTTGTTTGTTTGTTTGGATGTGATAATTGTGAGTGAAAAAATAAAATGATTATAATTTCGATTTGATATTTTGTCTTATAGATACAAGTAGTTTATTTTATCTTTTTGTGTCAATTTAGCCACTTTAACCCTTCTCAAACAAGACCTAAATTCGATGTAATTACTCTTTTACTAATTTTAAATACTGAATTGAGTTATCAATTATCGCCTAAACTAAGATTTGACTATAAAACGAACTTGATACCATTGTTGAATTTTACCAACATTGTTTGGTTGTTATGTGGCCTCTCATATTGTATGATAAGTCCCCACCTTATGCATACCTATAGAGTTTGTTGTACAGATATGCTAAATTCATATCGAAGAGCATTGTAGAAATCTCAATGTTACTTAGGCCAGGTTAACAATTTCACCACGGACAACTGTAACAACGCCCGCGGGGGACCTCGCTACAGTTCGGACTCGATTTTGTTGCGGTTCCGAATCTCGAACCAAAGAGTCCAAATCCGGCAAATCGTTTTGAAGAAAAAAAATAGATTTTTTGAAAGAAGTGCCAAACATTGACTGCTTTGCCAGATAACAGAGTCGCCACCTAAATATTTTTTAAAATGGGAAATTTAGGAAACCCTAACTCGGCGCCAAAGGCCACGTGTCCGTCATCACCAAAGTTGGCTCGGTAACTTGGGTACGATTAGGGAAGGTCACATCGTGAGCACCCCCTCTTGCCCGGTCAAAGACCAGCCTCTACTAACCATGATATCTGTTTTTGAAAACTTTGTGAGTCCTTATTCCGGTTTTTAGCCTAGGTTACTATATGATGCTCACAGCAAACAAGTATAGACTGGGCCGTCTGAATTGGAACAAAACATTTCATGTTTGTTTGTTTGAAAATGGTGTGATGGTGCTACCCACAGGTAGGCTAAAATGCGGATTTGCCACCCTCGAGTGGGCTTAAGAAAACATGATTTTGCCACTATCTAGTGGGCTTAAAACAAACAGTCGATGAATTATTCCAATTCAGATAACTCAACCTCCACCCACAGGCATTCAAGGCAGTTATATCACATAAGCACATAGCCTCATGGTAAGCATGCTATCATGGCAACACTCACACGCATGCAAAGATGCTAAAGCATAACAACTCACCAAGTACTCCAAGCCAAAACAGAAAACTGATTAGAAATCATGCATGATCCTACATATACAGAAATGCCTAATGCAACACATGCAAAATGCAACTATAGCAGGCTCGGCTATTCTAAACATGGCATGTGAGATGCAACAGCTATCATATATTCAATTTGAAATTGAAATACAGATGCAGTTTGTATGATGCGCCGAGCCCGGTGCGTGCAATACAGATGAATGATGCAAACATGCTGTCATACTGTATGCTAATTGAGATATGCCCTATATCTAACCATTTTAAGCGGATAAATAAAAGGGAGAAAGAAATGGAGGTTGGAAGACATACATCACACTCACACACCCTTATTACAACATTGCCCTCGCGCAGAGGGTCCGAATAAATAATAATACAGTCCGAATCAAAAGAATATTACAGTCCGAAATATACAGATTTCTAATTAATTAACAAATTAAACTAAGAAAGTCAGAACCGGCCGCAGCGCCGTGGAGCCGCCTTGCTATGATGAACAAAGGCTTTACTGGTCAGCCTCGGAAATCCACCGATGCCCCAATTAGCCTCTGTTTGCAGTATTTCTCGAAATGCGCGCCAGACTCCGGAAAGTTGTTGATCCTTAATTTTGCTGCAACAGAGAGCAGGAAAAGGGCATAGCAATGTATTTTCACAAATATATGCATGCCTCGATCCTCGTGCCACCAATCACGCATACCGATGCATGATAGCAGAGGAGTCGGATTGCACAACTAAATATGGGATGAATGCAGATAAAACCTAACTCCGTCATGGGTAATCCGGAGTGGTGGTGACTTGGGAATTGAGGCCCGTTCTGTTACTCGGAGTACAAAACGTACCTCGTTTCCCGTGCAATATGCATGATATGCATGAAATGCAACTAATATACAACCTAGCATGCTCAATGCTATGAAAATGAGATGAAAATGAGACGCCTCGAAAAGCGTGCACACGGGCACGCAAATCGAGGCGATGATATGAAATGCAAATCGGGTAAACCGGTGCCTCGAAATGCGCATACACCGCACGCAAACCGAGGCGATGATATGAAGTGAAAATCAGATAAAACCGAGGGGCCTCGAAATACGTGCATACGGGAAGCCAAACCGAGGCAATGACGTGAAATGGAAAATCGGATAATCGGTTTCAAATGCGCACACGTGCACGCAAGCCGAGGCGATGACAAAATGCAAATCAGGTAAAACTGAAGTGCCTCGAAATGCGTGTACACAGGCACGCAAGCCGAGGCGATGACAAAAATGCAAATCGGATAAAACCGAAGTGCCTCGAAATGCGTGCACACAGGCACACAAGCCGAGGCGATGACAAAATGCAAATCGGGTAAAATCGAAGTGCCTTAAAATGCGTGCACACAGGCACACAAACCGAGGCGATGATAAAAATGCAAATCGGATAAAACCGAAGTGCCTCGAAATGCGCGCTCACGGGCACACAAACCGAGGAATGGCCCGAAGGCATGAAATGGCATACGGAATGCGAATTGGGCTTACGCTAACATGAGAGGGCCTCAGCCCCACTCACATAAGCTGCCGTCGGATAAAAATGAAGTGCCTCGAAATGCGTGCACACGGGCACGCAAACCGAGGCAATGGCATACAAGATGAAAATGCAAATTGGGCTTACGTCAACATGAGAGGGCCTCAACCACACTCACATAGGCTGCCGTCGGATAAAAATGAAGTGCCTCGAAATGCGTGCTGCAGACGCATAAACCGAGGCGAGGCTCTAAAGCACCAAAATGACATGCGAATGAGATGTAGCAAATGGCATAAGGAAGATGCAAAATTCAGCAACTAAGATAATGCAAAAACAGCCCCCAAATTATGATAAAATTGCAACCGATGCCCAAAATGCGATGAAATGCACCCGAAATGGCCTACAGCCCTATTAAACATACAGAATATGGACATGGAATGCAAAACAGTGGCAAGGCAGCCCCTAAACTAGCATTTTATCAGCACAAAGCAAGGCCAAATAATGCTCACAAGTATGGAAACAAAAGCTTGCAAAAATACGGTAAAAGAGGGGAATTACAAAGCAAGTGATATGTACAATGCTCAAACCCAAAAAATCAGTTCTACAACATTGAAGATGGAACAAAAATATGCACAAATTCAACAGATGACAACCTCTAAATCAGTATGTATATATGCTAAACATAGCATGCAAAAAGGGGCTATAAAGAGAGGTATCATGAGCAATGACCAAAAAACTTTAGACCCTTAATAAAACTTGAAGAATAGGCCAAAAAAAGACACTTCCTAAGCCTGATGAAGGCCAGAAACAGAAGCTAGAATGGCCTAAACAAACATGCAAATTTACGGAAAATTTGATGGATTTCAAAGGAAGTACCAAAAATATACACCAAATGTCTTAAGACCCTAAACAAAATATGACAAGGAGACAAAAATAAGGCTCTCTCTAGGCCTGATGAAGGCTGAAATCCGAAGCATGGTGAGCTTAAAAAGGCATGCAAAATAATGAACCAAAGAGAGGTCTTGAGACAAGTAGTATATAGAAAATTCAAACAGCAAAATTTCCTTCTACAACATTGAAGAGGAGCCCAAAATATGCATATTTACAGTAGATGTCATGCTCAAAATCAGATTACTCATGAGCCAAACAAAGCATGCAAAATAATGGCATAAAGAGTGATATTGAAACAAGTGCATCATAGAGGGCTCAAACAGGGTTGAGCCCTTAAACAAACATGTAGAATAGCTCAAAATAAGGCCCCTTTCAGTTAGGGCCGGAGCTCAAAACAGTGAGAAAGTGGGCTAAGAAATTGTTGCAAGAATGAGCTAGAAAAGAGGGAAAGTGAACTTACCCTTGAAGACCAATACTTTGACTACTTCTTGGACCAACTTTGATGACTTCAAGCTTCTGGAATCCCTCCCTTGCTGCTGGAAATGGAGTGGTGATGATAGAGCTTGAAGATGATGAAGAAAATGGGACCAAAACTTGAAGAAAAAGACTTGGATGCTTGAAGCTTTTTTGGAAGAGAGGAAAGGAGGAGATCAATATGCAAGACTCAAAGGATTTTTCTCACCCCTAAATCAGCTGGTGCCGTTGGTTTATATGGCCAAGAAGGTGGAAATATCTTTCCCCAAATATCTAGATATTTCGAGGGCAAAATATCTAGATATTTTGAGGGCAAAAACAAAAAGATTTTGTTCGGCCACGAAGTGGGCATCTGAGACCGCAGTGTTCCTCGGAATGATGAAACAGAGGTACCTGCCAAAATTGAACAAAAACTAATGCGAAACGAAAGCTCGGGGACCAAAACCGCGCGGGGTCCCGAAAATGGGTTGCCGGGCACCGAAAGTGGCGTTCGGCCACGAAGTGGGTATCAGAGACCCCAGTGTCCCTCGGAAGGACCAAACAGAGGTGTCTGCCAAAAATGAACAGACATCGATGCAAAATGAATGCTCGGGGCCAAAACTGCGTGGTTCGGGATCCCGAAAATGGGCTGCCGGGCACCGGAAGTGGTGTTCGGCTGCGAAGTGGGTTTCTGAGCCCCCAGTGTCCCTCGGAAGGACCAACCAGAGGTGTCTGCCAAAAACCGGAGAAATCGGAGATGGTTGGGCGGTCCCGAACCGAGGCACACGGCCTGACGGCTCCGAAAACCGGGAACCGGGCCCGAATGGGGCAAATGGCTCTACGGCCAAAAAAGTAGCTCACGGCCATCCGGGAGATAGTCTACGGACCACTCTTCCTCAGAAAGAAAACAGAGAAAACCGAGTCCGGTTCGCAAACTGAGGCAAGGCACATAAGAGAGTTCGGAAGTTCGGAGGCAGGCGCGACGGCCGACTCGAGACTTCGAACGAAAGACAAGATGCAACATCACCGAAGCGCTCAATCGGTGACGCCCGAAGTCTTAAGGTCGGTCAAAAATGGGGTGTCTCAGTTGCCCCTCTTGACGTAACTCTAAGTCAAGAAGTGACGGAGTGAATGTCAAAGCCCGAGACGACCCATTTTTGACAAGGCCAAGACTTAGACAATCATACAAGATAAATAGAGATATGTATGCCCAGCAGTGGGGCAAATGCAAATGATATGCAAGAAGCCGATGTAACAGATGTTCAGGCAAATGCAAAGAAGTCAGAATGAAGCAAGTATTGACAAATAGATGCAACAGCTTTTAAGCAAGAATGCAAAGCAAACTACATTTCATGCGCTTAGGAATGTGGAGAATTATTCAATTCTCGCCGCTGCCTCACGGAGAAGATACGATACCGCGATTCGTCCGGCCGAATGATACAAAGGCACAAAATAGTGCGATACGCTAAACAAGCGATTGATTTGAAATGCACAAGACAAGGCGATACGCAAAACAATATGATTGATTATCTCACAAAATAAAGGCGATGCGCGAAAACAAATAGCGATCGATTTGAAATGCACAAGATGCGCAAAAACAAATACGACGATTGAAATGCACAAGATAAAGGCGATACGCAAAACAAGCGATCGATTTGAAATGCACAAGATAAAGGCGATGCGCGAAATAAATACGATTGATAAACCGACAAAAATAAAGGCGACACGCAAACAAATATGATCGATTTGAAATGCACAAGATAGTGCGATTGAGGTACGCAAAATAGCGCGATTGATAAACTGCACAAAACAGTGCGATACGCTAAACAGCGCGATTGAAATGTAATGCACTAACAAGTGCAGGTGAAGTGTGCATGACAATGCGAGTAATGAGCATGGTGTGATCGATACACAAAATGAGCAGAGTATGATAGATATACTAATGGTGAACACAAAATGTGATAGATGCACTAAGTGAACGAGTATGATGGATATACTAAAGGTGTGTGATGGATACACAAAATGTGATATAGAAAATGAGAATGTGTGTGATAGATACACAAAAGTGAATGAAGTGTGATTGATACACTAAAATGAGAGAAGTGTGATCGATACACTAAGTGAAATGAGAAAGAAACTTGACAGGTACAATGCAATACAATGCATGATGCTTACGGAAAGCAATAAATGGACAAAACGGCGCTTTTAGAAAGTACCTCATGAGGTGAGTGGCGGTGAACCGCTCTTCTCCAACGGGGATCTCCCCTCGTCTTTGTTCAACACTTTACCTTGAACTAACAAGATAAAGGCTTTGGAATATCGACAAGTAACAACATCTCGCATGTAAGAGCTACTACCGCCGCTTGTTTTCCGATCATATTCACAACTTTCCTATTCTCCAACGGGGTGACAGACTAGGTTGGTTCAAGATCCGTAATCGAGGCGCATACACATGCTATCTCAATCTATGGGGCCGCCATACAGATTTCAAGCCGAGGACATGCCTCCGGGTATTTAAACCAGACTCTAGTCTCGAAATCCCGAACCTTATGCTTCTAGGCCACGGCCATTCAACTCTAGTTTCCACCGTCGCAGCTTGGTCTCCTAGGAACTCATCGCAAACACGCCCAAGATGCCTCCGCAGGAATGGTACTCGGGAGAGCACTTCGACGCCATTCGCTTGAAGTAGACTTGATTTTGAGCTTGAGGTAGAGGCACACTCATACTGAACATTGGCAAGACTCAAGAGGTACACACGAGTATAGTCTCTAACTTCATCAAGTTGGAACAAACTCGATGCTCGACATTTTCCTCTTTTGCTTTTGCTTTGCGCACCAAACGCATAGCTTCAGATAGGTCCTGGTTTCACTGTTCTCACATGACCTGGGTTGAACCCTGCGGTTTTATGAAAGAACAAATTCTGTTTTGCACAAATGTGGAGAACGGCACGGCACTCGGAGCACAAAACGATTTTATTTTTGAAATTAAGAGATGAGTTTTCGACTAGGTATTGAGCCTATGACTGGACACAGCAAAACGACTCAACAAGGAAATAAAAGGCACGCAACCTAGACACATCGAGTAACACTCGAGACGACTCAAAACAAGGATCGAGATAAAACAAAAAGACACGACACTCGACGCACAGGAGCCTGTTTCACCGGTATGTTTCCCATCCTTTCTTATTTGTGATTCTCACATCACTCGCCCTCAAGCTCGCTTTTCTGAAAAAGCCCTTTTCTCACTTTTTCTCTCATCGCACATCTCTCTATTCTTCAATCTCTCATTTTTCATCCCTCCCCTGGGTGGTTGATGGATAAATAGCAAGTTGTGGGCTCAGGCCCCTAGCATTCAGCTAGATCCTTCTTCTTCTGCATGCAGCTAATGAGTTTCTCCCACAAAGGGGTTGTGCTACAACTGGGTGTGTAGCAAATTTGTAGCTGACATCGATTGATGATGCTCTGCTTGGAGTTCGGACATGATCAGATCCGTCTAGATGAGGGAGTGGAATATCTTGGCCCATTCTAGTTCGTGCTTCGCACTCAGCTTGATACCTCGTTGCGTGGAGGATGTGAGAGAGCCTTCAGCACTTTGTTGTTAGCTTCCGTTGTGCCCTCTTCCGGCAGGTAGAGCGCCTTTCTTGGCAAGTATGGTGCCCTTTCTGGCAAATGCATTAGCTACGGGGAAAAGACAGAACACCTGACTCAATTGTGCCCCTAGTTCATCATTTTGACCATTTTTTATTTTTGAGCTTTCTCCTAAAAAATTTTGACCAAAATGAGAGTTAGATTAACATGTTTGTTCGATTTTTGATTTGAAATCATGCAGTTCAGGCTATGAGCACTGAAAATTTTCCTTTTTTGGGTCCAAGAAAATGGTCCAGTTTTGGAAAATGAAACAATTTTCGAGAAAATTAGTCAACCTCAGTAAAAATTCTCAAAAACTATTTTTGCAAACGGCCAATGCACAACAAGCGCGGAACCTACTCTTGAGATGCACAACCTCGAACTGGAGGAAAATCGCCTTGCTTGAGGAGGGTTGCATGGCAACGGAAAGTTGCCCTTGTTTGAACCAAACGGCAATGGCGTTGAATGGCAACGGAAAGTTGCCCCTTGTTTGGATGGCGTCAAAGACACTATAATCACCCTCGAGTGATGATGACAACCGAACTCTCGATACAGAGAATGCAAAGATGATCAAAACCATTACATGGACACAATCGAATTTGAATCGCTTTACTACCGGACTTCGTGATGAAGTTGCCTACGATCCCAAACATGAGAATCAAGCCTTACGAGTTCGGGGTTAAGGTACACTCTGTATTAACCTCTCCTTTTATGCTCTAACTTTTGCCAAGGCGCTGTGTTTTCGACCTTGCGAGCTTTGTTCTTTCTTCTTTTTCGTTTTTTTTCTTTTTTTCTTTCTTCTTTTTTTTTTTTTCCTTTCTTTCATTTTTTCCCCTATTTCAATTTTTGTACCTTTGCATTTTTTTTCTTTTTTTTTTCATTCTTTTCTTCGCTCTATCTTTTGCCTGGGTCGCCCTTCCGAGTTTTCGGCCCAGCGAGCCTCCCAAAGGGTAAAAGTGTAACAAGTCCATGCCAAATGGTTTTGAGATTGAAGCCCTCTCAGATCCGTGAGAGTGGTCATGTATTGACTTCATGAAGGGTCCATCTTCGGCTCTTCGAGCATATGGATATTTTTTTGCCCTTAGTTCGAGGGGTGCTTCTGCTCTAGCCTTGCAAGCTTCTTCTGATGAGGTCTGACCTTCTTGATCTAACTTTGGTGCCTCATGTTCGAGGGCTGCTTCAAATCTAGCCACACAGGCCTTACATTGTAGTCGACCGTTGAACATTCTCAACTGAAGTTCAAGGTGTTGAAAGTAGAGGGGTTGAGTCTCGAGGCTGAGAGCGATCCTAAGCTGCGCAATCTCAAGAGCGATTCCACACATGTCTTCGCAGGACCGCGCAAAATATTTTTTGAAAGCTTTTAAGAAAGCGACAATCGCCATACCAAGAAGTGTAGGACCAATCTGGATCAAAGCTAGGGTCCTTCTCAGTACTCACGCTAACAAGCATGATTTCATTCATTAAGGGCTTAGCACGCCTTTCTTTCTCTCATTTGATCAAAGTTTTGCAAATCCCGAGGAATTCCTTCCTCTTTATTTTTCACCGCAGTGTTCAAAAGTTTTGAAAAACTCAGTCATTACAATGACTTCAAGGCACAAGAGAGCAGTGGAATGCATCATCATTTCATTCAAATCCAAGACAACTAGCACACGGCGTAAGCGAGAGCATGGAAATCACTCTGCTTTCATTCAAAATCATGGCATAACCTCCCCTCGCGTAAAACAGACTCAAGATAAAACAAAAGGACAAACGCAAAACAAAATGGTGACGCTCGAGGTAACACCCCCGGAATCACCCGACTCCTATACAACAGGACCGACTCGATACAACAAGACAGACCCAAAACAAAAAAGACTAACTCAAAACAAAAAGACAGACTCAAAACAAAACAAAAAAATTGACCCAATACCCAAGTCAGAAAGTACAAAAACCAGCATTCACAAATGCTCAAAACAGTGCGTGCCATACGCCACACCTGGAGTAAACTGAGTGCCGCCCGCAGGTGATTCATCCCCCGATCACATAGTCACATTATCCCTCACAAGTTCACTGATCAAGTGCCGATAGACTTTGTAGGACCCGGTGTGGGGATGACTCTGTTGTCGATCAGATCTTGTATTTCGTGGCGAAGACGAAAGCACATGTCGGTCATGGCTACCAACCGATGGAAGGCATGAGTCGGCTGGGTTGTGTGAGAGAGGGAGGTTCTTTGGTAATGGCTGTGACTCTAGGGGCTTCAGATGCCCTTGTTCAACAAGGATTTGGAAAGCTTTTGATAAAGGCATGTGGAGGGCATGAAAGACCCTCTGACCTCGGGGTTGGTACTTCAAGGCTTGTGGATTTTTGCTGGGCGCACCCGCAAAGGGATTGGTAGGTGCTGGCCTGACTTGCTGATCTCTTCCAAGCACGGGATTAGACCTGAAAGGAACATTCTTGGTACAACGGCCCTTCTCCCGGCTTGCCCCTTGAGTCAAATCGCCTCAACTTGAGTAGCGAAGTGTCATTCACAGTTTTTATGCATAACCGCGAGCACTTGCTCTTTGTTCACCCCTCGCTTTCAAAGCCTCAACAAAGAAACATAAGATGTTCATGGGGATCCATGTCACCGCTTTGTTCTTCTTTCCACTCACCCCCACTTTGCCAAGGATTTGCCTCCTCAAATGCAGCCCCAAGCTTGGGGAGCCTTTTGACATGAACTCCCCGGTAGGCGATGTGGTCAATGATGGAGCCAAAACTCCAAAGGCTAAATCCGCCATCGTTTTCCTCAAGATCTTCAATCATCCTCATCACCGAAGTAGTGGGTTCACAGTGTTTGAGATGATTGGGATTCAGTGCATCCATCATGCATATGTCCATGCTTTTCGATAAACACCTCAGCTTGGGTAGGTGGGCCGGGTGATGTATATGCTTTGGGGTCATAGGTGGATGGCAAGATATGGATGAGATTGAGGTAGGCGGTGAGATGTTTGGTCATTGGGGTCTCAAGGTGGAGCTATCGTCCGATTATCGATGAGATTTTGGACCTCATGACGGCTGAAAGTAACGGTCGGTGCTATGGTCATGGCCGATGGTACATACAGTACTTTGAGGGATTATGTCTGGCAGGGAGTGGGTTGGGAAGAGGTTGAGGATTGAGGGGTTTGAGATGCCCTTTTTCCATCAAGCCTTTTAGTGCGCTAGTCATGCTCATATAGAGGGGGGTGAAAGTTCTGCCCTCAGCTCGGGCTGGGTCGGCTATTTTGAAGCTTGAATTGACAAAAGGGTTGGTTGTGGTGATCAGATTGGTTTCAAGTATGCTCGAATAGTGCTACTCCGACATTGGTACTCCTTGAAATCACCCTCCTTGTCGGTTCACTTGTTCGGGAATGATCCCGCCGTTGAACGATTCTCAACCTCGAACCCCCGCTCATGCAAACTTTTGAAAGTGAATACGAGCGACTATCAATTTCTCGCAACATATCATGCTCGAGGTTCCGCACCATCATCTGACTTGATCCTCTCGTAGGCGGCGATCCATCATCTGTCCGCTTTTGCTCTCCATCTCGCAACAAATTTCACAAAAGACTCTGGGTTCTCGCGGTTGCTTCAAGCTCTTGGATGGTCATTTCAACCTCGGTATTGTAGGAATATCGACGACAAAGGCCTCACCAATTCTTCCCGCTTTTGCTTCACTGTCCTCCAACCTAGTGTACCAAGTGGTCGCTACACCGGTGGTTCTTCCATACAGGAGAGTTTTTGTGGCTTAGTCGCACCCATCGCTTTAGGACATCCAAGAAAAGTCGGATATGTATCATTGATCCCTGCATCTGTAAACGGTCAATATATGGCATTTTGAATCTGGCTCGAGCCGCACAACAGACTCGGTGTGCCCTTCCTCAATGTCGGAATGGAGTTAAGGCCATGTGCCCTTTTGAATTGCTTCTCAAGGTTCGCAATTTTCACCGCGTCGATCGAGGTCATTAGCATCAAGGGATAACGCCTTATTAGGTCGCACCGAGGGTCTCAAAACTTGGGCTTGAGTCAACCCTTCGAGGACTTAGACATCGCAAATTTTCGGTTGGCGGAATTGGGTCAAAGTTCGGTTGGGGTCCCAAAGTCGATGTGAGGCGACGCCAGATGGGCGCCGCTTCAATGCCGGGTCTCAACTTGCATGGCGCTTCCTCGATTCAACGCCGTTACACGGCCACAAATTCTTCCGAACCTTGTGCCATCACGGTCTGTTGAGTCCGAACAAAGGTGATGTGATCGTGACCGACGGATCGATGAACCGGAGAGCCCCGACCGCCTTTCTTTGCCTTGCCTCAAATAAAGAACACCGGTTTCTTGAATTGAATTTCGACCTAATCCAAATTTATCAAGACTAGTCCAATGTACCGGGGATAGTGGAGCCTTCAAGCTATGGTTCCAGGACTACCTAGCAAAAGAGAAAACATGTAGCATCTCACCGATTTCACCGTAACAGATATTTAACAAAGTCGAATGAGTGTGCTCTCATCAATTTCGCCTAAAATTTCGTCAGAAGCCGATACCTCGTAAAACCGATTCCACCAAATACCGATGCCCGCAGTTCGATACCAAAATATCAATTGGTGCCCGTGGGCCTGATGCTCAAACTCATAAACTGATACATGCATTCCCTGTAGAGGCGCACTCTAACAAGCACATAACAGATAAGTGAGAGCCAAAACACCCCTATGTTGGTGTAGGGTTTTCCCTATCCTATTTTGTCAGGAGCTTGGGTTTCATTACGCACGCAGCGGCTTCAAACAACCTATAAACGGGTAAGCAACCTGTCCTAGTTTGGAATGGTCACTATGGATCCGAATATGCACTAGGTCGAATGGTCAAAAAGGGTGCCCCGGTAAAAACCGGGGTTTGTGTTCCCATGCTGTCAGAGCCCAGAGCCGATCAGCCTTACGGACATGACTTGACAAGACAAGCCTCCGGCAAATCGTTCGGGAATGGCATATGGCAAACACGGTGTCCTAGGCGCACCAATGCAAATGCAATGCAAAGAAACACACAAGTGTAGTCAAAACCAGATATCACGAGTTCGAGTCAAGTTCTCTAAATCCCCAATGAGTCGCCAGAAATCAGAATAACGCCTCATGGGACCTCGCTGATTCGGACTCGATTTTGTTGCGGTTCAATCTCGAACCAAAGAGTCCAAATCCGCAAATCGCTTTTGAAGAAAAAAACAGATTTTTGAAAGAAGTGCCAAACATGGATGCTTTGCCGGATAATGAGTCGCCACCTAAATATTTTTTAAAATGGGAAATTTAGGAAACCCTAACTCGGCGCCAAAGGCCACGTGTCCGTCATCACCAAAGTTGGCTCGGGAACTTGGGTACGATTAGGGAAGGTCACATCGTGAGCACCTCCTCTTGCCCGGTCAAAGACCGGCCTCTACTAACCATGATATCTGTTTTTGAAAACTTTGTGAGTCCTTATTCCGGTTTTTAGCCTAGGTTACTATGTGATGCTCACAGCAAACAAGTATAGACTGGGCCGTCTGAATTGGAACAAAACATTTCATGTTTGTTTGTTTGAAAATGGTGTGATGGTGCTACCCGCAGGTAGGCTAAAATGCGGATTTGCCACCCTCAAGTGGGCTTAAGAAAATATGATTTTGCCACTATCTAGTGGGCTTAAAACAAACAGTCGATGAATTATTCCAATTTAGATAACTCAACCTCCACCCACAGGCATTCAAGGCAGTTATATCACACAAGCACATAGCCTCATGGTAAGCATGCTATCATGGCAACACTCACACGCATGCAAGGATGCTAAAGCATAACAACTCACCAAGTACTCCAAGCCAAAACAGAAAACTGATTAGAAATCATGCATGATCCTACATATACAGAAATGCCTAATGCAACACATGCAAAATGCAACTATAGCAGGCTCGGCTATTCTAAACATGGCATGTGAGATGCAACAGCTATCATATATTCAATTTGAAATTGAAATACAGATGCAGTTTGTATGATGCGCCGAGCCCGGTGCGTGCAATACAGATGAATGATGCAAACATGCTGTCATACTGTATGCTAATTGAGATATGCCCTATATCTAACCATTTTAAGCGGATAAATAAAAGGGAGAAAGAAATGGAGGTTGGAAGACATACATCACACTCACACACCCTTATTACAACATTGCCCTCGCGCAGAGGGTCCGAATAAATAATAATACAGTCCGAATCAAAAGAATATTACAGTCCGAAATATACAGATTTCTAATTAATTAACAAATTAAACTAAGAAAGTCAGAACCTAGCAGCCGTGGAGCCGCTTGCTATGATGAACAAGGTTTCACTGGTCGCCTCGGAAATCCACTGGGATGCCCGATTAGCCTTTGTTTGCAGTATTTCTCGAAATGCGCGCCAGACTCCGGAAAGTTGTTGATCCTTAATTTTGCTGCAACAGAGAGCAGGAAAAGGGCATAGCAATGTATTTTCACAAATATATGCATGCCTCGATCCTCGTGCCACCAATCACGCATACCGATGCATGATAGCAGAGGAGTCGGATTGCACAACTCAATATGGGATGAATGCAGATAAAACCTAACTCCGTCATGGGTAATCCGGAGTGGTGGTGACTTGGGAATTGAGGCCCGTTCCGTTACTCGGAGTACAAAACGTACCTCGTTTCCCGTGCAATATGCATGATATGCATGAAATGCAACTAATATACAACCTAGCATGCTCAATGCTATGAAAATGAGATGAAAATGAGACGCCTCGAAAAGCGTGCACACGGGCACGCAAATCGAGGCGATGATATGAAATGAAAATCGGGTAAAACCGAAGTGCCTCGAAATACGTGCACACGGGCACGCAAACCGAGGCGATGATATGAAGTGTAAATCAGATAAAACCAAAGTGCCTCGAAATACGTGCACACGGGCACGCAAACTGAGGCGATGACGTGAAATGCAAAATCGGATAAAACTGAAGTGCCTCGAAATGCGTACACACAGGCACGCAAGCCGAGGCGATGACAAAATGCAAATCAGGTAAAACTGAAGTGCCTCGAAATGCGTGTACACAGGCACGCAAGCCGAGGCGATGACAAAAATGCAAATCGGATAAAACCGAAGTGCCTCAAAATGCGCAATACGTGCACGCAAGCCGAGGCGATGACAAAATGCAAATCGGGTAAAATCGAAGTGCCTTAAAATGCGTGCACACAGGCACACAAACCGAGGCGATGATAAAAATGCAAATCGGATAAAACCGAAGTGCCTCGAAATGTGCGCTCACGGGCACGCAAACCGAGAAATGGCCCGAAGGCATGAAATGGCATACGGAATGCGAATTGGGCTTACGCTAACATGAGAGGGCCTCAGCCCCACTCACATAAGCTGCCGTCGGATAAAAATGAAGTGCCTCGAAATGCGTGCACACAGGCACGCAAACCGAGGCAATGGCATACAAGATGAAAATGCAAATTGGGCTTACGTCAACATGAGAGGGCCTCAACCACACTCACATAGGCTGCCGTCGGATAAAAATGAAGTGCCTCGAAATGCGTGCACACGGGCACGCAAACCGAGGCGAGGCTCTAAAGCACCAAAATGACATGCGAATGAGATGTAGCAAATGGCATAAGGAAGATGCAAAATTCAGCAACTAAGATAATGCAAAAACAGCCCCCAAATTATGATGAAATTGCAACCGATGCCCAAAATGCGATGAAATGCACCCGAAATGGCCTACAGCCCTATTAAACATACAGAATATGGACATGGAATGCAAAACAGTGACAAGGCAGCCCCTAAACTAGCATTTTATCAGCACAAAGCAAGGCCAAATAATGCTCACAAGTATGGAAACAAAAGCTTGCAAAAATACGGTAAAAGAGGGGAATTACAAAGCAAGTGATATGTACAATGCTCAAACCCAAAAAATCAGTTCTAAAACATTGAATATGGAACAAAAATATGCACAAATTCAAGAGATGACAACCTCTAAATCAGTATGTATATATGCTAAACATAGCATGCAAAAAGGGGCTATAAAGAGAGGTATCATGAGCAATGACCAAAAAACTTTAGACCCTTAATAAAACTTGAAGAATAGGCCAAAAAAAGACACTTCCTAAGCCTGATGAAGGCCAGAAACAGAAGCTAGAATGGCCTAAACAAACATGCAAATTTACGGAAAATTTGATGGATTTCAAAGGAAGTACCAAAAATATACACCAAATGTCTTAAGACCCTAAACAAAACATGACAAGGAGACAAAAATAAGGCTCTCTCTAGGCCTGATTAAGGCTGAAATCCGAAGCATGGTGAGCTTAAAAAGGCATGCAAAATAATGAACCAAAGAGAGGTCTTGAGACAAGTAGTATATAGAAAATTCAAACTGCAAAATTTCCTTCTACAACATTGAAGAGGAGCCCAAAATATGCATATTTACAGTAGATGTCATGCTCAAAATCAGATTAATCATGAGCCAAACAAAGCATGCAAAATAATGGCATAAAGAGTGATATTGAAACAAGTGCATCATAGAGGGCTCAAACAGGGTTGAGCCCTTAAACAAACATGTAGAATAGCTCAAAATAAGGCCCCTTTCAGTTAGGGCCGGAGCTCAAAACAGTGAGCAAGTGGGCTAAGAAATTGGTGCAAGAATGAGCTAGAAAAGAGGGAAAGTGAACTTACCCTTGAAGACCAATACTTTGACTACTTCTTGGACCAACTTTGATGACTTCAAGCTTCTGGAATCCCTCCCTTGCTGCTGGAAATGGAGTGGTGATGATAGAGCTTGAAGATGATGAAGAAAATGGGACCAAAACTTGAAGAAAAAGACTTGGATGCTTGAAGCTTTTTTGGAAGAGAGGAAAGGAGGAGATCAATATGCAAGACTCAAAGGATTTTTTCTCACCCCTAAATCAGCTGGTGCCGTTGGTTTATATGGCCAAGAAGGTGGAAATATCTTTCCCCAAATATCTAGATATTTCGAGGGCAAAATATCTAGATATTTTGAGGGCAAAAACAAAAAGATTTTGTTCGGCCACGAAGTGGGCATCTGAGACCGCAGTGTTCCTCGGAATGATGAAACAGAGGTACCTGCCAAAATTGAACAAAAACTAATGCGAAACGAAAGCTCGGGGACCAAAACCGCGCGGGGTCCCGAAAATGGGTTACTGGGCACCGAAAGTGGCGTTCGGCCACGAAGTGGGTATCAGAGACCCCAGTGTCCCTCGGAAGGACCAAACAGAGGTGTCTGCCAAAAATGAACAGACATCGATGCAAAATGAATGCTCGGGGCCAAAAGCTGCGTGGTTCGATCCCGAATGGCCGCCGCACCTAAGTGGTGTTCGTCGAAGTGGGTTTCGAGCCCCAGTGTCCTCGGAAGGACCAAACAGAGGTGTTCGCCAAAAACCGGAGAAATCGGAGATGGTTGGGCGGTCCCGAACCGAGGCACACGGCCTGACGGCCCGAAAACCGGGAACCGGGCTCCGAAATGGGCAAAATGGCCTACGGCCACAAAAAGTAGCTCACGGCCACTGGGAGATAGTCTATGGGACCACTCCCTTCCCTCAGGAAAGAAAACAGAGAAAACCGAGTCTGGTTCGCAAATCGAGACAAGGCACAGAAGAGAGTTCGGAAGTCCGGAGGCAGGGCGCACGGCCGCGACTCTGAGACTTCTGAACGAGCACAGTATGCAACATCACCGAGCGCTCAATCGGTGACGTCTGAGTCTTAAGGTCGGTCAAAAATGGGGTGTCTCTGATTGCCCCTCTTGATGTAACTCGAAGTCAAGAAGTGACGGGAGTGAATGTCAAAGCCCAGAGACGACCCATTTTTGACAAGGCCGAAGACTTAGACAATCATACAAGATAAATAGAGATATGTATGCCCGCAGGCAGGGGGCAAAATGCAAATGATATGCAAGAAGCCAGATGTAACAGATGTTCGTGCAAATGCAGCAAGCTGTAATGAAGCAAGTATTGACAAATAGATGCAACAGTTTTAAGCAAGAATGCAAAGCAAACAGCTACATTTCATGCAGTTAGGAATGTGGAGAATTATTCAATTCTCATCGCGTCTCACGCGGAGAAGATACGATACCTGCGCGATTCGTTCGGTCGAATGATACAGTGCACAAAATAGTGCGATACGCTAAACAGCGCGATTGATTTGAAATGCACAAGACAGTGCAATACGCAAAACAGCGCGATTGATTATCTGCACAAAATAAAGGCGATCGCGAAAACAAATGCGATCGATTTGAAATGCATTGAAGATGCAAAGGCGATGCGTAAAACAAATATGATCGATTTGAAATGCACAAGATAAAGGCGATACGCAAACAAATATGATCGATTTGAAATGCACAAGATAAAGGCGATCATAAATAGCGATTGATAAACCGCACAAAATAAAGGCGATCACGCAAAACAATAGCGATCGATTTGAAATGCACAAGACAAGGCGATTGAGGTGCGCAAAATAGCGATTGATAAACCGCACAAATAAAGGCGATACGCTAAACAAATGATTGAAATGTAATGCACTAACAAGTCTTTGGTGAAGTGAGCATGACAATGCGAGTAATGAGCATGGTGTGATCGATACACAAAATGAGCAGAGTATGATAGATATACTAATGGTGAACAAAAAATGTGATAGATGCACTAAGTGAACGAGTATGATGGATATACTAAAGGTGTGTGATGGATACACAAAATGTGATATAGAAAATGAGAATGTGTGTGATAGATACACAAAAGTGAATGAAGTGTGATTGATACACTAAAATGAGAGAAGTGTGATCGATACACTAAGTGAAATGAGAAAGAAACTTGACAGGTACAATGCAATACAATGCATGATGCTTACGGAAAGCAATAAATGGACAAAGCGGCGCTTTTAGAAAGTACCTCATGAGGTGAGTGGCGGTGAACCGCTCTTCTCCAACGGGGATCTCCCCTCGTGCTGTTCGAACACTTTACCTTGAACTCACAGTATAAAGGCTTTGGAATACTGACAAGTAACAACATCTGCATGTAAGAGCTACGGCTGCTGCTTGTTTTCCTGATCATATTCACAACTTTCCCTATTCTCCAACGGGGTGACAGACTAGGTTGGTTCAGTATCCAGAACTGAGGCGCATACACATGCTATCTCAATCTATGGGGCTGCCATACAGATTTCAAGCCGAGGACATGCCTCTGGGTATTTAAACCAGACTCTAGTCTCGGAAATCCCGAACCTTTACGTTCTAGGCCATGGCCATTCGAACTCTAGTTTCCACCGTCGCAGTTGGTCTCCTAGGAACTCATCGCAAACACGTCCAAGATGCCTCTGGCAGGGAATGGTACTCAGGGAGAGCACTTCTGATCGCCATTCTGGCTTGAAGTAGACTTGATTTTGAGCTTGAGGTAGAGGCACACTCATACTTCGGAACATTGGCAAGACCTGAAGAGGTACACACGGAGTATAGTCTCGGAACTTACTGAAGTTGGAACAAACTCAGATGCTCGACATTTTCCTCTTTTGCTTTTGCTTTGCAGCCCGAAACTCATAGCTTCAGATAGGTCCTGGTTTCACTGTTCTCACATGACCTGGGTTGAACCCTGCGGTTTTATGAAAGAACAAATTCTGTTTTGCACAAATGTGGAGAACGGCACGGCACTCGGAGCACAAAACGATTTTATTTTTGAAATTAAGAGATGAGTTTTCGACTAGGTATTGAGCCTATGACTGGACACAGCAAAACGACTCAACAAGGAAATAAAAGGCACGCAACCTAGACACATCGAGTAACACTCGAGACGACTCAAAACAAGGATCGAGATAAAACAAAAAGACACGACACTCAGACGTGCACAGGGAGCCTGTTTCACCGGGTATGTTTCCCATCCTTTCTTATTTGTGATTCTCACATCACTCGGCCCTCAAGCTCTGTTTTTCTGAAAAAGCCCTTTTCTCACTTTTTCTCTCATCGCACATCTCTCTATTCTTCAATCTCTCATTTTTCATCCCTCCCCTGGGTGGTTGATGGATAAATAGCAAGTTGTGGGCTCAGGCCCCTAGCATTCAGCTAGATCCTTCTTCTTCTGCATGCAGCTAATGAGTTTCTCCCACAAAGGGGTTGTGCTACAACTGGGTGTGTAGCAAATTTGTAGCTGACATCGATTGATGATGCTCTGCTTGGAGTTCGGACATGATCAGATCCGTCTAGATGAGGGAGTGGAATATCTTGGCCCATTCTAGTTCGTGCTTTTCGGACTCGATACCTTGATACCTGCGTGGAGGATGTGAGAGAGCCTTGACTTTGTTGTTAGCTTCACAGCCCTCTTCCCGTGTAGAGCGCCTTTCTTGGCAAGTATGGTGCCCTTTCTGGCAAATGCATTAGCTACGGGGAAAAGACAGAACACCTGACTCAATTGTGCCCCTAGTTCATCATTTTGACCATTTTTGTTTTTGGCTTTCTCCTAAAAAATTTTGACCAAAATGAGAGTTAGATTAACATGTTTGTTCGATTTTTGATTTGAAATCATGCAGTTCAGGCTATGAGCACTGAAAATTTTCCTTTTTTGGGTCCAAGAAAATGGTCCAGTTTTGGAAAATGAAACAATTTTCGAGAAAATTAGTCAACCTCAGTAAAAATTCTCAAAAACTATTTTTGCAAACGGCCAATGCTCAACAAGCGCGGAACCTACTCTTGAGATGCACAACCTCGAATCTGGAGGAAAACTGCCCCTTGCTTGAGGAGGGTTGCATGGCAACGGAAAGTTGCCCCTTGTTTGAACGGCACCGCGGCGCGTTGAATGGCAACGGAAAGTTGCCCCTTGTTTGGATGGCGTCGCAGCACACTATAATCAGTCCTCAGAGTGATGATGACAACCGAACTCTCAGATACAGAGAAGGCAAAGATGATCAAAACCATTACATGGACACAATCGAATTTGAATCGTTTTACGGCTGGACTTCAGGATGAAGTTGCCTACGTATCCCAAACATGAGAATCAAGCCTTACGTAGTTCGGGGTTAAGGTACACTCGGGTATTAACCTCTCCTTTTTATGCTCTAACTTTTGCCAAGGCGCCTGTTGCAGGTTTTCGACCTTGCGAGCTTTGTTCTTCTTTCTTTTTCATTCTTTTCTTTTCTTTTTCTTCTTTTTTTTTTCTTTTCTCTTTTTTCATTTTTTTTCCCTATTTGAATTTTTGTATCTTTGCATTTTTTTCTTTTTTTTTTCATTCTTTTCTTCGCTCTAACTTTTGCACGGTCGCCTTAGGGTTTTTCGCCCATGAGCCTCTCAAAGGGTAAAAGTGTAACAAGTCCATGCCAAATGGTTTTGAGATTGAAGCCCTCTCAGATCCGGGAGAGTGGGTCATTGTATTGACTTGCGGAAAGATCCACCTTTGGCTCTTCGAGCACATGGATATTTTTTTCCCTTAGTTCGAGGGGTGCTTCTGCTCTAGCCTTGCAAGCTTCTTCTAATGAGGTCTGACCTTCTTGATCTAACTTTGGTGCCTCATGTTCGAGGGCTGCTTCAAATCTAGCCACACAGGCCTTACATTGTAGTTGACCATTGAACATTCTGAATCTGAGTTCAAGGTGTTGAAAGTAGAGGGGTTGAGTCTCGAGGCTGAGAGCGATCCTAAGCTGCGCAATCTCAAGAGCGATTCCACACATGTCTTCGCAGGACCGCGCAAAATATTTTTTGAAAGCTTTTAAGAAAGCGACAAATCGCTCGCGCTGAAGACAGTGTAGGACCAATCTGGATCAAAGCTAGGGTCCTTCTCAGTACTCACGCTAACAAGCATGATTTCATTCATTAAGGGCTTAGCACGCCTTTCTTTCTCTCAGTTTGATCAAAGTTTTGCAAATCCCGAGGAATTCCTTCCTCTTTATTTTTCACCGCAGTGTTCAAAAAGTTTTGAAAAACTCAGGTCATTACAATGACTTCAAGGCACAAGAGAGCAGGTGGAATGCACTGTCATTTCATTCAAATCCCGGCACAACTAGCACACGGCAGAAGCAGATGCGAGAGCATGGAAATCACTACTGTTTCATTCAAAATCTGTTGGCATAACTGGCTCCCTGGCAGAAACAGACTCAAGATAAAACAAAAGGACAAACGCAAAACAAAATGGTGACGCTCGAGGTAACACCCCCGGAATCACCCGACTCCTATACAACAGGACCGACTCGATACAACAAGACAGACCCAAAACAAAAGAGACTAACTCAAAACAAAAAGACAGACTCAAAACAAAACAAAAAAATTGACCCAATACCCAAGTCAGAAAGTACAAAAACCAGCATTCACAAATGCTCAAAACAGTGCGTGCCATACGCCACACCTGGAGTAAACTGAGTGCCGCCCGCAGGTGATTCATCCCCCGATCACATAGTCACATTATCCCTCACAAGTTCACTGATCAAGTGCCGATAGACTTTGTAGGACCCGGTGTGGGGATGACTCTGTTGTCGATCAGATCTTGTATTTCGTGGCGAAGACGAAAGCACATGTCAGTGTCATGGCCAGCTCGCTGATGGAAAACCTGATGGTCGGTTTGGGTTGTGTGAGAGAGGGAGGTTCTTTGGTAATGGCTGTGACTCTAGGGGCTTCAGATGCCCTTGTTCAACAAGGATTTGGAAAGCTTTTGATAAAGGCATGTGGAGGGCATGAAAGACCCTCTGACCTCGGGGTTGGTACTTCAAGGCTTGTGGATTTTTGCTGGGCGCACCCGCAAAGGGATTGGTAGGTGCTGGCCTGACTTGCTGATCTCTTCCAAGCACGGGATTAGACCTGAAAGGAACATTCTTGGTACAACGGCCCTTCTCCCGGCTTGCCCCTTGAGTCAAACTGCCCCCAACTTGAGTAGCGAAAGTGTCATTCACAGCTTTTGCGACAACCGCGAGCACTTGCTCTTTGTTCAGTCCCTCGGCTTTCAAAGCCTCAACAGCAAACATAAGATGTTCATGGGGATCCATGCCCGCCCCTGCCTTGTTCTTTCCACTCACCCCCACTTTGCCAAGGGATTTGCCTCCCTCAAATGCAGCCCGCCCCAAGCTTGGGGAGCCTTTTGACATGAACTCCCTGGTAGGCGATGTGGTCAATGATGGAGCCAAAACTCCAAAGGCTAAATCCGCCACTGTTCTCTGAAGATCTTCAATCATCCTCATCAGCTCGGAAGTAGTGGGTTCACAGGTTTGAGATGATTGGGATTCAGGTGCATCCATCATGCATATGTCCATGCTTTCTGGGATAAACACCTCAGGCTTGGGTAGGTGGGCCGGGGTGATGTATATGCTGGGGTCATAGGTGGATGGCAGTATATGGATGAGATTGAGGTAGGCAGGAGATGTTTGGTCATTGGGGTCTGAAGGTGGAGCTATCGTCCGATTATCGATGAGATTTTGGACCTCATGACGAAGGCGGTAGCAACGGTCGGTGCCATGGCCGCGCTGCTGATGGTACATACAGTACTTTGAGGGGTTATGTCTGGCTGGGAGTGGGTTGGGAAGAGGTTGAGGATTGAGGGGTTTGAGATGCCCTTTTTCCATCAAGCCTTTTAGTGCGCTAGTCAAGCTCATATAGAGGGGGGTGAAAGTTCTGCCCTAAGCTCGGGCTGGGTCGGCTATTTGCAAGCTTAAATTGGCAAAAGGGTTGGTTGTGGTGACTGTATTGGTTTCAGTGCGTTCGGAAATAGTGCTACTTCCGACATTGGTACTCCTTGAAATCACCCTCCTTGTCGGTTCACTTGTTCTGGGAATGATCCCGCTGTTGAACGCATTCTCAACCTGAACCCCCAGTTCATGCAAACTTTTGAAAGTGAATACCGGAGCGACTATCAATTTCTGCAACATATCATGCTCGAGGTTCCGCACCATCATCTGCACTTGATCCCTCTCAGAAGGGCGGCGATCTGTCATCTGTGCTGCCTTTGCTCTCCATCTCGCAACAAATTTCACAAAAGACTCTGTTGGGTTCTGGCGGGTTGCTTTAAGCTCTTGGATGGTCATTTCAACCTGGGTATTGTAGGAATACTGATCGACAAAGGCCTCACCAATTCTTCCCGATTTTGCTTCACTCGTCCTCCAACCTAGTGTACCAAGTGGTCGCTACACCCGGGGTTCTTCCATCTGAGGAGAGTTTTTGTGGCTTAGTCGGACCCATCGGCTTTAGGACATCCAAGAAAAGTCGGATATGTATCATTGGATCCCCAGACCGTCAAACGGTCAATATATGGCATTTTGAATCCGTCTGGGAGCCGCATGAACTCGGTGCCCTTCCTCAATGTCGGGAATGGAGTTAAGGCCATGTGCCCTTTTGAATTGCTTCTCAAGGTTCGCAATTTTCACTGCGGTCAGATCGAGGTCATTAGCATCAAGGGGATAACGCCTCTTATTAGGCTGCACCGAGGGTCTGAAAACTTGGGCTTGAGTCAACCCTTCTCGAGGACTTGGACACTGCAAATTTTCAGTTGGCGGAATTGGGTCAAAGTTCGGTTGGGGTCCCAAAGCTGGATGTGAGGCAGACGCCCCAGATGGGCGCTGCGTTTCAATGCTGGTCTCAACCTGCATGGCAGTTCCCTGATTCAACGCTGTTACCACGGCCACAAATTCTTCGAACCTTGTGCCATCACGGTCTGTTGAGTCCGAACAAAGGTGATGTGGATGGTGACGGATCGAGATGAACCGGAGAGCCTGACCGCCTTTCTTTGACTTGCCTCGTGAAAAGAACATGGTTTCCTTGAATTGAATTTCGACCTAATCCGATCTATCGGCACTAGTCCAATGTACCGGGGATAGTGGAGCCTTCAAGCTATGGTTCCGGGACTACCTAGCAAAGAGAAAACATGTAGCATCTCGGCTGATTTCACGAGCAGAATCTGAACAAAGTGAATGAGTGTGCTCTCTCAATTACGCCCCCAAAATTACTGTGGTGATACCCTCGTAAAAGCGATTCCACCAAATCTTGATGCCGTGAACTGATACCCAAAATCTTGAATTGGTGCCGTGGGCTGATGCTCAAACTCATAAACCGATACATGCATTCCTGTGAGGCGACTCTAACAAGCACATATGAGATAAGTGAGAGCCAAAACACCCCTATGTTGGGGTAGGGTTTTCCTGTCCTATTTTGTCGAGCTAGGGTTTCATTACGCACGCAATGGCTTCAAACAACCTATAAGCGGGTAAGCAACTTTGTCCTAGCTTGGGATGGTCCCTGTGGATCCGAATATGCACTAGGGCGAATAGTCACAAAGGGGGCTCCGGTAAAAGCGGGGTTTGTGTTCCCATCTTTGTCGAGCCGAGAGCCGATCAGCCTTACGGACATGACTTGACAAGACAAGCCTCCGGCAAATCGTTCGGGAATGGCATATGGCAAACACGGTGTCCTAGGCGCACCAATGCAAATGCAATGCAAAGAAACACACAAGTGTAGTCAAAACCAGATATCACGAGTTCGAGTCAAGTTCTCTAAATCCCGGTAGTCGCCGAAATCAGAATAACGCCCATGAGGACCTCGCTACAGTTCGGACTCGATTTTGTTGCGGTTCCGAATCTCGAACCAAAGAGTCCAAATCCGGCAAATCGTTTTGAAGAAAAAAAAACATATTTTTTGAAAGAAGTGCCAAACATGGACAGCTTTGCCAGATAACAGAGTCGCCACCTAAATATTTTTTAAAATGGGAAATTTAGGAAACCCTAACTCGGCGCCAAAGGCCACGTGTCCGTCATCACCAAAGTTGGCTCGGGAACTTGGGTACGATTAGGGAAGGTCACATCGTGAGCACCTCCTCTTGGCCGGTCAAAGACCGGCCTCTACTAACCATGATATCTGTTTTTGAAAACTTTGTGAGTCCTTATTCCGGTTTTTAGCCTAGGTTACTATGTGATGCTCACAGCAAACAAGTATAGACTGGGCCGTCTGAATTGGAACAAAACATTTCATGTTTGTTTGTTTGAAAATGGTGTGATGGTGCTACCCGCAGGTAGGCTAAAATGCGGATTTGCCACCCTCGAGTGGGCTTAAGAAAACATGATTTTGCCACTATCTAGTGGGCTTAAAACAAACAGTCGATGAATTATTCCAATTTAGATAACTCAACCTCCACCCACAGGCATTCAAGGCAGTTATATCACACAAGCACATAGCCTCATGGTAAGCATGCTATCATGGCAACACTCACACGCATGCAAGGATGCTAAAGCATAACAACTCACCAAGTACTCCAAGCCAAAACAGAAAACTGATTAGAAATCATGCATGATCCTACATATACAGAAATGCCTAATGCAACACATGCAAAATGCAACTATAGCAGGCTCGGCTATTCTAAACATGGCATGTGAGATGCAACAGCTATCATATATTCAATTTGAAATTGAAATACAGATGCAGTTTGTATGATGCGCCGAGCCAGGTGCGTGCAATACAGATGAATGATGCAAACATGCTGTCATACTGTATGCTAATTGAGATATGCCCTATATCTAACCATTTTAAGCGGATAAATAAAAGGGAGAAAGAAATGGAGGTTGGAAGACATACATCACACTCACACACCCTTATTACAACATTGCCCTCGCGCAGAGGGTCCGAATAAATAATAATACAGTCCGAATCAAAAGAATATTACAGTCCGAAATATACAGATTTCTAATTAATTAACAAATTAAACTAAGAAAGTCAGAACCGTATGAGCCGAGGCTGCCTTGCTATGATGAACGATTGCCTCTTGGTCGCCTCGGTGAAATCCACTGGGATGCCCCGATTAGCCTTTGTTTGCAGTATTTCTCGAAATGCGCGCCAGACTCCGGAAAGTTGTTGATCCTTAATTTTGCTGCAACAGAGAGCAGGAAAAGGGCATAGCAATGTATTTTCACAAATATATGCATGCCTCGATCCTCGTGCCACCAATCACGCATACCGATGCATGATAGCAGAGGAGTCGGATTGCACAACTCAATATGGGATGAATGCAGATAAAACCTAACTCCGTCATGGGTAATCCGGAGTGGTGGTGACTTGGGAATTGAGGCCCGTTCCGTTACTCGGAGTACAAAACGTACCTCGTTTCCCGTGCAATATGCATGATATGCATGAAATGCAACTAATATACAACCTAGCATGCTCAATGCTATGAAAATGAGATGAAAATGAGACGCCTCGAAAAGCGTGCACACGGGCACGCAAATCGAGGCGATGATATGAAATGCAAATCGGGTAAAACCGAAGTGCCTCGAAATGCGTGCACACGGGCACGCAAACCGAGGCGATGATATGAAGTGCAAATCGGATAAAACCGAAGTGCCTCGAAATACGTGCACACGGGCACGCAAACCGAGGCGATGACGTGAAATGCAAAATCGGATAAAACCGAAGTGCCTCGAAATGCGTGCACACAGGCACGCAAGCCGAGGCGATGACAAAATGCAAATCAGGTAAAACTGAAGTGCCTCGAAATGCGTGTACACAGGCACGCAAGCCGAGGCGATGACAAAAATACAAATCGGATAAAACCGAAGTGCCTCAAAATGCGTGCACACAGGCACGCAAGCCGAGACGATGACAAAATACAAATCGGGTAAAACTGAAGTGCCTCGAAATGCGTGCACACAGGCACACAAACCGATGCGATGATAAAAATGCAAATCGGATAAAACCGAAGTGCCTTGAAATGCGCGCTCACGGGCACGCAAACCGAGGAATGGCCCGAAGGCATGAAATGGCATACGGAATGCGAATTGGGCTTACGCTAACATGAGAGGGCCTCAGCCCCACTCACATAAGCTGCCGTCGGATAAAAATGAAGTGCCTCGAAATGCGTGCACGCATAACCGAGGCAATGGCATACAAGCATGAAAATGCAAATTGGCCTTACGTCAACATGAGAGGGCCTCAACCACACTCACATAGGCTGCCGTCGGATAAAAATGAAGTGCCTCAAAATGCGTGCACACTGCAGACGCATAACCGAGGCGCGGCTCTAAAGCACCAAAATGACATGCGAATGAGATGTAGCAAATGCCATAAGCAAGATGCAAAATTCAGAAACTAAGATAATGCAAAAACAGCCCCCAAATTATGATAAAATTGCAACCGATGCCCAAAATGCGATGGAATGCACCGAAATGGCCTGACCCTATTAAACATACAGAATATGGACATGGAATGCAAAACAGTGGCAAGGCAGCCCCTAAACTAGCATTTTATCAGCACAAAGCAAGGCCAAATAATGCTCACAAGTATGGAAACAAAAGCTTGCAAAAATACGGTAAAAGAGGGGAATTACAAAGCAAGTGATATGTACAATGCTCAAACCCAAAAAATCAGTTCTACAACATTGAAGATGGAACAAAAATATGCACAAATTCAAGAGATGACAACCTCTAAATCAGTATGTATATATGCTAAACATAGCATGCAAAAAGGGGCTATAAAGAGAGGTATCATGAGCAATGACCAAAAAACTTTAGACCCTTAATAAAACTTGAATAATAGGCCAAAAAAAGACACTTCCTAAGCCTGATGAAGGCCAGAAACAGAAGCTAGAATGGCCTAAACAAACATGCAAATTTACGGAAAATTTGATGGATTTCAAAGGAAGTACCAAAAATATACACCAAATGTCTTAAGACCCTAAACAAAACATGACAAGGAGACAAAAATAAGGCTCTCTCTGGGCCTGATGAAGGCTTAAATCCGAAGCATGGTGAGCTTAAAAAGGCATGCAAAATAATGAACCAAAGAGAGGTCTTGAGACAAGTAGTATATAGAAAATTCAAACAGAAAATTTTCCTTCTACAACATTGAAGAGGAGCCCAAAATATGCATATTTACAGTAGATGTCATGCTCAAAATCAGATTAATCATGAGCCAAACAAAGCATGAAAAATAATGGCATAAAGAGTGATATTGAAACAAGTGCATCATAGAGGGCTCAAACAGGGTTGAGCCCTTAAACAAACATGTAGAATAGCTCAAAATAAGGCCCCTTTCAGTTAGGGCCGGAGCTCAAAACAGTGAGCAAGTGGGCTAAGAAATTGGTGCAAGAATGAGCTAGAAAAGAGGGAAAGTGAACTTACCCTTGAAGACCAATACTTTGACTACTTCTTGGACCAACTTTGATGACTTCAAGCTTCTGGAATCCCTCCCTTGCTGCTGGAAATGGAGTGGTGATGATAGAGCTTGAAGATGATGAAGAAAATGGGACCAAAACTTGAAGAAAAAGACTTGGATGCTTGAAGCTTTTTTGGAAGAGAGGAAAGGAGGAGATCAATATGCAAGACTCAAAGGATTTTTTCTCACCCCTAAATCAGCTGGTGCCGTTGGTTTATATGGCCAAGAAGGTGGAAATATCTTTCCCCAAATATCTAGATATTTCGAGAGCAAAATATCTAGATATTTTGAGGGCAAAAACAAAAAGATTTTGTTCGGCCACGAAGTGGGCATCTGAGACCGCAGTGTTCCTCGGAATGATGAAACAGAGGTACCTGCCAAAATTGAACAAAAACTAATGCGAAACGAAAGCTCGGGGACCAAAACCGCGCGGGGTCCCGAAAATGGGTTACTGGGCACCGAAAGTGGCGTTCGGCCACGAAGTGGGTATCAGAGACCCCAGTGTCCCTCGGAAGGACCAAACAGAGGTGTCTGCCAAAAATGAACAGACATCGATGCAAAATGAATGCTCGGGGCCAAAACTGCGTGGTTCGGGATCCCGAAAATGGGCTGCCGGGCACCGGAAGTGGTGTTCGGCTGCGAAGTGGGTTTCTGAGCCCCCAGTGTCCCTCGGAAGGACCAAACAGAGGTGTCTGCCAAAAATCGGAGAAATCGGAGATGGTTGGGCGGTCCCGAACCGAGGCACACGGCCTGACGGCTCCGAAAACCGGGAACCGGGCTCCGAAATGGGCAAAATGGCCTACGGCCACAAAAAGTAGCTCACGGCCACTGGGAGATAGTCTACGGGACCACTCCCTTCCCTCAGGAAAGAAAACAGAGAAAACCGAGTCTGGTTCGCAAATCGAGACAAGGCACAGAAGAGAGTTCGAAAGTCCGGAGGCAGGGCGCACGGCCGCGACTCTGAGACTTCTGAACGAGCACAGTATGCAACATCACCGAGCGCTCAATCGGTGACGTCTGAGTCTTAAGGTCGGTCAAAAATGGGGTGTCTACAACAACATACTTGCATTTCAAAACCTGTCAAAATAGAAAACTTGGAGGTGAAAATGTGAACCAACATGTAAATTCAAAATAGAAAATAGCCCACATTGCATAAAAGCAGTCCACATTGTAACGCCCCCAAAGTTAATACACAATTACATCCACAAACATATATAATTGATAGCATAAATCAAAGTCTCAGTCCTTTCATTTAATATAATTAATGATTACAAGAGTTTGACAGAAGTAATTGCCCTATTGGCTTACACCTTTCCAAGCATTTAACTTGGTTACAACAAAAGTGAGCTTCGCTCATTACATCTTAAGCCCTTGGATCTACAAAAATATACAATCAAAAGATGAAGCTCTTGCTTCTGAAAATATCTCCAACGTTATTGTCTAGGTGGAGGCATGCCATCATTACCTGAAATGTTATTCCCAAATAGGGTGAGCCACAGTCCAGTAGAAATTATCTAACATGATATATGAAACTTAGCAAAGATATAAGTACAAGTGCATAAACAATGTTTGAGTCAAACCTTTCATGATTATAATATTTATCAAATATCAATTTAAAACCTTAACCCATTCACTTCCAAGTCTTATTCCGGTCATGGTTCAATATCATTATTCCTCAACTATCAAACTGAGACTACAACTTAATGAATTTCAAATCAACCCACACATATGCATAAAACACTTCAAATTCCCATTTCACGAATATTTCGTCTGCGGGCAGCCGTCAAACGGGACCCATATAAATGTAGGCTATACAAGCACTACAATCGCCATTTTACGGATATTTTGTCCGCGGGCTAGGCACCCATGTATAATTTTGGGACTTTCACCCAAGACACTCCGACTAACTTAATTATAGTGGAGTCCAACCCCTTTCTCCTCCCAAACAAACACACATACATATGCAATGTATTTAAAAGGATAATCAAACATGAAGCACAACCCTTTTCCACTTCCAAACAAACATACATATACAATGTATATAATCACGATCATATTCAATGACAACCATCAAAAGACTTATTTCAATTTACCTAGTCTACATGCAATTTCTACAACAATCCAAAGGTATCCTACACCGATAGCCCAATACAATTATCTCTAAACAAATATTCAATCTTAACAGATAATTTGTTCAAAACTTCCAAAAGAGTAAATTTATACATAACCAATTCCACCATTTAGGTCAACTCTCTCTCAATTTCGTCTTTCTAATGCCAATTCCAATTTTTGTACAAAATAATAGTTTGACCCAATTAGGGCAATTTACCCATTTTCCTAAATATAGGCCAGGTGCCAAAATCATCAAATTAGACATGGTACAACATCATTTTCAAGCCCCACAAACATTAATTTCACCTATACCCAAAACCCATCTTTGTATTCTAAGCCCAAACCCTAGGTTTGTTTAAAACATCCCCAAATCACTCCATTGTTACACAAGAGACAATATCTAAGCTAAATATCATATGAAAGTGTAAAAAGAATCCTTACCTCAAAAGAAGAAGATGAACCCAACAAGAGAGAAACTTCAAGAATGCCGAAACCCACTTCTATTCGGATCACAATGTAGATCTTGACAAGCTCTACCTTTTTCTCAAAGGCACTAGGGTGAAAAGGAGGATGGATCTAGATGAAATCTAAGAGAGAATGTGAAATGTAGAGAGAGAAGCTCAAGAATAAGCTTTTTGGAGAGAGAGAGAGAGAGAGAGAGAGAGAGAGAGAGAGATGAAAAAGTGACTCAAAACTTCATCTTCTCAGACTGATATTCACGCAGTCCGCTCGAGCGTGGAAAGCCCCGCTCGAGCGTCAGACACAGACTTCCACTCGAGCGTGAAACTGGACGCTCGAGCGACTAATGCATTCTCCCAGCATCTACAGACCTGCAAAAAAAATGCTAAGAGTTGTAGATTCCTGTTCAAGCGCGAGAATGGCCGCTTGAGCAGAGGAGAAAAATTTGTGAAGCCTGCTTGAGCGTGAGAATGCCCGCTTGAGTGGAGAGGCCAAAATCTGATCAACACAGGTTTTTTTTAAAAAAAAGTAACCAACTTGTTCCAAACGCACAATCACAACCCTATAACAAAAAATAAAGGGGAGACAAGGGACACAAGATATGAACAACAATACGAAAGCATTAAACTCGAATCTAGAATACCATAGATAATGGGTCAGAACTGGAATCGCTATATACATTGCCCACCAGCCATGTAATATTTGAATCTGATTACTCTATGCAAAGATAAAATTCAATAAAATCATTGCACGGCCTACAATAAAGACTAGGTATAGAAAAGATGCTTATCCACTTTGCACATGAATATCATTACACAGAATGTAATGCCAATGCAGTCAGCCATAAAGCTAAGCATAACTGAAGAAAATAATGCAAGCAATGATTTATCACTCAAACACGATACAAAAAAAAAAAAAAAAAAAAAAAAAAAAAAAAAAAAAAAAACCAAACAAACAAACAAACAAACAAACTCATCATAACAATATTTGTAAGATTTTAATTTAGCACCAATGAGAAGAGACCAATGAACAATTTGGAGGGAAGCAATATGTCGAGCAAACTAAGCTACATCTAGCACACATGTTCAAGGATCAACAAAGATAAAAACAGAGAATACATGAACTTTTAATTTAGGCCAACGTTAACATTATCAACTTCAAAAGAGATAACAACAGTGTAAATTACTTCCAAAGCAAAGCCACAAGTTCTATTATATGAAGTTCCATAAGTGCAAGTAACTTGACACAAAATTCATAATCACAAATTGAGAATAAACATTTTAAGGTGCTGAAGCGCAAGAACAAAACCTTTTGGCTTGTTTATGAGTATCAAATGATTTGATCTGGTTCAAAAGGAACTGAGTCATTCCTTGATCAGTTTGATCATAGAATAACTTGTAAAGAAGGATGCGAGCGGTTTGAGGCTCCTTAGAATCTTCAGGTGATGCCTTAAGCAAAGCTATTCTTATTAAACAATCCAACATACGAATCTACACAAAACAAAGCTATTCTTGTTAAAAAGGACACTATAAAAACAGATGGCATTATCTTAAATCAAGTAGACAGCAATTTCCCAAAAATAAAAAATAAAATTAAAAAAATCCAAGCGGAAAGCGAGAAATAGGACAAACATAATCTACTTATAAGCAATATGCACTAGTGACTCAATTATTTTTAGGCTATAGCAAATGCACTAAATTGGTAGTTAATAAAGTGCCATGTACCGACACTACAAACAATACAACAAAACTAACTATTTACGGCATCATGTTTACGGCATACATTAAATGCATGTCGTAGTTAGTACATTCTACGACATTTTTTTTTCAAGCTGTTAATGTTTTGTCAAAATAGCATACATGTGATAACCGGCTACGTCGTGTGTCCCTTCACTTATCGTTTTCATTGGGTTTGTTGTGTTCGGAGGATTTTTTATTTTTTTTTGAAATTTTAGTTCTTGTTTACTCCGGTGTTGAGTTCACTTGTTTCGGAGGGTGCGGGTTCGGTCCAGAGTGCCAGGGATTGAACCGAGGAAATTCTGAACTGGAGGACGAGAGCTGCATGTGTGGGGCCTTGGGCCGCATGTACGGGAGAGGGGCCACACTTGTGGGAGGATGCTCCGCACATGTAGGCGTGGGTGCCGCATGTGCGGGACTCTACTGAGTCTGAAAATCAGCTTTTTCTTCTTTCCTTGGGCTGTGTGTATGTCATTGTTTGTATATCACTCTCTCTCTAAAAAGCCTTTTCTCTTCATTCTCTCTACATTTCCTACACCAAACAAGATCAAAACTTTGATTTCCCTTGATCCATTAGAGTTTTTCCCTTTGTCCCTTCATCAAAGTTGAAGAGCTCCTCAAGAGCTACATTGTGTGCGGTGAAGATCGGGATTCGTCACCATTGATTTTTGGGGATTTCATCTCTTTTCTCTCCAAGAACTTAAGGTAGGGATTTTTCTTAGAATTATATATATATTTTTGCAAGTTTTGGTTAATTTCGAGATTTCCTCTTTAATTGTTCTGAAAATTGGTTTTTGGCTCTAGAAGTTAGTAGTTTTGTAAAAAGAATCCATCTTTTGTTTCTTTTTAAAAATTTTCTTGAATAGTTGAATCACATTGACTTAAGAATGATGTTTTTGGTGAGGTTTTACTAAGAAATGAAGAAGTGTCTAGTTTTGGGTGAAAAACCTAGAAATTTGGGGTTTTGAAAAATGTTGAAAATCTATGAAATTTTCTTGTGTTAAATGATGGAGTGAGTGGAAATTTCATATTGTTGTTTGCAAATATGGAAACTTTCTTGATGTATGAGGATTTGGAGATCTTGTTTGAATTTATTGAATGCATATACATATGTAGTTATGAAATGGCAAATTGTTGAGAACGCATGAAATGTGGAATTGTTGCTACACTTGGATATATATATATATATATATATAAACATATATATTCATACATGATAATTAATGAAATCGCATTGGAAAGGAAAAATGAGAATTTGTGATCAAATTTGATAAATTGTGTGGGAAATATTGTCAATGGAGGATTATTATTTTGCCTTGATATATATATATTGCATTGGCATTTCTATTATTGCATAGTTACAAATTTTGAGTTGAGATTTGAAAAACATTTGCATTGGGAAAGAAATGTGGTGAAATGAAACTATCGAAATGTTTTGGGGTAAATATGTTGGTAAGTCCGGATAGGAGGTGTAGATGGAATTGATTAAGTTGGCCTGAGTGTCCGGGGTGAAAGACCGAAAAACACGCGCGGAGGAGGTACCACTTCCCTTCCGGTTAGCAAACGGTAAAGTAGGGTATTGGTAGTGCTAGTTATGCCTATTTGCAGACACCAACCTAGGGATTACATAAATCGTATTTACTACCCCCTTGAATTAAATTGATAGTTTATGCATTGTTGAGATTTCAAGATATCATTGAGCATAAAAGGAATTTCAAAAGACAATAACGTGATTTTCATGTCAAAAGCATAGCTTGGCATATGCATTCCTTTTTATGAAACTTGTATAAAATGTATATACTTTGTTAAGAATTTCTTTACTAGGCTTTATGCTCACCTCTATGGGATTTTGGTGTAAGAAAAAATGTGGTGAATCCGCCAAAATAGGGCGTGGATGTATGTATTGAGAGCACGAGGCTCTATTTTGTTGTGACCATATTTTTTTTGTAAGCCAAAGGCTATATATGTATGAGTTCAAGAAACCATCTTTTGTATAATCGAGCTTAAGCCTTGGAACTTATAAGCCCTTTGAAAGCATTTTATTTATTCTTCGATTTGACGTTCTATATGCTATAGATTCATGTATTTCATACCATTGAATGTATAATTCGCATGTGGGACTATTTTGTACAATCTTTAGTGATCAATGTTATGATGATTTGGGAATTGCTATTATTCTATAATGAATGTTAGTTAATGTACCTAGATTATGTTGGAGAAATTTTGGGGGTGTTACAATACATGCCATGTAAGTCGTTAATTCATATATTTAAGACGACATACATTTTATGTTATAAAATATTATAACTTTACATAATATGCTAATGAATGTCGTGAAAACTTGTACAAAAAAATAAATAAATACAATCTGATTTTTTTATGGCATGTAAAAGTATGTCGTGAAAAATATATATTTTCATGGCATATAAAAATATGTTATAAAATATTTGCACTTAAGACAACATGCATTTCATGTCGTAAAATATTATATTTTATATGTTTTTGAATTTAGTGATATTTTTAGAAAATTAAAAACTAATTTTCCTTCTAAAGTATATGTAAATTATTTGAATTTAAAAAGTAAAAAAAAAAAATACATATTTAAAAACTTATGCCACACCCCCTTTCATTCTAGATCAATAATTGTTTTTGTACCAAACCGTCTCATTCTCTAGAAAAATTATATTTTAATTATAAATAATAAAAAAAAAAATTCTAAACGTTCTTAAATATTTATAAATTTATAGTAGATATGACAATTTTTTATTTTTTTCCAATAAACTATATATTCTAGTTATAATCTAGATTGTTTTAATACAAAAATAATTTATAAACTTATACTTAAATCTTTTTTCCTAAAATTTTCTACTCCAAATTTTATTTATTTATTAATATTGTTAAAATTACCGCAGGTGTTCTGTGCAGAGTTTTGGAATCATCATTTGAGAACACTAGCCAAACAGAGCCTTTGTTTCTCAAATTTGTTTTTATTAATATTGTCATTTATTTTTTTTAATAGGTTTAGGGGTTGTTTGGGATGACCAAAATAAGTGTACTTTTTGTCTTTTTACGAAAAGATGTGCAGAAAAGTAGAAAGATGATGTGATAAAAAAAAAAATAAAAAGATAGATTATTTGAAGTATGCCAAACTTGGCCTTATTAGCAATCTGATTTAAAATAACAGGTTTTTTTTTTTTTTGGAACAGATTTTAGCAATCTGTTAGCTCACACATTTTCTTTTTGTACATACGTCTCTGTCTCTGTCTCTCTCTCTCTCTTCTCCTTCTCTCTCCTTTCCCTCCATCGACATCTCACACAAACACACGAGCACCACAAGCGGCAACCACCAGCCACTGCCAATCGATTGATTCCGAGCTTGGCATTTGAGTTTAATTTCGAGCCTTGGATTTATTCGGTGAGAGCCTTGGATTGCATCCCTTATTCGATTAATTCAGTTTCTCCTCTCTCATCTCTCTTTGATTTCGATTTGATTTCTAGAGTTTTGATTTAGATTTATAAGGTTTTGATTTTGATTTGATTTCTGGAGTTTTGATTTTGATTTCTAGGGTTTTGATTTTGATTTGATTTCTAGAGTTTAGATTTTGATTTCTAGGGTTTTGATTTTGATTTGATTTCTATTCAATTAACCTAAATTTTTCTCCCTTGCAGTTTCATTTCAACTTTATGATCTCAAGCAGCTAGGATTCATAGAGAGACAGGAGCTAATGAGGTATTTTGAATTGTGTTGTGTTTATGGCTCTTCAATGAAAATTTCTATTGATTTGGTTATGTAACATGTTTTGATGGTTTGAATGTCACTGTTCTTACAGAAATTGTTTCCAATTGCTAGTTGAATTTTGCTTTGTTCTGAATTTTGATGGAGATATTAGTTGCTTAGTTAGTATTATTAAATTTAACTACTATGCTTGACAACCCATTCATCAGATGTCAGACATTTGTACGACTATGTAATATTGAAGTTCACAATATTTCATGGGTTTTAAGAATCCTATGAGCCCTTGCCTGTGCTTGAAGATCAACCTGATAGGACCCCACAGAAAATATATACATGTATTTAAAATCAATAAGTTATGGTTTGAATGCAATTGACAATTAAGCAGTCTGGACTTGGTGCTCATCGTCATCATTGGTAAGTTGGGTCTCTCGAAGTAAACAGGAAGTAGGCAAAACCTATGACTAAGCCAGTGGTGGTGGTGATGAAAAATGCAATTGGCTCCATAACATCCCATGACAATTCCCAGAATGTAAGATGAAAGAAGAGCCCGACTTGCATGATAGCCAACCCTAGCCCTGACCAAAGGATGCGCCAGACCTGCTTATGTGCCAGCATGTCTATTTCTTCCTTCTTCTCCTGGAGCTTCTTTAGCTCATCCCTCCTGGGGTTATCTTCAGGTGTCAGGGCAAGGGGCACTGCTCTTCTAACCAAATCCACCACCTGAATACGTAGAAGTAAATGGAACAACAAAAATCAATTTAAGTAATAATATCAAATATGTAAGGCTTCTAAACAGAAAGGACCATGGCTGTAAGAATTGTGTGATTCATGATTAGATTCATACGTTTTGATACGAGTTTCAACCAAAAAGAAGTTTCACCCCTCTATCAAGAAATAAAGAGATCAATTAATTATATTAATGAGCATAATTATATATACATGTATAAATAATTTAGTTATATTGATATTCATTTTATTTTAAACATTGTGTGTATTTTTATATGTATATGTACATGTATAAGAATATATTATTTTTTCATAAATTATATTACATTATATTAAACAAAGTGCTCTTATGATTCATGATTCACTATTGTAGCATAGGGATGGCAATTTGAAACCGGCCCGACGGGGATTCCCGATCCCGACCCCGATTTAAGCGGTTTTTCTCCGAAAAATATCCCTGACGGGGAGGTGACGGTATTTGAAAATCAATCCCCGATCTGTCACGGGCCGGGGACGGTGATCTGTGTTTGATCCCCGGCCCGGTCCGATCCCCGTCCCCGTCCCCGTCCCTGGCCCCTTCCCCGAAATTTCCCGGAGTGAAATTACTTTTATACCCCTTATAATAATAATAATAAACCAAACCTAACCTAACATGTGTATTAAATTTCCCCGAAGCTTCCCCCATACTACCTGTGTATTAAAAAAACCAAACCAAACCAAACCAAACCAAACCAAACCAAACCAAACCTCTTTCCTTCGTCTCTCTCTCACTCTCTCAACTCTGTCTCTCCTTCTCTCTATTACTCTCTCTCAACTCTCCTTCTCTCTGTCAACTCTCTCTCTCAACACCACACCGCTGTCCCCGATCTCTTTTTCTCACCGAACCAGTGCCGATCCCTCACCTCTAATCTCTCTTTTCCTCACATCTAATCTCTCTCTCTTTCTCACCAAACCAGTGCCGATCTGACAAAGCACCAAACCAGAGCATCGATCTAAGCAGAGCACCGACCAGAGCACCGGATCGATCTCTCTGTGCCGCGATGCCAAAGTTGATTAAGCAGATGAATCTCTCTCTCTCTACTTAGATCTGAGCAGATCGATCTCTCAATCTCTCTACTTAGATCTAATATAAATTGTTGTTGATATTATTTATATAAACTGTTTGTAGATGATGTTTGTTTTTTTTTTTTTGGATCGGATGTTGATGATGTTGAATCTGCCGCTACTGTTTGGTTTTTTTTTTTTTTTGGTCCGGGGAATTTTCGGGGTCGGGGAAACCCGATCCCCGATAGGGGGCGGGGATGGGGATGATGATTGGTTCCCCGTCAGGGATCGGGGCCGGGGCCGGGGAGATGTTTACCATCGGGGATCGGGGACGGGGAGTGCGATCCCTGGCCCCGCCCCGTTGCCATTCCTATTGTAGCATAGCAATTCACGGTTCGGTTCGCAATTTGACAATAATGGAAATGACAGATAGATTGGGAGAAAAAAAACTGTTGAGACTCACTAAAATGAAAATTCATATCGTGTCAACAACTCAAGCCAATTTATCCCAGTTGGATAGCCGATACAAATCTAATCAACAGATCTACGACATTCAAGTAGGCTAAATAAAGAAAGAAACACACCATCCACGGGTCAAATGTTTCATTTCAATAGTCTAAGAGGTACACTTGCAGAAATAAAAATCACCGTATGGAGAGAATAATCATAGAAATAATAAACCTCTAAGAAGGAAGGTTAAACTAAGAAGGAAAAGAAATGGCAATCATAATTATGTCTAGTTGGACATGCACACATTATGTATTGAGTGTACCTCATAACTTTGCATAAAACTATCATTTTTTTTTTTTTGGGTGAATATAAAACTCTCGTTTTATGTCTAAAATACTCTACATTAGTTTATAAACACAATTTTACTCTAAATAAATAAAGTACTTAAGAAATATGAAATCAAGCCATATTTTGGTATCCTCTTGGACATGACAATTAGATGATATGACAGCACACTTAAACACAAACCTGTACACAACACTCGTACCTAAGTCCAGGTATCCATATATGATATACCACACAAGAACTTGGCACCTTTTGAATTGTGACACAATTTAAATTGAGGCTATACCAATAACTGGTTGCTGGAGATAGTCAAACTTGGGTTTTAATCACTTGATTTGCAAGATATCACCTATTGCTTGGTGAGGACATTGCTTGGTGCAATGGCAAAAAGTTTGGGCTGTCAGGTGTAGTACACAAGTTCAAGTGTGAGAGACACTACTTCGTCTAATTAGAGGTAAAGGTTAGGAACATTAAGTAACATAGATAATTGCATCAATATAAATTTCACTGTACACATAGCAATAGCAACGGCAATAGTCACTATGTCAACCGAATCATTTCTGATTATATAGTTCTTCACGATCAAATGCACAATCTATGAAATTGAAAACTAAACTTTGAGAAAGTACTCATTTAATCTGGCATGACCTTATCTTGACTCTTTCATAATATATTCAAAAATATAAAAGAAAATTGCTTACTAAAAAGAAAAAAATACAAAAAACAAAAAAAACTCAATTTTCAGAAAATTGAATTCAGAAAATTAAAATCAAACACACTGATTAAAATTTTAAATTTTGAATTGAAGAAGGAAAATAAAAGGGGAAAAAATTATTTATATGTATTCATTCCATTTATGATTAAAAAAGATCTTTAAAATTTAATGCTTACATAATTTAGTACCTTGTTTTAAGGGAAATATATCTGTTAGTGTGGTCTTCAAACCTTAATTACAAAATCAAGAAAAATATTATGATTTTGCATATTAATATTTATAAAGAATATCATTCACTTGAAAATACTTTTTTACTCAAGTAATTTCTCCTCATTATAATCACCTCTACCAACGATATGAGTGTCTAAAATGGGTGTAAAGGTGGTGTGTGCTTATCTTTATTCACATTAGATTGATGGGGCTTTTCTAGATCCACGTTTTCTATTATTTTTATTGTTATTGGTTGTGAACTTGTAATGGCTAGCGTATTGTAAAATTAAAAAGGAAGATATATATATATATCATTTTTGCATTCATTCTAGATTATTCTTGTAACCAAGCACTTTCATTTATGTTTTGAAGAAATGGATGCGCAATTTCGTTGGCTTTGATTGAAGGATCCAACTTTGGCCAAACAACTTTGCTGAAAAAAGAAAAAACCAAAGAAATGGTGAGTCATTACATACATGAAGATGTGATGGTTGAGATTCTTGTAAAATTACCAGTCAAATCTTTGTTGCGATTTAAGTGAATCTCCAAATCTTGGTCCTCTCTCATTACAAATCCCAGTTTCATAGCCAAGCATCTCACTAACAGTAACAAGAAGGAAAATGGTTGCCTCTTCGTTCATAGCATTGAACCCAAAGATGCAAATAACTTTCCTAGAAAATGTACCTTTGCTGTGTGTCGTGACAAATCCCTCACGGTTCCAGTATTTGAATATCTTGGTCTAAAGTTGAATGCAAAAGTGCACGTTATGGGTCCTTGTAACGGGATTTTTTGTCTCTTAACCAATTTGAATTCTGTAGCTCTATGGAACCCAGTGAACAGAGAATCCAGAGCTCTTCCGACACAAACATTCCCCAACTCCATTCCTCCAAGAATGGAACTCGAGAGAAATGCTTTTGGGTTCGGGATGGATCCTTTCACTGGTGATTATAAAGTGCTTTCAATTAGGATGTACAGCTGGGGTTCCGGCCATGATATTCATCCATCAAGTTACCCTAAACACATTGCTATATATTCATTGCGTGATGATTCTTGGAGAGATTTCAAGGTTTTTTTTCCAGAATGTAGTTTTTCTTCCATTTGTAAGTTCTACACTTACATGGATGGAGTTTACTACTGGAGTGCATGTAACAAAAATGATGATGCTACGAAACTCTCATTTCATATGGGCTACGAGGTGTTTCAAAACATATTGGAGCAGGATGAACCGGTGCCGTTCAAAGGGATACCAGAGCTAGGTTGTCCTCACCCAGGAACTAATCTTGTCGGACATTATTTTGGAGTCTACAATGGCTCTCTTGCTTGGATACAATCTTATCCAACACATTACGTGGCGCCAAACGTTTTCAACATTTGGGTATTGAAAGAAGAACGTTGGACAAGAGAATTAATAGCTGGACCTTTTGAAGGAGCAATTCCGCTTGGCTTTTGGAAGAAAGGTGAGTTCCTCATCCAAGTTGAGGACGGGCATTTGTACTTGGTAGACCCAATTACCCTTGTTATGAAGGATCTTCGAACTGTGGCTTCGCAGGCTATTGTTTACCATGAGAGCCTGGTTTCAGTTCAGAGAAGAGATGAAGAATTTGATCATTCATATTTTACATTTCGGCTTAAGTTCGATATTTTCTACTGATATGTATTTGGATTTTCAAATTAGGATGTATTTGAATTTTAAAACTACTCATTTGAGAACTTTCTTTTTGAATAATTTCTTTTGTTTTCAACATCAAGCATGTTTCAGTTTTGATAATTTTGGTTTCACTAAAATTTTCTTTTTATATCAATTTAGGTTTGCTTGCTTGAATCAAAATATAGTTGAATTATGAAAAAAAAAGAAATTTATAACCAAATATCACATAACGTGACACTATAATAAATCAAATCAAAGACCACAAACATATTAAACCAAAGGTATATATGTTATACACTCTAAACAATTTTCCTTTAAAATGTTTAAATTTAAGGGTTTATTTTTTTATTTCTTTAGATAGGGTAAATTTAAGTTACTATAAAACAAATATAAATGTATATATATATATTCTTTATCAAAATTTAAATTAATAATGTTTTAAATTGAATGCGTCCAACTGATCTCGAACTCATCATTCTACACAATTTAAAGATTAAATGATTTAAAATCAATCTAATTATATTTATTTTAAATTTAAAAAAAGGGGAATAATACCTTAGTGGAAGGCGGAATCAAAATTAGGGAGATGACACTCAAATATTTTAAATAGCCTTCATTTGGAACGTGGGTTAACTTTTTGACTTTTTGATTTTTTTAACCTGGTGTTAAAAAGCCTTGTTTAGAATAAGTTTTTTGGTTTTTATGATTTTTGTGAGAGAAAAAATGAAATAATTATGGTTTGGATGTAACATTTTGTTTTATTAAGTTAAAAAGTTTATTTTGCCTTGTTGTAACTAAAATAGCCCAAACACAACCCAAACCTAAACCTTCATGCTAAATATAGCCTTAGTAATAAAAGTAGTAAAGGTCCGGAGATTATTTTTTATTTTTTATTTAAGGTACCTCACGGTTTTAATTATATTGGAGTCTTGTTTGGGAAGTATGCTATTTTTGTTTGCTATTTGATTTTTTTAATTATTTTAGCCTAAATAATTATGTGTGGAAAGATAGTTGATCTTTTTTTAATAGTTGATTTGATAGTTATGAGAGAAAAAATAAAATAATTATAAATTAGATGTAATATTTTGTCTTATTCACTATTTTTACATATTTTGTCATTTAGTGAGCTATTTTAAGGATAATTTTATTTCTAATTACTCTCGGTACACACACTTAATGAACACATTCTCAATACAAATATTATAAAAATATAAATTCTCAGTACACATCTCTATATTCTAATATTATCTTCATTTTCATTTTTAAAACCTTAAGGCTATGTTTGGTTTCGATTTTTGAATTATTTTTTTTTGAAATTTTTCTGAGGAAAAAAATAATTAATTTGATAAAAATAAATACCAAAAAATATTTTAATTTTTTTTTGCCCCTAAAAAGATAAAATCATATTAAAATAAGAATTTTATTTATTTATTTATTTTAAAATATATTCTAAAATTGAACTAAACAGAGCTTAATTTTTATTTATTTATTTATTATTATTATTTTTTCCCATTCTTCTAGTCCTCCTTTACTATTGTTGCCGCCAATCAACCTTTAGTGATTTGCGGTGGTAGATTTGTGAGTGTATGGTTCATGACGGAAAATGATCACAAGCGGAGAGGGAAAGAAGTGATGGGAGAGGATGGCGGATGAGATTGGTGGCACTGGCGATAGAGGATGATTGTAGTGTTTTAGAATTAGGGTTCGAATAGAAGAAGAAGAGGGTATTATGGTATTTTTATTCTAGGATAAAATTGTATTAATGAAAATTTTCATTAAATGTGTGAATTGTGAAGAATTAGTGTGTGGAAATAGAATTACTCCTATTTTAGGCCAACTCTCTTCTAAAAAAAATACCAACTTTACCTTTTAATGATATGTATTTGGTCTCTCACTTCTTCTCTTTTAGATGTACTTTCTCTTCTTTTGTTTTTGTTTTTGTTTTTTTTTTTCTCCCTTGAAGAAATTCGAAGACAACGATGCACCTCTGAAGTACTAGTGCACAACCCTAATGACCGACGTCACAGGCATTATCGGTAGCAGCTTCGCCAAGATTCTTCCTCTCTCCAACACCCCCAGTGGCCCTTGGAAAGTCTACGGCATCTCTCACTGCCCTCGTCCACCATGGAACATCGACCACCCCCATTGAATACATCTAGTGCAATATCTCCAACTCCGACGACACCCAAACCAAGCTCTTAACCCTCAATGACGTCACTTACCTTTTCTACGGCACTTGGACCAATCGATCTTCCAAGAATTATAAAGCCAATGGATCTATGTTTCGGAACGTTCTCAATTTAGTGATCTCAAACGCCCCAAATCTCTAACACATCTGTCTTCAAATGGGTCAAAATATTACATCAGTCTGTTCAATCTCGTCAAAGGAAAATCTTAATCTAATGATCCTTCATTTATTGAAGATCTTCCCCGATTGGCATCTTTGAATTTCTACTACACTATCCAAGATATTCTCTTCAAAGAGGCTGTGAACAAAGAGGGATTGACGTGGTCTGTTCATTTATGTTGTGTTTCGTTGGGGGATTTGGGAAGAGATTTGGAAAGGGAAAGGGAAAAAGTATATGATATTAGGTGAAATGTAGATACATTTTATATATTTTATTTACATTTCAACTATATTTTCTTTTTCCCTTTCTAATTCATTTCCTAAATCTCCTAACCAAATATAGCACTAGAGAAATTTCAGAATTGCTCAGAGAAAAATTTGAATTTTCAATTTTGTGAGAGAATTTTTAGAATTGCTTAGAAATTTTTTTGAATTTTCAATTTCTGAGATAAATTTCTCAATTTTCACTCAGAAATTTATGAAATTTCAAAAAAATTTACCTAGGGCCAAGGGGTTTGGTTTTATTTTATGCTTGAGTGCCTCATATCTTTCTTTCTTTCTTTCTTTGCTCTCTTCACAACCCCTCAACGTCTCTTTCTTCCTTTGTCTCCATCCTTCAATGAAATTTCTCTAACTAAAAGCCAAAAAAATTTCATTGATGGTAGATAGTCAACTCAGTCAAATTTTGTCAAATTTTTTTTTTAGAATTTTATATTCATCATTAATTTTATTTGATAGATCTCAATGAGAACATTTTTAAAATATAAATTTTATTAAAAATGGATATATAATCAAAAGTTATAGAATTTTTAAGTTTTAAAATTTTTCAAAAAGTGAAAGGCATTGAATATTGAAACAATGTGTATCGTTTAGCGCTAAAATTGAATAAGGGTATTTTTCGTCTGAAAATTGCTCCTCGCATTTTCTAGAAGAGTGATTCTACTTACACCACCAATCTAACTCCTTACACCCTCAAATTTTATTTTATCTTTTTAATTTATACAATTCATTTATTACCCTCATCTCTAACATTTCTCCTCCTCTTTCTCTTTACACTCAAAACCTCAAAAAAACCCTAACCCTAGTTATCCTTATCACATTCACCAGCCCACTATCGGCGTTGCCATTCCGCCACTACTCCACCACCTTTCCTCATTCTCATTCTCTTTCTCTCACTGCATATATATACGTCTATAGCTTCTTTCTCTTACTGCACCTACTGCAAACTAGCAACAATCACCAATGGGTTACGAAAATGATTTGCAGGTCTTCTCTCTCTCTCTCTCTCTCTCTCTCTCTCTATAATTCTCTCTTATTTGTAGAAAATTAGCCGTAATGCTCTGCTTCGGAGCACCATCTTCATCGCTGCTTGGCACACGTGCCAATTCTCCGTTCACAACAATCCGACGGCTCTGTTCATTGGATTCACAGTCCTTTCACACGCTTCAAACAGAAGAGACTGAAACAGAGCTGTATATAGAGATCACAAAATCCTCAGCATCAGAATCAAAACGATATACAAATACTTATATATATATATATATATAGAGAGAGAAAGAGAGAGAGAGAGAGAGAGAGAGAGAGAGAGAGAGAGAGAGAGAGAGAGAGAGAGAGAGAAGAAATTACCATGTAATTAGATTCGGATGCAAAGTCGAAGAGGATTGTCTGTGAGATGAGACAGAGGAAGAAATTACTAGGGTTAGGGTTTGGGTTTTTAAGGTTTTGGGTGTAAAGAGAAGGAGAAAGAGTAAGGTTAGAGATTAGGGTAATAAAAGAATTGTATAAATTATAAATATATAAGATAAAAAAAATAAAATTTGAGGGCGTAAGAAGTTAGATTGGTGGTGTAATGAGAATTATTCTTTCTAGAAACCTTAGTTACTACTATAATATTTGTTTTCTTTTATCTTGTAAAATTTCAATATGAAAATCTTAAACTAAAAATCCCAAAAAAAAATACAAATTCATAAAAATATTTACAAATTTAATTATTAATATTTATAAAAACAAATTACTAATTTGTAATTACTTTTTAAGATATTCACGAATGTAATATTTTCCTTTTAAAAATAACGACAATCCAACTAGACCGGCTTAACGGGTGAGCCTCCAGGCCAGGGACGGAATTACGGAGGGACTATCAGGGGCCACGGCCCCCCGCTTTGAAAAAAAAAAATTATTTATATATATATATATCTTTTCAATAAAATATTAATAGTAAAATGGCCTTGCTTTTGTTTTGTGGGCTGGGCTAAGCTCAATCACTTCTTTAGATGGCCAGGGAGGGCCATGTGCCTTCTTTTAAAAAAAGAAAGAAAGAAAGCCCGAATAGAAATAGAAAAAGACAAAAAGAAGAAAGAAAGAAGTCCTAATTCTTATGAACTGCGCTACGTCGTGACACCATCTCAATTTATTGAACGCAACAATAGGATTTTTTTTTTGAGTTAAATCAACTTGGGATACATAAAAAAAAAAAGTCTTGCTTCTGCTACTAATCTTCTCATTATTACAGGTATGTGATTCATATTATCTTTTATTATTGTTTTCAATTTGTAATACTTTTATTATCTTTTTTTTAATGTCATATTGATACAATTGTAATTTTTTTTTAATTTTATATATTAAGAAAAAAAATCATGAATTAGGATGTATGATCTCAATTACTAGGGTTTTTTTTTTAATCATATTTGGGAAAATTTAATTTTATTCAGATTAAGTGTTATAAATTCAAAATTAAAATGAATTGAGACTTGTATAAAATTTATGTGTTGAATCTGAATTCTAAATTTTTAAATTTATATGAAATTTGTTTTAATTACATTTGTTATTCTAGGCACAAAAATTTTATATGTCCTGTGATATATATATATATATATTACATTAGCAATTGGTTTTAATTTCTAATAGAATATTAACCATGTATGTAATGAATTCTATTTTGATTTGTAGATTATTATGGGAAAGCCATGTACAATTAATAGATTCTCAACTACAAGAATTAAATGGCCTGTTCAGTGAACATGCAGTAGAGTTGTTTAATCTTAGCTCAGCTCTAGATCCTCGAGATGTGTCTGAAACTTTTAGAATCGACGATATTTGTCGGTTAGTAGAAAATTTTTATCTGCAAGACTTCAAAGATCAAGAGAAAATACAGTTGAGAATGCAACTTCACCATTACGAGCATAATGTAGTTCAACATGCAGATTATAAAAAATTGTCTACTATTTCTGAATTGTGTCAGTGGTTGGTAAGGACAAACAAATCTATGATCTATCAACTTGTTTATAGAGTGATTACACTTGTTCTTACTCTTCTAGTTTCTACTGCAACTACGGAGCGATCATTTTCAGTCATGAAAATTGTCAAAAGTAGACTTCGCAACAAAATGGAAGATGAATTTCTTACAGACTCTTTGCTTGTGTACATTGAAAAGGAAATTGCTGAAAATTTTACTACAGAGTCAATCACTTTCGAGATATGAAAGAACGTCGAGTTCCACTTTAATAGATAATTGAGTTGATTTGTATAAACAATTTTTTAATACATGACTTTGCTTTTATTCGTATATTAAATTTAGTAAAAATATGGTTTTATTTTTTACGTACTAATTTAATATTAAATTTTAGTTTACTTTTTGAATTAAAAAAATAGTAATTTATATCAATTCATATAGAAAAAATTATTTATGTCTTGGCGCCCCGTAAATGAATTCCTGGTTCCGTCCTTGCTCCAGGGCATGCCGACCCCTCACACGATGGCCTAATTTAAGTTTAAAATCAATTCAATCAAGGGGAAAGCTGATTGAACCCATGATAGGTTTCGCCTATAAAACTTTCTCCTTTTAAAAAATTATATAAAAATAAAAATAAAAATAAACAGGAAGATAAAAGAAGAAACGAAAAGAGAGAGAGGAGGAAAAAATTGATCTGAGTGTGGGATAGAAAAAGAGACCCCCATTCTCGAAACGAGGAAGATGAAAAACAGAGGTGTCATTTGGCATGAAAGTTGGGTTGATTTTATGGCTAAATTAATTATTAAAAAATAAAATAGATTAAAAATTTAATAAAATAAAATATTACATTTAAATCATAATTATTTTATTATCTCTCTTACAAAAATAAAAAAAAAATTAATCCAAACAAATTTTTTAACCGAAACTAAAATAATTAAAATGTTAAAAATCCAATCTAACTTCCCAAACTAAACTAGAATGTCAAAGTGAATTCCCACACGGCATTTGGGAACCATTTCAATTTCAACAACCTCTTACTCTTCAATAATTTCACTTATCTAAACGAGTAATATTCAGTTTGTTTGATTTAGTGTTTAGGATTTATTTTTCAAAAAAATTAAATTTTTTATTTTTCGTATTTATTTGTTTTCATTTAATTTTTTAATATTTTAAATAGTTTTTTGAATTTTTAGATACACCTAACATAAATACACTTAAAAAGTATAATATTTGTGAAAAAAATCTTTAGAAAATTCACTAAATAGCAAACATACAAAAAAAAAAAATATGAGAATTCAGTATATTTTCGTATATTTGTGTTTTTATTGATTTTTTAAAATATTTTTTTTTGTAAATATTTTACTTTTTGATACATCTAAGTAAGGTGCATCTAAAAAAGTAAAAAAATTGCTTAAAATTTTAAAAATATTCACTAAAAATTTTAAAAAAAACAACAACAAAAACAAAAAAAATTAATTTTTAGAAAATTGAATCCAAAAAATTAAAACCAAAAATAGTGATTATGTTTCATGAAATAAATATGACAAATTTTATGAACATTCTCCATTCTTGAATTAATTTGTGGTGTTTATTGTATGTTATGTAATCATATACACCCAGTTACAAATTAAGATTTTAAAATTAAAACATACTTATATTAATGTAATTCTCTTTTCTTATTTTATTACTTACTATACTAAATTATTTCTTAAAACTTCATGAAATTTTTTATGATATTTTGTTTCATGAATCCTAATATTACTCATTGAAGTACTTAAAAATTATAGGGAAAATTACAAAAAAAAAAAAAGAAAAAGAAGAAGACAAAAAACTCCAGAGTTTGAGCCGGGTGACAAAATAAATCTTAAATTTTTAATTTTGTCAATTTAAATCTTAAATTTTTTATTTGTTTTCAATTTTAACCATTTGTTGATTTTCATTAAGTAAATTTGATGAAAAAGTAGACATTTTAATTATTAAACTCATTGAAAAGTATATTTTAGGCATTTTATGAATACCTACATCGAGTTTAATGATTAAAATATTCTTTTTATCGATTTTACTTAACGAAAATAGACAAATATTTAAATTGAAAAGAAATCAAAAAATTATGATTTAAATTGACAAAATTAAAATTTTATTTTGTTAAAATGCTCAAATTTTGAATTTTTTTGTATAATTGCTTCAAAATTATATATATCTAATAATGTAGTTATATCGTCTCTATTACTTTAAATTAAAGAACTTATCAATATTATTATAATTACAAAAATATGATTGTCACATTTTTTCAAGTGTAAAATGTTGTATCAAAGTTCTGCAAAAAAAAATTTTCCGTGCCAGAGATGGGAGATTTTTTTTAAAAACTATCACATGTCATTTTCTTACATCTTGTTACATGTCATTTTCTTTTCTCCTTATCTCATATACTTTTTGAATCCAAGGTGTTATGATCCACATTTAAGATTAATAGAGATATATAGATGAGTAGACGAAAAGAATTTTTTTTTTTTGGTAGGAAAAATAGACTATCACATGTCCTTGTGTCATCGTTTCATAATTTTCCCAAAGTGGGTAGCTCATGCTTTTAGAAAACCATTATGAAAATTTTGTGTAATCCAAATGGGAAATGATTTGGAGTCCTAAAAAAAACCCCCCTAATCCCCCTAATTTCCAATTTGGGCAACTGTTTCCTTTTTTTTTTTTTATTTTTTTTAACTTGATATGGAAATTAGGGGGATTAGGGGGGGTGTTTTTAGGGGGATGTAGCAAGACCCAATGCAAATATTCATAATCCTGAACTAAGAATATATATATATATATATATCTAGGAGAAGGTAATCTCACTAATAAGGACAAGCTAATCCTAATATGATGCTAAATAAGGAGGTTGCTTTTTGAGATGATTAGTGAGTATTTGAGATCTATTTATTTGATGACTTTTTTTTTAGTGAACTTTTATTTCTTCAAAAATTTTAAATTTTTGATTCAGTTCGATGAGATGAATTGGAAATTTTTAAAATTTTCAAAAAGAAAAAAAAAAGAAAAAAAGAAAATACAAATTTTTTTGATTTTTTATTTATTTTTTAAATTTGTATATATGAGGATCAAAAGAGTAAAATAAAAATAGCATAATTTAAAAAAAAAAAAAAACACTAAAGATAAAAAAAATAAAAAATAAAAAATAAAAAATTTGTAGTTAGTCCCTATTGTTTAAAGCTCTTGGGAAGAATAACCTTACTATAATTATTTATTTCAAATTTTTTACAGTAAATAATAATACATGTTTTCGTCCTTGACAAACCACTCCAGACTATCCCTAATTTTGTAGAAAAGGACCTAGAGCTTGACTTTCTTACATCTTATCATGACACACAAGAATATCTCAAATTTTTTTTTTTTTTTGTTTTGTTGATAAGGAATATAGATAATAAATGTATTCTGGTGGTTTTAATTAAGGACGCAATGTAAAAAATTTATGAGTAAAATATTATATTGATTCACTTGGATAGTTGAGAGATAAAAAATAATATAATTTTGAAAAAATTATATAAAAAAAAAATCTTAGGACTTGATCTTCTTAATTGTCATCTTAGCTAAAAGTTGGGAGTTGAATAATTCATCAACTCTTTTTGCCGGGCAGAATCACCTCGGCTAAAAGTTGAGAGTTGAACAATTCATCAACTTTTTGTGCTAGGCAAAATCACCTCGGCTGGGAGTTGGTTACCCCTTGTCCACTACAATCTATTAACACAACAAATTTGCTAAGCATAGTAATTCATTGCCATCATATACTAATTCAAAGAAGTCACAAATTCTTAATGAGACTCAAAGAATTACATTGGAGATTGGAGGGATATGTCTTGCTTTCAGAAAAAAGTACAAGAAAAGTTTAAACTAAAAGTAATACAACTTCAAATTAGTTGCGTTCCATAATCGAGGTATGGCTTTGCTGTCTAAATCTTCCAGACTATATGCCCATTTGCTTGCCAGACCGGTTATCTTATAAGGCCCTTCTCAGTTTGCCCCTAGCTTTCCTTCGCTCAGCACTAGAGTGTTTCCCATCACCTTCCGCAAAACCCAATCCCCAACTTTGAATTGTTTGGAGTTAACTGCCTTGTTGTGCTTCTTGGACAATTCTTGCTAGTATGCCATGGTATGGATCAGTGCCTTCTTCACGTGTTCTTCTACATGGTTTAACTCAAGGGCGATGGCTTCTGCGTTTAAGCTCGGGTCAAAATTTTCACTTTGGATGGTGGGCTTGCGAATCTCTAGTGGGATGACCGCCTCCATGCCAAATGCCAAGGCAAAAGGCGTCTTCCTCGTTGAGTGTCTTGGCGTCGTTCGATAGGCCCAGATGATAGTCGGAAGTTCTTCGTTCCATTTTCCTTTTGCTTTCTCTAGCCTCTTCTTTAACTCATCCAGAATGGTCTTGTTTGATGCTTTGGCTTGGCTATTCGATTGAGGATAGGCCGGTGTTGAGTTATAGAATTCTATCTTCAGCTCCTCACAGAATCCTCTGAACAATCTTCCATCAAATTGGGTGCCATTGTTGAAGATCAAAGCTTTGGGGACTCCGAATCGTGTTATCACGTTTTGTCAGACAAACTTCTTCACGTCCTTTTCTTTGATGTTTGCCAGGGGGTTGACTTCTAACCACTTGGTGAAATAATCCGTCGTAGCTATAAAGAATTTGTGATTGCCCGGGCCGGTTGGGAGCTGTCCCACGATGTCAAGTCCCTACATTGCGAATGACCAAGGACTTATGAGAGAAAGGAGTTTTCTCCCCGGTTTGTGAATCTAGTGCGCGAATTTCTAGCACTTTTGCATTCCTCACAAACTTTTGGGTGTCGGCCTGCATGCACGGCCACCAATACCCCTACGAAATAGCACGGTAGGTCAGGAATCTTCCCCCAATGTGGCTTCTGCACATTTCATCATCTTGAAACAAAATATTTTTAATTATTTAAAATAATTGTAATTGGTGAATTCAATAAAAGTGGCGTTTAAGTCAAAGTTTCACTGCTAGAGATCAAATTTCTCAAAAAAATAAGAAATGTGAGTTCTCAACCCAACTTTGACGAATTGATCCAACCATCCTTTTATTTATTCTATGACTTTTTTGAAGTTTTTTTTTATCTTATTTGTTTAATGAAATTCTGCTAATTGGACAAAATATTTTACATGAAGTGAACCCACATTACTCTCACCCTCTCTCTTGTATTATCAATCTTTTCATTAAATATTCATCAAATCAATTAAGGGTTATTATTTTTCTATCAAATTAAGAATTTATTAAAATTTGTATCATATTTGAATTTGATGAAAACCTAAAAAGATGAAACATTGAAAATGATTTTTTTTTTCCCCATCATATTTGATGAAAAGAAAAATTTGGGATAAGAAGAAATTTTTAAAAATATTTTGATAAAAATATAATGAAAAAATGAGAATAGTTCATATCAAATCAAAAAAATTTTACTCTAATTTAAAATCAGAGTAGATTAAAAAAATTAATAAAGGGTTGGAAATAGCTAACAAAATTATTTAGCACAATTAGCAATGTTACATTTATGAACTTTATAAATAGCTAGCAAAAATTAATAAAGTGTAATTTTTTAAATACGAGGAAAAATCCATATTAAACAGAAACTTTAGAGATGTCAGTGTAATTTTCCCTAAAAAAATAATTAAAAAAATTACTTATTTATGACATTAAATTAAAAAAAAAAAAAATTTCTGTATTGGATGTTGAGTTTTTCTCTTTCTTCCTCTGCTTTCTTTTCTGGAATGTGAGCTAGTAGTTGTAATGGCCTTTGAAGCCTTGTTTGGGAACATACTATTTTAGTAATTTTTTAATTTTTTACAAAAAAATGTACAGAAAAAATAGAGAGTGATATGAGGATTTATAATAATTTTTTGACTTTTTAACTAAAATATATGGTTGACAAATGAGACCTAAGTGAGCCATGAAACTCCCTTTATGTCATGTCAATAGATACATCTTTTCCTCTTTCGTAATATTTTATTAGCTATTAATAAAATATTTATTATTTTGTCCAGTTACAATTACATTTTTTTTTTATTTGTTAGTTAAAATTACATTGTTCACTAAATTAATGCATTTAGGTGATGTTTGTTTAAATGGATTAGGTAATGAAATATTGTAATATAAAGTGATAGTCTTGGGATATAGTTCATGAATTATTTGGCTAGAAATGATGTATATCATGTATTTATTTTATTCGATTAGATGTCTATAAATAACTGTTTTTGTAGATCTCATGTTTGATTTAAAAATTATAAATTATTGAAAGACCATTTTGTCTTTTGAAATTGTTTATATTTTATTTTATTTTATTTAAAGTATATCTTATTTTATTTATTTGAAATATATTTTATTATATTTTACAAAGATCACTTTTAATTTTATTTAAATACGACATTAGAAGTATATTTCTATTCATGATTTTGTTAATACAAAAAAAAAAAAAAAAAAGTATGAGAAGACTATTAAATATTATGAAATTAATTTACACATGTTTAAAAAAATTCAACATGTTTAAAAAAAATGAAAGAAATAAATTTTACATAGTTGAGGGTCAATTTCGTCATTTAACTAATTAATCAAGACGTTTGCTCAGTCCATCCATTTTTGTTCCACATCCTCCAATGGATTAAGTAATCTCACATATAAAGGATTATTAATCCGACCGAATTATTAATCTAACTTTTACTTTTTCAACCAAATGTTAAACTATCCATTCTATTAGATATGAAATCCAATTCTATCATCAAATGACAACCCCCTTAGACCATCTCCAACCCTGAACTAAATCTGGCATCAAATTTAAAATTTGGTAAAAAAAGTACTTTTTCATGCTCCAACAGTTTCACCAAATTAATATCAAATCGAGATTTCACCAAACATTTCATCAAAATGAGGATAGGCTCCGCATTTCAGCAAAACACTGTGCATGACCGTTGGGGGAGACCAACCGGTTGACCAGCCGGTTGACCAACCGGTCGACCACCAAAAGGTTCAAACAGTTCCAAAAAAAAGGTCAAACAGTTGGAAAAAAAAAAATTTTTTTTTTTGCCTTACCGGTCGACCACTAAAAGGTTCAAAAAGTTCAAAAAAAAAAAATTTTTTTTTTTGCTTAACTGGTCGACCACCTGGTCAACTGGCCGGTCAACCAACCGGTTATCCCGGCACAGATTTGATGAAAATTTGATGAAAATCAACCGTTGGAGCACTCGGTATCAGATTGAGGAAAAAGTCATTTTTTTACTCAAATTTGATGAAAATTTTGGTTCAGGATTGGAGATGCTCTTAGACCATATCCAACCCTGAATCAAACTTGACATCAAATTTAAAATTTGGTGAAAAAGTTACTGTTTGGTGCTCCAACGGTTGTACTAAATCGATATCAAATTGAGATTTCAGCAAACAATTCGTCAAACTGAGGACATAATACATATGTCATCAAAACACTGTGTGTGACCGTTAACCGGTCGACCGAATTCCTAGGTTCAAACCGGTCAAAAAAGGTTCAAACAGGTAAAAAAAAAAAAAATTTATATTTTTGCCTTACCGGTTGACCGGCCGGTCGACCGACCGGTCAACCAATAGGTCAACCCACCAGCAACCCTGAACCAAACCAAACCTGAGCATCTTTTTTCAGAGGCTGTGTTGAAGGAAGCTATGGATTTGGTAATCGATCTGAGAGAATTATGTCTATTTGTTTTTTCTTGGTGGTTGTGTGTGAAATTTTTTGTTTGGGTTTTTATTTCATTTGGGTTTTAATGGAATTGAGGTCTGTGAATGCAGGAGAACATACCCATTGAGGAAGTTTTTGAGAATCTGAGATGTAGCAGAGAAGGTCTCTCCACTGAGTCTGCTCAGTAGAGGTTGGAGCTTTTTGGGCACAACAAACTTGAAGAGAAGGAGGTGGTATTTCCTACTAATACCCTCTTTGGGATTTATGTTGGGTTTCTTTTAGGAGAGTAAATTCTTGAAGTTTTTGGGATTTATGTGGAACCCTCTGTCATGGGTTATGGAAGCTGCTGCTATCATGGCGATTACCCTTGCCAACGGTGGAGTAAGAACTCACCGTTTTGATTTGTATAGCAATATTCATCTTTGCCTTCCTACTTCACTGTTAGTGGGTGAAAAAAATAATAATGGCTTTACCAGTTGACCGGCTGGTCGACCCGTCGGTCGACCCGTCGGTCGACCAACCGGTCGCCCCTCCCCCTTTTGATGCACCTTTTGATGCACCGTTGGAGCCAGTGATATCAAATTGAGAAAATCATCCTTTTTTTCCTCAGATTTGATGAAAAAAGAAGTTCACGGTTGGAGATGCTCTTAAGAGCTACTTCAGTATAATAATAGTTGTGGCGAATTTGGCATTGTATAAAGTTATAATATTGTACTATTTTGTACTACACTTTTGACTAGTTGATTTTTTCAATAAAGATTTTACTAACGTGTTACATTTATATAATTATAATTATTATTGTTTAACTTATCACCAAGTTATTATCATTTTTATTCAAGAAATTAAAATCCTCACCACCTTATTAAAATCCTTACATATCTTTATTAATTTATTAATAACAATTAAAACTTTCGCGAGATTTTTTTTCCCCCATTAATAGCAAATATCAAAGTGGCAAGATTCCAAAATGCTAATGAATCATGAAATAACCCTTAACTCTATCTCCAATCTTCTTCCTTTTGAAGGCCTAATGAATAGAAGAAGACAAAAAAGTAATAAAAAAGAATAAAGTAAGAGATGATTTGAGCTTTTATTTTTATAATTTGATGGAGAATTCAAACACGCAAAGATGTGAAACTAAAAAGAGGAAGACTAGATTAGATGAAAAAAAAGGAAGAGTAAAACAATAGATGAATGAAAGGAAAGAGCAGAAACAAAAATGATATGATTATGACTATAAACATTTTCAACATCGAGCATAAGGCACAAGCTTATTATCAACAACATAAACATAAGATTTATGTTAAAATAATGGCACATTCAATCAATTCTATTTTTTTATGAATCTTTTTTGATTTTTCATGATTAGATATTGTATTTGTTTGTTTAATAAACCAAACCAAGCCTTAAGTCTCATCAAATGAGATCGGTTGCATGAATCTTTCTTCTTTATTCGACTCTATCCAAGGTCATTTTGTTATTCAAATTAAGGAGATTCATATATCTATTTACTACATTAATCCACGTCAATCTAAGTCTACCCCTTTTCCTAACATTACCATCTACCGTCATTGTATCACATCTCTTCACTACTGCCTCTGTTGGTATGACCAAACCATTTCAATCTATTCTCTCTGCACTTATCTTCTATTGATACTACTCCTACCCATACTCGGATATACTCATTCTTAACTCAGTCTTTTTTAGTCTTGCCATACATCTATCTTAGCATCCTCATCTCAGCAACACTTATCTTCTCTACATGTTGTTTCTTAGTTGCCTAACATTCCGTCTCATACAACATCGCTGGTTTAATAGTCGTTCTATAGAATTTCCTTTTTAGTCTAATGGGTACTCGTTCATTGCACAATATTCCAGACGCACTTCTCCACATAATCCACCTCGCCTTAATTATGTGGACCACATCTGCTCCAATCTCTCCATTCATTGTAATAATCAATTCTAAATAACGAAAATGTTCACTCTTAAGTAGTTATTGGTTCTCAATCTTCACTTCTTCTCTACTCCCATTGTGACTGTTACTAAAATTACATTCCATATACTTTGTCTTAGTTCTGCTTATCCTAAATCCTTTAGGCCACGCTTGTTTGATGGATTAGGTTGGATGGGATTGTTAGTGAGAGGATTGTTAGTGAATGGATTGTTAATGTGGGGATTGTTAGTGAGGGTATTAAGTAAAAATATATTTGTTTTCATGATAGTGTGAGAGATGGTTAGTGATGAGAATGTTAAATCATTTTTATATTAATAAATAAATAAATTATTTCTATGTTAAAAAAAAAAACTAAAAAAAAATAGGTGTACTAGGTAAAAAAAAATATAATTAAAAAAAATAATATTTTTATATAAAATAGACTCAATCCCCTCACTATTTTCTTAATCTTACCCAAAATTCACCTAAGCTAATCCCTCTACTAAGGGGGATTAGCAAGCCGGTTGCAGTATGAAGCCGCTCACCCAAACCATCGCCAAATGCGCTATGGGTGGAACCCATAGCATTGCTAGTCCAATCCGACCTCCTACACCGTGAAACAAACGTTATCTTAGATTCAAGTGTTTTTTTTTTTCCAAATCTTCAACTTAGTGTTAACTCATCCTTTAGTCTCATCCACTAACATGATATCATCTGCAAAAAGCATATAACATGGCACATCATCTTGAATATCACGCGTCAATTCATCCATAACTAAAGCAAAAATATAAGGACATAAATTGAAAATTCTCTCGTCTCTCCAGCAGGCGATCTAATAGTAGTCACCACACCTTCATATATATTCCTAATCATATCAATGTAACCTTTTTGTCACATCTTTCTTCTCTAACACTCACCAGATTATATCTTGAGGCACTCTATCATATGCTTTCTCAAGATCGATAAAAATCATATACTTTTTTATTACTCTCCTCAAAAGATAGATCGCTTCATTGTTGACCTACCAGGCACAAACCCAAATTGATTTTCTGACACCTTTGTTATATCTCGCAATCGATGTTCCATTACTCTCTCCCACACTTTCATTGTGTGACACATTAACTTGATTCCTCTATAGTTGTTACGATTCTAAACATCTCATTTAATCTTACATATTGGCACTAAAATACTCTTCATCCACTCTTCTGGCATTTTCCTAGCCAACAAAATCTTACTAAATAACCTAGCCAACCAAACAACCTCCTTCTCACCCAAATATTTCTGTGCTTTAATAGGTATATCATCGGGTCTTAAAGCCTTATTCAATTTCATCTTCTTAAGTACAGACTCTACTTCAAAGTCCCTAATCCTACAATAGAACCTATAGTCCTAGTTTCCTCATTACTGCCTACTTCGTCCCCTTTTGACCTACCTCCATGTTCCTCATTTAACAACTTCTCAAAATAGTGCTTCCACCTCTCCTTAATATCTTCATCCTTCACCAACACCTTAGAGTCCTCACTCTTGATGCACTTAACCTGATTAAAATCTCTTGTTTTCTTCTATCTTATATTAGCAAGTTTGTATATCATCTTCTCTCCCTCCTTACTATATAGTCTAGTGTATAGGTCATCATAGGCTTTCAACTTAGTCTCCCTCACTACTTTTTTGACCTCCTTATTGGCCAATCTATAGTGCTTAAGGTTTTCCTCAGTTCTATCATTCTGACACTTTTTAAAGTTTTCTTTTTTCGTCTTTATTACTGTTTGGACCCCTCTCTCCACCACCAAGTTTTCCTAAAGTTAGGTCCATTTTCTTTCGACTCTCCAAGAACTTCCCTTAAGATTCTCCTCATACAATTGGCCATCAAGTTCCACATAGTATTAGTATCATCTTTCGAGTCCCAAGTACGTTCTTTATCTATTATATTCTTAAATGTGTCTAGTTCATCCCCTTTTAGGTCCCACCATCTAGTTCTACGACGTCCAATATCTTTCTGAGTTTGTTATTGCCCTTCAAAGCATAAATCTAATACCAAAATCCTATGTTGAGACGTCAAGCTCTCTCCAGGAATCACCTTACAGTCATTGCCTTTTAGACGGTCTCTTTTTCTTTCTAGAAAGTAATCTATTTGGCTCCTAATTAACTCACTCTTGAAGGTTATCAAATGATCCTCTCTCTTCTTATACATAGTATTGGCCACGACAAGGTCAAAAGTAGACGAAAAATCTAAAATACTCTCTCCAACCTCATTTCTATCACCAAAATCATACCCACCATGCACCCTCTCATACCCTAGTTTATCTACTCCTACATGGCCATTGAAATCACCACCTATAACTAAGTTCTCTCCTACAAATATTTCCTGCAATACCTCATCCATTTGGTCCAAAAAATTTCTCTTAGTCTGATCATCTAATCCTACATGAGGAGCATATGCACTAATAATGTTCACTATATTATCTCCAATAACTAGTTTAACTAACATAATCCTCTCACCTATCCTAATAATCTCAACTACATTTTTTATGAGTCTCATGGCAACTATTATTCCTACCTCATTCCTGTGTCTATTATTCCCTCTTGGCAACTATTGTAGTGGAAAGGTGGTCGTTGGTGGTGCAGAAAGAGGTGGCTAGAATGGTGGTGATGGCCACAGCGGTGGAGTGGCGGTGGAGGCTGCGAAGGTAATGGTTAAAACAGTAGTGATCGTGGTGGTTGAAGGGTTGTGAAGGCGGTGACAGTGGTGGCTAGCGACGGTGATAGTGGCGATGACCAACAGCAAAGACATGTTGGAAAAATAATGATTTTTTGGTGACTTTGATGTAATCTTAAAGTGGGTGTCAATCCTCAATTGAGCTGGAGTAAAGTGGGTTTAGATTCTTTGGAATGAAATATTTACACCACAAAAAGAATGACCAAAAACAATTAAGGTTTGAATGAAAAATTGACTCATTAAGTTGGCCTCATGAAAGAGTTGTTGGGAAAGGTGTAAAACCTTGTATCCCACATTGATTGTAGAAGAGAGCATTGATGGGTATTTATATCTCATTTTTTGCATTAGGGTGTAAGCCCTTTGGGGCATCTAAATTTTCTAAAGGAAGGGAGTTATGGATGCTTCAAGGATGGACTTAGGCCAAGACTATGATCCAAGTTGGTTATGAAAAAATTGCCACACGCGCGTAATAGATACATGAGTAATCCGAATGCTACTCATTGGAGGGGCATTATGCGGGTGTTAGATTATCTACGCTACACCTGGGGTTATGGGCTTCATTTTACCAGATACCCAGCGGTTCTAGAAGGGTATAGTGACGCTAATTGGATATATGATATAAAAGACTCCAAATCCACTAGTGGTTGTGTTTACCCTCGGAGGGGCAGCCGTGTCACTACAACAAAAAAGGTCTATCGTGACAAAAACGAGTGATGAAAAAATATTTCGTCTCCAAATATACATGTTTCAGTGATGAAAATAAGATTGTCTCCAATTGTACTATTTTTAGAGACGAAAACAAAATTTCGTCACCAAATGTTTAAAATAAATAAAATAATAGGTGACGAAATTTTTTTTCATGTCTAAATTTTATTTTTTGTCGCAAAACAAATTCTCGCCATTAAAAATTTTGGTGGAAAATTTAGGAGCCATATTAGAGATGAAAAGTTTCATCACCACTATAAAATTTTTTTGAGACAAATATAATTTCATCACCTATAATTTAAGGGGACAAAACGACACCATTTTGTCTTCCCAAATCACTCTTCTCTTTCACACTCTTTCTCTCTCTCTCTCTCACCCAGTCTCGTCTCTCTCTCGCTCTCTGGTCTGAGCTCGTGAAACCCACTCACCAATCTCTTCCTTGTCCTCTCACATGCACACGAGCACTGCTGAAAACCCTCTCTCTCCGTTCGAATCGCACCACCGGAAGCCCTCTTCTCCGTTTATTTTGCTTCACTGATGCAGCATCATCGGAAGCCCTCTTCTCCATCCATTTCGCACTAGGTATCTTCTTTTCTATATATATATATATATGTACACTCTTCATGAATAAAGATTTGTATGCGATTTCCCTCAATTTTTTTTGCGATTTCCAATTGGGTAAATTATTAACGAAACCCTAGCCACCATCTTCATTCACTTCATCCCTTGTTTGGCTGCCTTTTCATCTTCGGCTCCGCCACTTCTGCTTACCAGGTTAGTCTCTCTCTCTCTCTCTGTGTGTTCGTGTATATATGTGTATATATATATAGATAAATTTCTAGTTTGATAAAAACTGGGCTGGGTTCCCCTTTTAGATGTTCAAATAAAAATTGGGGAAATTGAAAATACTAAGGAAATACTAAGAATTAGGCATGCGTTTGGCTGCCGAGAAAATACTGAGGAAATTGAAAAACAAGAAGGCTTCCATGATTTTTTTATTTTTTTTTGAAATGGAGATTTCTTATCCAAATAACCTTCCTTGCTAAACTTTAGTTGAGTTTTTGTTTCTAGAGGGCAAATCAAGCGACATTTACGATGCAAATTGTTCATATGGTTTTTCCCCCATTGTATATTTTTAAGCAACCTAGTAGATTGTAATATTAATTATGTTTGGAATTGTGAATTTCTAAGGAAAATTTTCAATTTTAATTTTCCTAATTTTGTTCTATTAGAATTCATTACTATATGGGTGTGTTAGTTTTGCCTAGCCTCTCATTTTGTGAGAGATTAATCTTATTAGGTTAGATGCAATGTTTTTTCCTAGCCTTAAGTTTGGTGTCACATCTTGAAAGTTGTGTTGATCCTCAACTTGTGTACTGAGCATCTCTATAATATCTATATTTTTTGGTATAAAACTAACCGCTTACTTACCCAACCAAAAAAGAAGAAGAAGAAGAAGAAGAAGAAGAAAAAGAAGAAGAAGAAGAAGAATTTGTTACTATGGATGATGAGGCCTTGTATTCCTTGATTGTTTGGTCTGATGAACTCAATATGTGAGATTTGACATTAGACAATTGTGGCATAGTATAATTTCTGGAAAAAAAAAAAAAAAAAAAAAAAAGAAGAAGGAAAAGCTATAACAAGGCTCTATTATTAGGACTTTGTGGCATAGTGAGGTACTTGCCTGAATTTTGGCCAGAATTGTGGATTTTTCACTATAGCGAATTTAGGACAATGGAATGACAGTTGTTTTCCTCATTTATAATGACGTGTATATGTAATTGAATCGTGTAGCAAACCCTATGTAATTGGGGTTTAAAGCTTGTGTTGGATGCATTAGTTTCTGAAACAATTATGGGTCAGGTGATTTTTAAATCTACCCCTCTGTGTCCTTCTATTCTTCAAATAAAAACTGCTATAAAAATCATTGTTTTATAAGTAGGCATTACAGTCACTTTTTTTGTTTGCTGAGAAAATTAATTTAAAATGTAGGAAAAGTATTGAGCTTTAGAATTTATTTTTAGTTAGGCTGCATAATTAAGTGTAGTTGAGTTTTCCATTATTTATGGGAATTATATGTGCTCCTCTCTCGCATTGCCTTTGCCTTGAGGTGATTTTAATTTTGTTTTCTCTTATTTTCCCCCACACGTGTACAACTTTTTTATAATTCTACAACATAATTACATGTTTACATTAGATTTGGTTGTTGAGAGACTACAGTAATTAACTCTGTTCTATGGGTCAGGAAAAGAAGTCACTTGTTGCACATTATTAATATAAGACATTGTTCTAAACAATCTTTCATTATAACACAATAATTAACTCTCCTGTTCTAAACAATTGAGACAATCACTTGAATGCATCATCAATCTTGTTGTTATGAAGGGAGACCAATATGGTGTAAGAGAGCAAACAAATGAAAATGAGGTATAGCAAAATGTAATTCTTAATCAAATCATTATGTGTTTGAATGATATTTACTTTAAACTATATGATTTGATTGGTGTGCAGACAGTGGTGGACATCTTGATATTATTTATATTCTGACCCAACCCGCCAGCCAGCATCTTTTATTATGACACTAGTTGTTTTCTTTAATTCCATCAAGGAATAATTGTCTATTATTTGTTACGCTTCTTCTTTCTAGACATTTATGTGAACTCTTAATTCATGACCTACTACCTATTTATGTTGATGAATTTTCTTTACACTAGTCAAGGAACATCATTAATGTAAATTTTGGTTAATTTATATTTTGGTCATATAATGACTCTATTCTTCAATGTTGACATATCTGCCTCTTGTTTAGTTTGTTTTTATTTTGTGGACATATCTATACTCTGTATTAAACCAGAACAGTTTGGGTTTCCAGTTTGGTGTCCACATGGAGAAAGTGTGCATTGTCCTTGATCCTTTAAATTTAGAATAATAAAGTGGGAAAAAAGAAAAAGAAAAAGAAAATATAGATGCTGGTGAAAAGACAAAACTTTACCTTTTTGAAAATGTAAATAATAGCAATTAACACCCAATTCTCCTCACCTCACCTCCTCCCTCTCTCTCTCCATATCTTTCTTTTCCCTTCAAATTTTTTTATATGTATATATTTTCTCATTCTATATGGGATTATGATCATGTGCATTGCTTATGCATCACTTCAATTTTTTTATTTATTTATTTGGTAATGAGTAGTGTCATCATCTTTTTGAAGGTGAGAAACCTTGGCAAGCCGGTGGATCTTGCCAGACAGTATTACAAAGATGGGGCTGATGAGGTATGCCCAGTTTTGGATAGATGTGATGTTCATATTTTATTGGAGAGTCATGAAATCAATGTATGATCTTATTGGATAGATGTGATGTTTATGTTTTATTGTAGCATTGCCATGCTATTGTATGATCTTATTATTACTACCAAATTGGCACAAATCTCCTATGAATGGTGGTGGAGTAGTGCCTGAGCTTTTAGTATTTGGTTGATGTATCAAGCTAGTAGAATCTCCTTTTTTTTTATCATATCCATGTTTGGAAAAGTTAATTATTTATTTATTTATACTCTGATTATTCTCGCATCATACCAAGTTGAAGGGGTTGTTATAGGCCACAAACGTGGTGACAAATTTTTTTCGTCACAGATCACTTTAGTGACGAAAATTTGATGTTTGGAGACAAAATCAGTCTATCACCAAAGGCCTTTTTTGTTAGTGTGTCTTGGAAATTTTCCAAGCAAACGTGTATATCGAGATCAACGATGGAATCTAAGTTTATTGCTTTGGATAAAGCAACTGAAGAAGTTAAATGGCTTTGCCAGTTTGTTGAGGATTTTCCACGTTGGACGAGACTTGTGTCAGCCATCTGTATTCATTGTGACAGCCAATCGGCGATTGGACGGGCACAAAATAATATGTATAATGGAAAGTCTAGATATATTTGTCGTAGACATAATTCCATACAACAACTACTCTTGAACGGAGTTATCACTTTAGACTATGTAAAGTCTCAGGACAACATTGCAAACCCGCTAACCAAAGGGTTAAATTGAGTGTTAGTAGAGAAGTCCTCAGAAGGAATGGGGCTAAGGCCTTTAGTGTAAGGTGTTACCGGAATGGAAACCCAACCTAGTTGACTGAAGATCCCAAGATCTAGATTCAATGGGACAACCTAATTACATGTAATGGTGGTATGTCACTGAGGAGGTTAAATCTCCAGCCATTCCTTTTATCAGTGATACCTACAAGTGTAGAGGTTAAGCTGAGCTTTTAATGACTCTAGTGTGTTAAGCTGTTGAGTTGAGTATAGCAAGATACTCAAGTGGAGTCACCCATGTGAGTGTGAAGTGGGGCCACTTCTATAAGAATTGACAGGGCTTAATTCTTTAAACCGCTCACTAAACCAGGCTAGTGTTTCAGGGCCAAACTGGACACAACAGTGAGAACATAACGATGGTTGAAATAATTCCTATGTGAGGTTTGTTGTCTTGGTTTACATAAACGACAAAACAGTTCAAGACTTCGTGTTCACTGGACAGCTAGTAAATTTGATAGACTTTACTATGAGGGGTTCAAAGCCAAAAGCTACATTTTCCGATGTTGGGGTTATTCCGTTGCACTCTCTCCAAGTCTTTATTGTTAAGCGTTATCCGTTTGTTGTTATTCGGTCAATTTTTATTCATGTGGGGGATTGTTGAAAAAATAATAGTTTTTTGGTGACTTTAATTTAATATTAAAGTGGGTGCCTATCCTCAATTGAGGTGGAGGAAAGTGGGTTTAGATTATTTGGAATGAAATCTTTACATCACAAAAAGAATAACCAAAAACCATTAAGGTTTGAGTGAGAAATTGACTCATTAAGTTGGCCTCATGAAAGAGTTGTTGGGAAAGGTGTAAAACCTTGTATTCCACATTGATTGTAGAGGAGAGCATTGATGGGTATTTATATCCCATATTTTGCATGAGGGTGCAAGCCCTTTGGAGCATCCAAATTTTCTGAAGGAAGGGAGTTATGGATGCTTCAAGGATGGACTTGGGGTAAGACTATGGTCCAAGTTGGTTATGAAAAAATTGCCACACGCGCGCGCCCGCGCCGCCCGCCCCTGCGCCGCCCCCTTGCTCAGACCGAACCGGGCTGGGTCCGAATCCGTGGTCCTTGGATCTTAGGACTTGGGCTTAGGTTTGGGCTTGCTGGAATGGATTGAGTGTGGGGGTTGGGCTTGGCCCACCTATCTGAATCATTTTGGGTCAAGCTAGATGTGTGGGTTGTAAGATATTATACACAAAACCTAGTCTCCTCTATTGATGATGGAATTATACCCACCAGTTTTGCAGAATTAATTCAGGGTAATGCAGAATTAATTCCTACATTTGTTGTAGGGATGTCTCTTCCTCTCGCCCTCCATGTGTATAAAAGGAGGCCCTCTTCTTCAGCTTTCACCACCAGAAATTGCTGTTATTCTAGTCTTCAAAAGTTGCCCAGTTTTATTATTTTCTTCCTGTGAGAGAGTGCTGCAAAGTTTTGTTTGCCGAGGCTATTCAGTCGGTGCATTGCATAGCTAGTTCAATCGTCGTATCCTGGGAGACAGACGTTGAACAACCTCCAGCACCCAACCGGTGAGGCGGCGAATCTGTTTTAAGGATACTGTCTAGTGCAGGTTTCAGTTTGCTTCCTTTTGCTAGTTTTATTTTAGTATAAATTTCTATAAATTCAAGCTTGTTCTTATTCTGAAATGCAATTTGTTTGTTCAATATGAATATATTTGTTTTATGTTATCATACAATTTATAGAACAGAACAATAAGGAGGAAAGACAAAGAAAATAAAAATGGGTGTTAGGGTTAGGGTTTTTAGATTTTGGGTGTAAGGAGAAGGAAGGTTAGGGATGAGCGTAATAAAAAAATTATAGAAATTATAAAAAAATTTAAGAGTGTAAGGAGTTAAACTTGTGGTATAAGTTGAATCACTCTTTATATATACCTATATTGAGTTTAATGACTAAAATACTCTTTTTTTCATTGGTTTTACTTAACAAAAATACATGAATGTTTAGATTAAAACAAATAAAAAGATTAAGGTTTAAACAAAATTGAAAACTCAAGGTTTATTTTGTTAAATGGCTCAAAAAATTTTTTTTTTTTTTTGGGCAATCGATAGGAGAGTAATTACAAGAATGAGAAATATTTATATTATTAGATAGATTACTAACCCACAATAACTAAAAAATTAACAAAGTCTAATACAACCAATATACCAAGCCCAAGCCCAACAACCAAAAAATCACCACAAACCTCATAATGGAAGAGAAATAAACAACCATCACAAAGGGTATCAAACTCCTCTCTATAATAGTTGAATTCAAAATCTCACACCACAAAAATTGTTATATAACCATTAGGCCAAATGTTCTGATTGTATCTTATTTTCGAGTTAGTGAGCACATTTAGACAAAAATGAAATAAATCATTTGCTTCCCATATGCATTGTAATTTACAAATATCTGCACATTTAGACAAACATTGTTACAATTGAAATCATTCAATTGCTTCCCTGGCATAATATATAAGAGTAGAGGGCCCACTTATCCAAAAAATAATAATAATAATAAATAAATAAACCATCAATCACATAATGCTCAATCCGATAATATTAGAAAAAATAAATAAATAAATAGAGATAGAATCTGTCGTGAGAATGTTTTACTATAAATAGAGATAGAATCTATGCTATACTATAGATAAATAAATAAAGGAGGCCTCTCTAACTGAATAAAAGTTTGTCATAAAATCATCTCGTTGTGCCCTCTCCCTCTTCCCTTTTTTATTCTAATTGATTTTTAAATTCATTGGAAACATTAAGTTCATGTTTTTTTTTTTTTTTTTTTTGGTGAAACATTTATTTGCATAGTGACCTGATTTGTCACATTTCCAACAGTTTACAATTTCCTTGGAGGAACTAAGTTTGGACTTAGAGATATTGGAGGGTTTAAAATTGGTGAACTTTCTCTTTTTATAATAAGGTTTCTTTTTGTAGTTTGAAAATTTGTTGTAATTTTAGTAGAATACTTGCGACTTTCGCGCTCAGGTGCTCTCCGGGAAGAGGATCCTGACACAGGAGGAAGAATAGAATTGTAACCAAATTGGTAGCAAAATTGACCAAGTTCAGTACAACTAGTGGTTCTTTCTTTCTTGAGTTGATTTTTAAGTTTGATATCATTACATAAGAATAATCCTTCGACACAAATTTCAAATATTAATTCACCAAAGGTATATTGATTGTAGTAATGATCTTTTAAACAAAAAATTGATCCACCCTAGCAAATTTCCATGGTCTTGTCCTGCTTTCTAAGTTAACAAAAATGTTGAACTAGAAAGAGGAACATCTCGATTGGTTATTAATTATAAACCACTTAATACTGTCCTACAATGGATCTTGTATCCTATCCCCAACAAGAAAGATTTATTAAATAAACTATTTGAAGCCAAAATATTTTCTAAATTTGATATGAAATCTGGATTTTGGCAAGTCTAGCTCACTAAAAAGGATCGCTACAAAACTGCCTTCACAGACCCTTTTGGCCACTATAAGTGAAATGTTACGTTTTTTGGTCTTAAAAATGCTCCCTCTGAGTTTCAAAATATAATGAACGATATTTTCAATTCCTATATTGCATTTACAATAGTTATTTGATTATTAAAATTATAACATATACATTTATTTCAGGTTTTAGAACATTGTGTTTTTGTTTTTTTATAAGGTTTATTACACTTTGTACTCCTAAACTATGTCCAAATTGTATACTTAGTTTTTGAACTATAGATTGAGTCTATTAAGTCTCTAAAGTATATAAATCAAACTCTATTTAGTTCCTAAATTATCAATTGAGTCTATTAAATTCATAAAATATTTAATTCAAACATATTTAGTCTCTAAAATAATAACAAAAATAAAATATAAGTCCATAAATATTATAAATTAGTAAAAAAACCTTATCTAATTAAAATTTTATTTAAAAAAAAAATAAAAACCTTAAATTTTTTCTATCTTTGAAAAATTGGTGTAAGTTCTTATGACGAATTTCCTTTATACGGTTAGGGGTAATTATCTATGGTATTTTCTTACTTCTCTTCTGCAATAGTTACGTGTTTACCTTTATGTAGTATTATATACCATATTTGTTTATAATTTATAATTGATTGAATTAAGTTTTTCGCTAAGTTATTTTTATAAGGGGAGATTTGCAGGTGGTAATTGCAAAAAAGTATTACATATGTGTGGAAAAGTGTATAATTTTAATCATTAATATTGATAAATTTTATCATTAATTTGTAAATATTTTTCAAGTTATACACTGATTTGAAATTCTCCCTTTTTATAACTCAGTTAAAGTATTATTATGTTCTATTATTACTTGTAACGAAGTATTATTATTTAAATTATCTAGTTCTACTTCTTTAAAGTATCTAATACTCATATAATTTTATTGACAAGACTGAGAAGTCAGATTCTAATACTAATTTAAACACACAATGAAATAAAAGACCTTTTAAAGACAAAATAAAATTTTAAGATTTTCTATAATACAATCTTAATTATGTAGGCTCTTTTCCTAATTTATAATACTTATGGGCATATATTTTATTTTTGTATTCCTTTCAGGAACGAAATAGATTTGAATTAAACACTTTAGGGACTTAATAGATTCAATCGATAGTTTAGAGAGTAAATAGACTTTGATTTGTATACTTTAGGGATTTAATAGACTCAATCAATAATTCAAGAACCAAGTAAATAATTTGGCGATAATTTAGCGATAGAAAATGTAATAAACCCTTTTATAAACCTACAAAATCTTGCATCAATTGAATTATATATTAATTATTGAAAAAATATTTTGATTGGGAAGATTATGGACACTTGATGGTTATCAAGATAAAAAAAAAATTAAAATTAGAATAAACAAAATTGTTTTGATTGTAAATGTTACGAATTTTAAATAAATAAAAATTACAGTATTAAAAAAAAATATTTCAGTGTGAATAGCCCTAATTAAATTTTTCGCCCTAGGTCTCAAATAGGTTTGAACCGCCTCTACACAACACAAGTTGTTGTTGCTATTGTTATTGTTGACATTTTCATTGTCTTGGCTCTATTACATCGAGGGGGCATCTCTAATAAACACCAAGAACTCGATTACTCGGCAGGACTTATTGGTCCCTTGAGACTCGTTGTACATCCACAATTTGGCTTATGAGTAACACTAAGGTCCATTGGGACATAGGGTACATGATTTGATGACTAATTTGGTGGCTAATTTAGGAGTGAAAGTGAAAGTGTAATAGACCCTTTTATACTGCATGAATTGAATTCTTAATTATAAAAGTAAAAAAATAAAAAAAGTATTTTGATCGTGAAGATTATGGACACTTGATGGTTATCAAGAGCAAAAAAATTAAAACTAGAAAAAGCAAAAATTGTTTTGATTGTAAATGTTACAGTATTAAAAATTTAGTGTGAATGGCCCCAGTTAAAATTTTCGCCTTGGCTGTGTACAACAACAAAAGTTATTGTTGTTATTACTATGTTGATGTTTGAATTGTCTTGGCTCTATTACATCGAGAACTCGATTAGTCGACAGGACTTGTGGGTCTCTTGAGACTCGGCGTGCATCCACAATTTGGCTTATAAGTAACACTAAAGTCCATTGGAATATAGGGTACATGATTTGATGGCTAATTTGATGGCTAATTTAGGAATAGAAAGTGTAATAAACCTTTTTATAAACATACTAAATCTTGAATGAATTGAATTCTTAATGAAAAAAAAAATAGCTTTTTGATTGTGAAGATTATGGACACTTGATGGTTATCATCAAGGGCAAAAAAAATTAAAATTAGAATAAACAAAATTGTTTTGATTGTAAATCTTATGAATTTCAAATAAAAAAAAATTACAGTATTAAATATTTTTAAAAAATTAGTGTGAATGGCCCCAATTAAAATTTTCTTCTTAAGTCTCAAATATGTGTGAACTGCCTCTGCACAACACAAGTTGCTTTTCTTATTCTTATTGTTATTGTTGATGTTTTGTCTTTCTATTACATTGAGGAGGCTTCTCTAATAAATACCAAGAACTCGATTAGTCGGAAAGACTTGTATGTCCTTTGACACTCAGCGCACATCTATAATTTGACTTATGAGTAACACTAAGGTCCATTGAGACATAGGGTACATGATTTGACATCTAATTTGGTGGCTAAGAGTAAAAGATAGGGCATTGAGATATCGATGAGCGCTTTTATTTGGACTAAAATCAAGTAAGAATCATCATTTTCACATCTATCTATATCTATCTATACTATCTATATCTATACTATATATATAACCAAATGTAGTTGTTTTGTCAAAAGCCTCCAAATATTTATTTCTAAATTCTCATAATTTTAAAACACTCTCTTTCCTACGTGGCAACCTTCTTTGATTGCCTTTCATGTTTTCTATTTTTCTTCATTTTTTATTTGTTTGATTAATTAAAATTAAAATTAATTTCATTACTTATGGATAAAGATTTGAATTTCAAAATTCCTCCATATAGATAAACATATAAAAACTGAAAATTAATTTTATAATCTACAGATAAAGATAAAAAATGAACAATTAATTTTAAAAAATTAATTTCATAACTTATAGATTATTTAAAATTTCTTCCCATAAATAAACAAATAAAAGTTGATAAATAACTTATAAAAATTAATTTCTTGGCCTACAAATAAAGATAAAGATTAAATAATTAATTTTTTTTATAAAAAAAATAAAAAATTACTCTCTTTTTTCCCCCTTCATTTCGTACTTTAATTAATTTCATTATAGATAAACATATAAAAATTCATAAATAATTTACGAAAATTTATTTCATGACCTATAGATAAAGATAAAAATTTTAAAAATTATTTAAAAATAATAATTTCATGACTTATAGATAAATAAACATATAAAAATTGATAAATAATTTATAAAGATTAATTTCATGGCCTACAGATAAAGATTAAATAATTGATTTTCAAAAAATTGAAATAATAAAATTTAGATAAAGATATGATTTGTTAATCTATATATCTATAAAAAAACGTATATATCTAAATCTTTATTTTGATTTACTCATTTTTTTTCTCCTATCACATATTATCTTTTTTTATTTTAAATTTTTTATCTTATGAAATGCTCTTACCTATAACTTCTTATCTCCTATTAAATTCTTAACATTCTCTTGATAATTTTTATTATTCGTTATTATCTACCAAATAATAAAGATTATAAAAAAATAAATAAATAATTATCGCTCTGAATGAGAATAGTATTAATAATGAAATAATAAAGGCTGCGTGGGAGAAGGTAGCACAAAAATCTCACAAAATTAATTTTCTTCACTATATTTATAAAAGGTAATAATTTGAGATTCTTTCTATTAGTTATTAAAAATAATTTACATTAGATCATTGTTATGTTTTTTTTTTTTAAAATTTTTTTATAAGGCTGTCATTTGTTATAGTATTTCTTCAATCACATCTCTAAATTTTCTATTTGAATTTTTTGTTTTCTCAATAATTAAATTTAGAATCAGTTTCTTATCAAATTTGTTTTTTTGATCTTTATTTTATTGAAGGATCAAGATGAATAAAATTTTCATATAATATATGAAATTAATGAATATAATACAAAGATGATAGGGAAGTACTACATATTTGTCAATATCTCTATGTTATTATTAGTTGATTTGCTAGATTATACTATCAATTTAGAGCCCATATGATTTAATTCAATTTTCACGACTCTATTTGTATTTGACTATTTTTTCGTTGAGTAACCGATATGATTTTTTTTTTTTTTTTGGTATATAATGATTAAAACTATCATTTGCTATATTTTTTCAAGAACAATTCAAATAATTTTTTATCATTTTTTTATAAATAAAATGGATTAAAACTATTCTCTTATATAATTTTTATAATACTATGACATTCTTATCTTGATTAATTTTTTTAAAATGACGTAGGAATTATGCAAGTATTATTCAAACTATGGAGAATAATTTATACTTTGATATGATATGAGTGTGTCATTGATAGAGGAAATCAAAGATAGAGAGTTGCTAATATAATCAATTAATGATTTGTTTGAGAAGTTCTTTTTATAAGCAATGCAACAAACTTAGATTAATTTTTTTAAAAAACTACTTATAAATTATAATTAAAAGTTGATATTTATTCATAATTTGATCCTACAATAATAATATACACCACTGATTTAAAAGTCCAAGTAAATTTATGATAACTTTTCTGAGCTTATAGGATTTCTCTCTTTTAATGTTTTGTTTAGTTTGATACAAGTTATTTATATTATCAAGTGATTGTGATACTATTATTCTCAACAATTTTCATAATTAATAATTTCTTATGCATATTAAATTTTATTGTAAAATTTTGTGGGTTAATTATTTTTAATATCTACCTAGATGGCTTAATATCATGACTTTTCGCTATTAAAATATAATTTAAGATTAAAATAATTTATTTATCACACCAAATATATATAGTCTATTTTTCCGTGCATCGCACGGGTTACCGCTAGTAATTCAAGACAAGAATGCGACCTCAACACAAGTGTTGAATCTTACTCTTGGGTTATGAGATTAGAATTTTGAATCCGTTCCTCCACACAATCACATTTGACAATGCTACATCACAATACCAACAAAGTGTTAAAAAAAAAAAAAAAAAAAAAAAGGTTTGATAATAATGGAATTGTTAAAAGTTAGATGTCATAATAATGGAATTGGGTTATGAGATTATATGTGAAGATTCAGTGCATCAAACATGTTCATGGATGTCTATATCAAAGCTGTTGTGTTAATGTCGTGACTGGAGGGTTCAGGAAGTGGGAGGTGGAATGGGCTTGGCTGGTCATGTCCTTATTAAGACATCTAATAAAATCACAATCATCTCTCAATGGTTGTGAGCCAAAAGATTCGAGGCCTTTCCATTTCAATGTGCAGTGTTTGTCTGATGACATATGGCATTTTGCAAGGAGAAGTTATTTGGTGCTCTGGACCAGTCACAATAGTGTTTCAAATCGAATGTGATTGATAAAGAAGGGTGAGATTCACTTTTTTTTATTATTATTTATAATGCGAGAATGGTAAGGAGTATGGCAATTGGTGATTGATTAGGGACAAGATACGTGGTGTCCCTCCAATATCTAATAATTTGTCGTTTTAAAAAGTGTATACAACTGCTAAAAATCAAATCATGTGGATTGTCGGGATAGTATTCATTGCAATCTTCTCTATTGAAAAAATTATTTAGTGGTCATGAATCAAGATGATATGATGTCTCAACTTAATTTTTATTAATTGAAATTGTGAGATTCATTTCTTTTGTTAATTTTGGGAAGATAACAAAACAAAGTGTGGAGCAATACTTCAACAAACCAAATAAAGTCCCTCTATTAGAATAAAATGATCAGTAAAAACTAAATGCAAAATGTGGTACATGCATGTAGAGGCACTTCATTCATTTAAAGGAATTGTGTGGATACTTGTTTTTTTTAAAAATGGAAAAGTCTTATAAACAGAGAGGCAATATGTCCATTAGGTCAAGTAAGCAGTCTCTAAAAGTCTCATAGATATACTAATTAATCATTTTTACCTTGATCAAAAATTGATAGACACACTAATTAATCATATTTTGTTTTATGAAATTAACGATAAATATTATTTTAAACTAAAATCATTTATTTTATAGAACAAAATTATACTAATCGATATTCGATTAAATTAGTTTTATACATATATATTGTTTTTTTGAGACTTACCAAAGGATCCACAAAATGGAATATTGAGAATTATAGAGGAATTTAAGAAATAATTGTTTAAATTAATATTTAAATGTTAGAAAGTTTCAAATTGAGTTATGGCCTAAAACTCTAATAATAGTTGGGTTTCCCTTACATAAATTGATTTATTAATTGATTTTTTTATTAATAGATACAAAAGTAAATGAGATAAAGAGAAAGAATATGAGTTTTTTTTTTATTTTTTATTTTTTTTTATCAGCAAAAAAGAGACTTTATTGATGTAAAAACTAGTACAAGGTACAAAACAAATTACACCAATAAAGAAAAGAAGAGTGCAAAAGCATCACAATGAGCTAAATGATTCCAACTAAGTTGGCATCAAAAAGCCTATCCAATCATTTGCTAGCACCCCTAAGTTGGTGAGGATTCAATGAAAGGAACAGACCAAAACACCAAACCAATGCTACTAGACTTCATTTGCTAGACACCAGCAGAGCAACAGCCAAGACTAAGATCAACAACCAAAACACCAAACCAGGACTAAGATCAACAACCAAATAGCACAACAGAGCAAGATAAAAAACAAACCAACAAAGCAGCCCACTAACAGATCATACCAACAACCAGCAAGCTCAACAAAACAACAGCACAGCTTGACAGCAGCAAAGCATACCAAGCAGCAGATCATAAATGCTTCGTTTAACAGATCAGATGAGCTCTCCAAGATGCCAAAAGTACTTAGAATCTTCACCAAATAGCTCTCATTGGCAACAAGCTAAACAGACCAATTATAAGCTCCAAAATCAAAATTATCTTCATTGACTATGCATGCACTTCTGGCTTGCTTTACATCCCCCAGACCAGTCTTACTCTATCTCTCACCATGCACTTCTGGCTTGCTTTATATCTCCCAGACCAGTCTTACTATATCTCTCACCAAGCTTGTTAATCCATAATAAATGGGCTCTTCACAAGCCAAAATTCTCAGACCATGCCCCTTTATTTCTCTACAATACATACTCCCACTGCCTAGGATTAGTAGCAAGCCATCTAGTAAGCACGACTTCCATATGAAGAAAACTCAGCCAATATTTCAAAACTAATGGAAGAATAGTATACACTGCAACATATCAGGACAAAAACTACACTCCAAACCACCATGCTAATCTAATCCACGATGCTCAGATTCAGACAAAAAAACTCCTTTAACCCAAGCACCTTCTCACCAGGGCATCACAGCAGCTGCAGATCCACAATACAACTGCAGCTGCTGTGATGCCCTGGTGAGAACACCAACATTTGATTGAGGTAGTTCTAGTTTACCGTGTCATACTCTTTTTCAAAGTCCAGCTTAAGAATTAATCCCTTTCTGTTTGATTTCTTCCACCAATCCACAACCTCATGTGCTATGAGAACACCATCCATAATGTTCCTCTCACCTAGGAAAGCTGATTGGACTCTTTCAATAACTTTTGGCAAAACTAATCTAAGCCTGTTAGCAAGCACTTTAGACAACACTTTATAAATTGAACTAATGAGACTGATAGGTCTAAAGTCTTTAATTGATTCAGGACAATCGGATTTAGGAACAAGAGTCACAAAAGAACAATTAATGTCATTTCCCAATACCCCATTAGCATGAAACTCCTTTAACTCCAAGGGCTCATCATATAAAATATCATTAATCTTCATTGAATCAATGAGGTTCCTACTTTGTCTACTGGAGGCCATGATGTGAAACTATTTGGTGTTTTTATCCCCTTTTAATGCCCAATTTAACCTAGATTTTTGCAACCAGATCCACTCCAATTTTTTTCTACTCTGCCAAATCTCATCTCTAACTTCAATTCTCTTTCTAGCTTCAGCTTCTGTAAGATCTCTCTCTTCAGCAACCAAATCCCAGAAGTGTAACTCAGCTTCGACTACTTTAAGTTTAGATACAACATGACCAAAGACCTCTACATTCCAAATCTTCAATGCCTGCTTGAGTGACCTCAGTTTGGCCATAATTCTGAATCTAGCCCAACCCTTTACTTGTGCACTAACCCAAACCTTTTTAACTTCTTTTAGAAAGCTGGGATGTAACATGCATGCATTTAAAAATTTGAAAGGCTTGGGACCCCAATCCCGTTCATCTTCCTTCAAAAAGATTGGGCAATGATCAGACAAAATTCTAGGAAGGCCCCATAACTTAAAACTAAACCATTCAAGCCACTCCGGATTTAACAGAAATCTATCAATTCTACTCCAGCACACTCCTAATTGTGAATTACTCCAAGTGTATTGCCTCCCTAACATAGGTATATCCACCAGTTCCAGTTTATTAGCAAAATCATTGAACTCCTGCATGCCCTATCACATCTAACACAACCTTTCCTTTCCCTTATATTTTTAATTTCATTGAAATCCCCCCCTCTCCCCCCCCCCTCCAAACACCAAGTTTCAGGGAAGGATGCTTTTAGATTAGCTAGAACCTCCCAAAGATGCCTCCTCCCACTACTATCGTTAGGGGCATAGACATTAACAATGACACAGTCAAGTCTAAGATAGGCTAAACCTGATAACAAAACAAAGTTCCTGGAGCTGCAACAACCTGTAATCTGAAAGACCTCAGGTTTCCACAAACACAACAAACCCCTTGAACTCCCTTCTGCATCAACCCCTATATACCCCAGGTCATCTTCTGGCCATAGGGATCTAGCAAAATTCTCATCCATACATGACTTCTTCGTTTCTTGAATTAAAACCATATCCACCATTTTTTCCTTTATGAAATTTCTGAACCTCCTTCTTTTCTCAGGCTTACCCAAGCCTCTAACATTCCAGGAAACAATTTTCATTATGAAACTACTGTTACTCCTAAATCTCCTCGGGTGCAAACTTAAGCACCACCACTGATCCCTTTTTGGGGTACTCTTTCCTCATCTTGCTTTTCCATTTCCATAATTTTCCGAATAACACTCTCTTCATTACCCCCAATTTCAATACCCAGAGCTTTCCCCATCTTTACAGTTTTATGGGCTTCACTTCGGTTCAAACTCTGTCGATATGCACCAGAACTAACTGACATGCATGACGAAATCGCAGATGCCGCTACTCGAAACATAGCTCATCGTGGAAAACCCCTACAAAACTGAGTAGCATCTCTAATTTCCTTTTTCTGTTTTGGCCTTAAAACTTGAGGATCATGCAGACGCTTAGCTTTATTGGTTGAAACTTGAGCAACCTTCTTTCCTTTATCCTTTTTTGCCAAAAAATACTGCTCACCATCTGTAACAGCTTGAGTCAAAAATCCTTCTTCCCCTTATCTCTTATTTGTACTGGAGATTGGTCAGAGCCTGAGTCGTCTTAACCTTCAATGACCTTCTTTCCTTTGACAGTCTGGGTTTCAGACACTTTGTAAAAAGGAGGCACTATAGTAATTGTACCAGGATCCACCATAATCTATTGATCTAGGCCCATACCTGAGCCATTACATAACCCTTCAAATTGGACCTAATTTAGCACTACCTCCAAATTAATATTGGGCCTAATAATTCCATTGTCATTGATACTTCTCATTTACTCCAGTTGATTCAAAATCACCAACGACTCTACAATTTCCCACAACGTGGCTCTGCAGAACTTTACTTTGCATGCTTGCCTTGGAACCTACTCTGCCTTCAGCCACTTTTTGGTTTTCCAAAACTGTAACCGTTTCATCAACAATTGAAACTGTGGGTGAGATACCATGGCCACCTTATATTAACCCCTTCACTTCCATGCCAACCTACTTGGTCTTTTCCACCTCATTTTGGACTGCCACATCATCATTTCGGGCATCCTTGTCAGCATCATCTTCCTCTTTGTCCAACTGTTTGGATACAAAACTCTAGTCCACTCTCCCATGGCTACCTTCAGTAGACCATGATGAACTTCTATTAGCAACCTCAACAGAATGATGCCCATGTCTCTGTTCAAAACACTCCACAACTTTTATTGGGTATGAAATACCCTTGCTCTCCATGGTAACCATCTTGTCAATAGTTTCCAACTGCGATGTAATAACCTTCACCTTAGCATATTTCAGGGATGCCAAGCTCAAAGTTTCTTCATGAATGGCCACCACTTCGCCCCAAAGCTCACCTATCTTTTTAAAATTATGAGAGTTCCACAGATTTGGTGGAACACCAAGACAATACAACCATGTCAACCTTTCACAATCAATGAGCATTCCTTTCTCCTACTTTGTTGCCGAATCACACCAGTCCTAAACCCATTTGTTGATCTCAGTATTTTTGTTCCTCATTTCTTGAACTGATTGGAAAGTTACATATGCTAATCTACCCCCACCCTCCTTAACCTGAACATTTTGTAGGCCTCTGGTCTGCAAATCCTCCTTGAATTTTCCAAATAAGAGTTGTGGTCTCAGCTTGACCACCAAACTGTTAAATAGCCAGTCATTCCCATATTCTACTGCATGAAAACCCAGTACTGATTCCTTTTTCAGCGCTCTACCTTTTACCACCTCAGCATATGTGTACCTGTTCCTTGGTTCCTCCACTACTTTTCTGAGCATCGTTAATGGTTTCTTTGTTCCCAATATCATTTGCTCCTTGCCAAAATTAGCTTTTTTCACTTTCAGGACTTTATTTTCGCACCACGCACCATTGGCTTTCTGTATTGTTACTCCCGCTGCTACCGGACAGTCAAATCTCACAAATCCGAATCTTGATCTCGTTGCCTTTCTTCTTTTGGCTGGAATGAACACATCCTTTGCAACCCCAAACTTAGAGAAGATTGAGAACAGTCTTTTTGGATTCATTTCTTCAAGTAGATCATCCACAAACACTGTGTGAATACAAGAATTTATCCCCTGACTTCGAAATCTTCTCTTAAACACCGGTTGCCAACCTCTTCTGTTAACTTCAGATTTTCCCCCCTCCATACTTGCATCCACAAACACTTGTTGAGAAAGAATATGAGTTAAGAAAGTAAAATGTGATGCATCATACAAATTGGCCAAGAGAAACCAGAAAAAGGAAAAATAATTGTTTAGTCATGGGGCAAGTTGAGGTGATGTTCTAACTTGATTGTTATTGGTTGAATTAGTAGGATCTATCATATTTCTGTCTTTTTTTAGGATACAATAGAATATCAGCAATGCTAGGTATCATGAAAAATCTTTCATGAAAATAATCATGAAAGTTTTGTGACCCTTGGATTACACTTAGAATAAAGCACCACACACTAATCAAGGTAATCCGAGGATCATAAATTTTTCATGATCATTTTCATGAAGAAATTTTCATGATCCCTAACTTTTTCCATAGAATATTTATCCCTCAATGAATGATGTGGAACAATGCTCCCAGACCAATCAAAAGCTTCTAACGCGTATTTAAATAAATCCTAAAAACTATTTTGTGATAGTTGATCCTATTCAACTATCACAAAATAGGGAAAAATTTGGTGCAAAATGAGATATAATTTAGGCGATGTTTGTTTAAGGCGGGGTGGATTAAGGTAAAAATCTACCCCGCCTTAAACAGGGTGATTGTTAAATCATTTTTCAACCAAATATTTTAAATTCATTTGAAATATTTAAATGAGTGTTGCTGAGATGGTGAGGATTTTAATTTAGCAAATCCTACAAACACTTTATTTTTTACCAATTCAAGAAATGGATGAGATCAAGGACTCATTGCGGGCCCAATCATATCAAACGGCCTCAGGCCTAATTCATTCATATTCATATTTATGTGCATTTCATATTCGTGGTCATAATCATATTCATATTTAGATGGCCTTCGGGCCAATGCATTTTCTTCGTAAAGCCTTATACATACATTGGGCATAACGAATACTCATTCACAAATCAACAAATCCATGAAACTTATACAAAAGTAGCATTTGGAAAGTAGCATACTTGAAAGTATCTTTGCTAAGACATTACTCACAGTGTTCCGTCGATAGATTTTCCATCGTGCTTGACCTTACACATTTCATAATACATTGGGTCACAAATAATTCATTCTGTTCTTAACTTATTATTTCTCTTACGCCTCTTTCTTATCCCTTTTATTCATTTACAATGTTCAATGCATGCCTAAGAGTGCTTAGACATGAAAGAGAACAGAAAATGGAATATAAAACAACTATTCAAAATTTCTGAATCGGATATTATTATCAACTAATATCCTCACCATTGCAAATGCAAATGCAAAGACTGAGTAAATGATTAAATGATTTTTTAATCATTACTGCATGAAACCTTCTTCTCTACTTAACTCTATCCAATGCCATTTCGTTAGTCAAATTAAGGAGATTCATATCTCTATTCACTACACTAATCCGCGTCAATCTAAGTCTATCCCTTTGCCTAACACTATCATCTACCGTCACTATATCACATCTCTTCACTACTGCCTCTGTTGGTATGACCAAACCATCTCAATCTATTTTCTATCAACTTATCTTCTATTGGTACTACTCCTACCAATACTCGGATATACTCATTCTTGACTTAGTCTTTTTTAGTGAAGATTATTTAATGAAACTAAATATTCTTAACTCATAGACTTTATGTACCTAGCCAAAATCAATATTTAATAATGGTGTATGTCTTCCTAATATAAAAGTTTCTGAGGAATGATATTGAAATCAAACGGTCAGAACAAAAAATTGAACATGTGGCGCTTTCCTGTGTGGGCAGGTGCATGATAGCTAGCTGGGGAAGAATCCTCTGATAGTGGGTCAAAGGGGCCTTATAATTTTGAGAGAACCCAAAATATAGAAACCAATGAACAATTTATGTTATGAATGGAATGGGATGTGTATCGAAGTGGGAATAGTTCAAGTGGGCAGGTGCATGATAGCTAGCTGGGGAAGAATCCTCTCTCTCTCTCTCTCTCTCTCTCTCTCTCTCTCTCTCATCTCTCCCCATTTTTGTAGCATTTTATTTAGACGTTAGCGTGGTAGGCTTGTTTGAATCTCTCTATCTCTCTCATCAAGATAGAGAGATTCAAAAAATAATAATTTGTCGAGCTAGATTGCACAACCAATTTAGGTTTTTTTTATAATTATTTTGTAAAATAAAAAAAAATACCATTGATTAAGTTTTCAAGTTCTAAAGAATGTTATGAAACTACAAAATTTTACAATTTTAAAGCATGATTCATTTCATCACTAAAAAAATTAAAATTGTAAAATTTTATAGTTTTTACCGCCTATAACTAAAACTCAAAAACAATTTGTTCAGAATTTGAAAATTTTCTACATTAAAACAGGAAAACAGAAGTGTGTAACAGAGAATAGGTGGAAAAATTGAGAGAACGAAAGAGAGAAATAGATATATAGAGAAGATTGTACTCTGACAATTGTTTTTGATTTAGATCTAATCTGTTCTCATGTAGGTCTACTCAGATCTGATGTAGATCCGAGTATATCTACATAAGATATGAGTAGATCTACTCATATTTTTTCGTCGAAAACTTGTCTCCTTTGCTGTCGGTGAGAGTGAAGTAAGGAATTGGTGGTTGGTGGTTGGTGGTGAACCTTAATCAACGGTGGTCATGGATCGTCGGTGACTATATGTTAGAAAGAGAAAGAGAAAGAGAAGAAGTAAGGTATAATTGCCAGTCGTCGGAAATGAAGAGAAAGAGACAAAGAAGAATGATGAAGGAAAATACGCAATGGATTTTTGAGAGTATCCAAAAAGTTGTAGGGCTAAATAGACTTCTCCTCTTTTAAATAGGATTTCTTAGTAATTGGCCCTTAATTTTAACATGTATATAATATGGCGTTAGTAGGCCAAAAATGAGACATTTACACACAAGTTCTAATTTATGAACTTATTAATACTCTATTAAGTCCTAACTAATTTAGACCTGTAAGTTCTATTAAATTTTTAATAGTCAAAATTGCCCTTCAAATAATGATTGTTCATCATTTATGATTATCTATAAAGGAACATAATGATTTGACATTAATTTTTCTTTTCAAAACTTTAAAACATCAACTTTCAAATTTAAAAAACTAAAAAAAAAAATTGTGTAAAAAAAAAAAAAAACCTAATGTTTTTTTCTTTTTGTGCAAAAATAGAATTATTTTTTGTGCAAAACTGAAAATTTTGTGTCTATAATGATGATGGAATATTGATGTGCAAAACTAAAAAAAAAATTAAAAATGAAAAATGAAAAAATTGATAATGTTCACAGTTTTAAAACTAGAAAAAAATAGTTAATATTTTCTATTTTATTGGATAGTTAAATCAAACCAATAAGTAGAAGGAAAAAAACGTCTAATCTCATACTCTGTTTGTTTTCATTAGTTATGAAACAATTATATGGAACATTACTATAAAAAATTTATTATGTTCATAGTTTTAAAAATTGGGAAAAACTAATAATATTCTTAGTTTTACTAAATAGGATTTATTGATTCAAAAAATCTTAAATAGGATCTAAGCTGCCATAACATTTATAAATCGGACTTTTAAGTAATTAACTCCTTAAAAATAAAATTTCAACCAAATTAATTTAATTTCACAATCCAAATTAAAGGTCCTTACAAATGATATGTGAACTTACTTAGTAATTTTACTCTTAAAAATGCAAGAAAAATAATATTCATATTTTATTGTAGTTTAATTTTTAGATTTTGTTTGGTATTTTTCCTTTTCTTCTTCTCCTTTTAATAGATTAGGTGATATTTTTCCTTATTGTTAATTGAATTTTCTAAATTATAAATCAGACCACATTTTTATATTTTTGAGTTTGTAATAATTTCCTTCATACGTTGATTTATTTAAGTAAATTTTAATAGAGCAATAGTAGGACCTAAAATAAAAATATTGTGTAGAATATTTGATAATTCATTTGGATTCTTTAATATTTTTTTAAAAAATATAATTTTAATGATTATATAAAGCATATTCTATGTGAGTAATAGTATAAATATATATATATATATATCTATATATATGAAAAAAAATTATTAGTGCTTATCATTTTACCCACGTTTTTTTTTTTGTATGATTATGTATACAATAATACTATATATTTGTGAATTTTTTTTATTATTATCTAAGCATGGCTTATATCTCATTACATTGATTTGGAATATATATTATACACGTTAAAGTTAAAATTTTATATAAATATATATATTTTTTTAATACATGAAAGGCTCAATTTTAAAATTTTGCCTTAGCCCGAAAATATGAGGACCAGCTTTGCCTATCCTATTTCTAGAGAGGTTATTTCTGTGACTTAAACCTGTGCCATTAGGACACTAATGGCAGGCTAAGATAAAGATCATTGATGCAAATCCAACTCCAACACAAAGAAAGGCAAATGATTAATTTCCAAACTTGTTTTCCAAAAGATTAGGAATCTTGTTCAGGAGAGTTAAGTTGATGTCCTATTTTTGCAAGAAACGAAGAAAGCAGCAATGTCCTCGAAGCTAGTAAAATCTCTTTGGCCTTGCGATGATATGGAATTCATGGCGGTTGATGCAGACGGACTATCCGGTGGAATTTTGTGCGTCTGGAAGACCAGTGTGTTTTCACTTTCCAACTGTTGCAGTACAAGGAACTTTCTTGTTCTAGCAGGTATGCTCCTTCCTGATTTCAATTGTGTATTTATCAATGTTTATGCTCCGAATGATGTTGCTAGAAAAGGGGTTGTATGGTCTACTTTGAGGAATCTAAAGTCACAGTTCATATATCCGTGGTGTTGGTGGGGGGGGGGGAGGGAGTGGGATTTCAACGAGATTAGAAGTCTGGAAGAAAGGAGGGGATGCATAAGAAGGGATATAGAGGGATGAAGGATTTCAATGCTCTTATTGAAGGCTTGGAACTATCTGACTTACCTATGCAAGGTAGGCAATATACATGGAGTAGCTCAAGTGTGAGGGGTTGTTGAAGTAGAATCGATAGAGTGTTACTCTCAACAGAATGGCTAGAGAAGTATAATTTTAAGCTATGGGGCCTTCCAAGGGGGGTCTCTGATCATTGCCCTCTCCTTCTAATGGAGGATGGCAGAGATTAGGGTCCAAAACCATTTCGATTCATCAATGCGTGATTCTGTACCCCCAATTTATCTCAGTCATAAAGGATGCCTGGTTTGGAACAGTAATCACAGGTTGGGTTGGATATGTCATTCTAGAGAAGCTTAGAACTCTTAGATGGACTTTAAAGAAATGTAACATTGAGGAATTCGGGAATGTCTCACACTCTGTCAAGCTAGCCGAAGCTGAAATGCAAAATCTTGATTTGCTGGCTGAATCTAGGGAGTTGACTGAAGCTGAAGTTGGAAGAAGTTGTGAACTCAGGAAGCTAGTATGGTCTCTGTATAAAAAACAAGAGTAGATATGGCTTCAGAAGTCCAGATTGGAATGGAGTCTGAAGGGGGACAAAAATACGAGATTCTTCCACATTGTGGCATCTAGTAGACAAAATAGAAATCTGTTAAATTCGATATCGGTGGGGGGTGAAATGGTTGAGCATCCACAAGGAGTGAAGCAGGAGGTCTTCGCACACTTTTAGAAAGTATTCTCCGAGCAGTGGAGGATTAGGCCAAAGATTCTTGGTCAGTTTCAATCTATTGGTACTGATTGCATAGCTGAGAGTCTTGAAGCTCTGTTTACTGAAGATGAGATATGGGCTGCTGTTAAGAGTTGCGATGGAAACAAAGCGCCCCGGCCTTGATGGGTTCAACTTGATGTGTTTTCAGAAGTGATGGAAGATCTTCAAGGGTGACGTTATTCAGTTTTTCAATGAATTTCATGAGAATGGGAAATTGGTACGTGGTGTAAATAGCTCATCACTTTCATTCCCAAGATTGATGGTCCAGCCACTATTTCGGATTATAGGCCAATAAGTTTCATTGGGTCACTCTACAAAATCCTAGCTAAAGTGCTCACTAATAGACTGAGGAAAGTGATGCCTCGAGTGATTGGGGAGCCACAATATGCTTTCCTTGGGGGGAGGAACATCTTGGATGTGGTTTTGATAGCCAACGAAGTGGTTGACTGGTGGAAGAGAAGTGGACAGATGGGAATGATATTAAAGTTAGACTTTGAGAAGGCTTATGACTCTGTCAACTGGGATTGTCTGTTGGCTATGATGAGTAGGTTTGGTTTTGGAATAAAATGGAGAAAATGGATACAAGAGTGTTTTTGTTCTTCCAGAATTTCAGTTCTTGTTAATGGATCTCCAATGTTTGAATTTACTCCCGAAAAAGGACTCCGCCAGGGGGATCCTCTGTCACCTTTCCTTTTTAACCTTGTAGCCGAGGGCTTGAATATGCTATTACAAAGGGCATGTTCAAGAGGGCTCATAACAGGAGCAGTTTTAGGTCAGAATGGGACAACTATAACTATATCACACCTACAGTTCACAGACGACACAATAATTTTTTGTAAGGCAGATGTGGTGGAGGCTCTAGTAATCAAGAGAATTCTAAGATGCTTCTAGTTAGTTTCAGGGTTGAAAATAAACTTCCACAAGAGCTTTGTTTGTGGAGTTGGGGTACCTGAGCAGATGGTGATGGAGTGCGCTGCTAGGCTTTACTATAAAAGTCAAAGCATTCTTTTTTCTTATCTTGGCTTGCCCCTTGGTGCTAACCCCAGACTCAAGAAAACTTGGAAACCAGTTATAGACAAAGTGAGAGCCAAGTTAGCATCTTGGAAAAGGAAACTACTATCTTTTGGGGGTCAGCTGACTCTCATAAAGTCTGTGCTGTCTAGCCTCCCTATGTATTACTTGTCCATTTTCAAGATGCCTAAATCTGTGATTGCGACCATTGATTGCCTGTGGGAAGCTTTTCTTTGGGGTGGGACTGAATTAAGGAAAAAGATCCATATGGTAAAATGGGAGGAGATCACTATCAGCAAAGAACAAGGTGGTTTGGGGATTAGAAAGTTAAAGGATGTAAATGATTGCCTACTAGCCAAATGGTGGTGGAGATTTGGGATTGAAGATACCTCCTTGTGGAAGAAAGTTCTATGCAGCAGGTATCAGTTTAGTTGAGGAAGATGGTCGCCATTTTCATGTTCTGCAGTTTCCTGTTCTAAACTATGGGGTGGGATTCTAAGTGTTGGCCAATCCAACCCCCACTTGCTAGCATTTTTCTTAACAACTCCAAGTTGGCTGTGGAAATGGGAGCAGGATTCACTTTTGGAGTGATCATTGGTTTGGGCAGCAGTGTCTTCGGTTTTTAGTTTCCGAGGCTGTATAGCTTGCCAACAGAAAAGGAGATAACCTTGAGTGTGTTGATTGAAAGAAGAAGACTATCAAAGGACTGGAATCTGAATTTTCGGAGATCATTATTTGCATAGGAGGCTGAGGAATTAGCTAGGTTGGTATCACTCATGAGTCAGGTTGAGTTGGGGGCAGCAGGGAGTGAGGACTGTTTGAAATGGTTGGCATGTTCTTCACAACAGTTCAGTGTAGCCTCCCTCTTGAGAGTATGTGCCTAGTATTCCATTGGTGTGCACTGGTCTGATATGGAACAAGCTGGCTCCACCAAAAGTTTAATTCCTTTGTTGGTTGGCTTGGAGAGGAAGATTAAAAACTGCTGTCTTCCTTCAAAAGATGGGAGTGCTAAATCAAAACGCTTCAGTTAGCCGTGTTTTTTGTAAGAATGAGGAGTTGGTCCAGGTTGTTGAACTGGTGGGGTTTGCAGTGGGTACTGCCTGGTAGTGTTGAGGGCTTGATTCATTGGTGGTTGGGGTTTAAATGGGGAAAATTTGAAGCTAGAGTCTGGAAGGCCATTCCGTTGGCAATCATGTGGTCTATTTGGAAACTCAGGAATGAAGTAATATTTAGTGGAAGGCAAGTTTGGCAAGATGACTTCTGTGATTTGATTAAGGCAAGGGTGGCATTCTGGGTCAAGGATCACTTCAAGGGGTGCTCTTACTCAATTCAGGAATTTATCTATAACCTACAGCAAATTCGAAATATGCCTATCAGTTGAAGTCATTCTTTGGGTTGAGTTGTCTTGTTCGGGAGTTAAGACTCGCTCAATTATGTTGCGATTCTTGAGATCCGTGTCGTGATTGATGGTTGCAGGGTGGTCCCAAAGGCAGCATGGGGCTGTTTTGTCTTGCTATCGATTGACCCTAAGGCAGTGGTGTGTGCTGGTGTGCTATTGTTGCTGCTATCTTGGTATTGTTTCTGCTGTGGGTTGGTTTTGATAGCTCAACTATCGTGCTGCTGCTATATGCTGTTCTTTGGTAGACTTATTATTGTTGTTTGGTCTTTGTGTCCTGTTTGTTTTGTTTTCTTCTGTGGTGTTGGTATCTTGCCAACCCTTTGGGGTGAGCTCTCAAATGATTGGGTGTTGCTCTTGGTGCCAACCTAGTTGGGATGAAGGGTAACACTGATGTTCGATGCTCTTCGCCCTTACTTTATTGATGTAATCCATTTATTGATATCAATAAAGTCGTTTCCTTTTGCTTATCAAAAAAAAAAGTATGAGAATGCAATATGAAGTTCTGGGTCAAGAAAAAAAGAGTCAAGCTTTGCCTTCAATAATTATTCTTGCTACAGAAGTTGTTAAAAGTTGCCACAAAAGAATAATACTAGTATTATAATTTCCTCACTATCCATATCAGGTCATCGTCAAGGCTTGTCCAAGTCATGGCTAAAGTAAACACTACATGTACAGTTTTTTTTTATTTGTTGAAGAATAGCAACAAGAACAAGAGATTGATTAAGAATTGGAAAATTGTAGTAAACACTAGATGTACAATTTTTTTATTTGTTGAACAATAGCAACAGAACAAGAGATTGATTAAGAATAGGAAAATGGAAGATTTTTTTAGCAGATCAAAAGAAAATGGTTGGTTTTAATTCTTACTGTGGAGTATTTCATTAATATATATGTTAATGGTTATTACTTGTTTGAAAAAAAAAAAAAAAAAAAATTAAAAATCCATGTCCTGATAGAATGCCATTCAAACAAACCAGGTACTCAAACCAGCTCGCACATCTACTGCCAAGGTAATTTAACAAACCAAGGGAGATATAACCTTTTTGATAATATTGATTACATACATAGCTGAATTAAAGGTTGTATTTGGATCTGCGGATTCCAAATCAATGGATTTGCCATTGATCATTTGAAGGTTTATGCATCCAATTCAGATTGAAACATTAGATTGCAGATTTTAACAATGATTTTTAAGCTTTATATTTATGAATTCAAAATAACACCATGAAACTAGTTATTTCAAATTCACCCATAGAAGGATTCTAGTACAACAAGGATCCTTCAGCCCTCCCCAATAGCTATTTCAATACACTAGTAACTAGCAACCAAGATTCCTATATTGTTTGTTTTATCTTAACCTCAAATCCTTTCATTTCAAATTCATCCATCCAAATGCAAGCGGTATTGGTCTATCTAATGACAACATACCATCCGCAGGAAATACATCTAATATTTTTTGATAACAACACATGCTTAAACTAGTAACAGGAATATGCCTCCATTTTAATAGGCGGATTCAAGGAAAGAAGACACACGCCCTGCATAATTGAGCTCACTTACACAAATTATCTTATTTTATTGCAAACCCAACCTTTAAAGAAATGGCATGGGGGATTTGTTCCTGTGCTCTTGATTTGATTGACAAAGTAAAATTTTGCAAAAGAACTCAACCAAGAATCAGTTTAGTTAAATAAGAAGTTGAGAACAAATTAGACAACCAATAGTATGACTCCCAGCAAAGAAACAGACCAAAGTCCAATAACAATCAAGAACACATAAGACAAACCTTAGTTGGAACAGAGTGTGAAGACTAAAATGCACATCCTATGCAGTTAAGATTGCTCATAGAAAACTCATCAGTAAGGGAAAAATAATGTAATCTTGACAGCAACCAGGAAAAAATGAAGCTTGTGACCTTCTCATTAACGGTTGTGTGGTTTTGGCACCTAACATCCTATTCAAAAAGTGATGAAATTATTTTTTCACATCCTGAACTTCTGCTGAGAAGAAAAAGCACATCCTCTTCCCAATGAGAAGAAAATCCAAATACATCAAATTCACTCTGAAGATACTTGGCTTCATCATCTGCTTTATCAGCCATATATCAGTGACTAGGTTCCCAACCTTCTTCGCGTCTCCAAATACATCAAATTCACTCTGAAGATACGGAGATTGCCGCTGCTAGATCATCGCTGTTGCAAATCACGGATGCTGGAGTGAGAGAGTGAACCCTAGCTGTAAACAGGGCATATGGAGGAGTGGGCAGGTAGGAAAAAAAAAGGCAGAAAACCCATGCATGTACTTCTGGTATCCATTGCCATGCAATTGTGTCATAGAAACAAACATGTTTTTCACGCACAACTCATTGGTCAATTTGAGAAACCATGATTCATATGGCACATATATGATATGATCCTCCGCATATACCCAAACCTTGTTGTATGAAGAACATTAAGGAATAGATAACGTTGGTGTTTTTAAACATGGACAACATAAACACAGTAACAGTAAAATTTACTTTATATTTCTCATTTCATAATTCCACCAAACATTTCTACATAGAAGTTGGACAAATACTAAACTTCTTCGTACATAAAACCTGTATGTACTTTACTTCTTTCAATCAACAAAGGCTATAGCTATTTCCATGTAACAAGTTCTTGGTACCTAAAAGAAAGATTACAGCTCTCTCTTCCTGAAACAAAGATTAGAGTGGGATATTAGTGAATGGATTAAGAAATTTTTTTAAGGAAATTTATAGCAAAGTGATTAAAAAAATACAAAGTGGACATACTTATTCTTATCAACAGAAAAATATACGTAGTTATTGTTCCCATTGCACCCAGTAGAATATTGCCTCTCGCACGAAACAAACTCGTGTCCTGCAACTGTGACACAGAGTCTGATCTCTTGTATTACCCAATACATTCCATCACTAACCTTAAAGCATTCCACAACAGTATTGTAAGTCGTTTTTTCTGCTATTCCAAGCAATATATCCCTCACAATGTATGTCCTTTGACTTGGTTGAATTCCTGTTGAAATTTTTTCATTACGTAAGTAATGAATTTGCAGCAAGTAAAAGTACTTAAATTCAAACAAAAGAAAAAGAAGAAAAAAAGAAAAAGAGTACAGTTAGCAATTAGATATACCAAAAGATCGAAGAGCGCCAAGCATATTGATTTTGTTTTTAAGGTTCATGGCGATGGAAAAATAACTCTTAGGGTCCAGGTTTGAACAAGTGCCATGTTTTGTCCATTGTTGCTTCCAAAATGCAAAATCAGCTTGAAACTCGTTTTTGTAGCCGTTAGCTTGGCTGTCGAGGAGATTTGGCCAATGGGCTGAAAGTGAACCTTGAATACCCTCCACCTACAAAATGACATTATACCATCCGACAAACAATAAGCATAAAAGTTCAAATTTGAAGCTAAAAAACAAAATCCAAAAGAAATTTGACATGTGGACTTACATCTTTTCTCTTTAGTTCATGGATTGGTGGGCAATTAGTAGCTTGCATACCATTTTGCCAGTAAGGCCAAAAACCATGCAGTGTGAAGTCTTGAGGGATGTGATCACGACACTTTCTTGTCACACAAAAACCATTTGGCCAAGTCAATGACAATTCAAAGAAACCAAGTTCTTCCCCATACACAGGAATGAAAACAAACAAGAAGAGAAGAGCCAATTGCAACTTTACAACTCCCATGGTTTAACAAACAACTCAGACAAAAACAACAAATGCAAAGCAACTGTATATATAATACTTGGTTTGGTATTAGTGTCAGTTTCATTCTCTCTCTCTTCCTTTCTCATGCCATTGGCACATCCATATCCTAAACCAAAAATGTCCTCTTCTACTAAGTGCACCTATGAGCCATTTTTGTGTGTATTACTGAAATTTTCACTTTATGAGGAAGCTTCCTTGGCCTGTGACTGGGTAAGGGCAGGAAAAACTTAGTTCAGGATTATGAATATTTGCATTACACAAAATTTTCATAGTGGTTTTCTAAAAGCATGGGCTACCCACTTTGGGAAAATTATGAAACGAGGACCCAAGGACACGTGATAGTCTATTTCTCCTGCAAAAAAAAAAAACACGGTACAATCTTTTTTTGTTTTTTGTTTTGTTTTTGTTTTATGGGGTACAATTCTTTTTCATCTACTCGTCTATATATCTTTATTAATCTTAAATGTGGATCATAACATCTTGGATTCAAAAAGTATATGAGATAAGGAGAAAAGAAAATGACATGTAACAAGATGTAAGAACATCAATTTTATTGCAGAACTTTGATACAACATTTTACACATGAAAAAATGTGATAATCATATTTTTGTAATTATAATAATATTGATAAGTTCTTTATTTTAAAGTAATACAGACGATATAACCACATTATTATATATATATATATATATATAATTTTGAAGCAATTATACAAAAAAAATTCAAAATTTGAGCATTTTAACAAAATAAATTTCAAGTTTTTAATTTTGTCAATTTAAATTATAATTTTTTGATTTCTTTTCAATTTAAACATTTGTCTATTTTTGTTAAGTAAAATCGATAAAAAAGAATATTTTAATTATTAAACTCGATGTAGGTATTCATAAAATGCCTAAAATATACTTTTCATTGAGTTTAATAACTAAAATACCTATTTTTTCATCAATTTTACTTAATGATAATCAAAAAATGGTTTAAATTGAAAACAAATAAAAAATTTAAAATTTAAATTGACAAAATTAAAAACTTAAGATTTATTTTGTCACTTGGCTCAAACTCTAGAGTTTTCTTTTTTTATTTTATTTTTTATTTTTTAAAAAATTTTCCTATGATTTTTTAGTACTTCAATGAGTAATACGAAACAAAATATCATAAAAAATTTCATGAAGTTTTAAGAAATAATTTAGTGTAGTAGGTAATAAAATAAGAAAAGAGAATTACCTTAATATAAGTATGTTTTAATTTTAAAATCTTAATTTGTAACTTGGTGTATATGATTACATAACATACAATAAACACTACAAATTCAAGAATGGAGAATGTTCATAAAATTTGTCATATTTATTTTATGAAACATAATCACTGCATTTGGTTTCAATTTTTTGGATATAATTTTCTAAAAATTAAGTTTTTTGTTTTTGTTGTTGTTTTTTTTAAAATTTTTAGTGAATATTTTTAAAATTTTAAGCAATTTTTTTTTTTTTTTTTTTTACTTTTTTAGATGCACCTTACTTAGATGTATCTAAAAAGTTAAATATTTTTAATTTTTTTTAAAAAAAATCAATAAATACACAAAAATACAAAAAATATATTGAATTCTCGATTTTTTTTTTTTCTTCTCACAAATATTATACTTTTTAAGTATATTTATGTTAAGTGTATCTAAAAATTAAAAAAATTATTTAAAATATTAAAAAAATTAAATGAAAACAAAAAAATATGAAAAATAAATCCTAAACACTAAATCAAATAAACTGAATATCACTCATTTAGATAAGTGAAATTATTGAAGAGTAAGAGGTTGTTGAAATTGAAATGGTTCCCAAATGCTGTGTAAGAATTCACTTTGACATTCTATAGTTTAGTTTGGGGAGTTAGATTGGATTTTTAACTTTTTAGTTATTTTAGTTTCGGTTAAAAAATTTGTTTGGGTTAATTTTTTTTGACTTTTGTAAGAGAAATAATAAAATAATTATGATTTAAATGTAATATTTTATTTTATTAGATTTTTAATCTATTTTATTTTTTAATAATTAATTTAGCCAAAAAATCAACCCAACTTTCATGCCAAATGACACCTCTGTTTTTCATCTTACTCGTTTTGAGAATGGGGGTCTTTTTTCTATCCCACACTCGGATCAATTTTTTCCTCTTCTCTCTCTCTTTTTCTTTTCTTCTTTTATCTTTCTGTTTATTTTTATTTTCATATAATTTTTTAAAAGGAGAAAGTTTTTATAGGTGAAACCTATCATGGGTTCAATCAGCTTTCCCCTTGATTGAATTGATTTTAAACTTAAATTAGGCCATCGTGTGAGGGGTCGGCATGGCCTGGAGGCTCACCCGTTAAGCCGGTCTAATTGGATTGCTGTTATTTTTAAAAAGAAAATATTACATTAGTGGATATTTTAAAAAGTAATTACAAATTAGTAATTTGTTTTTATAAATATTAATAATTAAATTTGTAAATATTTTTATGACTTTGTATTTTTTTTGGGATTTTTAGTTTAAGATTTTCATATTAAAATTTTACAAGATAAAAGAAAACAAATATTATAGTAGTAGCTAAGGTTTCTAGAAAGAATAATTCTACTTACACCGCCAATCTAACTTTCTACACCCTCAAATTTTATTTATTTTTGATTTTATATATTTATAATTTATACAATTCTTTTATTACCTGATCTGCAACCTTACTCTTTCTTTTTTTCTTTACACCCAAAACCTAAAAAACTCTAACCCCAGTAATTTCTTTCTCTGTCTCATCTCACAGACAAGCCTCTTCGACTTCGCATCCGAATCCAATGACCTGGTAATTTCTTCTCTCTCTCTCTCTCTATATATATATATATATAAGTATTTGTATATCATTTTGATTCTGATGATGAGGATTTTGTGATCTTTATATACAACTCTACTTCAGTCTCTTTTGTTTGAAGAGTGTGGAAGGACTGTGAATCCAGTGAATGGAGTTGTCAGACTGTTATGGACGGAGAACTGGCACGTATGCCAGGCAGCGGTGAGACGGTGGTCCGAAGTAGAGCATTACGGCTAATTTTCTACAGATAAGAGAGAATTAAAGAGAGAGAGAGAGAGAGAGAGAGTGGTGGAGGCTTGGGACTTAGGAGTTTGCTCCTCTCTAGGTCTCAGGTTCAAAACCTCTCAGGTGCTATCAACTCTTGTGTTGGGCTAGTCCATACAGAGTTTTGCTCTGGCTTTAAATGGGCCCCCCGCTAGTGGACGGTGGGATTGGTCCCCCAGGGATTAGTCGAGGTGCGCGCAAGCTAGCCCGGACACCCTGAGTTATCAAAAGAAAGAGAGAGAGAGAGAGAGAGAGAGAAGACTTGCAGATCGTTTTCATAACCCATTGGTATTTGTTGCTAGTTTGCAATAGGTGCAGTAAGAAAGAGAAGCTCTAGATGTATATATATGCAGTGAGAAAAAGAGAAGGAAAAATAGGAAAGGTGGTGGAGTAGTGGCGGAGTGGCAACGCTGGTAGTGGATTGGTAGAGGTGATGGGGAGAACTAGGGTTAGGGTTTTTTTGAGGTTTTGGGTGTAAAGAGAAGGAGAAGCAGAAATGTTAGAGATGAGGATAATAAATGAATTGTATAAATTAAAAAATATAAAATAAAAAAAATAAAATTTGAGGGTGTAAGGAGTTAGATTGGTGGCGTAAATAGAATCACTCTTCTAGAAAATGCGCGGAGCAATTTTCAGACGAAAATACCCTTATTCAATTTTAGTGCTAAACAATACACATTGTTTCAGTATTCAATGCCTTTCACTTTTGAAAAATTTTAAAAATTTAAAATTCTATAACTTTTGATTTAGATATCCATTTTTAATAAAATTTATATTTTTAAAATGTTCTCGTTGAGATCTATCAAATAAAATTAATGATGAATATAAAATTCTAAAAAAAAAATTGACAAAATTTTACTGAGTTGACTATCTACCATCAATGAATTTTTTTTGACTTTTAGTTAGAGAAATTTCATTGAAGGATGGAGAGAGAGAGAGAGAGAGAGAGAGAGAGAGAGAGAGAGAGAGAGAGAGAGGAAGAAAGTGACATTGAAGGGTTGTGAAGAGAGCAAAGAAAGATATGGGGCACTCAAGCTCAAAATAAAACCAAACCCCTTGGCCCCACATAAAATTTTTTGAAATTTCATAAATTTCTCTGAGTGAAAATTGAGAAATTTCTCTTAGAAATTGAAAATTCAAAAATTTTTCTAAGCAATTCTAAAAATTCTCTCACAAAATTGAAAATTGAAAATTGAAAATTTTTTCTGAGCAATTATGAAATTTCTCTACTGCTGTGTTTAGTTGTGGGATTTAGGAAGGGAATTGGAAAGGGAAAAAGAAAAGATAGGTTAAATGTAAACAAAATATATAAAATGTATCTACATTTCACCTAGTATTACACCTTTTCCCTTTTCCTTTCCAAATTTCTTCCCAAATCCCCTAACCAAACACAACATAAGTGAACAGACTACATCAATCCCTCTTTGTTCAAAGCCTCGTTAAAGAGAATATCTTTGATAGTGTAGTAGAAATTCAAAGATGCCAATTGGGGAAGATCTTCAGTAAAGGAAGGATCATTAGATTGAGATTTTCCTCTGATGAGATTGAACGAATTGATGTAATATTTTGACCCATTTGAAGAAAGATGTGTTAGAGATTTGCGGCATTTGGGATCATTAAATTGAGAACGTTTTGAAACATAGATCCATTGGCTTCATGATTCTCGGAAGATCAATTGGTCCAAGTGATGTAGAAAAGGTAAGTGACATCGTTAAGGGTTAAGAGCTTGGTTTGGGTGTCGTCGGAGTTGGAGATATCGCACTAGATGTATTCGATGGGAGTGGTCGGTGTTCCACGGCGGATGAGGCAGTGAGAGACGCCGTAGACTTTCCAAGGGCCACTGGGGGTGTTTAAGAGAGGAAGAATCTTGGCGAAGCTGCTACCGATGATGCTTGTGACACCGGTCATTAGGGTTATGCACTGGAACTTCAGAGGTGTGTCGTTGTCTTCAAATTTCTTTACGGGAGAGGAAAAAAAAAAAAGAGAAAGTACATCTGAAAGAGAAGAAGGAAGAGACCAAATATGTATCATTAAAAGGTAAAGTTGGTATGTTTTTTGAGAAGAGAGTTGGCCTAAAATAGAAGTAATTCTATTTCCACACACTAATTCTTTTCAGTTCACACATTTAATGAAAATTTTCATTAATACAATTTTATCTTAGAATAAAAATACCATAATGACCTCTTCTTCTTCTATCCAAACCCTAATTCTAAAACACTACAATCATTCTCTATCGCCAGTGCCACCACTCTTATCCGCCATCCTCTCCCATAACTTCTTTCCCTCTCCGCATGCGATTATTTTCCGTCATAAACCATACACTCACAAATCTACCACCACAAATCACTCAAGGTTGACTGGCGGCAACAACAATAAAAGAGAAGTAGAAGAACGGAAAAAAAAATAAAAATAAAAAAATTAAGCTCTGTTAGTTCAATTTTAGAATATGTTTTAAAAAAAATAAATAAAACTTCTTATTTTAATATGATTTTAATTATTTTTTTTGGTATTTATTTTTATCAAATTAATTTATTTTTTTCGTATAAAAATTTCAAAAAAAAAAAAAAAAGATTCAAAAATCGAAACCAAACATAGCCTTAAGGTTTTAAAAATGAAAATGAAGGTAATATTAGAATATAGAGATGTGTACTAAGAATTTATATTTTTATAATATTTTTATTGAGAATGTGTTCATTAAGTGTGTGTACTGAGAGTAATTAACATGTGGAAATAAAATTACCCCTAAAATAGCTCACTAAAAGACAAAATATGTTTTAATAGTGAATAAAAAAAATCATATCCAATCCATAATCATTTTACTTTTTCTCTCACAACTATCAAATCAACTATTAAAAAAAATCAACTATCTTCGCAAACATAATTATTTAGGCTAAAATAATTAAAAAATCAAATAGCAAACAAAAATAGCATACTTCCCAAACAAGACTCCAATATAATTAAAACGGTGAGGTACCTTAACTCCAAACCAATAAGAAAAAAAAAATAAAAAAATCCCTAGACCTTTACTACTTTTACTACTAAGGCTATGTTTGGCATGAAGGTTTGGTTTGGGTTGGGTTGGGGCTATTTTAGTTACAACAAGACAAAATAGACTTTTTAGCCCAATGAGACAAAATGTTACATCCAAACCATAATTATTTCATTTTTTCTCTCACAAAAGTCATAAAAATCAAAAAGCCTATTCCAAACTAGGCTTTTTAGCCTCAAATTAAAAAAATCAAAAAGTTAAAAAGTTAACAACCCACATTCCAAATGAAAGCTATTTAAAATATTTGAGGGTCATCTCCCAAATTTTGATTCTGCTTCCACTAAGGTGTTATTCCCCTTTTTTAAAATTTAAAATAAATATAATTGGATTGATTTTAAACTCATTTAATCTTTAAATTGTGCAGAATGATGAGTTCAAGATCAGTTGGGAAGCATTCATTTTAAAACATTATTAATTTAAATTTTGATAAAGAAAATCTATATATATATATGTTTCATAGTAACTTAAATTTAAACATTTTAAAGGAAAATTGTTTGGAGTGTGTAACATATATACCTTTGGTTTAATATGTTTGTGGTCTTTGATTTGATTTATTATAGTGTTACCTTATGTGGTGTTTGGTTATAATTTTTTTTTTCTTCCATAATTCAACTATATTTTGATTAAAGCAAGCAAACCTAAATTGATATAAAAAGAAAATTTTAGTGAAATCGATATTATCAAAACTGAAACATGCTTGATGTTGAAAACAAAAGAAATTATTCAAGAAGAAAGTTGTCAAATGAGTAGTTTGTTCTCTTATTATTCTCATTTCTTTTGCCTTTGGCTAATTTAAAATTCAAATACATCCTAATTTGAAAATTCATATACATCCTAAGTATCATCATCAGAGATACAATAAGTGACATGAGAATCTATTCGATTATCCTAGTATGAGTCATGGAAAACATCGAACTTAAGACAAAGTGTAATATATGAATGATCAAATTCTTCGCCTCTTCTCTGAACAAAAACCAGTCTCTCATGGTAAACAATAGCTTGAGAAGCCACAGTTCGAAGATCTTTCATCTCAAGGGTAATAGGGTCTACCAAGTACAAATGCCCGTCCTCAACTTGGATGAGGAACTCCCCTTTCTTCCAAAAGCCAAGCGGAATTAATCCTTCAAAAGGTCCAGCTATTAATTCTCTTGTCCGACGTTCTTCTTTCAATACCCAAATGTTGAAAACGTTTGGTGCCACATAATGTGTTGGATAAGATTGTATCCAAGCAAGAGAGCCATTGTAGACTCCAAAATAATGTCCAACAAGATTAGTTCCTGGGTGAGGGCAACCTAGCTCTGGTATCCCTTTGAATGACATTGGTTCATCCTGCTCCAATATGTTTTGAAACACCTCGTAGCCCATGTAAAATGAGAGTTTCGTAGCATCATCATTTTTTTCAGATGCACTCCAGTAATAAACTCCATCCATGTAAGTGAAGAACTTACAAATGGAAGAAACACTACATTCTGGAAAGAACACAAGTTTATAGAACATTGTTGGACTAAATTCAATGAATTTGTTACTCTCTCTATCTCTTATTATTATGAAATTGAATTTGTGGCCAAATAGGCCTTCCCAATGTAAATATTCATACATCAATAAAATTGGGTTCTCCAAATTTCATTTTTGCATGATCTGGTTTTATATTCCAATTACATGATTGATGATTATATGACTGAAATGACCTTACTCCTTTCTTCGTTACATAATTTATGAATAACAGTTTCAAAGTAACCAATCTTGCTCCGAAGCCTGGTTTAAGTGCTCTACATCATTGAATTTCTCAAAGGAGTGACAATATTTGTCTTGGGTCTTCTCATTCCAATTGCCTGGTTAACATAATCTGTGTAAATAACAACTTCGAATTAACCAGTTTTGGTTTGAAGTCAAGTCTAAGTTCTTCGAAGTGTGGACTTTTCCTTAGGAATAACAATGCTTATTCCTAAAGAGTCCTTTTAAACAGAAAATCCAAGGATGTATTTTCATGTATAGGTAAGTCTTCTGGTCTTGGACATTTTCACTTTGATTGACCAAGTACCGGTTTCACAATATTTACTTACTTTAAAGTCCAAAAAGGCAAGAATCATGTTCTAGTTGCAAAATACTACAAAGACTCCTTCGAAGAACTTTATCTCTTACAGAAAGCCTAAGAGTATGTCTTCAAACCCTCCGAAGAAAATCAATCCCAATTATTCTTGAATTTAAGGCATAAACTCTGTTTTGAAGCCAACTACTTGCTCTTGAAGTCCAGTTGAATGTTTGACCACTGGCTTTGAAGCCAACTCCTTGTTTTAAAACCTTGGGAAGAAACTGGCTTTGAAGCCAAATGCATGTTTTCGAAGCCCAGTTGAGTATTTAAAATATGTTTTCCTCCCAAAATTTGCTCTTGAAAGAGACTCTCCATGTTGTGTTTTCAAGACCCTTTCATGTTTTACAACAGATGTTTTAATTCCACGTGGGTCCAAAACAACTAAGTGATTATTTTGGACCTACTTGATTCGTTCAGGCTGACCGGGTAACTTTTGGACAGAAAGGTTTAAAACCCCTTCTGCTTACGTGTTTAACGTACTCACTTGCCCAAAACCCCTTTCTACTCCTATTGCCCTTGACTGCAATTTCTTACTCTTTTCATACTCAAATCTCTTTGCCTTCTTTTCATCCTCTCACCAATGGCTTCCTCCTCAAAAGTTCAGTTGTTGAGCCTGTAAGTCCATCTGTAGCTTTGAGGAGAGTTATTAACGAAGAATGTGGGAAATATAGAGCTGGTGAATGAAGCATTGTTGATGGACGCATTTTCATTCCTTGTCACCATGCTTAAGTGGAGTTCGTGCTTAGATCCATCTTCAAGGAAGCCCCCACTCAACTTCCTGCCTTATACCCACGTCTAGAGGATCACTGCCTCCTTTACGAAGGTGGTCTTGATTGGGGGAGCTAGAGGTTGAATCGATCCCACCGCTGCTGGCCCACATTGAGGCATGAATGAGAGAAATGGTATGATTGAGTTGTTCCTGCCAGGATGTTAGACCTTTAAGAACTCTGTCTCCTTGATGCCCTTCGACTAGCCAAGGTTTTTTTTTTTTAATTTCTGAAGACCCTTTCCTTATACCTGCTGCACTCTATTTTTGGAATCCATCTTTCAAAATTTTCCAATTTCGATGTGACATGATGGCCCCTACTGTTCTTGATATATGCCATCTCTTAGGGCTATCACCCATTGGCACTCCTTTCGATCCTGATTACCCTGACCTTAATGTGCCTTTTCCCATTCCCCCTTTGAACTCCTTCTTTAGTGATTTTGCAAATTCTGAAAACAAGAGAGAAGGCCCTATAATAGACCGAGAGTTCTTCTCTTTTCTCCTATATTAGCTTTGCAAATTTCTATTTTGCACTTATTCTCAAAGGATTATGCCTGAGTTTGCCCCTCTTGCCAAGGTTCTTGCTTTGAGGAAGAAGATAGCCTTAGCTCCATATGTTTTGGGTCATGTATATAGAGCCTGCTCTCAGTTTTGTGAAAAGTCTTTGGATGCCAACCAACCAAGGAGGGCCACCCTGGATATTGCAACTTTGGCTTTTTGCCTACTTCACTACCTTACACTCTAGGTGTCTGAGATTTTTGGTATCGGACCCTACTACTTATGGAGTAAAATATGCCAGAGTTTCATTTTACCTTTCCAACTTTACTGATTACTTCACTTTCTTCCATAAACTCCCAGCTTCTCCCATTGCCTCTTTCTTCTGTCCCTTTGTGTTTGCGGCCAACATAAGGCCAGCATGGTTGAGGACCTTCTTGGCTGACAGAACCTGCTTCCAACCTCAGTACAGGGATATGTGGGCCTCTATCTTAACTCCGAAGGAGCTTTTTGTTGTCACCTTTCACCCTCGAGCATAGTCAAAGCCTACTATTCTGCTTAATTTGCTAGGCAATTTGGGCTTATTCAAGGGATTCTTATCCCGCTCTGTAGCCAAACTAACCCAAATCTTGCAAGGAAAGAGCTAAAAATTCCAAGAACTAGGCTGGAGGAGGCAACCCCTAGGTTTATACAAGATTTGATCAAATTTCAATTCACCCCCTGCATTCCACAAGGCACTGCACTGAAAAGATACTAGAATTGGTGGACAACCAACATGGAAATGCTTTTGGCCATCCCTTCTCAGGATCTGTTGGTAGGGCTGGATGTGCCTTTTCAGACTAAGCCCAAGGAGGTTGGGACCACTGTTACAGCCTCCATTGCTCTTGTTATCCACAGTTCTTCTGCTGCTGCTGCCTCAGTACTTACTCCTGTTGCTTCACTCCCTCCTCGTATAGTCACTAGGGCTACTTCGAAGAAGGGTATGCATTCCTGCTTCTCATTTCTTTTTCCTTTATAATGCTTTGCTCATTTATTTATAACTTTTATTCTTGGTGCAGGAACTCTATAGAAGGACTCTCCTCAAAGGACTCAAGCTCTGAAAATCCTCAAGGGCAAGCAGCAACAACAAAAGAAAAGAAGACTTTTACTTGACCCTGAGGAAGAGATTCTTGAGGCTAATATAGAAGAGGGGGAGACAAAAAAAAAGAAAAAAAAGAAAAGAAAAAAAAAAGAGTGACACCATTAGAAAGGAAGAAGAAAATGACAATCTCCCCTTTTGACTTTACTGAGGACCCTATCCATGAGGCTGCTACCAAAGCAGTGAAGAATGAGCACTCAAAAGAAATCATTGTTTTTCAAAGGTCCGAAAAGAGAAGGTAACAACAGATACTAATGGATGAAGCTGTTGCTGCTGGTGCATTGCAAAAGAAGACTGCAAGGAGGAAGCAAACTGTTGAGTATTATTTCCTTCGCAGCTCTCCAGCCAACACCACTACCACCTTTGAAGCTGGTAATTTTCTTCAATCCCTTTTGATAACTTCCCTTTCTAGGATGATAATTTCCCTTTCCAGGATTTTAGCATAGAATTAACACTTTTCTTTCTTATTTGTCACTCCAGCTCATTCTCCTTCGACACTAGCTTCCTCTGTTTTGCTTGCAGAGGAAAGGCCATTAGAGACAGTCTCAGAAAGGAGAAAGAAGAGTAACACTGAAGTGTCCATAGGTGTAGAGCCCATCTGGATGGTATTTCCACTTCTCAGTTCTACACTTTCCATGCCTTATTCCTTTCCTTCTTTGAGGTCAAGCATCCCAATTTCTTTATGCCTGGGCCTAACTCCATATCTGCCCTATGTAACCTTTTCCTCAGCTCAATATACTCTTCCTATAGTCTTGGTTGTCCCTTTATCACCTGAGAGAGCCCCAGCTGCCACTTCATCTTCAGTGATAGTTAGAATTTCCAAAGAAGACACTGGTAGCTCACCCATTCCTTTTATACCATCCATTTCCAGTCCTTTTTCTCTTGACCCGCTGGTGGCCAGGACAATAGACACTGCTAGGGAATCCTCAACTCCCTCTTCTATCCCTATGCTGCCATCTCTTCCTTCAACCAGTGACACCCTTGCACTTTCAATGCCAGAGGAGGAGATGGACATTTTTGAAGCTCGACTAGCTAGCCTTTTTGACATACCTGTACCAACTCAAGCAACCAGCAATGAGGCTGAGCCCTTAGCCCTTGCTGACTCTTTTCTGGAGATCATTGAGAGTTCCTCCACTGCCAGACAAGTCTCTTTGCCTCCAGTGGACTTGGGCACATGTTTGGAATTGTTGACATCAATTTCAAGGATCTCATTCGAAGCCTTACAAAGAACCATCATTAAGAATGGTTTCCTTCAGTGCTGCAAAATTCTTGAGCAATCCAACATGGCCATCTCAAGCCAGTTATCCTAAGCAGTAGCCACCATCGATTTCTATGTCAATATCTGCCATATGGCTAAAGCTACCGAAGAGAAGCTACTGAAGGACAAAGAATTTGTTTCCCATATACATGCTAAGGTATTTGAACTAAAGGGACAACATTCTGATGCCTCTCAGTTTCAAACTCAACTTTTGAGAAAAAGGCCCAACTGGAGGAGGAGCTAGTAGCAGTCAACCTAGCCTTGGATCGAACTGCTAAAAAACTACAAATTATTAACCAAGGGCTGGTTGACAGAAGGCAAGATATGGCTACAGCTATTCAGTTGTTCCCAACCCTTAGAAGTAGAGAATCAATTGTACGAGAACAACTGAAACATTGTACTGATTTCTAGGCCAATTTGTGGCTACATGTACTTAATTCTTTATGAAATAAAATCCTTATTTATTATTTATGTGTTTCATGTTGTTTTGTTTATTCTTACTTAGCATTTCTCACACTTCTTGTGTTTCCCACACAGTTGGATAATAAGGTTTCAAATACTTGCCATTGATTTTCTTGGGATGTACATATCCATTTAGATTTCTTAGATGGTATACTCCCTAAGACAAGACTCTATGAATCTGATATGGTTCTTCCCAATTAGGTGACCATTTTCCAAACTTATGGCTTTTAATTCCTATTGGAAGTATTGTTTTCCACACCAAATCACCTTCATCAAAGCTAATGTGCTTGACTTTCTTGTTATAGCTTTTGGCTACCATTTTCTTTTTAAAAAAGAATATTATTTTATGCCAGAATTCTAGCTTCATCCACATTCTCTAATTCCAAGAACATGCTTTGATGGTACTGCTCAGAAGTAAACTAGTCCTAACATTTTACCCTCAAGGATTTAATGTTAATTTCAACAAGCAACATTGCATCAAGTCCATATACTAAGGCATAAGGAATGATTCCTGTACTTGGCCTTGGAGACATTCTATATGACCATAACACATCCAACAATAAATTATGCCAATCCCTAAGATTGTCTTCAACAACCCTTTGAATTTCTTTTTTTAAGGATTTGTTAGATGATTCAGCTTGACCATTTTCTTGACATTAATAAGGGGTGGAATTAATAAGGCTAATCCCAAATTCAGCTGCGAAAGACTTTACCATCTTTCCATCGAACACAGTCCATTATCTACAGTTATGGTCTGTGGGATGGCAAACCTATGGATCAATTCTTTAATAAACCCAATTACCTTAGTCTAAGCTATAGCCTTATAAGGTTTAGCTTTGACTCATTTAGTAAAGTAATCTATAGCTACTAGAATGAAACAATGTTGCTTCGAAGAGGGTGGATATATTTTCCCTATCATATCCATTGCCCACCCTCTAAATGGCCAGGGCTTCACACCTGCATACAAATCAGTTATTGGCACATGTCTTATCATGCCATGCTTTTGGCATGCTTGACAACCCTTTGCATACTCTATACAGTCTTTAAGGATAGTTGGACAATAGTAGGAATGCCTTTGAAGCAACCATCTCATCTTCAGACCAACATGATGGGCACCATAGATGCCTTTATGCACCTCGACCATGGCTGTCAATGCCTCTTTTGGCCCTAGCCATTTGAGTAATAGCCTGTTTGCTCCTCTCTTGTAAAGAGCATTGCCATGCACTATGTATTGCATAAATTGTAATTTAAGCTTTCTGCTAGCCTTTGAAGAAGGGCCAGTCAAATACTGCACGATTGGATGCCTCCAATCTTGATCTTGTAAGTCATTATGGTTAACCTCCAACATAATACCCCTTTTGGCAAAAGGTGGTATTAATTTTTGATATGTTGCTTGACTTATGTCCAGCTGAGCACCATCCCTTTTTCTAAAATTCAAAGCCTTCTGAGCTACATCATTGGCTATGTGATTCATGAATCTTGGGATATAAGTCACATTTACTATTCAAAATTGAGAAAGCAAATGTAGTGCAACAACATAATATGGTAACATGCTTTCACTTTGACATTTAAAAATTCCTTTTACTTGGTTAATTACCAACTGGGAACCTCCAAATATATCAATTGCTTGAGCCTGTAATCCAATGAGTATTTCAAGTCTCATTACCAAAGCTTCATACTCAGCTTGGTTGTTCGAACAAGCAATTTCATTAACTCTAAAACCATGCGTGGTTTCTATCCCCTGTGGTGACTTAATCACAACACCAATTCCAACCAGACAATTGGCTTTTGACCCATCGAACCACATTTTCCATGGTACCACATTAACTAAACCAAGGTCCATTATCTCTTGGCTTTCTATTTGACATGGATGGTCTGCCAAAAAGTTAGCCAAAACTTACCCGTTTACTGCCTTTTGAGGAACATATTCTAGATGAAACTCTGATAGAGCTAAAATCCATTTGCCAATTCTTCCTCTTAGCATTGTTCTGGATAACATGTATTTAACCAAATCTGTGGTTACAATTACCAAGACAACAGTAGGCAAAAAATAATACCTAAATTTCATTGTTGCAAAACACAATGCTAAACATAGTTTTTCTACAGCTAAAAATTTACATTCACAAGAATTTAAAAATCTACTAAGGTAATAAATTGCTTGTTCTTTGCCTTCTTCATTGTCTTGAGCCAGAAAAACTCCCAATGATTCTTCAACTACAGCAATGTATAGCTTCAAGGGTTTATCTCTCCTTGGTGGCATTAACGCTGGATGCTTGGCCAAGTAGGCTTTGATTCCTTCGAAAGCAGTTTGATGCTCATTTGTCCATACAAATTCCTCTTCATTTTTTAGCCTTAACAAGGAAGAAAATACTTTAGTTTTTCCTACAGTGTTAGAAATAAACCTTCGAAGGAAATTAACCTGACCAAGGAATTTTTGTAATTCTTTCTTACTTAATGGAGGTTTGGCCTCAATGATAGCCTTGGCTTTGTTCTGATCAATTTGTATTCTCTTCTTGTGTACTACATACCCCAAGAAGTTTCCAGCTGATACACCAAAAGCACATTTGAGAGCATTAAGTTTCAACTTAAACTTTCTCATTCTTTCGAAGGCTGCTGTTAGGTAGACCAGGTGCTCCTCCATAGACTGGGATTTCACAATTATATAATCAATGTAACACTCTAAGTATTCTCCAATGAGATCATGAAAGATAGTATTCATTGCCCTTTGATATGTTACCCTGGCATTCTTTAAACCAAATGGTATTTTGACCCATTTGAAGGTACCGATATTTCCAGGACCTTTGAAAGCTGTCTTGTGGACATCCTTCTTTGCAATGCAGATATGGTTATAGCTAGAATGCCCATCCATCATGGATAAAATCCTATAACCTGCTGAATTATCCACCAATAAATCAACAATAGGCATGGGGTACTCATCTTTTGGAGTTACTAAGTTTAGGTTTCTGAAATCAATGCATATCCTCATCTTGCCATTCTTTTAACCACAGGCACAACATTGGACAACCATTTAACATACTTGGTTGTTATGATGAAACCTACTTTAAGGAGCCGAAGAATCTCCTTTTTTACCTTTTGAACCACTTTAAGGCTCATCTGCATTGGTTTTTGCTTGTGTGACTTGAAATTAGGCTACATAGAGAGCTTATGTTCTACTAATGACCTGTCCAGTCCAGTAAGCTCATTATAAGACCAAGAAAAGCAATCCTTATATTGTTTTAAGATGACCAACAATTGTTTTTTGTCATTATGATTTAACCACGCACTGATATAGGTGGGCTGGTGTGCTGAACCCTCCCCTAGGTTAACTTCTTCCAAAGGGTCTTGTACTTGAGCACTTACTGATACTGCCCTTTGATTTTTTCTACCTTCGAAGCAAACCTTTTATTTTGTTCTATTCCCACAATTTCTGGCTGAACATCCTTGCTTTCTTCCTCATAGACAAAATCTATCCATAAGACTTCTTCTTCTTCATGTATTTCTTGGACTTTAGTTTCAATATCCAATGCATAGTACTTATCAAAGACCAAAGGTTTGATCCTTTGTTGCCCCTGGCTGCAGCCAATCATTATGGCTTCTTTCTCTTCTCTCTGCACCTTTTGGACTATTGACTTTATGTCCAATATTGAGAATTTGATTAAAGCCAATGATCTGGCTTCTTGATCTTGATCCTTTTGCCTACAACTAGTCATCATTGTTGTCTTTGATAGTGAACTCTTCATCAGCACTCTCCTGTACTAGATGTTTCAGATGTGCTACTTCTTCATCAGCCGTCACTTCGGCTGTTACATCAAACTTTTTTAGTACACTAAGTTGTGCTACTCCATCAGTGTATAGCTTAGCCTCTGCAAAATCTACACAAGCAAAAAAGGGTTGTGGATCTAGATTGATCTCGTCTGTCTCCCTATTGCATAGTGCTATCATCATCTTATGATGTAAAGAAGAAGACACACATTTGTTTGTGTGGATCCAATCCCTACTAAGCAAAGCGTTGTACTTGGCATTGATGTCTATAACAAAGAATGCTGTCATGCAGTCTCTGGTTCCCACACTCAGATTGTTAGGCAAAATGCTTTGAGCCATCTGCTTATCTCTAGCAAAACCAACAATGGTTGTGCTTGTTGGGATCAACCTGGGGGTTCTTCTTTCCCAATTTCTTCAAAAAGGACCTTGGAAGCAGATTCATTGCTGCCTCATTGTCTACTAGCACCCTATTCATTTGTATCCCATCAAAGTAAGCCTTGATGTATAGAGGCTTCACATGTTGGGTCATGGATATTGTAGGGTATTCGAAAGGGTATGAGAGGTTAATGGTCACTTCCTTATTTTCCTCATCAGTTTCCATGGGTTTGGCTACTTCAGATTCATCTTGAACCATGTTGGTTTGTGAATCCTCACTAGAAACTGGAATAGGATCATCCTCTTGACCCTCTTGGTTTTCTTCCTCAGCTTGAAATTCCTGAGGCAACGCATAAACCATGTTAACTGGTACTGAGGGAAATAAACCAAATTGTATTACTAGCTGTTTGCTCCCTTTCTTCATTGGCTTGCTTTGATGCCTGAGAAACATCCTTTATGTTGCATTCTGGTACATCAATGCTAGTATGGCTCAACTTTTTGTGCCCGCTTTCGGAATATGAATAAGCCCTACAGTATCAAACTCCTGCAGTTTTAAATCTGATCTCACAAGTGCAATGTGAAATAGATAAACACCAAAGAGTTCAATTCTGGCAAATCTTTTGGAAAATTGATTTTGAATCAAATTGCCAAAAATGGACTACTTTTCCAGATATAGAGTCGCCACCTAATTATTTTTGAGAAATTTAGGAAACCCATGACTCGTGCCAAAGGCCACGTGTTCGTCATCACCGAGTAAGAGGGAAATGTCATGAATTGAGCACCCCCGCTCGCCCGATCAAAGATCGGCCTGCACTAATCATGATGTGAATCTTATTTACATTATACGCTCTTGTTTTGATTTATTAGGCTAACAATTACTATGTGATGCGCTCATAAGTATAGACTAACTTGCAAAAATTGGAACACTTGATTTCATGTTTATTTTTTTAAAAGAGTTTGTGAATGTGCCACTTTAAAAAAAGCAGACTCAAATGTACATGAGTCAAACTATGCCAATTCAACCAACTAGCCTTTATCCGTAGGCATTCAAACATTTTATCATTTAAGTAATTAGTCTCATGGCAAGCATGCTATACATGGCAGCAATCACATTCGTGTAATATGCTAAAGCACAAAAGATCTTACCTAGTACTCCAAGCCAAAAGATAAAAGATTTAGGAAAAATGCATGATCCTAACTATGCAATGTGACTAATGCAACACCTGTGATATGCAATCTAAATAGGCTTGGAAGCTGAACATGTGAATCAATTTGATAGCATGCGGTCTAAGCACGAATGCAAAGAAGTGTTAAACTAACAATGCAAGTAAGCATGATGAATCGAGCTTTGATGCATGCAAAACAAGTGGATGCAAGGCATGAGAGATGCTAAACAAAACATGATGCTCTAAACTAACCAACATCAGCTAGTAAATAAAAGGGAGAAACACGTGGGGTTGGAAGACATACACATTATTACAAGTTTGTGCCCTCACGCAGGAGGGTCCGAATGAACTAACTAGCTAAGCTATTTACTACGAATTAACTAACTATTACAAAAACAAATTGAATAAATTAGCGAAGCTACTTAACTAATTATTACAATAACAAATTAATTGACTATTCAAGTTAATTAACTATTTACAGCACTTTACAAAAATAACTAGCTACAACTAATTAATTTCAACAAATACCTAAGCTACGTAATTAGATTAAATAACCCTGGGAAGCGAAGAGTGCCCATGCATGCGTGTGGATTTTCACCCGAAAAAGCCACTATTCTACTGCCAGGAAGCCTCTGTTGCACAGTTAGAACACTTGTACTGTTTTTCACCTCAAAATCAACTATGTTCCATTTCAAAAAGCCACTGTTGGATTTTGCAAAGGTGGTCGACAGGCCAAAAATGGTGGCCTGTTGTCCATAAATGGTGGCTTGCCGACCACAAATGTTGGCCTACTGGCCACAAAAAGTGGCTTGCTGGCCACTGATGCTTGGTTCTTTCCGCTGCAATAGAGAGCAAATAGAGCACAACCGAGGTATTCTCAAGGGTTGTTTGCACAACTTACCCCTCCTTATTATCAAACAGTTCAAAGGAATGATGAATTTGATTCACAAACCATCAATCAATGCAATTTCATTGCATGATGGCCTATGAACCAAAGTGTCCAAGTTCAATAAATGCAACAAATAAAGACTCTCAAACCTCCTCCCTATTATGGATTGATCAAGGCAAGTGGTCGACAATGACTCTTGAACCGTTTACATCACTAACAAGTAAGAAATTATTCAAGACTCAATAGTTCAATTAATGTTCGATTGAACCCAAACCAAGTAATTATCTTACATTATTTTAGTCCTCATTTTATTACTCCATCTTAATTTACCAACCATTCCTTAGTAAATTAAGTCCAAAGGTGAGCTTTAAGTCCTCTAATGGAAAAAAGCATCAAACCAAGAGTTGTTTTAGGCATGAGAGAAGTGTCATGCTGTTGGTAATGAATCCCCAAATGGATTAAACCATTGAGCGCAAGACCTTAATATCAAGCTTTAAACAAGCAAATAGCTTGAAACAACTTTCAAAGAAAATAGATTAAGGGTGAAAACAAGTATGGAAAGCCATAAACAAATGCTATCAACTCAAATAGGTTGGTCGCTAAGGCCTAAACCACCAAACCTATGAGGACAATTACACTACATGCATGCAATACAAGGCTCAAATGCAATGAACCATTAAAAATAGTCCTAAAATATACTGTAATTAAGACAAAAATAGCTAGAACAATAAGCTAAAACATGGAGCTATGTAAGCTAGCAAGCAAAGCAGAAGGAGGAGAGGCTACCCCTCCATTTTTGGACTTCAAAACAACATTTTAGACATTGAAAAAGCTCTGAAATTTATTGTTTAAAAGCTCAAAAAAGGATAGTGTAAAGGTGAGAAACACAAGGGCAAAGGCTAGAGAAGCAAAGTGGAAAGGAAGGTGAACCACTCCTCCACCCTTTATGGCCTTAAACCACAAGTTTCAGCCCCAAATTATAGAGTTTATACAGTCTAAAAATAATAGAAAAATAGTAGGAAGAATAGCAAACAAAGCAAGCAAACAAACCAAGCTTTATACTTCTTGAAGAGGAGAACACTTCCAATCAACAACTGAACACATACACATCCTTAAGAGCTCAAAGTAGGCTCAAAAGTACCGCAGCTCAAAGATGGCAAGGTTTGGTTTAGAGTATATAGGCAAAGGTTAAGAAATTTTCGAGAGAGAGAGAGAGAGAGAGAGAGAGAGAGAGAGAGAGAGAGAGAGAGAGAATTGTAGAGAGAGAAAAAATATTTTTCTCCAAAATTTTCCAACCTTGGCAACAAAAGAGAGGGTCATTTATATATAGAAAACCATGAAACTCTCTCAAAAATATCAATACATACATGTGTAAGCAAGTGCATGCATCAATGACAACAGCTGACACAATTGGCAGAAAATATCTACAAAACACACTTGTGGCCGGCAGGCCACACAAGTGGCTGGCAGGCAACAAGGTTTTTCAGGCTTGAAGAACTATGGTTGTGGCCCAAAACAAGGAAAGAGGTGTATAGGGCTTGAAGGCACAAAGCTACGGTATTCTGCTAAGGACTTCGAGCACTTGACAAACATACACACATTCATCATTGAGTGTGCAAGTGGTGACGTCCAAGTTGTAAGGGCGGTCAAAATGGGGTGTCTACAGCTAGTAGGCTCCTTCGAAATAGTTTGATCAACCTCTACTAGCCTGTCAATCATGAAGGTTTGTCCAGTCATAAAAGCTTCGAACATGCCATTTTCATCTAATGTCTTTTCCTGGCCTAGCTTAATTCCTTCGCCTGTCTCATCATCACTTTCCATCAAGGCCTTGTGGAGGCCTGCTAAACTGGATCTCTCCTAGGCTCTTAATTAAACATATACTTTGGCCAACTATTCTCTGCTGGCACTCCTTTTGATCTTAGGACCCAGCTTCGAACCTTCTCTTTCTTCTGACTGGCCTTTTGACTATGCCAATGAAGCATTTTCTCCATTCTTCTTCAGATCCCTTTGCTACTGGGTGTACCTTCGTTGGATCTTCCTTCTTTGGGATTTGAAGATCACAGGAATCATGTTTGTTTCCTTCGTCTTTGGGTCTCTAAGCAGCACCCAATTATTTGGAGCCACTAAAGGGGGTCTGATCATCCTTCCCTTATCTCTAAAGGCTCTTCTCTGGGTAAGCATCCCCTTAGGTTTATTTTATATGACAAACCAATCTGGAATCCCAGGAACCCATGAGAAAGAAAATATTTTTCTCCAAAGTTTTCCGACCTTGGCAACAAAAGAGAGGGTCATCTATATATAGAAAACCATGAAACTCCCTCAGAAATATCAATACATACACGTGTAAGCAAGTGTATGCATTAGTGACAACAGCTGACACAACTGGCAGAAAATATCTGCAAAACGCACTTGTGGCCAGCAGGCCACACAAGTAACCGGTAGCCAGGATCAGTGGCCGACAACCAACAGTGGTGGCCGGCAGGCAACAAGGTTTTTCAAGCTTAAAGAACTACGGTTGTGGCCCAAAACAAGGCCAGAAGTGTATAGGGTTTGAATGCTCAAAGCTGTGGTATTCTACTGAGGACTTCAAACACTTTATAAGCATACACACATTCATCATTGGGTGTGCAAGTGGTAACGTCCAAGTCGTAAGGGCGGTCAAAAATTGGGGTGTCTACAGTTGCCCCTCTTTGACAGAACTCGGAGTCATGAAATGACGTGAGTGAATGTCACAGCCCAAAGACTATCCATTTTGATAAGGTCGTAAGACTTGGATAAACAATCAAGACATAAATTAACTGGTTGGGCCCGCAGGCTGCCTTCGTATCCCTTTGTAAGGAATCAAACCAGCGTAGTTCTGGGGGAAGATTCAAATGATATGTACGAAGAAAACTTTGAAAGCTGGACTCATACACTTCACGAAGCTGATAATTTTGAAAACTTATGATCATGCAAGATGATGTAATAAGCAATAACAGATGTAATAAGCAAGATAACAACATATAAATGAGCAGCTTCAAGCTTAAAACCAACATAGGTTTGATGCAAAAGATCTAAAACACACTCTAACCACGCCAAAATACGGGACGAGAAAAGAAAACACAGCTCAGGGATGCATTTCACGCATCTTGAGAAATTGGGAAACGAAATTCGCTTGGGGTCGTGCTTTACATGTCCCGAGATAGAGACAAAATTGCTCAAGGTCGCGCTTTACGTGTCCTGAGATACTCCAATCACGCTGAAACTGTGAAAAGAAGAGAAAAACTGCTTGGGGTCGCGTTTCACGCATCCCGAGATAAAACCCGCCTAGGGCCGTGCTTCACGCATCCTGAGATAAAAGAAAAACCACTTGGGATCGCGTTTCACACATCCTGAGATACTCCAATCACACTGAAACCATGAGAAGAAGAGGAAAACCACTTGGGGTCACGTTTTATGCATCTCGAGATAAAACTCGCCCAGGGCCGCATTTCACGCGTCCTGAGATACAAGAGAAACAGCTTGGGCTCGTGTTACACACGTCCCGAGATAAAACATGCTCAAGGTCGCGCTTCACGCGTCCTGAGATACAAGATAAACCGCTCAGGCTCGCGTTTCACACGTCCCGAGATAGAACACTCCCAGGGTTGCACTTCACACGTCCTGAGATAAAAGAAAAACCGCTCGGGCTTGCGTTTCACACGTCCCGAGATAAAACACGCCCAAGGTCGTACTTCATTCGTCCTGAGATAAAAGAAAAACTACTCAAGCTCGCGTTTCACATGTCCCGAGATAAAACACACCCAGGGCCGTGCTTTACACGTCCTAAGATAAAAGAAAAAGATGTAAAGAGGAATGAGCGTGTGGGATAGATGCACAAAGTGAAAAAAATTACAAATCGATATAGTGACAACGTATATTCGATGCAAGATAAACAATCGACATATGATGTTAATTAAAAGCATGCTCTATGCAAGAAACAAAAGCATACTCTATGCAAAATTGAAAACATGTTCTATGCATGAATCATGAATGATGCAGTACACGCGTGCATCATACGTATATGTGAAAATGCACATTCTATGCAACAAAAGAGAACAATTGTGCGATTTTGATAGAACGAGCAAAAAAAATGATATTCGGCGACAACCTCTGATTTACCCCTCGGAGACTTTGCAATATGTTGAAGAAGGATACGCCTCATTCATATTGGCAAGTAGGGCACATTCACACACCGGAATGCAATTTCGAGATTCCTTAGAATCAATCTGGACCCAACAGTGAACCTCCCATACACTTCTCGAGGAACAAAGGCACAAAACAACATCAAGACACAAATAAGGACCACTGGCCACCTGCCGGCCGCAAGGGAAAACCGCCGGCCACCCGTGCACAAATTGGGGCAGAAAAGTCTTTTTAGCCTCGAGTCTTTAAGTATACATCTCCATACTTCATTTACACACACCCACACCTCTGAAAATACTCTCTCCCTCTCTCTCTAAGTGTATTCTCTCTCTAGATTTGCGCTTTATACACATTTTCCAACGCCACACGTAAACTTTTTTCATAAAACCCACTTGATTCTTTACACTTTGACCTGATCATATTTTGATTTCGTCGCTTTTCTTGCATTTTCACCACTTTAGGCTTGTTCTACTCGAGTTTCTCTTGGATTTCGTGAACTTTCCCAGATTTTGACTTTTTCTTCCATTTTCTCTCTCCTAGGGTTGACTTTTTCCAAGTTTTCCCTTTTTTCTCCATTCTTCTTCATTTTTCACCTATTTCTCACCTATCTTCCAGATGGCGAATGAGATACTTCATGATGGAGCTCCTCCTAAGGTTCCACCTTCATTATCACCCCATGCCGAGATTAAGGAGCCGGTGGTTTCCAGAGCAGGTGAGGCGGCAGAGGACATTGCAGCTAATCTGGAGGCGTTGTTCGCTCTAGAGCTCGAGCCAAAGCCATTACCACTAAGGGTGCGGCCCTTTAATCTGATGACGTATCACCCTTGCATACATATACTACCGCTCGGAGGTATTAGGTGCTTCAGTGACTTCGCTCGTTGTGTGCCCGAGGACCTCCTACTAAGGGAGCCGGACTCCCATCTTTCTTCCAGCACTATCGAGGTATGAACTCTATTTTCATGCATTCCTGCATTTTCTTTAATTGCATTTCTTGTATTGCCTTTTATCCAAATGCTCTTTTACCATTGCCTTTCATCTAATTCACCTTTTTTTTTTTTGCCACAGAGGGACTCCCGTTCTTATAGGGGATATAGAGCAACGACGGTGAGAGACTGGTATGATAAACTCCTCGCCAGGGTCCACGACATTATTGACGAGGCCGGCTTCGGCCTATTCTGCTCTGGGCTTTCATGGCACATAGTGAGCCAGACTTTTGTAAGGGCATTGGTGGAGAGATGATGGGACACCACCAACTCTTTTATTCTCTCTTCCGCTGGGAAGATAACGATAACTCCCTACGACTTCGCCATGCTCACAGGCTTAGGAGTAGGGGACGATCTGATCCCCTTCGACACGAATATTGGCGAGTGGGAGGTCACATGGATTCACTTGCTTGGAGCCCGTCCACCTCTATATCGGCCGACCATGGTGAGGTACCGTTGGTTTGTTGAGCATTTCTGTAAGAGCGAGACTGAGACACCAAAGGAGATGGAGCAGTATGCCCGAGGCTTTTGATGTTTGTCCTCGGTACCACCTTGTTTTCGAACAGGTAGAACACCGTAGGCTTATATCTACTGAGCGCCTTGGTGACCCTGCTCTAGGTGCGATTCTATGATTGGGGCGGAGTTGACCTTGCCACCCTCTACGACTACATGAGCTCCACTTTTCGGATGAGGGGAGAGCGAGTTGGAGGCTACTAGAGAGCCTGGGGGGTATGCACCACACCTTTTTGATTTTGTACTTTATGTTCAATATATGTTCAAAACTTGAGTTTTTTGCTTTGCACTTTCTGTATTTGTTCATACATTGTGCTTTCTGCTTTGGACTTTCTATATCATATTTGTTCATGCATTGTGTTTTCTGCTTTGCACTTTCTATGTCATATCTATTCATAGAATGTGCTTTCTGCTTTGCACTTTCTATGTTATATCTGTTCATGCATTGTGCTTTTTGCCTTGCACTTTCTATGTCATAGCTGTTCATACATTGTGCTTTCTGCTTTGCACTTACTATGTCATATCTGTTCATGCATTGTGCTTTCTACTTTGCACTTTCTATATTATATCTATTCATGCATTGTTGATAACACTGTTGCTCTTTCCTTGCAGTTGTGGGTTTATGCCTCCCTCACGGCTTTGGCTCTAGAGCCTATGGAGGAGGTCCCTTCAGTGGTAGCACATTCACAACGGTATGACGGCCGGTGTCGGCGTCAAAGCCACGACGACACGACTTTCACCTTCTTCTGCCGCTACTTCGATACGGTGGCCGCTGACGAGGTAACTTAAAACTCACAGTCATTTTTGCTTTACTACTGCTTTGATTCATACTTCGGCAACTGACAGCAACTAACAATCTATACATTCTTTGTTTGCAGATCATATAGCAGCCCTCGGCGACGATGCTAGTTGGTGTGATGGACCAGTATACCGGGGCCTGGGCCACATCTCGCTTCCGAATTTTGCTGGAGGGCCCAATCTATCGGGCCTGGTTTCTGAGCGAGAGGTTTGTACGCTAGACCATGGGCTCGCCCGATCCGGTTATTCCTATGCCATCACCAACGTCCATGAAGACAGCGGATAGCCTGCCAGTTGATGCGATCATCCAGTTCATGGTGGGCCTAGACGCTGACTTCTTTAGAGCAGAAGGTGACTACGCGGCATTCATCCAGACTTATCTTATGCCCACTTTGGTGGGCATTAGCCCAAGTAAGGCAGTAGGAGCTCCTGTGGCGGGTGAGGTGACTTGGGTGACCAGCGCCCATACTAAAGGGGCCTCTCCTGTTGAACAAATGACCGGTTGGCCAAAGATTCCCACTGTGCTCACATGGTGGCGGCCGACTGGGACAACCTACTAGATTCCGATCGAGCCGACAGAGGCAGGGCACAAGTATATCAGAGCTCGAGGCGCACCTCAGGTATGGACCACACTTTATAATTTGCACCCCACACTTTCCATTTTAGATATGTCTATTCTAGATATTGATTAGTCACATACACTTGTAGGCACCTACTGAGTATACAGAGAGCCTTCTCGAGCTAGTTGCCTCTTTGATCGGCATGGTGCAGAGGAAAGAGACGCTGCTTGGTCTCTACAGTATTGAGATAATTTCCTTTATTTTAGCATGCATATCATTACTAACTATGTTGTGCACCACGTTTATCATACTCTTACTGATACATTGGCACTTCTATTGTAGTCTTTCCCAAACTGCATTGACACACTACATTAGCACACTGTACTCACACACTGTACTCATATCGTATCTAGTTTTTGCATGACACTCATTCTGCATATTATGCTTGTATCTGATACACACACTATAATTGATATGTTGACAACTATTTTTCCAGGTTCCAAGGGCACCAGCGACAGCACCAGCACCAGCACCAGCACCGACAGCACCTCCTTCAGTAATAGGGAGGAGAGAGAGGCAGACCCCAGCATGCGTCCGAGATGTGCGCTGTGGTCGAGGCAGAGATAGGGGTATCTGAGACCGGAGCACTCCCTTAGAGCCTATTTTGAGCGATGATGATGTCGAGACCAGTAACTCTGAGGAGTCAGCGAGTCGACATTCTGAGTCATCTGAGAGCGGAGATGATACCGACTCTGGTTCAGAGTCTAATTATGACAGTGATGCTGATGGAGACAGTGCCTCTGAGTCCCCTTTGCGGAACCGGACGAAGAGGGCCTCTCGAGCCTGAGACAACTGGCGCCAATTTTTGTACTTTTGTTTAGTTTCTTTTTGTTTGGTAGCTTAGCACATGTATAGCTTCAGATATGTTTTACTTTTGCTCTTGAAACTTGTACTCTACTTTTGTAAAAACCATGATTAGAATAAAACCTCGCAGTTTTTATGAAAAGTATTATTATTTTTGCATCATGAACACCATATTTGAATGAAATGGACATGAAATTGAATTTGAAAATGAAAACTTGCATTGGCACGTGTAACAACGCCCGCGGGGGACCTCGCTACAGTTCGGACTCGATTTTGTTGCGGTTCTCAATCTTGAACCAAAGAGTCCAAATCTGGCAAATCGTTTTGAAGGAAAACAGATTTTTTGAAAAGAAGTGCCAAACATGGACTGCTTTGCCAGATAACAGAGTCGCCACCTAAATATTTTAAAATGGGAAATTTAGGAAACCCTGACTCGGTGCCGGAAGGCCACGTGTCCGTCATCACCAAAGTTGGCTCGGGAACTTGGGTACGATTAGGGAAGGTCACATCGTGAGCACCCCCTCTCGCCCGGTCGAAGACCGGCCTCTACTAACCATGATATCTGTTTTTGAAAACACTGTGAGTTCTTATTCCAGTTATTAGCCTAGGTTACTATGTGATGCTCGCAGCAAACAAGTATAGACTGGGCCGTCTGAATTGGAACAAAACATTTCATGTTTGTTTGTTGAAAATGGTTTGATGGTGCTACCCGCAGGTAGGCTAAAATGCGGATTTGCCACCCTCGAGTGGGCTTAGAAAACAGTAATTTTGCCACTATCTAGTGGGCTTAAAACAAACAGTCAATGAATTGTCCCAGTTCAGATAACTCAACCTCCACCCACAGGCATTCAAGGCAGTTATATCACATAAGCACATAGCCTCATGATAAGCATGCTATTCATGGCAACACTCACACGCATGCAAGGATGCTAAAGCATAAAACTTACCTAGTACTCCAAGCCAAAACAAAAGCTGATTAGAAATCATGCATGATCCTAAAATATACAGAATGCCTAATGCAACACATACAAAAATGCAAACTATAGTAGGCTCGGCTATTCTAAATATGGCATGTGAGATGCTACAGCTAACATGTATTCAATTCGGAATTGAAAATACAATGCAGTTTGTATGATGCGCCGAGCCCGGTGCATGAAAAACAGATGAATGATGCAAACATGCTGTCATACTGTATGCTAATTGAAATATGCCCTATATCTAACCATCGTAAGCGGGTAAATAAAAGGGAGAAAGAAATGGGGGTTGGAAGACATACATCACACTCACACACCCTTATTACAATATTGCCCTCGCGCAGAGGGTCCGAATAAATAATACAGTCCGAATAAAAGAATATTACAGTCCGAATAAATATACAAATTCCTAATTAATTATCAAATTAAACTAAGAAAGCTGTAAACTGGCGCACAGGCCAGGGGGCTGTCTTGCTACTGATGAATGGTATATGCTGGGCTGCTTGGCGCAGAAATCCACTGGGATGCCCTGATTAGCCTCTGTTTTCAATTTTCTCGAAATGCGTGCCAGCCTCCGAAAAGTTGTTGATTGTTGATTTTGCTGCAACAGAGAGCAGGAAAAGGGCATAGCAATGTATTTCACAAATATATGCATGCCTCGATCCTCGTGCCACCAATCACGCATATCGATGCATGATGGCCGAGGAATCGAATTGCACAACTCAATATGGGATGAATGCATATGAATGCTACAACAAAACCTAACTCCATCATGGGTAATCCGGATTTCGGGAATTGAGACCCGTTCCGTTACTCGGAGTACAAAACGTGCCTCGTTTCCCGTGCGATATGCATGATATGCATGAAATGCAACTAACATACAACCTAGCATGCACGATGCTATGAGAATGAGATGCCTCGAAATGCGTGCCTACTGGCACGCAAACCGAGGCAATGCGGAATGACATGCGAAATGCAATGATGGGCTTATACCAACATGAAGAGGGCCTCAGCCACACTCACATAGGATGCCGGAATGATAAGAATGAGGTGCCTCGAAATGCGTGCCCACTGGCACGCAAACCGAGGCAATGATGAAATGCAAACCGGATAAAACAGAGTGCCTCGAAATGCGTGCACACGGGCATGCAAACCGAGACGGAGGCATACGCAATGCCAATCGGATAAAACAGAATGTCTCGAAATGCGTGCACACGGGCACGCAAACCGAGGCAGAGGCATACGCAATGCCAAGCGGATAAAACAGAGTGCCTGGAAATGCGTGCACACGGGCACGCAAACCGAGGTGATGATGAAACGAAAAAAAAATGGATAAAACCGAAGTGCCTCGAAATGCGTGCACACGGGCACGCAAACCGAGGCGAGGATGCAATGAGAAAATCGGATAAAACCGCCAGCAGCGTGCCTCACAGCGCCGCAAATCGAGGCGATGATGAAAGAAAGAAAATCGAATAAAACCGAAGTGTCTCGAAATGCGTGCCCGCGGACACGCAAACCGAGGCGATGATGAAAGAAAGAAAATCGGATAAAACTGAAGTGCCTCGAAATGCGTGCCCGCGGATACGCAAACCGAGGCGATGATAAAATGAGACGAGATGGCATACGGAATGCAACGATGGGCTTACACCAATATGGGAGAGCCTCAGCTCACTCACATAGGAGGCCGTCGGATAAAAGCAAAGCTGCCTCGAAACGCGTGTCCGCGGACACGCAAATCGGGGCAATGATGTAGAAGCATGAAAATGCAAATTGGGCTTATGCCAACATGAGATAGCCTCAGCCACGCTCACATAGGCTGCCGGAATGGTAAGAATGAGGTGCCTCGAAGTGCGCGCCCATTGGCACGCAAACCGAGGCAATGCAAAAATGATACAAATGGCATGGGAAATGATATGTAAGCATGGAAATGGAATTTCAGCACCTAAATAAAGGGGAAAACAGCCCCGAAACAATTCGAAATAACACTCGAAGCATGCATTCATCCCGAAAATGTGAAATTAAGCCCCGAAATGGCCTATAGCCATGCTATACATGCAAAAAATGATCATGGCAGCAAGAACAGTAGCAAGGCAGTCCCAAATATGGCATTTTTCAGTAACAAACATGGCCAAAATGCAAGCATAGATAGATCAACAATAGCATGCAAAGTTAGTGGCCAAAAGAGGAGTATTGAGACAAGTGACATATGCAAACCCCAAATGGACAAACTTTCTTCTACAACATTGAAGATGAGCTAAAAATAGGCACAATTTCAGAAGATGACATCCTCAAAATCAGAATAAAATCATGCTAACAATTCCATGCAAAAATGGAGCTCAAAAGAGGCTATAACAAGAGTCATGCAAAGAAAGCACCAAATGACAAAATTTTCTTCATGAAATGTGTAAAGGGGGTCAAAATAAGACCAAAGTCAGTAGGGGTCGAAGTCCCAAAAACAAATAGAAATAGGTCAAAAGTTGCATACAAAAATAGGCACACTTGGTGGAATTTGAAGGAAGTGGTGGATACAATGGCCAAATGAAGTTGAGCCCTTCTAAAATGTTGTAGAGGGGCTCAAAATGAGCACAAAACCAGTATGGGTCGGACCCCTAAAAACAAAAGGAAATAGGCCTAAACTAGCATGCAAGATAATGGCATAAAAGCTAGGTATTGAAACAAGTATATCATAGAAGCCTCAAATGAAGTTGAGCCCTTCTACAAAGTTGTAGAGGGGCTCAATATGAGCACAAAACCAGTAGGGGTCGGAGCCCCAATTCTCAACCAAATAGAGTATAGAAATGAATCAAGAAAAAGCCCTAAAAGTTGGTTTTGAAGACTTACCCTTGAAGACTTGTCTTTCTTTGATTCTTGGCTCTGATTTGTTGCTTCTTGACCTCTGAAGAACACCTCCTTGCTGCTGAAATGGTAGTAGGGATGGTGAGGCTAGGTGTTGATGAAGAGAAGACCTAGGGACTTAGAAGCTTTTTGAGGTTTTAAGCTAAGGAAATGGAGGTTTTTGGAGAAGTGTTCTTGAAGACAAATTTTCCAACCTTGAAGAAGGAGAGGGAGGGCCCTTTAAATAGACAAGAAATAGGGTGTAAAAGGGGAGGGAAAGCACCCAATCTTTCCCTCCCGAAATATCCCCCGGATGCCCCGGGATATGTTGGAAGATATCCAGGACATTTGGACAGTGAAGCGGTGGCCGCCAGTGTAGTTTGCAAGGTGGCCGGCCAGCCACCCTACATGGCCGGCCAGCCAGGTGAAAAAAATGAAGTTTTGAATTAGTGGCCGACCACCAACTTTTAGGGTCCTCCAAGGTGTGTAGAACAAGGATCCAAGGTTGGAATTTGGCAACACTGAAGCAGGAGCCACAACATAGAGCTTGAAGGAGAGGCTCAAAAATGAAACTCAAATTTTCTGGCCGACCACCAACTTTTAGGGTCCTCCAAGATGTGTAGAACAAGGTTCTAGGGTTGGAAATTGGCAACACTGAAGCAGGAGCCACAACATAGAGCTTGAAGGAGAGGCTCAAAAATGAAACTCAAATTTTCTGGCCGACCACCAACTTTTAGGGTCCTCCCATGTCCCCTGATCACAGATATGTAGCTTTGGTTAGAAGAAAATACCCCTAGGGTGTTCAACATTGGCCCGGAAGTGAGAAAAACGGGCTCCGGAGGAGCGAAACTGGCTATCTGGAATAATTGTTGGCTTCTCACCCCCCAGTGATCTTCCTGATGTTGAAACAGAGGTACCTGCCAAGTTTGAACAAAAACTAATGAGAAATGAACGCTCGGAGCCAAAACCGAGCAATTCGGGATCCCGAAAATGAGCATCTGATGCCGGAAGTGGTGTTCAGCAGCGAAGTGGATATCTGCAACTCCAGTGTCCCTCGGAATGACAAAACAGAGGTTCCTGCCAAAAATCAGAGAAAACTGATGCAAAATGAATGCTCGGGACCAAAACCGCGCGGTTCGGGGTCCCGAAAACGGGTCGCCGGGCACCGGAAGTGGTGTTCGGCTGCGAAGTGGGCATCAGGGGCCCCAGTGTTCCTCGGAACTATAAAACAGGGGTGCATGCCAAAAACCGGAGAAATCGGAGATAGTTGGGTGGTCCCGAACCGAGGCACACGGCTCGAAATGGGCAAAATGGCCTCTGACCACAAAAAGTAGCTCACGGCCATCGAGATAGCCTACGGACCACTCCTTCCTCAGAAAGAAAACAGAGAAAACCGAGTCTGGTTCGCAAATCGAGACAAGGCACAGAAGAGAGTTCGGAAGTCCGGAGGCAGGGCGCACGGCCGCGACTCTGAGACTTCTGAACGAGCACAGTATGCAACATCACCGAGCGCTCAATCGGTGACGTCTGAGTCTTAAGGTCGGTCAAAAATGGGGTGTCTACAGCACGATGTTCTTAATTGGGTAATGAGACAACCAACGACCAAATACAAAATACAACTCGATAAGCAAAGCAAAAACAACTCAAACACATATAAACACACTTGCTAAGACCAAAAGACTCAAAACAAGACCTCAAAACACAAAGATCAAGACAAAAACTAGGCTACCAACACTGCCCAACACACAAGTGGACGATAGGCCAGAAAAGGGAGTTGCTGGCCACAAATGTAAGGATCACCAGATTGCTGACAGTTGGCCTCCACTCATAGCCTTATCTTCTACAAAAGGTCCTCCTTTGTGATTTCTTCTCTAGAACCTCATTTTAGCTGTTGTTTCATGCACAAAGGGAGATATTCCTTGCCGAGAAGCTCACAGATTAGACAACCACTTTAGACGGCATGGAAAAGGTAAATTTTTGGGGTTTCGGCATAAATGCACTTTTTTCGTTGAGCCATACTCCACTTTGCTTTCTGTTCCTCCATATCACGGCCTGATGCTGGGGCCCAATTACGTATGTATTTTGCTTCGGAACACAAGAAATGTGCCCGACTCTTGAAGAATTTCGGGCATTGATGGAAACCCGGCGTGATGAGGAAGTTATGCCTCAGTCCCATTTTGGCCATGCCTAAGCTTTGGGACGAATGTGTGGGCTCACTTTGCACAAAGCTTGATCTTTGGCCCATAACGGAGAGCTAGACATACCCAGCTTGATTCATTGATTTTTTGATATCGGTGACAGGCGACCTCTTCTGGTGTGGTTTTCAGCAACATGCCCTGTGTTTATGTATGCTCGCGCATTTCCTTCTTGCCCCTAGTTATGGCGGAACTAGCATACAGTTGATTGAAGTGGTCCAACGTCTGAAAGAAGGTAAAAGTTGTATCGGTTTGGCGTTGGCCGAGACCCTGATGGGCTTGGATGCTTTTCATTGGTGAAAGACCACCAGGTTTGCGGGGAGTCCACTACTTCTTTAGGTATTCTTTTCCACCTTTTCTCATATGTGTTTCTCACATCACTCGACATTTAAGCTCTATTTTTCTCTCAAAGCCCCTTCCTTACTTTTCTCTCAACGTACATCTTTATAGTCTTTAATCTCTCTTATTTTTCATCCCTTCCTAGGTATGGCTTATGGATAAGCTGAAGGTGGTGGACTCTTGCCCCGAGTATTCAGCTCGAGCTTATTTCTTCCACTAACGACTAGTGGATTTTCCCAACAAGGGATGGTGGTGCAACTGGATGTGTAGCAAATCTACAACTGACATAGCTTGGCGTTGCCCCTGGTTTCATCTGACTAAGATAAGTTACAGCATGGATCGACAGCCTGACATATAGTTGATTAGCCTCACGCATTGTGTGTTATACTTTCTCTTCCAGTTCAGACGCTAGTTCGGGCATGATCAAACTTGCCCAGAGGAGGGGATAGAATGCCCGGCTTCATTCTTAATTCGTGCTTCACACTTGGCTAGGTACCTCACTACTTGGAGGATGAGAGAGCTTTTGGCTCCTGCCCTTATTTTAGTTACTTTCTTTCTAGTGAGTGCTTGGCTTGGCTCGAGGGTAAGGCACAAACCGGGCCCACTCCAGCTTCAGAATCTTCCGCAAGCATGAGCAGAGGATGCAGGAACACCTGACTCGCCTATGCCCCTAGTTTATTGATTTGACCTTTCTTTTCAAGTTTTATGATGTAAAAGCAACTTTGATTTGTATCAGAGAGTTTGAGAACTTTAAGTTTGAAATCAATGGAATTAAAGTTGTGAGCACTAAAAGTTTTCCTTTTGGTCTAAAAATGGTCTAAGTTGTAAAAGGTAAAATTTTAAACAAAATCAACTTTTATTAAAACTTTCCAAAATCATTTTCGAAAATGACCACTGTGTGGCTCACCTTTTTTGCGCCTCCTTTTGGAAGTTCGGACTCAAGCGGTTTTGAATCTAATCTCACAAGTGCAATGTGAAACTGATAATCACCAAAGAGTCCAAATCTGGCAAATCATTTTTGGAAAATTGATTTTGAATCAAAAAGTGCCAAAATTGGGTTGCTTTGCTAGATACAGAGTTGCCACCTAAATATTTTTATTTTTTGGAAAAATTTAGAAAACCCTGACTCGTGCCAAAGGCCACGTGTCCATCATCACCAAAGTTGTCTCAGCTCGAGAACTTAGGTATGAGAGGAGAATGTCATGAATTGAGCACCCCTGCTCGCCCGATCAAAGATCGACCTCTACTAATCATGATATGATTTTTTATGTACATTATGTGCTCTTGTTGCAGTTATTAAACTAGCATTACTATGTGATGCATACAAGCAAGTATAGACTAGTTTGCTCAAGTTGGAATAATTCAACTCATGTTTGTTCATGAAAATGGTTTGAATTTTCCACTTCAAGTGGGCTTAAAAGTTTGCGAATTTGCCACCAAACATAGTGGGCTTAAAACGGATTTGCCACTCAACAAAGTGGGCTTAAAACTTACATTTGTTGAATTATTCCAATTCAAATAACAATTCTTCATCCGCAAGCATTCAAGCAATTTAGCAAGTAAGCATTTAGCCTCATGGTAAGTATGCTAGACATGTCAACATTCACATTCATGTAAGTATGCTGAAGTGTAAAACTCACCTAGTACTCCAAGCTAAGAAGATATGAGTTAGAAAATTATGCATGGTTCCTAACTATGTTAAATGCCTAATGCAACACATGCAATATGTAATTAATAATCTCGGCAACTAATATGACATATGAAGCAATTTGATAATATGCGGTTAAACACGTATTCAAATAAGATATTGAAATGACAAAGTAGTTTGAATGACGTGCCGAGCCTCGGTGCATGCAATACGAATGAATGGATGCAAGCATAAGGTATGCTAATTGAAACATGTCCCTAATCTAACCATCAAAAGCGGTTAAATAAAAGGGAAAAAGACGTGGGGTTGGAAGATATACACGCACTCACGCACACTTATTACAACATTTTGCTCTCACGAAGGAGAGTCCAAATGAATAAGCTAACCAACTAGCTATGCTAATTAAGCTAACTAATTATTACAAAACTTGAATTAATTAACTATTCTAGTTAACTAATCACAAAACGAAATCGAATGACTAGTTGAACTAACTAATTAATTACAACTTTTGCATAAGATAAACTAGCTATCTGAGCTAATTTAAATGAACGACAATTGAATAATTTAACTAGACTAAGCTAATTAAATTTACAACATAAGGTATGCTAGTCCCATGGAGCGAACGAGGCCCATGCATGCTCGGTTTTCACCCGAAGAACACCTGTTGTTTGCCCTCGAAAGCCTTTGTTTGCACAACCTTTGCACTATTTCTTCTTCCAGATCAAATCTGCCATGTTTCACAAGCATTCTGCCTAAAGTTCATGGGTGGCCGGCAAGCCAGAATTAGTGGCCAGCCGGCCACTATTGAGAGGTTACCGTCCGACACTGATGGCCTGATGGCCTATTGGCCAGTAGCAGTGGTCGGCCGGCCACTGATGATGCACAATTCTATGCTGTAACAGAGGACAAAACAGAGCAAGAAAGGGGTGGTCTCACAGGTTGTTTGTACCATGTATCACCCCTTATCATCAACACAAGCTTAAAAGAGTGATATATTTCGCCCTCAAACCATCAATCAAGCAATTTCCATCCATGATGGCTAAGGGACCAATCTGTACAAGCTCAATGAATGTAAAACAAGACTAAAATGCCATCACCCTATCATGCATGATCAAGGGCAACGGAGACCTAGGAAAGTGGCACATTTCATCATTTTTTAGTATGAAATGTCCCATTTTCCTTGTGTTCAAATTAACGTCCAATTTGAACACATGCAATGCAACACAAAGAAATGCTTATCTTGCCACTTTTACTTGCCAATTTTGTTTACACATTTTAGTTACCAAATCATTCATCATTCAATTTGTATATTGGTGAGTGTCCTTTAAGATGAAAGAAGTGTCAACCAAGGAATAATGTAAGGCAAGAGAGAGATTATGTTGTTGATAATGAACCCTCAAAGAGGATTAAACCATTAAGCATGACCTCAATCTCAAGTTTAAAGGATCCCAAGCTTGAAACAACTCTTAAAAGAAAATGAAAGAGTGAAGCAAAGAGGGAGATTGCAGAGATTATAGTGCTGAAATAGAGTGAAAAACAACACCAAAAGATGCTATCAACTCAAACAAGAGGTGTCTAAGACCTAAAATACCAAGCTTGTGAGGACTATTACACTAAAGGCATACAAAACAAGACTCAAATGAACTAACCAATCCAAAATAAAGCTGAAGCAGGCTATTTCAGAGGCTAAAACGTGCTAGACTTGAGCTAAGTTAAGCTAGAAAAACATACTAACACATAAAGCTAACTAAGCATGAAAACAAGACACAAGGAGGGGAGGTTATCCTCTTCAAATTTGGACTTCAAAATAAGTTTTTTGCCACTAAAAAACATCTAAAATTTCATGGTCAAAAGGGCCAAAAAAGTTGGTTTGAAAGTGGTGAACAAAGGTACAAAAGCTTTACAAACAAAGAAGTAAAAATGGTGAATCACCCCTAACTAAAAATGACCTCAAACCACCACCTTAGGCCACAAAAATAGAGTTTTTTATAGTTCAAAATCAGCCCCAAAACAGCCCAAAAACAGTAGAGGAAGATGGCAAAGCAAGTATGTAAAACAAACTAACAAAGTAAGTGTTATACCTCTTGAAGCCAAGGCACAAATTAGGCAACAAAGCAAGCCACAACCACTGTCTAAAGCTCAAAGAGGGTCTCAAGTAACCTCAGTCCAAAGAGAAGCAACTTTGGTCAAGGGTTGATAGACAAAAGCGTAGAGAAACCAAGCAAGTGTGCACAAAATTGGAAGAGAGAGAGAGAGAGAGAGAGATAATTTTGTTCCAAAATTTCTAACATTTTACAATGGAGGAGAATGTACCATATTTATAGAAAAACAAGCTTTCAGCTGAGTTAAATCAGTCCATACACGTGTATAGTGATCAAGCCCATTGTGCCAACAGTTGGAACAACTGTCAAGAAAATATCTAAAAAAAAGGCATCAGTGGCCGGTCGGCCACACCATTGGCCGGCAAGGCACAAGGGTCGCCAACAGGGCACAATTGGTGGCCGATAGCCTCAAACAGTGGCCGGTTGGCCACCAGGGGTTGCAGGCTTGAAGCACAAAAGTTTTGGGTTTGAAATACTAAAGTTTTGGTCCAAAACAAGGCACAAAACGGACACGGTTTCAGGGCTCAAAAGCGAGGCACTCCGCTGAGGACTTCGAGCACTGGAAACGAACACATGCAATCACAATCATCGTATACACAAACGATGACATCCAAGTCTTGAGGATGGTAAAAAATGGGGTGTCTACACATTGTCTGACATGCACGGAATCAATCCTCAATATGTACAACTCCAAATCAAAAGATCATAGCTTCCCCTGATTAATAACATTACTGCTCTGCATTGTAACTAGCTCTTCTTCCCAAAATAAAGATCACAACCAAGCTCTTAGATAATGGACAGACATAGATGACCTAATCAGACACATGGATAGGACAGTTGAGCCAAAGGTGATTACGGCCGAACTTCAGGATGAAGTTGCTTACACATCCCAAAGATGAGAATCAAACCTTACGTAGTTCGGTTCAGATTCACTCGAGTATTAATTCTCTCCTCTTGCGCTCTAAGTTTTTCCAAAGTCGCCCTTTAGGGTTGTCGCCCTTTAGGGTTTTCAACCTTGCGAGCTTAGTTTTTCTTTATTTCTAATTTTTCACGCTCTAACTTTTGCCTAGGTCGCCCTTTCGGGTTTTCGGCCTAGCGAGCCTCTCAGAGATAGTATTTCTTCAACTTGTCCATGTTGATCGGCTGCGAAAATTTTAGGCCATCTAAGTCCATGAGAATAACTGCTCCTCCTGACCAAATAGCTTTGATGATATAAACACCAGTTCAATTGGGTCTAAACTTACCCCTAGGGTCATAGATGGGAGCTCGGTTGTCTTTTAGCACCATATCTCCCTCCTTAAGATTCTGGGGCTTAACTTTCTTGTTAAAGGCCCTAACAATTCTACACTGGTAACCCTGAACATGATACAATGCCTTCAGCCTTCTCTCATCAAACAACATCAACTCCTCAAATCTGTTCTGCTACCAATTTGGTTCTACTATCTGACACTCAGCTATAACTTGCAGCGACGGAACCTCAATTTCAATTGCCAGAACGGCTTCCATCCCGTAAATGTGAGAATAAGGGGTTGCCCTTGTAGATGTTCAGACAGAAATTCTGTAGCCCTAGAGTGCGAATAGTAATTTATTTGACCAGTCCCTGTAGATCTCAACTATCTTCTACAAGATGTTCTTAATATTCTTATTAGCGGCTTCAACAGCTCCATTTGTTTGTGGCCTGTGCGTAGATGACTTATGAAAAGCCACGTTGTATTTGTCCAACAAGTCTATCACCTTTTTCTTAAAGTGGGAGCCGTTATCTGATATGATCTCATTAGGGACTCCGTACCGGCAAATGATATTGTTTCTGATAAACTTGGCCACATGTAATGCTTTCAACACTGCATAAGACTGAACTTCCACCCACTTTGTAAAGTAATCAATCGCCACCAAGATATACTCATGCCCATTTGAGCCTTTTGACGAGACAGCACCGATAATGTTGATTCCCCAAACTAAGAAAGGCCATGGCAAAGTCATGTTGTACAGGTTTGATGGCGGAATATTCATGCGATCGGCATGAATTTGACATTTGTGGCATCACCACTCAAAACCAATACAATCCTTCTCCAAGGTGGACCAATAGTAACCTTGCCTACGAATCTTCTGGGCTAGCATCACACCATTCATATGTGCTCTGCATTCTCCGCCATGGATAGCCTGCATAAGTTGCTTCGATTCCTTTTCTTCCACACATAACTTATGCATTTCTAGATGACCTCCATTATACAGCTTACCTCTACAAATGATAAATTGGACGGCCATTCACCGTATTCCCCGTTTGTCCTTGGCATTGCCCCTGATGGATATATCTCATTTTCTAAGAAGTTCCAAATATCGTAATACCAGGGGTTTTTGTCTTGCACGTCACCTATCGCGGCAATAGTTTCTTAAGTTGGTGTGTATTTTTGCTCGATGATGATTGGACGCATCCGGACTCCAAGTGAGATGTCTACCATGGAAGATAAAGTTGCTAAGCATCAGCGAACTTGTTGTTCTCTCTCAGTTGATGCGTGAATGTCAATTTTTCAAATCTAGGAATCCGAATATCCAGGGTCTGATGATAAACCTTCATCTTCTCTTCTTTGACTTTCCAGTCTCTGTTTGCTTAAGAAGCAACTAAGTTTGAGTCCCCGATAACATCCAACCTTATTGCCCTTAGTTCTAGGGAGACTTCTAAACCAACAATACATGTTTCATATTCTGCTTCGTTATTGGACATCTTGAACTGGAGTCTGAAGGCTAAAGGTATATAAGAGTCGTCGGGTGCTACCAACAACACACCTATTCCATAACTGTACTGATTAGATGCTCCGTCAAAGTACATCATCCAAGTTTCCTCTTTAACTTACAGAATGGCTTCATTTGGGAACAAGTATTCCACTACCTCATCTCCTTCTATCAAGTGGTCTGCCAGGAACTCTGCTATAGCTCTTCTTTTAACCAACTTGCGGGTAACATATTTGAGATCAAATTTGGTGAGAAGAAGCAACCAACAAGCCAGACTAGCCGTAAGCATGGGTTTCTCAAAGAGATATTTGATGGGATCTAATCTCGAAACCAGGATTACAGAGTGAGCTAACAAGTAGTGCCTTAACTTCCTGGTAGCCCATACCAAGGCTAGGCAAGCTTTCTCCAAAGAAGTATAGCGGGTCCCGTAATCTAGCATTTTCTTGCTCAAATAATAGATGGCTTTCTCCACCCTATCTTCAAATTCTTGAGCGATCATGCATCCCATGGTTATGTCTATTATTGATAAGTACAGAATCAAAGGCTTCCCCGGCTCTGGCGGTGACAACACAGGCGGATTCTGAATGTACTGCTTAACCTGCTTAAAGGTAAATTGACATCGATCATCCCATCAAAATTCTTCCCTTTCTTCAGGAGACCAAATAGTGGTTCACAAGTCAAGGTTAATTTGGAAATAAACCGTCTTATGAATTGCACTTTACCCAGAAAGCCTCACATCTCCTTTTCAATCCTCGATGGTGGCATTTTTAGAATGGCCTTGATTTTAGAAGGATATACTTCAATGCCCCTCTGTGTGATAAAAAACACCCAACATTTTTCCTACCGTTACGCCGAAGGTGCATTTATGTGGGTTTAACCTTAATTTGTATTCCTTGATTTGTTGAAAGAATTTCTTCAAGGCGGTGTAGTCGCCCTCTCGTTCTTTGGACTTGACACTCATGTCATCCACGTGCACCTCGACCTCTTTGTGGATCATGTCATGCAGAATGGAAGTCGCAGCCCTCTGATAGGTAGCTCTAGCATTTTCAAACCAAATGGCATAACCCGGCAGCAGTAGGTATCCTATAGCATAGTGAATGCGGTTTTCTCTCTATCCCTGGGTGCCATTAGAATCTGGTTGTACCTAGAAAACCCGTCCATGAACGATAGAAATCCATGGCCTGCTGTGAAGTTCGCTAACTCATCAATATACGACAGAGAAAAGTCATCCTTCAGATTGGCTCTGTTCAAGTCCCGGAAGTCTACACATACCCGGATTCTGCCATCCTTCTTCGGCACTGGGATGATGTTGGCTAACCAAGTCGGATACTCTGATACTAACAAGAAACCTGCCTTGATCTGCTTGGTGACCCTCTACCTTGATTTTCAGCGCCCAATGCGGACGAATTCTACACAGCTTCTGCTTGACTGGTCAGGCCTCGGGGTCAAAAGGGATCCGATGTTGTATAATCTTAGGATCGATTCCAGGCATGTCTTTGTAGGACCACGCGAAAACATCTTTGAAATCTTTTAACTAAGCGATTAAACGCTCGCGCTCCTCCGAAGACAACATGGACCCGATCTGGACCAGGCACGGATTCTTCTTAGTACCCACATTAATGGCAATGATTTCATCGACACATGGTTTAGCAAACCTCTCATTCTCTCGATTAATCAAGTTTTTCAAAGCCAGGGGAATTTCTTCCCCTTTGTTTTCATTAAAATTCTAAAAATCTTGGTCAATACAATAAACCAACGACACAGAGAAGTACACAGAATCTGCAGAGTTTTCATTCAAAAGGGTCTAGATTTTTGCTTACAGACTCAAAACAAAAGCTAAATGAAGACCTAGACAGGACTTTGGTATTCAGGTTACCACCCCCAGAAATACCGGACTTAGACTCAGAAGAACTTGAATCTGATTCCGACTCCACAGATCAGTGGAATCAAATTCTAGCTCATTACCCAATTCAGAACTAGATAGATAGCCTTCCTCCAACTGACAGATAAGAGATGGTGCCCTTGATGCATTCAAAATGCCACTAGCTGGGTTTACACCTAGTTCTTCCTCGATCATGGAGATAGTAAGGTTATCCCCCAAGTTTTCAAGGTTGGCCGCAGGATCTATCAAGAGATTAGCCAGTGCTGCCCCTACTTCAAGTTCACTGTTATCTGAGTCACCTTTCATGCCTTGTTCAGCTTTGATGCTTGGTCCAGCCCTTTCCTTATTATCACTGTTCTGCAGCTGTAGGTCAAAAAAAGATCTTGAACCCAAGGACACGTTGCTTCGTGGAATTCAACCAAGGCTCGGGAAAGCCACAAAAAGGGAAATCTTCTCCCTCCTGAACAAAGCGGCCATTCAGTGTCCCCTGGATTGACTGGTGGATAAGCTCATAGTGCTTCCCGGCTTGCTTGGCCTTGGCTTTGCCTTTCATCTCTTCTTTTTTTTTTTCTGATCTAGTCTTCTTTGATGGGCACATAGCCCAGACCAAAGACATGTGGGTTGTGTGGCATATTTGTCAGTGCAACAACACCTTTTCGGCCACTTCTCTCGAGTTCCATTCCTGGAACATGCTGCAGTTTGCTCATAAAATAGATAGACTGGGCATTGACGTTCATGCCTTTGTCTACGGCCAAAATGGCCTTTACCTGGGGTTTAGCCACAGTGAGTCCCAAGAGGAACACATCATCCTCGCCATAGTTGATCTCTAGCACTGGCGTAGTTACCTCTGGAGGCGGATGGAGCGATGAATTCCCAAAAATAATCGCCACTCCTCCCCCATGAGGGTATTTCAACATCTGATGGAGAGTGGATTAGACGGCCTTTACATGATGTAACCAAGGCCTCTCTAATAATAAATTGAAGGTAGCTGGCACATCCAAAACATAGAACTCGACCTCCTACTCAGCTGGGCCCACCTGGACTTTGACTTGCATCGTGCCCATGTCGTATGCCCCAATTACTTTGGTTGTGGAAACAAAGTTCGCTGGTTTAAGGCCAATTGCATAGACGGTGCAAGAAAGACAGACATTGATGGCCGAACTGGTATCTCCCAACACCACTGGCATTGATGGCCGAATTGGCATCCATTTTTCCCTACACTCCACATATATGTACAAAGGTTTGTTATGAGTCGAGCCCTCTAGCGGCAACTCTTTGTTAGAGAAGGTCAGAGTTAGTCTGGCACCACTTGGGAAGACCAATCCTATAAGCTATTCCGGGGTAGTGTCAATGGACAATTTCGCCTTGTCTATTGCCAACAATAATGTATGTTAGTGTACCTGGGAGGCCATAAGAAGACCCCAGATGGAGATGTCAGCTTGGATTTTCTTAAGCTGTTTCAACACTACCTCTTCTTCCAACTATTTCTCTTTTTGTTTCTCGGCCTCTCTGTCTTTTCCAGATGCTTCCGTTTGATCCAGGTGTGGCGATTTAAAATACAACCCACTTCTTGTCATATGGTCTATTTCTTTTGCGTACCATGTGTTGTCTAGAGGGGACTCACTCTAGTCTTCGTCGGTGTGGGCCAGATGTAAATCATCATCGTCCCACCATTTACTCTTAGTAGCCGACAAACAGTTGTTCGGCTCTGCTTGTATCACTTTCACATCATAGGCATCCCCCACAGGGTGTTGGACCATTACGACTTTTTGGGTGTCTTTAATCCTTTCTTATTCAAACTGTTTCAGTGGAGCTTCCTGTTCCGTGTCCACAGTACTCACAACACCCACTTCCGGGGCTGGGTTTTCCATACCGGCACTCTCCGGTAGCTTTCCTTTCTCGTCAGCCTTTCCGGCTACTATAGCAGCTTCTACTTCTTTTCCTTCTTGTTTCATTCCAGTTTCTTCTTTCTTGTCTGGCTCATCACTCAACCATCAAGAATTTTCAGTTGATCCATTCAAGTAGAACCAGCCGATTTGTACATCTTCTGATCCTGCTCATCGAAAAACTATAAATTGTCCAAGTCCTCCTCGAGTTCTGCTAGTTCATCCAACCCCTGGCTCAGGCCATCTTCTCTAACCACATTGATGTCTACCAAGGCTGGCAGCACCAATTTAGGCTTGGTTTGACCAGTCGGCACAATGTAGCAGCTTGGGTCATACACCCCATCAGTTATGTCCTCAGGACTCTCCAGCAATGGACTAATACCTTCCTCCAAGGTAGACTCCTCTTTCACTATAATCGTCACCACAGGCTTAGGTTGGGGTTTGGATGTGTCCATCACCCACAGATCTGCACCTTCTGGAATGAACAATGTCAGTTTTGGTAGGTAGAAGAGGGTAATATATATGATGGGGTTATAAGGGGTGGTCAGTGTATGGATCAGGTTGAGATTTCGAGGTAGGAGAACCTGATTATGGGCTAGGAGTGGATTTGAGGTTACATTTGGCTTTTGGAGTGAGACGATCACATTGTTGTCAATGAGATTCTGAATCTCATGACGCAATCGGAAGTACTAGTCGGTATCATGACCATGCTGTTGGTGAAACACGCAATATTTTGCGGGGTTGTGTCTGAGTGGAAGAAGATCAGGCAATAGGTAGGGTTCTAATGGTTTGAGGTGCCCTTTTTTGACTAACACCTTCATGGCTTGAGATAGGGTCATGTAGAGTTGGTTAAAAGTCCTCTGGGATTAGCCAGGGTTAGACAGTGTTTGTCAGCATGTATTGGCAAATGGGTCAATAGTCTTGGTTGTGGTGATAACACATACATCTGACGACCCCGCAGCTGTGCTACCACTGGTAGCATTGGAACTGTGTATAAACAACCTTTTTGCCAGCTCTTTTTCATCTGTAATAAGCCCCTGCTTCATGGCGTCTTTGATTTGCACCCCCATCTCATGGAGTTCTGTAAATGTAAATAGAGGTAGGACAATCATCTTTTGCAGCAACTTGCCGTGCAAATTCTGGACAATCAACCTGATCTGATCCTTCTTAGAAGGCCTCGTAGTGATCATTGAGGCTTTAGCTCTCCACCTCGTCACAAATTCAGAGAAGCCCTCCTTCGGCTCTTGGCGTGTTGCTTCGAGTTCACGAGTTGTGATCTCGATCTGTGTATTGTACGAATATTACGCAATAAAGGCCTCGGCTATCTCCTCTAAATTCTTCTTGACAGAGTCTTCCAATTTCGCATACCATATGGCTGCTATACCTGACATGGTGCGACCAAAGAGAGATAGCTTATGTGGTCTAGTTAAGCCCATCGGCCGCAAGATGTCTGAAAACAGTCATAGGTGAACCGTAGGATCTCCGGAACCGTCAAAACGGTCAATGTGCGGTATTTTGAACCGATTTGGCAATGTTACTACAGAATCGGTATACCCGTCCTCTATGTGCGGGATAGAGTTAACCCCTTGCACTCTCTTGAACAACTTCTCTAGTTTGTTGACCTTGAGTATAGTTGGGTCAACCTCAAACTCAAACTCAAACGGAGCCTCAGTTTGATAAACAAGGGTTTTGGAGGCTTGTGTTGGGATTGGCTCTGCTGGATTGCCCTGATTTTCTTAGACATTGGTAGTATAAGTAGTGGCTCCGGGTGGTGGGGTACCTGTGGGAGGTGCATGGGATACAGAGGTCGCAGTCGGCTGCAATTGCTATTATTGTGGCCTGTTGATAACTTCGGCTTGACGGGTCGTGACCTTAACCTGGCGAACAGCATCTTGCTATAGGGTTTCAACTGTTTACTACAGATGATGTATCAATTCTTCCATACTAATTGGGAGATATTGTGTCATGTGAATTAAGGGATGACTGTTGTAAAAACCTAACCGGTGAGCTCTGTTTGATTCTCCTCTATCTTGTAACCGTTGGGAGTGAGGTAAACATGGGCTGTCCCCGAACAAGATCCTTGGCTTTACAAAGCTTTCTGAATCGGGTCCAAAGTACTTGGGGGATATCCGAACTTTCAGAAGCTATGATTTTAAACTACCTATCAAAAGAAATAAAGCAAAAAGAACAGTAATCAAAAACCACACAGCACCTCGGCTAAGACGTTATCAACACAGACATGATCAAAGCAGTAGGACTGCACTCCATACTGAATTCTGCCCCCCAAAACATATACCAAATTTGTAACTGCTATGCACATTCTGGTATAGTTTCACTATAAAGCACATACCAGTTAAGACAGAGCCAAAACACACTTATGAGGGGGTAGGGTTACCCTGTCCTAGTTTTGTCACGAACTAGGGTTTCACTACTTCAATCAAGCGGTTTCAAGCAATGCTGCATTCGGGCGAGCATCCTGTCCTAAGTTTGGAATAGTCACTACGGCTTTATTATATGCAGCTAGGCCAAATGGTCAAAAATAGGGTACCTCAGCAAGACTACCTAATATACCTCTCACACCTAACACGGAGAAGTGAAAGGTTTGTGTTCCTAACATGGCAGAGCTCACGGCCGGTCAGCCTTTTGGCAAGCTTTTGGGCAAGTCTCCGGTAAACCGTCTAGAAATAACAGATGGCAAACACAGTGACTTAAAGAACCAATGCAAATGTAATGTAAAGAACATATAAGCGTAGATAAATTTTCACATCATAAATTTCAAGTCAAGTTATCTATTTCACATCCTAACTATGCAATGTGACTAATGCAACGCATGCGATGTGCAATCTAAATAGGCTTGGTTACTTAACATGTGAATCAATTTGATAGCATGCTGTCTAAGCACGTATTCAAAGAAGTGTTAAACTAACAGTGCATGTTAGCATGATGAACCGAGCTTTGATGTGTGCAAGACAAGTGGATGCAAGGCATGAAAGATACTAAAAAAAAACATGATGCTCTAAACTAACCAACATAAGCTAGTAAATAAAAGGGAGAAAACGTGGGGTTGGAAAACATACATATTATTACAAGTTTGTTTCCTCACACAGGAGGGTCCGAATGAACTAACTAGCTAAGCTATTTACTACGAATTAACTAACTATTACAAAACAAATTGAATAAATTAGCTAAGCTACTTAACTAATTATTACAACAACAAATTAATTGACTATTCAAGTTAATTAACTATTTACAACACTTTACAAAATTAACTAGCTACAACTAATTAATTACAACAAATACCTAAGCTAAGTAATTAGATTAAACAACCCTGGGAAGCGAGGAGTGTCCATGCATGCGCGCAGATTTCCACCCAAAAAAGCTACTATTCTGCTGCCAGGAAGCCTCTATTGCGCAGTTAAAACACTTGTACTGTTTTTCACATCAAAATCAACTATGTTCCATTTCAAAAAGCCACTGTTGGATTTTGCAAAGGTGGTTGGCAGGCTGAAAGTGATGGCCTACCGTCCATAAATAGTGGCCTGTCGGTCACAAAAAGTGGCTTGCTGACCACAAATGCTTGGTTCTTCCCATTGCAACAGAGAGCAAACAGAGCACAACCCAGGTATTCTTAAGGGTTGTTTGCACAATTTACCCCTCCTTATCATCAAACAGCTCAAAGGAGTAGTGAATTCGATTCACAAACCATTAATCGATGCAATTTCATTGCATGATGGCCTATGAACCAAAGTGTGCAAGTTCGAGTAATGCAACAAATAAAAACTCTCAAACCTCCTCCCTATCATGGATTGATCAAGGGAAGTGGTTGACAATGACTCTTGAACCATTTACATCACTAACAAGTATGAAATGATTCAAGACTCAAGGGTTCAATTAACGTTTGATTGAACCCAAACCAAGTAATTATATTGCATCATTTCAGTCCTCATTTTATTACTCCATTTTAATTTACCAACCATTCCTTAGTAAATTAAGTCCAAAGGTGAGCTTTAAGTCCTCTAATGGAAAAAAAGTATCAAACCAAGAGTTGTTTTAGGCATGAGAGAAGTGTTATGTCGTTGGTAATGAACTTCCAAAGGGATTAAACCATTAAGCACAAGATCTCAATCTCAAGCTTTAAACAAGCAAATAGCTTGAAAAAACTTTCAAAGAAAATAAAAAGCCAAGAAAGGAGGAAGGTTACAGAAGTGATTAAGGGTGAAAATAAGTATGGAAAGCCATAAACAAAGGCTATCAACTCAAATAGGTTGGTGGCTAAGGCCTAAACCACCAAACCTATAAGGACAATTACACTACAAGCATTCAATACACGGCTCAAATGCAATGAACCATTAAAAACAGTCCTAAAACTGTGTTAAAATAGTCCTAAAACATGCTGTAATTAAGACAAAAATAGTTAGGACAATAAGCTAAAACATGGAGTTATGTAAGCTAGTAAGCAAAGCATAAGGAGGGAACGCTACCCCCTCCATTTTTAGACTTCAAAACAACATTTTAGTCAATGAAAAAGCTCTGAAATTCAGTATTTAAAAGCTCAAAAAAAGATAGTGTAAAGGTGAGAAACACAAGGGTAAAGGCTAGAGAAGTCAGGTGGAAAGGAAGGTGAACCACCCCTCCACCCTTTAAGGCCTTAAACCACAAGTTTTAGCCCAAAATTAGAGAGTTTATACAGTTAAAAAACAGTATAAAAACAGTAGGAAAAATAGCAAACAAAGCAAGGAAACAAACTGAGCTTTATACCTCTTGAAGAGGAGGAGAACATTTCTAAGCAACAATTCAACACATACACATCCTCAAGAGCTCAAAGTAGGCTCAAAAGTACCTCAGCTCAAAGATGGCAATGTTTGGTTTAGAGTGTATAGGCAAAGGTTCAAGAAATTTTCAAGAGAGAGAGAGAGAGAGAATTGTAGAGAGAGAAAATATTTTTCTCCAAAATTTTCCAACCTGGACAACAAAAGAGAGGGTCATCTATATATAGAAAACCATGAAACTCTCTCAAAAATATCAATACATACACGTGTAAAAAAGTGCATGTATCAGTGATAATAGCTGGCACAGCTGGCAAAAAAATATCTACAAAACACACTTGTGGCCGATAGGCCACACAAGTGGCCGGCAGCCAACAGTGGTGGCTGGCAAGCAACAAGGTTTTTTAGGCTTGAAGAACTATGGTTGTGGCCTAAAACAAGGCTAGAGGTATATAGTGTTTGAAGGCTCAAAAGCTGTGGATTCTGCTGAGGATTTTGAGCACTTGACAAGCATACACACATTTATCATTGGGTGTGCAAGTGCTGACGTCCAAGTCGTAAGGGCAGTAAAAAATGGGATGTCTGCAGCTAGTAGGCTCCTTCGAAGTAGTCTGATCTACCTCTACTGGCCTGTCAATCATGAAGGTTTGTTAAGTCATAAAAGCTTCGAACATGTCATCTTCAGCTAATGCCTTTTCCTGGCCTAACTTAATTCCTTCATCTGTCTCATCATCACTTTCCATCAAGGCCTTGAGGAGGCCTACTAAACTAGATCTCTCCTTGGCTCTTAATTCAGCATGTACTTTGGCACTACTTTTGATCTTAGGACCCAGCTTCGAACCATCTTCATCTTTTAACTAGCTTTTTGACTATGCCAACGAAGCACCTTCTCCATTCTCCTCCAGATCCCTTTGGTACTGGGTTTACCTTCATTGGATCTTCCATTTTTGGGACCTGGAGATCACACGAATCATGTATGTTTCCTTTGTCTTTAGGTCTCTAAGCAGCACCCAATTATTTGGAGCCACTAAAGGGGGTCTGATCATCCTCCCATTATCTCCAAAGGCTCTTCTCTAGGTACGAATCTCCTTAGGTTTATTTTGTAAGACAAACCAATTTGGAACCCCTAGAACCCATGAGCCCACTGCCTTAGCTGCTGGGTTTGCTATTCCTGCCTTTGAATCTACCTTCGACTTGGCCTTGGGAGGCTAATTATTAGCTATGATTCCCTATTTTGAGCCAAATTCAAGCCTTCTCTCAGGGTGGCTGCCTTCCATCATGTAGTAGTTGGGTGGTCTTGTGTAGAGGTTTCTTACCCTTTGATTACATTCTGGTGGCTGGTGGCCTAATCAAGGATGACTGCTGCCTAAGACTAGTTGGGTATGGCCCTCTGTTGTAGGTATTGGCTGGCTTATGGTGCTTTTGCACATCCTTGCAATGCTGCTTCCTATCAATTGTGAGTTCTTTCAGCCACTTGTAACTCAACCTGCATCTGGGACACATCCTCTGCATCACAGTTGCTTCGAAGGAGTCATCATCTAATATGTCTTCGTTGGAGTAATCCCTTTGCCCTACAAAGTTTTGTCCACTGGCTGATGATCCTCTCGTGTCTTTCTTGTATACAGCCTGACTAGGAACATACATCTGCACATTTATCTCTTCCAATTCCTTCAAGGAGAGGTTCTGGAAATTTGGTATGCCAACATTGGCTTTTACCTCTCTAATTTCTAGAAATGGATTGGTGTCAATTCCCATGGCCATTTCTGTCTTGGTTGGGAATTTTAGCCTCCCCTTTCGAATTAGTTCTTGGATCCTGTCTCGAAAAACAATGCAGTTTTTAGTTGAGTGAGACCAAGAATTATACCATTTACAGTACATTTTTCCTTTGAGTTCTTCAGAAGTTGGAATTTTAACTCCCTTAGGAAGTTTTAAGAAATGTGCTGCAAGCAAATGATCAAAAATGTCATCTGTTTTTGTTATGTCAAAAGAATACTTCCTATGAAGGTCTTTTGAACTGCTGGTTAATTCTTGTATTTTTCTAAATTAATGCTTCATCGGTCATAGGTTCTTTTCCTATAATCTCTGTTGCATCAATTTCATAATTAGGGTCCCTGTAATAGGTTTTGTAAGATGCATTGTTTTGATCTTGTTCTTCTTCGAGCACAGTTTCGTATCTAGACACTTTATAAGTTAATTCTACTATGTCTCGAAACTCAGTTGAATCAAACTTCTTTCGAAGCCTGAACTCTAACCCATTTTGAGCCAATCTTACAAATTTAGGTTCAATCTTACCAAGTTTGCTATAAAAACTTCAGGTTCTATTTGGAAAAACTGGGTATGAAACACTTCCGCCATTTGTTGCCAAGTATGGACAGAGCCAGGTGTAAGGTTTATATACTATGCAAAGGTTGCCCCAGTTAAAGAATTTGGAAACAGTCTCAATACTATGTAGTCATTATTAGCAAGCTCACTACACTGGCCTGTAAACCTAGCAATGTGTTCTACTGTGGACTGGTTTCCATTTCCATAAAAAAGAGCAAAGTCTGGTATTCTAAACTGTATTGGGCATTCACGCGCCCTATCTACCCACTCTGGGTAAGGCTTTCTATATACAGGAGTTTGGACCCCTTAAGCCATGGGTCCACATATCTCTCTAACGATATTAGCAATTTGGTCTTTGGAAACCATGTTTTGTGCTGGTTGGACCACCACTGGAGGGGCAAACACAGGGTTTGGAGGAACTTCCTGTGCCTGAAGGCCTCTTGGTCCATACTGAGGTACATTTGGTTGCACTGGTTACTGCTGAGGGTGTGGCTTGCCTCTTGGGGCCTGCCTTGCGAAAGGTGCTACAGTAGGAGGAACATGTGTTGTTTCTCTTCCAATAGCAGAAAATCCTTCCAACCCCCCGGGTGTAAATTCAAACATGGGATTGGTGAACATGCGTGCACCAGGCATGGTTTTGAACATGTGATTCAAAATCACCCTCATGCCATTTCCCTGTGGCATTCCAAACCCACCAATTTGCATTGTTTCGCTGGTGGTTAATGGTACATTTTGGTTTATCATTGGTCTTGAAGGAGCTTCATACCATGATTGAGGCACAGGTGATTGCCTCTCATGGTTTTGATACTAGTCTGACCGTTATTATGTCCATTATTTTGCATAGACTATTTATCTGAAGCCAATCTTTGTGTATTTTCTTCGCCCTGCCTTATGGCAATTTGTTGATGAGAATTCATTCGATCCAATAAAGATATTGCCCATCTTTCCATTGTATGCATTAACTGTTGATCCATAGCATCTACCAAACCTCCCCATCGATTCATTGGTTGGGTGGAAGGAACAGTGGATGGTCCAGTTCCATAGCCTTGTCCAATGTTTTGGACATTTGTTGCATGTTCTGAAGTGCTGGTCTGTTTGACCATAGGATCTGATGAGATAGTTGTTTCCATAGGATGTGATATTACATTCTCCTCTGGATTAAATCCTTCTACTTCTCCTTCAACACCCTCTTCTAGGCGCTCATTTTTTTCTTGTCTCTTACATCTAGCCATTTTTTTTTCGAGTCCCACTGGGCGTGCCAAAAATATATGTTGGATTTTTTTGGCTTTCGAAGGTTAATTATGCAATTTTAAGCATGCCAGCAAGGATCAATAAGTCCTTACAGAATTTTAATTGTAAACCAATTATTAGACGATTGTGTTGAAGTTCTTTCAGCCTCAATGAAGAGGACTTTTACTGGTGACTTTTAGGAGAAACTTGCAAATAGATACAGAACAATTTCAAAAACTGAACTTCATTAAAGAAATAAGAAATGGAAACTTACAGTGAAGTCATAATGACCCAGCCTTAACGGGGTTCACAGCAGCAAACTATTTGAAAACTACTCCTAGGAAATGAAGTGCAATACAAGAATTTGAAGTGCTGGAAATGTAAAGAATTGGAAAGAAAAACTAAGTAAATAAATTAGTTTCTGGATCTGAGTCCAGGCCTTCATTCTGGGGCCTTCTCTTCTATTTATACTTTCCAATGGTAACCGTCGAAATGTCCTCCTATGATTGCTAGTCATACTTTCTCATAGTCAGTCCCACTATGTCATTCTTGCAGTTTGGCTTCTCTTATGAATTTGAATTTGAATTTCTGAGCAACTGTTGGGCCATGCCGTCTTATGCCTTATAGTTGTTCCAATACTGCGCGATCCACTATTACCAATATGAACTGCCACTTGTTTGTCTTTGATTGGAGACTTATTTTAACTCCCCAACTTGCCCTTCACGTGCCGCGTGTCAAGCTGCGATTGGCTTTTACAAAATATATGGCCAACACTTATATTGAAATTTTCAATTTTTGAGGAAAACTTTCATATGGTAGAGTAGAAAAACTCGCCATTTCAAGTCTATCTCGATCCCAAGCTCAGGGAACCTAACTCTATTATGGGTGTTGTATTTTTTTAGCAGGGTAGGGTGCTCTGTTTTGTTGTATTGTAGTGCCTTTTGTACCTTTCGTTTTTGCTAAGCCAAAAGTGAACTAATCAACATTGCTAAGTGGCTCGAGTCCCAAGTCCTAATTTGCATGAGCGATTGACAAGTAGCATTACTACTACAAAAAATTAAGTTTTTAGATACCAAAATTTAGGGACAAAATTATTTTTTAGGGACCAAATAATTTCGTTACGAAAAATGTCCTTATTATATTTTTAGCAACAAAAATTAGACATTAGCGATGAACTATTAGCCTTTTGGGGTCAAATTTTTTGTCTCAAAAAATATGCCATTTTGAGACCAAATTATTTTGCCCCTAAAAGTCTATTCATTAGTGACATTTTCAAAATTTTGTCATTAAAAGCCTTGTTTTTTACTTTTTAGGACGACGTTTTAGTCACTATCCTTATGACGATGAAAATTGGTCTCTAAATGTTATTTGCAACAAAATTTTCACTTTTAAAGACCAAATTATTTGGTTTTTAAAACTCTTATATGTTGTACTGTATGAGCAAGACTACACAAATTGCAGGAGAGAAAGATATATGCTTGGGGGAAAAAAAAATTTGTTTACAATTTTATCCAAAAATAGTTGTATGGTCGATATTAGACTTGATGAATTGTAAGACCTTCATCAACAATTAAATCTAATCCACTCAATTTAAATTTTGAATAATTTATTTATTTATTTATTTATTTATTTTTTCTTGAATTTGTAACATTGTTGATTATACCAAACAACTTTGTTAGAATATCTCCAATCCTTCATTAATTTTTTTATTTAATTTGATTTCAAATTTGAATAAAAAAATTTGGTTTGATATAACTATTCCAATCTTTACATCGTTTTTTTATCAAAATATTTTTAAAATTTATTCTTATCACAAATTTTATTTTCTTCAAATTTGATGAAAAAATTTTCACAAATGTTTCATCTTTTTAAATTTTTATCAAAATTTAAATTTGATGAAAGATTTGATGAATTCTCAATTTAATAAAAAAAATGACTCTCTATTAATTTGATGAACATTTAATGAAAGGATTGAAAATGAAGAAAGACACAGAGAGTAAAAATGGGTTCATTTTATATGAAATATTTTTGTGCAATTAGAAGAATTCCAAAAAATAAATAAAGAAATAAAATACAGAAACGTCATAGAATAAATAGAAAGGATGGGTTTGTCAATTTGTCACTTTTCTGCATGGCTAGACTTTCTTCTATACAAAGACGTTTTTCACAAGGAGCTCATGTAGGCATAGAATATGTTTGCTTGTTTGTTTGTTTTGTTTTGTTTTGTTTGTTTGTTTGTTTTGTTTTGTTTTGTTTTGTTTTGTTTGTTTGTTTGTTTTTTTTTTTTTTTGTTTTGTTTTTTTTTTGTTTTGTTTTGTTTTGTTTTTTTTTTTTTTGATTTTTGGTTTGAGACAATAAAATATGGTAGGTCAACTCTCAATATCTTCATAAGAAAAAAAAATTGGGAGCTCTAATTTATGAGCTCTAGAGAGCTCTAATTTGTAATAGGCTCCATGTAATGTGATGTTTGGTCAGTTATTTTTTTTTTTGAATTTCCACATCACTTGAGCTGGGTTTAGAGCCCTAATTCTAGAGCTCTCTATCATTTCTGATCTTCATAAAGTTGAGAGAGAGAGAGAGAGAGAGAGAGAGAGAGAGGGGGGGGGGGAGGCACACAATTGGGTCAAAGATTTATCTTACATCAAGTAAATGATATGTTGCAAGAACGAGTAATAAATACGTGCCTTAGGGAGCACGTCTTGTGGACGAACCGTGCTGCCCACAAAAGCTGATGTTCAAGTTCAATAATGGTTTACATTTTTTCTTTTTCTTTTTTTGATTAGCAAAAAAAAACTTTATTAATGAAGAAAGTAAGATACATGCGAAACTTACATCAACAAAAAGGGGAAGTGCAAAAAGCTTCATAACTAACCAAATCAATCCCAACTAGGTTGGCACCGATAAAGTAGCACAATCCAATGCTAGCACTAAACCCAAGATTGGTGAGGAACCAATCAAAAGAAACGAAAAGAGAGGAAAGGAAAAAACAACAAATAACCAGAGCACACCCATAGCCAGGCCAGTATCAACATCATACCTGCAGTCACACATCAAAAACCCTCTAAACAACAACGCACCTGCAGCCACCATCATCCAAACTGCAGCCATCAACAACCAGCTGCAACAGAGCAACATCAACCAACACAAACAGAACTATAACTGAAAGACCAGCAGTACACCAGAAGCACTCCTAGATACACAAACCAACACAGATAGACCCTTAACTGAGAGACCAGCAACACACCACAATCACTCCCAGATCCCAGTCACAACAGCAAAATCTGCAACTAACTTATATCAGATCCTAAACTGAAAGATCAGTAGCACACCACAAACACTCCCAGATCCCAGACACATCAGCAAAATTAGTAACCATCTGGAATACACTAACATACAGTAACACCATCTGGACTACAACAATAACAACAACACCTACAGCAACTTCACACCACAGCATTGCAGCAACAACACTTCCTCAGCACTAGCAAGGTTCAAGCACCAAAGCTCTCAGCTGCTCCTGCTTCTCCAGCATAAGTAGCCCAGCAAACTACAGACCCCTTCAAATCCCTTCAACTACTATGACATCCTAAACTGCAACCACACCAATAACACACCAACACCAGGAACCAACAACACTTTTATCCCAAACACTGTGTAACCTGATGTAAATTAAACACTATATCTTGAGCTGAGTATTGCAACCCTGCAATGTTGCTCTTAGCCCTAAAAGCTATCCTAGACTTCACTAAATCTACCAGCTCAACAAAATTAGGGAGTCTCCCAGTGAACACCTTCTCATTCCTCAGCTTCCACACTAACCACAACATTACAAGTGGCACCAAGTTCCAGATTTTTCTCTCCTTCTTCTTGAGTTTCACCTCAACCCACCATTGTAACAAAGCTTCAACTATACATGGTACCACCCAACACAGATCCCACCAGTTTACTAATTCAGACCATACCCTCCATACCAGTGGGCAATGAAGTAAAACATGACTAATCGAATCAACTGCATTTTTTCAGAATGGACACAAGACACTAACTTGATCATCCAACACAACAATCCTATGTAAAAACTCAGTTGTCTTTACTCTTCCCCTCCAAGCTAACCACCTAAGGAACTGCACTTTTGGTGGAGCCACAGACTTCCACAGCCTTTTAGCAACACACAGATCAGGCCCTCTATTAACTTGAAGCCACTTCCACACAGATGCCACTGTGAATTGGCCTAAAGAATTCACCCCCCAATGCAAACAATCAACCAAATTCCCATTCTCGACAGGGCCATCATTCAACCAATCTCTCAACCTACTTACCTCTTATTCTTCCCAAGCTCTTAATTGTCTTCAAAACCTTGAACTCCACTGTCCTGACCCTGTTCTTTGCTGCCTATACTGCATGACCGAACCCTCCTTGTCCACTGATAACTGAAATAATCTTGGGAATCCCTCCCTTAGCTCTCTATTGTTGCACCACTTATCAATCCAAAATTTAATTCTTTCCCCATTCTTAGTCCTTACTTTTTCATTTTCCAAATAGAACTCTACCATCAGTGGGTTATCTTTAGCAATACTCCAAATACCTTGCCAAATTGGAGAAACTCTACCTTCTACCCTTCTCATAGGCCACCACCCTCTACTCTCCTTTCCATATATACTGCACACTACTGCCTTCCACAATGTATCATCCTCAACACCATATCTCAACCACCACTTCAAAAGAAAGCTAGCATTCATATCACTGATGCTCCTCACCCCTAAACCACCTTGACTCTTGGACTTAGATACCTCCTTCCATCCTACTAAATGAACCTTCCTCCTAATCTCACTCCCTCCCCCCCTCCAAAACAAAAACCGAGCTTGCAGTTGCTCAATTGATTTCACCACTCCCTTAGGCATCTTAAAAATAGAAATGTAGTACGAAGGTAAACAAGATACCACCGATTTAATCAGTGTTAGCTTACCTGTGAAAGACAATAGCTTCATTTTCCACAAAGACAACTTTTTCCTTACTTTATCAATTACTGGTTGCCAAGTTGACTATCTTCTCGGATTAACCCCCAAAGGTATGCCCAAGTACACCAAAGGTAGCTTTTGAGTTTTACAATTTAGAACTGCTGCAAAATTTGACACTTCCCTATCTGAAACACCTATCCCACACACAACACTTTTATAGAAATTAATCTTCAGGCCCGACATCACTTCAAAGCACCTAATCACCCTTTTAATAGAAAAGATCTCCTCTAGATTAGCTTCACAAAAAATGATTGTGTCATCAGCAAACTGCAAATGTGATACACTCATCCTGTTAGACCACACATTAGCTCCCTTGAATAGCCCCAACTGCTGAGCCCTTGTCAACAACATGTTCAGACCCTCAGCCACTAGATTAAACAAGATCGGTGAAAGTGGATCCCCTTGCCTTAACCCTTTTTGGGGTGAAAACTCATCCATAGGTGAACCATTTACTAGAACTGAAATCCTAGATGAAAATAGACACTCCTTGATCCAGCCAAGCCATTTCTCCCCGAACCCAAAGTTAGACAACATGGAGAACAAAAATCCCCAATTAACTGAGTCGTAAGCCTTCTCAAAATCAAACTTTAGAATCACACCTCTCTGTTGTGACAATTTCCACCATTCAATAACTTCATTAGCTATCATGACATCATCTACAATACACTTTCCACCTATAAAAGCAGTCTGCACCTCACTTATCATCCTAGGCAGAATCTTCTTCTATCTGCGAGACAGAACCTTCGCAAGAATTTTATACATCGAATTTACCAAGTTAATTGGCCTGAAATCCACCAAATCCACTAGGTTATCTTTCTTTGGAACTAGTGTGATGAATGAGCTATTCAGCCTATAAGCCAATCTCCCATTCGTATGAAACTCCTTCATGAACTGGAGAATGTCATCCTTCATTACTTTTCAATTCTTCTGAATGCATACTAAATTGAACCCATCTGGCCCTGGAGCTTTATTCCCATCATAATCTTTGACAACAGCCCACACTTCCTCCTCCGAGAAATCAACTACCAGCTCCCTAGCTGACCCATCAACTCCTATATTCACAAAAGTCCCTTCCAACTCAGGTTTACCTCTCCACATTTCTGAGTATACTTTACTGAAGTATCTAAACACAACCTGTTTTACCTGAGTAGGATCCTCAATGACCACCCCATTCCCCTTAACTTAATCCAACATATTTTTACTTTGCCTTCTACTTTCCATAACATGGAAATATCTTGAATTCTTGTCCCCATCTTTAGCCCACTTTAATCTAGACTTTTGATGCCACAACTACTTTAACCTCCTACTGAGTTTCCAGACTAGACATCTCAAAATTCTCCTTCTAGTACCCTCCGAGTCCTGAAGGGGCCCACCTTAAGCTTTCAGATCAATTTCATGGAGCTCTTCCTCCACAGCCTTTAGTTGATGCTTAATATTGCCAAATACCTCCACATTCCATTTTCTGAGATCCAATCTAAGCTTGGATAATTTACCCTTTAGTTTGTACCCTGCCCATCCTTGAACATCAGCCTCCTTCCAGGATTTCTTGACCATAGCCTTGAAATCTGGGTGAAGAAGCCAGGCATTTATGAATCTAAATGGGCGAGGGCCCCAATTCCTAGCATCTTCCATAAGCAGTAGCGGGCAATGGTCAAAGACACTCCTTGGAAGACCCCACTACTGTAACCAAAAGACCTTAAACCATTTAGGCTCCAATAAAAATCTATCTACTCTACTCCACCGCTCACCATCCACTGAATTACACTAAGTGAACCCCTTACCAAGCAATGGTAAGTCAGACAGCTCCATCTTCTCAATAAACTCATTAAAGTCGGACATTCCTTTTTCTCTCTGCAAATAACCCCTTATTTCACTCAAATACCTTACTTCATTAAAATCCCTCCTAATACACCAAGGTTTCCCAAAATATGGTTTCAACCTAATCAAATAGTCCCACAGCATACCTTTACTCCTCCCATCATTAGGTGTATAAATGTTAACAATGATATAGTCAAAAGAACGGTTAATCATACCTGATAGCAGTAAGAAATTCCTAGAACTATGGCACTCAACCAGCTCAAAAGCACCTGGGTTCCAAACACACAGCAAGCCTCCAGCACTGCCATCTGAATCCACGGCCATAGACTACATCGAATCAAAAGGCCACACCAATTTCACGAATATTTCATCAACATTCCTTCTTTTTGTCTTCTGCAATAACAGAACATCTACATTTCTACTTTTGACCAACTTCTTAATTTTACCCCTCTTTTCTCTCCGACCCAACCCTCTAATATTCCACAACATAATCTTCATATCAACAAACAAATTACACCAGAACACCCCTTTTAACAGTCACTCAAGACAGAGCAACCTTCTCCCCTTCCCCTACCTTTCCTTGATCATTAAATTCCACTTCCATAATTCCATTAATGACCTCAAGCTCCTTACCTTTGCAGTTCATACCCAACCTCTTCCTCATCTGCACCGTTGCCTAAGCTTTATCTCGAACCCGCTCCCTTCTACTCGCTCCTATTTTTTGAGATACTGAGAGAGATAAAGCTGACACTGCAGCTCTACATATGGCCCCCCTCGAGAAGCTTCTTGCAGGAACTAAACCCAATATCCTTCCTTTCTTATTTACCAAACTCTTTACTACTGATCCCATTTTTCTCTTACTAGTCACTACCACATCTTGTCTATCTCTAACCCTTCTTGTTGACTCATTAGTATCCACAGGATCTTCTTGTAACTCAATAGCCCTTTGGGCTATACCAGCCCTCAAATTATTTCCACCCAACGATTTCGTCAAATGGGCCTTGGGTAATACCACCTCCAAATGAATATTGGGCTGGTCCTTAACAGGCCTAGAAATGCTTCTTAGAAAGCCTTGAGTCATAATATCACTAGGGGTGGGCGCGGGTCGGTTACGGCCACGAAACCTCCAATTTACCATCCGTCTGCCAGATTGGCGGATTAGAGAAAATCAATTCGCATCCATCTGCCAATCCGACGGATGTGGATTGAGCAGATTGGTTGTTTGGCGGATGGATGCGAATCGGTTTGGCGGTTTAAAATTTTATAAATTTTCAACATAATTCAACTTGTGCACTTCCTCAAAAAAAGAAGAAGAAAATATTACAGTCAATGACTTAAAAAAATATTACAATCACTGCATGCCTCATCCAAAGTAAGAAAGTTTGAAACTTTAGAATATCACAATCACTGTATGCCTCATCCACATACTACAATTACAGCATGCCTCATCCACATAAAGTATTACAATATGTGGTTTTTAAAATATAAAAAAATTTCAAACCACCAAAACCATGAACAGAGCAGTAGTAGAGATTGTATATCTCTATATTGTTACATCTATATCTGTTTTTGAAAACAAAAACCAATCAGCATATATTATATTTTCTATTTATTATTTTTAGAGACAGATTTAAAAATCAAAAAATATAGATAAATAATACGTTTATTTTTTTTTAATTCAAAAAAGATATTGAAGTTGAAAACTTTTTTTCAATAGAATATTTAAACTCTTTTTAAATTGAAAACACAAACAGAATATTTAAACAAATTGAAAACACAAAGTTTTATAAATTATTAGGGGTGCTCGCGGTTTGGCGGTTCTGTTGCGGCCAAAGGAATCTCAAATCCGCCATTTGTCCGCCAGATTGGTGGATTAGAGAAAATCAATCTGCAACCGTTTGCTCGTCATCACGCATCCGTCCAAAATACGGCGGATCGGTTCGGTTCGGTCAGTTTTGGCGGATCGGTATATCCACTGCTCACCCCTAAATATCACCATCCACCTTCTGCAATCTGTCTGATTCTGCCATCCACGACTCTTCAACTTCCTCTACTACTAGCTCTTTATTGCACCCTCCATCCATTGATTTTCCCAAACCCACCTCTGTCACTTTAGCAGCAGACTTAACCACCCCAACGTTACAGTTTCCCATACCTGCCACATCCTTACTGCTATGGTCCAATACCCTAAACAACTTTGCCCCCTTATCCAACCCCTTGCTGGCCAACTGTTCCATAACGTCCACCTCATCATCTTTCTTCTCCCCCTTACTCTCCACGCTGTCTGGTTTATCATTCTCCTTTGACCTCCATGGTAAGAATTCTGATCAACCTTGGTGCCGACTCCTACCATCACATTGTCACTCCTACTAGTATTATCCACCACACTCTGTAAAGCCTCCACTGCTTCATAGACCCTAACTGGAAACAGTCTTCTATTGCAATTCAAATAGATCATCCTATTAATGTTTCCTATGGACTTAGTAAGAATTCTAACTCGCCCAAACTGAAATGATCTCAACATGCTGGTATCCTCATCAATTTGTACTACCTCTCCTCATACCCTCTCAATACTCTTAAATGTGTTAACATTCCATAGATTAATGTTGTGTTTGGTTAGGGGATTTGGAGAGAGATTTGGAAAGAGAAAGGGAAAAAATGTGTGAAATTATGTGAAATATAGGCATGATTTATTCACATTTCACCTATCTTTTCCATTTCCCTTTCCAAATCCCTCCCTAAATCCCCCAACCAAACACACCATAAGAGGAACACCCAAATAATAAATCCACATGCATCGCTCATAGTCAACAGACTCACTTTTGCTCACATCTGATAAAGAATCACCCCATTCAAAAATCCACTCTTTTAGACTTGCAACACCCTCAGTGAATGCTTGTGCTGAAGGAAAAGTCAAAACTGCCAACCTTCCTCCCCCTTCCCTTACAAGAACATCCTTGTAACCACGTCTCCGAACCTTCTCCTTGAACGCATAAAATAAGAAAAATGATCTAAGCTTGACAACCACACTTTCATACAACCACCCATTACCTTCCTTCTTCGTAAATAATGTGATATCATCATTCTCCTGCTTCTTCCCTCGAGAGACTACCTTCACATAGGAACGCATTCCCCTCACAGCCTCCTTGCCTTGCCTAGGAAAATGATCATTTCCTTTTCTCATGGTCATATCAGTCTTCAATCTCCCCTGATTGCTAAATATTATGAGCCCCATCGACCTCACCTTTCTTCAGAGAATTCCGCTGTTCAGCCTTATTAAAGTCAGCCTTCTTGATTTTAATGTTGGGTATACCTCCTTATTGGAGTGTGGGACCCAATTGGTTTTGGAAAAAGAGTTTTAATTTGGTTTGGTTTAGTATTAATTATAATATATTTTTATATATTATATTTAATTTGTGGAGACCCAATCCAATTTGGAAACAACTAAGGTTTGATAAAAAAAACCCTACATGCACAATATATGCTTTGTATTGTTTTTCCCAAAACAAATAAAATAAAAAAAAGGAGGCAGCCCTACAACTGGAATAGCAGCACACCTTTTGATCGTGATTTAGTGGGTTTGACTTGGTCAACCAAGTATTGGTGCCTTCGTTTGTTGCTCGGCTTTGAAGCGGCTGATTCGGTGTTTGATGTTGATTTGGTTCGTTATTTTGGGTCTTTTTCAATTCTGATTCTGAAGATTTTGGTTCATCTATTTGGTGAGATTTTTCCTCTTGTTTATTTGTGATTATTTGGAATTCACCTAAGGGTGGTTTTGTGAGACCATTAGTGTCTCGTTTGTAATCGTTTGGAAACTTATTTGGTTGATAGTGGAATCGGATTTCGATCCCGTGGACGTACCTCACATTGAGGGAACCACGTAAAAATTCTTGTGTTGCCTTTGATTTAATTTTTCCGCATTAGTTTTTATTCCCATTGATTGATTTACTTGTGGGGAATCACATCAATTTTCCCTAACAACTGATATCAGAGCTTACGGTTTATTTAGGTTTTTTTATTTGTGTAAATCAATGGAGGAGAATGTGGGTCGCATGTCTAGCTTCAATGGAAGTAATTGGGTAACTTGGAAAACTAAAATGGAGGACCTATTATTTTGTAAAGACTTGTATGGACCCATTGAGGGTGATAGTGGCAAACCTGCTGATATGAAAGATGATGAGTGGAAGAGGCTTAATCGAAAAGCCGTTGGTGTTATCCGTCAATGGATTGATGACAGTGTGTTTCATCATGTTGCTACTGAAACTTCAGCACATGATTTATGAAAAAAAAATTAGAGAGTCTTTATGATAGAAAATCAGCCACAAATGAAGCCTTTCTGTTTCATAAGTTGGTTAATTTAAAATATAAAGAGGGCAGCCCTATTCCGGAACATCTGAATGAAATAAAGAGTATTGTTAACCAACTTGCTTCTATGAAAATTATTTTTGATGATGAGTTGCAGGCTTTGATGCTACTTAGTTCCTTACCCGAAATTTAGGAGACTTTGGTTGTGACAGTTAGTAATTCAGCACCCGATGGAGTTGTCACAATAGGCCAAGTCACTAGTAGCTTGTTGAATGAAGAAACTAAAAGAAAATCAGCTGGTTCCTCTCATTCGGAAGCATTTGTTGTGAGAGGCCGAAGCAAAACAAGGGGGAGGAGTAAGACTCCTCATGGTCGTGATCAAAGCCGTGACAAGTCAAGAGATGGTTCTTTTTCAAAGAAAGACGTTGAGTGTTATTATTGCCATGAGAAATGGCACATGAAGCGGGAATGCCGAAAGCTCAAGAATAAGGAGAAAAGACGTGACAAAAGTGTGGATAAGAAGTAAGAAGACACAACGGCAGTTACTACCGATGATCTCATGGTCGTTTGTGAAGATGATTGTATCAATTTTGTGGGCCAAGAGAGCAGTTGGGTGATTGATTCTGGTGCTTCTTTTCATGTGACTTCTCGAGTTGATTTCTTCACTACCTACATTGCAGGAGATTATGGTTCTGTTCGAATGGGTAATGAAGGTTTGTCCAAGATTATCGGCATGGGTGATGTTTGATTGGAAACAAATTTGGGCTGCAAGTTGTTGCTTAAAGATGTGAGGCATGTTCCCGACATTCGCCTCAATTTGATCTCTACTGGGAAGCTAGATGATGAAGGCTTCAATAAAAAATTTGGTGATGGAATATGGAAGCTCATAAAAGGTTCTTTGGTGGTGGCTAAGTGCAAGAAGACTCATACATTTTATTCAAAGCAAGGAAAAATTTGTAAAGGTGTTGTCAATGCACTTGAAGATGATACTTCTACCGACTTGTGGCACAAGCGGCTTGGCAATATGAGTGAAAAGGGGCTACAAATTTTGTTCAAGAAAGTGCTTCTACCCAGTTTGAAAGGTACACATCTTAAAACTTGTGTTCATTGTTTGGCGGGTAAACAACATAGAGTTTCTTTTCATAAAAATGTTGCTTCTAGAAAAGAAAAGGTTTTGGAGTTGATTCATTCGGATGTTTGTGGTCCTTTAAAACTTAGAACACATAGTGGTGCACTTTATTTTGTTACTTTCATTGATGATTATTCAAGGAAAGTTTGGGCTTATCTGCTAAAAACTAAAGATCAAGTTCTAGAAGTATTTAAGCATTTTCAGGCCATGGTTGAAAGAGAAACAGGGCAGAAATTGAAGTGCATCCGATCAGACAATGGTGGTGAATACATTGGGCCATTTGATGAGTATTGTCGCAGCTAAGGTATTCAGCACCAAAAGACAGTTAAGAAGACTCCTCAAGAAAATGGCGTTGCTGAGAGGATGAACCGCACCATTGTGGAAAGAACAAGGTGTTTGCTTTCACAAGCTAAATTGCCAAGATCCTTTTGGGGTGAGGCAATGAGTACAGCGGTTGACGTGATCAATTTGCCTCCTTGCTATCCTTTGAATGGTGATGTTCCTGAAAAAGTTTGGACTGGCAAAGATGTGTCTTATGAGCACTTGAGAGTGTTTGGTTGCCGAGCGTTTGTTCACATTCCAAAGGATGAGAGGTCCAAGCTTGATAGTAAGTCAAGACAATGTATTTTTCTTGGCTATAGGCGAGATGAATTCGGGTATAGATTATGGGATCCGGTCGACAAGAAAGTCATTCGAAGCCGTGATGTTGTGTTTCTTGAAGACCAAACAATTGAAGACTTTGGCAAAGGTGATCAACCGAAGCCAAAAACTAGTGATCTCATTGACATGGATCCATCTCCTTCATCTTCAGTTGATGATGAAAATGGGGGAGATGTGCAGCTACCTATTGAAGATGTGGAGGATGATGCTAATCCTAATGAAGTTGAGCCAGAAATTGAGGAAGAGCATCCAACTCAAGAACTTCCACCACAACTTGAGTTAAGAAAATCTACAAGGGACCGACAAACTTCAAGAAAGTATCCTCCCAATGAATTTGTGTTGATTTCTGATCAAAGGGAGCCTGAGAGCTACCAAGAAGCAATTGAGCATGCAAAGAAAGATGATTGGAAAAAGGCCATGGAAGATGGGATGAATTCCTTGCTTGAAAACCAGACTTATGATTTAGTGAAGTTGCCTAAAGAGAGGAAAATTCTGAAAAATAAGTGGGTTTTCAAATTGAAGAATGATAGGAAGAATCTAAGGTACAAAGCACGTCTTGTTGTAAAAGGCTTTGGGCAAAAGAAATGTATTGACTTTGACGAGATTTTCTCGCCGGTTGTGAAGATATCTTCTATTCGGGTTGTACTTGGCATGGTTGCAAGTATGAACCTTGAAGTTGAACAACTTGATGTGAAGACCGCATTTCTTTATGGTGATCTTGAAGAAGAAATTTACATGGAGCAACCAGAAAGTTTTGTGGAGAAAGAGAAAGAGAAATTTGTTTGCAAATTGAAGAAAAGTTTGTATGGCCTCAAGCAAGCTCCGCGGCAATGGTACAAAAAATTTGACTCTTCATGATGAATAATGGTTTTTCTAAAACCACTTCGGACTATTGTGTGTTTGTGAAAAATTTTTCGGATGGTAAATTTATTATTCTTTTGCTTTATGTTGATGACATGTTAATTGTGGGTCAAGATTCTACCATGATTAACAAGTTGAAGGTAGAGTTGAGTAAATCTTTTGCTATGAAAGATTTGGGGTCGGCAAAGCAAATACTTGGTATGAAAATTGTTCGTGATCGCAAAGAGGGACTGATTTGGTTGTCTCAAGAAAGCTACATTGTGAAAGTTCTTGAGAGGTTCAACATGAATAAAGCAAAGCCGGTTGGTTGTCCACTTGCAGGTCACTTCAAGCTTAGTTCGAATCAATGTCCTACAAGTGAGAAAGACAAAGAAGAGATGTTGAAAGTTCCTTATGCTTCAGCAGTTGGTTCTTTGATGTACGCCATGGTTTGTACAAGGCTGGATATTGCTCACGCCGTTGGTGTGGTGAGTCGGTTTCTCTCTAATCCGGGTAAAGAACATTGGGCAGCGGTAAATGGATTCTACGATATCTTCGAGGGACTTCGAAGGTGCGTTTGTGTTTTGGGGATGGTAAGCCGATGCTTGATGAGTTCACAGATTCTGACATGGCTGGTGATATTGATTCTAGGAAATCTACTTCGGGTATTTGATGACTTTTGTAGGGGGAGCTGTGGCATGGCAATCTAAATTACAAAAATGTGTTGCTCTCTCAACTACCGAAGCTGAATTTATTGCCATTACGGAAGCTTGCAAAGAAGAGTTATGGTTGAAGAAATTTTTGCAAGAGTTGGGTTTAAAGCAAGAAAAGCATGTGCTTTATTGTGATAGTCAAAGTGCTATTCACTTGAGTAAAAATTCTACTTTTCATTCGAGATCGAAACACATTGATGTGAGATACCATTGGATTCGTGATGTGTTAGATTCGAAATTGTTGCAACTCGAAAAGGTTCACACAGATGATAGTATTTCGGATATGTTGACTACGACGTTGTCGAGGGACAAACATTTAAAGTGTCGAACTTTGGCGGGTATGGTTGATATCTCCACCTAAGTCGGTAGGGGGAGAATTGTTGGGTATACCTCCTTATTGGAGTGTGGGACCCAATTGGTTTTGAAAAAAGAGTTTTAATTTGGTTTGGTTTAGTATTAATTATAATATATTTTTATATATTATATTTAATTTGTGGAGACTCAATCCAATTTGGAAACAACTAAGGTTTGATAAAAAACCTTAGATGCACAATATATGCTTTATATTGTTTTTCCCAAAACAAATAAAATAAAAAAAAGGAGGCAGCCGTACAACTGGAATAGCAGCACACCTTTTGATCATGATTTAGTGGGTTTGACTTGGTCAACCAAGTATTGGTGCCTTCGTTTGTTGCTCGGCTTTGAAGCGGCTGATTCGGTGTTTGATGTTGATTTGGTTCGTTATTTTGGGTCTTTTTTAATTCTGATTCTGAAGATTTTGGTTCATCTATTTGGTGAGGTTTTTCCTCTTGTTTATTTGTGATTATTTGGAATTTACCTAATGGTGGTTTTGTGAGACCATTAGTGTCTCGTTTGTAATCGTTTGGAAACTTATTTGGTTGATAGTGGAATCGAATTTCGATCCCGTGGACGTACCTCACATTGAGGGAACCACGTAAAAATTATTGTGTTGCCTTTGATTTAATTTTTCCGCATTAATTTTTATTCCTATTGATTGATTTACTTGTGGGGAATCACATCGATTTTCCCTAACATTTAATTCTCTTATCATCCCACCAGATCCCATTACCTTTTTGAACTGCTACATCAGCTGTAATCAGACAATCATATTGAACAAACCCGTACCTTGAGCCTATTTCTTTCCTTCTCTTCGTAGGAATGAACACATCCTTAACAATAACAAACTTTTTAAATAGATCGCACAAACTCCTCAAATCCATTTTTTCAGGGATGTCATCAACAAACAAGGTTACTAACCCTGACTGGTCTGATGGCCTTTGCAGCTTCCCACCCCACCTCTGACGAAGCATCGTTCGCCACCCTCCTATCACCATCGTATGCAAAGTTTTTTGAGAAATTATAAAAGAAAAATTTCAAAATTTTATTTTTGTAACAACATAAATTTTGATTTTTTTAGTTTTATCAATTTAAGTTATTATATTTTGATTTATTTTCAATTTAAATAATTTATTTATTTTCGTTAAATAAAATTGATAAAAAAAATTAAATGTTAATCATTAAACTAAATAATGTGAATGTTAAGAATGCACAATTTTTTTCTTAGTTCAGGATTATGGGAAGGCCAAACTACATAGGGGTGATGTGACCTATCCAGTAGGGCTACTCAACCATGTTGCGATAAGTCGCGGACTCGTACATAGGCCTATGATATAGCCATGTCGCCAAAATAGGCCTATGATATAACCATCTAATTGCTTTTATGATCTTAAAACTATTTCTTTATCACTTCAATCAATAATGTGTTTGGTTGGAGAATTTGAGGAGAGATTTGGAAAGGAAAATGAAAAAAGTAGGTGAAATGTGAATAAAACATACTTATATTTCACCTAGTTTCATACACCTTTTTCATTTCCATTTCCATTTTCAAATCCCTCCACAAATTTCCAACCAAATACAACAAAAAATAAATTTCCTCAGTGTCTGACAATCCCTTGCAGGTTTATGTTGACAGAAACAGGTAGTTTGCTTGAAACTTGAATTCTATTTGAAATATTAAAATTTACAATAAGCCAATGATCAAGAAATGGTAATAATACTTCTCAGTTCAAGCCATCTTATGCCTGCCGAGCTCTTTAAGAAAAGAAAAATGAATAGTGTGACGCCCCCAAAATAATAACAGGAAACCCATCCATTCATACATACATTGCTACAAGGGATAAACATCTTTACATGTTAATCAACAGAATTAAACGCCCCATGGGCTTACATCTTTCCAAGCTAACACTTGGTTACAAACAGAAAAGTACTAACTCAAATACATGAAAGCCCTTGGCTTGAAATTACATGTAATTAAAACAAAACACAGTCAAAACCACAATCATCTGCCTGCCTCTAGCCTCTCAAGCGATATCCTTGGAGGTGGCATGCTCAGACCAAAATGGTGTCCCATATAGGGTGAGCCACACCAAAGAGAAATACACTAAACCAACTATGAACAATGCCTAAAACATTAGCAATCAACAGATGGCCTACACTTATACATTCCGAGACAACACTTACATTCTTTTACCATTTCAAGACAACCCAAACTAAGTACCAATTCACTTTCCATTTCTTTCTCAACAAGAGTTTGAAAACACAGCTCAAGATCTGGCCAAAACCTTTTCAAGCGTTATATCACTAACACATAAACCACTTTCATTCTTTACTTATAACACACATGTTCGTGTTGTATCAACTTAACATAGGAACATTTTCTATACTTCACATTTGATAACGATATACATTTTAGTGCTATATCGAATCAATTCAAACACTTCCATTTCCCAAAACAATAATGATATACATTTTGTGCTATATCATATCAACATACAACACTTCAACACATCTCCATGGAAAAGCATATGAGCTATTTCCAATATTTCTCCATGGACAAGCATATAAGCTACATCCAATATTTTCCATGGACAAGCATATGAGCTACATCCAATATTTTCCATGGACAAGCATATGAGCTATATCCAATATTTTTCAATGGCCTTGAGGTACATCCCCATCTTCCCTAGCCATCGATTAACCGGTTTAGAGGTACATCCCATCTTCCCCTAACCCGTGGAGTACATCCCCTATCTCCTCCCATACACAAACACAAACAATGCATATAAACACATAACCACATACGCATTCAATCAATACATAAAGTTAATGTATTCGATCACTCGTCATACTCTATGACATTTCCACTCGATTAGGTTTAGTTTGCCTAATCAGCACGCATTGACTACAACAATCATCACTACCCTCCACCGTAGCCAGCGATTATTTCTAAACAGAAATAAATGCACAAATGGATAATATAACCATATTTCAATCAGGTGAGTAATACACGATGCAACTACACCCTTTAACCCCGTACATTCTCAATTTCCACATATTCAATCCAATTCCTCATTCTCTTTAATTAATTATATACATAAATTAATTAAAACAATCAGAGCACATTACCATAATTCACAAAACAACCCTAAGGCTCCATTTTCATTTACAATCCGTCATTTACTCCCTTTCCTATGCCAAACATGCATACAGGCTCATTTCTAAACAAAACCCCAACTTTTATAAAATTGCACAAAAGGTCCCAAAGTTTCTCAAAAATTACGCAACAACCCCCAACATATCCAAATGCTAAAATTTAAAGACAAAGACCATAAGAAGGAGTAGGATATCCCTACCTCGAAATTCGAGCCCAAACGGAGATGAAGACCAAAACCCAAAGTGCTCCAAATCCCAACTTTTTCAGATTAAAAGCGAAGATCTCACCCTCTATCTTATTAACAAAGGACTTAGGTTAGATCCACACTAAGAGAGATGAAATCCTAGAGAGAATATATGTTTAGAGAGAGAGTCGTTGCTAAGGTTCCAAAATGAAAGAAGAAGAAAAAGTGAAGTTCTCCCCGCTGCTGCCTACTGATATACACCAGGCTCGCTCGAGCGAAGACCCGGTCGCTCGAGCGACCAGACACAGAAAACACCCAACACCGCCTCAAAAGCTCCCCTCGCTCGAGCCAAGAAACCCTCGCTCGAGCCAACCACCGACCCAGAAGCTCGCTCGAGCGAAGAAAAGCTCGCTCGAGCCAGCAATGCAAGCCTTCAGGTTGCAACTGCAACTAGACGCACGCTGAAGCTATTTTCGGCGAAGAAACAAAGCTCAGTCGACTTAGACGCAGCGATCGCCGCTCGGCGACGCCACCTGGCTCGACCACGGACACAAGAAACCACGCTCGCTCGAGCGACCAACTCCTCGCTCGAGCGAAGGAGCAAAATTCTGGGCACCAACACTTAGCTCCAAACACAACCAAGCCAAAACGAACCCGCCCAACACGTCCTATAACCCAAATACAAAGTCTAAAAGGACGCAACCAAGGTTCAAACAACCTCTAACACCCACGGACATAAGTCCGAATCACTGTACACCAAGGGGTAAACCCGGGATCGCTATAACCTCCCCCCCTTAAAGAATTTCGTCCCCGAAATTAAGGTCACGCCAATACGAAGGCCAACTGACTACCAACCCCTCAATACAAAGAAATCAATCCCTCAACTGAAGTTCTATTCGTCCCTCACACTAGGAAAGGACTAAACGAGGACACATGCCCCCAACAGAAGACAACACCCCGGCATACGAAACTTCAACAAAACCCAATCTCTTCCGAGATAAACCACCAAAACAACCGACTAGCTCTCGAAGCTAAGTCACTACTCAACAACTCAACAACCACAATACTGAATGGAACAATTAACATATCGGTTTGTCTGAGCACATAAAAATTTCTCTGGTTCAAAAAGCATTTTCAGAAAAATAACCAAACTTTGAAATTTATATAAAAAAAATTTGAAATCTAGTTTTTGCACTTCCCATGCGAATTTCCAGAGTTTTGTAGACATTTTTCAAAAACATGATCTTTGCTCAACCCAATCATTCTCATCTGATTTAGCCCATCAGGCCCACTACTAGTTACCCCGTCCCTATTCAAGAGACAAATCACATATATATATATATATATGCCACCACACGCATCTATAACATGCATTTCTACCACACATTTAACATATACGATGCTAAATACAACTACATTCTCATGGTATAACCCACAGTATGACCATAAACCAAGTTGTGACGCCCCCAAAATAATAACAGGAAACCCATCCATTCATACATACATTGCTACAAGGGATAAACATCTTTACATGTTAATCAACAGAATTAAACGCCCCATGGGCTTACATCTTTCCAAGCTAACACTTGGTTACAAACAGAAGAGTACTAACTCAAATACATGAAAGCCCTTGGCTTGAAATTACATGTAATTAAAACAAAACACAGTCAAAACCACAATCATCTGCCTGCCTCTAGCCTCTCAAGCGATATCCTTGGAGGTGGCATGCTCCCTGTACCTGAAAATGGTGTCCCATATAGGGTGAGCCACAGCCCAGTAGAAATACACTAAACCAACTATGAACAATGCCTAAAACATTAGCAATCAACAGATGGCCTACACTTATACATTCGAGACAACACTTACATTCTTTTACCATTTCAAGACAACCCACTTAAGTACCAATTCACTTTCCATTTCTTTCTCAACAAGAGTTTGAAAACACGGCTCAAGATCCTGGCCAAAACCTTTTCGTTATATCACTAACACATAAACCACTTTCATTCTTTACTTATGACACACATGTTGGTGTTGTATCAACTTAACATAGAAACATTTTCTATACTTCACAATTGATAACGATATACATTTTAGTGCTATATCAAATCAATCCATACACTTCCGTACTTCCCAAAACAATAATGATATACATTTTGTGCTATATCATATCAACAAACAACACTTCAACACATCTCCATGGAAAAGCATATGAGCTATTTCCAATATTTCTCCATGGACAAGCATATAAGCTACATCCAATATTTTCCATGGACAAGCATATGAGCTACATCCAATATTTTCCATGGACAAGCATATGAGCTATATCCAATATTTTTCAATGGCCTAGAGGTACATCCCCATCTTCCCTAGCCATCAGATTAACGGTTTAGAGGTACATCCCCATCTTCCCCTAAACCGTGGAGTACATCCCCTATCTCCTCCCATACACAAACACAAACAATGCATATAAACACATAACCACATACGCATTCAATCAATACATAAAGTTAATGTATTCGATCACTCGTCATACTCTATGACATTTCCACTCGATTAGGTTTAGTTTGCCTAATCAGCATGCATTGTCTACAACAATCAACACTACCCTCCACCGGTAGCCAAAGCAGTTATTTCTAAACAGGAAATAAATGCACAAATGGATAATATAACCATATTTCAATCAGGTGAGTAATACACGATGCAACTACACCCTTTAACCCCGTACATTCTCAATTTCCACATATTCAATCCAATTCCTCATTCTCTTTAATTAATTATATACATAAATTAATTAAACCAATTAGGGCAAATTACCATAATTCACAAAACAACCCTAAGGCTCCATTTTCATTTACAATCCGTCATTTACTCCCTTTCCTATGCCAAACATGCATACAGGCTCATTTCTAAACAAAACCCCAACTTTTATAAAATTGCACAAAAGGTCCCAAAGTTTCTCAAAATTACGCAACAACCCCCAACATATCCAAATGCTAAAATTTAAAGACAAAGACCATAAGAAGGAGTAGGATATCCCTACCTCGAAATTCGAGCCCAAACGGAGATGAAGACCAAAACCCAAAGTGCTCCAAATCCCAACTTTTTCAGATTAAAACGAAGATCTCACCACCCTCTATCTTATTAACAAAGGACTTAGGTTAGATCCACACTAAAGAGAGATGAAATCCTAGAGAGAATATATGTTTAGAGAGAGAGGGAGTCGGCTGCTAAGGTTCCAAAATGAAAGAAGAAGAAAAAGTGAAGTTCTCCCACGCCGCCTCTTGATATACACCAGCTCGCTCGGCGAAGGAAGACCCGTCGCTCGAGCGACTGCATACGTAAAACACCCAACACCGCCTCAAAGCCTCGCTCGAGCTAAGAAACCTCGCCGAGCCAACCATCGACCAGGCTCGCCGGCGAAGAAAAGCTTCGCCGAGCCAAGAATGCAAGCCTTCAGTTGCAATCGCAACTAGACGCACGCCGAAGCGACGGCTTCGCTCGGCGAAGAAACAAAGCTCTGGTTCGACTTAGACGCAGCTCGCTCGCCGGCGACGCCACCTGCTCGACCCACGGACACAAGAAACCACGCTCGCTCGGCGACCAACTCCTCGCTCGGCGAAGGAGCAAAATTACAGGCACCAACACTTAGCTCCAAACACAACCAAGCCAAACGAACCCGCCCAACACGTCCTATAACCCAAATACAAAGTCTAAAAGGACGCAACCAAGGTTCAAACAACCTCTAACACCCACGGACATAAGTCCGAATCATCAGACACCAAAGGGGTAAACCCGGATCGCTATAACCTCCCCTTAAAGAATTTCGTCCCCCAAATTAAGGTCACGCCAATACGAAGGCCAACCGACTACCAACCCTCAATACAAAGAAATCAATCCTCAATCAAGTTCTATTCGCCCTCACACTAGGAAAGGACTAAACGAGGACACATGCCCCCAACGGAAGACAACACCCGGCATACTGAAACTTCAACAAAACCCAATCTCTTCCGAGATAAACCACCAAAACAACCGACTAGCTCTCGAAGCTAAGTCACTACTCAACAACTCAACAACCACAATACTGAATGGAACAATTAACATATCGGTTTGTCTGAGCACATAAAAATTTCTCTGGTTCAAAAAGCATTTTCAGAAAAATAACCAAACTTTGAAATTTATATATAAAAAAAAATTTGAAATCTAGTTTTTGCACTTCCCATGCAAATTTCCAGAGTTTTGTAGACATTTTTCAAAAAACATGATGCTGCTCACAACCCAATCATTCTCATCTGATTTAGCCCATCAGGCCCACTACTAGTTACCCCGTCCCTATTCAAGAGACAAATCACATATATATATATATATGCCACCACACGCATCTATAACATGCATTTCTACCACACATTTAACATATACGATGCTAAATACAACTACATTCTCATGGTATAACCCACAGTATGACCATAAACCAAGTTGTGACGCCCCCAAAATAATAACAGGAAACCCATCCATTCATACATACATTGCTACAAGGGATAAACATCTTTACATGTTAATCAACAGAATTAAACGCCCCATGGGCTTACATCTTTCCAAGCTAACACTTGGTTACAAACAGAAGAGTACTAACTCAAATACATGAAAGCCCTTGGCTTGAAATTACATGTAATTAAAACAAAACACAGTCAAAACCACAATCATCTGCCTGCCTCTAGCCTCTCAAGCGATATCCTTGGAGGTGGCATGCTCCCTGTACCTGAAAATGGTGTCCCATATAGGGTGAGCCACAGCCCAGTAGAAATACACTAAACCAACTATGAACAATGCCTAAAACATTAGCAATCAACAGATGGCCTACACTTATACATTCTGAGACAACACTTACATTCTTTTACCATTTCAAGACAACCCAGCTTAAGTACCAATTCACTTTCCATTTCTTTCTCAACAAGAGTTTGAAAACCTGGCTCAGTATCCTGGCCAAAACCTTTTCGCGTTATATCACTAACACATAAACCACTTTCATTCTTTACTTATGACACACATGTTGGTGTTGTATCAACTTAACATAGAAACATTTTCTATACTTCACAATTGATAACGATATACATTTTAGTGCTATATCAAATCAATCCATACACTTCCGTACTTCCCAAAACAATAATGATATACATTTTTGTGCTATATCATATCAACAAACAACACTTCAACACATCTCCATGGAAAAGCATATGAGCTATTTCCAATATTTCTCCATGGACAAGCATATAAGCTACATCCAATATTTTCCATGGACAAGCATATGAGCTACATCCAATATTTTCCATGGACAAGCATATGAGCTATATCCAATATTTTTCAATGGCCTAGAGGTACATCCCCCATCTTCCCCTAGCCATCAGATTAACCGGTTTAGAGGTACATCCCCCATCTTCCCCTACACCGTGGAGTACATCCCCTATCTCCTCCCATACACAAACACAAACAATGCATATAAACACATAACCACATACGCATTCAATCAATACATAAAGTTAATGTATTCGATCACTCGTCATACTCTATGACATTTCCACTCGATTAGGTTTAGTTTGCCTAATCGATGCATTGTCTACAACAATCAACACTACCCTCCACCCGGTAGCCAGCGATTATTTCTAAACAGAAATAAATGCACAAATGGATAATATAACCATATTTCAATCGGTGAGTAATACGATGCAACTACACCCTTTAACCCCAGACATTCTCAATTTCCACATATTCAATCCAATTCCTCATTCTCTTTAATTAATTATATACATAAATTAATTAAACCAATTAGGGCAAATTACCATAATTCACAAAACAACCCTAAGGCTCCATTTTCATTTACAATCCGTCATTTACTCCCTTTCCTATGCCAAACATGCATACAGGCTCATTTCTAAACAAAACCCCAACTTTTATAAAATTGCACAAAAGGTCCCAAAGTTTCTCAAAAATTACGCAACAACCCCCAACATATCCAAATGCTAAAATTTAAAGACAAAGACCATAAGAAGGAGTAGGATATCCCTACCTCGAAATTCGAGCCCAAACGGAGATGAAGACCAAAACCCAAAGTGCTCCAAATCCCAACTTTTTCAGATTAAAACGAAGATCTCACCACCCTCTATCTTATTAACAAAGGACTTAGGTTAGATCCACACTAAAGAGAGATGAAATCCTAGAGAGAATATATGTTTAGAGAGAGAGTCATTGCTAAGGTTCCAAAATGAAAGAAGAAGAAAAAGTGAAGTTCTCCCATTCACGCCTCTTGATATACACCGAGGCTCGCTCGGCGAAGACCCGTCGCTCGGCGACCGAGACCTGAAACACCCAACACCGCCTCAAAGCTCCCTCGCCGAGCTAAGAAACCTCGCCGAGCCAACCATCGACCAGGCTCGCTCGAGCGAAGAAAGCTCGCCGAGCCAAGAATGCAAGCCTTCAGTTGCAAGCGCAACTAGACGCACGCCGGCGGCGACGGACGGCTCGCTCGGCGAAGAAACAAAGCTCTCGAGTCGACTTAGGCCGATCGCTCGCTCGAGCGACGCCACCCTGGCTCGACCCACCAGACACAAGAAACCACGCTCGCTCGAGCGACCAACTCCTCGCTCGAGCGAAGGAGCAAAATTCTGGGCACCAACACTTAGCTCCAAACACAACCAAGCCAAAACGAACCCGCCCAACACGTCCTATAACCCAAATACAAAGTCTAAAAGGACGCAACCAAGGTTCAAACAACCTCTAACACCCACGGACATAAGTCCGAATCACTGTACACCAAGGGGTAAACCCGGGATCGCTATAAATAGAAATATAACAAATACCACCTTATGCCACCTTTATGTAATAAGATTTAATTTATAACTAAAATGTTGGAAATACAAAAAAACATAATAAAACAGAGACCCCCTTGGCTGTTCACCCCAATGGTCTATTTTGTGATTTAATTTTGTGTTTTGCAGTTATTAAATGGCTATAATACTAGTATAAAAATTAAATTCCACTGCTCAATAGGTGCAAGACAAAAAAGAAAGAGAAAAGTAGTTCTCCAAATTAAGGCAATGCGTCTAGAGATAAAAAAAAAAGAAAAAAGAAGCACATCTGAGATGTTATGAGATGTTATTAAATGCACTGATCAATCAAACAGGTAGGTCACAATAAAAAAATCAAAGATCAAAAATCAAACAGGTCCAAAAAAATGCAGTTCAGAATAAAATTTAAAAAAAAAAAAAAAGGTCCAAAACATAACACAATATTGTACTTTGTAGAATGGTGTTGAAAAAACTGGAAATCGCACAAAACCTTTGATAAGGTAACCCGGTTAAGTAACGGGTTTGATATAAAAACCAATAAGTTGTATTAAAATTTATTAACTAATTTTAACAATTTATCCAATCTGTCTTCATGTATATATAAAATTACCTTTAGACTTTCTAATTTCATTATTTTGTATATTAATTTCGAAAATATGATTTGAATAACGGCATGCATGCATTTGATTAATTAATTACATAAGTTTTGGATAAAGATTTAGAATAAAAAATAAAAAATAATAATAATATCACAAGAATCCTTCTTAACTCCAACATTTGTTAGGACCTACAATACCCATAATTATCTTTGGTGTCTTGCATAACTGAAACCATTTAATTATTTTTCAGGACTTTTTCTTGTAAAGCAATCCGGTCATGTTAGTTTAGGAGAACATGATCATGGAAATAGATTAATAGTTTAATAAAATATATAATTTTATGTTTGATAGAGAAAATTGAAGTTTGGACTAATAATCCACTCAGGCCTCATATGAGACATTATTGAGTCTCAAGAAGGCACATGGGATACAAATTGAGTGATTAAAGAGAGGTCTAGACAAATGGGCAAAATTATAAAATTGATAGAATTTTGTTAATCACGCCGTATAATCTTGAGTCAGTCCAAATATAAGATAAGATAAGATAAGATATTTAATCCAAAATTGATAATCACAATATTAATAGTACTAAAAATGCTAATTTCATCCAATTTAGTGGGCCAAATAAACATGGCATCGGTCCCTGAATTATTATGTTGTTGGTGAAATTAAATTAGTTTAGTGACGGAGACTAGACTCTCCTTGTACACTAGAATCCTATGGTCCGAAGGATTTACAAAATACATTACTGTTGAATCAATCTCAGCAGGGATAAGAACATTCACAGATTGTGTTGTTGGGTTGTAGGATTCATGTACATGGCTGCCAAAAGCATTCAAAACAAACTAATTACACTAGGATTGACACTTACTTTATAGATATCAATATGAAATTCAGAATACTTTTGTTGACCACAAAGCCTCGTGCCAATTTTATGACCTTGTAAGTTTAAAAATAATAATAATAATAATAAAGTAAAAAATCTCACGACCTTGTAATCATTGGTTTTGGGGTCAAAACCAAACCCATAATCTAATGACCTTGTTATTTTATTTTATATTATATTTTGCCACACATTAATAAAATAAAATAATCTTCAGCAAATTATTTTACATTATATCACATAAAATTACTTATTGAATTATAAAAGATAAGTCATTGTACGGGACACTACAACATCTTTTGACTTTTTTAAAAACATTTTCTAAAACACACTCATTTTAGATTGTTTTTATCAAGCTACTAGACCTCCCGTTTGTGAATGGACTATTTTAATTAGTTTTTAAATTTTTTAAGAAAATAGTGTAAAAAAGTAGAGAAAATAATGTGACAACTTATATTAATTTTTTGGCCAAAAATCACACTCTCCAAACAGGTTAGTATTGGGACAACCTTCCCATATCAACATTATTGAAATTTATCTTATTTTAAACATCTTTTTCTTGCCTTTAAATGCATGAGCTATTCAATAGGATTTTTTTAAAAAAAATTATTATTATTTGAAATTATTTTAAGGGTCAAAGTGAGAAAATCTATTAGGTTTTATTATTGACAATCCCGTTTGACAAAATTCATTTTAGTTGTAATTTTCTTTAACTTTTATTTCAGTGAAACTATGAGTTTTTAGATGCGAATTCAACCTGAATTGTAACATGTAGAGAAGTTTCAAAAGATAATTCTTTCATGTTTGCCACTTCGAAGTTGCTTGTCCGTTCGAGTGGCCGATTGTATGCTTGAGCAGAGAATGTTTGGTTCCAAAAGTTTGACATGTCTGCAAAAGTACTGGAAGTTGGGATTTTACGCTCGAGCGAACTTTTCTGTAGTCGAGCGAGGTCCGCTCGAACGGCCATTGTTGCGTTCGAGCGGAGATCGCAGAATAGTTTGCTATAAAAGGTGCGGTTTAATTAGATTTTAGGGTACGGCTTCTACATCTTCTTCTTGAATATTAGGGTTTATATCTTGGGCTATTTTGCTAGTTTTCTTTGATATTTAATTGAGTGTTTAACTCATGGTTTAAGAAGTATACATCAAAAGATTGTTTGCTTATTCTATACAAAAGAGAGAGTTGTTTTCTTTGGTGGATTCCGTGAAATTCGAGCCTGAAGCTTTGGGGGATTCCGGAGTGGCTCATTGTCGTGATACGACATCGGCATTGTGGATTCAACGTTGGGCAAGACAATTCCGCGGTGAAGACGGGGCTGGAAAAGGCACATAGGGGTCAATTCGATTCGGGCATGGATTCGCTAGGTAATTGAGGGTACATTTGTGTAATTCCTGTATAGCTTCTTGGTGGATTGTGTTGTGGCTTTTGCCCATGATTTTTTATCACAATTGGAAGCGATCTAGTTGTGATTTTTTCACATTAAATCGTTGTGTTGATTTGTCTTTGATTGTTTGATTGGAATTGCTATTTACTCATTAAAATTGATACATAATCACAAATCAATATTTAGGAGATTTCTAGATTTTTCAAAATCATTAATTATAATGGAGACAAAGTATAATTTACTTGATTTTAAACTCATTTAATTTTTATGTTTGAGCTTGGAATAATGAATTCAAGTTCGATCATGCCTGTCCATTTTAAAACATTACTTGTAGTTTTGATATTATTTAGTTACATAATAAACTAGAAGATAAGAAAAATATAAATTTGTTTTGTTTTATATCTTAAATTCAAACATTTCTTAAAGGACCCAAATTTATTTTACTTTGAGATTTTGCTACTGTGTTATAAATTCAAATAATTATTAAAAGAGAAACTCATTTAATAGCCTCCAAGGAAAAAAATAGTTAATACATATTGGATTAGCTAAGCGAATTTTAAATTTAAAAATTCTTTTAAATCAGATTTGATATAATTAAATTAATTTTGATCATGGGCAGAACATTGTAAAAGTCTACACACATTTGGAAAGTTTTAAAACATTCTAAAATAGTATAGAAAACTCCACAATATAGTAGAATAGTTTAGAGAATTCAATAATATAATAGAAAGAAGAAATATCTTAAAATATTTAAGAAGACTAATAATAACCTTTCGATTAAGTTAATCTTAACCATCCGTTGAAAAAATGGAAGACAATATAAACAGTGAGAGACCTCATCTGAGAGATGTTTATAAAAAATCATAGTGGCCTGGTAGAGAGTAAGATATTTTCAATTGATATCTATCTCTTAATATTTGTTATTGTTAGTGTGTTTTGAGCCATTATAGTGACTGTCTTTTGTGTCAAGTTTTTCATTTGAGTATAGTAGGTTAATACTCTGAACTTTTTCTTTTGTGTTAAGTTTTTCAATTGAGTATAGTAGGTTAATACTCTGGTCTTTTTTGTTAAGTTTTTCTTTTGTGTCTTTCGTGTTTTTTTTAAGTATAGTAGGTTAATACTCTGGTTTTTTTCTCTGGCACATCGGAAAGGAAATAGTCTATTCAAACCATGGTTTAAATATCATATGAAATGAAATGGTACCTATTACTATAGTCAGTTCATTTTTTTTTTTAATCTTATTGTGAATATTTTTGGATGTTTTCAATGAACTTGCTTCCATAAGTCAGACCAATTTTTCTTTCGGCATCATAAAACTGATTGCAATTTGGATTCAAGTCACTCCATACCAATGCACAGTTAAAGCTGTTAAAGCCATTATAGTGATGGTCTTTTGTGTAAGTCTTTCATTTGTTTAAAGAGTATATTATGAAAAAAATAACAATAATTTCAATACACATGTAATGTTGTCTCGGAAAATGAGATATTATAAAAAAGCGGGTCATTTTTTGGATTCTCAACTACTTAACAAATGTGAGTCACTATATTTTACTCGTAAAACTTCCCGCTCGCTACCCCATTGATCTGATATTCTGGAAATACCGAATAAATATTTAGCTATATTTATTTTATTGTTTGGGACAACAATCTTGGTTTAGGGCCAAATCATCACCTTCAGCAAACCAAAAAACGAAATTTAATTATCTTAATTGAAAGCCAAAATAACCCGATCCATGTTACTCATCAGTCCAGCCAATGCTAACTCGTTGTGAAGTTAGATGGTTCGAAGACAACAATAAAAAAATTCATAAATAAAAAATTATTGTACAAAAAATGATAAATTGTTGTACATCACATCATTATTCTAAGTGGAAACTATTGTACAAAAAGTACTGCAGAGATGGGAGGTTTAATGTACGAAGATCATTACCAGTAACATTTATCTTTTAGGAAATTGGTACATACAATTGTATTACTTCGTTTTGTTAGATGTCATTATGAGTAGGTGCAAAGGAGCCTTCTACTTGTTTTTTGTAGAAGAAATAGACTTTCACAAGTGTTTGTTTTCTCATTTCTAAATTTCTTGAGGCTGGTACCTCATGCTTTCAGAAAACTATATTACAAAAATTGAATGGTTTTGTGCATAGCAATTTAGCAAATACTCATAATCTTTTTACAATTTAGGTGCCTTTATATTCACACCAATAACGATAAGTTAAACTTAATTTACTTACCACCAAAATTGCAGGTTGTATTATTTCCAGCATTGTCCCATCATTCATCTCAATTGGTTTAATTGACACTTTTATATGGAGGAGGTTAGGGATCAATCTATATATTTATAAATTGTTTCCTATTACGAGTCTTGCAAGCCACAAAATTATGTACGCTTATTCTAAATTGTAATTGTGCAGTTCTTGGGGATAATGTTCTAAGATTATTAAGTAAATAAATAAAATTGGACAAGTAATAATATTCATGGTTCCTGTAATTTATTTGTTATGTTAATTTGATCATCGTTATTTTAATTGTGTCAATTTTGTTCTTTGATTTTTCACATTGCATCAATTTTCTCCAATAAAATTGGCCATTTTTAAATCTTGTAATTAATAATGTAAGATAAACATATAATTGGATTTATATATTTTAATATTTATTGCAAAACAAATGTGAATGAGAGAGAATTATTTACAATCACACTACAAATCCAAAATTATGAATATGTAGTTCAAATTTAATCTATACTTACACCAACAACACATCATTTAAATCTCAACCATTTATTTATTTTATTGGCCAAATTCGTGGTACCCAAGCCTAGGTAATTTGACTTTTTCAACTCTCTAGTTTACTAATTCAGTTGAATAATTAATTTTACACTAATATCATTGCTTTCTAATTTTTATTTTATTTTTTTTAAGAAAAGATAAAACACCATAAAAAGCTTAACCAAAGAAGAATAACCTCTAAGACTAGACTCGAAGAAGCCGAAACCTAAGAGATCATCTGTAAACCAGACAATATGATCATATAGTGTTTAGCTCCTTGAGAAAGCAATCTTGGCAACAGCACGTGCTACCTCCACTACCTTCCTAATAGGTTTGAACTCATGTGTGAACGAAGAAAATGTCAGTGGAAATGGGTCGGATTTTTTTTAGTCTAATGGGTCCTGTTTCGATAATTATTTAATGTGTAGGACTTGTTGAGTATTTTATTATTATAAAAAATTAAGTTAATCGGATATTAATAGATATTTGATCAAGTCATATTTCAGTCAACGGTAAATATAATTTTCAAAATAAATTATTGATAGAAATCTGATTCGATCAAATAGTTATCGATATCCGATCAATGTGATTTTTTTGCATGAATGAAATAATCGACGAACTCTACGTATTGAATGGTTCGAATCATCGAAATAGAATCCGAGGTAGGCCCAATGAACCCAAAGAGCATGGTCCAGTGCACATAGAGAATCTGTTTACTAGTCGCTTGTGTTTAAGAGCACAGAACCTTATTATTTTGATATGGTAATTTTTTCTATATATGAAAGGGTCCTTTCTCTACGACTTTTTTGTTTCCCCTATGGCGAACCATCTTGATCAAGCTCTTAAATTTAATTTTAATATTCATAATTAAATATAAGCTATTGTGGGGAGGTAAGTTTGGAAATACTCTAGTATTTTGATGGATGTTCTTGACGTTCTGATTGCCAACTGAAAAAAGGGATTAACACTCTGGTCGGGGTTGCCGGAATTAGCACTCCGACGGACAAGTTAGTACATGTCTCTTATTTGCTTGTAACTTAAGTTTCTTAGGTCTGTTCTCACGTACCTTTCTTTAGTTGATGTTCCTCTATTTATATTTGCTTTAAGCCCTATAGTCGGGCCCACTTTTAATCCATCGCACGATTAGTCATTCGGCCCCTTCTGTCGTATGTCGATTCCCACTTGGCTTTTGTTCAACTAGTTCTATGGCCGATTAATCTATTCAGCTTCAGGATCCTCCAGGATGGAGCCGAATATAACATTTATCCTGATTTTCTTTAGAGCTCTTCAGCTTTACTGTATGTATAATTATTCGGCTCCACCTATTTATGTTGGATGATTAATAATACACCAATCTTTTTATTTTATATTCAAAAATTCAAACGCAAGCTTAGAATTGCTCTATTTAATTTTAAAAAATTACACTTGTAGTTCTTCTAGTTTGCCCACACAAAAAAAAAAAAAAAAAATTTGTCAATATGGTTCTTATAATTCTAACTGTATTAATTTTACTCTTCAATCTTTCAAATTGTTTGATTTAGTTCAATTGATTAAGCCCTTTAGAAATTGGATTAAAATCAATTGGGCAAAATAATTTATTCACTCTTCTCAAAAGTGACTGAGAGATTGACATTTAAATTTAAATGTCCCTTTTGAATTGACCATTTTGTCATTAGTTTTTGTCTAATTTCTTAATGAATATTATCAATTAAACTAAATTGACATAGTAAGAAAACTTAACAGACAAAACTAATACAATTAAAATTACACGAACTAAACTAACACAATAACTCAAATGAAGTACATATATAATTTTCCCTTTTCAAAATTTTCTATGTGATTATATGTTTTCGTTCTTCACAATATTTTCGAAATTCGTGGTAGTGATACTTGGGAAATTTTCATAATATTTGCATTAACCACCCCCACAACGGCCCAAATATTGTTGAAAAGGACCTTGATTCTTTGTCATCAATTCATTACACAGACTATCCCACTATTTTTGTTTTCTTTTTTGGTTGAGAAGACATAGAGATCATAGTTCCTTTTGATAAAGATTTATAATGCTTAGTATGCACAACTCAACCACCCTGAGTTATCACTGCAATACCCAAAACTAACCTCACCTTAGTAATTCCCATGGAAAGGTACTTTTTTGACTTGCTTGCCAAAGCCGTTGAGGAAAAAGAAGTGGGTTTAATAAAAATCAGATGTGTAGGGATTATTTATTTATTTATTTTAAACAAAGCCAAAAATCAATAAATGGTAATAGTCTTCTTCATGTCTAGCTATCTTATGCCTGCGTTGATCAACAAAAAAAGAAAATGAATAGAAATATAATAAGTACAGCCACATGCATCACCTTTATTTCTGTAATGAGATTTAAAATAACCAAAAATATTAGAAATGCAAAAATGTATAATGATTTAATAAAACACAGACTCTCTTATGATTGTGGGCCCCACAGCTCTCATTTCATTTTTGTGTTTTGTGATGTTGCTCCTATATTGATTAATGTTGCTGCTGATGCTGCTTGCTAGTTGTTTAGTTTCTATATGTTTTTTACTAGTTAAAAAAAAAAAAAATAATATGGCAATACTACCACGATCAAAAATTTAATTTTATCTACTTCTAATGCGTCCAAGGAAAAAAAAAGAAATAATTTTATCTACTTCTAATACGTCCAAGGAAAAAAAAAAAAAAGCAAAGCAGAGAAATATTTTGAGAAAATGATTAAAAACTAACCTTTCAATTATTTTTTTTAAAAAAAAAATTAACTTTTTTATTAAAAAAGAAATAACTTTTAACATACTTTCCAAAATAAGCCTGAACAGTTTTTCATATCAAGAAACAATTACCCTTGAAACCAATGTCACATCATCTGAGAGGCTTATAATAAAAAGCACACATCACACAACAAACTCTTAAACAGACCTCAACACAACAAAATGAAGGTTTTATGCATAGGTCACATCTTCTCTTCCGTTTAAATCAGATTGGAGAATATTATTGGACTTATGTAGATTTATTATGAAATTCGTATTGATAATCTGAATTATTCAATGTGTAATACTCACTGAGTATTTTATCACTGTAAAAAATTATGTGTAATACTCACCGAGTATTTTATCACTGTAAAAAATTATGTTAATCGGATATCGATAGTCACTTGATCATATCATATTTGAATCAACGGTAAATATAATTTTTGAAATAAATTGTTTATACAAATGTGATCTTATATAGTGCTATCGATATCCGAACAACATGATTTTTTAAAAAGATGAAGTAATCGACAAGCCCTACATATTGAACAATTCAGATTATCGATGTGGTCTCTGTAGTGAGCCCACGAAGGCTCAACAACAAATAAGTTGTACTTTAGTAAAACTCCGTTTGGTTTGACATAATTTTTATGTAAATTGATTTTTTATTTTATTTTCAGTGTTTGGTTAATATTTAAAACTAAAGTTTTCTATTGTACGTGTAGTCAACTTTTTACCTATGGAAAGATCAATGTACTGAAAATAATGAGCTAAAAATTAAGTGTATGAGCACGAAATATTCTTTTCGTATAATTCTGTTGATCAAGTTTGTACTCTTCCAAACATCGTCGCTTTACTACCTGAAAACACAAACGTGGACTAGCCAGCAGGTGTGTGCCGGATACCTCTCCGATGCCTAAGTCAGCAAATAGTCAATAGACAAAAGCTCTGTGTATTTGAGAGTAGAAATTCTAATACCTGTTCATAGGTCCTACTATGAGTTTTTATAAATTCTGTCTGGCACAATCCTAGTAGGATTCCAACTCTCCTTATAAGAGTCCTCCTAAAAATCACAAATCCCTAGCATAATACTAATACGACTCTAATTCTCCTTAGCGGAGTCCTCTTAGGAATTACTTTCCCAAGGATGATGTATATCCTGATAACACCCTATCCACTGCTAGGCCGGTGCAACATAACCGAACTAACTCACTTTGGTCACGCCCTTAACTAAGTAATGAAATTGAGGCATTGACCGAGCTACACCTAGCTCGGCCCTCCATCTTACCAAACACCTCGGCCAGCCCTTGGGCCCAGTTTTAGGTAACTCGGTCAACCCCTTTGCCCAGTTTGGTACTCAGATAAAGTGGGACCAAGCTACACGACATCCATACTCCGGCCTTTTAGTCCAGCCCAAAACAAAGATTAAAGGATCGTGGCTTGACCTAATTTTTCGTTATAAATTACCCTCTCAATTGCCCCTTAATTCCACCTGCAACACATGATTTGGGATTACTCTTCTCCAGCCGAGCTAAAACATTCAAGCTAACCGAGCTCACTTTCTACCGAGCTACCAATTTGCCCGGTTCATAAACGTCTTGACAATTGCTCTGCACACCGTTTCACCTCCCAAGCACGTCTGAATCGTTATCTATTTCCTTGGACACGTGGCTTGCTCCCACTGGTCAAGTACCATTGTCATAGACGTCTTTGTACCTCGAAAATTTTGAACAGCCTCACCCATTTTTGTGCTTTAAACAAAAACCCCTCTTTTGAATCAAAACACTCCCACTGTTCATGTTCTCTCCCTTGCCTTCTGAGAATCTCTGCATTCAAAGCTCCATACCCACGCCTTCATCCTCGTTGGCCTTCTCGCTGGTTGGTTACTGTTTTCACATATTCTCACTCGTAAGTTACTAATGCCTCTTTCTGATGTTCCTTTTTATCTATTTCTTCATTTTTGGTATTTAATCTCCATATACATGTGTTTATATACACTATACATACACTAGAGTATTGAGCAAATACCATAAACCCAAAACCTCATGCTCGAGCTCAAAAGCACACTAATTGGATTCACAAAACATGAAGTTTAATCCAGAGTTGTGCTGTAACCGAACTTGGTATTTGTTTAGGCGACTTTTAGGCTTGAACACGACCGAAATAAGAAATCGATTATAACCTCGCATACTAACCTTTAATCGAGCTAGAGGCCCTGAGTTGGCCCTTCTTCACGATCGAACTAAGAGCTCCCCATCACCCAGATGTAGCCGAGCTAAGCTTTTACTATTTCTTCTGTAAATTGACTATTTACTTAGCCCGGTCAAGTTGCCTGGGCATAACACTTCTTATTTCCCCTTTGTAGACTTGACTAGGTTAATTAGGCACACCTTTGCACCCTGCCCCTAGGCGAGTTTGCTCAACCGAGCTGACCACAGGCTCAGCCGCACCGAGCTAGGAAACTTGTAAACTCCATTCATAACTTTGTTTAAGTTCACATGGGTAAATATCGATTCCTAGTTGACTTTCCTGGGCAATAGCCGAGTTTCGGAAGGACTACCAAATACTTGATGACGTCCACCTCTCATTAGCCGAACTAGATACCACGCCTTGGGGAAAACCGAGCTTTGTCCCTTTCACCGTAATATCAATAGTAAAGGCTGGTATCTGTTTCCCTGTACAGCCATTGATATGCGAGTTCCTCAAGCAAACAAGACTATGCCCAACCCAACTTAGCACCAATACTTATAGAATAATAAATGGTATCGCCGAGCTAAACCGTCGGCTTGACCTCAACCTCGGATTGGCTGAGCTTTTTCACCAATATTCGCTCAGCCAAAATGATGACGGTTGGGTGTACTATTTAAGAGTACGGAGAGGCTGAGAGAAAATCATAAAAAATAAACCAAATAAAGATTTAAATGACGATGATTTTTTCTGGGTTTCGGGCAACTTCGAAGACTAGGAAGCCCAAATACCGGGCTATGGCATCAATTGGAATAAGGGAACTGCTGGTAAGGATACCTCGATTTTCTTTTTGCTTTACTATTCTAGGCTATATTTTACACCGTACTAACCGTTGCCTTTCTCATTATGCAGACTTAAACCAACTAAAATCACAATACCAATACGCCAACCAAGACGCTCTCTGCACCGCGCTTCGGTACCGTCATCGAGGTTGGGCTGAGCTGCTTAACTTCGAGCCAACCTATAGGTATAGTAGAAGGAGGAAGGTCAGGGTAATTGACTTTCATTTGGAACCATCACCAGAACCGGACCCAAACTTGCCACAAATCAACCTCATTCCTTTAACCGAAGAACAAGAAATAGCCAAGCGTTGAGCTGTTCGAGCCCTGATCACCGAAACAACATCAACTCTAGCCGGCGGGGTTCAAACCGAGACATCACAAGTCGGTCAAACACAAGACGCTGTGGTGGCCCTCCCAACAGCCCGAGCCTCGTCATCTTGGCCGAGCAAGCGTGCTCGTACTTCTTCGACTGAGCAGCAGCGACTGACTGATGAGGAGGATCGCCTGCTTCCTAAAACAACACCGCCGAGCCCCGAACCTACGCACACTGACCGAGCTAGCCCTTCAGAATGGGTACCAAAAATTACTTACAAGAACCGGGCTATTACCACCACAGACTCGGTGGTGGCAGATAAGGATCATACGCTTGCTTTCAACCTTACCAAAAGCGTGTGCCTGCCATCTGACATGGAGCATTACAGCCATTTGACCGAGCTAAAGACCATCCACTCGGCCACTAAGTTGATGGTGTTGGTAAGTGCTCTCCTATTTGTTTTTTCGTTTTACACTCTGTTTGCTCGGTTTTAGTCATAACCACCCCCTCTCCTTCTGCAGGCCATGCAAAAGAACCATATTGCTCATAAGCGCATGCTGGAGCTTCGCAAGACAGCACGACTGGCTATGGAAGATGCCAACGTAAAAATGGCTGATTTAAACAAAGCGAAGCAAAAAATGACTGAGCTCGAGTCTGAGAACGCACGATTGACCGAGCTGGTCAACTCAGCAGAAGTGGACAAGCAGAAGGCACTGGCCGAAAGAAAAGACCACTATCTGCGCAAACTAGCCAACCTCAAAAAGAAGAAAGATGTTGAAATCGCCAAACTAAAAGAAAATATGCAAGATGCTGAGGACCGTGGCTATAAAGAATGAGAGGCCACCTACCTTTTGTAATGCGAAGCGATGATGGACATCTTTTTCAAGTGTGGATGGAAGGCAGCTGCTTTGAAGCTCGGCCAGGGGCAAGAAACCGAGGTCTTCCAAAATCCTCCCCCTCACTTCATCCCAAGTTACATGGCGGGCTACACCAACGCCATCCAATAGAAGCTTCTCTAAAAGAGGGAGGAGGAAGAATCCCCAGATCGAGACCATGCCCCTGTTGTTATTAATGATCACGGTCTCTAAATTAGTCAGCCAGCTTGGGTGGAGTCGCCAGTATCAAGCACGGTCGAGGGTGTGCCTGCGACCGACCTGTCGAGTGACGAAGCTCTGGTTGTTCTAGATACTGACTTAGATGATCTCTTTGCTTGATTTTGCTTTTTCTTTTGTTCTTTTCCAATGAAATTGTAACCGGGCTCATGCCCCTCCTCTTGTAATGCATACTTAAATCTTGAATGAAATATGCAGTTTTCCCAACTTTTTGTTCGGTTCAAGCCTTACTTGTAATTATCCTTTAACTTTAATTACATCAGGATTGAACTCTTTACTCGGTTTCTATGTTTTCTAGCCAAGATAGTTATCTCGGTCCAAGAGCACGGTAACTTGTTGGTCATTCCTGCCAACTTTCTTCAGTCTAGATCCTTATCTCGGCTGAAAAGAGCTAAATGTTGGCCATACTTGCCAACCTTCTTCAGCTTAGATCCTTATCTCAGCTGAATAGAGCTAAATGTTGGCCAAACTTGCTAACCATCTTTAGTCTAGATCCTTATCTCGGTTGAAGGGAGCTAAATGTTGGTCATACCTGCAACCTTCTTTAGCCTAGATCCTTATCTCGGCTGAAGAGAGCTAAATGTTGGCCAAACCTGCCAACAATCTTCAGCTTAGATCCTTATCTCGGCTGAAGAGAGCTAAATGTTGGTCATACCTGCCAATCTTCTTCAACTTGGATCCTTATCTCGGCAGCTAAATATTGGCCAAACCTACCAACCATCTTCTGCCTAGATCCTTGTCTTGGCTGAAGAGAGCTAAATGTTGGTCATACCTGCCAACCTTTTCCAGCCTAGATCCTTATCCTGGCTGAAGAAGAGAACTAAATGTTGGGAAGTCAAGGTTGACTGCCTGTTCAACTGTTAGGCCATCTAGTGAGATGAGGACTATGCCAAGTCTTTGTCCTCCAATTTCATTTGTTTGAAGATCTCGTAGTACATTATCTCCCATGAGCTTCCTTGGTCAATCAGAATCCGTTTAATGTCGAAATTCTTGATGCGCAAAGTGACAACCAATGCGTCATTGTGAAGGCAATGTAGCCTTGCTAGATCCCTGTCTGAAAATGATATGACGTTCGTAGCCTCTGTTCTGTGCTTTTGACGGTAGGTTGTGCACTTAATACCTCTCTCAAGTGCTCAGCCTTTTTGATCATCCCATTGAGCTCACATACCCGTTCAGGTTCGACGATCCTATGTATAACATTGATTATGCCTTAGGGTGAACCGTCGATTGGCATCCTGTTTAGTCTGTTGAGGTCCTGGGGGGCTGGCTATGTTTCCCCATCTATATATTGGTCCAGGTGTCCAACAGCCACTAACTCCTCCAGATGCTGCCTTAATGGTGTGCAATTTTTAGTGCGGTGCCCTTCTCATCATGGAAGGTGCAACGGGACCTCTCATTATTGCCTCTTTGTGCTTCTCCCAACTTGGCTGGTCCCCGAACGAAGGGTTCATCACGTATCTCGCTAAGAATCCGGTAGATAGGTTTATTGAATACTGTGGTAACGGCAGTGTAGACTCTTAACTTCCTTTTTTCTGGGTCCTCTCTGTTAGCTCGCGTGCCTTGCCCATTCTTGCTTGGTTGTTCTACCGTGTTGATTTTTGTTGTAATCTTTTTATCTGGCATTGCTATTGTGCCAGATTTTGCTTTAGCGCGGGTGCTATCTTCCTCTACTCGAATATGTTGATGCACTCTCTCCATTAGGGCCTCCATTGTGAGGAGTGGCATCATTGTCATTGAGTCCCTCAATTTGTTACCGACTGGTAAACCCCGTTTGTATTGTGTGATTGCGAGATTTGTAAGGCAATCCCCAATCTGGTTGAAAGTTTCCTAATATCAACTGTTATAAGACTTTGATGTCTCTTTTTTGCTCATGTCAATGGAGAGTAGCTAGTCAATCTCCACTAGTGTCTTGGTATTCGTTCTGAATCTAGTCATAAACGCTTCTGCCAACTATGCCTATGAGGCTATGCTGCCTTCTGGCAGCCTTTTGAACCAAGTTAGACCTAGGTCGCCAAGGTTGGATGGAAACAGGATACACATTAGAGCTTCGTTTTGCCGGTATACTACCATAACCTCGCAAAAGTGGCTTAAGTGCATGTAAGGGTCTGACTTCCCCTCATAAGTAGTGAATTTGGGCTGGTGGAAGCCTGAGGGTAGTGGTGCATTCTCAATTGCCAGAAAGAACGGCGAGCTCTGTAACCTTGCTAATACTTTATCTACTGGTTTGTAAGCAAGGCGTGGTATTGGCATCCCTACCTCGACACTTCCATATGTCCTAGGGGCCAATCGCTGTAGGGCTAAAACTCTACGAGGGTCACGAGCCTTGGTGTCCTCTTTCCATCGGGCCCTCTCCTTAAGCACTATTTGCAGGTCTGCTGACCTAGGCAACTCCGTGTACCTAGATGTCGTTTGGTACGTATGTGAGGACTGATAGCTGCTTCCTTCTGTATACGACCTTTCAATCCTCGTTCTCTCAGACCTGGAGTAACAAGTCTTGGAAGTCCGTGATTGAGTGTCGCCCGTTCTAAGGCTTTTACTTTCTGCTTGCGATGGTGTGGGATGTCTGTCACGATCTTCCAAGTGGTAAGAGGGCGTGTTGCCTTTGCGCCCCTTTTCTGTCGCCACTTCTTTTTCCTTTATCTGGCGCTTCATTGTCTCCATGTTTGTTGCCATCCTCCTTATTAACTCATCTTGCTTCCTCACGCGATCCTCCAGAACTTGAGGATCCAACCTCCGTCTCTGTCTTTCAGGACTTTGAGAGCGATGGGGACTAGTGTCCCATCTCTTCCATGTGTCCCTCCTGGAGTTTCGTCGCTGGGGTTCTAATTCTGCCATGGATGGGATAGAAGGTAAACCTTCATGCCTCCCTCCCTTTTTCGGGGTTTGCCTATGAATAGCAGATTGCGGCAAGTCTTTATTATGCACCGTTGATTTCAACTAGAGAGGAAAACTCGATCAAAAGGTTTTGTTCTTTGTGATTGCAATTTCTACAGACAGCGCCAACTGTACGACCACGAAATAATCTTCTCATATAATCTTGTTGATCAAGTTTGTACTCCTCCAAACGTTGTCGCTCTACTACTTGAAAACACAAATGTGGGCTAGCCGGCGGGTGTGTGTCGGATACCTCTCTGATGCCTAAGTTAGCAAATAGACAATAAACAAAAGCTCTGTGTATTTGAGAGTAAAAATTCTGATACCTGTTCATAGGTCCTGCTATGAGCTTTTATAGATTCTGTCTAACACAATCCTAATAGGATTCCCACTCTCTTTATAAGAGTCCTCCTAAGAATCACAAATCCCTGGCACAATCCTAGGAGGACTCTAACTCTCTTTAGCAGAGTCCTCTTAGGAATTACTTTCCCAAGGATAATGCATATCCTGATAACACCCTACCCACTACTAGCCAAGTGAGATGGCTTTCCCCTTTTGTCTAGGCCGGTGCAACATAACCGAACTAACTCACTTCGGTCACGCCATCAACTAAGTAATAAAATGGAGGCATCGACCGAGCTACACCTAGCTCGGCCCTCCATCTTACCAAACACCTAGGCCAGCCCTTGGGCCTAGTTTTAGGTAGCTCAGTCAACCCTTTTGCCCAGTTTGGTACTCAGACAAAATGGGACCGAGCTACTCGACGTCCATACTTCGGCCTTTTAGTCCAGCCCAAAACAAAGATTAAAGGATCGTGGTTCGGCCCAATTTTTCGTTATAAATTACCCTCTCATTAAGTTATCAAATTTTTAATGGTAAACCATTTTAAAAAGTATGACGGAAAAAATTATTTTATCTTTTTTTTTTTATTTTCAACTACACAATAGAAAATACATAAAATGATTTTGTGGAAACAAATAACGACAGCTAAAAATAAGATGTTAGTGTCATAAATTAAAATTGTGTTGACAGTGAAAAATGTGTTAGTAAAGATAAGAGGGAGAGAGGAGGAAGGGCCGCTGACACAATCAAAGGTGAGGGACTAATATATTTTGGTTTTATACTTTTATACTAACTAAGGTTATGTTTATCAATTATATATTTTAGTTAAAAAAAGTTATTATAAATTGTTACATTATTTTTTTTATTTTTTTTATATATTTTTTCGTAAAAAATTAAAAAAATATTAAAATAATATATTCCAAACAAGACCTAAGACACATTTTAGTCCTAAGATTAGAGTAATTCAAATTATTTTTTAAATTAATAAATATTAACACAAAATTGAACCTTGCTTTTACAAGTTATTTAAATTTACACACGTTTTAATAAATAAGAATTTTAAATATCCCACGAAAATCACTCATGAGCTTTTTTTGGCTTAATTAACAAATAAAAACAGAACAAGCTAAATTTACTCAATAAGATAAAATATCACATCTAAATCATATAATCATTTCATTTTTTCTCTTATAACCAAAAAAAATAAAATAAAATAAATTTAAAAAAAAATTCAGCCTAAATACAATTTTTTTAACTAATTTAAAATAATCAAAAAAATTTAAAATCTAGACTACAAAAGTTTATTCGAAAAGAAGACTAAGGAAATTTGCTTCAAAATAAGATTCTCATACAAGAAAGACATAGGGCCAACGTTTGTTGCACCAAAAAGAACGAAAGGGGGATTCTATTTACATCCAAAAAATTCATTAAGTACTTTTAATTTTTAAGAATATTCTGTTTAATTATTTAAAATTTTGTTTTACTCTTATTATATCCTTTTATTTTTCCCAAATTACCCTCAAGGTAAACCCAAATAATAAATAATAAGCAAACTAAAATAACTAAATTATTTCAAATATTTTCAATACAGAAGATAATTCTCAAATACAGAGAAAAAAAAAAAAAAACCAAACTTTTATATAAGCATTATAAAACTCTTCAATACAGAAAAAAAAAACTTTTACATTATAAATTATCCACAAAAATACTCGTAGAAAAGTAAAAAACCAAACGTATAAGCACATATGCATCAAACACTAACAAGAAAGAGTAGTTATTAAATAATGTATTATTTAAATGACAAAATAAGAACAACTCTAATAATATGAAAAATCTAGAAACCTCCTAGATGTTGATTTGTGATTATGTATCAATTTTAAGCAGAATATAAAAATCCCAATCAAACAATCAAAAGAAAGAGACACAAAGATTTTACGTGGAAAAACCACAATTGGACACCTTCCAATTGTGATCAAAAAACCACGGGCCACAGCCACCAGAACAATCCACTAAGAAGATATAAAGGAATTACACAGGTATCACTCTCAATTATCTAGCGAATCCACAACGCCTAATTGAACCAACCTCTATGTGCCTCTTCCAACCCCATCTTCACCACGGAATTGTCTTTCTGATGAGCCACTCCGGATTCCTCCACCGAAGCTTGCATCAATTCTTCGTAATCCACAACGAAGAACAACTCTCTCTTTGTGTAACAAACAAAACCTTTGATGTAGCCTTTTCAGATCATGAGTTGAATACTCAATAAGACATCAAAGAAAAATAAAATATCCCCGATATAAACCTTTAAGGACCAAAAAGAAGATCTCGAGGAATAATTAATGAGTAGTCTAGTTTTGGGAGAAAACCAACTACTTATAAAGAACCAAAATAATCCTTGTCTTGGAAGAAATCCAACTTCTTGTAGAACACCAAAAGAAATCTGCTTCGTAAGAAAACCAACTCTTTGAAAAAATCCGGATTACGAGGCTCGCTCGGCGAGGATTTCTGGCTCGGCGAGGAGTAAATTTCGTGATTTCTACTAGTGCCTTCGCTCGATCGACGGATCCTTGGCTCGAGCGACCAATCACTTTCTTCAGGTTTTTGTATGGACGCAATCCTTGGCTCGAGCGAGCATTCCTTGGCTCGAGCGAGCAAGCCTTAGCTCGAGCGAGCACTCCTTGGCTCGAGCGAGCAACGGCTGACATGCAATTTTGAATGCAAATTTGAATTTTGCTTCAGCTCGACCCCCGTAATAATCAGCGAAGTGGCAATCTTGAAAGCATTAACATCACAAACTTCTCTGCATGGCTCGATTCGAGTTGGATTCGCATCTAAAAAACTCATAGCCTCACTGAAATAAAAATGCGAATAAAATTACAACTCAAAAGAGTTTTGTCAAACGGGATTGCCAAGAATAAAAACCTAACATAATATGTTATTGTTAATTTAATTATTGAACCTTTCAATTTTTGCCAAAAAAAAGATATAGACAATAATTAATGACGCTCTACAAAAATTGTAAAATCCCTTTATATGAATACTTACCTCCTTTTTTATGGGTTACTTCAAAAAACTATTTTGATTATTACTTTCATCTTTTATTTGATTTTGTTCAAACTTTCTTCTAGGGCATAGGGTTTCAAAATAAAATAAAAAAAATAATGATATTGATGATGATGGTGAGTTTTGGTAGGATGGATTAGAGTTTTGGAGAGAGGAAGAAGAAGAAGAAACTTTGATTTCTTAGAAAAGAAGATATAAAAATTTGAATATGAATAATTGATTAAGGTGTACTATGAAGAAAAAAAAATATTTTAGAGTTTAATATGCATTGTACTTATCAGTAAATTCACATTAAAATATATTAAAAATTAAAATTCATAAATTTAAATTAGACGTACTAAAACATATTTTGAGTTCAAATAGAGTCCCCGACAAAAGACAATACAAGAAAGACATGGGCCCAACGTTTGTAGCACCTAAAGACAGCGCACAATGCATAACTTCATTAACAAATAGACGCCTCTAAATTTTAACTAAAAAATTATTCTTTTATTGTTCAAATGTCTTTTGCCTCCGAAATTATTTAATACTCCTAGACCTAATTTATAGGGGTACTTACCAATTAGTCCTATTCACTAGACTTATTTACTTACAGGTCCTAACTAATAAATTTAATACTATAAAAATAAGAGAGTGATAAATTTATCACTAAAAAATTATTCATAAAAAAAGAGACTGATAAATTTATCACTATAAAATTATTCATAAAAAAAAAAGACTGATAAATTTGTCTTTATCACTTAATAAATTATATCAAATAGGACTTAATGGGTAATAAGTCTCAAAATAGGACCTATTAGGTAATAAGTCTCCCAAGTAGGACCTATTGGTAGTTTACCCTAATTTATATGGTACTCCAAATGAATAGTTATTGATCCAAATTATGGGATAAAATTTTAAAAGATAAAATATTACTCTAAGCATATTGAATAATTTCTCCTTTGAACTGCATTAACGGTAAGGGCGAAGTTGTCAAATAATTGAATGACTTAACCGCGCTGCTCATAGCAGCCAAGTAATTTTTGTGATCCTTGTATTTTGAGTAATTATATTGACGTACTTCGAAGTTTATAAATATATATATATATATATATAATGTTAGAAATGGGCGCCCATGTGGCATGACCATTTAACATTTGAATTTGAATCTTAACCAAATGGGTTTTGAATTTGAATTCAAACCTGTTTAGGATAACCACTCAGGTATAGATATTATCTCCATTAACTGATATGGATAGATAATAATAACATTATATATCTGATATATGGGTTATAGGAGATTAAGAGATACACAGACTCTCTCCTAAAGAAAAGAACGTATGTTTTGATCTTTTTCCCATATACTGTCTCTCTCCCAAAAACAACGATCAAAGCCATTTGCACTGTGGATTGTGTGGGTGATATTCAACACTGTAATATCACCCCATTGCTGGGTTGATTGACAAGAGTAAGGAAGCACGTGATTTACCCAGAGATCCTTCAATTCAGACTCTGTATCTGAAAGGTATGACCACTACCGCTGCGTCATTAATTGTTTACATTGGTATCAGAGCAATCATGGGTATTTTCGTGTTTTTCCTATTAATCATGTGTATAGTTTTTTTTGTATATGTATACATTATATACATGATTGTTTGTAGAAAAAAAAAAAAATCTATTTTATTAGATTAAGAGCGTAAATATTTTTTTTATGTTCATTAATGCCTTTTTAAATACCATAAATGGTTTTATTTTGAAAAAAGGAGTCCGGCAGTACAAAAATCGGACCAAAAAACACCCTGGAAGGCGGCGCGTGGTATGCACGCGCCACCCGACGCAGTGAGACGCTCCCACGCGCTGGCACGCGCCAGACGCCCGGCCGACGCGCTGTCACGCGCCCTCACGCGCGCGTTAGCGGCGCTGTCCACTCGCGCGCCGTCTGCGCCGCGCACGCGCGCCGCGTGCTGGAGCCGAGCGCTGAGCCGCGTTTCGAGCCGTGCGCCGAGCCGCGTGATGAGCCGCGCGCGCTGAGCCGCGCCGTTTTTCCCCGGCGGCTTGGCTGGCTTGGCTGATGATGCCTAAGGCACTGTTTGTTCTGTTTTTTAATTCTGTATTGCGTTAAATGGTCATAATTAATTCATTACTTATTTGTTTTATGCGTGGTTTGTACTGTTAGACTCAGAATAAAGTTTTCTATGTTCTGTAAAATTTTGAAAATTTTACGAAAATAAAAAATATTTTTTCTGTGTTAATAATTCATTTTTTATGCTTTAAAATGATTCTGGTATTACATAAATAATTTTCTGAGGTTGAATTTTTTATTGTGGACTTCTGAAATGTTTTACTATTTACTGGGAATATTTTTTCTGTTTATCAGTTTCTGGATTTTTTATTTCTAATTTTATGTGTGTTTATTAGTTATTTAAAATTCCAGAATATTTCAGAAAAAATTTCAGAAAATTTCAGAATGATGTACATTTTTAATTATGACATAATCTGAATATTGTCTCAGTTTATCAATTTCTGGATTTTTTATTTCTAATTTTATTTGTGTTTATTAGTTATTTAAAATTCCAGAAAATTTCAGAAAATTCCAGAAAATTTCAAAATGATGTAGACTTTAATTATGGCATAATCTGAATATTGAATACAGCATATTTTTTGAATTTGTAATATGTTGTAATTAGAGAAGCATGATTAGTTATTTATTTATTTATTTATTTGAATTCCATTGTTAAATAAATATAGCATGAGTTGTTTGTAAATTTACAATGAGATGCTATTGTATGGATTTTATCATGCTTTGTATATGCCATAAGTAGTGGGAGTTTGTTTGTTTGTTTTTGCGCATGGAATTAAATTAAATTTTGATAATTATCACTAGAGGCGCAAGAGATGATTACGAGCATAGCAAATTTTCGATCTTGAGACATGTGTAAAATTATCATTATTTAATTTATTTTTTTTGGCTCCAATATATTTTGTGTTGTGGTGCTATAATTACTATCCCTAGCATTTGTTTACTCAGATGTAGAAATGGTCGCTAAGACAGTGGTGGCAGACTTAACTAAGGGAGAGAAATTGGATGGCGACAATTATGATATATGGCGCCGTAAGATCCAATACCTCCTCAATGAGCAAGAAGTGTTGACCACACTTGAACAAGTGATGGTTGAGCCAGAGCAGGGCAATACAGCTCAACATCGTCGTGATCTTGAAGCCTTTCAGACTTGGCGTAACAAAGATCGGTGTGCGTGCTTTACTATGTTGAGCAGCATGCACAACGACTTGATTAGTGAGTTTGAGCATTGCCCGACTGCATTTGAGATGTGGGAAGCTCTCAAGCAAAAGTTTGGTATTACCTCTTTGGCAAAGCTACGTGGGCTGACTATGAAGTTTGACTCATATCAGAAAAGGGCGCATCACTCGATGAAGCAGCATTTGAGAGTCATGTCAGCCATGATACGTGAGCTTGCTTCTTGGGCACAATTTGACTCAAGAGCAAGTACAAGTCAGGATACGCCTCTCTGCCAAATTCTTGGGAGCAGATGAAGCAGAACATGATGCATAATGAGAGTGTGAAAACATTCGAAGACATATCGCGTCATTTGGAGCTAGAGGCTGAGCGCCTTGAGGCGGCTAAGTCTGATGGTTCTGCTATGGTGGTTGAGTCAAGCTCACGTAGGACTTCTCAGTTCAAACGTGGAAAAGCAAAAGGTGCCCCTAAGAAGCAAGCAGCAGCTGCGCTTAAGCCTAATGGCACTAGAAATTTCAAGCGTAGGGGCAAGAGAGGTGGTAAGAAGGCAAAGGCTAAGTTGACATGCTTTAATCGTAATAAAGAAGGACACTTCGCCGGGATTGCCTGAGCGGAAAGGTACTCCCTTTAATTTCTCGCATACAATAATTTGTGTCAAGTCTAGCATTAGTTGCTCAATCACCTCATTTTTGGGTTGTAGACTCCTTGAGCAAATGCACCACATCGTGAGGAACAGAGTAGGGTTCGTTGAGTATCGCCGAGTATCTGCTAGGAGCAGAAAAGTTTACATGGGGAACGAGTCTAGTGTGGAGGAGCTTGGCATTGGCACATACAAGTTGGAAATGCGACGAGGCGCACCTTGTATCTTCATGATGTTCTTTATGCTCCGGATATTCGGCGAAACTTAGTTTTAGTTATTAACATGATGAGCCTTGGTTTTAGCTTTTGTTTTGAGAATAATGGTGTTAGCATTTATTTGGAAACAATTTTTTATGGTTTTGGTTATCTTTTAGATGGTTTCTTAGTTTTGGATGTGGATGATTCTAGTTTTAATAAAAATGCCAATAGCTTTATTTCTTATATTGCATCTATTTGTGATAATGATTCTATGAGATGGCATGCTAGATTAGGCCACATAGGGCAAGATAGGATGACTAGATTAGCTAGAAAAGGCCTTTTAGGCCCACTTACTAGAGTCACTTTACTGTGTTGTTGGAAGGCCAACAAGGAAACCATTTGGAAAAGCCAAAAGGGTATCTATCTCATTACAGCTTATTCATTTTGATACATGTGGACCAATGAATGTGAGGGCAAGGCATGAAGCCCCTTATTTTATCACATTTATAGATGACTCCATGCGTTTTGGCCATATCTATTTGATTTCTCACAAGTTAGAAGCATTGGATTGCTTTAGACGGTATGTTAATGAGGTTGAGAATCAATTAGACAAGAGCATTAAGGCTCTAAGGATCACCGAGGACGTGAGTATCTATCCGAGCAATTTAAAGTGCTCTGTGAGGAAAAAGGAGTTATCGTGCAATTGACAATTCCTAGGACTCGCAACAAAATGGTGTAGCGGAGAGAAGGAATCGCACATTGCTTGACATGGTTAGATCAATGATGGCAAGCGAATCTTCCAATTTCTTATTGGGGAGATGCTTTGTTGATCACGCCTATGTCCTTAATCGTGTGCCCTCCAAATCAGTTCCTTCCACCCCATATGAGATGTGGACTGGCAAAAAGCCTAATTTGGGCAATTTGCGGCCTTGGGGTTCGGCAGCTTACATACACAACGCTTCTCATAAGTTTGGGAAGTTGGGCCCTAGAGGAAAGAAGTGTATCTTCATTCGCTATAGTGAGCATTATAAGGGCTATGTGTTTGTTGGGGAGCATCCGGATGGAAGTGTGACTGAAATTGAGTCACGAGATGTGGATTTCCTAGAGGAGGATTTCCCTAGCAGAGGTGAGGTAACTAGAGAAGTAGAACTCTATGAGATGGAGGATCTACTTGAAGGCGCACCTAGTAGCCAAGTAGAGAATGAGGAAATAATTCCTCAAGCTCCTAGGGACAGTGGGAGCGATCTACCTGCCCATGGATTAGATCCAATGGATGAGGATTATCAGGATTCTCAACTACGTAGAAGCAAACGTGGAGCTATACCCCGTCGTCGTTTTGAGATTGAAGGGGAAGCATTCATGATTGCTCCGAGTGATGAGATGGAGCCTAAGAATCTCAAAGAGGCTCTCTCATCCCCTGCTAGTAAAGAATGGAGTACTGCAATGGATGAAGAAATAGAGTCTATGAAGAAAAATCATGTCTGGGACTTGGTTGATTTGCCGCCAGGGCGCAAGACTATTGGGAACAAATGGGTTCTCAAAGTCAAGCGCAAGGCGGATGGTTCCATAGAAAGGTATAAGGCTCGCCTAGTGGCGAAAGGTTACACCCAACGAGAGGGTGTGGACTATGAGGAAACTTTTTCACCAGTTGTAAGGTTTGCCTCTATTCGCCTAATCCTGGCCATAGTAGCTCAGTTGGACTTAGAGCTGTATCAGATGGACGTTAAAACTGCATTTCTCAATGGAGAATTGGATGAGGAGATCTATATGGATCAACCAGAAGGCTTTGTGGCAATAGGTCAGGAGCGCAAAGTTTGCAAGCTTCAACGATCTATTTATGGCTTAAAGCAATCATCCAGACAGTGGAATCTGAGATTTCATCGAGCCATTGTTTCTAATGGGTTTACGATGATTGATGAAGATCACTGTGTGTCGTTTAAGGGGTCCAAGGACATTTTTCTGATATTGTCATTATATGTAGATGACATATTATTGGCTGGAAATGACAAGGAGATGATTGTCGCCACTAAAATGTGGTTGTCCTCTACATTTGAGATGAAGGACATGGGTGAGGCGAGCTATGTGCTCGGTGTTAAGATCCTTAGGGATCGCTCTAGAAGACTTCTTGGTTTGTCTCAAGAGACTTACATTAAGACTATTCTAGAGCGGTTCCAGATGTAGAGCTACAAACCCATTGACACTCCTGTTGCAAAAGGCGAGAGCCTAAGCCTTGATATGGGTCCTAAGACTCAAGAAGAAAATGAAAAGATGGCCCGTGTTCCCTATGCAAATGCTGTTGGAAGCTTGATGTATGCTATGATGTGTACACGTCCTGACATTTGTTATGCAGTCGGATTGGTGAGTCGTTACCAATCCAACCCAGGACCAGCTCATTGGAAAGCAGTTAAGAGGATATTACGATATCTTAGAGGGACTACAGATTACACACTTTGCTACCAGAGTTCAGATCTACATCTAGGTTGCTATTGTGATGTTGACTGTGGAGGAGACCTAGATGAGCGTAAGTCTACTTCAGGATATGCTTTCATGCTTAGCGATGGTGCTATTTCTTGGAGCAGTAAGAAGCAATCCTGTATCGCCTTATCGACTATGGAGGCTGAGTTTGTGGCTTGTTCATCTGCCGTTCAGGAAGCCGTGTGGTTGAGGAGATTCCTTCAGCATTTGGATATTGTCACACACACTTCATAACCTGTGACTATCCATTGTGTGACAAAGATGGTCGCACTCGCCACGCTTAAGGATCCTAAATACCACGGCAGAACCAAACACATTGATGTGAGGTTCAACTTTATCAAAGACATTTTGGCGCAGAAAGAAGTGATCCTGGAGCACATCCCTACGAGTCGCATGGTTGCGGACCCTTTGACTAAGCCTATTGCTAGAGATGTTTATCTTACTCATGTTAGGGCTTTAGGACTACGTAGGTGGTGATTTTTTTTATGTGTATTCAATTGAACTCTTATATTTTTGGGGATATTTATGCCATTAGTATTCATATTTGTTTCTATTACACATTTATGTTTACTACCTTTTGCAATGGTTTGTGAATTAGCATACACAAAATAATTAAATTGATGTTAGCAGGCAAGATTGGCTCACTCACACGAGCAATCGCCCTTAGCGCTAGGTAGCGAGTAAGGATGAGACTAGTAGCTTATTATATTTGGAGCAAATAGAGAAGCTAAAATTATCCACTAGCTATGTCGCCTTGGTTGGAGCCAAGATGAGGTCTTGATTGGAGACCGACCATGGATATGAAAGTACCCACTTTTCCATGATGTGCCTGTTATGGATAGCCAGATGCGAGATCTCATTTGATGCCTGAGAGGCGAGCAAATAGAGAATTCGAGTTAGACGCTAGGAAGCGACTTGTGCGCTTAAGAGCGACTAGACTAAGATCTGTATGGTGTGTGAGTTTAACATCACTCTTTGGAAGAGTAACTCCACTATAACATGCATTCGTACTGCATGTGCTTATCGACCCGTTAGCGAGGTGAAAGAATGGATCCCTGCTTCTTCACCGTGTGAGTCCTAAAAGTCATTTTTCCTTAAATGACTTCACTTTGTGCCTTTTGTGACCTTTGACTATGTCATAAGATGAGGAGTTGATGTTCGGCTACTTTGGTATGTTGCCTGCGGTCATGTATGATTCGGCTTTAAGGGACATTACTGGGAAAGCGGTCAATTTCAAATTGAATGATATGAGGGTGAAGGGAAGATCATCTAGTTCTACATCTCTGCTCTATATTCACTGTCGACAACTCACATCGCTCTTCAAAGGATGCTGATTGGGTGTGAATATAATGCGGGACCTAGGAGAGTCAAACATGCTCTTTGAGGGATTAGAGATGTTTTTTGGACTGATGTAGCTAGATTGGTCTGGGTACATGAGACACTATTTCTGTTCTTTTTGGGTTGATGTCTTTATACTGACTCATATTGAGTTTCTAGTATAGAGCTCCCACATGCAGGTGTTCTCAGCGGTCGCACGGGGCATTGGCTAGTATGAGATTGTTGTTTTTGGGGAGATTGAGATAGAGTTGTGGCAGTGTCATGCCAACTCATGTGCGAGTGGGAGATGTTAGAAATGGGCGCCCATGTGGCATGACCATTTAACATTTGAATTTGAATCTTAACCAAATGGGTTTTGAATTTGAATTCAAACCTGTTTAGGATAACCACTCAGGTATAGATATTATCTCCATTAACTGATATGGATAGATAATAATAACATTATATATCTGATATATGGGTTATAGGAGATTAAGAGATACACAGACTCTCTCCTAAAGAAAAGAACGTATGTTTTGATCTTTTTCCCATATACTGTCTCTCTCCCAAAAACAACGATCAAAGCCATTTGCACTGTGGATTGTGTGGGTGATATTCAACACTGTAATATCACCCCATTGCTGGGTTGATTGACAAGAGTAAGGAAGCACGTGATTTACCCAGAGATCCTTCAATTCAGACTCTGTATCTGAAAGGTATGACCACTACCGCTGCGTCATTAATTGTTTACATATAATAAGTTATATAAGTTTGACATAATTATATTGGATACTGTTAAAATTTTTAATTCATACAATTTATGGTTTCATTTTCATTAATAATTTATTAGTTATATGAATTAAAAAAATAATATTATCACTGAAATGTAAATTCTATCATGTTAGGGGCTTTGCTTCACCTACATTAAACTGTGACTTATTGTGAATTATTCAAAGGAGATCGATGCAATTATATTAAACTGTGAGACGTATTGTATATTCTTTATATCTCAAATGAGGTGAATATAATTTTCCTTTATATTTTAGCATAATTTTATTGTTTTTGATTTTTTGACTTTTTTATTTTATTTTATTTTATTTTTACTCAAACAAAACTTAAGTGGTGTTGGAATATTTTCATAATATATTTATATAATTTAAATATATAACATAGTTATATGAATTTTTAAAGAATGTGACTTTTGGATTTAAATCATGGGGTACCATTGAATTTAAACTAGAACATATGACTCTTGGATTTAAAGGGTGTCACTTTTGAATCTAAATGACAACACTTTTGATCTAAGGAACATAAACTCATGCTTATATAAAGGCGGAATTGGTTAGCAATTATATAGAAGAAATCCATACGACATCCATAGAACATCCATTAAATTTTTCTCAATGATTCATATTGTTATTTTCACTGCAAGACAATCCAGTTTTAGTAGCGTTTTTTTATTGCAGCGACTTGAAAAATGTTGCTATAGATGGGCTCTTGTAGCAGTTATTAACCACAACTAAAAATAGCATTTTTAGTAACATTCTTTTCCTAAAATGATGCCATATATTTTTTTATAGTAACAGTTTGACCTCAACTGTTACAAAAAGCCAAGCAAGGCCCACCAAATGAAATTCTCATTTGGCGCGAAATCTGATTTTTTTTTTTTTCATAAATAACATATTAGAATTTCAATCTCCAAATAAATAAATAAATAACCGGTTCAATTCATTGATTACAATTTGTGCCCTAGTCTATTAACACTTCTTTTGCGAAGTATCAAAGCCTTCGTTTATCCTCCACCACAACATGTTGACAATGCCAAGCCACAACACCACTGTGATTTCAAGGTTAGTCTGCTCTCTCAGTTTCTCTTTCTCTATCTCCTTCTTTCTTCTGGTCTCTCAGTTTCTTTCTCTACCCCTCTCTGTTTCTTTTACTGTCTCGATTTTTCTTTCTCACTCATTGTCTTCGAACAAGTTTGGGCCCATGGAATTCACTGTTAAGATGAGATACTTGCCATTCCATGCATTGCTTCTAATATCTCCAAAGCTTCTCTACTTTGAAGGATTTCATGAACATCTTGAATGATTTTGATTTAGGAAAATAATTTAGAAAATAGATTGATTAACATGTTCTGTATACTGATTATGATATTCACACACACACACACACACACACACATATTGATCATCTATGATATTCATATTTTAACCAATATAATTAGTGAAGTGAATGGATTGTTGTTGATGCTACATAGTAAAATCTCATGTTTGAGGAATCATTATGTATGCTAGATATTTGATAAAATGCCACAATGGAGTAATAGTGCCTACCTTTTTGCTGGAGAAAAGACAAACTAAATGGGGACTAGGCTTGTAGAGTAGTAGGTAGAGCAAAGTATTTCTAGGGAAAATGCCCTATAATTTGTTGTTCAATATTGAAATGATCGGAGAAAGAGTGGAATTTGAGAGAAAATATACACTGCCTAGATATTTTTCCCTTTTGATAATAGGGTCAAGGAATAACAAGTAAACTGGCATATGAGAGCGAGAAGTTGCATAGCCAATATCATGATTTCTAGAAAGGTGGTATGCTTAGGTGTTTGTACTTCTTTCAAGCATACTCAGGCTAAAAATATGCTTAAAACGACTCAAAGATTCCTGCCATCTATTAAACCATATCAATGGCTTCCATAGTAGAAAACTAGTAATAGCAGTGCTTGCGAAAATAATTGAGATTAATCAACCTTGTAGGGAAGTAGATTGTATAGCATTAAATTTGGCACAAGTAAACTCTAGGATAAGAAGAAAGAGACATTGAAAGTAAATAAAGCAACATGAGCATAATATTTGAATGTTACAAAAAGATAATAGTTACTGACGAAAATTCCAATATCCAGTGCAAAAACAACAACCTAACTTTCCAATCACACTCAACCACTAAAATGCAATGCTATGTCTTTTAGTTGTTTGCCCCTAGTTTTAAAAAAATAAATATCCAATGTTTGAAAAACATAAAATAGCTTTTAAGATTAACATGGTTTGTATTCTGATTATGATATTCACACGCTCACACAGACACACACAGACACACACATATTTGATTGTCAATGATATTCATATTTTAACCAATATAATTAGTGAAGTTAATGGATTGTTGTTGATGCTACACGATAAAATGTCATTCTTGAGGAATCATTTTGTATGCTAGATATTTGATAAAATGCCACAATGGAGTAATAGTGCCTACCATTTTGTTTAATGGTTTGTTCTTTTTTTTTTTTTGGTTAAGAAAATTGTTATCAATGAATTTAATGCATAGTTTGTAATGTTTTGTTGGCTTAGTAATATGATTACAGAAAATTGTTGAATCTTTTTATTATCATTGCTTATTGATTATGAAAGCGGCATGCATTGAACCATGATAGAAATAAATAAAGATGCAAGTTTTCTGTGCAGTAATTCGGATTTACAACATTATCAACTTGAGTTTATGTGAAATTATTAATGTTGTCTCATAGGGAACACTGCCTTTTTGGAATTTGGATCTTTTTGACTCTGCAAAGATCAAGTGGAACCCTTGTTGGTCTACTTTACCTAAAAATTTTCACACTCTTACACAAAGATATATATATATATAGAGGCATGTGTTTGATGGATGCCTCTGAAATCACAATGAGCACAACTTTTCATTTATGTGATGTGTGTGTACATTGATTAAAGACTAAAAAAAGAAAAAAAAAAAACATTTGGAAGGTCATTTAGACTATTGGATTAGATGGGAAGAATGCTCAAGGCAGGCCTGATATTGTACGATGAGTACTATCACTAGCTGTTATATTAGATATTGGACCCATGACCTGAGGACATTCAAATCTGGGATCCAAGGTTAATTACACTGCACGTTGTCTTCTTGAATTTTATTTTATTTTACTTTTTGTGTTGAGAGAGAGCACCTTTTAAATGAACCACATATGCTTCAAGCAGTTTTTGGGGTTTATACAAGGGATGAGGATCCTTTACTGTGATTTATCATTATACTTTTTATTATAGCAACACATGTTAGCAACACATCATTATACTTTTTAGCTAATAATTAACTTGAACTCTCTCTCTCTCTTTGAGATTGATCATTGATGCTCATCTTGAGCCCAGATCTATAGATTTTTTTTTCTTCTTTTTTTTGTGCTGAGAAATTAATTTTTATGACTCAAACCTATACCATATGGTGATGAGGCAGATGAGCACTTGCCATCTCGCCAAGTCATGAAGTGTGTATATATATCCATTATGTATTCTAATGGATAGGTATGTGACCTTCAAACTTTATATATGATATTAATGTGAATGTGTTGCATGGCTAACAAGGAAGGTTTTTTTTATTTTTTTTTAGAAAACAAAATTTCAAACATTTTAAACTTAAAAATCAGTCATATGACTAAAACTTGGTTTATTTGCAAGTCTGATGTATTGCCATACATAAAAGATCAAGAAATCACCATAGTGTGTTCTATTCTTTATTTTCAAAGATGACCCTTCGTGTAGGTGTTGCTCCTCCAAAAAAACGTGTTACATTAAACATAATCCTCTTATAAAATAGTTCAGTTTTTGTAAAAAACAATATAGGGAGGTCATACAAAAACAGTGCCTACCGTTTTATATGTTGTACTAGACTACACTGCCATTTTGTGTTTTCTACATTAACCTTATTTTTCCTGTTTATTTATCAAAAAAAAAAAAAAAAAAAACAATACTTATCCTGTTTGCGCATATAACTTTTTACCTTATCTAATTAGCTTGTTTCAATGGTTTTGAATCAGCCAATCATAGCATTGTCTTTAGGTTCAGTTCAGAACCTCGTGCTTCTTTGACTAATGCATTCCTTCATGCCTTTTTACTTTTTTTTTTTATAAAGAAAATTGTTGTCTACACATCTTTGTAATGCTGCTTCCCATCAATTGGGAGTCTTTTCAGCCACTTGTAACTCAACCTGCATCTGAGACACATCCTCTGCATCACAGCTGCTTTGAGGGAGTCATCATCTAATATGTCTTCACTGGAGTCATCCCTTTGCCCTGCAAAGTTTTGTCCACTGGCTGATGATCCTCTCATGTCTTTCTTGTATACAGTCTGGCTAGCAACATCCATTTGCACATTTACCTCTTCCAATTCCTTTAATGAGAGGTTCTAGAAATTTGGTATGCCAACATTAGCTGGTGCCTCTCCGATTTTTGGAAATGGATTGGTGTCAATTCCTATAGCCTTTTCTATCTTGGTTGGGAATTTTAGCCTTCCCTTCCAAATTTGTTCTTGGATCCTATCTCGAAAAATAATGCAGTTTTTAGTTGAGTTAGACCAAGAATTATGCCATTTACAGTACATTTTTCCTTTGAGTTCTTCAGAAGTTGGAATTTTAACTCCCTTAGGAAACTTTAAGAAATGTACTACAAGCAAGTGATCAAAAATGTCATCTACTTTTGTTATGTCAAAAGAATACTTCCTATGAAGGTTTTTCTTTTTGAACTGCTGGTTAATTATTGTATTTTTTTGAATTAATGCTTCACAAGTCCTAAATTCTTTTCCTATGATCTCTGTTGCATCAATTTCATAATTAGGGTCCTTACAATAGGCTTTGTAAGACACATTGTTTCGATCTTGTTCTTTTTCGAGCATAGTCTCATATCTAGACACTTTATAAGTCAATTCTACTATGTCTCGAAACTCAGTTGAATCAAATTTCTTTCGAAACCTGAACTCTAACCCATTTTGAGCCAATCTTAAAAATTCAAGCTCAGGTAGAATGACCCTACACTTGTTTCGTGCCCTTTTGAATCAGGCAATAAACCGAGCAGTCTTCTCATCAGGCCTTTGGCTCAATCTTGCCAAGTCTACTATAGAAACTTCAGGTTCTGTTTGGAAAAACTGGGCGATAAACACTTCTTCCATTTGTTGCCAAGTATGGACAGAGCTAGGTGTAAGGTTTATATACCATGCGAAGGCTGCCCCAGTTAAAGAATTTGGAAACAGTCTCAATTTCATGTAGTCATTATTAGCAAACTCACCACACTGGCCTGTAAACCTGGCAATGTGTTCTACTGTGGACTGGTTTCCATTTCCATAAAAAAGAGTAAAGTCTGGCATTCTAAACCCTCTTGGGTATTCATGCGCCCTATCTACTCACTCTGGGTAAGGCTTTCTACATACAGGAGTTTGGACCCCTCAAGCCATGGGTCCACATATCTCTCTAACGATATCAGTAATTTGGTCCATGGGAACCATGTTTTGTGTTGGTTGGATCACCACTGGAGGGGGAAACACAGGGTTTGGAGGAACTTCATGTGCCTAAAGGCCTCTTGGTCTACACTAAGGTACATTTGGTTGCACCGATTGCTGTTGAGGGTGTGGCTGGCTTCTTGGGGCCTGCCCTGCAAAAGGTGTTATAGGAGGAAGAACAGGTGTTGTTTCTCTTCCAACAGCAGAAAATCCTTCCAAGCCCCCGGGTGTAAATTCAAACATGGGATTGATGAACATGCGTGCACTAGGCATGGTTTCGAACATGGGATTCAAAATCACCCTCATGCCATTTCTCTGTGGCATTCCAAACCCACCAATTTGCATGGTTTCGCTGGTGGTTAATGGTACATTTTGGTTTATCATTGGTCTTGGAGGAGCTTTGTAACGCCCTCAAAATTAAACCCATTAAATATAAAACAAGACATGCATTATTAAAAGAAAACATTATATTATTTCAATCATCAGAGCACTACGAAATAAAAACATCATAATATTTGCCTTAAAGGCTTACATCTTGCCAAGTCAATGCTTGGACACAAAACATGAGTTCTAACTCAAAACAAGTAAAGCCCTAGGCTTGAATTACATATAACTCAAATAAAGCAAATAAAGTAAAGCAAGTCCTCGAGAGTCCAAATCCTCACAAGCTAAGTCCTTGGAGGTAGTGAACCACCTGAACCTGAAAATAAAGTTCCCATATAGGGTGAGCCACAGCCCAGTAGAGAAATACTAAACCAAGCATAAGAATTAACTAAAGCAGTAGTACCCAATACATGGTTAATACAAAATATTCAATTTACAATATTATGACACCAATGTCTACGTTGTCTATGACATATGGTCTATGACACCTTTTACTTTCCATTTACACAGACATGGCTCAGAACCTGGCCAAACAACTCAACAAGGATAACAAATCAGGTTAAACCTTTCTTATAACATAATAAACACACATGCTGGATCAAATCCACTTCCATTCTTCTCAACTGACACACATGGTGGTGATGTATCATATCAACAACGAATAGAAATATTTCTATTATCAATAAGCACGCACATATGTGATGCTACTGGAGTCCATCCCCTATCTCCTCCCAACAAATCCGGTTTAGAGGTCCATCCCCTATCTTCCCCTAAACCGTGGAGTTCATCCCCTATCTCCTCCAAACAACATGCACATGCAATGAAACACACAATTGCCATATACAACACATAATCAATACAAGTAATGTTACAGATAATTCAACAACAACATAAGTGACTTAATTCCAGTTATACCTAAGCCGCATGCAAGGTCTACAACAATCAATGGCTATCCTCCACCGATAGCCCAAAACAATTATTTCTAAACAAGAAATAAATATAACAACACAAATAATTTCAACTTCACAGATGAGTGATTAAATATCCAACTACGTCAATTTATCTCATAATTCCCCAATTTCATAAATTAAACCCAATATTATAATCTTCCCTTAAATTAGTTATATAAATTAATCTATGACAAACCCTAAGGTTTCAACCAAAATTACCAAACCACCCCCACATACCAAAATACCACCACTTAGGATTAAAACGTATAAATGGAGTAGGAAATCCCTACCTCGAAGAAATAACTCAAAAGAAGAAGATGAAGATGATGCCCAAAACTCCAAAGTGCTCCAAACCCACAATTTCTCAGATTAAAATGTAGCCCTCACTCTCCTTTACCTTTTTAATGAAGGAACAAGGGTAGATACACACTCTAAATAGATCAATTCTAAGAGAGAAGATGAGTTGGGAGAGAGAGAACTCGTAACCTAGGGTTTTGTAAACTGAAAAATGGCTGTTTTAAAACACGCCGCTACGTATTTAAACTTGATAGTCCGCCGAAAGCACAACACACCGCCGGCGTAAAGAACAAAACAAGGTCCGCTCGCGCGCCATGATAACCGCTCGAGCGTAGATCTCTCACCTGCAGAAGTTTTGCAGGGACCAAAAAAATGCTGGAAGGGTGTAAACCCCGCTCGAGCGTAGGAATGTCCGCTCGAGCGGAAAGGCTAAAAACTGGGCAACTAACAGCCAGACCAAGGCTCAACCCAATTGTTCGAAACACGCCTAACGCATCCTAAAACTCGACCAAATAGAATTAAAGGATGACAACAACAACAATATGACAACGGAATCCACGGAATATAAGTCCGGATATAATAATCAAATGGGAAAAGCCCGGGTCGCTATAAGCTTCATACCATGATTGAGGCACAGGTGATTGCCTTTCATGGTTTTGACTACTAGTTTGACCATTATTATGTCTATTATTTTTCTATAGGCAGTTTATCTCGAGCCAATCTTTGTGTATTTTCTTCGCCCTGCCTTATGGCAGTTGGTTGATGAGAATCCATTCGATCCAAAATGGATGTTGCCCATCTTTCCATTGTATACATTAACTGTTGACCCATAGCATCTACCAAACCTCCCAATGGATTCATTGGTTCGGTAGAAGGAACAGTGGATGGTTTAGTTCCATAGCTATAGCGACCCCGGTCTTTTTCCCATTTGATTGTTGTATCCGGACTTAGTTTCCGTGGATTCTGTTGTTTTATATTTGTTGTTGTCGTCCTTTCATTCCTTATTTTTGAGTTATAGGATGTTTTGGGTAGGTTTGTTACAGGTTGGGAGTGTTTGGGAGCAAAGGGTTGTTGCCCAGAATTTTGGTCCTTTGCTCGAGCGAGCAGTTAGTCGCTCGAGTGAGCTAATTGTTTTTGGTGCTTCGCTCAATCCAGGGTTTCTTTGATCGAGCGAGCAATTGCGTCTAGTATAGACCTGAGAGCTGTATTTGTTGGCTCGAGCGAGCTTTCCTTCGCTCGAGCGAGTTTCGAGTCCTTCGCTCGAGCGAGCATTCTGTCGCTCGAGTGTGCTTCTGGGTTGCAGACCTGAAGCATCGTATTGTTGGCTCGAGCGAGCTTTCCTTCGCTTGAGCGAGTATCCTTTGTGTCTGGTCGCTCGAGCGACCACTTCTTCGTTCGAGCGAGCCTGTTTTATTTAAATAGGCAGCAGCAGTTTTTAAAACATTTTTTTAGCATCTTTTTGATTTCAGAACCCTAGGGACGTTTTCTCTCTCCTTCCACTCACCTTCTCTCTTAGGTTTGATCTATTTAGAGTATGTTTCTACACTAGATCCTTTATTAAAAAGATAAAGTGAATCGAGGGCTTCCTTTTAATCTGAACAATCTTGGGTTTGGAGCACTTTGGATTTTTGTCATCTTCTCCATTCGGGTTCTTCGCTTCGAGGTAGGGATTTCCTACTCCATATTATAGATTTTGTCCTAAGTTCTAGTATTTTGATATGTTGGGAGTTGTTTGGTAATTTTGGGAAAAACCCTAGTGGTTGAAATAAATTAATTTGCTTAATTAATTTAGGAAAAAATGTGGAATTGAGTTTAATTCAAGGAATTGGGGAATTTAGTGATTCAATGGTGTAGCTGGTTAGTTTAAGTACTCACCTATGAAAATGTTAAATTTACATTTGTTGATACATTTATTTCCTATTTAGAAATAACTGTTTTGGGCTATCGGTGGAGGATAGTCGCGATTGTTGTAGACATTGCATGTGGATTAGGGAAAACTGAAACTAATCACATTGGTTAAGTCATTGATTTTGACTATTGAATTAATACAGAAAATACGTGTATTGATTGTGTGTTGCATATGCATTTTGTTTGGGAGGAGATAGGGGATGTACTCCACGGTTTAGGGGAAGATAGGGATGGACCTCTAAACCGGATTTTGTTTGGGAGGAGATAGGGGATGGACTCCATTAGCATCACTATATGTGTGCTTATTGATTTGAAGTGTTTTTACATGTTGTTGATACAGCACTAAAATGTGTATCAATCAGAAGTATGGAAGTGTTTTGATATGAGCCTTTGACTCATTTATTTTGTTGATATTGGAAGAAATGTTATTGTGATATATAGGCATCATGATATAAATGGAAAGTTGAATAAATATTGGAAAGTGAAACGTGTCATAGACATTAGTGTCATGAAACTGTATGTTGGTGAAATGAATAGTTGTGTTAACCATCTATTGAATGCTATTGCTTTATTCAATGCTTATATTTGGTTTAGTATATTTCTACTGGGCTGTGGCTCACCCTATATGGGAATATCATTTTCAGGTTCAAGTGATGTACTACCTCCAAGGACTTAGCTTGGATGGATTTGGAGTTGAAGACTCTGTTTAGATTAGTTGTTCATTTCGTTTTATTTTGATGTTACATGTAAACTCAAGCCTAGGGCTTAATGTGTAAATGAGTTAGTACTCATACTTTTGTGTCCAAGTGGTGGCTTGGAAAGATGTAAGCCCGTATGGCATTTACTTTCATTATTACATGTAATGTTTTTTATTAAGGTTACTCTGATGAATGAAATAATGTTTTGTTTTCTTATAACGTTGCATGTTAATAATATATATTATGGGTTTAATTTTGAGGGCGTTACAATGGCCTTGTCCAATGTTTTGGACATGTGTTCACTACAACAAAAAAGGGTTTTTATGGCGCGCAATGCACATCGTAAAAACCCTTTTATGACGTGCAGCATGCGTCATATTATGACCAGTCATGGAAAGCCATTCACTTTCAACGACATGCTTCGTACGCTGTTAAAAACTATTTAATGGCAGATTTTGTGCGTTATCGTTATTTTTTCTACGACATGCTATAGTATGCCGTTAAAAACTATTTAATGGAAGATTTGGTACGCCGTCGTTACTTTTTCTATGACTACTTTTGCACGTCGTTAATTGGTGAGACAAATAACGACGCTGATTGTGCGCCGTAAAATATGTAATACAACGACTTATTTGGCCTGTTTGGTAGAGCTGTGGGAAAGTGCTTATAGCTTATACCTTAATAGCTTATAACTTATAACTGTGAACATAAGCTGATTTCTGACTTATAAATTAAGCTTCTCCTGCCCCATTCATAGAATAAATTGATTTCTGACTTACAAAAAGCTATAAGATGTATTGTTAAGCTAAACCAAACACATCAAAATAGCTTAAATTAAGCTGAAAGCTTAAATAAGCTGAAATTAAGCTGTACCAAACAGGGCCATTATGCCTGCCGTAGAATATGCAGTTTTTTTTATTATTATTTTTAAATTCAGTAGGTTCTATTTAACCAATTTTGTATAATCTAACAAATTTTACAAACAAACATCACAAAACATCAATCAACCACCAAAATATTGTTTGAAACATCAAAAAGAAACTATATCCATAAATTATAAACATTCAACAATTGTCTATACATTCTAAACATTCGAAAACTATATCCTTAAGTTCTAAACTCTACAAAAGTTTAAACCATCCAAAACTATGCATATCTAACTTTGTAAACATATCGACAACTATTAAGAGATTATCTAAAACTATAGACAACAGTTCCTATAGCAATTGTAGTTGCAGCTGTAGCAAATCCATTTACTCCTATCACAGGGATGAGGGTGTCAAATGTATGTGTTAAGACACCCAAACCCGCGGCAATAGCTGGGGCAACTAATCCTATTGCATTTATTGTCTGCATGACAAAGGAAACTTCACATAAGTACAAAAACCAACAACTCAGGGACAAAAATATTTTTTGAGGTATCAAAAAATGATCAAGAAATTTTAAAACATCAACAAAATATTTTCAAAATTAATAAGATAATTCAATGACCCCATAAAAGCAATGTCATAATGAAAATTAGAAAAAATTCAAGATCTCAATAGTCTTAATGCATACGCAAATAAAATCCACATGATGCAAAACTTTGTTTTTTTTCATACCTTAAATGAAGTTAGCTTTTTGTTGCAATGTTTCTAGAGGAAAATGAGTAGGAATCTTCAAACAAACCATTAAGACATTCAGATAAGGATAACTCTTTCATCCTCAATATTCATGCTTAAATATTAGTTGGAATCAACTCCTCAACACCACTAATGACATCCTTTCCATGCACTTTGAAAGGATTTTGATGTAAAGTAATATACTCCCTCTCTACATCTGGCAACTTTAAATCACAAAGCTCCATCTACTATAAAAATCTGCCTAACTAAGTGGCCAGCATATCTTTCTAACAATTGGATTCATAGATTAGGAAAATAGCATAAATGAAAACACTACTTCCATGACTACTAAAAATATCATAAAATTTACAACTCAGGCAATGTATGTATGGTATAGTACTAGCTTCTAGTTATATTAGCAAATTATTATAGAAAGTATATACCAATTTACTAATTTAATAGTGCCATACCATGTTATTGGCAATTGCTAGAGTGTGTGAAAGCCTGACAGAGAACTGACATGAAGATGAAATCTCTTTCTATGAGAAAAGGTCAAAAGAGTCAGCTTCGATTGTTTTTCATCAAGAGTTCTAACAGAATAAAAGCAACATCCAGCCTAAGAAAAAAATAATAAGCTTTTTCCCACCCCATCAAAAATAAGAGCTAAAATACTTGAAGGATAAAGAAGTACCAGGTTAAAGGAGATACCACTTCCATAGTGTCATTCCCAAGATCCTTTCCACCCATAGAGAGAGCGTTCATACATACCTACACAATCATCTCAGTCGATAGTAGAACATTGAAAGAGTTAACATACAAATAATCTAACAAATTTGAATTGTTAGAAGAAAATAACAGCAGAATCTTCAAGCATTCTAGTTTCAAAGATGCATCCAATTTGAAAGTCACTTCAATGGAGAACTAGAGAGCAATTATACACCGAACTAGAAAAATAGATTATGACATCAATGTGGTAGAAGTAGGGCAACTATCAACATGAAAACACAACGCAGTGTTCAATAACAAAGAAGAGAACACTACAAGACTACAAGTACTTTAAAAGAATTCCAGATATATAATTTACTCCCTAAATGAAGTACAAAAATGAAGAACCTATACCATGTAGGTGTTTTTATCCTCCATCACATTGAACTTTCTAAGAGCAGAACTGATGCATTTGTTATGACATTTCTCTGTGGTCAGCCAAAAATGATGAGTGGCCTGAAAAGAGATATTAAACCCCAAGAGAAAAAGTACATAAGATGACAAGAAAATATGAATCTCTCATTTGAAACTCTTGCCAATATGAATCTTAGCATACTTTAACTATCCAAGACATTGTCTAATCATCATTGTTAGGAGGTAAACAATAAAGCAGATTTATTTATCAAAAAAAATAAAAAATAAAAATAAAGCAGTTTTACTTGAATCTCAAAGTATTTCTACTCTTCTAAGAATAATTCAGTTTCGGATAAATATTGTCTGCAGAACATTGGTCCTGTTTTAACTTTTGTACTAGTTGAATCTAAATAAAGAAGGGAAAGAATAATTGTGAGATTGGAACCTTGGAATACCTGGTAGAGAGCTAACTCGTAAGATTGAACAGCCTCCTCAAATGTACAAAGGGAAGAGTCATCCCATACCAATGTTGCAGCTAAATTAGATATACCTTCAAGTTCATCTAACTCAATTTGTTGAAAAATATTCTCATTTCAATATACATGTGCAGAGCAGCTCTCCACTAAGGAACAAAAAAACAAACACACAACCCAACAGAATATAAATCCCAATTCTTTGCTAAAATGAAAAGGACATATACTAAAACACAGATGTAAACTAGTTTCAATGGATAATAATAGACATGGTATGGAAAAGAAGAAATGCAAGTACATGACAGTAACAAGAATAAATGTGGAAACAGAATGTAAGGTTACCTCAGGTATAAAAAGGTAAAATGAACCTCTTGTGTTCTTCATGGAAGATGACTATATCAAAATCAACATCTATAAAACCATAAGCCCTTACAAGTGTTGAATCTAGTGAGGGATATCTGTAAAAAACCAAACAGGGGTTCATAAACTCATTAGCATAAAAGTTGAAATACCTACTGATGTATCCATAATATTATCAACAGTGCACCTTCTCAGAAAAGATCATCCAAAATTGGTGCTTACAACATGCATGGGTGACAAATCATGCACTTGCTCAGAGGGACCATGGCTCTGAAATCTAAATCTCATGAAAAAAACTTTGCTGAGTGCATTACTTTTGACCATTATTGAACCATACCAAGCATGAAAAATTTAAGTTCATGTTGTTTAAATGCATATTATTCACTAGAAAGTGCTAAATATGGGTACGTCAAATGTACCCATGCATGCACATCTACATAAGATCAGCCCAAGAGGTTTTAGATCGAATTGGTGAGGTAGCTTACAGACTTGCCCTACCACCTTCACTAGTTGGAGTTCATAATGTTTTTCATGTCTCAATGTTAAGGAAGTATATACCGGATCCTAGTCATGTGATTGATCATGCACCGTTGCAGTTTAAGGAGGATTTGACATATGAGGAACACCCTATACAAATTGTTGATAGGAAGGAACATGTTTTGAGACGCCGAGTCATTCACTATGTTAAGGTTCAATGGAGTAATCACTCGGAAAGAGAAGCTACTTGGGAACTTGAGGATGAAATGAGACAAAAGTATCCACAACTTTTTGAGACTCCAGGTATGTCAAATTTCGAGGATGAAATTTCTTTTAAGTGGGGAAGAATGTAAAATCCCAATTTTTATGTGTAGAATTATTTTTGGATAAAGTAATAGTTAAATTAATTTATATGGGTCATTTAGTACTATCAAGGAATTAGTTATGAGGTGGCTTTTTTTAATTTTTATTACTTAGATGGTTAAGCTTGTAATTTTGGGAGATTGGGTTATAGGCCCACTTGGGCTTTAGGTCTTGGAAACATAGAAGCACAAACAAATAGAGGTATTGATGTTGTGGCTACTGCGGCAGATCTAGGAGTAGAGAAAAAAAAAAAAAAAAAAAAAAAAAAAAAAAAAAAAAAAAAAAAAAAAGAGAGAGAGAAGAAGAAGAAGAAAAGAAAAGAAAGAAGATTCATAGATTGGTGATTTTTATCTAATCATCTCTTAGAGGTAAGATTTTTTTTATGGTACTCCTAACTATTCCTTTCTACAAGTATCTGGTATGTGGTTTGGGTGTGTGTGTTTGGGTCTGATATGTGATAAGTAATCCTATTGGCTTTGACTTCTAACAACTATGGGTTTATATATGTAAAGAAAAAAATAACAATAGAATAGATGAAGTCTTGAGGATTGAGGAAGCTGTATTTTGGGGTTTTGGATTTTACTTGTAGACTATATTATTAGATTATTATATTATAAAGAAAAGAATGATAGATGCATCATGGTGATCAATAATAATTGTTTATGTGGTATAATATTTAATTAGGTTTGTGTGATTGAAGTGGTGGAGCTGGGTGTTTAGAGTTAGTATTGAAATATTATTTTAAGCGTTTGAGGTAAGTAACCCTCTATCACTGTTGGTTTATTTTTATTCCTATCGAATCGTTTAAAATCATAAATATTTATTTATAACTTTTCTGTTCTCTTAAAATAAAATATGGGTCAGGTATAAAACAACATCGAATATTATTATGAAAATTATTTGAATATTTGGTGAAACTATTTTGAAAATTGTACTAAACGTTTATTCTGAAAATATCGAATGTTTTATTTAAAATTTGTGTATTGTTTGAATTTTTGAACATCACTCTAGACTGACTATGATTTGGACCCAAGCCAATGGGGGTTATTTATTGGCACAGAAACTAGTTTCTTTTGGGGCTTTACCACCGGCCTATGTGTGGTTCTGGGCCTTGTCACGGGCTAAGTGACCGTAGTCATTAAGACTTGGGTTTTGTGAATCAAATCATTGAACCATCTGAATATCGAATCATCGATTTGAACAATGAATTACTTTGAATTATCTTGTTGGCTTTTCATTTAAAATGTATTGTACATTGTTTATTTTTAGTTATGAAACCATCTTACAAATAATTGTTCATTTATTGAACTGTAGAAAATTTATATTTATTGATTATCGATTTATTTACTATTTTTTTTTAATACTTGATCCAGATGGCAGTGATGGTTGGTTATTTACTGGGCTATCTAGCTTACCCTTTTTTTTTTTTTTCCAGATTTTGAAGAGTAGAGCTGCGCGGGGGGTTTTTTTTTTTTTTTTTTTTTTTTTTTTTACATATGGGAGTGCTGAGAGTAGGACTATGAATAAAGTATTTGGATTATTGTTTTGTTAATGGATTTTATTAGTGGACTTGGTGGATAATTTCATATGATAAGAATAATCAATTTTTATGAATTTTAGCATTATGATAATTAAGGATTTAATTGGAGTATTTTACATTGTTGGTTATGTGTTAGACGCTTAGCCTTGCATGCTCACTTAAATAAGTGTGCGGCGTTGTCACGGAGCTTGAGGCGTGACACTTACTTTATAGCTATCAATATGAAATTCAGAATACTTTTGTTGACCACAAAGCCTCGTGCCAATCTTATGACCTTGTAAGTTCAAAAAATAAAAAATAAAAAATAAAAAAATCTCATGACCTTGTAATCATTGGTTTTGGGGTCAAAACCAAACCCATAATCTAATGACCTTGTTATTTTATTTTATATTATATTTTGCCACACATTAATAAAATGCCCATCGTAAAAATAAAATAAAATAATCTTCAACAAATTATTTTACATTATATCACATAAAATTACTTATTGAATTATAAAAGATAAGTCATTGTACGGGACACTACAACATCTTTTGACTTTTTTAAAAACATTTTCTAAAACACACTCATTTTGGTTTGTTTTTATCAAGCTACTAGACATCCCGTTTGTGAATGGACTATTTTAATTAATTTTTTAATTTTTTTAAGAAAACAGCGCAAAAAAGTAGAGAAAGTAATATGACGACTTATATTAATTTTTTGGCCAAAAATCACTCTCCAAATGGGTTAGTATTGGGACAACCTTCACATATCAACATTATTGAAATTTATCTTATTTTAAGCATCTTTTTCTCGCCTTTAAATGCATGAGCTATTCAATAGGACTTTTTTTTTAAAAAAAAATTATTATTATTTGAAATTATTTTAAGGGTCAAAGTGAGAAAATCTGTTAGGTTGTATTTTTGATAATCTCGTTTGACAAAACTCTTTTCAGTTGTAATTTTGTTCAACTTTTATTTCAGTGAAGCTATGAGTTTTCAAATGCGAATTCAACCCGAACTGTGCCTTGCAGAGAAGTTTCAAAGGATAATTCTTTCATGTTTGCCACTTCGAAGTTGTTTGTCCGCTTGAGCGGCCGTTTATGCGCTTGAGCGGAGAATGTTTGGTTCCAGAAGTTTGAACTATCTGCAAAAGTACTGGAAGTTGGGATTTTATGCTCGAGCGAACTTTCCTGTGCTCAAGCGTGGTCCGCTCAAGTGGTTATTCTTGTGCTCGAGCGGAGATCGCGGAACAGTTTGCTATTGTAACAACCCCCGTCCGTAATTAGCCACTAATCTGTATTTAATGATGTTAATGTGGGGATTAAAATAAATTATGTCTTTATTCTTCATTTTGTATGATTTTGGCTTTCTATCTATTACTTATAGAAATGTCTGTTTGGAATTTCACTTTAATATGTAAATTGAAAGCCTTATCGACACCCGAAACCGAAATTGACTACACTGATGTGTTATTTGGAATTTTTAGAACCATATGGCAAATTTTATTAAAAATTGATTCAGTCTGATTCGTTAAATTGCGTTTGGCAAGTCTTATATTCTAATTAATGTATTTTAGCACCATAGCTATATATGTAACCCTTAAGCTCATTTTTTTAGCTCCATTCTTTTACGTCTTAGTGCCAAAATCTGAAAATTCATTTTAGAGAGAGAGAGAGAGAGAGAGTGCAATTCTAGAGAGAGATAAGAAGAGATTAAGGAGAAATTGAAGGCTATAGCTTGAATTGATCAAAGATTGTGCAAGTACCTAGCTAATTGAAGACTCTAAGTAAGGATTTAAGACTTAATTATGACTTTTAACCATCAAGTAGATCATTTCAAGAAGAATTTGGGGTTATGTACAAGAGTTGGACCAAAGATGACGAATTTAGAGTTAATTCATACATGCATGCTTAGTTTAGTTTAATTTCATCATTTTGAACATGATTCATATCATCCATGTTTGAATTATCATGTTTTGAACCTTGAATTCATACTTTGAAAAGGAATTTCTTACATGCATGTAGCTTATGAGCTCAATTTACAAGTTTCATGAGTTTTGGAGCAAAGAGATTGAAAAGTTTTGCATACATGTACATTTTCTTACAAATTGAGCATGATTTCCATGAATCCTCTCTTGCATGTTTGAAATTCATCTTCATTTCGGGAAATCATCAAGTTTCAAGTTGTTTTGTGGTGTTTAATCATGTTTTGGGAAGCTCAAGACCAAGAAAACCCATGTATGTTGTGTTCATGAACATTCATCATGTTTTAAGTTGAAATTGTGAGTTTTTAACAAACACTTGGGCCATGATTTTATGAAATAATCCGTAATTCCTCATGTTTTACAAGTTTACTATGTTATCTCAAGTTTTAGGGCCCAAGAAGGTTGGAATTCGAGTTTTGAGCTCGTAGGTGCAATCTGAAAATTCCAAAATTTGCATCTACGCTCGAGCGTGGGAGTTCACGTTCTCGAGCGACCAATCTGAGTGCGTACACTCCGCTCGAGCGACCAAAAGTCCGCTCGAGCATGAATTGCAAGCTCCCAGAAGTTTCATGTCTTTTACAAATCGCTCGAGCGAAGGAATGTGCGCTCGAGCGTGGACCTTATTTTTAGAAATTTTGCCTAAGTGTTCCAAGGCATGTTTTGGCATCCTCATTGCAACTTAGGCATTCCTAAGCCTTAATTATGCCATAGTAATGAGGTTGTGGATTAGAAACACACTAAGAAAAGAATGTACTAAGTTTCAAGACTGTAAGTGTGTGTGTTTTAGGCTATGTGATAAGAAAGAATAAGAACCAATGTAATGAAAGCTAAGCCTTAATGGCCACTTGAATGTGTAATGATAAGACATGCTTGTGTTATGTATTTTTTGATTGTAGGTCAAGACTCGAAGATTGATTGACCGCTTACTGGAACCACTGTAAGTAATGTTATCGTAAAGATATGTTCATATGAATTATGTTCTAAATGAAATATGATAAATTCTGATTTCTGAAATGATATCTGTTTTCATGAACGAATATTCCATGTTTGAAATATATTATGGCATCCATAGATAGTCCCAAGTCATGGGGGACAGCATGAAAATGCGGGTCCATGACATACAAGTAATTACGAGATCTCGTTAGCCACTTCATTGTGGTGATATGTGTTTAATCGGTATCCGGAACCAATTACTCTAGTCGGAAGACATTCTGTGATGTGTTCTATGGGATGTACCATTATTATGTTATGATATGAAAATGATTATACTCTGGTCTGTTTTCTGCTTACGATATATTCGGATTTCATTCACTAACCCCTTTACCTTAATGTTATTTATTGGGCTTTAGCTCATCATGTGTATATATATGTATAGGTGAGCATTCTAGAGCTCGAGCCTGAAGGCTTTTGTCTGGATCTGTGTTCTGTTTTCAGCCAACCCTTGTGCCTCACGTGGAGGTTCCTGGAGTGTCTCAAGTGTTTAAGTTCTGTTGTTTCTGTATATAAGACTCGTTTGTTCTGTTGGCTGTACTTAAGATATTCTAATGTGTGTGGGTATAATGTATGAATGACTTTTGATTATGTATATAAAGTTTTAAATATTTCGTTTCATATAAGTCAACACAGCTCATTGGACAATTGTATTTATGTATTAGCTTCCGTTAGCCCCTTAATTTTGTTAATCTGTTCAGAAGCCTTCGGTAATCCAAGGATTACTGGCCGGTGATGATGCTAAACCTACAGGGGCGGGTTTGGGTCGTGACAGCTATAAAAGGTTCGGTTCAGTTAGATTTTAGGGTACGACTTCTAGATCTTCTTCTTGGATATAAGGGTTTATATATGGGGCTATTTTGCTACTTTTTTTTTATGTTTAATTGAGTGTTTAACTCATGATTTAAGAAGTATACATCAAAGAATTGTTTGTGTATTCTTGTAAAACCCAAGTTGTGTGTAGGATTATTTTATTGGATAGATTAGTAATTAAATTAATTTATATGGGTCATTTATTAATATCAAAGAATTAGTTATGAGATGGCATTATATTTCCTATTACTTAGATGGGTAATTTTGTAACTTTGAGAAATTAGGTTAATAAGCCCACCTATAAGTCTTGGAAAAACAAACAAAACAGAAAAAAGAAAAGAAAAAGAGAAGAGATGTTCAAGTGAGGCTGCAATAGGGATTGGAGGTAGCATGTTGGTGATTTTGAGACACCCATTGGTTAAGGTAAAATCTGTCTTCACTGTTAATTATTAAGTTTATGTTGAGGAATTTAACAATCAATGTATTAAGGGGATTTGGAAGATCTATAGGTGCCTACTTAGGTTTTGAGAATTGTGTGCAATGTGTAAGTGTAACTTTGGGTGGGTAATAGAAACAATGGAGTTTTGTATCATGGGTAAGGGTGTGTTTGGCTATAAAGTTGGGTTGAATGGTTTGATCTCTTGGATATTGAAGCAATACATTAATCTAATATAGTGGGGCTTTTGTGGGTGTATGTAACACGTAAAAATATTAAGTTATTTGAGGTTTTGTTTATTAGGTTTGTGTGATTAAAGTGGTGGAGCTGAGTGTTTGGAGTTGGTGTTGAAATATTGTTTTTAAGCGTTTGAGGTAAGTAACCCTCTATCACTGTTGGTTCATTTTTATTCCTATTAAATCGTTTAAAACTATAAATATTTATTTATAGCCTCCATGTTCTCTTAAAATAAAATATGGGTCAAGTATAAAACAATTTCGAATATTATTATGAAAATTATTTGAATATTTTGTGAAACTATTCTGAAAATTGTACTAAATGTTTATTCTGAAAATATCGAATATTTTATTGAAAAGTTGTGTATTGTTTGAATTTTGAACATCACTCTAGTCTGACTATGATTTGGACGCTAGCCAATGGGGGTTATTTGTTGGCACAGAAACTAGTTTCTTTTGGGGCTTTACCACCGGCCTATGTGTGGTTCTGGGCCTTGTCACGGGCTAAGTGACCGTAGTCACCAAGACTTGGGTTTTGTGAATTGCATCATTGAACCATCTGAATATCGAACCATCGATTTGAACAACGAATTACTTTGAATTTTCTTGTTGGCTTTTCATTTAAAATGTATTATACATTGTTTATTTTTAGCTATGAAACCATCTTACAAATAATTGTTCATTTATTGAACTGTAGAAAACTATTATTTTTATTGGTTATCGATTTATTTATTTATTTTTGTATACTTGATCCAGCTAGCAGTGATGGTTGGTTATTTACTGGGCTATCTAGCTTACCCTTATTTTTTTCGTGATTAAGAGTAGAGCTGCATGATTTTTTTTTTTACATGTGGGAGTGCTGAGAGTAGGACCATGATTTAAGTACTTGGATGATTGTTTTGTTAGTGGATTAAATTAGTGGACTTGGTGGACATTTTCATATAAGAACTATTTATTTTTATGAATTTTGGCATTATGACAATTAAGGATTTAATTTGAGTATTTTACATTGTGGGTTATGTGATTAGATTCTTAGCCTTGCACGCTGACCTATATGAGTGTGCGGCGTTGTCACGGAACTTGGGGCGTGACAATTCTATACAAAAGAGCACTACAAGAAATTTCACTTTTGGCGACTAAATTTTTAGTCGGCAAAAGTAGATTTTAGTCGCCGAAAATTTTGCCCGATTAAATATTTTGGTCGCCGGATTGGTCGCAGGAAGGTTGTCGGGGAAGGTATTGGCAACTAAAAAATATTTAGTTGCCAAAAGTCCTATAAATGGCGACTAATATTTTTAGTAGCCAAAAATAATATTTTAGTTGTCAAAAATCTTATTTTCTGCTACTAAAACTTTGGTCGCCAAAACTTGAAGTATCTACGGCAATGACCAAAGTTTTAGTCACCAAAGGGTTTTTTTTTCATCTTATTTTTTTTATTTCATTTTATTTTTTTTAGCTACTAAATTCTTAGTCGCCTAAAGTCTGCTTTTATTTTAGCTAACGAAATATTTAGTAGCCAAAAGTTTTTCTCCATTTTATTTTTATTTTTAGTACTAGATATTTAGTAGCCAAAAGTTTTTCTCCATTTTATTTTTATTTTTAGCTACTAACTATTTAGTCGCTAAAAATATTTACTTCATTTTTGGCTACTAATTGTTTAGTTGCCAAAAACATGATTTTATTTTATTTTTTAATTAATTTTTCCACAACATGTATATATTCCATACAACATGTATCATATATATAAATAAAACAATACATATATTATCATTCATTCCGCAATTTGCATCCATTTCACTTCCAACCATCCAAAAAGAAATAACTTTTAATGTCAAATTTCATACAAATTAAGTATATTCCAAGCTAAAATAATAATGTTATTCCATACAAAACAGAGAATCATACCAAAACTTGTCCTCCATATACAAATATATTCACTACCATGCCAAATATATTCCCTAAGGAAGATATCTTTATTGCTGTAAAGTGAGTTGATAACGATGTCCATAAGCCGAGACACCTCAGCCTGAAATTCAAACTTCTCTGCATTACTGTGGAGTGATCTCTTCGACAAGTTTCCCTAAACCATATAATTACGAAACACGTTAGAAAAACAAAAAAAAAAAAAAAAAAAAAAGGAGAAGAAAAATGGAGAAATGGAGACAGAGAGAGAGGAAGGTAAAGAATTAGAAAACTCCAATTCTCAAAGGAAAAATGTGCATACCTTCCAACAACATATTTGGCATTTGAAATATAAGCAAGGGTCACTTTCAATGATTAGAGACACTAAGAAATAAAGGTAGTTCACATACCATACCAAAATACACAAAAGGGAAATGCTTTATCCATGATAGCATTGTATGACCCATCAACTTCATAATGTAATTGTAACTCTTTAGCGATACTCAATCACTCTTGTTTATTATGACTTTTGTGTGAATGGATGATCTATTAATTTGTTTAAATGTAGTGGTTATAGTTATTGAATTAATGTTACTATGTTAGTGTTTGTTAATTTTGATTTAGGATGAATGTAATATAAAATAAAATAAAAAATTTGCCGTGTCCCTCGCCGTGTCTGTGTCTCCATTTTTGGAAATATCCATGTCTCGTATCCATGTCTGTGTCTATGCTTCATAGGTGAAGGAAAAAAAAAAACTAAGTAGGGTTGTGTTCTCTTGTTGGTCAAGATAGAAATTAAATGGTCAATTTTCCCCGGGAGCAGGGTACTTAAACTACCCACTACGAAGAAACATTACTCTAAAGAGGACAATCACCCTTTCCATCCTGAACTACACAACACTTCCTTGCCTTCCCTATAAGGCTAACAGTAACTTTCAAAAATAAATTAAAATGAAATAATGGCAGCAGAAGTCAGTAGGCAGTGATTGAAAACAGAAGTGGAAGATGGATTGACATTGTTAACATGTTAAATTCATCATTTTATTCGTACCCATTTCACACTATTCCTAAAGAGTAAGACAGATTGTCCCTCCAAGTAATTTAGGAAATAAAATGGAAGGTGTCACTTAAAAGGTTTACTAAATAAGTGAATAAACAAAAGAACCAACCCTTCAATACAGATTTTCATGCATTCCTCTATTACTTCCATCAAAGATAACCTTGATTATATAAAATATTATGATCCCACAGAAGAGACAATGTCACATGCCTGCTGATTACTAAAATATTATATTTTTTTCCAAGTCACAAGAATCCTAGTTTAGCAGTCATCTCCAGAAGCATAGAGAATTGTCTTTTTATAGTATTGTAGAAAAACCATAAGAAAAATAAATATTTTGACACTTCAAACCATTTGGCAGTTTGGACTATTGCAACTTCCCATAGTTGTAACAGAGAAATATACCACCTTGAAATTATTATAAATGGTAAAAAATAAACAGCTTGCAAATGATCCTTTTCACTTTAGAACCATTAATTATAACATTCGATTTCTAGTTGCCAATTGTCTTTATTATTCCAGATTTGGTCCTCACGTTCCCTACATTGGTGTGTTACCTTCTTTGATGTTTAGATTTACATTGTTATATGGATTTTGGATTAAATCCTTGAAGCTTTTAATCTATCAGTTTTTTATTCATCATAATTGATCAAAATGAGTTGTGTCAAAAGCCTCTCACTATACTACTACATGGGTAACACTTAGGGCTCAATAAATCATTTAGAATCTGATAGATATGGACTTCATAAAAACAAGAAGCTTTGATATTTCACTCTCACGTGTTCTAGGAATGAAAGTTGTAAAGCATGTAGATAACCAGGCAACAACGAATTAACACTATCACTTACTTCATGATCTGGAAAGGCCAAAATCAATTTAACAAATAGTTGTGTTCCTATTGTTTAGACCTATCATCAATTAGTATTGGTCCCCACAAATTGGGGTTTTGAGTACATGTTTGAGCACCAATTACACTGCCAATAAGTTAGGCTTGTGGCTCAGAATTTTGAGAAGCCTAAGAGACATTTTATCAAACAGTTTGAAGGCAAGAAAAAAAAACAACAACAACAACAACAAAACAAATTAATGAAAGCCAAAATAATCCAATCATCAAAACTAAAAATCAAAGAAAAGGCAAGAACAGAGACAACCTTAGACTCCAATTTCTTGGATTATCTTAATCTGGGTTTCGGATTACCCAGACAAAAGGAACATCTGATGACGAAAAGGTAATTTAATGTTAGAAAGGGGTTTGATTGGTTGGTGGGTTTGGATGGACCCACCATTTTCATAGACTTCACTTGCAAAATTGCAAGCCCCAGAAGCGGAGGCAAAGAGAGAGGTGGGTATATAAATGAGGAGGCTATCAACTTGTTGCTTCACAGGTCGAGTCTCTAAAACCCATCGCAAGCATAGCCTTTTACAAGTACTCTCTTCGATTGCTTTGTTTTTTTTTTTTTTTTTCTTACCCATTAAAATTTCTGTTCACAGATTCAAACGCTTGCACCCAAAATTTTTTCAAACAAAGAGAGAGAGAGAGAGAGAGAGAGAGAGAGAGAGAGAGAGAAGAGGAAGAGGAAGAAGAAATACCAACTGTCCCCAGTGTGTGATGTGGTACTGTCACTGGTTGGAGATGGGTGCTCGTGTGCGACGATGGCTGGTCGAAGATGGGTGCTCGTGTGCGACGATGGCTGGTCGGAGATGGGTGCTCGTGTGCGACGATGGAGGGCAGTTCTCTGTGGAATGAGAGAAAGACATATGAGAGAGAAGAGTGAGAAAGTGAGATATTCTACATAGATGGTTATTAGCGACTAAACTTTTTTAATTGCTGAAAGTATTTTATAAATCCCTCCAAAATATTTGAAATGTCTTCCTCTAAAAATTTTAGTTCTTTGGTGACTAAAATTATTTTTTGTCACTGAAAATAAACTTTTGGTGACCAAAATTTTGGTTGCCAAAGGCAAAAAATAATTTTTTATTTTTCATTCGGCAACTAAATGATTTTAGTAGCCAAAACGCAATATGTGGTAACTAAAATTCTTTTTTGTCACTGAAAATAAACTTTTGGTGACCAAAATTTTGGTCGCCAAAAATAAAAATAATTTTTTATTTTCCATTCGGCGACTAAAAGAGTTTAGTAGCGAAAACTCAATATATGGCAACTAATTTTTTTTTTTAGTCGCCAATAACCAATATACCCTGACTAAAAAAAATTAGTAGCTAAATATCTTACTTTTGCCGACTAAAAAAAATTTTAGTTACCATTTCTACAACCTTTGGCAACTAAATTTTTTTTAGTTGCCAATTTTGGTCGCCGAAGGTGCATTTTGTTGTAGTGAGAGTTGTTCTTCGGTGGATTCCGTGGAATTCGGGCTTGAAACTTTGGTGGATTCCAGAGTGGTTCATCTTCGTGATTTGACATCAGCATTATGGATTCAATATTGGGCAAGACAATTTCGAGTTGAAGACGAGGTTGGAAGAGGCACATAAAGGTTGGTTCGATTCGGGCGTGGATTCGCTAGATAATTGAGAGTACATTTTTGTAATTCCTTTATATCTTCTTAGTAGATTGTGTTGTGACTTTTGCCCGTGATTTTTATCACAATTGGAAGTGTTCTAATTGTGGTTTTTCCACGTTAAATCGTTGTGTTGATTTGTCTTTAATTGTTTGATTGGATTTCTATTTATTCGTTAAAATTGATACATAATCATAAATCAATATCTAGGGATTTCGAGCTTTTTCAAAATCATTAAATATGATGGGGACAAAGTATAATTTACTTGATTTTAAACTCATTTAATTTTTATGTTTGAGCTTGGAATAATGAATTCAAGTTCAATCATGCCTGTCCATTTTAAAACATTACTTGTAGTTTTGATATTATTTAGTTGCATAATAAACTAAAAGATAAGAAAAATATAAATTTGTTTTGTCTTATAACTTAAATTCAAACGTTTCTTAAAAGGCCCAAATTTATTTTACTTTGAGATTTTGCTACTGTGTTATAAATTCAAATAATTATTAAAAGAGAAACTCATTTAATAGCCTCCAAGGAAAAAAATAGTTAATACATATTGGATTAGGTAAACGAATTTTGAATTTAAAAATTCTTTTAAATCATATTTGATATAATTAAATTAATTTTGATCATGGGGCAGAACATTGTAAAAGTCTACACACATTTGGAAAGTTTTAAAACGTTCTAAAATAGTATAGAAAACTCCACAATATAGTAGAATAGTTTAGAGAATTCAATAATATAATAGAAAGAAGAAAATATCTTAATATATTTAAGAAGACTAATAATAACCTTTCAATTAAGTTAATCTTAACCATCAGTTGAAAAAATGGAAGACAATATAAACAATGAGAGACCTCATTTGAGAGATGTTTATAAAAAATCATAGTGGCCTGGTAGAGAGTACCATATTTTCAATTGATATCTATCTCTTAATATTTGTTATCTTAGTGTGTTTTGAGCTATTATAGTGACTGTCTTTTGTGTCAAGTTTTTCATTTGAGTATAGTAGGTTAATACTCTGGTTTTTTTCTTTTGTGTTAAGTTTTTCATTTGAGTATAGTAAGTTAATACTCTGGTCTTTTTTGTTAAGTTTTTCTTTTGTGTCTTTTGTGTTTTTTTAAATATAGTAGGTTAATACTCTGGTTTCTTTCTCTGATACATCGAAAAGGAAATACTCTATTCAAACCGTGGTTTAAATATCATATGAAATGAAATGGTACCTATTACTATAGCCAGTTCATTTTTTTTTTTTTGGTCTTATTGGGAATATTTTTTGATGTTTTCAATGAACTCGCTTCCATAAGTCAGACCAATATTTTTCTTTTGGCATCATAAAACTGATTGCAATTTGGATTCAAGTCACTCCATACCAATGCACAGTTAAAGCTATTAAAGCCATTATAGTGATGGTCTTTTGTGTAAGTCTTTCTTTTGTTTAAAGAGTATATTATGAAAAAAAATAACATTAATTTCAATATACATGTAATGTTGTCTCAGAAAATGAGATATTGTAAAAAAGCTGGTCATTTTTTGGATTCTCAAGTACTTAAACAAATGTGAGTTACTATAGTTTACTCATAAAACTTCCCGCCCACTACCCCATTGATATGATATTATGGAAATACCAAATAAATTTAGCCATAAATTTTTAAGTATTTATTTTATTCATTGTGACATCAATCTTGGTTTAGGGCCAAATCATCACCTTCAGCAAACCAAAAAATAAAATTTAATTATCTTAATTGAAAGCCAAAATAAGCCGATCCATGTGACTCATCAGTCCAGCCAATGCTAACTCCTTGTGAAGCTAGATGGTTCGAAGACAACAATAAAAAAATTCATAAATAAAAAACTATTGTACAAAAAATGATAAATGTTGTACATCACATCATTATTCTAAGTGGAAACTATTGTACAAAAAGTACTGCAGAGATAGGAGGTTTAATGTACAAAGATCATTACCAGTAACATTTATCTTTTAGGAAATTGGTACATACACAAAATTATGTACGTTTGTTTTAAATTGTAATTGTGCAGTTCTTGGGGATAATGTTCTAAGATTATCAAATAAATAAATAAAAATTGGACAAGTAATAATATTCATGGTTCCTGTAATTTATTTGGTATATTAATTTGATTATTATTATTTTAATTGTGTCAATTTTGTACTTTGATTTTTCACATTGCATCAATTTTGTCCAATAAATTGGCCATTTTTAAATCCTGTAATTAATAATGTAAGATAAACATATAATTGGATTTATATATTTTAATATTTATTGCAAAACAAATGTGAATAAGAGAGAATTATTTACAATCACACTACAAATCCAAAATTATGAATATGTAGTTCAAATTGAATCTATATGTAAACCAACAACACACTACTTTTTTAACTATTTAGTTTACTAATTCAGTTGAATAATTAATTTTACACTGATATCAATTGCTTTCTAATATATATTATGAGGGGAATTTGCACTAAGCAGGCAAGCCGTGCTAAGTCATGACTTGAGATGACGATTGGGTCGTGCAACCAAGCTGGTTCAGTTGAGTGTGGTCTTGCCTGAGGTCTTGAATTGAGGCTGAGCTGACCGAGCTATTCCTAGCTCGGTGGGAATTGCCAGGTCCAATTGGAGTGCAAGAGGAGAAACCCGTCAATGGTGTGCGTCAATATCGTTTGGCAGTTTGGCCATTGTTGTTTGGCGGTATTGACGCGAACACGTGTAAGGAATAGAGAGGGCAGTACAGCCACCTGTCCAGGGAAGTACGGCAGAGGTAGTGCGTGCACGATCCTTGGGGCTACATGGCCAGCCTAGAAAAATGAGGAATGGGGAACGTTGGAGGTATGCTATCTGCACCATTCTTAGAGCATTCTTCTTCCTCAAGTGATCTGACTTGATCGTCGGAGGGTCTATCCGGCAAACCACCGCCGGGCAGCTCACCGTTTCTGTGTTGCCAAATTAGACGCCATCACGAGAAGCTTGGAGTCCAAGGAGTACAGAAAGCAGAGGATATTTCGCCCTCGTACAATTGGCGCCGACTGTGGGAAGTCTTTGATACTCAAACCTTGCTCTTCAAGCTTCTTCGACCATTTCCATAGCCAACAACAACGAAACTCCACTGTCCGTCGTCGACGGCGTCACACCAGAGTCTGTCCGACGGAGAGAAGGCCCCCCGAATGTTCCAGCCATGGCGGGGCTAGAAACTTCTTCGCGAGGTGCGTGAGACAAACGCAGGAGGAGCACTGATCGCTCGAAGAGTCCAGAGGGCTGTCGGTGGCGGGGGGAGTCCCGCACGCAGCGCCTGGAGCACAAACTCAAAGACCAGGACGCGCTCATTCGTAAGATGGCGGCAGAGATAGAGATGTTGAAACGCCAGATTAAGGGGAATGGTGTTACTGGAGAAGGCAACCTCAGTGAGTGCACCCCGTCCCCTCGTTCTAGCAGTCGCCGCCAGGAGAGGACTCACTCTCTCTCTATCACCAAGAACTATGGGGTTGGAGACTCCGACCCAAGAGAGGGCAGATCCCTCACTCGCGACAGTACTTACCGTCCCTCGCGCCCATCATCGACGTCGCGATACACTTTTTCCACCCGTTCCGGAGACCTGAGGGATGTGTTGGAGGAGAGAGCGCGCCGTAGAGAGGCTCAGAGAGTGCCGGCGTTGTAGAGGTTGAGCACCCAAGTCTGTTGTAGCGAAGAAGTGGCAACGCCGGCGCCCAGGGTGGTGGCCCCTACGCTAGTGGACAAGGAGCTGGCGTGACTTACCGCCACTCCGCTGTCTGCAGAAATTGAGAGTACACCGCTCCCTACCGAATTCCACCAGCCTAAGTTCACCTTGTACGACGACAAGACGGATCCGTACATGCACGTGAGTCATTACCGGCAAATAATGGCTGGACATCGGCGCAACGACGCCTTAATGTGCCTCATATTCCCAGCAAGCTTGGGAGAACTGGGCTTGAAGTGGTTCGAAAGGCTTCCGGAGGGGAGTATCGAGAGGTGGTAGCAACTAGCGGAGGCCTTCGTCTCCAGATTCAAAACCAACACTCGAACACCGAAGGAGGTCGACCATCTTGTAAGCGTCAACATGGAGTCTGGAGGTTCGTTGAAGGCATACAACGCGAAGTACTAGGAAACTTACAATGAGATCCTCGACTGCCCAACCAACCTTGCAATCACTCAGTATAAGCGCGCTCTTCCAGTTGGACATCGACTGAGAGACTTGCTCACAATGAATCAACCGTCGACCATGGACTTGCTCACGTAACGCATTAATGAGCACATCCGAATCGAAGACGATGAAGCCGCTGCTACCGTGACAGCAAGTCCGGTAATAGAGAACAACATGATGGCCATGCAAACCACCATGGAAAAGATATAGGAAGTTCGGTTTTTGGAAGACGTCAGTAAGAAGACCAAGGAAAAAGGGCATAAAAATCGCAGTTTGTAAATGGCCGATCCATTTCTAGAATATCAAGCTCTGCCAATCTAAAGTTTTGTTCTTGGTTCTGTTTCTGTAACCCTTTTTGCCATTGGCGCAATGAAACAAGTAAACTATTTTCTTGAGAATTGTTGTATTTTTTCCTTGCCAAGCGGATTTAGTGCGGTCCTAGGGGCAACTAACAATCATTTTGATGGAAAGGTCAAAATTCCTTGCCGGACGGATTTTGCTCGGCAAGAGGTTCGTTGATGATTTTATCAACTTTGAAATTCCTTGTCGGATAGATTTTACTCGGCAAGAGGTTTGTTGATGGTTTTAATCAACTTTAGAGTTCCTTGCCGAGCTGATCTTGCTCGCCAAGAAGCAAGCCGCCGAGCGGACCTCGCTCGCCGACCTTGGAGTTCCTTGTCGAGCTGATCTTGCTCGCCAAGAAACAAGTCGTCGTGCTGACCTTACTCGCCAACCTTGGAGTTCCTTGCTGAGGTGATCTTGCTCGCCAAGAGGGAAGTCGCCGAGCGGACCTTGCTCGCCCACCATGGAGTTCCTTGCCGAGCTGATCTTGCTCGCCAAGAAGCAAGTCGTCGAGCGGACCTCGCTCGCCTACCTTGGAGTTCCTTGCCGAGCTGATCTTGCTCGCCAAGTGCTTTGCTTGCTTAAGTTTAAAGTAGGAGCCCAGACTGGGGGGAAAGGGGTAAGGTTGATCTCAATGACTTGATCTTGCCAAAAAGATCTTTGCTCAACAAGAGGATAGTGGATAGATTTTATCAACATTGGAATTATCCACCGAGTGGACGTTGCTCGGCCAAACGAGTTGATGGGTTGTTCAATTTAGAGCTTGGCCGAGCGGATGTTGTCCAACCAAACGAGTTGATGATTTGTTCAAATTCGAACCTCCGCCGAGCAGATGTTGCTCGGTCGAACGAGATGATACGTTCAAGGAAGTTGATGTTTTGTTCAACTCCAAGACTTTTGGCCGAGATGATTTAGCTCGGTCAAAAAAGTTGATGTTGTGTTCAACTTTGAAAGCTTTTGACCAAGATGATTTAGCTCGGCTAAGGCTTTCTGATGATTGGTTCAACTTCGAAGATTTTTTGCCGAGATGATGTTTTGATCAACTCCTAAGGCTTTTGACCAAGATGATTTAGCTCTCTGAAGGAAGTCGATGTTGTGTTCAACTTTGAAAGCTCTTGGCCGAGATGATTTAGCTCGGCCATGGAAATTGGTGTTTTGTTCAACTCCAAGACTTTTGACCGAAATGATTTAGCTCGGTCAAGGAAGTTGACGTTGTGTTCAACTTTGAAAGCTTTTGGCCGAGGTGATTTAGCTCGGCCAAAGAAGTTGATGTTTTGTTCAACTTTGGAGGCTTTTGGCTGAGATGATTTAGATCGGCCATAAAAGTTGGTGGTTTGTCTAAGTGAATCCCTCGCCTAGAGCAGACTTAGCTCAGCAAGAGAGGGAGTTGGTGATATGTCTGACTAGGTGTATTCCTTGCCTAGGGCAAGAGAGAGAGAGTTGGTGATTTGCACGAATCAAATCGGCCCCAAGGCTCTAACCTCTCCTTGACTAGTTCAAGATGAATGTCACATAGGATTGCAAATTTATCACGAAAATCAACAATCGCTCCTGGTGAGATCACTCTAGAGCGGAATTTGCTCATAGAACTCGGTTAAAAATTTGCTGAGGGAACAGACCGGCCGCTCGGTTGAAGAACGCCAGCAGATAATAATTTTAAGGTGTCTGGCAAAATCCTAGTTCAATCTATAGAGTGAAAAAGCAAAGTGCCTCTTAGTGTGATTATGTCAAGTTTTGGCCCGAATGAAATTAGCCGGGTTGTAGGACAAGCAAAAAGGTTATTGATGGTAGCTCAGTTATGAGCCAAGGGGCAACGTTTTTAGCTCGGTCAAAGAGCTAGGTACCCGTTTTTGCTCGGTAATAGAGCCATAGAAGGGTTGTTCGGTCCCACAACCAAACATGCACGATCAAGCTCAGTGGGTGGCATGCATAGCCGAGCATGATTCATGACGTGTAAAACCAAAACATCAGCACGGCCAACCAACAAATTTTCAGTTTGCTGAGCACTGTAAGCAAGTCAGGCCAGAAGATTGATTTTTAATTAATTTACATGCAAAGTCGGTGACAGATTGAGCAAACACATGCATGGCCGAAATAACAAACAAGGCAGCAAATCAAATATACATGCCATAATCATGAAGAGGGAACAAGGCATGGCCCACCAAGGAAATAAAGAATTGGTGTCAATTGAATGCCCGAGATAGAGGGTCGAGCTAAGGTATGTGGGTGGGCCGGTATAAAAAATAAAAATAGTGAAGAAAAACGGAAGTAGCTCGTGGAAATGAAGAGTGATAGGTTGCTTGGAGGACCGAGCTTCACAGGAGGTAGTAGTACTGAATTTCCAACCCAAGTCAATATATATATATATATACAAAGCTTCATGGTGGAAAGCACAGAAATTATAGCTCAGTGGAAAGCACAGAAATTACGGCTCGGCTATGTGCATAGTTCTTGGCTTGGTCTCAGAATTGAAGAATTATGAATTAATGCAAAATTTCAGCTTGGTAGTGGGTATTTTTTAATTCGGTTTATTGAAAACAAAGAAGGTTGCTCGGTCACCAGAATTCTACATCAAAGTGTTGGATTGTTTCAAAGTTTTATGTTGTGCCCCTCCAAGCACAAACATATTAGTTAATATGTTTGTCATTGAATTAGTGCACATGCTAGATTTTCAAATGGGACCTGCCGAACATTTTCATTACAAAATTGGTTTGGCTTTGGAAAAGTCAAGACCTGGGCCCCACCTTGAATTCCTTTATGGTCATGCCCTGCATATTCATTTGTTTTGATTACTTTGCACGTGGGTTGAATATTGTTAGCAATTCTTCAATTGTCTGATCAACTGTTACTTTTTGATTGGCCCCATTGCTCGGCTTGTTGTCAGCTCGGTGTTCAGGACTGTTGGTTTGGTTTGAGATAGCTTTGTTCTAAGCTTTTGCTCAGTTGAAGTTGTAGAAATTATTGCTCGGTTGTCAAAGGTTGCAAGTGCTGATGTCTTGTTTGGTTAATTATCCGTGCATTAGTTGGTCTTCCACTGCCCAAGTATGATGGTTGAAAGGGGCATTTGAATGTCATAACCGAGCTATCTCAATGTTGAACACTAAACCGAACTAAAGTTCAGTAGTCCCAATCGTGTTACAACAGAAGGGATTAGAAGCTAACAGTTAGACAAAGGGAACCAACAGGCAAAGAGTCTAGCCTGGCCTAGTATTGTAATTTCGGTCACGCGTGTGCAGACGGAATTAAGGGGCAATTGTAAGGGGAATATACACTAAGCAGGCAAGCCGTGCTAAGTCATGACTTGAGATGTCGATTGGGTCGTGCAACCGGGCTGGTTCAGTTGAGTGTGGTCTTGCCTGAGGTCTTGGATTGAGGCTGAGTTGACCGAGCTATTCCTAGCTCGGTGGGAATTGCCAAGTCCAATTAGAGTGCAAGAGGAGAAACCCGCCAATGGTGTGCGTCAATACCATTTGGCAGTTTGGCCATTGTTGTTTGGCGGTATTGACGCGAACACGTGTAAGGAATAGAGAGAGCTGTACAGCCACCTGTCTAGAGAAGGACATCAGAGGTAGTGCGCACACGATCCTTGGGGCTACATGGCCAGCCTAGAAAAAGGAGGAATGGGGAACGTTGGAGGTATGCTATCTGCACCATTCTTAGAGCATTCTTCTTTCTCAAGTGATCTGACTTGATGGTTGGAGGGTCTATCCGGCAAACCACCGCCAGGCAGCTCACCGTTTCTGTGTTGCCAGATTAGACACCGTCACGAGAAGCTTAGAGTCCAAGGAGTACGGAAAGCAGAGGATATTTCGCCCCCGTACATATATATATATATATTTAAGAAAAGATAAAATACCATAAAAAGCTTAACCAAAGAAGAATAACCTCTAAGACTAGACTCGAAGAAGCCGAAACCTAAGAGATCATCTGTAAATCAGACAATATAATCATAAAGTGTTTAGCTCCTTAAGAAAGCAATCTTGGCAGCAGCAGGTGCTACCTCCACTACCTTCCTAATAGGTTTGAACTCATGTGTGAACGTAGAAAATGTCAGTGGAGCTCTAATTGCGCAATCAAGTGGGTCGGATTTTTTTTTACCCTGAAATCAGATTGGAATATATTATAGAACATGGAGACTCATCACGGATCCTGTTTTGATAACTATTTAATGTGTAGAACTTGCTGAGTATTTCATCCTTGTAAAAAATCACGTTAATCAGATATCGATAGACACTTGATCAAATCATATTTCAGTTAACAGTAAATATAATTTTCAATATAAATTATTGACAGAAATTTGATCCGATCAAATAGTTATCGATATCCGATTAACGTGATTCTTTTGCATGAACGAAATAATCGACGAACTCTACATATTGAACGATTCGAATTATCGAAATAGAATCCAAGATAAGCCCAATGAACCCGAAGAGCACGGTCCAGTGCACATAGAGAATCAGCTTACCAGTCAATTGTGTTTAAGAGCACATAACTTATTTTTCTGATACGGTAATTTTTTCTATAGACGAAAGGGTCCTTTCTCTACGACTTTTTTTATTTCCCCTATAGCGAACCATCTTGATCAAACTCTTAAATTTAATTTTAATATTCATAATTAAATATAAGCTATTTATGTTGGATGATTAATAATACACTAATCTTTTTATTTTATATTCAAAAATTTAAACGCAAGCTTATAATTGCTCTATTTAATTTTCAAAAATTACACTTGTAGTTCTTCTAGTTTGCCCACAAAAAAAAAAAAAAAAAAAGTTTGTCAATATGGTTCTTATAATTCTAATTGTATTAATTTTACTCTTCAATCTTTTATATTGTTTGATTTTGTTCAATTGATTAAGCCCTTTAGAAATTGGATTAAAATCAATAGGGCAAAATAATTTATTCACTCTTCTCAAAAGTGATTGAGAAATTGACATTTAAATTTAACAGTCCCTTTTGAATTGACCATTTTGTCATTAGTTTTTATCTAATTTTTTAATAAATATTATCAATTAAACTAAAGTGACATAGTAAGAAAACTTAAAAGACAAGACTAATACAATTAAAATTACACGAACTAAACTAACACAATAAATCAAATGAAGTACATATATAATTTTCCCTTTCCAAAATTTTCTATGTGATTATATGTTTCCGTTCTTCACAATATTTTCCAAATTCGCGGTAGTGATACTTGGGAACTTTTCATAATATTTGCATTAACCACCCCACAACATCCCAAATATTGTTGAAAAGGACCTTGATTCTTTGTCATCAATTCATTATACAGACTATCCCACTATTGAAAAGGACCTTGATTCTTTGTCATCAATTCATTACACAGACTATCCCACTATTTTTGTTTTCCTTTTTGGTTGAGAAGACATAGAGATCATAGTTCCTTTTGATAAAGATTTATAATGCTTAGTAATTCCCAAAACTATTTACCTCTTCAATAACCAAAACTAACCTCACCTTAGTAATTCCCATGGAAAGGTACTTCTTTGACCTGCTTGCCAAAGCCGTTGAGGAAAAAGAAGTGGGTTTAATAAAAATCAGATGGATAGGGATTTTTTATTTATTTATTTTAAACAAAGCCAAAGATCAATAAATGGTAATAGTCTTCTTCATGTCTAGCCATCTTATGCCTGCGTTGATCAACAAAAAAAGAAAATGAATAGAAATATAATAAGTACCACCACATGCATCACCTTTATTTCTGTAATGAGATTTAAAATAACCAAAAATATTAGAAATACAAAAATGTATAATGATTTAATAAAACACAGACTCTCATTTCATTTTGGTGCTTTGTGATGTTGCTCCTATATTGATTGATGTTGATGCTGCTTGCTAGTTGTTTAGTTTCTATCTGTTTTTTACTATTTTAAAATATATATATATATATATTTATGGCAATACTACCGCGATCAAAAATTTAATTTTATCTACTTCTAATACATCCGAGGAAAAAAAAAAAAGACAGAAAAATATTTTGAGAAGATAATTAAAAATTAACTTTTTAATTTATTTATTTTTAATTAGAGAGGAAATTACTTCCCAAAATGAGCCAGAAAGGCTTTTCATGTCAAGAAATAATTGCCCTTGAAACCAAATGTCACATCATCTGAGAGGCGTATGATAAAAAGCACACATCACACAACAAACTCTTAAGAGACCTCCGCTCAACAAAAAGAAGGTTTTATGCATAGGTCACAGCTTCTGTCTCATCTAAATCAGATTGGAGAGTATTTTTAGACTTTCGTAAATTTATCATGGAGTTTGCATTGATAATCGAATTCGTTCAATGTGTAGGACTCACCGAGTATTTTATCACTGTAAAAAATATATTAATCGGATATCGATAGTCACTTGATCAGATCATATTTGTATCAACGGTAAATATAATTTTTGAAATAAACTGCTTATACAAATGTGATCTTGTATAGTGGCTATCGATATCCGAGTAATATAATTTTTTACAGAGATAATTGACGAGCCCTATATATTGAACAATTCAGATTATCGATGTGGGAGCTGTAGTGAGCCCATGAAGGCCCAACCACAAATAAGTTGTACTTTAGCAAAATTCAAAATTACATTCAAAATTGCATATCAGCCGTTGCTCGCTCGAGCCAAAGAGTGCTCGCTCGAGCTAAGACTTTCTCGCTCGAGCCAAGGAATGTTCGCTCGAGCTAAGGATTGCGTCCATACAAAAACCTGAAAGAGTGTATTGCTCGCTCGAGCCAAGGATCCGTCGCTCGAGCCAAGGCACTAGTAGAAATCACGAAAATTACTCTCCTCGCTCGAGCCAGGAAAGCTTCGCTCGAGCGAGCCTCAGAATCCGGATTTCTCAAGGAGTTTGTTTTCTTCCCAATCTTGGATTACTTTTGGTTCTTTATAAATACTTGGTTTTCTCCCAAAACTAAGTAATTGATTGAAGTCCTCCAGATCTTCTTTTTGGTTCTTAAAGGTTTATATTTGGGGATATTTTGTTATTTTCTTTTATGTTTTACTGAGTATTCAACTCATGGTTTAAAGAGAGTACATCAAAGATTTGTTTGTTATACACAAAAGAAAGAGTTGTTCTTCAGTTGCGAATTCTGAAGAATTCGAGCCTGAAGCTTTGGAGGGAATCCGGAGTGGCTCATCAGAAAGACAATTCCGTGCTGAAGATGGGGTTGGAAGAGGCACATAGAGGTTGGTTCAATTAGGCGTTATGAATTCGCTAGATAATTGAGAGTGATACCTGTGTAATTCCTTTATATCTTCTTAGTGGATTGTTCTTGTGGCTGTTGCCCGTGGTTTTTTTATCACAATTGGAAGGTGTCCAATTGTGATTTTTTCACGTAAAATCTTTGTGTCTCTTTCACTTGATTGTTTGATTAGGATTGTTATATTCTGCTTAAAATTGATACATAATCACAAATCAACATCTAGGAGGTTTCTAGATTTTTCAATTTTTACTCAAACAAAACTTAAGGGGTGTTGGAATATTTTCATAATATATTTATATAATTTAAATATATAATATAGTTATATGAATGTTTAAAGAATGTGACTTTTGGATTTAAACTAAAGGGTGTAACCATTGATTTTAAACAAAAAAATGTGTCTTTTGGATTTAAATCATGGGGTACCATTGAATTTAAACTAAAAGATATGACTCTTGGATTTAAAGGGTGTCACTTTTGAATCTAAATGACATGACTTTTGATTTAAGAAACATAAACTCATGCTTATATAATGGCGGAATGGGTTGGCAATTGTATAGAAGAAATCCATACGAAATCCATAGAACATCCATGAAATTTTTCTCAATTACTCATATTGTTATTTTCAATACAAGACAATCAAGTTTTAGCAGTGTTTTTCATTGTAGAGGCCTGAAAAATGCTGCTATAGATGGGCTATTATAGCGGTTATTGACCGCAACTAAAAATTAAATTTTTAATAGCATTTTTTTCCTAAAACAATGCCATATATTTTTTTATAGTGACAATTTGACCTCAACTGTTACAAAAAGCAAAGTAAGGCCCGCCAAATGAAATTCTCATTTGGCACAAAATCCAGTTTTTTTTTTTCGTAAATAACATATCAGAATTTCAGTCCCCCCCCCCCCCAAAAAAAAAAAAAAAAAAAAAAAAAAAAAAAAAAAAACCCCTTCAATTCCTTGATTACAATTTGTGCCCTAGTCTATCAACACTTCTTTTGCGAAGTATCAGAGCCTTCGTTCATCCTCCACTGTGGCGTGTTGACGACGTCGAGCTATAGCACCATTGTGATTTCAAGGTCAATCTGCTCTCTTAGTTTCTCTATCTTTAACCCCTTCTTTCTTCTGGTCTCTCAGTTTCTCTCTCTACCCCTTTCTCTCTCTCTCTTCTACTGTCTCAGTTTTTCTTTCTCACTCATTGTCTTCGAACAAGTTTGGATCCATGGAATTCATTGTTAAGATGAGATAATTGCCATTCCATGCATTGCTTCTAACATTTCCAAAACTTCTCTACTTTGAAGGATTTCATGAACATCTTGAATGATTTTGATTTGGGAAAATAATTTAGAAAATAGATTGATTAACATGTTTTGTATACTGATTATGATATTCACACACACATACACACACACACACACGCACACACACATATATTTGATCATCTATAATATTCATATTTTAACCAATATAATTAGTGAAGTGAATGGATTGTTGTTGATGCTACATAGTAAAATCTCATGCTTGAGGAATCATCATGTATGCTAGATATTTGATAAAATGCCACAATGGAGTAATAGTACCTACCTGGAGAAAAGACAAACTAAATGGGGACTAGGCTTGTAGAGTAGTAGGTAGGGAAAGGTATTTGTAGGGAAAATGCACTATAATTTGTTGTTCAATATTGAAATGATCAGAGAAAGATTGGAATTGGAGAGAAAATATACACTGCCTATATATTTTTCCCTTTTGATAATAGGGTCAAGAAATAACGAAGTAAACGTACCTCTAGCATATAAGAGCGAGAAGTTGCATAGCCAATATCATGATTTCCAGAAAGGTAGTATACTTGGGTGTTTGTACTTCTTTCAAGCATATTTAGGTTAAAAATATGCTTGAAACGACCCAAAGATTCCTACCATCTATTAAACAATATCAATGGCTTCCATAGTAGAAAACTAGCAATAACAATGCTTGCGAAAATAATTGAGATTAATCATCCTTGTATGAAATAACAAACAAGCAGAGAAGTAGATTGTATAGCATTAAATTTGGCACAAGTAAACACTGGGATCAAAAGAAAGAGACATTGAAAGTAAATAAAGCAACAGGAGCATAATATTTGAATGTTACAAAAAGATAATAGTTACTGACGAAGATTCCAATATCCAATACTGAAACAGCAACCTAACTTTCCAATCACACTCAACCACTAAAATGCAATGCTATGTCTCTCAGTTGTTTCCCCCTAGTTTTTAAAAAATAAATATCCAATGTTTGGAAAAACATAAAATAGCTTTTAAGATTAAAACGTTTTGTATTCTGATTATGATATTCACACACTCACACACACACATATATATATTTGATCATCTATGATATTCATATTTTAACCAATATTATTAATGAAGTTAATGGATTGTTGTTGATGCTACGCAGTAAAATCTCATGCTTGAGGAATCATTATGTATGCTAGATATTTGATAAAATGCCATAATGGAGTAATAGTGCCTACCTTTTTGTTTAATGGTTTGTTCTGGTTTTTTTTTTTTTTTTTTTTTTGGTTGAGAAAATTGTTGTCAATGAATTTAATGCACAGTTTGTAACGTTTTGTTGGCTTAATAATATGATTACAGAAAATTGTTGCCTCTTTTTATTGTCATTGCTTCTTGCTTATGAAAGCGTGCATCCATTGAACCGTGAGATAAATAAATAAATATGCAAGTTTTCTGCGCTATAATTTGGATTTACAACATTATCAGCTTGAGTTTATTTGAAATTATTAATGTTGTCTCATAGGGAACACTGCCTTTTTGAAATTTGGATCTTTTTACTTTGCAAAGATCAAGTGGAACACTTGTTGGTCTACTTTACCTAAAAATTTCCACACTCTTACACAAATATATATATATATATATAGAGAGAGAGGCATGTGTTTGATGGATGCCTCTGAAATCACAATGACCACAACTTTTCATTTATGTGATGTGTGTGTACATTGACTAAAGACTAACAAAAAAGTGAAAAAATTTGGAAGGTCATTTAGACTATTGGATTGGATGGGAAGAATGCTCAAAGCAGGCTTGATATTGTACGAAGAGTACTATCACTAGCTGTTATATTAAATATTGGACCTATGACTTGAGGGCATTCAAATCTAGGACCCAAGGTTAATTACACTGCACGTTGTCTTCTTGAATTTTATTTTATTTTATTTTTTGTTGAGAGAGAGCACCTTTTAAATGAACCACATATGCTTCAAAGCAGTTTTTGGGGTTCATACAAGGGATGAGGATCCTTTACTGTGATTTATCATTATACTTTTTATTATAGCAATACATGTTAGCAACACATCATTATACTCTTTAACTAACAATTAACTTGAACTCTCCCTCCCTTTGAGATTCATCATTGATGTGCGTCTTGAGCCCAGATCTATAGATATTTTTTTTCTTTCTTTTTTTAGGCTGAGAAATTAATTTTTATGACTCGAACCTATACCATATAGTGATGAGGCAGATAAGCACTTGCCATCTCGCCAAGTCATGAAGTCTATATATATCCATTATGTATTCTAATGGGTAGGTATGTGACCTTCAAACTTTAAGTATGATATTAATGTGAATGTGTTGCATTACTAACAATGAAGGTTTTTTTTTTTTTAATTTTTTAAATTTTTTTTAGAAAATTTTTTTTTCAAACATTTTAAACGTAAAAACTAGTCATACAACTAAAACTTGGTTTACTTGCAAGTTTGATGTATTGGCATGCATAAAAGATCAACAAATCACCACAGTGTGTTCTGTTCTTTATTTTCAAAGATAGCACTTGGGGTAGGTGTTGCTCCTCCAAAAAAAGGTGTTACATTAAACATAATCCTCTTATAAAATAGTTCGGTTTTTGTAAAAAACAATATATAGGGAAGTCATACAAAAACAGTGCGTACCTTTTATATTTTGTACTAGACTATATTGCCATTTTGTGTTTTCTACATTAACATTACTTGTCCTATTTATTTATCCAAAAAAATAAAATAAAATAAAATAAAATACTTGTCTTCTTTGAGCATATAACTTTTTACCTTATCTAATTAACTTATTTCTATGGTTCTGAATCAGCCAATCATAGTATTGTCTTTAGGTTCAGTTCAGAACCTTGTGCTTCTTTGATTTTTTTTTTTGTTTTTTTTATGAGAAAATTGTTGTCTGTAAAGGTTTTACGGTGGTTTCCCTTGAAGCCTCGATTGCAGAGGTTGTTCATGTCTTCAAAAGCAGTTACTTCTATGAAATGGCATGCTAAAGGTCGTACAAATGATGGCATAATGAGACATCCTGTCGATTATATGGCTTGGAAAACATTCAACTCACGATACGTAGATTTTTCCTTTGACTCCTGCAATGTCAAGTTGTGGTTAACAGCAGATGGATTTAACCCTTATGGGAATATGAGTACTAGTTTTAGTATATGGCTAGTCATATTGGTCCCATATAATTGCCTCCATAGATGTGCATGAAAAGATCTTCTTTCATCCTATCATTGCTTATTCTTAGTCCAAGCTCCCCTTCGAATGACATAGATGTGTATATGCAGCCTTTAGTTGAAGAATTGAAGGAATTATGGGATGTTGGAGTACAAACTTATGATATTTCTTCCAAAGAGAACTTTCAAATGCATGCAGCTCTAATGTGGACTATAAATGACTTTCTCGCATATGGTGGTTTGTCTGGTTAGAATACCAAGGGTTCTCTTGCACATCCTTCTTGTAATTATAAGACTCATTCTCAATGGTTAAAACATGGAGAAAAATGTTGTTTCATGGGCCATAGGCTACGTTACACGGACTCTTTGGCATTTGGGAGGTACCCGTGTCGACACGACATGACACGAGTACGAGTATGGGTACGGGTGCGGGATACGGCCCTTTATAAATGGATACGGTTCTATTTTGCCCTAAATGCAGAAGAAAGGAAAGAGAGGGCAAGGAGAGAACCTGGTTGCTATCTTCTATCCTCTATTCAACGACTTCAATCTCATGCCCTTCGACTTTCCTTTCGAATTCGACGAGCGTGGCGTGGCTTGGCCCATTTGACTTCGACTTCATCTTCAATGAGCACTACCGTAAACGAGCTTCGATCTGGCTTCGTTTTTGATATCTTTGATCTATCTTCTCTTCTCTCTGTTTTCTTTTCTCTGCACTTCTCTTTGATTTATAACTTGTTCTCTCTTTCTCTCTCTCTCTCTCTCAAAAGATATTTAATTAATATATACGTCAATTATAATATACATATATATATATATCATATATCAATAAAAATAACTATTTATAAATCATATTTATTTATAATATAAATATGTCAATTAAAAATTAAAAATATATATAAATAAATTAAAAATATTATTAATAAAAATAATATATAGGATAAAAACTAATAAATATATTTAAAAAATAACTATTTAACTCATCTTCATATAATAAATATATTTTTTTAAAAATTATTTAACGTATCCCCATACCCATATCTAAATTTGGATCCATATCCATGTATCCTCAATTTTTAGTTTTGAAGGGTCTGACCCCCAAATACGTACCCGCATCTGAGTCCATGTAATGTAGGCCATGGGCGTTTCTTGGATAAAGATCATAGATTTCGTAAAGATAGAGCATCATTTGATGGCAAACAAGAAATAGAACCAACTCCCAATATATGATGCAAACAGAAGACCTTGATTACAAATTTGGGAAGACAAAGGCAAATGAAAAAAAAAAAAAAAAAAAAGAAACAAGCAGATGGTGATGAGATACAACTATAGAAGAAAAGAAGTATATTTTTTACATTACCATATTGGGCAAATCAAAAATTGCGTCACAATCTTGATATGATGCATATCGAGAAAAATGTGATTGATAATGTATATGGAACATTGTTGAATTTAGATGGGAAAACAAAGGATAACTTGAAGGTACGTCTTGACTTACAAGAGATAGGTATAAGACGTGAACATCACCCACAAAAGATCAGTTCCAATAATACATATTTGCATTTAGCTTGCTTTTCTATGATTTTAAAAGAGAAAGATGACTTCTTGAAGTTTTGAAAGAGGTAAAAGTCTCAGATGGTAATGCTTCAAATATTTCACGTTGTATCCAACTTAGACAACATAAGATTATAGGTTTGAAGAGTCATGATGGTCATATTTTGATGCAGCAACTTCTTCTTATCACATTATAAGGAGCATTACCAAAAACAGTGGCTTCACCTCTAATTAAGTCATCTTGTTTCTTTAGGGAACTATGTTCCAAAGTTTTGCAAATGAAAGAGCTTGACCGACTTGCATCTCAAATTGTAGTGACTTTATGCAATTTGGAGAGAGTCTTCCCTCACTCCTTTTTTACTATTATGGTGCATTTAGTCATTTATTTGGCCACTAAGGCTAAAATTGCTAGCCCAGTTCACTATAGATGAATGTATCCCATTGAGAGATTAGACACCACGACTTGTATCCATTTGTGTTTTTAACCTACATCACATTGACATCCAATTTAGTTGATCTATAATTATACTATTTTTCATGTAGGTATCTCCAACGACTAAAATCTTATGTTCGTAACAAAGCCCATTGAGAGAGCTCTATTGCAAAAGGATACATAGCTTAAGAGTGTTTAATATTTTGTTTGTGGTATTTGAAATCTGTTGAAACCATATTCAATCGCCCCTTAAGAAATGTTGAAGACTCTACAGGGGCAATAATGAATATCAAACTTGATCAAAAGTCATGGATACAAGCACATCGTTATGTGCTATTTAACAATGATGAAATTCAACCATTTCAGATGTAAGTAATATTTATGAGTTATGGTATATAAATAGGTTTGAGTTTCTCATTTAATACTTGCAATAGTAACACAAGTTAGGTTTGTATATACATAAAACACAAGGAGCATATAAAAAGACAAAATCGTAGCTATTAAATAATACTATTACCATATACAATTTTTGTGACCGGTTTCGATCATATATAAGTATGTAGTTATTAAATAATGCTATTACCATATACAAGTTTTAACGTAGAGATTAATGTAATCATTTTAATGGATCCTATAATATATCAGGTTATAGCTATGGATGACACAAGAGAGCAACAACTTACAAATGAAATCAAGTGGCTTGCTCAAGGCCAAACACTCTAGTTAGACGATTCAAATGATATGTTGTTATGGTTTTGAGTTCCGAATTAAAAATGATGAGGAGACGAAGATGTAACAACCCCGATCCATGATTAACGTTAATCCATGATTAATTATACCTAATAAGTAATCGAGATGAAATTTTGAATGAATTGTATGTATGTATTGCATTAATTGTGATTATATATGTTTATCCTAGAAGTATCTTTTTGTTTTACTATTTTGTATTGTGAATTGAAGGCCTCATCGGCATTCGATCACGAAATTGACTTGATTTATGAGTAATTTGGAATTTTTAAAATTTTTCTAGTAGGTTTAATTAAAATTCAATTCGGAACCAAATAATTAGAATAATTAATGTTCATTGATTAGTTAAAACCAAGATTAAATAAGTCAACTCTATTGGACCCATATAAGGCTCATGTAAATTCTATACTACATCTACACTCTTGTTCTACCCTTAAGCTTCAAAATGCGAGAGAGGGAGAATGTAACGCCCTCAAAATAATTACAATAGTTCATACACAAATGATTATTACAAGGTGACATGAACAAAATAATGGACTTTCATTAATTAGAGTTAACTTGCAAAAAGGTGATGCATGTGATATACATTCATAAGCTCTACCCTGAATTTATGGCATGTGATACCAACTTAATTATCAAGAAAGTAAATGACCTACAGGCTTACAGGCTATGCTTGGTTACAACAAAAGAGAGAGTCCTAAGCTCCATACATATAAAGCCCTTGGCTTGTTCAACTATTAAATGCAAAATAACAAAACAGAGCCTTCAGCTTCTAGATCCTCCCAAGCTAAGTCCTTGGAGGAGGCATGTCACCAATACCTGAAAATGAGTTTCCCAAGTAGGGTGAGCCAAAGCCCAATAGAAGACGATCTAGCACAATATATGAACCTTAACAAAGATATAAGTACAATGCACATGTTCAATGTCCAATGATAAAACCATTTACAATTCTTTTGCAAAACCATGCAATGCCAATCTTTATATCACAATTCCTATTATCTCAATTCATTTTGTCTCAATTCAGTTTATCTCAATTTGTAAGTCAATTCCATTCATTCTAGACAACCAAACTGAAGACACAACTCAGTGAGTCTCAAACCAACATAACTATCATACAAACACTTCCATTTGCCATTTGACGGAAATTCCGTCCATAGGAATCGACACCCATGTATATACATCATTTTCGGGACTTTTACCTTGGACACATAGCCTAACTTAATTCAATGGAGTCCATCCCCTTTCTCCTTCTAGACAACGGAGTACATCATTTCTCCTCCCAAACATCATACATATACAATGTATTAAAACACACATGCATATTCAATGACAACCGATAAGAAATTAGTTTTAATTCGCCTAATCCTCATGCAATTTCTATAATAATCATAGTTATCCTCCACCGATAGCCCAAAATAGATATTTCTAAACAGATATACAATCTCTTCAACAGATAAAATTATCCAAATTCCTATAGGTGGGTGATAATGCCAATCCAACTCCACCATTAACATAAACCCTCATCCAATCTCATATTCCCAATACCAATTTCATTAGTTTATACAAAATAACAACTTGAACAATTTTAGGGCAAAACTCTATTTTATTTCAAAATCTACCCTGGATATCAACATTAACAAATTTACCACAACATAACTTCACATTAAATCTTATAACCATTTTTAACACATACATTTGAAAACCCCTCTTTTGAATTTAAACCCCAAGCCCTAGGTTTGTTACAATCACCTTAACACCCAATGTTTCTTACGCATCAAGAAATAACCAAGTTGAAACTCATAGAGAGTGTAGAAAGTCCCTACCTCAAGTTAGAAGAGCAAAGGAAGAGATAAAGAAACTTCAAAAACGCCGAAACCAACCTTTAATCGGACCAACTTGAAGCGCACTACCTTTTTAACAAAGGTACACGGGTGGAGAGATCACTAGATCTAGGTGAAAATGTAGAGAGAATGTAAGTTTTAGAGAGAGAGACTCTAGATCTAGGGTTTTTGAAAAGTAAAGAGAGAGAGAGAGAGAGAGAGAGAGAGAGAGAGAGAGAGAGAGAACTGAAAAATGATGTAAAATGACCTTTTTATGAACTGACATACGCACAGTCCACTCGAGCGCAAGAAGTGACGCTCGAGCACTAGACACAATAAGTTGTTCCGCTCGAGTGTGAGAAATGATGCTCGAGTGCCAAGACACAAAACAGAAGGGCATTACCGCTCGAGCTCAAGAAGTGACACTCAAGTGCAGAATGCATACATCTAGTAGTTTTGCAGACAATAGACTAGTGCTCGAGCGCAAGAAAGGCCACTCGAGCGTAGAATACACTTCCCCAGTAGTTTTGCACACCTGCAAAAGTATGAAGAATTTGCAAAGCCCGTTCAAGCGCAAGAAGTGTCGCTCGAGCGTAAGAGCAAAAATCTAGAGAACAAAAGTTTGAAAAACTAAGCGACCAACCTGTTCCAAACATACTCCAACCAACTCAACAGCCAAACACAAGTAAGGATAAAAAAGGAAAAGTTATGAACAACATTTGGAAACCATAAAACCCGAGTTCGAGAGTATCAACTGGGTTGGATCAAAACTGGAATCGCTATATCCTCCCCCCTTAAAGAATTTCATCCCCGAAATTCAAAATCATGTTTTAAAACCAAGTTAAAACCAATTACAATAACGATAATCATATAATTCCATCACCATGACCCATTCTCCGATTATTCAATCCCATCAACATGATAAACAAATTCTCAATACTGAATATACAATTCATATTTCCAAAAACATACACAATATTTATAATAAACTCGCATTTCCAAACATAAACAACATATACAATGTTTCCATGTTTCATTTACATAATAACAATACAATACATGTTCAAACATTAACAAACAAGTCCGGATACTTCTCATGGATTTCCAACTCATGTTCCCAAGTTGCTTCCTTAACTCCATGATATTTCCATAATACTTTAACCAAGGGAATCGTCTTGCCTCGCAAGACTTCGTCCCGAGTATCCAAGACCCTCACCGATCTCTCTTCATACGAGGCATCCTCATCTACCTCTAAGTCGGTCTAATCCAATATGTAGGATGGATTCGGCTCATACTTCTGAAGCATACTAATATGAAACACATTATGAACCCCGGATAGTTGTGGCGGCAAGGCTAAACGGTAGGCTACCTTCCATATCCGCTCAAGAATCTCAAAAGGCCCAATGAATCGAGAGGACAACTTCTCGCTCTTTTCAAACCTCATCAAACCCTTCCTAGGTGATATCTTCAAAAAGACATGATCTCCCACTTCAAAAGATAAGGGTCTCCTCCTACGGTCGACGTAACTCTTTTGGCGACTCTGAGTAGTAACCAACCTCTTACGAATAAGTGCAACTTTCTCAGTCATTTTCTGAACCAACTCAGGGCCTAACAAAGGTGCATCGCCCATTTTAGTCCAATACATAGGGGATCTGCATGGTCAACCATACAAGGCCTCAAACGGTGCCATGCTAGTACTCGACTGGAAGCTAATGTTATAGGCAAACTTCACTAAGGGCAAATGCCTCTCCCATTGTGACAACCCCAATCTATGATTAACTATTAAGCCGTAATTAAGGCTAGGTTTGGCATTCCCTAAAAAAGCTAAAAAGCCAAAAAGTCACTATTCTATTTAAGTCAAATCACCTCTCTACCACATCACTTCAAACCCAACCCATATTTCATAAAAAGTCAAAAAGTGTACTTATTTAGATTGTCCCAAACAACCCATAAGTATGCCTAATAAGTAATTAAGATGAAATCCTGAGTTAATTACATGTGCATTGCATTATTTGTGTTTCTATCTGTTTGTCGTAGAAATATTTGTTTGTGTTTCTGTTTCGATATGTGAATAGAAGGTGTTATCGGCATCCAATCACAAAATTGACTTGATTTATGTGTTATTTGGAATTTTTAGAATTTTATGATAGGCTTAATTGAAATTCAATTTCGAGCGATTTAATTAGATTAAATTAATGGTCTTTGCTTAGATTAATGCAAGTTTAATTAATTCCTTATACAAACCTATATAAGGCCATCCCCAACACCTCTTATACACTTATCACTCTCATTTCCTCTTCCTTGAGCTTAAAAATGTGTAGAGAGAGAGAGAGAGATACTAAGAGAGAGTTGAATTCAAACAAAGAAATTGCTAGAGAACTTGGAATTAGCTTGGAACTTCACACAATTAACTATTTAGAGCATAATTGATCATCTAAGGTAAGAATTCAACATTGTACCTTTGAAATTGAGTCACTCAGCACGTGAATTCAAAGAATTAAGTTGTGTAATGCTAGAATTGGGCTTAGATATTATCATGTTTTGAGGTTGTTTCCAAGAAATTAATACATGCATGTGTTCATTCTAGTATGGTTTTGACAATAAGTCTCATTTCACATCATTTGACATTATTTGATCATGCTTTCAAAGTGTAGAACATGAATTAATGCACGCATGTTATGGTTTTCACCATTTCAAGTTTGGTTTAGTCCAATTGGCAAAGCTTTTGGGCTTGATTTTACGAAATGCTTTTGAATTCACCATCTTTTACAAGTTTACATATGTTTCCTCAAGTTTTGGGCCCAAAAGGATGTGAATTGTAGCTTTGAATTTGAGTTTTGGACTTGGAAGTGCAATCTGAAAATTCCAGAATTCGACCTATTCGCTCGAGTGACAGATCATACGCTAAAGCGACCACATTTGTTTTTGCACCCCTGCTTGAGCGACCAAAAGTTGGTTGAGCGTAAATTACATGCTCCAAGAAGTTTACATGTTTTGCAGACTGCTCGAGCGACAAAAGTTGCACTTGAGCGAAGATCTTAGTCACACACTCAAGCGACCATTGAGCATACGTTGAATGGAAAAATAAAGCAACTACTACTTTTGCAGAGTTTACAAACTGCTTGAGCGAAAGAAGTTGCGCTCAAACTACCACTCGCATGTTTAGGCGTCTGCTCGAGCGAAGGAAGTTGCGCTCGAACAAGACTCCTGTTTTCAGCAAGTTTTGTTAAGTGTTTTCAAGTGCATTTTAACATCCTCATTGCATCCTAGGCACTCCTAGGCCAAGTTTAAGACATAATAATGAGAATACGAAATAGAAACACACCAAGATAAGAATGAGCTAAGTTAATGATCCCGGGTGTGTAATTCAGTACGTATTCGTTCTGTAACTGTGTAGGTCACGTGCCACAAGATATCTGATTTGCCTACTTTGTTTGTCTGCTTTCGGAGCCATCTGTGAGTAATAACTTTGTAAAGCTATATTCAACTCTATTTATTTTCTATATATGAAATAAAGTTGGTTTTATGAAATGTAATGTTCTGTATAATGAATGATTGTCCAATTTCTGACAATTTTTCGTGGCAACAATTCCGTAGTTCAAGTATGTTATCTGTTCTAGGTCCGGAGGTTCAGCATGGAACTCACAAGTTATCTATACCCGGCCGAAGGTTCCTTTATGGAATTAACAAGTTATATGTTCCCTGTCTGGAGGTTCTTTATGGAACTGACAAGTTATCTATACCCGGCCGGAGATTCCTATATGGAACTGACAAGTATGACCCTTGATGCCTTGTATGTGATCTGTTAGCGCTAACGGATGTACAATGTAAGATTAAACATGAACTCAGATTTCTGTTTAAGACTCGAACAAGAATGTGCATATGAATCTATTTATGTTTACTGAATTAATCATGGGGTATCATTCCTTTAACCCTTTACTTTGTTATTATTTGCAGGGCTTCCGCTCATTATTTATATTATGTATGTATGTGAGTAGGCACGTGACCAGGCCTAAGCTGTTGCCTGGAGAGTTGGGTCAGCCAGCCACTATGCCTCCCGGGGAGGTTTCCTTTGAGAAGTCAAGTTTTTGTGGTCAAAGTTTTTAAGATCTGTTTTCTTTTCGGTAAAAGAACAAGTACTTGTTTATTAGTACATTGGGCTAAGTCCTCCTTTTGTTTTATCTGTCTATGGGAATGATGTATGACTAATGTCTTTTTTATGACGTTACAAGTGTGTTTATAAAGTTTAAAATTATATGTCCCATGTATGTTTGTACAGCTCAATGGACTCTGTAAGTTATATGTATTTGCTTCCTCAGCCCCTTATATTTTCTAATTTTGTTCAAATGCCTTCGGTAATCCAAGGATTACTGGCCGGTTATGACACTAAACCTTTAGGGGCGGGTTTGGGTCGTGATACAGTGGTATCAGAGCACATGTTATACCACACACACGAGTCCATATGAGCTATAGGATGTCCTAGTAAGAAGTAGGGGCATCTCATCTGCATATGTGAGTGTGTATATTAATCTCTATAAATGTGAAAACTAAACTTGACCATGAGCACATGAAATTGAAATGAATGATTTGAACATTGTGAAAGAAACTATTTGCCTATGTTTATAAGTGCTTTGTTTACCTATAGCAATGGAAAATACAAGAAGTAATGATGCCATTGAATCCTCTGAGGCCTGAATGAGCCATATGGAATAGATGCTTACAACTTTGACTGAAACTATGACGCAACAATAGAGGCAACAACCTTTACCCCCTCTGCCTTCATCGGTCCAACTTGACCCAGACAACAATGACATTATCAACCTGACTAAGAAGTTCACGAAGATGAAACCACCAACTTTCTTGGGTGGCATTGAACCCTTAAAGGCAGAAACCTGGTTGCTCGAAATGGAGAAGTTGTTTGAAGTGTTTCCTTGTCCTGAGACACAAAAAGTTCTTTTGGCCACCTACACTTTAAAAGATGAAGCTCGAAGATGGTGGTTACTAATATGGAATAGCAATGGAAACATGACATGGGCTTGATTCAACGAATTTTTTTTTATTACAAGTATTTTCCTTAGTGCTTCAGGGACTGAAAAGTTTTTGAATTCCAAGAACTTAAGCAAGGCAAGATGTCCATAGCTGAGTATGAGGCTAAATTCACCGAGTTGACTCGGTTTACTCCCCACATGGTGGATACTGACTACAAGAAGGCACAAAAATTCGAAGGGGGTTTGGATCTGGATGTGTTTGATAAGGTAGGCGTTTTAAAGTTGCCTATGTACGTGGAAGTACTTGATAGAGCATTGATGGTGGAAGCCATTCTGGCAGCAAAGAAACAAGTTCCAGCTCCAACAACAGAATAGAGAGGTAAAAGACCTGGATCTGACTTTCAGAAAGGCCGTTCATCTTTTACCAACAAAAAGCAAAATACTAGATCTTCTAGTAGTTCAAGCCAAAGCAGTGGGTCTATGTCAGCTTGATTGGAATGTAGAAGGAAGCATAAAGGCACGTTCTACCGTGCATCTGGCACTTGTTTTCGGTGTGGCAAGACTGGCCACATGATTAGAGATTGTCCACTAAGATTCGACAATGCTAACCATACGACAGCAAGTTCAGCCGGATCTACTCTTGTAACGAGGACCAATGCAAGAACTAATACCAAGGGTAACACCAAGAATGAAACGCTAAGGCAAGGGAGAGTGATTACACTAGTACCTGGGGATGTACAGAATAATGAGTCAGTGGTGTCAGGTATAATCTCTATCTATGCTCAGAATGCCTATGTGCTGCTTGATTCTGGTTCTACGCATTCATTTGTATCGCATGCTATTTCTCGAAAATTAACTAGACCGTTATAACCTATGAACTCTTTGCCATCTATGTCTACACTGTCTGGAGGTTCTATGATATGTGCTTGAGTTTATCTGGCATGTGATATTATGATTGGTGATATGACATTGTATGTTGATTTGCTGCCCTTGAGCATTGATCATTTTGATTGTATTCTAGGTATGGATTGGTTAACTAAATACTATGCCACCATTGACTATGTGAGTAAATCTGTTGTGTGTCGACCACAAGGTGAGCCTGAGTTTGTCTTTACTGGGAATGGGGTAGTTCCTCCGCCATACTTGATTTCATTTATAAAGGCCAAGAAGTTGTTAAGAAAAGGGTGCTGGGGCTACTTATGTTGTGTAATGACTGAGTCTTCAGATATTGCTAGTATGGAAACTATACCTGTGGTTAATGAATTTCCTGATGTCTTTCCAAATGATTTACTCGAAGACTTAATTGATAGGGAAATTGAGTTTACCATTGATGTTATACCTGGGACACAACCGATTTCTAAAACCCCATACTGAATGTCAATTACTGAATTGAGAGAGTTAAAGGTCCAACTCCAAGAATTACTATACAAGAAATTTATCCGACCGAACACTTTGCCTTGGGGTGCTCCGGTGTTTTTTATTAAGAAGAAAGACAGGTTCTTGAGATTATGTATAAACTACCAAGATTTGAATAGAGTGACTATCAAAAATAAGTACCCTTTGCCCCGAATAGGTAATTTGTTTGATCAACTCCAGGGAGCCCAAGTATTTTCCAAAATTGACCTTAGATCGAGTTATCATCAATTGAGAGTTAAGGCAAAAGCCATTGAGAAAACCGCTTTTTGAACTAGATACGGACATTATGAATTTTTAGTCATGCCATTTGGGGTAACGAACGCACCTGCGACTTTCATGGACCTAATGAATAAGGTTTTCAAACAATTTCTTGATGAATTTATAGTTGTATTTATTGATGATATCTTGATTTATTCAAAAAGCAAGGAAGAACATGAACATCATCTAAGAACAGCTTTACAAATTTTTAGAGAAAAAAAGTTATATGCCAAATTGTCCAAATATGAATTCTGGCTTGACAACATAGCATTTATGGGGCATGTGATTAACAAAGATGGTATATCAGTGGATCCACAGAAAATCGAAACCATTGTAAATTGGCCGAGACCGACCAATGTGTCTAAGGTTAAAAGCTTTCTGGGGCTTGCAGGCTATTATTGTAGATTTGTAAAAGATTTCTCCAAAATTGCATTGCCACTCACTCAACTAACACAGAAAACTATACCATATGACTAGAATGATCAAAAAGAGTCTGCTTTCCAAGAATTAAAGATCCGGTTAGTAGCTGCACTTATCTTAACTTTGACTAACGGAACCAATGGATTTTATATTTACAGTGATGCTTTCTATAAGGGTTTAGAATGTGTGTTAATGAAAAATGGAAAAGTGATTGCTTATGCTTCTCAATAACTCCGTCCACATAAAAAGAATTACCCAACTCATGATCTTGAATTGGCAGCTGTGGTGTTTGCTTTGAAAATCTGGTGTCACTATCTGTATGGCGTAACTTGTGAAGTGTGTACCGATCACAAAAGTTTAAAATATTTCTTTACTTAGAAAAAACTGAACATGAGACAAAGACGATGGCTTGAATTGATTAAGGATTATGACCTACAGATTTTGTACCATCCGGGGAGAACCAATACCATCATAGACGCTTTGAAGAGAAAGTCAATGGAAAATTTGTCATGCTTACTCACCAGTCAGAGAGAGTTGCTATGTGACTTGGAAAAGAATGAGATTAAAGTTGTGTTGCATAAATAGGGTGGGATCTTAGCCGTCATTTCTGCTCAACTTGCAATCATTGAAGAGATTAAAGAGAAACAGCGTAAAGATGAAGTCTTGAAGAAAATTTGTGATGAGATTGATTCAAAACCAAAACCAGGATTTATATTGGAGAACAATGTGTTGAAATTTCAAAATAGACTTTATGTACCAGATTGTTTTGATTTGAGGAAACGTGTCATGACCGAAGCCCATAATTCAAAGTTTACTATGCATTCGGGGAACACAAAAATGTATCATGACTTGAAACAGAACTTCTGGTGGCCTGGGATGAAGAAAAGCATTGCTGATTTTGTGGTAAGATGTTTACATTGCCAACAAGTTAAAGCCAAACATCAACGACCAGCTGGTTTGCTATAGCCGCTTCCAATACTGGAATGGAAATGGAAGCACATTACCATGTACTTCATTATGGGATTGCCTCGCTCTTCTCGAGGTATGGATTCTATCTGGGTCATAGTTGACCGTTTGACTAAATCTGCTCATTTTCTGCCTATTAAAACTATTTATAATACGAACAAATTGGCTGACATTTATATGAATTTGATTGTGAGGTTGCACGGTGTGCCAGTATCCGTTGTGTCTAACAAAGATTCAAAGTTCACATCAAGATTTTGATAGAGTTTGCAACAGGCTTTGGGGACTGAACTGCGACTGAGTAATACCTACCACCCACAGACAGATGGTCAATCTGAACGAACCAATTAGACTTTGGAAGATACACTCAGGATGTGTGTGTTGGACTTCCAAGGGAATTGGGAGACTTACCTTCCTCTAGCCGAATTTGTGTACAACAACAGCTATTATTCAAGTCTTAGAATTGTTCCTTATGAAGTTTTGTATGGTAGAAAGTGTCAATCTCTAATTTGTTGGGCCGAGGTAGGAGACAAACCTTTGTTGGGACCGAAACTTGTGCAAGAAACGACGGAAAATGTGAAATTGATTTAGCAAAGATTGAAGACTGCACAAAACCACCAAAGAGTTATGCGGATGTCTGAAGAAAAGATCGGGAATGTGAAATTGGGGATCATGTCTTTATCAAAGTAACTCCAATAAAAGGCCAAACAAGGTTTGGAGTAAAGGGCAAGCTGGCACCGAGATATGTCGGGTCGTATGAAATTCTTTAGAAGATCAATTCGGTGACGTATCGGGTACCCTTACTGCCGGTCATGGAACATATGCACAATGTTTTTCATGTCTCAATGCTTCGAGACTATCTACGAGCTGCACTCCATGTAATTGAACCAACTCATGTACTTTTGAAAGATGACCATACGTACGAAGAGAGACCAATACAGATTGTTAACCGCCGAATCAAAAGACTAAAGAACAAGGAAATCCTGCTGCCAAATGTTGATTGGCAAAACCATGGAGAGAACTATGCAACTTGGGAAACTGAAGAGGATATGAGGAAAAGATACACTGACTTTTTTCCGTTGGACTCGGTATTCCTCCAACATAAAAGTAGTTCGAGTTTGGAGGACCAAACTCTTTAAAAGGGAAAGATTGTAACAACCCCGACCGATGATTAACTGTTAAGCCATGATTAAGTATGCCTAATAAGTAATTAAGATGAAATCCTGAGTTAATTACATGTGCATTGCATTATTTGTGTTTCTATCTGTTTGTCGTAGAAATATCTGTTTGTATTTCTGATTTGATATGTGAATTGAAATCTTTATCGGCATCCGATCTTGAAATTGACTTGATTTATGTGTTATTTGGAATTTTTAGAATTTTATGATAGGTTTAATTGAAATTCGATTTCGAGTGATTTAATTAGGTTAAATTAATGGTCTTTGCTTAGATTAATGCAAGTTTAATTAATTCCCTAAACAAACCTATATAAGGCCACCCTCAACACCTCTTATACACTTTTGCACTCTCATTTCCCCTTCCTTGAGCTTACAAACATGTAGAGAGAGAGAGAAGGACTAAGAGAGAGTTGAATTCAAACAAAGGAATTGCCGGAGAACTTGGAAATTAGCTTGGAACTTCACACAGTTAACTATTTAGAGCATAATTGATCATCTAAGGTAAGAATTCAACCTTGTACCTTTGAAATTGAGTCACTTAGTACATGAATTCAAAGAATTAAGTTGTGTAATGCTAGAAATGGGCTTAGATATTATCATGTTTTGAGGTTGTTTGAAAGAAATTAATACATGCATGTGTTCATTCTAGTATGGCTTTGACAATAAGTCTCATTTCACATCATTTGACATTATTTGATCATGCTTTCAAAGTGTAGAACATGAATTAATGCACGCATGTTATGGTTTTCACCTTTTCAAGTTTGGTTTAGTCTAATTGGCAAAGCTTTTGGGCTTGTTTTTGCGAAATGCTTTTGAATTCACCATCTTTTACAAGTTTACATATGTTTCCTCAAGTTTTGGACCCAAAAGGATGTGAATTGTAGCTTTGAATTTGAGTTTTGGAATTGGAAGTGCAATATGGAAATTTCAAAATTCGACCTATCTACTCGAGCGACAGATCCTGCGCTCAAGCGACCACCTTTGTTTTTACACCCCCGCTCAAGCGACCGAAAGTTGGTTCGAGAGCAAATTACATGCTTCCAAAAGTTTACATGTTTTGCAGATCGCTCAAGCGACAAGAGTTGCGCTCGAGCGAAGACCTCAATCTCATGCTCGAACAACCATCGAGTGTGCATTGAGCAGAAAAATCAAACAACCAGTACTTTTGCAGAGTTTATAGACCACTCGAGAGAAGGAAGTTGCGCTCAAGCGACCACACACATGTTTGGGCGTCCGCTCGCACAAAGGAAGTTGTGCTCGAGCAAAACCCATGTTTTCAGCAAGTTTTGTTAAGTGTTTTCAAGTGTATTTTTGCATCCTCATTGCATCCTAAGCACTCCTAGGCCAAAATTAAGACATAATAATGAGGATAAGAAATAGAAACACACCAAGATAAAAATGAGCTAAGTTAATGATTCCGAGTGTGTAATTCAATACATATTCATTTTGTAACTGTATAGGTCACACGCCACAAGATATCTGATTTGCCTACTTTGTCTGTCTGCTTTTGGAGCCATCTGTGAGTAATAACTTTGTAAAGTTATGTTCAACTTTATTTATTTTCTTTATATAGAATAAAGTCAGTTTTATGAAATATAATGTTCTATACAATGAATGATTGTCCAATTTCTGACAAGTTTTCATGGCAACAATTTCGTGGCTCAAGTATGTTATCTGTAACCAGGCCAGAGGTTCCTTATGGAATTGACAAGTTATCTGTACTCGGCCGGAGGTTCCTTTGTGGAACTGTCAAGTTATCTGTTCTCGGTCTGGAGGTTCCTTATGAAACTGACAAGTTATTTGTACCCAGCCGGAGGTTCCGATATGAAACTGACAAGTATGACCCTTGATGCCTTGTATGTGATCTATTAGTGCTAACGGATGTATGATGTAAGATTAAGCATGAACTCAGATTTCTGTTTAAGACTTGAACAAGAATGTACATATGAATCTATTTCTGTTTACTGAATTGATCATGGGGCATCATTCCTTTAACCCTTTACTCTGTTATTATTCACTAAGCTTCGACTCACTATTTATATTAAGTATATAGGTGAGCAGGTGCGTAACCAGGCCTAAACTATTGCCTGGAGAGTTGGGTTAGCCAGTTACTATGCCTCCCGAAGGGGTTCCCTTTGAGAAGTCAAGTTTTTGTGGTCCAAGTTTTTAAGATCTGTTTTCTTTTTGGTATAAGAACAAGTACCTGTGTAGCACGTTCGCGGGGGACCTCACGCTACAGTTCGGACTCCCTTTTTGTGTCGGTTCTAAATCTGAACCAAAGAGTCCAAATCCGGCAAATCGTTTGAGAAAACAGATTTTGAAAAGTAGTGCCAAACATGGACTGCTTTGCCAGATTACAGAGTCGCCACCTAAATATTTTTTAATTGAGAAATTTAGGAAACCACGACTCGATCTTAAGGCCACATGTCCGTCATCACCAAAGTGGTCTTGGCTCGGGAGCTTGGGTACGATCGGGGAAGGTCAGCTATGAGCACCCCCTTTCGCCCGGTCCGAAAACCGGCCTTTACTAACCGTGATATCCGTTTTTGAAAACTTTATGCGTTCTTATTCCGGTTATTAACCTAGAATTACTATGTGATGCGCACAACACAAAAGTATAGACTAGATCGCCTAACTTGGAAATAAACATTGCATATCCGTTTTGTCTCGAAAAACGTGTTGTTTTCTTTTGCTACTCGCAAGTAGGCTAAAATTCGGATTTCAACGAGTTGTTCCAACTCAGGCAATCCAACCTCCACCCACAGGCATTCAAACAGTTTATCATGTAAGCACTTAGCCGCATGGTAAGCATACTATCATGGTAAACATTCACACGCATGCGATATGCTAAAGCTATAAAAACTTACATCGTACTCCGTGCCAAAAGCAAGATGGCGGTTAGCAAACATGCATGACCTAGTTCATGTTAAGTGGCTAATGCGCAGTAAATGCAATCTAGAGTAGGCTCGGCTAACCCTAAACATGGCATGTGAAATGCGCGAATAGCACGTATTCGATTTTGGAATTGAAAATACAATGCAGTTTGTATGATGTACCGAGCCCGGTGCATGTAAACAAATGCATGTATGCACGCATGCATTGCATAAGGTATGCTAAAATAAGTATGCCCTAATCTACCATTGTAAGCAGGTAAATAAAAGGGAGAAAGAAATGGGGGTTAGAAGACATACACCCACTCACCCACACTTATTACAATTATGCCCTCACACAGAGGGACCAAAATAATAATACAGTCCAACGAATAAATAATTAACTAAACTAGCTAATTAAATATTACAAATCAACTAAATTAATTAAATTAAATAATTAATCTAATTAAGCATTAAATGCCTCGGGATGAGGGCTAAGCTGCTGCTACCGGGACTCGCTCGGAATCGCACTACCATGCAAGTATGCCTCTGTTTCTTCTGCTATCCAACTCTGAAAATTACCAAAGTCCTAGGAACACTTTCTTTGGTACTGGAGATCATCATCGGCTGCACAGAATTTCCACCGGCTGAAGGATTTGGCCATCGGCACTGAATTGTTCCATCGGCTGGGGATGAACTGCCGGTCGGCACTAAAAAGTGCCGGTCGGCACAAAATGTTCTGCAGATCCTGCAACTCACAGCAGCAGAGGACAAACTATGCATGGCAATGTAATTCAAAGCATGTATGCACCAAACACATCCCACATCATGCTATGGACTCAAGAGGGCATGTGCCTCGATTCCCGGACCACCAATCGCGCATTTCCATGCGTGATGGCCCGGAGAACCAAGAGTGCAACTTTGATTTCAAATGCATGCAATGCAAAGAAGCATATAAGGGTGCCAAACCTCTATCACACGCACTTCAAGAGGCCTAGCATGCATGTCAATGTGATGCAACCCTAAGCATGTGATCTAGGTATGCAACATGGACTATGCAATGCATTTATGCAAGCATACAAACAAGCATATAAGGCAAGCATGAAAACCAATGAAATGATAGACTTAGACATGAATTAGGCAACTCGAAAAGGCCTAAAATCAGTAGCCAAAATGCCTACAATTGGGGACTAAACACACACACACATGCACATGTTAAGGTACCAACACATTAAGCATAACAAACAACATTCAAGCACACTTGAAATGAGTTAAACATGGACAATTGATATGCACATAAAGCTCTGAAAATCACACAAAATGTGATGCCAAAACATGCAACAAAGCAAGCCAAACAAAGCATGCAAATGGTCCAAGTCTTGAAACAAGCCAATGAGGCATTGAACTACACTTATGCAAAGTAATTATGGCATGCATTAAACAACCTAAAACAGAGTTTTAGCATGTGAAGGCCAAGCCAAATGACTACTTAGATGGCATCTAAGAGGCTTGAAGTCAAAGGCACACAACATGGTCAAAACATGGAGCATTTGATACATGCTTTTAAAGCATTAAAGAGGCATGCAAGGTAATCAAACAAGCACATCATAAGGTCTGAAATGGCATGTTAGATGGTTTCAAATCATCAAAATAAAGCAAGCAAGGCATGCTACACTCTCATGCATCTTAAGGCCAACAAGCCAAATGCAAAGGAGCTATAAGATACAAGTCATGATCGACCAAAACGACTATGGACAGAGCTAAAGCATGTCAAAATAAGCATACAAGCTTCATGGATCTAGGCCTAAAACATGCTAGAAAGAAGGCATACAAACCTAGAGCAAGTCAAGGCAATATAAGGCATTACAAAGCAACCATGCAAAACATGCAAGGAGTGCTAAAACCAACTTAAAATCATGTTATAATATTACAATATAAGCATGAAAAATAAGTCAAACATGCTCAACACACACTCAAACATGAAGCTCCTTGAGGAAGCAAAATTTGTCCTTTTCAAGGACATCAAGGAGAGGGGGTGGCCCTCTCCTTCTTGAGACTTCAAGGCATGCTCTTCACCACTGAAATCCCTCAAGATTTCAGTGGTGAAGAGATCCTATCATCAAAATCTCGGATCTCTCCAAAATAGCACAAAATGGGGCCTTTTTCAAAGCCTAAAGGGGGTCAAACTTCCCCAAACCTCACAACACTCTTAATGAACAATAAAGAGGACTTAAAAATAGAGATTTTATGTGTTAATCACTAAGCACAAAAACTGTTTTAAACTAGGTAAGAATAAGGTGCAAAAATGGGGGAAAAAGGGGTTAGTATCTCACCCTTGTAGACCTCTTCACAAAGGTTGTGGTTGATGCTTCCTTGAGCTCAAAATCAGTCAAGAACTCCAAGAACCAGCCCTTAGAACCTCAGTTGCAAGGAGAAGGTGGAACACTAGGTGTTTTAGTGCAATAGTGTGAACTAAAGCACCTAGTGTACTAAACAAGCAAGGAAAGAGAGAGATAGGATAGATACAACTATTCTAACCTAAAACCAGACCTTGGCTCTCTAACAATGGTTAAGTCTCTCAAGAAGCCAACCCTTGAGCAAAGGGAAGAGCTTTCCCTCTTATAGGCCAAAAGCTTACAAGCTTAGCCACTAAGCAAGCTCATCCCTCCATACACGTGTATGGAGGGGAAGACAATTGCACACAGCTGTCTGAAAATATCTCAGAAAGCAAGTGCAGTGTCCGCGGCATAAAATGTCATTTTGACAAAATTTAGTGCCGACCGGCACAAAAGAGTGCCGACCGGCACAATAAAGTGCCGATGACAACTCTAGCCAGCCGGTGGCTTCCAGCCCCAGCCGGTGGTGTGTGGGGATGCCTCACAAAGCATTCTCTGCCCTTCCAAGGCAAAACACAAGTGTTTGGTGCAAAACCAAACACAAACGGTCGAGTTCGGAGGTCCTGAGGCAAGGCGCGCGCAGCCGAGAACTCCGGGAACTCCAAACGAACACAAACGTGGATAATCACCGAGTGTTCCAACGGCGACGTCCAAGTCTTGAGGATGGTCAAAAATGGGGTGTCTACAACCTGTTTATTAGTACATTGGGCTAAGTCCCACTTTTGTTTCATCTGTCTATGGGAATGATGTATGACTAATGTCTTTTTTAAGATGTCACAAATGTGTTCATAAAGTTTAAAATTATATGTCCCATGTATGTCTGCACAGCTTAATAGACTATATAAGTTATATGTATTTGCTTCCGCAGCCCCTTATATTTTCTAATTCTGTTCAGAGGTCTTTGGTAATCGAAAGATTACTGGCCGATTATGATGCTAAACCTTTAGGGGCAGGCTTTAGGTCGTGACACCGATGAACCCTTAAAGTCAATGACACAACTTCGAAGCATATCCTCTAAAATCTGAATGGTGCGTTCTAACTGCCCATCAGTCTGAGGATGATATGCCATGCTAAAAGTCAATGTCATACCCAAGGCACTCTGTAGGCGCTGCAATAATCGAGCCATGAAATGCAGATCTCTATTCGAAACAATCATCACAGGTACTCCGTGCAACCTCACTATGTCCCTAATATAAAGGTCAGCATGATAATCTATCGAGTCACTCACGTGCATAGGTATAAAGTGTGCCAACTTGGTCAACCGGTCAACTACCATCCAAATTGCGTCATTACCCTGTTGAGTCCTCAGAAGACCCACAACAAAATCCATCGTGACGTGTTCCTATTTCCGCTCGGCTATAGGCAAGGGTTATAACAAATCCACTGGCCTTTAATGCTCGACCTTCACTTGTTGACAAGTAAGGCACTTTGACACAAACACGGCCACATCCTTATTCATTTCCCTCCACTAAAACTGGCGGCTAAGGTCGCTATACATCTTTGTGCCTCCCGGATGCACCGCAAGGCGTGAATGGTGAAACTCTCAGAGTACTTCCTCTCGGCAAGACTCCGGTACGAAAATACGGTTGAGGTATCTAACACTCGAGTCAGAATACATGTTCAAGCCCTTCTCTACTTTCCCACTAGAGATCTTCTCCCGGAGGGATTCTACCTCAAGATCACCCTTCTGTGCTTTTATCACTCAGTTCACAAGTGTAGGTTGTACAACTACTGAAAACAAGGCTACAGACAAAACAAACTCGCCAAGATGCAAGTCAAACTCCCCAAGAGTACCCAACATCTCCCATTCCCAGATGGCAATTCTAGCCACACTACCAACGGATTTCCTACTCAAAGCATCGGCCACAACATTGGCCTTCTCAGGATGATAATGTAACTCAAAGTCGTAATCCTCTATGAAGTCCATCCATCTCCTCTACCTCAAATTCAAGTCTTTCTGTGTAAACAAATACTTCAGACTCTTGCGATCAAAAAATACCTCAAACTTCTCACTATACAAGTAGTGCCTCCAAATCTTTAGGGTAAAGATCACCGCCGCTAACTCTAGGTCATGAGTAGGGTAGTTCCTCTCATGTGTCTTCAGCTTCCGTGAACCATAAGCCACAACTTCCCCTTCTTGCCTCAAGACACAACCCAAACCTTCCCGTGAGGCATCACAATACACCGAATAGCCCAAACCCCTCTCCAAAATAATCAATACTGGAGCAGTAGTAAGTCTAACCTTAAGTTCTTGGAACGACTTCTCACAAGCCTCATTCTACACAAATTTAATTCCCTTCATCGTCAATCTAGTCAATGGTGAGACTAGCCTAGAGAAATCCTTCACAAATCTACGATAATACCCGGCCAACCCCAAGAAACTATAGATCTCGAAAGCATTCTTAAGTTGTTCCCAATCTTGAACTGCCTCTATCTTGGATGATTCCACAGTCACCCCTTTCCCGGATACCACATGGTCTAAGAACTTAACCTCTTTAAGCCAGAACTCACATTTCCCAAACTTAGCATACAGTTTATGGGCTCTAAGCAACTCAAGCATCACTCGCAAGTGTTCCTCGTGCTCCTCCTCAGAGGGTGAGTAAATCAAGATGTCGTCCACAAAAATGACCACAAAACGATCTAGGAACTCACGGAAGATCTGGTTCATCAAATCCATAAACACAACTGGGGCATTGGTTAGCCTAAAAGGCATCACTAGAAACTTGAAATGGTCATACCGCATACGGAATGCCGTCTTTGGGATATTCTCCTCCCTTACCCTCAACTGGTGATAACCCAATCTCAGGTCTATCTTAGAAAAGCAACAAGACCCTTCAACTGATTAAAAAAATCATCTATACGAGGCATTGGGTACTTGTTCTTGACTGTTACCTGGTTCAGCTTCCGGTAATCTATACAAAGTCGCAACACTCCATCTTTGCTTTTGACAAAAAGAGCTGGTGCTCTCTAAGGTGAAGTACCTGGGTGAATAAAACCCTTATCTAACAATTCCTAGAGTTGAATCTTCAACTCACTCAACTCAGCAGGTGCAAATCTATACGGTGCCATGGAAGTCGGTGTTGTACCAGGCATGAAATCAATAGAGAACTCGATCTTTCGGTGAGGTGGTAAACTGGTAAGATCCACTGAAAAAATATTCGGGTATTCACAAACTACTCTTGGTAACTCAACTCAAACTTCATCACAGTTAGTACTCAAGAAGTTGGTGAGAAGGCAACTAAGTTCACTCTGCCCACACGGATCATACATCGGTGATAAAACTCTACCAACCCGGGCCCCCAAGAAATGAAAACAATCACCGCTCAAGGTACATACAGTAACCCTCTGACGGTAGCAATCTATAATAGCCTGATATGATAACAACCAGTCCATACCCAAAATAACATCAAAGCCAGACATGTTAATCAACACAAATAAAAAAGAAAGCCGGTGACCGACAATCTCTATGTCACAACCCCGACACCCCTACTTCAAAACTATCTCACTACCAATAAATGACTCTACACAGATAGAAGATGCTAACCGAGCAAATTCTAACCCCAAAACTGATGCAAATGCAGATGAGATAAATGAATGGGATGCACTCGTATCAATCAACACATTAGTAACTAAATTACAAAATAATAAGGTACCTCTCACTACTGAAGGCGCTGGTACAAGATCTGGCACGGTAACAGCATACACACGCCTTGTAGGTTTCTATTTAACCTGTTCACCCTTTAGAGCATAAGCCTGATGCACTGACTGAGCCAAAAAGGCTCCCTGATTGGCCCTCGAGGCCTGTGTTGGCTGGTGACCTTGTGTCTGCCTTGAACAAGACACACCAGGTGTGCCGCCCAATTGAGGGCAAAACCTCTTCATATGCCCCGCCTACCTACACTGATAACAAGTGAGCAGTTGGCCTCTCCCTTAACTCTGGCTCTGTGAACGAGTCAAAGACGATATAGACTGCTGCCCTCCTCCTCTCTGCAGGCAAGCTGGAGACTTGTGACCCAACTAGCCACACTTGTAACAAATGAAATCTCACTGACCACCTCTCCCAAAACCCAAACTTGGCACTGGAAAAGTGAACCTCGACTAAGGTCCCTAGGATGACTGGGAGTTAGAACCCTCTGCCTCTTACTATCCCCCTGAGCATCCTGACTCCTCCTACAGCCCCTCATTATCTCTTTTTCCATCTGCATCACGGTCTCAAGATGAGTCGCCACCTCCACGAGCTGTCCGTAATCCGTAATCATCAACCCGACCACCTTGAACATAAGCCTAGTCCTCAACCTCTTCTCAAACTCCAAACAATAATGCTCCTCTGTCGCCACTAACTCTAGTGCAAACCGAGAGAGGCTAGTGAATGTGGCCTCAAATTTAGCCATCGGAGTGTTCAACTGCACAAGCTTGGAGAACTGGTCTCTCAAATTCTCCCTAACAGTAGGAGGTAAGTACTTATCCTGAAAGGCATCGACGAAAGCCTCCCAAGTCCCTCCAATGCACCTCCGCGCATACTTCCACCACTGACTCACGTCTCCCTTCAGTTGGAAGGATGCCAAGGTCACTTTCAAGCCTCCATCCTCGATGCCGAGCATTTTAAATGTCTTTACCATTTGTTCTAGCCACTCATCGGCCTTCAATGGCTCCTTAGAATCACCCATAAACTCATCTGGATTCGACCAGAAAAACTCTCAGTTCAAGAAAGACAGCCCTGTCTCGGCTACTTGGGCTTAGACTTGATTTTCGGTCCTGAGAATGTCCATAGATTCCCACAACGCTCCGGCCAACTCGTGGGCTAAGGCACCCATGGCCTGCTGACCCACTGGTTCGGCTACATTGGCCTGACCAACTCTTTCCTCTTATGCCAAAATATCATCCGTTATCAGCATCTCCTGCCGTCTAGGCCTACCACGCCTACCACCACGACCACGTGCTGATATCCTAATGAAGGTAGCAAAAGAGATTAGCACATTTACAAAGGTGCTGAAGCTAACTCACTTGTGTTCTAAAATGGCGGACAATAGTAATTCATTCCACATAAGCACGTAGTCACATAAACACTTATGAATTTCATTCCTGGATAATGACCGTCCCGCGGCATTGCCAAAGTTCCAATTAGAAGCAGCAGTGATCAAGTGCTCTTCTAATAAGACTTCTAGAAACCCGTAGACTTGATCAACATCTTAGAAACTAAATCTCATACTCATATAATCACATAACACGTAAGTACATACGAAGAATGATTATACGTACGAAGGGACTTCTAGACACACGTACTACTCAAGGATGATTATATATACGAAGAAAGGCCAATTCAGATTGTAAATCGCATAATCAAAACGCTAAGAAACAAGGAAATCCCACTGGTAAAGGTTGATTGGCAAAACCACAGAGGGACTTATGTGACTTGGGAGACCGAGGAAGACATGATGAAGAGGTACCCAGATTTGTTCCCTCTAGACCCGATATTCTTTCAAAACGAAGGTAATCCAAGTTTGGAGGACCAAACTCTTTAAAGGGGGGAGACTATAACAACCCTGACCCATGATTAACGTTAATTCATGATTAACTATGCCTAATAAGTAATCGAGATGAAATTTTAAATTAATTGCATATATGCGTTGCATTAATTGTGATTATATTTTTTTATCGCAGAAGTATCTGTTTGTTTTACTGTTTTGTCCTGTGAATTGAAGGCCTTATCGGCATCTGGTCACGACATTGACTTGATTTATGAGTAATTTGGAATTTTTAGAATTTTATGGTAGGTTTAATTAAAATTCAATTCGGAACCAAATAATTAGAATAATTAATGCTCATTGATTAGTTAAAGCCAAGATTAATTAAGTCAACTTAATTGGACCTCTATAAGGCTCATGTAAATTCTAGACTACATTTACACTCTTGTTCCTATACTCTTAAGCTTCAAAACGTGAGAGAGGGAAAAGTAGAGTGAGGGAGTTGAATTCAAGAAGGAAATTAAGGAATTGTTAGAGATTTCAAGGGAATTGGCTTGGCACCTTCGTGAACTCACCATTAAGAGCTTAGTTGAGAAGTTGAGGTAAGAATTCAACACCTAGATGATATAAGTATGATGCCTAGAACATGAATTCAAGAGAATTTAGCTGTGTAATACAAGAATTGAGCTAGAATTGATGAAATTGAGCCATATCTTACATGCATGCATAATTCTCATGATTTTAGGTTGAATTCAAAGAATTTCCTCTTGCATGCCCTCATTTTGGCCTTGTTCTAAGAATTCAACAAGGTTTTGAGTTAAACACTTCATTGGATCATGTTTTGAAAGCTTTGAACTTGTATCTTTACATGCATAATATGTAACAATATGTTTTCACAATTTTAAGTTGAGTTTTGAACAATTGACAAAGATTTTGGGCTTAATTTTGCAAAATGATGTTGAGTTCATCATGTTTTATCAATTTACAAGTGATTCCTCAAGTTTTGGCTATAGAGACCATAATTTGTAGCTTTGGAATCGAGTTGTGACCTTGAATCTGCAATCTGGAAATTCCAGATTCTGCTTCTACGATCGAATGACAGAACCTGTGCTTGAGTGACCACTCTGTGATCTTGCACTTTCGCTTGAGCAAGCAAAAGTTGTCTCGAGCTGCTCCCAGAAGCTCACATGTTTTGTAGACCGCTCGAGCAACAAGAGTTGCGCTCGAGCGAAGACCTCTATCACACGCATGAGCGACCGTCGAGTTGAGAAATCACAGAACTAGTACTTATGCAGAGTTTACAGACTGCTCGAGCAAATGAAGTTGCGCTCGAGCGACCACTCATAAACCTCTGCTCGTGCAAGGGAAGTTACACTCGAGCAAGGACCCTATTTTCAACATATATGACTAAGTGTTCCAAGTGCATTTTAGCATCTTCATTGCATCGTTGGCATTCCTAGGCCAAGATTATGACATAATAATGAGGATAAGATTTAGAAACACATGAGGAATGACATGAAATGAGTTAAGTACGATCCGAGTGTGTGTTTCAGTTTGTGTATCTGTTATGTTTGTGTAGGCCACGCACCATAAGATGTTGATCCATTGGTTGTAATCGAGCTATCTGTGCAACAATCTGTGAGTAATAACTTTGCAAAGTTATGTTCGATTATAAGTATTTTTCGACTGAAATGAAATGATATGTTTTCTAAAATGCTATTTTGTGAATCATGAATGAATGTCCATTTTCTGAAATGTATTTGTGGCATCCTTAGTACACGTGACCCTTGGCCAGGAGTAACAATACCGTAGCCAATATACACATGGCCCTCGCCTAGGGATAACAATACTGAGGCTTATATTCATGTGGCCCTTGCCCGGGGTAACAATACCGATGTCTATGTTCATGTGGCCCTTGCCTGGGGGTAATAATACCAGTGCTACTTGTGCACAAGACGTGGACCTATGTGGTCATCGGTTCCGACTATGCAAATTTGATATGATATGACAGCTAAATGGATATACCACATATAACTGCTATGATTTCTGGTTAAGTATGCGAATATGAATTTGACATCTGTTATAAGACATCATTTATTAAATTCTTTACTCCATTATTATTCACTAGGCTTTGCTCACTCTATTTATATTATATATGTAGGTGACCAGGCGCGTGACCAGGCTCATAGTTGATGACTTGGAGTTTTGGTGTGTCAGCCACCCTTTTATGCCTCCCGAGGATGTTCCGGATTAAGTCAAGCCTTGTGACCATGTTTGTGAACATTTAAGACTTTATTTTCTGTTGATACATGAGCAAACTTTTTTTTATATGTATATGGGGCTTAGTTCCCTTTTTGCTCTATCTGTAATGAATGTGACGTAAGGCGACTTTATTTTTGACGTCACGTATTTGTATATAAAGTTTTAAATTTCTGTCCCATACACATCAGCACATCTCTATGGACAATGTATTTTATATATTTGCTTCTGCAACCCCTTGTAATTTATGATATTCAGGTCAAAGGCCTTTGGTGATCCGAGGATTACTGGCCAGTTGTGACACTAAACCTAGAAGGGCAGGTTTGGGTCGTGATAGAGTGGTATCAGAGCACGTGTTATACCGCACACACGAGTCCATATGAGCTATAGGGTGTCCTAAAAAAGAAGTAGGGACATTACATCTACATGTGTGAGTGTGTGTTAAATTCTGTAAATGTGAAAATTGAATCTGAATATGAACTCATGAACCCTTACAATTGAAAGCAATGAACTTACTCCGAGCATCGCGAACAAGATTATTCCTTTGTTTATTATTGCCTTGTTTACCTATAGCAAATGGAAAATACAAGAAGTAATGATGCCACTGAGTCTTCTGAGGCCCAAATGAGTAGAATGGAATAGATGCTTGCAGTTTTGACTAAGGCAATGACACAACAACAAAGGCAACAACCGTTACCTCCACCACATCTGGTGTCAGTTGAGCCAAAAAACACTGATATTATTGCACTAACACAGAAGTTCAATAAAATGAAACCACCAATCTTTTTGGGTGGGATTGAGCTGTTGAAAGCTGAAACATGGCTGCTAGAGACCGAAAAGATATTTGAAGTATTTCGTGCTCGAAAATGCAGAAAGTTCTTTTGGCCACTTATACTCTGAAAGAAGAAGCTAGACGATGGTGGATGCTTATCTAAGATGGCAGTGGAACTATGACGTGGAGTCAATTTAAAGTAATATTCTACGAGAAATATTTTCCCCATTGCTTCAAAGACAGTAAGGTGTTAGAATTTCAAGGACTTAAGCAAGGCAAGATGTCCGTAGCTGAGTATGAGGCTAAATTGATCAAGTTGGCCAGATTTGCTCCTCATATGGTTGACACAGATTACAAAAAGGCTCAGAAATTTGAAGGGGGATTAAATCTGGATGAGTTTGATCGAGTAGGCGTTCTAAAGTTGCCTACATATGTGGAAGTACTTGATAGAGCATTGATGGCAGAGGCCATTTTGGCAGCAAAGAAACAAGCTCCAGTTCTAACAACTGAATGGAAGGGTAAAAGATCTGGATTTAACTTCAAGAAGGGTCGGTCATTTTCAAAAAGGCAGAATACGGGATCCTCTAGTAGCTCTAGTCATAGTAGTGGATCTATTGACATAAGTATGATGCCTAGAACATGAATTCAAGAGAATTTAGTTGTGTAATACGAGAATTAAGCAAGAATTAATGAAATTGAGCCATATCTTCCATGCATGCATAATTTTCATGATTTTGAGGTTGAATTCAAAGAATTTCCTCTTGCATGTCCTCATTTTGGCCTTGTTCTGAGAATTCAACAAGGTTTTGAGTTAAACACCTCATTGGATCATGTTTTGAAAGCTTTGAACTTGCATCTTTACATACATGATATGTAACGATATGTTTTCACAATTTTAAGTTGAGTTTTGAACAATTGACAAAGCTTTTAGGCTTAATTTTGCAAAATAATGTTGAGTTCATCATGTTTTATCAATTTACAAGTGATTCCTCAAGTTTTGGCCCTAGTGACCATAATTTATAGCTTTGGAATTGAGTTGTGACCTTGAATCTGCAATCTGGAAATTTCAAATTCTGATTTAACGTTCGAACGACAAAACGTACACTCGAGCGAGCACTCTGTGATCTTGCACTTCCGTTTGAGCATGAAACGCATACTCCCATAAGCTCACATGTTTTGTAGACCGCTTGAGCGACAAGGGTTGCGCTCGAACGAAGACCTTTGTCACATGCTTGAGTGACCGTCGAGTGGAGAGATCATACAACCAGTACTTTTGTAGAGTTTACAGACCGGTCGAGCGAAGGAAGTTATGCTCGAGCGACCACTCGTGAACCTCTGCTCGAGCAAGGACCTTGTTTTCAACATATATGACTAAGTGTTTCCAAGTGCATTTTAGCATCTTCATTGCATCCTAGGCATTCCTAGGCCAAGATTAAGACATAATAATGAGGATAAGATTTAGAAACACATGATAAATGAAATGAAATGAGTTAAGTATGATCCGAGCGTGTGTTTCAGTTTGTGTATCTGCTATGTTTGTGTAGGTCACGCACCGTAAACTGTTGATCCAGTGGTTACAATTGAGCTATCTGTGCAACAATCTGTGAGTAATAACTTTGTAAAGTTATGTTTGATTATAAGTATTTTCCGATTGAAATGATGTGATTTGTTTTTTGAAATTCAATTTTGTGAATCATGAATAAATGTCTATTTTTCTGAAATGTATTTGTGGCATTAGTTCACGTGGCCCTCGCCCAGGGCTAACAATACCGTGACCAATATACACGTGGCTCTTGCTTAGGGGTAACATTATTGAGGCTTATATTCATGTGGCCTTTGCCCGGGGGTAACAATACCGAGGTCTATGTTCAGATGGCCCTTTCCTGGGGGTAGTAATACCAGGGCTACTTGTGCACAAGATGACTATGAAAATTTGATATGATATGACAGTTAAATGGATATACCATATATAGTTGCTATGATTTTTGGTTAAGTATGCAAATCTGAATTTGCTTCTGATCTGACATTTGCTATGGGACATCATTCATTAAATTCTTTACTCTGTTATTATTCACTAGGCTTCGCTCATTCTATTTATATTATGTATGTAGGTGACCAGGCACGTAACCAAGCTTAGAGTTGATGACCTGGAGTTTTGGTGTGTCAACCACCCTTTTGTACCTCCCGAGGAGGTTCCGAATTAAGTCAAGCCTTGTGGCTATGTTTTTGAACGTTGAAGACTTTGTTTTCAGTTGATATATGAGTAAACTTTTGTTTATCTGTATATGGGGCTCAGTTTTCTTTTTCCTCTATCTGTAATGAATGTGATGTAAGACGACTTTATTTTTGACGTCACGTATTTGTATATAAAGTTTTAAATTTCTGTCCCATACGCGTCAGCACAACTCTATGGACAATGTATTTTATATATTTCCTTCCGCAGCCCCTTGTAATTTATGATATTCAAGTCAGAGGCCTTTGGTGATCCGAGGATTACTGGTTGGTTACGACGCTAAACCTATAGGGGTGGGTTTGGGTCGTTACAGAAGAAAACTCATAATAGTGGGGGTTTGTGTGGCCGCTGAAGGAGGCACCAGTATTATGGTGCTTTATCTGATATCATTGAGCTGAATTTTTTTGACAAGTTAAAATATGTACTATTCAAATGCAATTGGGCTGATGTGAACTCAAGCAAAGGCTACAAGATAGATGAATATAGTTTTAACCTTGTGAATTTTTCTCATTTGATGGAGAACGGTTAAACCATTTGTCTTGAGAACCAATCATTTGTCAATACGAAATTCATAGAACATCCATACGAAATCCATGCTAATCATTTGTCTTAAGAACGGTTAGAAGAAATCCATACGAAATCCATAGAACATCCATGGAATTTTTCTCAATGATTCATATTATTATTTTCCTCGTTACTTGGTGGATTAGAAAAATCCAAAGGCTTTCGGGATCTGATTTCGTTTGTACATAACGCAGTCAGATATTAACCTTTAGATTGGGCTTCATTGTATCCTAGAGGCGGATTCGCGGATAACTCGGTGTACACCATATTTGACAAAATTATTGGGGGGCGAATATCGTCTTAAGGAAAGCGACGCTGTAACGCGCCTTGAAACAATACTAATTATTTTATGCTTTATATCTTTCTATCACATTTACCAAATTTGCACCAACAAGTGGTTGTTTAAATAAAATGTATCAAAATTTAAAAAATTGAAAGTAAATGATCAAAGAAAGAAAGTAGCAATCCAAAGAAATTTCGTGGGTTGTAATAGCGAAATTACGGGAGAGTAATAGCAGCGTTATAATAGGATTCACATCCTAGGTTGATTTATTGTAGTTTGAGTAGAAAGAATCCTAATAACCTGTAGGCTTGTAAACAAATTGATTGTTATTAAAAAATGGCACCCCAGTATAACCTTTACTAAAAATGTCAGTGTGCCGATATGGTTAAAATTTTTCAATGTGCACTTGAACTTTGGACTAAGGAGGGATTGAGTTACATAGCAAGTTTTATCAGTAATACACTGAGCCTTGATGAATTTATTGAAAACCATAGCCAGTTAACATTTTCTAGAATTTGTATTGAGATAGAAGCTACTAAAGAGATTCCACCCTCCTTTGTTGTAAACTTAGGATATGGAGAACCGTTTGAAATCAAAGTAGAAGTTCCTTGGAAACCCCAAACGTGTGGAGAATGCAAAATATTTGGTCATGCTACAAGTTTGTGTCCAAGTAAACTGATAACTCATGGTCATAGTAAACTCAAACAAGAGTGAAAGGCCAAAGAAGTGGTCGAGGCGAATGATGAAGGCAAGCCAAGTGAATGGGTTGAAGTAAAAAAGAAAAAAAGCAAGGATGTCATTAATGTTCCTATGGGTAACTTTGTTCCTATACGTCCTCCATCTTCATCGAATGCATTTGATATTCTCAATACTTGTGTAGCCAATGAGGAGATTTCTTTTTGTGCGAATCTTAAGAGCGTGCTTAATGCGAATTGCTCATCTTTGAAAGTGACTAACCCCTCAAAAGATATTCCAAATGAAGTGGCTTCAAAGAAAGAGAAAGAAATTGTCAAGGATGTGGGTAATATAAATGTGTTAGCCCCTAGACAATCTTCATGTTCCAAATAAGCTTTGCAATCCCTTCCGAATGGAACTTTCGTTGTTCCATGGACAAAACCATCTTCAAAAGTGGAAACCAAGAAAAAGCTCCTTGAAAGAATCGCTAATCTTAAACTTGCTCAAGAGGCTAGCCTCTCTATAAAGTCTAAGAAATCAAGTCATAAGACTCCTATGAAATCGTAGGCATGTTCGTTGATTGTTGCATGGCCTAGCTTTTGGATTCTCCTTGTATGTTATTGTTAGATTTTAGTATAGAAGGTAGGCGAGTGTTTCCCTCTTCAAAGGGTTTGTTGCCTCTGGGCGTGTAATGATATCTATTTTTTTGGTATAAAACTTATGACTTACCTACCCAAAATAAAACAAAAGAAATATATTTATAAAAAAAACTTCATATCCTTATAAAATATAGTATTGCAATTTAGATTAAAAAAATTAGATATACTTTCTAGATCCAGTGATGTGGCATTCTATTAAATTATCTAAGTCAATTCTCTCTCTATATATATATCTTATTTATTGTCTAATTATCAATCAATCATCTTGTTGATACATCACTGAACTTAAAAAGTATGTCTAAAAAGTGAGTATATATATTATTTTCCTATAAAATTTATATACAAAATTTTTGACAAAAATAATGTGGGAGTAAAATTGTTACAAATTGTTGGCTTATTTTTCCTACGAAGGAAAATATTATAAATGCGAGCGTGCCAGCAAGGACTAAAAATCCTTACAGAATAAATTCAAGCCAATTATCAAGCGATTGCGTTGACAGTTCTTTTGCCTCAACAAAGAGGACTTCAAAATTGCCAAAGTGTAGAGAAAAGAAAAATTAAAAGAAGAATGAGGGACGGAGAAAGATGATTGAGTGAACAATCAAAGTATTAATTACTTACCTCTACTCCTATGCTTCGAAAAGGAAGTGCATAAAATACTTTGAAATATAAATATATATTAAACTACTCCTAAGACAAGGAAAATGACAAGAAATATTAAAATCAATTGTCTTTGATTTAAGTTCTGGATGCTTTTACAATGTAGCCATTAATGGCTATTTATAGAGAAAAAAAATACAGCAATAACTACTTAGTAACTACCCATATCTTCCATCTTCATTATTATCTTGGCATGTGTCCTTCCACTCATCCACTTTGTCCTTCATATTCTCCATCATCTCCATAACTTCTTTTAACTTCCAAATGAATAAGAGGATGCCACGTGTCCTGCAATTATAAATAATAAATAATAATAAAAATTACAGATTTATGGTGCCAACATTACCCCCCGCGGCCCTTAAAAATGATGTTTATTTGAATTTTTGAAGGGCCGAACCAAGCACGTGACTAATCTAAGCAAAAAAGTGTTTCGAATAATATCAACAAAGTGCTTCGAATGATATAATAGCACCAATAAACTGCTTCGAATGAGTATGAGATTATGACTAGATATCTCGAATGCTAGCTATTATGGACTAGTAACAAGCTTCGAATGTGATATAAAGGACCAAAATCATCTTTCGAAGGTTGAAAGTGCCGACAAAGGACAAATTACATTCTTGGAAATACTTGGCAAAGCTTCAAAGGTTCACAACCACCATTATTGTTTCTTCGAAGCTGTTAATGCAAGATGGAGTGCTTCGAAGCTTATAAAATTATGGCAAAAGGGCCTTCGAAGCAAGTTTTGGCCAATTTTGGCCAACATTGTGGTTATTTAAATTTTGTATGTTCTGGTTCATACATAATTAAGGAAAATATTAATTTTGTGCTTCGAACTAATTATTGATTCTTCGAAGACACCAAAACTGTTGTTCTTCGAACCAACTTATCATGCCAAAAATAGGCATTATTCGACAACTAATTAATTGCCATTTTACATATATTTGAAGAGAGGTACATATTTCGAAAGTTTTCTCGCCTCATGTTACATTTCGAAGGTGTTTATTGATAACAAAACCACCATTCGAAAGTCACATATGTTACTAAAGGATCAAAGTCGTCCTTCCAAAGTGCTCACAACATCTCTTCATACCAAATCCAAAGAGTTGGATTACTATGAAATTAGTTTGGCATTTTAACAAGCCATTAATGGCTATAAAATGATATTCCAATGAATAACATGCTTCGAAGTGTCTTGGGACATATTTCGAAGGTAACCACAAAACCAAATGATGATGGTTTTATGGATCAACCATTATTTTGGCCCAATATATTTCAATAACGAAATATTATTTGCTAGTCATTCCATCAAAGTCAATGTTTGATGTGATCCACAAATCCAAAATAGATTTTGAACAACAAAAGTCATGGTATAGCGTGACCATGAAAATTCATACCTTTTGACACTTTGAAATTTTTCAAAAATTTTGAATTCAGGAACAGTGGTTTGTTTATTATTCTTGACCATGTTTGGTTTAAAAACATGACTTTCGCCGAATTGATTTTCATAATTCGTTGGCAAAGTGGGTTGTTTTTCCATGTTAGCCATTAATGGCTTATGAAAATCCCCCATAAGAATGTTATTTTCATGACTTGACTCTCTAAAAATTGGTTTTTGGACCCCCGAGCCATGTATGAAGCATCATTCTTAGCCAAATTTGGCTCAAAAACATGCTCTGTCGTTATGTTAATTTCATAATTTGGCTCTTTAAAAACGGGCTCTTGAACCTCCGAGCCATTGACGAAATCAACTCTTTGTTTTTGTTATTTTCAACCATAGAAAAATTCTGAAAAAATTCACCAATTCCGACCATTAAAGCCTCAATTAAAGACTTGGTAGTGAGAGTTGACAATTCATCATTCCATTGGAAAAATTTCCATATCAAGTTCTTGAATTTCTCCAACTAAATCATGTCTTTTTTCTTCCACCAAATAATATTGTAATGGATGGAAGTTTGTTTCACAAATAAAATGGATCTCTTCTTGAAGATCCAAAATTTTTTGTTTACGCCAATAGATTTCATCTAGGCTATTTGAAATGGACGAATTCAATTCATTTTTCATTTCTTACACTTGACGTCCCACTGGCGTGCCAAAAATTATTGGCTTATTTTTCCTACAAAGGAAAATATTATAAATGCGAGCGTGCCAGCAAGGACTGAAAAATCCTTACAGATTAAATTCAAGCCAATTATCAAGCGATTGCGTTGACGGTTCTTTTGCCTCAACAAAGAGGACTTAAAAATTGCCAAAGTGTAGAGAAAAGAAAAATTAAAAGAAGAATGAGGGACAGAGAAAAATGATTGAGTGAACAATCAAAGTATTAATTACTTACCTCTACTCCTATGCTTCGAAAAGGAAGTGCATAAAATGCTTCAAAAAGGAAATGCTAAAAATAAATGCTTCGAATTATAAATCTATATTAAACTACTCCTAAGATAAGGAAAATGACAAGAAATATTGAAATCAATTGTCTTTGATTTAAGTTCTGGATGCTCTTACAATGTAGCCATTAATGGCTATTTATAGAGGAAAAAATACAGCAATAACCACTTAATAACTATCCATTTCTTCCATCTTCATTATTGTCTTGACATGTGTCCTTCCACTCATCCACTTTGTCCTTCATATTCTCCATTATCTCCATAACTTCTTTTAACTTTCATATGAATACGAGGATGACACGTGTCCTGCAATTATAAATAATAAATAATAATAAAAATTGCAGATTTATGGTACCAACACAAATATAGGTCATCTTGTTATTTACTCTAAAGTCATAAATCAAGATTTATCATATATATTTTTTTTGTTTAACCTTTTTATTTATATAACACTATGAAGAAATATAAAAAAATACTAACCAAAGATAATATTAAGATAAAAACGATAAGAAGTTGTTGGGTTGGGTGGTCACAGACCAAATACATAAAATATCTCAACTTTGCAATTATAATGTGTAATACTAAGCTTGCTATCTTATCATATTATCTTTTATTTATCAACTCATGAGTTTGCATATTATTTGACATAAATTTAAATAGTGATATTCATTACACACAGCTTGTTTGGTTTCATAATTTAGAATTTACTTTTCAGAAATTTAAATTTTTTTATTTTTTGTGTTTTTTTTGTTTTTATTGAATTTTTTTAATATGTTAAGTAATTTTTTTAATTTTTAAATACACTTAACATAAATACACTTAAAAGTACAATATTTGTAAAAAAAATCTTTTAAAAAATCACTAAATACCAAAAATATATAAATATATAAAAAAAAAGTACGAAAATTCAGTATATTTTTTGTATTCTTGTATTATTGATTTTTTAAAATATTTTTTTATAAATATTTTACTTTTTAGATACATTTAAGTAAGGTGCATCTAAAAAAATAAAAAAAAATTTATTTAAATTTTAAAAATTTAGTTTAAAAAAAACACACACACACACAAAATTTAAATTTTAATTTTTAAAAAATTAAATTTAAAAAATTGAAACCAAACACAATAGTACATTAAAATTGGTATAAAAAAATAATAAATATAATATTATTATTAGTTAATTTAATGGGACCTGTCATGTTATTGGGAGATAGATCCACATATATCGACCGTTGAGTGGTGTAGAGTATTGTTAGTAGATAAGTAAAAGGGAGACACGTCTTGCATAAATTTAAAAATAAAATAAAATAAATACGGGGCAGGGAGACGTGACCCCTACTATCTCTTGGATTTAACCTTGAATTTAATTTTTAAAATTTATTTGAAAAGAAAGTAAAATTTTGCGACTTTGTAGTCTTTGATTCTAATTTTTTGCACTCAAATTGAAAAAATTAGGGAAAATCAGTCTAAGGTCCTCCCCTCATTTTTAGTAATGGAAGAAATCCACAATATTATTTTATAATGTCTAAGATCTCTCAACTCTCATACCCATATATTACAGAGAAATTTGACTCAAATCAAACCTCATTTGCAAACTAAATCCATAAGGCAAGATCTGAGAATCAAAGATGCATAAATAGATACATATATAAGTATGTATATATATATATATAGAGAGAGAGAGAGAGAGAAGGAAATCTCCACGAGAGAACCTAGAGCCGAGCTTTGCGAAAGAAGAGAGCTTGATGTCGAGATTGCCATTGATCTTGCGAGCCTCCTTCCTCAATTTTGAATCCTTCAAAGCAACTGAAATTCATGGCTTTCACTCACTAAAGACACCTGAACAATGTCTTCTCTTTCGGTCCAATACACCAAATTCCCAACTTTCAATCATATAAACACTTTCATAACTTCGTATACGTATGTACATAATAACCAACAATTAAGTCAAAGACCCAACCTGAAAAAAATCCAAAACCCTAGTCAAGAATCCTTATAGCGATTCATTCATGTGAAAAGAATTGGGTAAGACCATTTATGTGGGTATATATATATATAATAGTAAGAGATTAATGATGAGACTGAGATGGGTTTTTTCTTTTGGGTGTGAGATTGTGATAATGAGAGGAACGGAGGCCATAACAAAGCTGCCATTAAATAGAGAAGGAGAGGAAGGGAGGCCGCAAAATTGCCATTAAACAGAGAAGGACAGAGAGAGAGAGAAAGTGATGAAAGTGACATTGGGGGGGTTACTTGCTTGCTCCTGTGTCATTTTTCATGAAAATCCTTTTCATGAAAAATACCTTGAGAGTTCTTCTTTTATGAAAATCCTTTAAAACTGCTCCTTTAGAAGTTGAGAGCAAAGCCCTTGTTGCAGTGAAAGAAACTCTTTTCTTAGCAAAGAAAATAGGTTCTGGAAAGAGTGAGTTCAGAGAAATTGTTTTAATCAAACCAGAGAAAAATTTCTCAGCGTTGTTCACAATTTTAAACAAGGCAGAGAAAATTAGAGAAAATTGAAATTTCTTTGGCTTTATTCACAAATTTCTTTGACTTTGTTTAGAGAAAATTGAAATTTGTCTCCAGATGAATTCTAGACTTCTTAGATAAATTTTTAACTCAAGCCTTCATCATCTTCTTCCTCTAGAGAAATTCTGGGAATCCAGAGAAATGTTTACATATCTTTACAGTACTGCCAAAAATCCCATGGATGAGTGGTCAGAACTTGGAACAACCAATGTAGCAACAATGGCTGGTTATGGATATGAGATTTCAATAAGCCGCTTATATACCAGATATTTTGGAGGGGATCTGCAAACCATCTCCATAGAAGGATATGGTAAGTTAATTATTGTACTGTGTTGCACTATACATAAATGCAAGGATCCCTAAATGTATCAAAATCAGCATTATGCACATATAATGTGCCTCCATGACTGTTGTTGTCTTGTTGTTTTGAGTTTACTAGAAAATGCTTGTTATTGGACATCCAAAGTTAAAGTTACAGTGTTTAGTTGATATCTAGACCTGTAGTAGGATTTTTCTTTGATCCACAATATTATTTCTCTAAGTTAGAATGAATTTTCTCTAGGTTTTTGTGAATTTGGGTTGAGGGAATTTTCTCTAGGTTTTTGTGAATTTCTCTGGATTGGAAGGAATTTTCTCTGAGTTTTTGTAAATTTCTCTGGGTTGGAAGGGAAAATTAAAAAAGGCCATTGTTGATGAGAGCTTTTATAGATATCTATGGGTACTTTTTGAAAGTTGTTTCGGAAGATCTCTTTCTTTCTTTCTCTCAATTTACTTGATGGGTTGGGTTCTTCTTCAGCTCTTCTTTTGTGGTGGTAATATATCATAATCTGTGCTCTTTCTCAAATTCTCTTCCAGAGAAATTTGGTATTGGAGATGTGTAAAATTTCTCTGTGATGTGTCCAGAGAAATTTGGTGTGGGTGATTTGTAAAATTTTCTCTGTAATATGTCTAGAAAAATTTGGTGTTGGTGATGTGTCTAGAGAAATTTGGTGTTGGTCCAGAGAAATTTAGAATTTTCTCTATGATTTGCCTAGAGAAATTTAGAATTTTCTCTGTGATGTGTCCAGAGAAATTTGGAATTTTCTCTGTGATTTGTCCAGAGAAATTCTCTGGATCAAATTTTCTCTGGATTGAATTTTCTCTGGATTGATATTGAGAGACCTTAGACATTATGAAAATATTGAGTGTCCTTTATGCTATAAAATCTTAATACCAGGGATTTTAAAAAAAAATCCCCATATAGAAATTGCTAAAGGTCCATATCATGGGTGATTATTCAGTATTTTCGGAGTATGGACACGTGGTGCTCCATAAGATTTTGATTGATAAAGAGGGGTATGGGCTCACGATTTATGTTGGAGATAGGGAAACAATATGGGACTAAGTAATTGGTGATTGGCTTAGACTATGGCCACGTGGCGTTTCGGGATTATTGAATAATTTCCCCTATATCATACTTAACAATATTTTACTTACTATTCATTATACTTGATTTGCTATTCAATCAAACTCCATTTACTACTTAATAGGATTCGACTTATTGGCCCTGTTTGGTAAAGCTGTAGGAAAGTGCTTATAGCTTATGCCTAAATAGCTTATAGCTTATAACTATGAATATAAGCTGATTTCTGACTTATAAATTAAGCATCTCCTGCCCCACTCAAAGAATAAGCTGATTTCTGACTTCCAAAAAGCTATAAGTTATAAACTATAAGCTAAACCAAACACATCAAAATAACTTAAATTAAACTGAAAGCTGAAATAAGCAGCTTTTAAGCTACACCAAACAGGGCCACTATCAGACTTGACTTACTATTCAATAAATTTTAAAACCCTGAAAATTTCTTTTTCCCCCAAATAATATCAAATTTATCCTTATGAAAACATTCCACTCATTGAATGCACACATCCCACACCCCCATACCCCAAAAAAACCTCACTCCAAAAAAAAAACCCTAACAAAGCCCACGAAGAAGAAGAAGAAGAGGCAATGTGATTGCTGTCTCTGCTGCCTCATTTACTATTGTCGCAATTGGTATGCTCTCTCTCTTTCTATATATATACACATAATTTCTTAGTTTTCTCATAATAATTTCTTCTCTTGCAGAAAAAAATTATAAGAAATGGTTTAGTTTTCTCAGTAAAACAGATCCGAACCTATTAATAATGTTCGGTTACCGATTCTCGAACAAATAAACAATATTCGAGCCTGTGTTCCTAAATTTAATCATATGTTCGAAAATTCAGTCCCAAAAAGATGACGAACATATTTTATTATTTTTGCTATTTTTTTCAAGAAACTTACCTTGACAAGGCTAATATCATCTGAGCTCAAAACAATATCAAAGCTATGAACCTCCTCTCGTCTTATGAAGTTATGGTTGCTAGAAAAACTTCTACTCATTGTCATTGCCGGAGAAGTGTAGGTAATCAAATGGTTGCCACCGTTACCGTCGAAATATTACCGCCAAAGGGTTTTCAAGGTTTTAAGAGTGGGTACGTTTTGAATGTGGGATTTGGAGAAGATGGATGGGTGGTAATGGAGGTGAGTGCTCTCATAAACCCTAATTCATGATGTAGTAGGTGTGTAAGTTTAATTATGAGACGGGGTGCCCAAAATTAATAATGTTCTTTGTAGTAATTTTATTTGAGGTTATTATTGTAACAAAAAAAAAAAAACCTAAGAACTAAGGGTCCAAAATAATTTATGGGATGTTAATAGCAGCACTCTTTAGCTTTTAACCTATTTTGTGCCACATCACCTCTTACATTTTTTTACACACAAAAGGATAAAAAAGCCAAAAAGTCAGCTTTTAACCAACTTCTCAAATCACATCAAACCTTGCTTACAACTCAATGATACTCAATTTATAGAGCCATAATAGAAATTAGGTCTAGGCAAGCATCCATTAAACCTGTCACCAATTCGCTACAAAATGAGCAATTTCAATGGTCCGAGCGAGTGGATGCGAATATATAATTTTTTCAATATGCCTAAGTTTAGATAGATGGTGAATAGAAAGCCACCCGATTTATGAGTACCCATTGTTTGGTAGAGATTTGGTGATGAATTTTTACTTAAGAAAATGAATAGATATACATTGACAATTATTTCTTTTTATTTATTTTTAAACATAACAATTTGTTTGTTATATTTTTTGTTGGCATTCTACAAAATGATGCTATACTTTATGTTTTACATGTCAATAAAATGACCTTTTATTAATTAGTAATTATAACTATTTATGAAATATAAAAGTAGTCATTATTTTTTATTATAAAATAATAAAGATTAAAAACTTTTATGCCCAAATAAGGCCCACAATAGTGAATAACTATTAGAAAATAGTACGAAAAATGCCCAAAGTAATAAAGCCTAACCGTCAAATCAATCCTCATCCACTCGTCAACCTGCATGGCCGGCTCATTCCCCATAAGCTAACTAAGCGGACGGATGAAGATTGATTTTTGAATGATAATTAAACTCATTTAAACCACACTTACTACTCAATAAGATTGTATTTACTACTTTATCAGACTTGACTTACCACTCATTTAAATCACACTTACTACTCAATGAGACTCTACTTACTAGGTGGTAAAATGGATGGTAAGTGGTGAGTTGAGTCACAAAGAGTTGAAAGTAGAATGAGAATGAATGGTAAGTGTTGTGTTTTCGAATAGTAATTAAACTCATTTAAATCACACTTACTACTAAATAACACTGTACTTACTACTTTATCAGACTTGACTTACCACTCATTTGAATCACACTTACTACTCAATGAGACTCTACTTACTACTTTAACAAACTTGACTTATCAGTCATTTAAACAACATTACTACTCAATAAGACTCTACTTACTATTTTATCAGACTTGACTTAAAACTCATTTAAACTACATTTACTATTTAATGAGACTGTACTTACTATTTTATCAAAATCACACTTACTGCTCAATGAGACTCTACTTACTACTTTATGAAACCTGACTTACCAGGCAATTACAACAAAAAATATTTTTGGCGACGTTTTTTGAAAACTAAAACAGAAATTAGTTGCCAAATGTACATAATTGGCGACCATATATTTCTTGGTCTCCAAAAACCAAACTATTGGCGGCGAATTGAATTTGTTGGTCGCTGCTGAGGTTGGCGCCAAGTGAAATTTATGCGCGGGAGTTAGGGAAAAGTTTTTGTGACCAAATTAATATATGACGACAAAACATTTAGTCACCAAATGTATTGTTTTTGGAGAAAACCATTTTTTAGTCACAGAAAATATAAATGATATTTACGGTGACCTAATTACTTTAGTCGCCAATAAATAATTTTTCAAAACTACACCGCTTTGCATTTGCCATAATTTTTAATTGCCAAAATAGTTGACCATCAATAAAGAAATTTTTTTCACCCTTGAAGCTCCATCTCATTCTCATTTTGAATGTCTTCTTTTCTCCCTCTCCGTCTCGCTCTCGCTCTCGCTCTCTTGCATCGCCGACTAAAGAGAGAGTGCCACCGACTACACTCCCTCGAATGGCGCTGCCCCTTCGTCTATCGCACAGCCGATCGCGAGCAGCACCAATCATGTCCTTCTCTCTGGTCGCTGCCTTATCTCTGGTTGCTGCCCTCTTTCCTTCAGTCTCTCATCAATCTTCCTTCCTCCGCCGGACTTGATCCTGTAATTCCTCTATCTTCTGTGAGTTTTGGTTTTGAAACGCAAAAGATAGGTTGCAATATGAGAAATACAGAGAAAATAGTGCCAAATCTTAGGGTTTATATAATATGAGAATATTTTAGCCTGTAATTTATGGTGGATTTATGTTAATTCTTCATCCTTTTATTTTTTTGTTCTGGAGATATTGTTCTTTCCATAAGAACGTCTATGTGTAGGTGTATTAATTGGAAATGTGCCTCTATGTTTATTTTTTGCTACGATCTTGATTTCGGGTTCTGAAATTGACTTGCAATTTTTGTGCATCCGATGAGCAGAAGCTGTTGCTGATGCCAAAAAAGCAATTGAGTTGGATCCTGTAATGGCCAAGGTATACTTTCACAAAGGGTGGGTAAACTATACACCCTTTGCCTTACTTTTTTATGCATGAGATCAAGCTCAAACACAGATATAACTCATCACTTCCATCAGAATTAGTTCTTGTCTTAGTTGTCTATCTATCCTTGGCTGTGCTTCCTGTGCAAAATGGCTAAGATTCTTCGCAAACTGGTGTAGTGGTCTACTTATCCTTGTCTTTGTTGTCTACACATCTAACTCACTTTTTATACCCATTGTGAAGCTTCTTTTTTTTTTTTTTCCCCCACCTGCATTTTTTAGTTTACTTTATCTAGACCATTTATGTTGTGATATGAACTGATTCCATTTAAGTAGTTGCATATTATACCCCTCAGATTTTTCTTGAAGTGGATTAATATTATTCTAACTATCACACAACTGCATGATATCAAACATCCCTCTTCAAAACAATCATTTCAATAATTATTTTTTTAACTTTCCCTTTTCTTCAGCACTACATGCTTTAAGCTTGAAGAATATCATACTGCCAAGGCAACACTAGAAAAGGGTACTTATTTAGCACAAAATGATTCATGATTCACCAAACTGATTACAGAGTGTAATGAAAGTATTGCAGGTATGTACATGCCTATACCTATGTGTCGTGTTACTTTTATGTTGAAAAACAGAACAAGCCTTTAACGGTTTTTATAGATCATTTTTATTTTTTTACTAAGTTATTTTTCTGATATGCATTAGAAGTGTAGTGTTTTTTTTTTTTTTTCATCTGTTGTTTCAATTGTTGCCTTTATCATTAGACTGCTGTTAATGCTAGTAGCTGCTGCCATTGTGATGGCAGTACTATCTTTGCTTCTGTTGTTGTCGGCCCCAATGCCATCATTTATTTTCCTCGATTGCTGTTAATTTGTTGTAACCAATATTAGTCTGTTAGATTGTTTTTTTATGCTAGATGGAGTATTCTGCTTCTGGAGATACTATCCCAGCTCCATACAGTTTTTTGACAATGATTAGTTAAACAAGCATCTATACTATCAGAGCCAAAAGAAGTGGTAGTGACAATATTTGCTAAGGGTGTACCAGAAAAAAAATGTTTCTATCAACTTCGGAGAACAGATAGTATGTCAAATCTAGTAGACAATTTCTTTTCTTATGTCTTGTTAAATACTATTTTCAATCATTATTCTTGAATTTTCAGCTGCCTCTCCAAGGATTCATTATCTTCTAATGACAAGTTGATGGACTAATCAATTCTATTTAACTTTTTCGTGCAGCTAAGTGTTACTATTGATGTCCCTGGTTGAAAAAAGTATCATTTTCAGCCAAGACTATTTGGAAAGGTATTGAATTTTACTTTTTACATGTTCAACTCTTTACTGTCAAGTTCTGTTACTCTTTTAACACCTATCAGACTATGTTTTCTCTTGAGAGTTAACCTTCTCTTTTGGCCTAGCTTCCTTCAAATTTATCCCCATAATAGCTATGATGGTATATCGCTATATTTAGATCCCATGAGGTGGGGAAAATTGGTTGATAGCTAGGCAATCTGTCATTGTTATGTTTATCGTTTCATTATCTTAGCTAGCTTGTTTTTTAGGCTACAAGCTAGTTGTCAATCTGAATATGTTTATTGCACTTTTGTTAACTGAACTGAAATGTTTTAGCAAATTTTTATTTTTATTTTCTGTTGTGGGTTTTGGTTTTCAAAGCACAGGAAATTCACTCCAAGAAATGCAGAGAAAACACTATCAGTTTTGATTGATTTGTCTATTGTCTAGACATGAGAAGGAGGCTTAATAGTCAAATATATATATAATAAATAAACAAATATAAGGTAAAGTTGAATTTATTTATTTTTCTTTGAAAAGTTAAAGTTGATTCATATAGTCTGGTCATTGCAGAACTATGATTCTGTATAGATTTTGTAAAAATTAAAGTAACTGAATCAATAATTTTTTTTTAGTTATGGTTTTCTTTTTAATTAGGTCCCATATATATGTGTGTATATATATATCATTTTCTAAGGAAAATTGATGGTCTAATTTAATGAAGAAAAACTGATTTCATGTTTGTTTAGATAAGTTCATGATATGGGAAGATGGGTTAGATTTAGGTATAGGTAGGGGTTTTGTCCATTTGAAGGTGGAATTGTTAATATAAATTTCATAGCTTGTTTTATGTATTTAGGAACTTAATTTATGGGTTTTAATTGATTTTGATTTCTAATTTGGCTTCTTGGTTTCTAATGAATAATTCTATGCATACTAACAATCTTACTTGTTTGGAAAAAAGGGTAGGAATTGGTAAACAGTTTGAAAATGGTCATATGAGAATGATGCCTTTTCTGTTTTTGTCATTTTTTTTTTTCAATTTTTTTTTTTAGGGAAGGGGAGGGGTTGTGGGCCATTGTTTGTCCCATTGTCATGCCAACAATCCCATTTATTATGTAACATTTTTTCAGCATTCACTATTGAGATACATTGACAAAGAAATCTTTATAAGGTTAGCTTTCAACCAAATTGCTAAAGGGATTAAACTCATAAATAAGGGTAGAGTGTATTCAATTGATGACTTTTTATTTATTTTGAAGCATATCAGAGAGTGCTCTGATTACCTAGGTGCTGGTTGATATAGCTTTATTGATGAACATATGCATGACGTGCCAACACCTATAGAATGGGGCCTTTGATGGCATAGAAGTTGAAGCTATGTTTGGTAATATTGCATCCATCAAAGTGAATATTACTCTTTGGGTAAAATATAACAAGAAAAGCTTGTCTTATTCAGTCAATGACTTAGGCTTCATGTTGGATTGCATTGGCAGTGGTTGATTGTTTCTGGGCTCTGTTGCTGCTGTTAGGGCTTTGTTTTGTGGCTATTGTTAGTGTTTTGTATTGTGGACTGATACTTTTTGGTTGAATTCTCATCCACTATTTTGCTGGTTTAACAGGATTTTCTTGCAGATGATTGGGTAGTGGCTTTTGGTGCCAATCTAGTTAGGATCTAAGTTCCTACTATGATGCTTAGAGCACTTATCCTGTTTTATTTTGTTTTATTCACTTGCCGATAAAAAACAAAAAAAAAAATGTGATCGCTTTTATTTTGTTATATTTGTTTGCAGCTTATGTATTTAATAAATTATTTTAGTTGTCCGTTAGGGTATATCTTAGAAGGTAGAAATACTATGAGTTTGCATTTTGCCCCAGTTTTCTTGACAATACTCAATATTAAAGTAGTCAAATTCATTACATTTCAAGCCGTTCAAACCACTCGTTCATTATTCTTTAGTTTTGGATCAAATTATAGCTTGTTTGGGGCTGAGATTATGAAATAGAAACCAAACCAACTAAAAATCAGTACAATGACATCACTAAAATCTATATAAACTTCTAGAAACAAACCAAAACCATAATGAACTTTCGGTTATAAAAATTGTGCTAAATTCGGCAACTTTAAGTAGAAAAACTCTAATTGGTATATCATAGTTTTGAGACCAAGCATTTTATTACTAAGATGTTAATATTGTAATTTTTTTCGTATGCTTGACAGATTGGCAACGGATGAAACGTAGTTCAAGGTGCATCAGAGGATTACATTTTGACTTTTTGGATATATTATGTCATAGGATTTTCTCAAGAATTTGTAGCTTGGAAGTTTTTTTAGAATGATTGTGTACATGTTTGAAGTTTCGGATTTGTTGGATGTTTTGGATTTGATATTTTGTTTATATTTAATATGATATTATTTTTGATTTGGGTTTGGATTATTTTTTATAGGTTTATAAATTGAAGAAGGAAATTGTAAAAAAATATAAACAATGAATTTTTGGCGACATGTTTTTCAGTTGTTAATTTACTTTTGGTGACAATTTGTTTTGGTTGTTAAAAGTCTATGTGCAATAGGATATTAATTTTTAGCAACCAAAACTTGATTGGTCGCCAAAAGATTTTGACATTCAGCAACCAATTCACATTGTTGTTGAAAGATATTCATAAGTTGCTAAAACCTACCATGAGCATCTTTAAGGCTACTTTTAGTGACTCAACATTAATTTGTGGCAACAATTTTTTTGGTGTTTGGCGACTAACACATTTGGTCACTGATTCTTTTTATATGGCGACAATAGTTTATTTGGTCGTTGAATCATTTAGTGACATGGCTTCAGTGACTTTTTTGGGTCGTTGATACTTTTAGCGACGAAAATTATACTTTTGGTGACTAATATAAACGTTGCTAAAAGTGTTTTTTTTTTTTTTTTTCTTGTAGTGGCCATTTAAACAACACTAATTAGTCAATGAGACCGTACTTGTTATTTCATCAGACTTGACTTACCACTCATTTGAATCATACTTATTACTCAATGAAACTCTCCTTACTACTTCATCAGACTTGACTTACCACTCATTTAAGCCACACTTACTACTCAATGAGATTGTATTTACTACTTTATCAAATTTGACTTGTTATTCATTTAAACAATACTTACTACTCAATGAGACTCTACTTACTATTTTATTAGACTTGACTTATCAGTCATTTAAACTAAACTTAAGACTACAGTTACTATTTCATCAAACTTGAACTTTTTTTTCTTATTACTTGAATCTCATAATTTTTTCTTTTAACTAGGTGAATTGTTGTTCTAACAAAACATAAAAATTTATAAATTCAAAATATAATGGAAGTGAAAGTAAAAGGAGAGAGACTTATCTAAGGAGTTCCAAATCAACAACAATTATATCTTAAAATCTTCAAAAGTTTTAGAAATTGACATCAAATTTTGTTTATGGAATCCACAAATGAATTTGAAAATTTCCTGTATATTGTTAATCATATTTCTCATTAATTGCATTTATTGTGGTAGATGAAAAAGATACTAGGTTTCATTTATTACCATTCATTGCCATTAAGTAGATAAATAAAAAAAATCATACTCCATAAAATGTAAAAAATTATAATAAAATTTATAAATTTCATATTTATTTTGTACATTTTTTTTTTGTTTGTTTACATTCTATTTTATAAATTTTATATTTATTTTAGAGGTTAGATGCAATTTATTAATGTATGAATGGTAAGTGTAGTTATGTGGAATAGTAAGTACAACCATATCAAGTGGTAAGTGTGTTTAGTGGTAGTAAGTTGGAAACCACTCATTTAAACCATACTTACTATTTTATCAAATTTACTTGCCACTCATTTAAACCACACTTACTACTCAATGAGACTCTACTTATTACTTTATCAGACTTGACTTACCACTCATTTAAATAACATTTACTACTCAATGAGACTACTTATTACTTTATCAGACTTGACTTACCACTTATTTAAATAACACTTACTACTCAATGAAACTCTATTTATTACTTTATCAAAGTTAACTCATCACTTAAACAACATTTACTACTCAATTAGGCTCTACTTACTACTTTATCAAACTTGACTTATCACTTAAACAATAATTACTACTATATGGGACCCTACTTCCTATTTTAGTAGACTTGATTAATCAATCATTTAAACTAAACTTAAGACTGCACTTACTATTTCATCAAACTTGATTTTTTTTTTCTTACCACTTAAAACTCATAATTTTTCTTTTAACTAGGTGAAATGTCGTTCGAACAAAGCATTAAAATTTATAAATTCAAAATATCATCGAAAGTTAAAGTAAAAAAAGAGATAGACTATAGAGACATAGATTCTTACCTAAGGAATTCCAAATCAACAACAATCATATCTTTAAATATTCAAATATTCAAATTTTTTAAAATAAACATAAAATTTTATTCATGGAATCCTCAAATAAATTTTAAATTTTCCTATATTTTATTAATTATATTTCTTCATTAATTGCATTTATTATTTTCAAGTGTGGTAAATGAAAAGGAAACTAGGTTTCATTTATTGCCATTAAGTAAATAAATAAATAAATATAAGAAATTATAAATTATAAGAAAATGTATAAAATTCACATTTATTTTGTATATTTTTTTTCTTAAATTCTATTTTATAAATTTTATATTTATTTTAGAGGTTCTGAAAATTTATTATAACCTAATTTTTTAAGTTTACCTGTTACCTGGTTAAATGTATTTTATTAATAATTGAATGGTAATCTATCAATTTGATCCCCCCCCCCCCCCCAAAAAAAAAAAAAAAGAAAAAAGAAAAAAGAAAAGTGATCTATCAAGGCACACATAATACTTTTGTTAAATGTTGAATTAACAGATTAAGACACTAGGCAAATAAAAGAATTTCATTTTTTTAAAATAAATAAATAAATAAAAATAAAAATAAAAATAATTTTATTGTAATTTCTTTAATCAGTAGTATCATGCAACTGGAACATCAAACATACCAAACCTTAGGATCATTGGAGGTTTGTCCGGTTATTAATTTTAAAACCTCAAAATTAGTTGAAGTTCATGTAAGTTGAACACTCGAATATCAAGAAAAATAAAATAAAAAAATGCAATTGGAATTCACCCAAACATATCAATTTGTGATTCAAATTTTTGTGCATGAACTCTACAACCTTAAATCTCAACTATTCTTTTTAATTTTTTTGGGTAAATTTTTGGCAAAAATTATGATTAAGTAACTAAAAGAAGAGTACGAACTGCGAAAACATATTGTCAAAAGCAGATAGGATATGCTCTGCCTTTCCTCCAATCCCCATATCTTGAAAAAGCAGAGAGAAGCACCAGGGAAACACCACCAGCAAACCTTTCCTCTTCTTCTTCTTCGCGCCACCACAGAGAAGAAGAGAGATGAAGCACTGGCGGCAAAGCGCCACCACTAGAAAAGAAGAAAGAAGAAGAAGAAGGGATCACATTGCAATTTGCAATAGAAGATGGTCAATTGTTTCCTGCCTAATCCCACACAAAACAAAGCACAATTAATCTCATCATTTTGAAATACACAATTCTCAAAAAACTTCACCCGAAAACCAAAAATAAATAAAAATTAAAGATTAAAAAATTACACCTCAAATCATACTTGAAACCCACTACTTCATCTATAGATATCAGCATTTACACTTCTTTCCCACTTCAATTGTCAAAGTCATTCAATTCAACATGTTCAAGTACTTCAACTAAAATTTATGTACAATATTAATTTACTTGATCTTGACACTATAATAGATAACATAGTGCATCATGTAATTGTTCTTGTATTAGTTTTAGATGTAGAGTAGCTTAGCTTCAGGGCCTCTCAAATCACATGCGAATCCTTCGACGCCTTCTCCTATTCTGGCTCCTTCTTCCCCAAGCCAAATTCAAAGAAAGTGGTAGTGACCTTACTGTGATGTGAAGGACGACCCAATTGCCTCGCCCCTTTGGCCAACGAAAGTTGCAAGTAACGTGAATTCTAATCATTTCTAGACAAATTGTTGCGATTCGCTTGAAGCCGCCGCAGAAGATGAGAATGAGGATGGCGGACAAAGAAAGAAAGGGGACGGAGTTGAACGAATTCACTCCTAAATGGAGAACTGAGAGTAAGGAGGTTGAATTGCTCATGGGGAGAGAGAGGTATCAGTGCTCTATTTACGAAAGAAGAACAACTGGACTGCTCATGTGTTAGACAGTTTTTGGCTATTTATTGTGGTTGATTTTTTCTTTCTTATTTATTTTTATTTATTTATTTTTTGGGATCGATAAGGCCAAACTTTATTTCATAATAACAACTAGTTGGCTACCCAACTTAGGGTAGCCGTCTCACTATGCCCATTGCATGCAAAAGTTTCTAAAGGACAAGGTGACTGAGGATATATTACAAAAAGAGCATCTTCATTAGAAAGAGCAAGATTAGCTAATTTGTCAGCAGGTTTGGGTGTTTTTATATGTATATGAATACGACTTGCATATCAATTTTATATGTACGTGTATATGACTTGTTTTTATATGTATATGAATACGACTTGCATATCAATTTTATATGTACGTGTATATGACTTGTATATCAGTTATGTTGTGTTTGGTTAAGAGATTTGAGGAGCGATTTGGAAAGGAAAAAGAAAAAGGTGTATGAAATTAGGTGAACTATGAGTATGTTTTATTCACATTTTACTTACCTTTTTCATTTCTCTTTCTAAAAATCTATTTAAATCTCTCAACCAAATACAGTATTAACAAGTCAATTAAAAATTCATCTCTTACTCTTTATTCTTTCCTTTCCATCACTGAATATGACTTGCATATCAATTTTATATGTATGTGAATATGATTGGCATATTAGTTAGTGGGTCCACTAAAAATTCCTCTCCTTCGAAGGACTTTTCTCTTTCGATGAAAATTCTCCCCATTCTACGAAGTCGCCCCATTTTTGTATATACTGTTGACTTGTTGTTGGAGAGTGAAATTTTTTCTATATTTGGATGATAGATTCTGTCGTTGGTTCCAGTGAGTTTGAAAAATCTCGGGTTGGTGGTTTGAATCTTCTTAATTTGTGCATTAAACCATGGCATGATGGTGAGGGTTTCCATCTTCATGGAGTTCCTTTGCGATAAGTATGTAGTATAGCTGATAAGCTAGTTGGAGAAAGGATTGGAAGAGTTCTAAGAGTTATTCTGTTGGGTAAGGGCATTATGGGTAGGTGGGAAAAAACATTCTTGGCATAGAAACGGAAAGAGAGTTGGCGAGACATTTTGTAGAGGTAAACAGTAAACTCACATCAGCCGTACAAGGGCTCCCTATTAGTTAAAAAACCAGATGTGTATGGTGTGAGTGGTGTGGGCACTGTATTAATATTACCAGCGTCCCCCCTCCCGCGCTGATCTGGGTCATCTATTGATATACTTGTGGACATGTGTATGAATGTAGTTAAAATGAAGTGACACCCGAACCCAGGTGGAGCTCCTTTAAATCATTTCATCTTTTTGTTTGAAGAAATTACAATTGATGATTCCTGTAAAAAGTTTATAGCTTTAATTATCATTAATATTTATAAAATTTATTATTTAAAAAATTATATTGAATTGTAATTTCACCTTTTTATACTCCACCACCACGCACGTGCCTCCATCACCGAGCACCTCCCCTCCTTCCTCTTCTCTCTCTACACCACCAACAGTCAAAGTCAAAACCCTACTACAAATGAATTATCACTTAAATCTCAGCTGTAAAAAATCAAAATTTCAGATGATTTAAAATCTCAGCTGTAGAATAGGAAAATATTTAAAATCCACAAAAAAAAAAAAATTATAATTGTGTTTATAATGATGTGACATCATATGTATTAATTTTTTATTTATTATACATGTCCAACTCCATTGACACATTACTATAGATGAATTTGTAAGTTTATGAATGTATGGTTAGGATCAATACATCACCATTTAAATCTCAAGCTTCCATTTATTTTATGGGTCTGTTAACTGGTACCCAATTTTAGGTATTTAGACTTTTTCAATTATTTATCTCAGTAATTTAATTGAATAATCAATTCTATATTAATTTCATAAATTATTAATTGGCTGACTATTAACACAGTTTTTTTTGGGTAATAACTATTAACACAGTAAATAAAAGACACCTCAGAATTTTTCGTTGTACAAATGCTTCCTCATGGGTTTGAACTCCTGTGTGAACGTGAAGAAGTCGAGCTTTAATTGGGCAAACAAATTACAATAGTTTGGGTTTGACAGAGCACAGAACTTTTCTGATATGGTAATTTTTTCTATATATGAAATTTTGCTCTTCTCTGCAACTTTTATTTTTTTTATTTTTATTTCCCTTATCCTATATTATAGGGCCTATGGCGAACCATCATGATCAGCATACTGTCATAATCAACAAAAATGTAGCCTACCGATTAGTCGAGATTTGTTAATCAATTAACCAGTGTGGTTGGTCTAGTAGTGGGTGACGACTTAGATTTGGCGATTTGCTCATTCTCAAGTCTTAGGTTCGAATCTCCTAACCAGCAAATACATACTTCGAGACCACAGACCGCAGGACATAAGTCCTATTTCAGAAGGCTTGTTCGAATTGTAGAGACTTAATCTGATACACGTAAACTGGCTCAAGATACCATACAGAATAAAAAAAAGATTTGTTCAAGCAATAATTTTAGAATTTTGAAATTAATTGAGACGTGTAAATTAACCCCCCCCCCCCCCCCCCAAAAAAAAAAAAATGTAATCTCGGAGTTGTCCCAACATTCCCCCCCCTCCAAAAAAAAATGTAGTCTTGGAGCTGTCCCAACATTTAAATAAGAAGGGCATATTTGTTTAGACGGATTGAATAAGAGAGATTACAATTCATTGGATTGTTAATTTTGGGATACATAATTGATGGACTATTTTGCTGGAAATGAAGTGTATCTCATATTTGTTTAGTCATGGGATTAGAAATCAAGAAAAGACTATTTTTAAAATTATTTATTATTTTTTTAAATTAAAAATTAGTTTTTGAAAATAAAATCAAACATGTCTTAATATTTGGAGGACAAAATTGTTTTTTTACTAGGAGGACTTGTCCAAGGACTATGTATCCCACTCTTCTCCCAAGACAAGATAGTCTCAAATATAGGACTAGACTATTAGTCTAATCTATAATTTTTCAACTAAATAACGGACTACTAGATATGACAAACATGGAGTCCAATCCTCCTTTCTAATCCCTTCAAACAACCAAACCCTTTCAAACAACCAAACACACCCCCCCCCCCCCCCTTCCCCTCTCTAAAAGATTAGACAATATAAGCTATTTCCGTTTAATGATTACAAATACTCAAATCTTTTCATTTAAATTCAAAAATTCAAATACAAGCTTAGAATAGCTCTATTTAATTTTCAAAATGATAATATAATGGGTTAGTGGGTTAGTTATATCAATTAGATTACTATAGTTCTAATCCTTTTATTTTTTTTTTATATTGTTCGATTTAGTTCAACTGATTATGATTACAAGAAATTTCACTTTTGACGACTAAAATTTTAGTTGCCAAAAGTCTTATTTTAGTCGCCAATTACTTTTGGCGACTAATATATTTGGTTTCCAATTGTTCGTCGGGAAAGACAATTGGTGACTAAAATTTTTTTGATAGCCAAAAGTGACCTATCGGCCACTAAAACTTTAGTCGCCATATATTTTTTAAAAATAATTAAATATATATATATTTTTTAATTTTAGCGACTAAATTATTTAGTAGCCAATTCAGCTTGTATGTTTGGCGACTAACTATTTAGTAGCCAAAAGTTTCACTTTTTGAGAATCGGCGACTAAAAATTTAGTATCCAAAAGTTTACCTTTTACAATTGGCAACTAAAAGCTTAGTAGGCAAAAGTTTCACCTTTTGAGAATTGGCGACTAAAAATTTAGTATCCAAAAGTTTACCTTTTACAATTGGCAACAAAAACTTTAGTAGCCAAAAGTTTCACTTTTTAATAATTGGCAACTAAAATTTTAGTAGCCAAAAGCCAACCTGTGATATTTGTTTAGTCGCCAAAAGGTCTCATTTAGTTTTTATAATTTGTTCTGTAATATTTTTTGTACCACTTATAACCTGTGCATAGACAAAATTATTCATCTATTCATTCATTCAATTCTCAACCATTCAATAAAAATATTTCTCTACAACCTGTAGCATTCAATTTTCAACCATATATAAAACTTAACTATTCACCGTACATATCAAAGAAACTAAGAATACATAAATATAGTATAATCCAATAAATACATATACTATCCAAACCAACAATTAAAATCCAAATTAAAAAAAAAAATCTTAATAACAAAACATATCAGGTGTACATGTTTTCTATAAATAAAAATATAATGTAAATTGCGCTCATGCAAACATCATCAATTTGGCCCAAAAACATCACTGCATCCATGCCAACATCATCAATCTGTAACAAAAACCAGCAGTGAGGTAACTAATCAAATATGGAGAGCTTGATTTTTGTTTAAACAAAATATGGTTCAATTTATTTAACAAGTAATTTAGCTTATGGAGAAGGAAAAATTAGATAACTAACTCAGTTAAATTTAAATGAATAACACAGTGAATATATCAATTGATATAGCAAGACTAAAATAAAGAAAAATTGGTGAATGATTCCTTTTAGCTTAACAGATTGTTATTTCAAAGATTTCAACTAAAATAGGCAAATAACGATTTATGAGGATATAATGCACAATATTAGTTATACAGCAACAAATATACCAACTAATGAACTTATAACTTAGGTGAATAACATAATGTGTTCTAGTTGATTTACAAATGAGTTCAAGCAACCACAGTCAATAAAATCAAATATATCAGTTAATGATGAAACACAAGATGAGCTATCAGTGATGAGTTAACGGAAAATGCAATGAATGAATATTGACTAAACAGTTTGTGAGTTAAAGAAAGGAATAAGAACTGGTTTCAACTCAATCAAGTCAGAGAAGGTAATGGAAAATTTAGCTCAAGATATCAAATACTTAATACAGTGACTAACACAGTGCGTTTATCAATTAGCTATGACAGTTAATTTAAGATGAATAGCACAATATTTATTATAACTGATATAGCAAGACTAAATAAGGGAAAATTAGTGAAGTAGCTAATTGAAAACACTATGAATGATTTTTGATTTAACAAATTAAGATTTGAATATGCAAGCAGTGGCTTCAAAAGATTAAGATTTGGAGCTGTTGTGGGCTTGATTCAGTACATGTTTGAGCACCAATTACACTGCCAATAAGTTAGGCTTGTGGCTTAGAATTTTGAGAAGCCTAAGAGACATTTTATCAAATAGTTTGAAGGCAAGAAAAAAAAAGTGTATTCAACGGAAAGGATTCCATACCCTGTATTCAACTTTTGTCCCATCTTCATTCTAAAAGGAAAAGAAAATGACTAAGCACATCAACAAACAAGTAATGAACAAGCATGATTACTCAATAGTCAGTTAGAAAAGTGTCACCTTGGTCAATCAAGAAACAAACATAGCAAGTAACTAAAAGAATTATAACTCAAGGTGAATGAAAGTCCAATGTAAATCAATAGCTATGAAATTACAAAACCCTAACTTTCAGTACAAAAGTATATCAGACCCCCATAGTGTACAAAAGTTTGACCTCAAATCTTCATCTTAAGATGGTAGTTATGGCTTAAATGTGAATTATAGGCACAAGAATATAAAGTACCGCCTCAAACAACAACTATATTGCACACTGTGACACAAACCAGTGACCCAGTTGATCATTTGTGTTTAACAACTAGTGCTTCACACACAGCAGTTTCAAAAAGCTAAAAAAACTATACCATTATATTTCCAACTTCACAAAAACAATATAAAAATAATCTTTCACCAAATCATTTCAACATTTACCTGAATAGAGATCCTCTTCTCGTTGTAGACGGCTTCACCAGGGACCATATTCTTGGTGCAAAGCGCATCTTCTTTACCCTTAGCAATGAACACTCCTTCATGTCTATATGGCTCAACCACGACCTTACTCCCTCCCTTCATTCCTCCTCTTCCAGTGCCTTGGCCTCTGCTGCCCCTTCCTCCGCCGTCGCGACCACCGCGACCTCTCATTCCACAGCCTCTATCGCCTCCTCTTCCTCTGCCACCAAAACCTTCCCTTCCTTGCGACGGTTGTGGGCAACTCTCTATGGAATGAGAGAAAGAGAGATGAGAGAGGATGAGAGAGAAGAGTGAGAGCGTGAGATATTTTATATAGATGGTTATTGGCGACTAAAATTTTTTAGTCGCTGAAAGTATTTTATAAATCCCTCCAAAAATTTTAGTTATTTGGTGACTAAAATTCTTTTTTTGTCGCTGAAAATAAACTTTTGGCGACCAAAATTTTGGTAGCCAAAGGCAAAAAATAATTTTTTATTTTTCATTCGGTGACTAAATGGTTTTAGTAGTCAAAACTCAATATACGGCGACTAAAATTCTTTTTTGTCACGGAAAATTAACTTTTGGCAACCAAACCAAAGGTAAAAAAATAATTTTTTATTTTCCATTTGGCGACTAAATGGTTTTAGTAGCTAAAGCTCAATGTACGGCGACTAAATTTTTTTTTTTTGGTTACCAATTTTTGCATTTTTAGCGACTAATTTTTTTTAGTCACCAATAACCAATATACCCCGACTAAAAAACATTAGTAGCTAAATATTTTACTTTTGCCAACTAAAAAAATTTTTGGTCACCAATTCCATAACTTTTGGCGACTAAATTTTTTTTAGTCGCTAATTTTGGTCATTGAAGGTGCATTTTGTTGTAGTATTCATTGTCTTTCTAGATGTTCAAATGTCTCTGCTAATTTAGTTGGTACTCCTAGATTTTTCTTTTCTTACAATCATTTCTGAGCATTGGTAGCTGGTTGTATATAGTGTTTCTTGAATTGGGTTTAAGAGTGGTTGTTGTATTTGAAGTTTTAGTATTGTATTATATATCTGGTTCTCTCTCTGTTTTTTAGTTTGTTATTGATTAGTGTATGGACTTGGAAAGGTTTTGTGGGTTGCTATTACCATTTACTATCATGATGGTAATAATTTGATTTATTGTTGTGAAATCATCGTATCTATATGGATTTCAGATTTTGATTGACTGTAACAAATTTGAGTAAATTCTATAACAAATCCATAACTCATGTAACTCATCATAGTACCAAGTGAAATGGACAGTTACTCTTTGGGCCAAATCCAACCTCCCAAGCTTCTCTTACTCAATGCATGACATTGTTCGCAATCTTAGTCAGATCATGTTTTTTCTTTAGTGTATTTGTGTTGCTGTCACTGCTACATTGTATCTGTACTGTTGATGTTGTTGTTTTTTTTTTTTTCTGTCTCAGCCACTTGGCTATTATCCCTTTGTTGTTGGTCCCTCACCAATAGATGGGCAAAGTGTAATTTACCCTAAGAATATTCACAGTTAAGGAAAACAGACTACAGAAGTTTCAAGTTTTAAACAAATATTTTAAAATAACTTCTAGACTCTTAAAGAATTAGTATTTCAGAGAAAACAAGGAATGAAATCTTGATACCTCTGTTGTCTTACATGCATCTAATTAGGCAGTAATACATGAATCATAACTTCAAAAAGAAACTAAGATCCAGTCGTAGCAAATAATAGTTTGTGTCAATTTTCTTCACTTTGTCTTAGCATAAAGACAAATTACTTGCAATTATTGACTCTTCAATGGGAGTATGTCTGGCTACATGTATTTGCTTATAACTGGACTAACGATAAGAAACAAACCAAGAAAAGTAATCGAGTTCTTCACTGTTTTCCTTTTTCAGCTTTAAAAATGGGAGAGAAAAAGGAACTACTAGGTAATATGTGTGCTCCTAATAATGTACCTGACTTCTCCAATTATGTAGATTGTGCTCTCCAAAGCCTTTCAAAGGCATTACAACAGTCACTCTTGGCAGGTTGACCTGATTAGAGTGCTCAAGGGCATTAATATCATGAGAAATAAATGAAAAGCTATTGCCACCTCTCAAACTACTTTTCATCCTTCTAATCTCTCCACTCCTATCAGAAGACACAAAATGTTACAAAATCTAAAATTTCACTTAGTAATTTTTCATCAAGATTCAGGGAAACCGATCTGGGAACTTAAAGCCACATTGTCACCTAACTTTAGAAATTAAAGCTTGATACCTAACATAAGCAGCGCAAGCCCACCCAAGAGCAGGTGTTAAGAAGATAAAATATCCCTACAGTACAAACAAAAGACACAGATTGGAACATGATCATGCTGCAACATCATGTTAGAGAGCATAAAAGTATGGGCAAAGAACATAAATTTGAAGAATAAGATACTATCACCTTACAAAGTAAGAAGAGTTAGTCATATTGTACATTTATTTGGTCCATAAACATTATCATTTTCAAAATAATACAAAATAAATCCATACCTGACATAAAGTAAATAAAAAGAAAAAACCAGGAACATGCCCATGTAATCCAATGTGTCTTGTAATATTCTTCTAAATTGAGATCTATTAAAATTCATGATGAATCTAGTGGCTATGAAATGGTTGATATCTGTGCAACTAATCCTATAATAGTAATACTATCTTTAGCTATATTCATTGCACCGACACATGACGACCAGGGCACCTATAGACAGTAGCTTGTGCAAAAAAAATTTATCATTGAAGTCTCCTTGTCAGGTAGTTCATACCTATGTCAGCCATAATACCTTTGTTAGCATCACTGTGATACTCATTGAGATATACCAAAGTAAATCAAACTTTTAAAAAAAACTTCAAGGACTAAGACCTTATAGATTTGGTTTTACAAGTAGCGACAACTAACCTCATCTAGTGAGGAAAACGCAACAACATCAAACAATTGCTAAACTTACAAAGCAACCTCCTGTCTTACCTAGTTATTTTCCTTATATACGAGAGCAGATTCTATATGAGTCCATCCTTAAGAACCCAATTTGGTTGTGAATTACAAAGTACAAAATGGAAGAATGACCCCACGCCTTTTCCCAATTAGTCATGAATGAGAATTGCATTATCAACAAAGAGCCAGCAAGCAAAATTCTAAAACAAAGCCCTTTACCATTTTAAGATGATCAAAGCTAATCACTTGATCTCTAGGAACTACATCAAACTTTCATATTCTAAAGTGTTTGGAAATAATTTTTTGTAACTTGAAATCTTTTATGCTACTACTTTCCTGGGCTGTTTTTTGTCTACTGTTTTTCTGGTCACTCCATGTTGTATTTTTACCTTTTGCTGCTTTAGATGCGCCTCTGTTTTACTATTTGGAACCTCTCCAAAGAGGCTGAACAAGGGTGCTATCTTTGTTTGTGTTGATGTCTATGTTATAGTGCATACATTAAATTTTTGTATACATTTCTGTACTTTTTGTGTTGATCTACTTGTGTGAAAATTAGTTAGTTGGTTCTTGGTTTAGTCACTTGTATATAATTTATTGTTTTTCCCATGCATATAACCATAGCAAATAAATGATACGTTTATCTAACATAACCCCTACTTTATAGGTGATCAAATATGGACTAGAGTTGGATGTCCATTAGAAATAGATTGAGTTCGGAGTATAGAGAAGGGGTTAAGTCATTTCTCCAATTTGCAATGACAAATGTTAGCCTAGATAATAGAATTCATTGTTCGTGTATGGATTGCCTGAATTTTGAACGTCACACCATTAAGGATGTGGAATATCATTTGATCTGAAAAGGGATGTCATTTTCATACAAAACTTGGGTGCACCATGGGGAAACTGTTCTAGTCACTCAACCTCGTATATGGAATAATGACAATGAGTTGAAGGTGTTAGTGATGTAGGGACAAGCAATGAAAGCCTTGACCTTGAAGATGAATTGCGTGATATGTTAGAAGGCCAATGCATGGTGAACATTTTTTATGATGATGATGATGATGATGAAAAGGATGAGTGGAATGATAATGAGCAAAGAGAGGATGCACGAAACTTTGATAAATAGTTAGAGGATGTTCAACGTATGTTATACCTTGGTTGTCAAAAGTTTACTTTGTTATTGTTTATCATTAAGATGGTTCATGTGAAAGTGTTAAACAAGTGGAGCAATTTTCGACATATTGTTGGGTATATTGAAAGACCTTTCACCAGAAAGTGACCAAAAGGTTCCATGGACTCTTTATGAAGCCAAGAAAGTTTTGCGTGACTTGGGTTTAGGATATGTGCCTATTCATGCATATAAGTATGATTGTGCTCTTTTTTGGAAGGAAAATGCAAATTTAGAAAATTGTCGAATTTGTAAGGAGCCTAGATACAAACTGAATGATGGCGAAGTTAAGAAGATCCCTCATAAGATTTTGAGATATTTCCCGTTGACACCAAGTTTGCAAAGATTATACATGTCTAGAAAAATTGCTGCAGATATGAGATGGCACAAAGAAAAACGTGTTGATGATGACATATTAAGGCATCCAGCCAATGGTGAGGCATGGAAGAACTTTGATAGGAAACATACTGTGTTTGCCAAAGAATCACGTAATGTGAGGCTAGGGTTGGCTACCAATGGTTTCAACCCTTTTGGAAATATGAGCAACTCATATAATATGTGGCCTGTAGTAGTTTTGCCTTATAATCTGCCATCGTGGAAGTGTATGAAACAACCATTTTCCATGATGTCATTGCTAATTCCTGGACTGCAAGTACTAAGGAGAGATATTGATGTTTACTTGAGGCCATTAATTGACGAATTAAAAGAGTTATGGAAAGATGGTGTAGTTACATATGATGCCTCAACTAGGGCAAGTTTTCGAATGCATGCGATTATTATGTGGACTATTAATGACTTTCCTGCTTATGGTAACTTGTTAGGGTGGAGTACAAAAGGATATTTGTCTTGCCCCAATTGTAATAAGAATGCATCATCACAACGGTTAAAAAGTAAGATAGGATACACTGGTGCTCGCTGATACTTGCCTCAAGACCATCCTTGGCAAAAAAGTAAGCTCTTTAATGGAAAGGAACATTTAACCCATTTGGGAAACATCCAAGCAACCATAAAAGAAAAAATGGATGAAAATACAGTACTGAATTGGACAAAGAAAAGTATATTTTTCGACTTGCTGTACTGGAAGACACTTAAGTTATGGTATAATCTCGATGTTATGCACATAGAGAAGAACATATGTGACAATTTGATTGGGACTTTGTTGAGCATTGATGGAAATAACAAGGACACAGAAAAAACACACATGGATTTAGAGGATATGAAAATTAGGAAAGATTTGCACTTAAAGAGGTGTACGGATGGGTCCTTTGAAAAGCCCCTTGCATTGTACACATTGTCTCCAAAGGAAAGACAAGGTTTTTGTGAGTTCTTAAAATCGATTAGGTATCCTGATGGATATGCAGCAAACATCTCTAGGTGTGCGAGCACTAATGGCGGCAAGTTATCCGATTTGAAAAGTCATGATTGCCATGTCCTCATACAACGACTTCTTCCTATTGGGATGAGTGGGTATCTTCACAAGAACATTTCTATTGCATTGTTTAAGTTGGGAAATTACTTTCAAAGATCGAGACAACCGTCGTAAAAGTCAAAATAGTGGGTTAGGTTCAAAGGGATCATCAGGGTATGTCAATTGATTTCTATGGTCACTTGACTAAAGTTTGGGAAATGACATACATGTTCTGGCATCGAGTTGTGTCGTTTCAATACGAATGGTTTAACACTGGTAGCAACAGAACATTTTGCACTGAAACATATCTAATAACCATTGATGTAAGAAGTCGTTGGTATCAAAATGACCCATTTGTTTTGCCAAGTCAAATGCAACAAGATTTTATGTCAATGATACCAAATTAGGTGAACATTGGAAAGTTGTAGTGCGACTTCAACGTCGAAGAATATGGAATGTGTCGGAGCTTGAGGATGTAGATCCCAATGATAATGAATTGCCTATTTCAAATGATGTGTTCTAGTAGGACGAGACCACTGAAATTGTCCAAATCACCATTGCAGATTCCAGTAGCAACACTTTATGTAGGACTGATATTGCACCTGATATTATTCCAAGTCAAATGGTTTTGCAATCTAGTAGAGGTGCATATGCAGAGGGTGCAAACAGAGATGATTTTATCTGTGATGATGATGATGATCAAAATTCAAGTGATCCTAGTAATGATGAAGATGAATTTCATAGACATAGTGACTCAGATACAAATATGAATTTCATAGACATAGTGACTCAGATACAAATCATGATATAGAGCCTTGATTGCAATGTCCTTTACTTTTTACATTTTGAAGTCATTTTGATTGTAATGGCATGCACTTGTTAATGAAGTCAAATTTTTTGTTCATAATTTCATTACTTGTAATGTGGTTCTAATATTAGACTATTAGCTAATCTTATAATTTCATGAATTGTCATTCATTTTAAATCTTTATTAATGTATTGCTTATAATTCATTTGTTACATACAAAGACTACACATGTACCACCTGGACAAGCCAATAAGAGGAGGTCGATGACTTCAGTGACAGAGGCAACCCCGACTGAGGTCCTAGCTCACGTGTTAACAACTCCATCTCTTGTGGATGCATCTGCATCTCTATCTCCTATGGATGCATCTCCATCTTCACAGACAACTGGTTCTGGTAAGTGTTTCATCCTTTGTATAGAACAGTTTGATTCTTGCACCTATCATTGTAATCAATGTTGAGTACTTACTACATGCTTACTCTTTTGGAGTGACTATAATTGACAGTATTTAATTTGGTTGCCAAATGATGATGTGTAAATGGTATTTTAATTGTGAATTTCGCTAAACAGCAGCCATCAAAGTGTATAAATAGTAGCAATGAAAGCGTATAAACAACAACCATCAAAGTGTATAAACAACAGCAGCCTATAAAAAATTCTTTAATTTTCCTTCTTCTTATTGTGGACATAACAAAGTGCAAGTGTAATGAACCCTAAACCTAAATTCAGTGTTTTTTTTTTTTTTTTTTGGGTAAAACTGTCAAGGGTAAGACCTTAGGTTTTGTTATTGCTAAGCTTGCATTTCTTTGCATTGTTTATAACATATGGATTGAAAGACATAATAGTGTTTAATTTTGTGTTTATAATATAGGTTCAAAAGCGAAGCGAGTACGAGGTCCGACAAGGGGTAAGAACACTAGTAGACTTATCACCCGACATGGTGGCAAGAAGCTTTTTGTTGGAGTTTCTAGTGAGCGGAGAACATTTGTGGGGCTTAATGCCACTAAGGCATCTAATGAATTGGGGGCACAAATTCGATTGCAAGCCCCATTGTAAGGAACATAAAATTGGGAGGATGTTCCACCAGCTATTCGAGTAGCTATCGTACAGTCCTCGCGGGTAATTTAATTTTCAGTGTTGTTGATGTAAGTAGGTTAATATATATGATGTTTGATTACTCGTGTAATTATTTAATTTGGACATGATAATTTTGAGATTGAAGGATACAATGACGGCCCACTTGCACAAGAGGTTATTGACACAAAGTCCACAATTTTGTTCAAAGGCTAGCGATATCATATGAATCAACGTTAAAAAGAGTTGGTGAGGGTAGATACAGAGCCTTATAGTAAGCCATTTGTTAGGGTAGGCCAAGAAGATTGGAGGTACATGATTGATGATGTGTTTTTTGGTGACACACACAAGGTAATTAACTTAACACTCATCGATGTTTCTTCTAATTGCACCACAAATCACCATTATGCCTTCTTGTAATTGCACTACAAATCCATGGATGTTTAAATTTCTTATAACTCAAACTTCCTAAGTTTCTTTGAAATTCAAGGAATGGTTGTCGATACATACAATTATATATGTATATATATAATGAATGATTGTGTGTTATACAGTAAGAAATTGCAGAGAGAGAGGAAACAAGCACTTAAGCTAATTTTTTAAATTAATAATTCTATTGCATTGTAGGAACGGTAAAAAAGGAACACAGACAACAGAACAAAGTTTCCCTATAATCATACCATGGGTTCAAGATCATTTTCAACAGCAATCTCAATTGAGGTAACATATATATATATATATATATATATTTGTTTTTTTTGTTTTAAGACTATTAGTTAATTTTGCATTTTTTTTTTTTTGGATTAATAGTATTGCTAAGCTTGCATTTTATATTTTTAATGCAGGAAATTGAAAATAGCAAGAAGCCTCACATCATAGATTTTTACAAGACCTCACATTGGAGTAAGAAAAAAAAAAAAAAAAGATTGGATTGAACCAGTTTTTGGGGTGTTATATGTAAATATACATTCACTATATTTGTTATTCATATTCCTATATAATGGTTAACTAGTTAGTGTACTTGTAAAATATACTAACTACTAGTTTTTTTTTTTTTTTTAATTGTCAATAGAAGATTGACCAACTTCGTGAGGAAGCTTCACAGCCTGAAGCAACCCCGATGACACAGGAGCGAATTTCTATTCAAGCCCTTGGGAAGAGGTCAAGGTATTTGAAAGGTTTTGGGGTTGGTCTACAGCCGTCTTCCGCTTTCAATTCTATAGCTAGGTCACAAGCACATGATCAAGAGGTAAAGGGCCTTAAAGAAAAGGTAGCATCACTGAAAGGGATAATTCAATCATATGAAAGACGCTTTGAGCAATTCGAACACTTTATGAGACAAATGCAACGCGATCATAGTGGATATAACTCTTTTGATGAGTAAGTACTTTAAATTTATTACATCTATTAGTGTTTTTAAAATAGTAATATTTTATAACTAACTAATTTCACCTGTTCTCTTTATGCATGTTGTTGAAGTGACTGTTAATATTTGTTCCATTAAAGATACCTAAATCTAGATTAATGGACTTTTTGTTTGAAAATGAGCAAAGAAAACACTTGTTCATTATCATTAAAACCCATTATCATCATCATCATCATCATCATAATATAAAGGGTGGGATGTATAGTTTTGATTGGTTTGTCTTATAGCCATTGATTATTTGCTGACATCTAGTACAAATTGTAGATTATATGTTGAAATTGATATGTAGTTACTGATTATTTTCTAAAATTGATCATTTTTTGGGATAACTTTATTGAAATTGAGTTGTACATAATTGAGAGATTACGTGACCAAATTGAGCTGAAATTACTAATTTTCTTTAAAAATATGGTTTAAAATTGTGTTGTGATTTATTATATGATGAAATTGATATGAAACCACCCATATCTGATCTGATGATAAGGATAGAGTGGAGGGGACGCAGGATGGGACACCAATTTGGTACACCCTCTCAGATGGAATTTTGGTTTTGCCCTTGGTTAAGGGACTGGCCAAGCCACACCTACTAAGCCTTGCACAAGGCCATTGAAACCCAAACCTAAACCTGAAATACTATAGCTCGACTTTTTCGTGCTCCTTTCGGAAGACGACTAGCTTTATAATATCAGACTCACGCGGTTCTAAATCTAATCTCACAAGTGCAATGTGAAATAGATAAACACCAAAGAGTCCAAATCTGGCAAATCTTTTAGAAAATCGATTTTGAATCAAAAATGCCAAAATAGACTGCTTTCCAGATACAGAGTTGCCATCTAAATATTTTTAAGAAATTTAGGAAACCCATTACTCGTGCCAAAGGACACGTGTCCGTCATCACCAAGACTGTCTTGGCTCGGGAACTTAGGTACAAGAGGGAAATGTCATGAATTGAGCACCCCTTCTCGCCCTATCAAAGATCGGCCTCTACTAATCACGATGTGAATCTTATTAATATTATATGCTCTTGTTCTGATTTATTACTATGTGATGCACACACAAGTGCAAACTAATTTGCAAAAATTAGAACACTTTGATTCATATTTGTTTTGAAAATTGTTTTGAATATGTAACACTTGAAAAAGTGATTACATATGCACATTACTCAAATTATTCCAATTCAAGTAACTAGCTTTCATCCATAGGCACTCAAACAGTTTATCACTTAAGCACTTAGCCTTATGGTGAACATGCTTTGACATGGTAACAACCACACTTATCCGATATGCTAAAGCAAATAAAAGCTCACCTAGTACTCCAAGCCAAAAAAGATAACAGAGTTAGAATAATGCATGATCCTAACTATGCAATGTGACTAATGCAACACATGCGATATGCAATTACTAGGCTCGGCTACTAATATGGCATATGAATCAATTGGATAGCATGCGGTCTAAGCATGTATTCAAAGAAGTATTTAACTAACAATGTAAGTTAGAATGATGTGCCGAGCCCAATGCATGCAAGACAATGGATGCAAGGCATGAGAGATGCTAAATGAAACATGATGCCCTAAACTAACCATCATAAGCAGTTTAAATGAAAGGGAGAAAGACGTGAGGTTGGAAGACATACACATTATTACAATTGTGCCCTCGTGTAGGAGGGTCCAAATAAACTAACTAACTATTACAAAATGAATTAACTAATTATTACAAACTGAATAAACTAACTATGCTAGCTAGTTATTACAAAACCAATTAATTAATTAACTATTCTATGGAACTAACTAATTAATTACACTAATTAATTAATTACAAATTAGAATTAACTAATTAATTACAACATGAATACAACATGAAATAAGTAACTAAGCTAACTAATTAGTCCCGAGAAGTGAGAAATGCTCATGCATACGAGGATTTCCACCCGAAAAGCCCACTATTCTGTTACCAGAATGCCTTTGTTGCACAGTAGAACATCTTTTCACCTTAGCCTCTGCTCTGTTCTATTTCAAAAAGTTGCTACTTAATTTGACAAAAGTGGCTGGCAGGCTAGAAGTAGTGGCCGGCCGGCCACAAAAGGTAGCCTATCGTCCAGAAAACGTGGCCTGTCGGCCATAAAAGATGGCCTATCGGCCTGAAAAAGTGTCATGTCGGCCATTGGAGCTTGGTCTCCCCTGCTGCAACAGAAAGCATATAGAGCACAAAATAGGGTATTCTAAAAGTATGTTTGTACACGTTGCCCCTCCTTATCATCAAACAGCTCGAAGGAGTGGCAAGCTCAATTCACAAGCCATCAATTTATGCAATTTCATTACATGATTGCCTATGCATCAAGGGGTACAATATCACTAAATGCAACAAGAAAAGACTCTCAAACCTCCTTCCTATCATGGATTAATCAAGGGAAGTGGTTGACATTGACTCTTGAACTGTTTACATCACTAGCAAGTATGAAACGACTCAAGACTCAATAGATTCAATTAACGTCTGATTGAACCCAAGTTGATTGTTATTATGCATCATTTTTAGTCCCCAATTTTATTACTCCATTTTAATTACCAACCATTCCTTAACCAATTAAATCCAACAGTGATCTTTAAGTCTTCTAATGGAAAACGGCACTAAACCAAGTGTTGTTTTAGGCATGAAAAAAGTGTCATGCCATTGGTAATGAACCCCCAAAGGGATTAAACTATTAAGCACAATACCTCAATCTCAAGCTTTAAACAAACAACTAGTTTGAAACAACTTTCAAAGCAAAGAAAAAGCCAAGAAAGGATGGAGATTGTAAAGGTGATTAAAGGTGATCACTAGTATAGAAAGTAAGAAATAAATGCTATAAACTCAAGTAGGTTGGTGGCTAAGGCCTAAACCACCAAGTCTATGAGGACAATTACACTACAAGCATGCTATATAAAGCTCAAATGCAATGAACAACTAAAAATAGTCCTAAAACAGTTCTAAAATAGACCTAAAACATGCTGGAATTAAGCTAACAATAGCTAGAATAATAAGCTAAAACATGGAACTAGTTAAGATAGCAAACAAGCACAAGGAGAGGAGGCTACCCCCTCCATTTTTGGGACTTCAAAACATGGCTTTAGCCACTAAAAAAGCTCTGAGATTCAATACTAAAAATCTCAAAAAAAGTTAACAAAAAGGTGGGAAACACAAGGGCAAATGCATAAGAAGTGTGGTGTAAAGAAGGGTGATCCACCTCTCCACCCCTAATGGCTTTAAACCTTAAGTTTCAGCCCAAAAATACAGAGTATAAACAGCCCAAAATAGTCCAAAAACAATAGGCAAAATAGCAAATAAAGCAAAGAAATAAACCATGACTTATACCTCTTGAAGAGGAGAACCCTTTCTAAGTCACAAACCAACACTTACACACCCTCAAGAGCTCAAAGTAAGCTCAAAAGTACCACAGCTCCAATACCACAAGGTTCGGTTTAGAGTGTATAGGCAAAGGCTTAAGAATTTGCAAGAGAGAGGGAATTCTAAAGAGGAAGAGACATTTTTTCTTCAAAATCGCCAACCCTCAAAAATGGAAGAGGAGGCCTTCTATTTATAGAAAAACATGAAACTCCCTCAAAAATATCCACACATACACGTGTAAGCAGATGCATGAACCTGTGGAAACAACTGGCATAAATATCTGCAAAAACACACAAGTGGCTGGCAGGCCACTAATGTTGGCCGGCAGCCTACATTGGTGACCAGCAAGTCCCAGGGTTGTGTAGGCCTGAAAAGTTGCTATTTTGGCCCAAAACAAGGCAAAAGGTGTGTAGGGTTTGAACGCTCAAAGCTGTGACATTCTGCTGATGACTTCGAGCACTTGACAAGCATATACAAATTCATCATTGGGTGTGCAAGCGGTGGCGCCCAAGTTGTAAGGGTGGTCAAAATGGGGTGTCTACAGTTGCCCCTCTTTGATAGAACTCGAAGTCATGAAATGACATGAGTGAATGTCAAAGCCCGAAGACGACCCATTTTGACAAGGCCATAAGACTTGGGAAAACAATCAAGACATAAATTAAATAGTTACGCTCACAAGTTGCCTACGTATCCCTTTGCAAGGAATCAAACTAGCGTAGTTCTGGGGCAAAATGCAAATGGTATGCACAAAGATACTTTGAAGCTAAACTCACATGCTTCGCAAAGCCGGCTATTTTGAAAACTCATGATCATGCAAGATGATGCGATAAGCAATAACAGATGCAATAAGCAATAACAAGATAACAACATATGAATGAGAAGTTTCAAGCTTAAAACCAGCATAGGTTCCATGCAAAAAGATCTAAAATACACTCTAACCACGCCAAAACGTGAGATGAGGAAAGAAAACACCGCTCAGGGTCGCGTTTCACGCGTCCTAAGAAATTGAGAAATGAAAACCACTCGGGGACCAATTTTATTAGTCCTTTCCATTCTTTAATAAATTTGTCCAAAGTGATGGTTAAGTCCACTAAATGAGAAGAAATTCCAAACGAGAAGTGATTCATAACATGAAAGGGAGACTATGCCTTGACAATGAACTTCCATGGAGATTAAGCCATTGAGCATAGGTCTCTTTCTCATGCCTTGAATAACAATCAATCATGTGAAATAGTTCTCAAACAAAAGAAAAGAAAAAAGGGGGGGAGAGCACAGAAATGATGGGGCAAAGTTGATTATTAAAATGAGACTTTTTACATGAAAACTAAGCAAAGAAAAGTCATCAACTCAAACAACTCAGTGTCTAAGGCCTAAACAACTAAAGTCATGAGGACTTACAACACAACAAGCTAGATATTCAAAGCATTAACTAATTAAATAAATTAGGACAACCCTAAATAGCCTCTAAAACATAAAAAAGAAAACAGTGGTTAAAAGTTATGTAAAAGAGCACAAAAAGATAGGAAATAACAAAAAATACAAAGCTAGTAAAAAAAAGTAAGGAGAGGTAGCTAACCCCTCCATTTTTGAGACTTCTAAACCATGATTTTCAGCCCCTTTACACTCTAAAAATCAGTTTGAAAACCAAAGAAAAGAGAGCAAGAACAAGAGGTATGAGCTATGAGTTAAGGTACAAGAAATGGTGTTAAGCCTTTCTACATTTAGTAGCTATTCAACCCTAAGTTCCAACACTTGAAATGGATCCAAAAAAATACAAAAAAACTAGAAATAGATCAAAAGAGACAGAAATGAAAGCAATAAGAAAGGTGGTAAGCTTATACCTCTTGAAGAGTTGCAAACCAAACTCAATCCAAAGGCACTTTCAAGTGTTGTAGACATCCCATTTTTGACGGCCCTTACGACTTAGATGTCATCACATACACACCCGATGATGAATCTATATGCTCGTCAAGTGCTTGAAGTCCTCAGCGGAATGCCACAACTTTGAGCTTTTCAAACCCTGCACCCCTGTTGCCTCTGTTCTTGGATTAATCCTTGGTTCTTCAAGCCTGCAACCCTTGGTGGCCTACCGGACACTAGTTTCTGTTGCAGATATTTTGTGACAACTGTGCCAGCTATTTGCACAAATGCTTGCATCTGTTCTCACGTATAGGGCTGGATGTTCTTGAGGGGAAATCATGTTTTCTATATATAGGAGGCCTCCCTCTCATGTTTTAATGTTAGAAAAGTTTTAGAACAAAATTTTTCCTCTCTCTCTACAATTCTCTCTCTCTTCCAAATTTCTACAGTTTAGCCTACATATCCTTAACCTTTGCCTATACACCCTTAACCAAACCTTCTCATCTTTGAGTTAAGGTACTTTTGAGCTTGGTTTGAGCTCTTGAAGGGTGTGTTGTCTTGATTTGTTGCCTAGAATTGGTCTTCTCTTTAAAAGGTATAAGGTTTTGCTTGTTGCTTTATTTTATTTGCTATTATTCTTGCTGTTTTCCAATTGTTTTGGGGCTATGAAAACTCTATATTTTTGGACTGAAACTTGGGTTTTAAGGCCATTAAAGGTTGAGGGGTGGTTCACCCTTCTTTGCACCTTATTTTGGAGGCCTTTACCCTTGTGTTTCCCATCCTTTTACTATCTGTTTTTGAGCTTTTAAACACTATTATTCAGAGTTATTTTAGTGGCCAAAATCATGTTTTGAAGTCCAAATTTGGAGGGTTTAACTTCCCCTCCTTGTGTCTTGCTTACTAGCCTAGCTTGTGCTATGTTTTGGCTTATTAATCTAGCTATTTTTGTCTTAATTCCAGCATGTTTTAGGACTTATTTTAGACTGCTTTAGCACATTTTTTGGTTGATAGTTGCATTTGAGATTTGTTTAGCATGCTTATAGTGTAATTGTCCTCATGAGTTTGGTGTTTTAAGCCTTAGACACCATTTTGTTTGAGTTAATTGCATTTATTTATGGCTTTCCATACTTGTGATCACTCTTAATCACCTCTGCAATCTCCCTCCTTTCTTGGCTTTTATTTTTCTTTGAAGTTGGCTTTAAACAACTTGTTTGTTTAAGCATGAGATTAAGATGTCATGCTTAATGGTTTAATCCCTTAGGGGGTTCATTACCAATGGTATGATGTCTCTTTCATGCCTAAGACAACACTTGGTTTGAGCCTTCTTTCCATTTAGAGGACTTAAACTCACCATTGGACTCAATTTACTAAAGAATGGATGGTAATCTAAAATAGAGTAATAAAATTGAGGCTAAAAATGGTGCAAGATAATAATTGGTTTTGTGTTCAATCGGACGTTAATTGAATACATGGAAGCTTGAGGCATTTCATACTCATTAGTGATGAAACGATTCAAGTTTCCAAGGTCACCACTTCCCTTGATCAATCCATGAAAGGGAGGAGGTTAGAGTCTTATTTTGTTGCATTTATTGAAATTGCACACTTTGGTTCATAAGCCATCATGCAATGAAATTACTTGAGTTGGTGGTTTGTGAACCAAGTTTACTACTCCTTTGATTTGTTCATGAAAAGGTGGGCTGAGTTGTGCAAACAAACTCTTGAGAATACCCTATGTATGCTCTGTTTGTTCTCTGTTGCAACAAGATGAACCCTGTAGCAGGCAGGCCCTCACTCCTAGTCGGCTAGACACTGATGCAAAATTCAGCAGTGTGTTGTTTGAGCAGAGTAGAGCCATTCTGGAAGTGGACAGAGGTGTAAGTGTTCTACTATGCAACAGAGACTTTCCGGAAGCAAAACAGTGGCTTTTCGAATGGAAACCGAGCACATGCATGAGCATTCCTCGCATATCGAGCCTATTTAGTTTAAATATTTAAGCTTAAATATTCGTTGTAATTAATTAGTTGTAGCTAGTTAATCTTACAAAGTGTTATAATTAATTAGTTAGTTAACTAGTTGTTTTGATCTATTAGTTAGCTAGAATAGTTAATTCATTTGTTATAATAATTAGTTCAATAGTTTAGCTAATTTTATTTGTTTTGTAATAATTAGCTTAGCTTTAATTAGTTACTTAATTAGCTTAGTTCATTCGGACTCTCCTTCGTGAGAGCGCAATGTAATAATGTGTATGTCTTCCAACCCCACGTCTTTCTCCTTTTTATTTACTAGCTTACGATGGTTAGTTTAGGGACATCATGTTTTATTTAGCATACTTCATGTTTGCATCCACTTGTATTGCATGCATCGAGGCTCGGTTCATCATTCTAACCTGCACTGTTAGTTTAAATACTTCTTTGAATACGTGCTTAGACCGCATGCTATCAAATTGATTCATATGTCATATTAGTAGCCGAGCCTATTAGTTACATATTGTATGTGTTGCATTAGTCATATTGCATAGTTAGGAATCATGTATTTTTCTAACTCATTTCTTTTTTGGCTTGGAGTACTAGGTGAGCCTTTACTCGCTTTAGCATAATTGCATGTGTGTGATTGTTGCCATTGTTAGCATGCTTACCATGAGGCTAAATGCTTAATTGATAAATTGCTTGAATGCCTGTGGATGAAGGCTAGTTACTTGAATTGGAATAGTTTGAGTAATGTTCATATGCGATCACTTTTTTCAAGGGGTATATATTTCGAAATAATTTTGCAAACAAACATGAATCAAGGGTTCCAATTCTTGCAAAGTTAGTATATGCTTGTGTGTGTGCACATCACATAGTAATGCTAGCCTAATAAATCGGAACAAGAGCATATAATGTACATAAGATTCATATCATGATTAGTAGAGGCCGATCTTTGATCGGGTGAGCAGGGGTGCTCAATTCATTCATGACCTTCCCCTCTTGTACCTAAATTCCTGAGCCGAGACAATCTTGGTGATGACAAACACGTGGCCTTTGGTACGAGTTATGGATTTCCTAAATTTCCCCAAAATAAAAAATATTTAGGTGGCAACTTTGTATCTGACAAAGCAGTCTATTTTTGGCAATTTGACTCAAAATCGATTTTCCAAAAAGATTTGCCAGATTTGGAGTCTTTGGTGATTATCTATTTCACATTGCATTTGTGAAATCAGATTTAGAATTGTGGGAGTCCGATACTATAGGGCTTATTTCGACTTCCGAAATGGGGCATGAAAAAGTCGGGTTACAGTTTTTGGGGACTCTGCTTGGGAAACTTAGAGAACTTGACTCGAAATTCATGATATGAAATTTTATCTACACTTATATGTTTCTTTGCGTTGCATTTGCATTGGTGCGTTTAAGTCACTGTGTTTGCCATCTGCTATTCCTGAACGGTTTGCTGGAGGCTTGCTTGAAAAGCTTGCCAAAAGGTTGACCGGTCACGGGCTCTGCTATGATAAGAACACAACTATTGGATCTGGACTACCGCTGTACCGTTTGAATCTCCTTTCACTTCTTGCTATTAGGTAGTCTTGCTGAGGTACACTTTTTGACCATTTGGCCTAGTTACATATCGAAAGCCATAGAGACTATTTCAAACTAGGACATGATGCACACCTAAATGCAGGATTGCATGAAACCTCTTTGTTTTAATAGCGAACCATAGTTTCTGACGAAACTAGGATAGGGTAACCCTATCCCCTCATAGGGGTGTTTTGGCTCTCACTTAAACTATTATGTGCTTTACAGTGAAGCTGTACAGGGATGTGCGTATCAATTGCAAGATGGGTATCAGTTTTAGGGGCAGAATTTGGTGTTGAGTGCAGTCCTACAGCTTTGATTACATTTGTGTGTTATTAACATCTGAGCTGATGTGTTGTGCAATTTCTGATTACTGCTTTCTTTTTGCTTTATTTTTTTTTGGTAGGTAGTATAACACCATAGCTTTGAAAAGTTTGGATATCCCTCAAGCGCTCTGGACCCATGTCAGAAAGCTTTGCAAAGTTGGAGATCTTGTTAGGGGACAGCCCGTGTTTACTTCGCTCCCACCGGTTACTAGACAGAGGAGAGTCAAGTAGAGTTCACCAGTCCAGTTTCTACAGCAATCACCCATCACTTCACCTGTATCTAGTCAGGTTTAGTTTTCTACATCTAGTCTAATACGTGATCACTCGCCCATTCCGATGGCACAGTATCCCCTAGTCAGTATGGAGGACTTGATTTATCACCTTTAGCAAACAGTTGAAATCATGCAACAAGACGCTACACGTCAGGCCGAGGTCACAGCCCGGCAGGTTGAGGTAATAAACAGGCTACAACAACAACAACCATAGCTGGCAGCAACTTCTACATCTCATGCACCTCTTACGGGTATCCCGGTACCCGGAGCCACTACCCATGCTAAAAATCAGGGCAATTCAAATCAAGGCAATCTGCCAGAGCCGATCCAACCACAAGCCTCCAAAGCACCTGTGTATTAAACTGAGCCTTCATTTGAGTTTGAGGTTGATCCAACAGCGCTTAAAGTCAACAAACTAGAGAAGCTCTTCAAGAGAGCGTAGGGTGTTAATTCTATTCCCGACATAGAAGATGGGTATACTGACTCTGTAATGACATTGCCAGATCAGTTCAAAACGCTACACATTGGAGACCCCATGGCTCTGACATATTGCGGTCGATGGGCTGGACCAGGTTGCAGAAGCTCTCACTCTTTGGCCGAACCATGTCGGGAATAGCAGCTATATGGTATGCGAAGTTGGAGGATTCTGTGAAGCAGAGTTTGGAGGAACTGGCTGAGGCCTTCGTTGCGCAGTACTCATATAACACACAAATCGAGGTCACAACTCGTGATCTTGAGACAACGTGCTAGGAGCCGAAGGAGGGCTTCTCAGAATTCATGACGAAGTGGAGGGTCAAAGCTTCAATGATGACTACACGGCCTTCCGAGAAAGATCAGATAAGAATGGTAGTCCGCAATTTGCACGGGAAGTTGTTGCAGAAAATGATTGTCTTACCACTGTTCACATTCACCGAGCTACATGAGATAGGGGTTTAGATTGAAGATGCCATGAAATAAAGGCTGCTTACTGATGAGAAAGAGCAGGCCAAGAGGCCTTTTGTGCGCAGTTCCATTGCAACCACCAGTGGTAGCACAGCTACACGGCCGTCGAATGTGTGCATTGTCACCACCATGACCAAGACAGCCAATCCTTTTGCCAATACAGCCCCACAAACTTCAAACAACCTTACTCGATCCCAGAGGACCTTTAGCCAACTCTATATGCCTTTATCTCAAGCCATGAAGGTGTTGATCAAAAAAGGACACCTCAAACCATTAAAGCCTTGCCCGTTACCTGATCCTCTTCTACCAAAAAAAAAACCCAGCCAAGTATTATGCATTTCACTAGGAGCACGGTCACGACACCGACCAATGCTTCAGACCGCGTCATGAGATTCAGGACCTCATTGACAATAAGGTGATTGCACCACCCCAAAAAGAAAATGTAACTACCAACCCTCTCCCAGCCCACAATCAGGTTGCCCCATCTCACAATCTAAACCTAATCTATACACTGGCCATCCTCTACGACCCCAGCGTATATATTACCCTTTCCCATCTACCCAGACCGACGGTGTTCATTCCTAAAAGCATAGATTTGTGCATGATGGACACGTCCATACTTCAACCTAAACCTATGGTGGTGACAATGGCAGAAAAATGGAGGCTGGCCTTAGAGGAGAGTATGACTCCGTTGCCTGAGTGCTCTGAGGACTTGTCTGAGGAGGTGTACGGTCCAAGCTGCTACATTGTGTCGATTGATCAAGTCAAACCGGAAGTGGTATTGCCAACTGTAGTGGAGGTCAATGTGGTTAGAGAGGATGGCCCGAGCCAAGGTTTGAATGATTTGGCTAAACTTGAGGACTTAAACAACCTATAGTTCTTTGACGAACAAGAGCAAGGGGATGTGCAGATTGACTGGTTCGATTTGAATGGATCAACGGACAACTCTGGGTGGTTGAGTGATGAACCCAACAAGGAGGAAGAAACTAAAACAAAATTAGAGGAAAAGAAAGCAGGAATTGCTGCAGTGGCCGGAATGGCCGATGAAAAGGAAAAACTGCCGAAGAACATCGGTATGGAAAATTCACCTCAGGAACTAAGCACTACGAGTACTGTGGACACAAAACAGGAAGCTGCGCTGAAGCAGTTTGCACGAGAGAGGGTTGAAGATAACCAAAAAGCTGTAATCGCCCAACACCTTGCGGGGGAAACTTGTGAGGTAAAAATGATACAAACGGAGCCGGACAACTATTTGTCAGTTGCCAGAGGTGTATGGTAGGAGGATGACGATTTACTTTTGGCTCACACCGACGACGACTGAGGAGAGTGCCTTCCAGATATCACGTGGTACGCAGAAGAGATAGATCACATGACCAGAAGTGGGCAGTATTTCAAGCCACTGCACTTAGATCAAGTTGAGGCATCTGGGAAAGACAGAGAGGTTGAGAAACAGAAAGAGAAGCAGCTGGAAGAAGAGGTAGTGTTAAAGCAATTGAAGAAAATCCAAGCTGACATCTCGATTTAAGGTCTGCTCATGGCTTCCTAGGTACATCGACAGGCTGTACTATTAGCAATGGACAAAGTTAAGTTGTCCATTGTCACTACCCCTGAACAGCTTGTGGGATTGGTCTTCCCAGGTGGTGTCGAGCCAACCCTAACCTTTTCCGATAAAGAATTGCTGCTGGAAGGTTCAGCTCACAACAAACCCCTGTACATATCTGTTGAGTGCAAGAAAAAAGAGAACCAGTGATGTTGGTCGACACTGGTTTGGCTATCAATGTATGTCCTTCCCGCATAGCTTATGCCAATAGCCTTAAGCCAGCAGACTTTGTGCCCACTGCCCAGGTGATTCGGGCATATGATAATACAAGTAGGGAGGTTATGGGCACAGTACAAATCAGAGTCCAAGTGGGCCTAGCTTAACAGGATGTCGAGTTCCATGTCCTGGGTGTCCCAACCACCTTCAACTTACTGCTAGGGAGACCCTGGTTGCATCTGGTGAAAACAGTCTCCTCTACCCTTCACCAAATGCTGAAATACCCCCACGGGAAAGGAGTGGCGATTATTTTCGAGAATTCATCCATTCATCCGTCGTCAGAGCTAACTACACCAGTGTTGGAAATCACACACCGCAATGAGGATGTTTTCCTCTCCGGGTTCACTTTAGCCGAGGCCCGAGTAGTGCATACCATCTTGGCGGCAGATGAGGGCATGTATGTCAGCGCCCAATCAATCTATGTCATGAACAAACTGCAACATGTGCCAGGAATGAGACTTGGAAGAAGTAGTCGGAAAGGCGCCACAACATTGGCCGATGTGCCGCATAATCCTCATGTCTTTGGTCTGGGTTATCTACCCACCAAAGAGGACTAGGTCAAGAAAAAATAAGAGATGACAAGTAGATCCGATGCCAAACAGGCCAGGAAACACTATGAGCTCATTCATAGGCCAATCTGGGGAATGCTGAATGACTGCTTCATTCAGAAGGGAGAAGATTTCCCTTTTTGCAGCTTTCCCAAGCCCTGGATGAATTCCACGAAGCAGCGTGTCCCTGGCTTCAAAATCTTCTTCGACCTGCAGCTGCAAGAAAGTGACGCCAAGGAAAAGGTTGAACTAAGTACTGAAGCTAAAAAGAGCGTGGAAAGTGACTTGGACAACAGTGAGCTTGGAGTAGGGGCAGCACTGGCGTGTCTCCTTACGGATCCTCTGGTGGACTTAGAGAACTTGGGGGATAACTTTACCATCTCCAGGATCGGGGACCAACCGGGTGTCAACCCATCCACCAGCATTTTGGATGCATCTGAAGCACCATCGATTATCTAGCAATTGGAGGAGGGCTACCTATCTAGTTCTGAGTCGGGTGATGAGCCAAAATTTGATTCCACAGAGTCTGTGGAGTCAGAATCAAATTCTGGTTCTTTTGAGTCTGAGTCTGGTATTCCTAGGGGTGATAACCTGGATGCCAAGGTCTTGTTTAGGTCCTCTTTTTCTTTTGCTTTTGAGTCGGTTATAACCGAAGAGCTGGATCTTGTGAATAAGAATGTTGTCGATTCTGAGTATTTCTTTGTGCCGCTTGTTTATTGCATTGACCAAGATTTTTAGAATTTTAATGAAAGCGAAGAGGAGGAATTCCTCTAGTTTTGAAAAACTTGATTAATTGAGAGGAGGAGAGGTTTGCAAAACCCTGTGTTGATGAAATCCTAAAGCGTCTCACACGAAAAGAGGAAAGGTGGTGTGAACAAACAGGCGCACCTACTATTTTTAACCGAGGAACTTGAGATCCTAACGCGTCTCATGCAAAAGAAGGAAAGGTGGTGTGAACAAATAGACGCACCTGCTGTTGTTAACCGAATGAAATCGAGATCCAAACGCGTCTCATACAAAAGGAGGAAAGGTGGTGTAAACAAACAGGCGCACCTACTTTTTTTAACCGAGGAACTTGAGATCCTAACGTGTCTCATGCGAAAGGAGGAAAGGTGGTGTGAACAAACAGGCGCACCTGCTATTGTTAACCGAATGAAATCGAGATCCAAACGTATCTCATGTGAAAGGAGGAAAGGTGGTGTGAACAAACAGGCGCACCTTCTGTTTTTAACCGAATGAAATCGAGATTGAAACACGTCTCATGCGAAAGGAGGAATGGTGGTGTGAACAAACAGGCGCACCTGCTGTTTTTAACCGAATGAAATCGAGATCCAAACACATCTCACACGAAATGAGGAAAGGTGGTGTGAACAAATAGGCGCAGCTGCTGTTTTTAACCGAGGAACTTGAGATCTAGGTACACCTGCTGTTTTTAACAGAGGAAACGACAATCCTAACACGTTTCACGCGAGAGGAGGAAATTGGATCAATGAAAGAGCAAACAAATTTTCAGAACTTGGTAAAGCGAAATTATCTCATCTCGGGAAGGCCTCGAAGATAACTGAAATCTAGGTGCTAAGTTGAAATGGAAATTTACATAGAGTTGAATGTTAATTTTAACAAACTAAACAAAGTAGCAAAGTGATGCTTAAGTTAGCAATGTGAAAACAAGTTTGCTGATTTTTGAAAATGGGCTTAATTTGAATGCAACATATATTACCGAAGCAAATTATGAATTAATGGAACAAACGATGAAATAACAAATACAGAAATAAAACAAATAAAGAATTAACAAACAAATAAAGATTTAACGAAACAAACAAAGAAGAATAAAACCCCTTCCTTCTCTATTTTTACTCCTTCTTTTCTCTTTTTTTTTTTTCACTTTTTCCCTCTCCCTTTCTCTTTTACTGTTTTGTTGTTTTTTCTTTTTTTCTCTCTTCTTTTCCCTTTTTTTTTTCTCCTCTCTTTCTCTTTTACTATTTTGTTGTTTTTTGTTTTTTTTTTCTCTTCTCTTTTTCTTCTCTCACTATCTTTCTGTTTTTTTGTGTGTAGCCTACCCATATTTAACAGATTCAGAGTAAGGCTGCCTAATATTGAAAACAGCAAACTGGGTTGCATTTGGGGCAGGCCGGGCCTCAATGAAGCACGGCCAGGCCCAAAAATAGCCGGCCAGTTCACGACAGCGACAACGGGGCATTACGGTAAAAACACCCATCGTGGTTAATTTAAAACAATTCAAACCCTCATTTCACACACATGCAAAGCCGAAACTCCCTCTCCTCCTTCTCTAGGGTTCCTCTCTCTCTAGATTTTCCCTATTTTCGTCAAACCTGCCAACCCTTGCAAAAAATTTCCTTAAACCCATTTCAATCCTCTATATTTTGAACCGAACAAAACGTGATTTGGTTGAGTTTTGGGATTTTTTTTTTTTTTTTTTCTTGAATTGTTATGCGTTTTCCCGCACTTTTCATTTTCTACCTTTGATTTCTCACTCTCTCTTTAGTTTCTCTCTCCTAGGGTTTGGGATTTTGAGGTTTTCACTCAAGCTCACCCACCCACTCAATTTTTTTTCACCATTTTCCACTTTTCCTCTATTTTCCCTCATGGCTAGCGGCAAACTTACCATCCCCAACCTCGTTGTTGATATTGGAGCCGTCCTAGGTGAGGATATAGAGGCCAAGGACGTCGTCCCTCCCATTCCTAAGCCTGTATTACCTCCCCTTGCCAATAGGCCTTTCGATGTGGCCACCTACCAACCACGCACATATGCTCTGACCCCTGGCGGCACTCTACGATTTGAGGGTCTTATCCCTGGGATTGACGAGGACATTCTACTATGAGAGCCTGCGGAACACTTGTTTGCCGATGCCTCTATGGTAAGTAATTTTCTCTCTTTGTTTGAACATATTTGAATTCCTTTCAATGTACTATGAATATTGAGAACATTTCCACACTACGGGTGATAGCCAGGAGGATTAGAGGTTACAGGTCTATTTCTGGCCCCAGGCACTGGTACGAGAGGCTCCCCACGGAGGTTTTCACATTGGTTGACGCGGCCAACTTCAGGCATTTTTGCTTAGGACTGATGCAGATGAGGGCTGAGCCATTACTACACGGGGCCTTGGTAGAGAGATGGTGGGACACCACAGGCTTGTCCCACTTTTCATCGAATGAGGAGCTAACTCTGACCCCGTATGATTTCGTGATGCTTACCGGCCTACAGATTGCGGTTGGCAGCCCGATCCCTTTTGATCCCAACATGGTGCAGTAGAGAGCTGCACAGCTTCACCTCTTTGGAGCGATTCCAGATGCTGTTAGTCCCGGGATGGTGTGGTACAGTTGGTTCTTAGAGAACTTTTCCACTCTTCAGCCAACTACTCCGGAGGAGGTCGCCCAGTACACCCGTAGGTTTCTCATGTATCTCCTCGATACTACCCTGTTTGCAAACAAGGAAAATACCGTGGGGCTGTACATCTTGGGGGCATTGGTGCATCTGTCGCGGGTGGTGAAGTACGACTGGGGTGGCACTAGCTTGGCCACCATGTAGTGCTATATGAACTCGACATCCCATCGAAAGGTGGATTTACTCAGTGGCTATTGGAGAGTTTAGGAGGTACACTTTACACTTTCATTTTTGTTTTGCTTTGCATTTCCTGTTTATCTCAATTGCTTTACTTACTCACTTGCCTTTCTTATTCTTGCAGCTGTGGGTTTACACATATTTCACTTCCCTCGCTCTAGTCCCACTGAGGCTGATTGAGTTGCCATTCCCCTGCTCCCGGCACTACAACTCCTAATTCGAACGACACCGGCGCATAGACTGAGACTTCCCTTACTTTTGTCATTTCTTTGACATCGTCACCGCGAATAGGGTAACAATACTAGCCTTTATCTTTCACTACTTTTACCGTTTCCATACTGTTGTTTCTACACTGCGCTGCCATTCCCATACTGTTAAACCTTATTCTTGCTTTGCACCTTCTGTTCACAGGTTGACTGGCACCATTGGGCGGGTATCCCTCAGGCATCAAGGGTGATTTATGCTGCTGCATGGGAGGCCTCCACCATGAAAATTCTTTTCGAGGGCCCTTTCGACAGGGTGTACTATTTGGGAGAGCGGCTCCTTCGCTAGACCCGGCGCCAAGTCAACCCTGATGTTCCATATCCTTCTCCTTCCGACATAAGGATTGTCGATGATCTCTAAGACGGGCCCCTGATCGATCAGCTAATGCTGGGAGAGGACGGTGACCAGTACCACGAGGCCGGAGACTTCATTACATTCTTACAGACCCAAGTGATGGCTCTGCTTACCAGGGGTGTGGCCTGTGTACTTCTTGAGGCTACTATCGCCGTTACCGGAGGTGCTCCTGCTATAGCTCCTATTCCCGGGCTTTCTGTGATTTCTACTGAGGTCGTGTACATGCGACCGGATGGAGTGATCGAGCAAATCCCTCTTGAGCATATCAAGGAGAGGGACCGTAGACTACTGATTGCTCCCGGCATCGAGCAGGTGCACGCTTCTTTATACTTCTACCCATTGTAATTTCTCATTTGTTTCCATAATGCTTTATTGCTTTATCCCGCTGTACTTTATTACTTCCGCCCACTGTACTTTATTACTTCTGCTCATATTCTCAAGTCTCTTTACTTTTGCAGGTGCCCGCGGGGTATGTTGATGATTTCCTCTGGACAGTTGACCGACTATTTCTGATGGTGCGGAGAAGGTAGACTGCTCTGGTTACTCATGGGATTGAGGTATACTTCATTTATAGTTCACTTTCGTTTACTGTTTTTGTAATCTTGTCTATAATTTTGTTGAGTCTATATTGATATCGGTGCTATTTTCAACTTGAGTCGACGCCATCTGCACCTACAGGACGTCTTCCAACTGGGGTGGAAAGAGTGACAAGGCCTAGTGAGAGGCAGAGGATGGACCGACCGAGGAAGAGGCAGAATGAGATAGCGCTTACCTTTTGAGGATTCCTTTAATAGATACACGACCCCCAAGGATGAAGGGAACGAGGTCGACATGCCATCTAGCAGCCCCAATGATGACAGTGACTCACCTCCTTCGCAACCGAGGAGAAAGAGAGCGGGGATGGATTGATTTTGTATTTTTCTTTTCTTTTCTTTTGCTTTATAGTTAAGAACTAGCTTCAAATAGGCCCTTGTATTTTATTTTTGAAGTCTTTTCTTTTGTGTTCTTTTGTAAAACAATGATCGGGGTTGGACCCTCCTGTTTATGAAAAGACCAATTTAGATGATTTCCCTTGCATTACATAGCATGTGATAACTGAATGGTACAATCGTTGCATGATAATCTTGTACAAGGCTTTAAAATTGTGAATGTTTGCTTTTGAATTATTCTTGAATCGGATAACAACCTACAACTGAACAAAATGCAAAATACAACTTGAAAACAAGAAAAAGAAATGAAAACAAACTAAAAACACTAAACAACACCTAATACAAACAAGACAAAACTCAAAACATAGCCTTGGTACACCAAGGTGAGAACTAGCCTTCTCTGCAACTACTCTAGTCTAGGCAGTCATTAAGAGCCGGCTGGGTCCAAATAGGCACGACCGGGCTCCAATGAGGCACGACCGTCCCTAAAAGTGATGTTGGCCAGTGAAATCCAACTGTCATGCACTGCTCCTTCTCAAAGTCTATAAAAGGTGATCCCAAGCTGTTTTCCTGGCAAAATAACAAAATTTTGATGTTTTGCTCTCAAGATGGAGATTCTTCTTAACAATAGGCTCTAGGACTAGATTGCCACTTTAGATGGCTCGAAAAAGGTGAATTTTCTCGATTGGTATAAACGCTCTTTTTCCTTTGAGCCGTACTTTGTTTTGCTTTCCGTTCTTCCATGCCGTAGCTCGATGCTAGAACCCGATTACAAATGTATTTTGCTTTGGCTCACAAGAGATGTGTCCGATGCTCGAAGAATTTCAAGCATTGATGGAGTCCCGGTGTGACGAGCAGATCATGCCGCAATCCCATTTCAGCCATGCACAGGCAATTGGTCAGATGTGTGGGTTAACATTGCATGAGGCTCGGTCTTTGGGTCATTATAGGGAGTTGGATATCCTAGGTTTAGTGCATCAGTTTTCCACCATTGGAGATAGAGGTAACCTTCTATGGCGAGGTTATCGCCAACACGTCCTTTGCTTATGTTTGCTTGCGCAATTCTTACTTGCTCCTAGTTATGGTGGAGCCAGCATTAGTTTGATCGAAGTGGCCCAATGTCCGAAAAAGGGCAAGAGTTGCATGGGTTTGGCACTAGTCGAGACCTTGATGGGCCTAGATGCTTTCCATTGACGAGAGACTACGCGGTTGGTAGGGAGTCCGCTGCTTCTCCAGGTATTATTTCCCACCCTTGTGATTTATGATTCTCACGTCACTCAACACTCTTTCTCTGTTTTTTTCCAAACCTCTTCCTTACTTTTCCCTCATCGTACATCTCTCTATTTTTTAATCTCTCTGGTTTTTATCCCTTCCCAGGTATGGTTGATGGATAAACTGAAAGTAGTGGACCCTTGCCCCGAGTATTCAGCCCGATCTTACTTCTTTTACCCACAGTAGTGGATTTCCCTTCAGAAGGGTTGTGGTGTGACTGAATGTGCAGCTGGTCCGCAGCTGACATAGCTTGGCATTGCCCCTGGCTTGATTTGAGTAAGATGAGCTACAGTATGTCCCAACAGTCGGGTGTAGAGTTAATTGGCCTCATATACCCCGTGTTCTATTTCCCCCTTCGGCTTAGATGCCAGTTTGGACATGATCAGACTCATCCAGATGAAGAGGTGGAATACACAGCTTCATTTCTGGCTCATGCCTTGCACTTGCCCCGGTATCTTGCTGCTTAGAGGACGAGAGAGGTTGTGGCCCTTGCTGTTAGCTTCAGTTACACCCTATCTGATGAGTGCTTTGCTTGGTTCGAGAAGGAGGCAGAGGTTGGGCCATCTTTAGCTGCAGGATCTTCCACGAGTGCAAGCAGAAGACATAGGACCACCTGACTTATCTGTGCCCCTAGTTTTATTGCTTTGTCTTTTCTTTTGAAGTTTTTGTGCAAAAGTAACTTTGATTTAATCAAGAGTTGGAGAATGTACTTATGTTGTAATCAATGTAATTAAAGTTGCGAGTATTGAAAATTTTCCTTTTTGGTCTAAAATGGTCCATGTTATAAAGGTAAAATTTTGAGAAAAATCAGTTCATTAAAACTTTTCAAAACAATTTTCGGAAACAATCACTACCTAACATACATGGATTCAATCCTTAAGATGCATAGCCCCAAATCAGAAGATCACAACCGCTTCCAATTGCATTCACCATTACTGCTTCATCTTGCAACTGACCTTTCTACCAAATAGAGGTAACCTAGCCAAGCCAACAGATGATAGAAAAGATGGACCGATCAAATAAGATGAGCATGACAATTGATTCGGAGATAGTTATGGCCAAATTTCGGGATGAAGTTGCCTATGTATCCCAATGATGGGAATCAGGCCTTACATAGTTCAGTTAGGGTTCATTCGAGTATTTATTCTCTCCTTTTGCGCTCTAACTTTTATCAAGGCCGCCCTTTCAAGTTTTTAACCTTGCGAGCTCAGTTTTTCTTTATTTTTAATCTTTCATGCTCTAACTTTTGCCTAGGTCGCTCTTTCGGGTTTTCGGCCTAGCGAGCCTCTCAGGGATAGTACCTTTTCAACTTGTCCATATTGATCAGTTGTGAGAACTCTAGACCATCTAAATCCATGAGAATAATCACTCTTCTGAACTAGATAGACTTGATGATATAAGGACCCGTCCAATTGGGTTGAAACTTGCTCCTAGGCTCATGGATGGGGGCTCGGTTGTCCTTCAGCACCATGTCCCCTTCCTTGAGGTTTCTGGACTTGACTTTTTTGTTAAAAGCCCTAGCAATTCTGTGCTGGTAGCCCTGGATGTGATACAATGCCTTCAACCTCCTTTTACCAAATAACATTAATTCTTCAAATTCACTCTGTTACTAGTTTGCCTTTTCTATCTGACACTTGACCATAACTCGCAATGACGATACTTCAATTTTGATTGGAAAAACAGCCTCCAACCCATAGATGAGAAAATAGGGGGGTTGTTCTTGTAGATGTCCGAATTGATGTTCTGTAGTCTCAAAGTGCAAACGGTAATTTATCCGACCAATCCCTGTAAGTTTTTGACATATTCCGCAAGATATCGTTGATATTTTTGTTTGCAGCCTCGGCAACACCATTAGTCTGCAGTCTGTATGTTAATGGCAGTCTGTATGTTGATGTTTGCAGCCTCGGCAACACCATTAGTCTGCAGCCTCGGCAACACCATTAGTTTGCAGCCTCACCAGCACCTCTTTCTTGAAATACGAGCCATTATTTGAGATGATCTCATTCGGAACCCCATATCGCCAGATGATATTGTTGTTGATAAACTTGGCCACATGTGATGCCTTCAATACAGAATAGGACTGAGCTTCCACCCACTAGGTGAGGTAGTCGATTGCCACCAAGATGAACTCGTGTCCATTTAAACCCTTTGGCATGACCGCCCCAATGACATCAATCCCCCAAACTGAAAAAGGCCATGGTGAAGTCATATTATAGAGCTTTGACAGCCAAATATTTATGAGATTGGCATGGATCTGACATTTGTGGCATCACCGCACAAAACTAATACAATCCTCCACCATAGTGGACCAGTAGTAGTCTTGTCTGAGGATTTTCAGAGCCAACATCACACCATTCATGTGTGCTCCGCATTCTCCTCCGTGGATAGCCTCCATAAGGCGCTTTGATTCTTCTTTTTCAACACACAGGTTGTGCATTCCCAGATGGCCTCTCTTGTATAACTTGCCCCCATAGATGATAAATTGGATGGCTAGGTGCCGTATTCCCCGTTTGTCCTTGGTGTTTGCCACTAGTGGATACATCTCCTTCTCCAGGAAATTCCAAATGTTGTAATACCAGGGGTTCTTGTCTTGAACCTCATCTATTGCGGCAATAGTCTCATAAGCAGGCGTGTACTTCTGTTCAATGAAGATTGGATGCATCTTGACTCCTAACGGGATGTCTACCATAGAAGATATGGTTGCTAGTTGTTCTCCCTTAGCAGATGTGTAAACGTCAGCTTTGCAAACCTCGAAATTAGCATATCCAGGGCTTGATGATAAATCTTCATTTCCTCTTCTTTAACCCGCCAATCTTCGTTGGCTTGAGAAACAACTAAATTCGAATCTCTGATGACGTTCAACCTTTTTACCCCTAGTTCTAGGGCAGCTTCCAACCCAGCAATACTTGCCTCATATTCTACCTCGTTGTTGGACACTCTAAACCGGAGTTTGAAAGCTGAAGGTATGTGAGAATCATCAAGTGCTATGAGCAACACACCTATCCCATAACAGTATTGATTAGCTGCTCCGTCGAAGTGCATTGTCCACGTCTCTTCTTCTATTTGCAGAATGTCTTCATCTGGGAACTAGTATTTCACTGCTTCATCCCTTTCTACTAGGTGGTCGACTATGAATTCCGCTACAACTCTCCCTTTAACCAACTTGCATGTGACATATTTGAGATCAAATTCAGAGAGAAAAAGCAACCAATGAGCTAGCCTACCCGTAAGCGCTGGTTTCTCAAAGAGATATTTGATGGGATCTAATCTCGAAACCAGAATTACAGAGTGAGCTAAAAGATAGTGCCTCAACTTCCTGGTAGCCCATACCAAGGCTAAGCAAGCTTTCTCAAGGGGAGTGTAACGGGTCTCGTAGTCTAGCATCTTCTTACTCAAGTAATAGATGGCCTTCTCCACCTTAGCCCTTGACTCCTGAGCTAACATACACCCCATGGTTGAATTCGTCACTGACAGGTACAAAATCAGCGGCTTCCTTGGTTCTGGCAGTGATAACACAAGTGGATTCTTCAAGTACTACTTGACCTGTTCAAAAGCAAATTGACAACGATCATCTCATTGAAACTTCTTCCCTTTCTTCAAGAGACCAAATAGTGGTTCACAAGTCAAGGTTAATTTGGAAATAAACCGTCTTATGAATTGCACTTTGCCCAAAAAGCAGCACACCTACTTTTCAGTCCTCAGTGGTGGCTTTCCTAAGATGGCCTTGATTTTGGAAGGATCTACTTCAATTTCCCTCGGTGTGATTAGGAAACCCAGCATCTTACATGTCGTCACCCCAAAGGTGCACTTCTGGGGGGGTTCAACCTCAATTTATACTCTCTGACCCATTGAAATAATTTCTCCAGTGCAGTGTAGTGGCCCTCTTACTTCTTAGACTTGACAATCATGTCGTCCACATACACTTCAACTTGTTTATGGATCACGTCATGCAAGATCGTGGTTGTGGCCCTCTGATAGGTAGCCCTAACATTTTTCAGCCCAAAAGGCATGACTCGATAGCAGTAGGCGTCCCACGGCATGGTGAACGTTGTCTTCTCTCTGTTTTCAAGTGCTATCAGAATCTAGTTATACCCAGAAAACTTGTCCATGAATGAAAGCAATGCATGGCCCGCGGTGAAGTCTACCAACTCGTCAACGTGTCACAAGGGGAAATCATCCTCGGGACTAGCTGTATTCAGATCCCTAAAGTCGACAAAGACTTTGATTCTACCATCCCTCTTTGGAACTAGAGAAATATTGGCCAACCACGTCGGATACTCAGATACAATCAAGAACCTTGCCTCGATCTGTTTGGTAACCTCTTCCTTAATTGTTAAAGCCCAATCTAGGCAGACTCTGCCCAGTTTCTGTTTCACTGGTTAGGCCTCAGGGTTGAGAGGGATCCGGTGCTGTACAATCTCTGGATCAATTCCAAGCATGTATTCGTAGGACCACGCAAAAACATCTTTGAAATTTTTTAATAAAGCGACTAAACGCTCGCGCTCTTTCAATGACAACGTGGACCCGATCTAGACCAAGCACGGATTCTTCTCAGTACCAACATTAATTGCAATGATTTTATCTGTACAGGGCTTAACGTGCCTCTCCTCCTCTTGGTCAACCAAAATTTTCAAAGCTCGAGCAATTTCTTCCTCTTCGTTTATGTCAAAATTTTGAAAATCAAGATCAGTACAACAAACCAAAGGCACAGAAAAGTAAGCGAAATCCACAGAATTCCCATTCAAAAGGTCTAGATCTTTGGTTACAATAGACTCAAAAGAAAAGCTGAAAGATGACCTAGATAGGACCTTGGCATCCGGGTTACCACTCCCAGAACTACCAGACTCAGAGGAACTTGAATCTAACTCCGACTCCACAAACTTAGTCGAATTAGATTTGGACTCACTATCCGATTTAGAACTGCTGATGGCGCCTTGGAGCCTCAGATATGTCCACGATAAGTTTGGAGAAAGCCGCTGCTGGTTTATCCCTGATCATTGAGATAGTAAAACTATCCCCCAAGTTGACAGACTCAACTCTAGCAGTAGAACTTGCTAGTAGGTCAGGCAACGTTTTTCCCAACAGCTCGTCTTTTTCAATGTCCATACTCACAGTCCTGCCTTGATCTGTATTAAGGCTCAAGTCTACCTGCTCATCCTCCTCTTTTGGCAACTGGTGTCCGAAGAAGATTTTGAACCCTGGATATCTCGTCTTTATTTCCCAGTCGAACCAAGGCTCTAGAAATCCACAAAAAGGGAAATCTTTTCCTTGGCGGACAAAGTGTTCGTTGAGGGTTCCTTGTATTAGTTTGTGGACTAACTTATATTGTCTTCCAGTCCTCTTTGCTTTCAGCCTTCCTCTTAACTCCTCCCCCTTTCTTTGCTAATCTGCACTGGTAGGTTTGCATTCCAGCCCGAACGCGTTGGGGTTGTGACTCATCTCCTTGGTAACAGTACCTCACTGCCTGCCACTTCTGCCTAGTCCTGATCAAGGAATATGCCTCTGTTTGTTTATCATGTAGATAGACTATGCACTCACGTAATTTCTGTCGTCTTCTACCATGATGGTTTGGACCACCTGAGCCTCTGCCAAGGAAAAGCCAAAGTGGAATACATCTTCTTCTCCATGTATGATTTCTAGCAAGGGCGTAGTAGTTCCCTGGGGAGGATGGATCGGATAATTGCCATATACCGTAGCAATCCCACCCTAAAAGGGGTATTTTACCAACTGATGTACCGTTGATGACACATCCATCATCTGATGTAGCTAGGGCCTTTCTAGTAGTAGATTGAAAGTGGTCAGAACGTCCATGTCATGGAATTCCACCTCATGCTCAGATGGGCCGATTAGGATATGGCTCTTGAACATTCCCATAACATCCCGACTAGTATTGTCATAAGCCCAGATGGCCTGGGTCGTGGGCGTAAAGTCAGTCGGCCTTAAACCGATGGCATAGGCAGTCCTCACTAGACATACATTAATTGCCGATCCGGTATCTATTAGCACCACCAGAATCCACTTTTTTCTACTTTCCAGGGTCACATATAAGGATCAATTGTGGCTGGCACCCTCCGGTGGCAACTCTTTATCTATGAAGGATATCATTGGCGTAACATTCCCAAATATGACCAACGACACCAGTTGACCAGCAGTGGTGTCGATGGGTAGCTTTGTTCTGTTCATGGCCTCTAGCAGCGCCTGCCTATGATCTAGGGAAGCCATCAGTAGCCCTAAGATGGATATGTCTACCTGAATCTTTTTGAGTTGTTTCATGACCAGGTCTTTTTCAACGTCTTTTCTCTGGACTTCTCAGTCCCTTTGCTAGAGGACTCTGGCTGATCCAAAGTAAGGGGTTTAAAGCACTGACCACTCCAGGTCATGTGGTTAATTTCGTCAGTATACCACGTATCATCAGAGGTATTAGCTTTCCACCGTTCATCTATGCATGCGTGGCTCAAATCATTATCTTTCCACCACTTCCCTGCAGTCATGTCTAGGCTATTATCTGGTTCTACCTGAAGCATGTTTACATCATGTCTCCCCTCATCGTACCACTCCTCTTCCACAATAGTCTTGGTTTTTGTGTTCCAGTACTTCTTGAGCTTTCTTGGCAATCTTTTTCTATTATTGGGCTCACATTCGGTATTTTCCATATTTTGGACATCTACCGTTGTGGGCTTGATCTTTGTTATTCCTTTCTCTTTTCCTTGCTCCAAGGCTATCTTCCTTTGGATCTCTTCTATCCTTTCCGACTGTAATTGCTCCAACACTTGTTCATTTTCAAGCAAGGATGTAGCCTCAGCCTTTTCTTTCTCGATCTCTCTTGTCTGTTCCTCCTTATCTGACTCCTCTTCACTCAACCACCCATTGCTTGTTTCTGGCTAGCTTCGATCCCACCATCCCATCTGAACACTTCTTGTATCCTCTTCTTCAAAGAAATAGAGGTTATCTAAATCCTTTTCCAACTTGGCCAGGTCTTCTTCTAGTTCAGCCAAGTCATTCAAGCCTTGTTCAAGCCAATCGTTTTGATGTTACCCTAGCTCATTCTCCCCAATAGCATTGATACTGAGGAAATCCAAAAATATGACTATTGGCTTTGGCTAATCAGCAACCATAATATACAAGTTGGGGTCATACTCCTCTACAAGTGAGGCATTTTTATCTATTATGTTGGTATCAGGCGACCCCGTCTCTAGTGCATTCTCCTTTTTCTCCGTCTCTGTCGCCATAGGCCTGGGTTGGGTTTGTGTTGTTAGGTCCATCATTCACATATCTGTGCCTTCCGGAATAACCACCTTCGGTTTTGGTAGGTAAGATGAGGTAATATATATGCTAGGGTTAAAGGTGGGCAGTAGTGTATGGATTTGGTTAATGTTTCTGGGCGGGGGAACTTGGTTATGAGCAGGAAGTGGATTGGTAGTTACATTTGGTTTAGAGGGCAGGGCGATAACTTTGTTGTCAATGGGATACTGGATCTCATGACGTAAGCGGTAGCATAGATCTATGGGATGACCGTGCTACTGGTGAAAGATATAGTACTTGGTCGGGTCATGTCTAGGTGGCAGTGGGTCGGGGAGAGGTCGAGGATAGAGGGGCTTAAGATGCCCCACTTCCATTAAAATTTTGAGGGTGCAGGCTAGGCTCATATGGAGAGGGGTAAAGATTCTTTGATTTTGGGGTGGACCAGTGGTTTGTGAGGTTTGTGAAGTTGTGGCAACAAAGGGATCGGCTATCTTGGCTACTGTGACAACAGTACTAACATCTGTAGATTATGGAATAGTGCTATTACTAGCACTGGTATTCCGGGAGAATGGCCTTCTGGCAAGTTCACTAGTTTTGTAGATGATGCCCTTCTTGAATGCACTCTCAATCTGGACCCCCAACTCATGTAGGAAAGCTAATGTGAATAACACTGCCACTATCTCAAGATTCTGGACCACCAGTCAGACCTGTTCTCTTTCGGAAGGTCTATTTGTCATCGAAGCTGCCTTGGCTCTCCACCTGGCGACAAAATCAATAAAAGATTCTTTGGTGTTCTGGGTAGTGGCCTCCGGCTTACTGATGGTTACCTCTATCTAAGTGTTATATGAGTACTAGTTAACAAACGCCTCAGATAGCTCCTCTCAATTCCACTTCGTAGATGTGGACTCGCCTTTTTTCACGCCCCGCCTTTCAAAAGGTTTTAAATGAAAGGCCTTACAGTTTAGACTCCCACGATTCTGAATCTAGTCTCACAAGTGCAATGTGAAACTGACAAACACCAAAGAGTCCAAATCCGGTAAATCTTTTTGGAAAATCGATTTTAAATCAAATAATTTCAAAATTAGACTGCTTTGCCAGATACAGAGTCGCCACCTAAATATTTTATTTTTGGAAAATTTAGGAGACCCTAACTCGAGCCGAAGGTCATGTGATCATCATCACCAAAGTTGCCTCGGCTCAAGAACTTAGGTACGAAGGGGGAAGGTCATGAAATTAGCACCCCCGCTCGCCCGATCAAAGATCGACCTCTACTAATCATTATATGAATTTTATAAACATTATGTGTTCTTATTCTGGTTATTAGACTAGCTTTACTATGTGATGCGCACAAGCAAGTACACACTAAAATTGCAAGAATTTGAACAATTCAACTCATATTTGTTTTTGAAAAGGGGTTTGAATTTGCCATCTCAAGTGGGCTTAAAGTTATGGATTTGCCACCAAACATAGTGGGCTTAAAACATGATTTGCCACACAACAAAGTGGGCTTAAAACTTACATTCGTTGAATCGTTCCAATTTAAACAACAAGCCTTCATCCACAGGCATTCGTGCAGTTTAGCATTTAATCACATAGCCTCATGGCAAGCATGCTAATCATGGCAACATTCACACTTATGCAAGTATGTTAAAGCATAAAACTCACCTAGTACTCCAAGCCAAAACAGAAACTAGTTAGAAAGATGCATGGTCCTAACTATACAATCTGCCTAATGCAACACATGCAATTAATACAATTAATAGGCTCGGCTACTAATATGGCATATGAAGCAATTTGAACAACATGCGATTAAACATATATTCAAAGAATTATTGAAATTGCAATGTAGTTTGAATGATGCGCTGAGCCTCGATGCATGCAATACGAATGAATGGATGCAAGCATGGGATATGCTAATTTAAAATATGATCCCTAATCTAACCATCAAAAGTGAATAAATAAAAGGGAGAAAGACGTAGGGTTGGAAAATATATACACACGCACACACACTTATTACAACATTACGCCCTCATGAAGAAGGGTCTGAATGAATAAGCTAACGAGCTACGCTAATTAAGCTAACTAATTATTACAAATCAAAACTAATTAACTATTCTAGGTAATTAATTAAATAATTACATCACATCTAATTAACTACTTAGCTATTTAATGGATTACAAGTTAATTGCAAGTAAACTAAGTAATCAACTACTTAGCCCTGGGAAGTGATGGATATGTATGCGCATGCTCGATTCTACACCCGAAAAGCCACTGCCTCGCTGCTGCAAGCCTCTATTTGCATATTTGATCATTGAAAATTCTGCCAACTTCCAGAACACCTCTGCTTCATCTTACCATTACATTGTGCAAAAATCAATGATGGCCGACAAGATGGACAAGGGGCTGGTTGGCTGCCAATGGTGGCCGGTGGTTTACCATTGGTGGCTGGTCAGCCACTGGTGGTGGCTGTCGGCCACTACTAGTTTACACTTCCATGCCGCAACAGAGAGAAAAACAGAGCAAAACAGTGTATTCTCACAAGTTATTTGTATTGTTTACCCTCCTTATCATCACACAAGCTCAAAGGAGATAAACTCTTGGCCCTCAAACCATCAATCAAGCAATTTCCATGCATGATGGCTAAGGGACCAAGTTTGTACAAGTTCAATAAATGCACAAACAAGACCAAAATGATCACCACCCTATCATGCATGATCAAGGGTAATGGTGACCTAGGAAAATGGGACATTTCATCACTTTGGGTATGAAATGTCCCATTTTCCTTGTGTTCAAATTAACGTCCGATTTGAACACATGCAGTGCAACACAAAGAATGCTTATCTTGCACACTTTTACCTGTCAATTTACTCATTTTAATTACCAAAACATTCCTTAATCCATTAAGTCCATTAGTGATTTTCCTCTAATGAAAAGAGGGCTTAAACCACAACTTACTTTGGGCATGAAAGAGGCATTACACTGTTGGTAATGAGCCCCCTAAGGGATTAAACCATTAGGTGTAGCACCTCCATTTCACACTTAGGCAAACAAGTGGTTTGAAACCACTTTCAAAGCAAATCGAAAGTGAAAATTTGAGAGGGGTTGCAAAGATTGTAAGTGCTGAAAATGAGGTGGAAAAAGCACCAAAACATGCAACCAACTCACACCAATGCTAGTCAAAGCCTTAAAACACTAAGCTCCTGAAGGAATTAATACTACAACCATGCCATGCAAGGCTCAAATGAAACAAATAACTAAAAACAGAGGCAAAATAGCCCTAATTATAGTCTAAAGCATGATGGACTTACGCCACAAAAAACTAAAACATTAAGCTAATACACAGAGTTGATTAGGCATGTAAACAAGACACAAGGAGGGGGGGCTAACCCCTCCAATTTTGGACTTCAAAATGAGATTTTTAGCACTAAAAAACCTCTGAAATTTAGTGGTTAAAAGGCCCAAAAAAATTGATTTGAAAGTGATGAATAAAGGCACAAAAGCTTAGCAAACTAGCAAGCAAGAAGAGTGAACCACCCCTAACTAAAAAAAGGCTCAAACCACCAGTTTTAAGTCACAAAAACAGAGCTTCTTATAGGTCAAAACCAGGCCAAAAACAATTAAAATAGATGGCAAAACAAGTATCTTGAAACAAAGCAAACAAGACAAGTTTTATACCTTTGAAGCAAAACTCAATTTTAGGCACCAAGCCAAGCTAAAACCACTTGCTAGAGCTCAAAACAAGTCTCAAGGAACCTCAGCTCAAAGAGAAGTAAATTTGATCAAGGTAGTGTATGTGAAAGTGTAGAGAAAACTAGCTGCAAAGCACAAAATTGTAAAAGAGAAAGAGAAATCTAGAGAGAGAGAGATATTTTTGGTCTAAATTTTCTAACCCTCAAAAATGGGGAAGGAACCCCCATATATATATTAAAAAACAAGCCATGAGCTTAGGAACATCCTACCATACATGTGTAGGAAGATGCAGCTCAATGTGCTTACAGCTGGCACAACTGTCAACAATTATCTGGAAAAAGGCATTGGTGGCTGTCGGCCACCACTGGTAGCTGACTGGCCACCACTGGTGGCCGACTGGCCATACCCCTGGCCAACAACCATTGTCCATGGCCAAAAACCTATGGTGGTGGCCAACAGGTCACCAAAAGTTCTAGGCAAGAAAAACCAAGGTTTTGGTCCAAAACAAGGAACAAAACAAATAAGGTTTCAAGGCTCAAAGGTAAGGCACTCCACTGAGGACTTCGACCACTCAAAATGAACACATGCAATCATAATCACCATATGCACAAGTGATGACATCCAAGTCTTGAGGACGGTCAAAAATAGGGTGTCTACAGTTGCCCCTCTTTGACAGAACTCGGAAGTAATGAAGTGAGGAGAGTGAATATCAAAGCCCAAAGACGACCCATTTTTTATAAGACCGAAGACTTGGAAAAACAAACAAACAAGACAAAACAAATGGTTGCGCCTGCAGGCTACCTACGTATCCCTTTGCAAGGAATCAAACCAACGTAGTTCTGGGGCAAGATGCAAATGATATACACAATGCAGGAACATAACTTTTGATTATGCAATGAGGCTGTAATGAAACACTTAGATGCAAATGATATGCAACGGAAATGCCACATTCAAACAAACCAAAACAAGGTATAACAACCTCAAACACAAAAGTAAGTAAACACGCCACGCGTGGGAATTGTGGACCGAACCATATTTCATGCAGAAAAGATGTAAGAAAATTATGCAAGCTTCACTACGCGACGCACAGGAAAAACGAAGAGCAACCGTCGGGCGCAGCCGAGGTCTCAAACAAGATCCTAATGTATTGCACACAGAAGGAAAAAGGGGGTGTGTACACTGGGGCGCACCCAAATGTTTTTTTTCTAACCGAAGGGAGGTAACCGAAGGAGGTGATAAACATCAGGATGCACACAAATGTTTTTAACCGAAGAAAGGTGACCGAAGGAGGTGATAAACATCAGGACGCACACAAATGTTTTTAACCGAAAGAAGGTAACCAAAAGAGGGTATAAATATCAAGACACACACAAATGTTTTTAATCGGAGAGAGGTGACTGAAAGAGGGTATAAACGTCAGGATGCACACAAATTTAACCGAAAGGCAGTGACCAAAAGAGGGTATAAACATCATGACGCACACAAATGTTTTAAACATAAGGGTGGTGACCGAAAGAGAGTATAAACATCAGGACGCACACCAATGTTTTTAACTGAAGGGCGGTGACAGAAAGAGGGTATGAACATCAGGACGCACACAAATGTTTTTAACCGAAGAGTGGTGACCAAAAGAGGATATAAACATCAGGACGCACACAAATGTTTTTAACCGAAGGGCAGTGACTGAAAGAGGGTATAAACATCAGGACACACACAAATGTTTTTAACCGAAGCGTCCTAACGCGCCACATGCGAGAGGAGAAGAGGTGATTCGAACAGTACAAGTGATTCTACCTAGAACTCCTCTGAATGAACTGTACATACAATATCGTCTGGTTGCACCAGCTTTGAATGAATTGCACACACAATATCGTGATTGCATAAGAAAGAAACTTAACAGGTACAATACAGTAAGAATGCAAGTTCTACGCAAGACAAATAACCAAGATACAATGGTAAGGGCATGTTTCATGCAAAAGTGCTAGAAACAAAACAGAAGCATATTATATGCGACGAAAGCTGGAGCATGTGCTATGCCACATTGGGATGCATGTTCAATGCAACAGTATAAAATACATGTTCTATGCACGATCAATAGTACAAAATGCATGTTCTATGCAAGATTAACAGCATGTTCAATGCATGATAAGGTGAAAGCATGTTCTATGTAACAGAATGCACATTCTATGCAATAGTATATGTGAAATGCACGTTCCATGCAACGACAAAGAGATACACGTTCTATGCAATGAAAAAAGCGTATTTGATAAAACTAACTCAGCCACAACTTCCGATTTACCTCTCAGAAAAGTTGCAATGTGTTTTAAAAGGATACACCTCATTCGTGTTGACTAGCAATGAACATCATGTACTGAAGACGCGGTTTGGAGCTTCCGCAGAGGCAATTCGAACTTCAAAGTGAACTTTCCTTGCACTTCTTGAGAAATGAAGACACAAAATAGCATCAAGACTCAAAGGAGGAGCACTGGGCATTGGACAACCGCAATGGGGAGGTGTCGGCCACCTGTTGGCCACCAATGGCAGATTGGGGCCATTTCAGTCTTTTCACCTCGAGTCTTTAAGTATACTCACCCATTCTTCATTTCCACACTTCTCCATGCTCGAAAATCCACCCTCTCCCTCTCTAAACACTTTCCCTCTCTAGATCCGAGCCTTATACACGTTTTGCAATGCCCCACTCACGTTTGATTCGCTAAATCCTCTTTGTATACTCCATTTTGAACAAATTGAAATTCAATTTCGATACTTTTTCTTAGAGTTTCACCACTTGAGGCTTGTTTCCCTCGAGTTCTTCTGGGGTTCTGTGCTTTTTCCCGGGCTTTGACTTTTTCTTCCCTTTTTCTCTCTCCTAGGGTTGACTTGAGTTGACTTTTGGCATTTCCACCTATCTTGCTCATTTTCGCCCACTTCCTCATCTTCTTTCCAGATGGCGGACGACGTTCCTCATGACAGAGCTTCCGCAGAGATTCCACCTTAGTTGTCCCCAGAGATGGAGGCAGAGCCCGAGCTTGTGCTACTACCACCCAGGGTTCGACCCTCCAACCTGACAACATATGATCCTCAGACATATGTGCTACCACCTGAGAGTGTACGGCATTTCAGAGGGTTTGAGCGAGGTGCACCAGATGATCTCTTGCTACGAGAGTCGGCCTCCCATTTGTCTTATGGTGCCACTGAGGTATACACTGTACTCTCATGTTTTCTTCACTGTACCTTTGTAGACTGCCCGAACTCCGTACCTCCCGCGATGGCGCGAATTGTAGTTCTTAGCTACTACAGTTCGGACTCCTGTCATGGTTCTGAATCTAATCTCACAAAGTGCAATGTAAGACTGATAAATCACCAAAGAGTCCAAATCCGGCAAATCATTTTGGAAAATCGATTTTAATTAGGAAGTGCCAAACATGGACTGTTTTGCCAGATTTCAGAGTCGCCATCTGTAACGCCCTCAAAATAATACATAAAACCCATCACTTTAGACATGCATTGATATAAAAGGAATCAACCATTTCTATTCATCAGAGTAGTTCTTACAGCAATATCACATGTTAACGACAAAAGCAAATGCCCTATGGGCTTACAGCTTTCCAAGTCAACACTTGGTTACACAAAAGAAGAGTACTAACTCTATACAAAATAAGCCCTTGGCTTGATATACATGTAATACAAACAAAATAAACAAAAAAGAGTCTTCAACTCTCATCATCATCCAAGCTATGTCCTTGGAGGTGACATGCTACCTGTACATAAAAATAATGTCCCATATAGGGTGAGCCAACGCCCAGTAGAGATATGCTAAACACAATATAAGCAATAACTAAGACATTAGCAATTGATAAATGTTTAGTTCCTATAAGTCAATTCATAACTCATTTCCATTACATGACTACTATGTTCATGTTTCATTTCATTTTCCATTTCTTATCAATTTCACAACTTACATCAACGGCTCAGAACCTGGCCAACCACTTATATGAGACAGTGACTCATATCAAACATTTTCCATTTCACAATAGATAAACATACTAGTTGTATCGACATCTCAACAGATAAGCATACAAGATGTATCCACATTTCAACTGATAAGCATATTAGCTATATCAACACTTCCAAAGATAAGCATATAAGCTATATCAACACATTAACTGACAAGCATATGAGCTATATCAGTGGAGTCCATCCCCTATCTCCTCCCAAACAACATCCGGTTTAGAGGTCCATCCCCTATCTTCCCCTAAACCGTGGAGTACATCTCCTATCTTCTTCCACACACACAATGTATATACACAAGGGTCATATGCGCAATCAATCAATACATAACGTTAATGTATTCTATCCACCGTCATACTCTATGACATAGCCAATTGATTAGTTTTAGTTTGCCTAATCATCATGCATTGTCTACAACAATCAAAACTACCGTCCACCGGTAGTCTAAAGCAATTATTTCTAAACAGATAATAAAAGCTCCAACAGATAAAATATCAATGTTTTCAAAAGTGAGCGATTAATAAATCTAACTCTACCATTTTACAATATAATGAACCAGTTTCATTATTTCCAACTCAATTTTATATAACAACACTTTTCCCAAATTAATTATACCAATTAATTTATACAACAAATTAGGGTTTTCTACCCCTCTTTCCAATATTAACCCAATGGTCCACACATCCACAATTAACCTCAATATCATTATTTTGAGACCCAAAATACGCATTTTAGAATCAAAACAATATAACCCCCTTTTTAACATTTTGAAACCCTAAGTCCCAAAATCACCCAACTTCAACACTTTATCAAAATAACCAAAAATCTAGGTCAAAGACCATAAGAATGAGTAGGAATCCCTACCTCAAAAGATGACACCCAACGAAGAAGAAGAAGAATACGAAAATGCTCCAAATCACAACTTTCTCAGATCAAAAGATAGCCCTCGACGATCAACAACTTTTTTGTAAAGGCCAAATGTGAGGAAACAACTCCTACTAGATCAATACCTAGAGAGAAGGCAAGGTTCTAGAGAGAGAGAGGCTCAACAATGGAGTTTTGAAAAAGTAAGAGAGAGAAAAGGATGTGAAAAAGTGATTCAAAACTCGGATCTCGGAGACTTAACCCCGTCGCCCCACTCGAGCGTGGAAACCTCCGCTCGAGCCTCACTCACAGACTCTAGCTCAAGCGTCCAAACCACCGCTCGAGCTCCGGATACACACTCCTAGTACTTTTGCAGAACCAGGTCCCCGCTCGAGCGTCCAACTCCCCGCTCGAGCGTCACACACAAACTCCCGCTCGAGCGTCCACCACTGCAGAGGAGATACTGGATGGGTGATTTTCCTGCTCGAGCGCCAAAACCTCAGCTCGAGTGGACAAACAACAAGAAAGTCCCCGCTTGAGCGTCAAAAGCTCCGCTCGAGCGGACAGGTCAAAATCTGGGCAACTAGTTTTGGTTTCTAAGCTCAACCAACTTGTTTCAAACCTGCCCAACACAACCCAAGACTCAAATACAAAGACTAAAGGATGTAAACAAGGTATACACAACAACCGACTCCACGGAACCTAGGTCCGGATACAACAATTAAAGAAAAGGGAAACCGGGATCGCTATACCACCTAAATATTTTGTTTTGGGAAATTTAGGAAACCCTGACTCGTGCCGAAGGCCACGTGTCCGTCATCACCAAAGTTGCCTCGGCTCGGGAACTTGGGTACGAGGGAGGAAGGTCATGAAATGAGCACCCCCGCTCACCCGATCAAAGGATCGGCCTCTACTAACAAGATATGTAGTTTTTGAAAACACATATGTTCTTATTCCGGTTTATTAGCTAGCTTACTATGTGATGCGCACAGCATACAAGTATAGACTCAATCACACGGATTGAAACAAAACAACTAATGTTTATTTTTTAAAGTGGTTTGAAAGTGCTACTCGCAAGTAGGCTAAGACGCGGATTTGCCACCCTCAAGTGGGCTTAAAACATGATTTTGCCACTTCAGGTGGGCTTAAAACTCACAATCATCAAGTTGTTCCAATTCAGGAAATAAAACCTCCATCCACAAGCATTCATGCAATTAAACACTTAAGCAGTTAGCCTCATGGCAAGCATGTTATCATGGCAGTCACTTACACACATGCAAGGATGCTAAAGCATAAACACTCACAGAGTACTCCGAGCCAAAACAGAAACCAATTAGAAATCAATGCATGATCCTAATGATATAAGATGCCTAATGCAACACATGCAAAAATGCAACTAAAATAGGCTCAGCTATCCTAAGATGTCATGTGAATACAACTAGATAACATGTATTCAAATTGGTATTGAAATACAATGCAGTTAGTATGATGCGCTGAGCCCGGTGCATGCAAGACAGATGAATGAATGCAAACATGCGAAGCATAAGTATGCTAATTGAAATATGCCCTAAAACTAACCATCAAATGCTGGTAAATAAAGGGAGAAAGACGTGGGGTTGGAAGACATGGATCACACACACACACACACACTTATTACAAAATTCGCCCTCTTGACGGAGGGTCCGAATAATAAGCTAACTAGCTAATCTAAGCTAATTAAACTAATTATTACAAAACGAAACTAATTAACTAACAAGTTAACTAATTACAAACACAAATGAATAGCTAAGTGCATTAACTACTTAAGTACAAAACCAAAGCATTAGCTAGCTAAGTAAAGCAGCTAAGTAAAGTAGTAAAAAGAGGTCCTCGGGGCGAGGGGTGCATGCATGCTCGGTCGCCTCATTCGGAAATCCATTGCTATGCCCCAACTTGCCTCTCTTTGCATTTGATCTTAGAACACTACACAAACCTCCAAGTAGCTTCTACTCCAACATGGAGACTTCCAGGAAGGCTGCCGACCACTTAATGGTGTTGTAGACCACCTGTAGACCATTTACACATGCTGCAGACCAGAAAAAGTGGTCGGCCAGCCACTTTTACTGGTTTGCCGACCAGAAAATCTTGCCAAGCTCCAATTTGCTACAGTAGAGAACAAGAAGGGGCATAGCAATGTATTTGCAAGGTATGTGTGCACAACCACCCTTCCTATCATTTCTTAAGCTCAAGGGAGTGCGGTACTCGACTCTCGGGCTACCAACCGAGCATCGCAATGCACGATGGCCGAGAAGCCGAGTTTGCACAATTCAATGTTAATGAATGCACAAATAACACATAAGGGCCTTAACCTCCATAATGCTTGATCAAGACGGTCGGTGACCGAGAAATGAGACACGTTTTATCACTTCAAGTATGAAACGTCCCTGTAGACACCCCATTTTTGACCGTCCTCAAGACTTGGACGTCACCGTTTGAACACTCGGTGATCATCCATGTGTGTGTTCGTTTGGAGTTTCCGGAGTTCTCGGCTCGCGCGCCGTGCCTCAGGACCTCCGAACTCGACCGTTTGTGTTTGGTTTTGCACCAAACACTTGTGTTTTGCCTTTGAGGGGCAGGGAATGCCTTCTGAGGCATCCCCACACACCACCGGCTGGGGCTAGAGGCCACCGTCAGAGAGTTGTCACCGGCACTATATTGTGCCGGTCGGCACTGTTTGTGCCGGTCGGCCTTTGTTTTGGCGAAATGACCATTTTGCCTGCCGACCATCTGCACTTGCTGTGTGAGATATTTTCCCACAGCTGTATGCAACTTGTTTCTCCTCCATACACGTGTATGGAGGGATGAGCTTGCTTAGGGGCCAAGCTTGTAAGCTTTTGGCCTATAAGAGGGAAGGCTCTTCCTCTTGGCTCAAGGTTAGAAAATCTTGAGAGAGTTCAGCCATTGTTAGAGAGTTGGAGCTCTGGTTTAGGTTAGAAACATATATATCTATCCTATATCTATCATTCTCTTGTTAAACTAGGTGTTTTGTGCCATACTATTGCACTAAAGCACCTAGTGTCCCACCTTTCTTCTTGGAACTGAAGCTCCAGCAGGTTGTTCTTGGAGTTTTTGGTGGTTTTTGAGCTCAAGGAGGCAACAACATCAACTCTTGTGAAGATAGTCAACAAGGGTGAGAAGTTTACACTTTATTCCCCATTTTTGCACCTCATTTTTACCTTGTTTAGAACAATTTTTGTGCTTAGTGATTAACACATAAAATCTCTGTTTTTAAGTCCTCTTTATTGTTCATTAAGAGTGTTGTGAGGTTTGGGGAGGTTTAACCCCCTTTAGACCTTGAAAAGGGTCACTTTTTGTGTTATTTTGGAGAGATCCGAGATTTTGGTGATAGGATCTCTTCACCACTGAAATCTTGAGGGATTTCAGTGGTGAAGAGCATGCCTTGAAGTCTCAAGAAGGAGAGGGCCACCCCCTCTCCTTGATGTCCTTGAAAAGGACAAATTTTGCTCTTTGAGAGAGCTCCATGTTTGGTTGTGTATTGAGCATGTCTTGGTTGTTTACTATGCTTATATTGCCATGGTATAACATGACTCTAAGTTGGTTTTGGTCTCCTATACATGCCTAGTGTAGTTGCCTTGTAATGCCTCTTTTATGCCTTAACATGACTAGGTTGTTTGCCCTATTTTCTAGCATGTTTTAGGCTTAGATTTGTGAAGCTTGTAAGCTTATTTTGTCATGATTCAGCTCTGTCCATAGCTATTTTGGCCAATCTTGGCATGTATTTGGTAGCCTCTTTGTATTTGGCTTGTTGGCCTCAAAAGCATGAATATGTGGTAGGCTATTCTAGCTTTGTTTTTGATGATTGGAACCATCTAGCATGTCATTTCAGTCCTTCATGCATGCTTGTTTGATTGCCTTAGTGGCCTTGTTAATGCTCTAAGGGTATATCTTGTATGCTCCATGTTTTGGCTTCAATGCATGCCTTTAGCTTAATGACTCTTAGATGCCATCTAAGTAGCTTTTTGACCTTGCTTGAACATGCTAAGAACCTGTTTTTGGTTGTTGAGTGCATGCCATATGTGTTTGTGCCAAGTGTGGTTTAAATGCCCTATTGACTTGCTTTAAGCCTAGGCCATTTGCATGCTTTGTTTGGAATGCTCAATTGTATGATTTGGCATCATGTTTAACATGAATTTCAGAGCTTTAAATGCATGCTATTAGTCCATGTTTGGCCTCTTTAAGTATGCATGAGAATTGCTTTGGTTTGCCTAAGTCTTGGGCCTTGACACTTGCATATGTGTGTGTGCATTTGGTCTCATCTTCTAGGCACTTTGGTCACTGATCTTAGGCCTTTTAGGGTTGCCTAATTCATGTCTAAGTCCATTATTCCATTGGATTGCATGCTTGTATTATATGTTTGTTTGTATGCTTGCATAAATGCATCAATATTGTCCATCTTGCACCCTAGATGACATGCTTAGGATTGCACCACATTAATATGCATACCAAGCCTCTTGAAGTGAGTTTGATGGAGGTTTGGTACCCCTTTTGTGCCTATGTGTTTTGCATGCATTTGAAAGTGAAGGTGCATTCTTGGTTCTTAGGATCATCACGCATGGAAATGCGCGATTGATGGTCCGGGAATCGAGGCACATGCCCTCTTGAGTCAATAGCATGATGAGGATGTGCTTGGTGCATACATGCTTTGGTTTGCATTGCCTTGCCTTTGGTTTCCTCTGTCATTGCCAGGTGTTCTGCGAGGATAAAGGGCCGATCGGCACTCTTTATTGCAGGCTGCCTCTTAGCGGCCGATAATGAAATCAGAGCGGTGGCTTCCTCCCTCGGGGTGGCTCCACCCTCACGGTGATGTTCCCAGTGCTCGAGAGGCACCTGAAGTTTTGGGAATTTTCAGAAGGAGAGCAGAGAAACAGAGGCCACACTTGGGCGGTGTAGTTCGGCGAGCCGCACGCAGCGGCACCCTCCTTCCGAGGCATTTATCGCTTAAATAGATTAATTAGTCTATTTAATTAATTTAGTTGATTTGTAATATTTAATTAGCTAGAATAATTAATTATTTATTCGGCCTGTATTATTATTTGGTCCCTCCGAGCGAGGGCGAAAATGTAATAAGTGTGTGTGAGTGGGTGTATGTCTTCCAACCCCCACTTCTTTCTATCCCTTTTATTTACCTGCTTATGGTAGATTAGGGCATGTCTAAATTAGCATACTTTATGCAATGCATGTGTGCATTCATGCATTTGTTTACATGCATCGGGTTCGGCACATCATGCAAACTGCATCGTACTTTCAATTCCAAATTGAATACGTGGTAGTTGCTGCATTTCATGTGCCATGCTTAGGATAGCCGAGCCCATTTAGATTACATCCCTGTATGTGATGCATTAGCCACTTGACATGAACTAGGTCACGCATGTTTGCTAACTAGTTTACTGTTTTGGCACGGAGTACGATGTAAGTATTTACGCTTTAGCATATCGCATGCGTGTGAATGTTAACATGATAATAGGCTTACCATGCGGCTAAATGCTTACGTGTTATAAACTGCTTGAATGCCTGTGGATGAAGGTTGGATTGCCTGAGTTGGAACCACTCATTGAAATCCGTATTTTAGCCTACTTGCGAGTAGCAAAATCTAACACGTTTTTCGAGACAAAACGGATATGCAATGCTTATTCCCAAATTAGGCGATCTAGTCTATACTTTTGTGTTGTGCGCATCACATAGTAAATTCTAGGCTAATAATCGGAACAAGAACGCATAAAGTTTTCAAAAACGGATATCACGGTTAGTAGAGGCCGGTCTTCGGACCGGGCGAAAGGGGGTGCTCATAGCTGACCTTCCCCGATCGTACCCAAGCTCCCGAGCCAAGACCACTTTGGTGATGACGGACATGTGGCCTTCGGCACCGAGTCAGGGTTTCCTAAATTTCCCAATTAAAAAATATTTAGGTGGCGACTCTGTAATCTGGCAAAGCAGTCCATGTTTGGCACTACTTTTCAAAATCTGTTTTCTCAAACGATTTGCCGGATTTGGACTCTTTGGTTCAGATTTAGAACCGCAACAAACAAAATCGAGTCCGAACTGTAGTAGCGAGGTCCCCCGCGGACGTGCTACAGTTTCTGGCGACTCCGCTGGGGATTTTTAGAGAGCTTGACTCGAACTCGTGATATCCTGTTTTGACTACACTTATGTGTTTCTTTGCATTGCATGTGCATTGGTGCGCCTAGGACACCGTGTTGGCCATCTGCTATTCCTGAGCGGTTTGCCAGAGGCTTGTCTTGTCAAGGCATGTCCATAAGGCTGACCGGTTGCGGGCTCTGCCAGTATGGGAACACAAACCCCGGTTTTACCGGGGCACCCTTTTTGACCATTCGACCTAGTGCATATTCGGATCCATAGTGACCATTCCAAACTAGGACAGGTTGCTCACCCAATATTAGGTTGTTTGAAACCGCTGCGTGCGTAGTGAAACCCTAGCTCCTGACAAAAATAGGACAGGGAAACCCTACCCCAACATAGGGGTGTATTGGCTCTCATCTACTTGTTATGTGCTTTTAGAGTGTATCTCTACAGGAATGCATATACCAGTTTGCGAATCTGAGTATCCGACCCGAGGGCACTAGTATCAGTGATTGTTGGGAATCAGTTATATCCGTGGATATCAGTACAGTTTTGAACAGTAAACCTGGGGAACAGTAATCAGCAGTATAGTACCGTTGTTTGGCTACACCCGTTGTTTGGCTACACCCGTGTTTGATCCGATCTCGGTGAAATACCGCCTCGCTTTTCCGTTTGATTCGAGATTCAAAGGAGTTGATCCAGAGCAGTTAGTGTCTTCTCCTTGCTGAGGCAGGACTGAACATGACGCAGAACTCTGAAGAGATTGTGGTCATGACGGCCGCATTGAGTCAGGAAACCATCCCACAGAATGATGCTACTGTTGATATGCCGCACCCGCCCAGGTCGCCCGCTGCACACCCAATCTGGGCCCCCCAGCTATATCAGGCTCGTGAGCCTACCACATTTGAACTAATGGGGATGATCGGCGACCTCCAAAGGTCTATGGCAGACCTTGCTTATGGGATGTCAGCTCCACCACCAGTCGCACCGTATGTCGGGAACTTTGCACCTCAAGAGCCCCCGCTGTTGGGGCGAATTGTGATTGAATTGAGTCAACCAGAAATGGCCTCCAATTATGGCAATGATGCACCACCATCAACCCAAACTCTCCATCAGGCCGAGGCCAGAGGAAAAGATAAGATGAAGGCAGATACCGACCCCATTGAACAACCGTGGGCGAGGAGGCCTTGAAAGCCGGGGGAATGAATAAGCAGCAGGTATCCGTAGTTTTGACAAAAGCTATGGAGGATGCCTTCCCACCGAGGAGGCGCCGATAAACGAAACGAGAATCGAGACCCGTCCACGCCAAAAGCTTCTTCCGCCCACCTTGCATCCGAAGGCTCGAAATCCAAAAGCCGACTGCCACCCATTTGCCAGTGCATCTAGCAAGAGTGTTCAGGCTCCAAAGTACCTGCCCCGAGGGCGCAGGGCCTTCCATCCTCTTTACATGCCTTTGTCTAGGGCACTTCTGATTTTGGCCAAGAAGGGGCATCTTACACCTCTCGATCCTAGGCCACTCCCCAAACCCCTTCCAATGGACCATGATGCCACTCAAGATCTTTGCGTACCATCAACACCGCCATGCTACGGATAATTGCTTCCGCCGCCGACACGAGGTACAAGACTTGATTGATAACAAGATCATCCTTCCGCCCACCTCGGCCAAGTCAATCACTACGGAGTTCTTGGACTACGAGGATACAGATACCGAAGGCACAGATATCATGAGTATGTGATCGAGAAGATGAATCGCTCGGGCAATATTTGGTACATTTCGATGTGGCGTTTGCACGCATTTTTGAGTACCGCCAATGCTAGTTTTGTAAATCCGACTTGGGTGTCGAGTCATTTTTGTTTTGTTGTTGAGTCTGCCTCATTGTTTTGAGTCATCCTTTTGTTTAAGGGTCATCTAATTGTAATGAGTCAATCCTCTTTGTATAGAATACTAGGTGACTTGGGTTGTTGCCTCGAGCACCGCTTTTGTGTTGTGAATTGCTTCTTTTTGTTTCTTGGGTCCCCTCATTGTGGAGCCAGTTCACACCAGGAAACTTGAATGAAACAAATGCTACCATGCTCCCATGTTTATTGATTGTATTGGGATAGTTGTGCGAAAAATTCGAATGGGGTGACAACACATTCCGCCTGCTCTCTTGTGCCCTAAAAATTATTGCTTTGACTTAAGTTTTTCAAAACTTTTTTCGAACACTGTGGTGAAAACAAAGAGGAAGGAATTCCTCGGGTTTTTGCAAAATTTTGAATCAATTTGAGAGAAAGAGAGGCGTGCTAAGCCCTTAATGAATGAAATCATGCTTGTCGGCATGAGTACTGAGAAGGACCCTAGTTTCGATCCAGATTGGTCCTACACTGTCTTCGGCGCGAGCGATTTGTCGCTTTCTTAAAAACTTTCAAAAATGTTTTGCGCGGTCTTGCGAAGACATGTGTGGAATCACTCTTGAGATTGTGCAGCCTAGGATCGCTCTCAGCCTCGAGGCTCGACCCCTCATTTTCAAACCTTGGACCAGTATCCAGAATGTTCAAAAGACAGTTACCAATGCGACGCCTGTGTGGCCCAATTCAAAGCAGCCTATGAATTAGAGGCAAAGAAAGTCAGATCAAGAAGATCATACCTCATCAGAAGAAGCTTGCAAAGCTAGAACAGGAACACCCCTCAAACTAAGGGCAAAGGTGTCGATGTTCGAAGAACCGAAGATGAGTCCTCTTGCAAATCAACAGCCACTCTCCTGGATACGGAAGGCTTCAATCTCAAAACCATTTGACATGGACTTGATAACACTTCTACCCTTTGAGAGGCTCGCTGGGCCGAAAACCCGAAAGGGCGACCCAGGCAAAAGTTAGAGCAAGAAAAAGAAAGAAGAGAAAAGAAAAAGAAAAAGATACAATACAAAATACAAAAAAGAAGAAGAAAAAGAAAAAATGAAAAGAAAGAGAAAAAGAAAAAGAAAGAAAAATGAAAAAGAATGGAAAAAGAAAAACAAACAAAGCTCGCAAGGTCGAAAACCTGCAACAGGCGCCTTGGCAAAAATTAGAGCCTGAAAATAGTGAAGGTTAAAATACCCGAGAGTACCTTAGCCGAAACTACGTAAGGCTTGATTCCCATGTTTGGGATACGTAGGCAACTTCATCATGAAGTCCAGCCCCCAACGCTTTCATAGCGTCTCAGTCCATGTCATGGTTTTGGTCACTTGCCTCCTCCTAATCCGACGTCTCGGTTACAACGGCTGGAATTGCATGATCAATTTTCTCTTGAAGCCCAACCGCCAACACCTTTCAGGTGACTGTGTCCATATATTGATTCAAGCCATCTTCGACGTCTCGCGTCAGGGTCGGTCGTCATCAATAAGGAAGCGATGCCTGACATGCGCGGCATCATCCAAACAAGGGCAACTTTCCGTTGCCACCCATTGCCATCCATAACCAAAAGTTGCCCTAAGTTACCATTCCAACTAGGGCCAACTTTTGGTCGCCATATTCCCCCTTCAAGCAAGGGGCAATTTTCCATTGCCTCCGATCCGAGGTTGCATGTCTCGAGGGTAAGTTTCATGCTTGTTGAGCATCGTTTATTTGCAAAAATAGTTTTGAAAAATTTTATTTGAGGTTGACTTATTTTCTCGAAAACTATTTCATTTTCAAAATTGGACCATGTTTGGACCCCAAAGGAGAATTTTCGATTGCTCACACTGATTCGCATGATTTTCAAATCAAAAATTGAATAAGTGTGTTAATCCAACTCTCATTTTGATCAAAAGCTGTTTTAAGGAGAAAACAAAAATGGTCAAAATAATGAACTAGGGGCACAGTTGAGCGGTATCTGTCTTTCCCCACGTCGACATGCGCCATGAGAAAACACCCCATCTACCAAAAGAAATAGCCGCGAGCTAGTCGTGTCGGGCATGAACCCGCAACTTCCTATTCATCTGTCATTCACCTCGGGGAGGGATGCAAAATGAGAGAATAAAGAATAGAGAGGAGTAAGTTGAGAGAAAAGTGAGAGAAGGGTTTTTGTGAGAAAAACCGAGCCTGAGGGTCGAGTGATGTGAGAATCACGCAAATCAGAAAGGGTGGGAGGTGTACCCGGAGGAACTGGCTCCTCGAAATTTGAGGTCTCTTTTAAACATGCCCGTCTGTCGTGTCTTTTGACTTGTCAGTCTCATTGTTGGCTTTGAGTCTTTTCCAAGTATGTCTCGTTGTGCTAGGTCGTGTGCCTTTTGTTTCTTCGTTTGAGTCTGTCTCGTCGTGTCCTGTGGTAGGCTCGATACCCCGGTTGAAAACCCATCCTCTTCCAAAAGGCAATTGCTCGTGCTCAGAATGCTGTGCCGTTCTCTACATCCGTGCAAAGCAAGAAAAGGAAATGGAAGATTTGAGGCATCAGGGTGTTTCAACCGTATCAATTTTGTGATCCGTCTTGTCAGATTGGGTTATTCGTTTAAGGTTTGCTGTGGGCAGAATGAACCGAGTATTGTATCGCAGGCTGTATGTAGCCCCAATCCTCAGCAGAGTATTGGGTTACATGTTCGGATTGAGCAATGGTTTGTATTGAAATTTGTTTTCTTTGCTTAGTTGGTTGGTTATTTGATTATCACAAAGGCAAGTGTTCAATTGTCGATACAAATCGATATCATTTGCATTTGAGGTGTGGTATGATGCAATGCGATGCAAAGTATGAAATGTGCGGTATCTGTGACATACTGAGATATAACACTCTTTTAGACAAAAGTTTGTTTTATATATAATCTTTTCGATTACATAGTTTTGGAAAGCAAAAACACACTGCTTGGCGATACATACTCTATCTACCAAAAAAGAAAAGTACAAGAAAAGAAATAAGGAAAAAAGCGGAAAAATCATCATCATCGTGATGGGCCTCATGCCTAAGGTGGATCCTCGCCCTCTTCCTGGGCAGAAGCACAAAAGCATCGTCGGGACTGTCACTATCGGAGCCCGAGCCTGAGCTATCCCCGGTCCCCTCCGCAACTGACTCCGTCCCCGCCTCCGACTCACCATCGCTGGGACTGGAGCTCGTGAACTGCTCCCCACATGACCACGTCCCCTGCAGTGCGAGGAATATCCTGCCATCCGGTAGAGGCAGGAGGCCAGTGGGCAGTGTCACCTTTGGAGGGATCGGGAAAGGAAAATACAAAGAACAAACACATCGTAAAGCGTGGCGGTTTATCGATTATAGAATCACGATGTCGAGTGCGGTGTGTGAATACCGTGGCGGTTTATCGGTCTGAGAATGCGATTAATGCGAATCTGCGAGTCTGAGAATCACGGTGTATGAGTACAATGTATGAAAACCGTGAGCAGTTTATCAGATTTTTGTGCAGTGTAGCAGATTGTGCGAGACAGAGTATGATTCGAGACTGTGGTCAGTAGAGCATACCGGCAAGCCATAGACGGCCAGAGCATCAAGAGTCCGCTGCAGCATCCCCATCAGGGAGGCATTCAGCTCCACCGACTGACGGGTATACTCGGAAGAAGCCTGCAAAAAGTATTAAATACATCAGTATTCTGTGGGATATCTGAATGAACGGAATTGACAATGCAAGACGCAGAAATAAAGTAATACATACCGGAGGCAAGTCGGGAATGCCGGCTAACTCATGACCAGCCGGAGGAGGAGCAAAAGGGATCTGGTAGGTCTCCCCACTCTGCCCCCTGTATGTCAACATAGTAGGCAAAGCGGGCCAGCCCGTCCCTCGTCCCCTCTGCACCCCCTCCTGCATGAGCTCGAGCCTCTGTGATGGCCCGCTCTGCTCTGTCTCTGCTCGGGCGCTGGCGCCAGGTCTCCTTGGATCACTCGAGCCTCGGCTCAGAGGCCGCATCAAGAAGGTCCGGACCTACTCAGAATAGTCGCCCTCGCCCCTGTAGGCATCTACATCCGGCCGACCAAGGGTGTAGTCCTCCATCTCTTGCCAAAACCTCTCGGTGTCCCCCATGTGCTCGGGAGGCTGGATCGGAACTATCTGCTCCGGCAATCCCAAGGTCTGACGCAAGAAGCGCTCACCCAGGTACCAGGCCCGACAGACCGAGCCCTCCAGGAGAATCCGGTAGCGCGAGGTCTCGGTGGCGCCAGCATATCTATCTCGTATCACACCGGGAGTGGAGCCACGGTACCGCTGTGACTGAAATGAAATCTGATTGATTATCTCGATATAGAAATGTACGTTTGAAAGCGAAGCTTAAAGCGGGTATAAGTAAAACATACCTCGAGGGGTGATGGTGTCAAAGAAAGGGGGGAAGAAGCTAAATGTGTCCCGAGGCCCCCGGCCACATCGCCCGTCATAACGGCGAGAGAAGGGGACAACCAGAGGGGTCTCCGTCTCGTCTGCTCGGTCGGGGAAGTAGGCATACACCCACACCAAAGCGACGTCGAGACGATTATCGGAATAAAGCGGTCTGAGAATAAAGCAGAATAACAGAGTGTGTTATGCGATGTATTGAGCGGGGTGTCTGATGTGAGCGATTATGCGATCGATTAAAGGCAATATGTGTGTGCCGTGTATACGATTATCTGATAAGTGTAAAGCGGAACAACGATGTGTGCGATAGCAATCTGAAAAAAATGAAAATAAGCGAGAAGAAGACATACCTCGGGCTCGCCCAAGAGCCCCAAAACAGCCCGCTGCCACGGGAGGCGGCGCTCATGAAGCCGTAAGGGTGGCGAGCCGCACCACCCCAATCATCTTGCTGTCGTCGGACGTCCACCGGTCTGAGGAGGCGAAGAGAGGCAGTGTTCGCCCGTCGGCAAATAGGGTGGTCCCTAGCAAAAACATGAGAAGCGCGTGCATGCCTCTCGGCCGCCTCTGGGTCGCCAGACGCGTCCACCGGCATGGTCACTTTCAGCGCACCTCAAACCGGGAATAGCGGACGAACCTGGGCGAACAAGCGGCGGCGCCTCGCCAAAACAAATAAACTGGCGGCGATCCACTCGTCCATGTACGTGTCAAGGGATCGGATCACCCCACCCGATGCCGGTGAGCATCGAGAAGTCGAAGGGGTCATCGTCATGTCCCGATCACAGATAGATGAAAAGAATCGGTGGTGTCCCACCACCTCTCTGCCAGAGCGGCAAGAAGAGGTCTGCAAGTGGAGAGTCTGGAAAGTCCCCTGCAGAAGGTACCGAAGCCGGCCCGATCCACAATGCGGCTAACGGCGTCGGGCAGCTCGTCGTACCCATCACGAGCAGTAATGTTCCCATACCCGCGGAGAGTATGGGAGTCTCCCTGTGATCAAGAAATTGCAAAGCCATATGAAGATATACAGTTGGTATAAATCTAGTATGCGTGCAGATTATCTTTAAAATTCAAGCAGATATCGGGCCCGATTATCGCGGTGGAATCTGACTGTGATGTGGCAGTGTGTTGTGTGAAGGTTAGCATGCAGGTACGGTGCATGTGTGCACATTTTCTAGATTCAAGCAAGTATCAGGTTTCGGCATACCAGTGGGTGTGTTACGGCCTGTGATATGTCAGTACTCCTATGAGGATCAGTGTAAACAACGTATGATGTGTTCGTGTGTTTGTATAGTTTTGAGCAAAATTAGCATGCGTGCGAGTCTTCAGATTCAAATAAGCACGGGTGTCGGTGAATTCATGATCAGATGTGTGCGTGTTTGGGTGATCCGGACTAGTGGAGTGTGTGAGCATGCGTCGGTCCTAAGCAGTGTCGATTATGAGGTTGTCTACAATCAACTTCTGATTGATTACGCCGGAACTAAGCGGTAATGGGTTGATTAGCTATGGCGGTTGACAGAAATCCTACATTGCGGAAAATAAAAGACTAGAAGGTTACCTCGGTGGCGCCCGGGAACAAGTGGGAGGCCGGCTCAGCGTGGCAGCTCTGGGTCCAAAACTCTGTCGAAGCGGAAGTGGCGGAGTCCATCGGGTGGTAACGTGAATGGCGGGCGATAGGTCGCCGGATCAAGCAGGCGCCGCTCAAGGAGAGCTCAACCGGGGTCCATCTCATGGTCGGAGTCCGACATGTGGAACATCATCGGCCATGGTAGTGGTAGCGAGAAAGTGGCGGAAAATGAAAAATGGGCGAATCTGAAAAGTCAACCGACAAAGTCAACCCAGAGGGTCGGAAATGGCGGAAGAGTCGAATGTGAAAAGGCACGAGAATGAAGAAAATCGAGGAACAAGTCGAAAAGCGAAAATAGCGAAAAGGACACGAAATGGAGAAATATTCGGTTCAAAGTGTTGAAGCGAAGGTATCTGTGAATCGGACGGACAAGCAGGCGTGAAATCTTGGCGGAAATCGATGAAAAAGTGAGAGAAAAACACTCTAGAGAGAGAGGAAGAATTTTCGGCGGTGTGGAAGTAAGAAAATAGGGCTAGGGTGCCCTATTTTATAACACCCGTGGCAAATTGTCAAAACTGCCCCCGATCAGCTATTTTTGGCCGGTCGGCACTATTTTGTGCCGGTCGGCACATTTTTGTGCCGATAGATGAGTTCAGCCAGCCGGTGGCAGCCGGTGATCACCCCACCCAGCCGGTGGTGTTCCCAAGGCCATGTTTAGGCAAATTGATGAGTTTTGGGTCTTCATAGCTCAAGAAAGTGCAATAAAGTGCATCTCCAATGTTCAACCGACCTCCGTTTCGACTTCGGACTGTGCCTTCTGTGTGTGGCATTCAAATTCAAGCAGAGATTGTATCCTTTTGTATCCTTTTGTCATTTACAAAGATTCAAAAGTTGCCCCATATGCGTTACGCGCATCCATTGCATTTTCCGGCATATCGTATCACGCCATCTTGCACGTCCCTTGCGATTTGCACCGTTTTGCATTGTCATATGGCATGCGTGTCATACTGCTTCATTTTGCATTTCATTTTGAGTCCCGTGAGGCGTGCTACCTCACGTGCCGTTTTGCATTTCATTTTCCATTGGTCGGTGGGACCGAAACACGCCTGATCGGCGGGACCAAAAACACGCACGGTCTAGGAGACCTTAAATCCTCGGGAGGTGCAAGACCTTCGGTGCATTAAGGTGTACCTCGTCACACTCATTGCACATTTCATTGCATCTCGAGGCATGTACGCCTCGTTTTGCACTTCATTTTCCATCAAATGAGGTACGTGTGCCTCATTTCGCATTTCATTGCATCTCGAGGCACGTACGCCTCGTTTTGCACTTCATTTTCCATCTTTTGAGACACGCACGTCTCATGCGTGTCTCATTTGCATTGCATGCACTCGAGTACTGTGTAACAGTTACCCCCCGGGTCTGGCGAGACCTTAAACACGCCCGGTCTAGGAGACCTTAAATCCTCGGGAGGTGTAAGACCTTCGGTGTGTTAAGTCGCCCCTCATTGCATTTGGCATGCATCTCATCGCGTCACTTAGCGCACCCTCATTTGCACTTCATTTTCCATCCTTTGAGGCACGTGTACCTCATTGCACTCCATTTTCCATCTTTTGAGACACGCACGTCTCATTCGCCCCATTTGCATCGCACGCACTTGAGTACTGTGTAACAGTTGCCCCGCCCGGTCTGGCGAGACCTTAAACACGCCCGGTCTAGGAGACCTTAAATCCTCGGGAGGTGTAAGACCTCCGGTGTACTAAGGTGTGCACCTCATTGCATTTGGCATGCATTCCATCGCATTGTTTCGCGCACCTCATCGGTTGCCCCCCCTAGGTCCGGCGAGACCTTAAACCCGCTCATTTGCATTATCATGCATCTCAAAGCCGCGCGTTGGCGCGCATTTCAAAAAAAAAACATGCATTGTCATGCATACAGTTTGCATCCCGGTCTAGGAGACCTTAAATCCTCTGAAGGTGCAATTCCTTCGGTGTTTGTCGTGCCCGAACGACTTTCGGTGGTCTGGTAAAGCCACCGTGCGTACTCATGGTGAGTTCTAGAGGGCTAACTGGGACGGTGAAAACTAGAGTTCGAGCGGCTTATGCCTAGAAGCATAAGGTTAATTTCGAGACTAAAGTCTGGTTTAAATACCGGGGATGTACCCTCGGGTTGTAATCTGTATGGCAGCCCCATAGGTTGAGGCGGGGTGTCTCGCCTCAGTGCAGATCTTGAACCAACCTAGTGTATCGCTTGGGTTGGTAAGATAGGAAAAGCGCAATCATAGTCATTGCATCAACATGCATTGTCAAGCATCATTGTAAATATTGCATATGTCATGCATTGCATTTCAAAACAAAAAAAAAAACACACATGCATATGTCATGCATCATCATTGTAGTATAGTGCATATGTCGTGCATTTTCTGTAAATATCCATATCCATTGCATTTAGCTTGCATGCATCCACTGCATCACCTCCATCTATGGCTTGCGTCTTTCCAAGTTGAGCTTGGTCTGGTATGTGCCCATATTTTTCGTGTCAAAGCACAGTTGTCGAGCTTTTGTGTCCGAGCTTTGAGGGTAGCGGCACCGCTTCTGTGTTAGACATGGTTTGTATGCGTACATGCCTTTCCTAGGCAAGACTTGGTTTGGCCCGCGTGCCATATCCATTGTATCCACCTCCATTGCATTTAGTTGTATGCATCCACTGCATCACCTCCATCTATGGCTTGCGTCTTTCCAAGTTGAGCTTGGTCTGGTATGTGCCCATATTTTTCGTGTCAAAACACAGTCGTCGAGCTTTTGTGTCCGAGCTTTGAGGGTAGCGGCACCGCTTCTGTGTTAGACATGGTTTGTATGCGTACATGCCTTTCCTAGGCAAGATTTGGTTTGGCCCGCGCGCCATATCCATTGTATCATTTATCCATTTCCTTTACATTGTAGTGTAATTGTTGCATCCGGCATTAGGATCATTGTTCTTTCGTCAGCGGGTCGTTACCCCACTTATGTCAATCCACCCAATACTTGTTCTTGTGTCCGTCGAAGTACTCATAGATCGGACATCGTTCTATGGGAGCGGACTTGTCACCTCCATCAATCTATTTGACATTTGTGTGGTTTGAACGCTCATGATTGAATCATGATTCAATTGCCTGCATGTAGTTGCATTTAGTTTTAATTGCACTACATTTTCATTTGCATTATCTATACATAGTTTTGTATATATTGCATATCATTCAGCATTCACATTGCATATGACATGCATGTTGCTAATCATATTGTACCTGTCAAGTTTGCTTTCTTTTCAGCCGCGATATTGTATGTCTGACTCATTTACCGCTGGTGGAACCAGGCGAGCCGCACAAGTATTGTATTTCTCCGAGTGAGACGTTTTGAGAATTGCATAATTCTCTTACATCCTTTCTACATTGTAGTGTAGACTATTGCATGTTAGCTTATAACTGTCGCATGTGCGCTTCATTACAGCTTTCTTTGCGTGATCATAAGTTATGCTCGGCTTCTTGCATGTTCAGTTGCATTTTGCCCCTGCCTACGGGCGCATATCTTATCTTTGGCATGTGTGCCTCCTGCTTGAACTTCTGTTGGTTTGATTCCCTAAGGGATACGTAGGCAGCTTGCGAGTCCAACCATTTGCGTTTTGTATGTTTGTCCAAGTCTTCGGCCTTGTCAAAAATGGGTCGTCTCTGGGCTTTGACATTCACTCCCGTCATTGTTATGACTTTCGAGTTACATCAAGAGAGGGCAGCTGTAGACACCCATTTTTGACCGTCCTCAAGACTTGGGCGTCACCGCTTGAACACTCGGTGATCATCCATGTGTGTGTTCGTTTGGAGTTCGGAGTTCTCGGCTCATGGCGTGCCTCGGGACCTCCGAACTTCGACCGTTTGTGTTTGGTTTTGCACCAAACACTTGTGTTTTGCCTTTGAGGCGGGGAATGCCTTGAGGCATCCCCACTGCCATTTGGGGCTAGAGGCCACCATTTCAGTAGTTATCACCGGCACTATATTGTGCGGTCGGCACTTGTTTGTGCCGGTCGGCCTTTGTTTTGGGCGAAATGACCATTTTGCCCTGCCGACCACTGTGCACTTGCTGTGTGAGATATTTTCCCACAGCTGTATGCAACTTGTTTCTCCTCCATACACGTGTATGGAGGGATGAGCTTGCTTAGGGGCCAAGCTTGTAAGCTTTTGGCCTATAAGAGGGAAGGCTCTTCCTCTTGGCTCAAGGTTAGAAAATCTTGAGAGAGTTCAGCCATTGTTAGAGAGTTGGAGCTCTGGTTTAGGTTAGAAACATATATATCTATCCTATATCTATCATTCTCTTGTTAAACTAGGTGTTTTGTGCCATACTATTGCACTAAAGCACCTAGTGTCCCACCTTTCTTCTTGGGCTGAAGCTCCAAAGGAGTTGTTCTTGGAGTTTTTGGTGGTTTTTGAGCTCAAGGAGGCAACAACATCAACTCTTGTGAAGATAGTCAACAAGGGTGAGAAGTTTACACTTTATTCCCCATTTTTGCACCTCATTTTTACCTTGTTTAGAACAATTTTTGTGCTTAGTGATTAACACATAAAATCTCTGTTTTTAAGTCCTCTTTATTGTTCATTAAGAGTGTTGTGAGGTTTGGGGAGGTTTAACCCCCTTTAGACCTTGAAAAGGGTCACTTTTTGTGTTATTTTGGAGAGATCCGAGATTTTGGTGATAGGATCTCTTCACCCACTGAAATTTTGTGGATTTCCGGTGGTGAAGACCATGCCTTGAAGTCTCAAGAAGGAGAGGGCCACCCCCTCTCCTTGATGTCCTTGAAAAGGACAAATTTTGCTCTTTGAGAGAGCTCCATGTTTGGTTGTGTATTGAGCATGTCTTGGTTGTTTACTATGCTTATATTGCCATGGTATAACATGACTCTAAGTTGGTTTTGGTCTCCTATACATGCCTAGTGTAGTTGCCTTGTAATGCCTCTTTTATGCCTTAACATGGCTAGGTTGTTTGCCCTATTTTCTAGCATGTTTTAGGCTTAGATTTGTGAAGCTTGTAAGCTTATTTTGTCATGATTCAGCTCTGTCCATAGCTATTTTGGCCAATCTTGGCATGTATTTGGTAGCCTCTTTGTATTTGGCTTGTTGGCCTCAAAAGCATGAATATGTGGTAGGCTATTCTAGCTTTGTTTTTGATGATTGGAACCATCTAGCATGTCATTTCAGTCCTTCATGCATGCTTGTTTGATTGCCTTAGTGGCCTTGTTAATGCTCTAAGGGTATATCTTGTATGCTCCATGTTTTGGCTTCAATGCATGCCTTTAGCTTAATGACTCTTAGATGCCATCTAAGTAGCTTTTGACCTTGCTTGAACATGCTAAGAACTGTTTTTGGTTGTTGAGTGCATGCCATATGTGTTTGTGCCAAGTGTGGTTTAAATGCCCTATTGACTTGCTTTAAGCCTAGGCCATTTGCATGCTTTGTTTGGAATGCTCAATTGTATGATTTGGCATCATGTTTAACATGAATTTCAGAGCTTTAAATGCATGCTATTAGTCCATGTTTGGCCTCTTTAAGTATGCATGAGAATTGCTTTGGTTTGCCTAAGTCTTGGGCCTTGACACTTGCATATGTGTGTGTGCATTTGGTCTCATCTTCTAGGCACTTTGGTCACTGATCTTAGGCCTTTTAGGGTTGCCTAATTCATGTCTAAGTCCATTATTCCATTGGATTGCATGCTTGTATTATATGTTTGTTTGTATGCTTGCATAAATGCATCAATATTGTCCATCTTGCACCCTAGATGACATGCTTAGGATTGCACCACATTAATATGCATACCAAGCCTCTTGAAGTGAGTTTGATGGAGGTTTGGTACCCCTTTTGTGCCTATGTGTTTTGCATGCATTTGAAAGTGAAGGTGCATTCTTGGTTCTTAGGATCATCACGCATGGAAATGCGCGATTGATGGTCCGGGAATCGAGGCACATGCCCTCTTGAGTCAATAGCATGATGAGGGATGTGCTTGGTGCATACATGCTTTGGTTTGCATTGCCTTGCCTTTGGTTTCCTCTGCTTCTTTGTCGATTCTGAGTTCTGCGAGGATAAAGACGATCGGCACTCTTTATTGCCGGCATTTGCCTCTTAGCGGCCGATAATGAAATCGAGCGGTGGCTTCCTCCTCGGCCGGTGGCTCCTGCCTCGGGTGATGTTCCCCGGTGCTCTGAGGCACCCTGAAGTTTAGAATTTTCGAGAAGGAGAAGCGGAGAAGCAGAGGCCACACTTGGCGGCGGTGTAGTTCGGCGAGCCGAACGCATGGCGATCGACCCTCCTTCCGGGCATTTATCGCTTAAATAGATTAATTAGTCTATTTAATTAATTTAGTTGATTTGTAATATTTAATTAGCTAGAATAATTAATTATTTATTCGGCCTGTATTATTATTTGGTCCCTCCGAGCGAGGGCGAAAATGTAATAAGTGTGTGTGAGTGGGTGTATGTCTTCCAACCCCACTTCTTTCTATCCTTTTATTTACACCTTATGGTAGATTAGGGCATGTCTAAATTAGCATACTTTATGCAATGCATGTGTGCATTCATGCATTTGTTTACATGCATCGGGTTGGCACATCATGCAAAGCGCATCGTACTTTCAATTCCAAATTGAATACGTGGTAGTTCTTTGCATTTCATGTGCCATGCTTAGGATAAGCGAGCCCATTTAGATTACATCCTGTATGTGATGCATTAGCCACTTGACATGAACTAGGTCACGCATGTTTGCTAACTAGTTTCTTGTTTTGGTACAGTCTGATGTAAGTATTTACGCTTTAGCATATCGCATGCGTGTGAATGTTAACATGATAATAGGCTTACCATGCGGCTAAATGCTTACGTGTTATAAAGCGCTTGAATGCACTGTGGATGAAGGTTGGATTGCTGAGTTGGAACCACTCATTGAAATCCGTATTTTAGCCTACTTGCGGTAGCAAAATCTAACACGTTTTTGAGACAAAGCGGATATGCAATGCTTATTCCCAAATTAGGCGATCTAGTCTATACTTTTGTGTTGTCGCATCACATAGTAAATTCTAGGCTAATAATCGGAACAAGAGCATAAAGTTTTCAAAAGCGGATATCACGGTTAGTAGAGGCGGTCTTGGACGGGCGAAAGATGCTCATAATGACCTTCCCGATCGTACCCAAGCTCGAGCCAAGACCACTTTGGTGATAGCGGACATGTGGCCTTGACCGAGTCGAGTTTCCTAAATTTCCCAATTAAAAAATATTTAGGTGGCGACTCTGTAATCTGCAAAGCAGTCCATGTTTGGCACTACTTTTCAAAATCTGTTTTTCTTCAAAACGATTTGCCGGATTTGGACTCTTTGGTTCAGATTTAGAACCGCGACACAAAATCGAGTCCGAACTGTAGTAGCGAGGTCCCCCGCGGACGTGCTACAGTTTCTGGCGACTCCGCTGGGGATTTTTAGAGAGCTTGACTCGAACTCGTGATATCCTGTTTTGACTACACTTATGTGTTTCTTTGCATTGCATGTGCATTGGTGCGCCTAGGACACCGTGTTGGCCATCTGCTATTCTGGCGGTTTGCGGAGGCTTGTCTTGTCAAGGCATGTCCATAAAAGTGACGGTTGCGGCTCTGCCGATATGGGAACACAAACCCGGTTTCTGGGGCACCCTTTGACCATTCGACCTAGTGCATATTCGGATCCATAGTGACCATTCCAAACTAGGACGGGTTGCTCACCCAATATTAGGTTGTTTGAAACATTGCGTGCGTAGTGAAACCCTAGCTCGACAAAAATAGGGGCGAAACCCTACCCCAACATAGGGGTGTATTGGCTCTCATCTACTTGTTATGTGCTTTTAGAGTGTATCTCTCTGAGGAATGCATATACCGGTTTGCGAATCTGAGTATCAGGCAGGGCACTAGTATCGATGATTGTTGGGAATCGATTATATCCGTGGATATCGATCTGATTTTGAACGATAAACACAGGGAACGATGTCAATGATATAGTACCGTTGTTTAGCTACACCGTGTTTGATCTGTCTGAAATTTGAAATACCGTCTGCTTTCCGTTTGATTCGAGATTGATGAGTTGATCGAAGCGATTAGTGTCTTCTCCTTGGCGGGGTGAATGAACATGAGAACTCTGAAGAGATTGTGGTCATAGCGGCGCATTGAGTCGAGAAACCATCCTGAGAATGATGCTCTTGTTGATATGCACTTTTCCCGCCAGTCGCCCGTGCACACCAATCTGGGCTCGTGAGCCTACCACATTTGAACTAATGGGGATGATCGGCGACCTCAAGGTCTATGGCGGACCTTGCTTATGGGATGTCGGCTCCACCACCGCGCACCGTATGTCGAACTTTGCACCTCAAGAGCCCCGCTGTTGGGGCGAATTCTGATTGAATTGAGTCAACCAGAAATGGCCTCCAATTATGGCAATGATGCACCACCATCAACCCAAACTCTCCATCAGGCCGAGGCCAGAGGAAAAGATAAGATGAAGGCGAATCGAGCCCATTGAACAAGCTAACGTGGGCGATGAGGCCTTTGGCGGGGAATGAATAAGCGGCGGTATCCGTAGTTTTGACAAAAGCTATGGAGGATGCCTTCCCACCCTTTGAGGCGATGCGATAAACCAGAGAATCGGGACAGACCCCGTCACGCCAAAACAGTTCTTCCCGACCTTGCATCAGGAAGGCTCGAAATCAAAAGCACTTTCTTGACCCATTTGCCATTGCATCTAGCAAGAGTGTTCGAGCTCAAAGTACTGCCCGAGGGCGGGGCCTTCCATCCTCTTTACATGCCTTTGTCTAGGGCACTTGATTTTGGCCAGAAGGGCATCTTACACCTCTCGATCCTAGGCCACTCCCCAAACCCCTTCCGGCGGACCATGATGCCACTTTCGATCATGTCGTACCATCAGCGATCTGGCCATGCTACGGATAATTGCTTCGCCTCCGTCACGAGGTACAAGACTTGATTGATAACAAGATCATCCTTCCGCCCACCTCGGCCAAGTCAATCACTCTGAGTTCTTGGACTACGAGGATCTGAATCGAAACCTGAATCTGCATGAGTATGTGATCAGAAGATGAATCGCCTGCGGGCAATATTTGGTACATTTCTGATGTGGCGTTTGGCACGCATTTTTGAGTACCTGCCAATGCTAGTTTTGTAAATCCTGACTTGGGTGTCGAGTCAGTCTTTTGTTTTGTTGTTGAGTCTGTCTCATTGTTTTGAGTCAGTCCTTTTGTTTAAGGGTCTGTCTAATTGTAATGAGTCAATCCCTCTTTTGTATAGAATACTAGGTGACTTCGGGGTTGTTGCCTCAGGCACCGTTTTGTGTTGTGAATTGCTTCTTTTTGTTTCTTGGGTCCCCCTCATTTGTGGAGCAGTTCACACAGGAAACTTGAATAAACAGCATGGCTACCATGCTCCCATGTTTATTGATTGTATTGGGATAGTTGTGCGGAAAATTCGAATGGGGTGACAACACATTCCTTTGCTCTCTTGTGCCCTAAAATTATTGCTTTGACTTAAGTTTTTCAAAACTTTTTTGAACAACTTGTGGTGAAAACAAAGAGGAAGGAATTCCTCGGGTTTTTGCAAAATTTTGAATCAATTTGAGAGAAAGAGAGGCGTGCTAAGCCCTTAATGAATGAAATCATGCTTGTCGGCATGGGTACTGAGGAGGACCCTAGTTTCGATCCACGTTGGTCCTACTTGTCTTGGTATGACGATTTGTCGCTTTCTTAAAAACTTTCAAAAATGTTTTGCGCGGTCTTGCGAAGACATGTGTGGAATCACTCTTGAGATTGTGCAGCCTAGGATCGCTCTCAGCCTCGAGGCTCGACCCCTCATTTTCAAACCTTGGACCAGTATCCAGAATGTTCAAAAGACAGTTACCAATGCGACGCCTGTGTGGCCCAATTCAAAGCAGCCAATGAATTAGAGGCAAAGAAAGTCAGATCAAGAAGATCATACCTCATCAGAAGAAGCTTGCAAAGCTAGAACAGGAACACCCCTCAAACTAAGAGCAAAGGTGTCAGATGTGCCCGAAGAACCGAAGATGAGTCCTCTTGCAAATCAACAGCCACTCTCCTGGATACGGAAGGCTTCAATCTCAAAACCATTTGACATGGACTTGATAACACTTCTACCCTTTGAGAGGCTCATTTGGGCGAAAACCGAAAAGGCGACCGAGCAAAAGTTAGAAAAAGAAAAAGAAAGAAGAGAAAAGAAAAAGAAAAAAGATACAATACAAAATACAAAAAAGAAGAAAAAAGAAAAATGAAAAGAAAGAGAAAAAGAAAAAAGAAAGAAAAATGAAAAAGAATGGAAAAAGAAAAACAAACAAAGCTCACAAGGTCGAAAACCTGCAACAGGCGCCTTGGCAAAAATTAGAGCCTGAAAATAGTGAAGGTTAAAATACCCGAGAGTACCTTAGCGAAACTACGTGGGCTTGATTCCCATGTTTGGGATCGTAGGCAACTTCATCATGAAGTCCAGCAGCTTTCATAGCGTCTCGATCCATGTCATGGTTTTGGTCACTTGCCTCCTCCTAATCCGACGTCTCGGTTACAGCAATTTGGAATTGCATGATCAATTTTCTCTTGAAGCCCAACCGCCAACACCTTTTCGGTGTTGTGTCCATATATTGATTCAAGCCATCTTCGGCGTCTCGCGTCCAGGGTCGATCGTCATCAATAAGGAGCGATGCACAGCATGCCGCGGCATCATCCAAACAAGGGGCAACTTTCCGTTGCCACCCATTGCCATCCATGTCCAAAAGTTGCCCTAAGTTACCATCCAAACAAGGGGCAACTTTCCATTGCCATATTCCCCCTTCAAGCAAGGGGCAATTTTCCATTGCCTTCGATCTGAGGTTGCATGTCCCGAGGGTAAGTTCTACGCTCGTTGAGCATTGATTGTTTGCAAAAATAGTTTTTGAAAATTTTCGCTGAGGTTGACTTATTTTCTCAACAACTGTTCCATTTTTAAAATTGGACCATGTTTGGACCCCAAAAGGAGAATTTTCAGTGCTCACAGCCTGATTCGCATGATTTTCAAATCAAAAATGGAATAAGTGTGTTAATCCAACTCTCATTTTGATCAAAAGCTGTTTTAAGGAGAAAACAAAAATGGTCAAAATAATGAACTAGAACGCAGTTGAGCCAGGTATCCTGTCTTTCCCCACCGTCAGCATGCGCTCGCCAGAAAGGCACCCCCATCTACCAAAAGAAATAGCCGCGAGCTAGTCGAGTCGGGCATGAACCCGCAACTTCCTATTCATCTGTCATTCACCTCGGGGAGGGATGCAAAATGAGAGAATAAAGAATAGAGAGGAGTAAGTTGAGAGAAAAGTGAGAAGGGGTTTTGTGAGAAAAACCGAGCACGAGGTCGAGTGATGTGAGAATCACGCCGTCGAGAAAGAATTGGGAGGTGTGCAGGAGGAACTGGCTCCTCGAAATTTGAGGTCTCTTTTAAACATGCCCGTCTGTCGTGTCTTTTGACTTGTCAGTCTCATTGTTGGCTTTGAGTCTTTTCCAAGTATGTCTCGTTGTGCTAGGTCGTGTGCCTTTTGTTTCTTCGTTTGAGTCTGTCTCGTGCGTGTCTGTGGTAGGCTCGATACCGGTTGAAAACCCATCCTCTTCAAAGGCAATTGCTCATGCTCGAGAATCTTTGTGCCGTTCTCTACATCCGTGCAAAGCAAGAAAAGGAAATGGAAGATTTGAAGCATCAGGGTGTTTCAAGCGCAAATATCAATTTTGTGATCCGTCTTGTCAGATTGGGTTATTCGTTTAAGGTTTGCTGTGGGCAGAATGAACCGAGTATTGTATCGCAGGCCGTATGTAGCCCCAATCCTCAGCAGAGTATTGGGTTATATGTTCGGATTGAGCAATGGTTTGTATTGAGCTGTTTTGCTGCTTAGTTGGTTGGTTATTTGATTATCACAGTGCAAGTGTTCAATTGTCAGATACAAATCGATATCATTTGCATTTGAGGTGTGGTATGATGCAATGCGATGCAAAGTATGAAATGTGCAGGTATCTGTGAGACATCTGAGATATAACACTCTTTTAGACAAAAAGTTTGTTTTATATATAATCTTTTCCAGTACATAGTTTTGGAAAGCAAAAACCTGCCTGCGGCAGTACATAGTACTCTATCTACCAAAAAGAGAAAAGTACAAGAAAAGAAATAAGGAAAAGAAGCAGCAAAAATCATCATCATCAGCAGTAGGCCTCATGCCTAAGGGTCAGTCCTCGCCCTCTTCCTGGGCAGAAGCACAAAAGCATCGTCGGGACTGTCACTATCGGAGCCCGAGCCTGAGCTATCCCCGGTCCCCTCCGCAACTGACTCCGTCCCCGCCTCCGACTCACCATCGCCTGGAACTGGAGCTCGTGAACTGCTCCCCACATGACCACGTCCCCTGCAGTGCGAGGAATATCCCGCCATCCCGAGTAGAGGCGGAGGCCGGTGGGCAGTGTCACCCTTGGAGGGATCGGGAAAGGAGGTGAAAATACAAAGAACAAACACATCGTAAAAAGCGTGAGCGGTTTATCGATTATAGAATCACGATGTCTCGAGTGCGATGTGTGAATACCGTGAGCGGTTTATCGATCTGAGAATCACGATTAATGCGAGTCTGATGTCGCGAATCTGCGAAGTTGATCAAGATGAATCACGATGTATGAGTACAATGTATGAAAACCGTGAGCGGTTTATCGGTTTTTGTGCGATGTAGCAGTTATGCGAGGCAGTATGATTCGAGGCGTGGTCGATGAGAGCATACCGGCAAGCCATAGGCGGCGAGCATCAAGAGTCATTGCGGCATCCCCATCGAGGAGGCATTGACTCCACCATCGACGGGTATACTCGGAAGAAGCACGCAAAAAGTATTAAATACATCGATGATACGTGGGATATCTGAATGAGCGGAATTGACAATGCAAGACGAAATAAAGTAATACATCTGGGAGGCAAGTCGGGAATGCCGGCCAACTCGTGACCAGCCGGAGGAGGAGCAAAAGGGATCTGGTAGGTCTCCCCACTCTGCCCCCTGTATGTCAACATAGTAGGCAAAGCGGGCCAGCCCGTCCCTCGTCCCCTCTGCACCCCCCTCCTGCCGCGGGCTCGGGCCCTCTGTGGTGGCCCGCTCTGCTCTGTCTCTGCCCGGGCGTGGCGCCATGGTCTCCTTGGATCGACTCGAGAGCCTCGGCTCAGAGGCCGCATCAAGAAGGTCCGGACGTACTCAGAATAGTCGCCCTCGCCCCTGTAGGCATCTACATCCACGGCCCAGCCAAGGGTGTAGTCCTCCATCTGCTGCACCGAAAACCTCTCGGTGTCCCTCATGTGCTCGGGAGGCTGGATCGGAACTATCTGCTCCGGCAATCCCAGGGTCTGACGCAAGAAGCGCTCACCAGTACCGGGCAAACCAGGCCAAGAGCCCTCCAAGAGAATCCGTGCCTTGAGGTCTCGGTGGCGCCAGCATATCTATCTCGTATCACCGCTGGGAGTGGAGCCCACGGCTGCCAGGTGACCTGAAATGAAATACAGTTGATTATCTACTGATATAGAAATGTACATTTGAAAGCGAAGCTTAAAACGGACTGTAAGTAAAACATACCTCAGTAGGGGTGATGGTGTCAAAGAAATGGCGGAAGAAGCTAAAAGTGTCCCGAGGCCTCCGGACACATCGCCCGTCATAACGGCGAGAGAAGGGACAACGGAGGGGTCTCCGTCTCGTCTTAGCTCGATCGGGGAAGTAGGCATACATCCACGGTACCAAAAGCAGACGTCGATCTGATTATCGAGAATAAGCGATCTGAGAATAAGCGGGAATACAGAGTGTGTGTTATGCAGTGTATTGGCGGGGTGTACAGTGTGAGCGATTATACGGTCGATTAAGCGTATATGTGTGTGCGTGTGTAATACGATTATCTGATAAGTGTAAGCGGAACAACGATGTGCGATGCGAAATGAAAAGCAGAGAAGAAGACATACCTCGGGCTCTTGATAGCCCCGAAACAGCTGCAGCCACGGAGACGGAGCTCATGTAGCCGTAAAGGGTGGCCAGAGCCGCACCACCCCAGTCATACTGCACAATCCGTCGGACGTCCACCAGTGCGCTGCTGAGGCAGAGAGGCACGGTGTTCGCCCGGTCGGCAAATAGGGTGGTCCCTAGCAAAACATGAGAAGCGCGTGCATGCCTCTCGGCCGCCTCTGGGTCGCCAGGGCGTCCACCGGCATGGTCCTTTTCAGCGCACCTCAAACCGGGAATAGCGGGCGAACCACGGGCGAACAAGCGGCGGCGCCTCGCCAAGCAAATAAACCTGAGCGGCGACCCACTCGTCCATGTCTGTGTCAAAGGGGACCGGATCACCCCCCACCCCGATGCCAGTGAGCATCGAGAAGTCGAAAGGGTCATCGTCATGTCCCGTCACGATAGATGAAAAGAATCGGTGGTGTCCACCACTCTCTGCCAGAGCGGCAAGAAGAGGTCTGCGGTAGAGAGTCAGGAAAGTCCCTGCGGAAGGTGCAAAGCGGCCCGATCCACAATGCTAACTTGGCGTCGGGCAGCTCGGCATACCAATCACGAGCGGTAATGTTCCCATACCCACGGAGAGTATGGGAGTCTCCCTGTGATCAAGAAATTGCAAAGCCATATGAAGATATACAGTTGGTATAAATCTAGTATGCGTGCAGATTATCTTTAAAGTTCAAGCAGATATCGGGCTTCAGTGTACTGCGGTGGAATACGGCCTGTGATGTGTCAGTGTGTTTTGTGAAGGTTAGCATGCAGATACGGTGCATGTGTGCACATTTTCTAGATTCAAGCAGGTATCAGGTTTCGGCATACCAGTGGGTGTGTTACGGCCTGTGATATGTCAGTACTCCTATGAGGATCAGTGTAAACAACGTATGATGTGTTCGTGTGTTTGTATAGTTTTGAGCAAAATTGGCATGCGTGCGAGTCTTCAGATTCAAATAAGCACCGGGTGTCGGTGAATTCGCAGTGCAGTGTGTGCCGTGTTTGGGTGATCCGGACTAGTGGAGTGTGTGAGCATGCACGTCGGTCCTAAACAGGTGTCAGTTATGAGGTTGTCTACAATCAACTACAGTTCAGTACATCGGAACTAAGCAGGTAATGGGTTCAGTTAGCTATGGCAGTTGACAGGAAATCCTACATTGCGGAAAATAAAAGACTAGAAGGTTACCTCGGTGGCGCCCGAACAAGTGGGAGGCGGCTCGCGTGAAAGCTCTGGGTCCAAAACTACTGTCGGCCGGAAGTGGCGAGTCCATCGGTGGTAGCACGTGAATGGTAGGCGATAGGTCGCCGGATCAAGCAGGCGCTTCGCTCAAGGAGGAGCTCAACCGGGGTCCATCTCATGGTCCGGGAGTCGACATGTGGAACATCATCGGCCATGGTAGTGGTAGCGAGAAAGTGGCGGAAAATGAAAAATGGGCGAATCTGAAAAGTCAACCGACAAAGTCAACCCAGGAGGGTCGGAAATGGCGGAAGAGTCGGAATGTGAAAAGGCACGAGAATGAAGAAAATCGAGGAACAAGTCGAAAAGCGAAAATAGCGAAAAGGACACGAAATGGAGAAATATTCGGTTCAAAGTGTTCGAAGCGAAGGTATCTGTAATCGGACGACGAAAGCAGGCGTGAAATCTTGGCGAAATCGATGAAAAAGTGAGAAAACACTCTAAAGAGAGAGAGGAAGAATTTTTGGTGTGGAAGTAAGAAAATAGGGCTAGGGTGCCCTATTTTATAACACCGTAACAAATTGTCAAAGCCCCGTCGGCTATTTTTGGCGGTCGGCACTATTTTGTGCGGTCGGCACATTTTTGTGCCGATAGATGAGTTCACCCGGTAGGTGGCGGCGGTGATCACCCCACCCGGTGGTGTTCCCAAGGCCATGTTTAGGCAAATTGATGAGTTTTGGGTCTTCATAGCTCAAGAAAGTGCAATAAAGTGCATCTCAATGTTCAACCGAGCCTCCGTTTCGACTACGGATTGTGTCTTCGTGTGCGGCATTCAAATTCAAGCGGATTGTATCCTTTTGTATCCTTTTGTCATTTACAAAGATTCAAAAGTTGCCCCATATGCGTTACGCGCATCCATTGCATTTTCCGGCATATCGTATCACGCCATCTTGCACGTCCCTTGCGATTTGCACCGTTTTGCATTGTCATATGGCATGCGTGTCATACTGCTTCATTTTGCATTTCATTTTGAGTCCCGTGAGGCGTGCTACCTCACGTGCTTCGTTTTGCATTTCATTTTCCATTCGGGTCCGGTGGGACCGAAAACACGCACGGTCCGGCGGGACCAAAAACACGCACGGTCTAGGAGACCTTAAATCCTCGGGAGGTGCAAGACCTTCGGTGCATTAAGGTGTACCTCGTCACACTCATTGCACATTTCATTGCATCTCGAGGCATGTACGCCTCGTTTTGCACTTCATTTTCCATCAAATGAGGTACGTGTGCCTCATTTCGCATTTCATTGCATCTCGAGGCACGTACGCCTCGTTTTGCACTTCATTTTCCATCTTTTGAGACACGCACGTCTCATGCGTGTCTCATTTGCATTGCATGCACTCGATCTTGTATGTGATTACCCCGTCTGGCGAGACCTTAAACACGCCGGTCTAGGAGACCTTAAATCCTCGGGAGGTGTAAGACCTTCGGTGTGTTAAGACGCCCCTCATTGCATTTGGCATGCATCTCATCGCGTCATAAGCGCACCCTCATTTGCACTTCATTTTCCATCCTTTGAGGCACGTGTACCTCATTGCACTCCGTTTTCCATCTTTTGAGACACGCACGTCTCATTCGCCCCATTGCATCATACGCACTTGAAATCTTGTGTATGATTGCCCGCCCGATCTGGCGAGACCTTAAACACGCCGGTCTAGGAGACCTTAAATCCTCGGGAGGTGTAAGACCTCCGGTGTACTAAGGTGTGCACCTCATTGCATTTGGCATGCATTCCATCGCATTGTTTCGCGCACCTCATCGGTTGCCCCCCTAGGTCCGGCGAGACCTTAAACCCGCTCATTTGCATTATCATGCATCTCAAAAGCAGCGTTGGCGCATTTCAAAAAAACATGCATTGTCATGCATACGGTTTGCATCGGTCTAGGAGACCTTAAATCCTCTGAAGGTGCAATTCGCCGGTGTTTGTCGTGCGAACGACTTTCGGTGGTCTGGTAAAGCCACATGCGTACTTCATGGTGAGTTCCTAGAGGACTAAGCGGGACGGTGAAAACTAGAGTTCGACGGCTTATGCCTAGAACGCATAAAGGTTCGAATTTCCGAGACTAAAGTCTGGTTTAAATACCCAGGGGGATGTACCCTCGGCTTGAAATCTGTATGGCAGCCCCATAGGTTGGGGCGGGGTGTCTACGCCTCAATTCTGGATACTGAACCAACCTAGTGTATCGCCCGGTTGGTAAGATAGGAAAAGCGCAATCATAGTCATTGCATCAACATGCATTGTCAAGCATCATTGTAAATATTGCATATGTCATGCATTGCATTTCAAAACAAAAAAAAAACACACATGCATATGTCATGCATCATCATTGTAGTATAGTGCATATGTCGTGCATTTTCTGTAAATATCCATATCCATTGCATTTAGCTTGCATGCATCCACTGCATCACCTCCATCTATGGCTTGCGTCTTTCCAAGTTGAGCTTGGTCTGGTATGTGCCCATATTTTTCGTGTCAAAGCACAGTTGTCGAGCTTTTGTGTCCGAGCTTTGAGGGTAGCGGCACCGCTTCTGTGTTAGACATGGTTTGTATGCGTACATGCCTTTCCTAGGCAAGACTTGGTTTGGCCCGCGTGCCATATCCATTGTATCCACCTCCATTGCATTTAGTTGTATGCATCCACTGCATCACCTCCATCTATGGCTTGCGTCTTTCCAAGTTGAGCTTGGTCTGGTATGTGCCCATATTTTTCGTGTCAAAACACAGTCGTCGAGCTTTTGTGTCCGAGCTTTGAGGGTAGGGGCACATACGTGTTAGACATGGTTTGTATCGTACATGCCTTTCCTAAACAAGATTTGGTTTGGCCCGCGCCATATCCATTGTATCATTTATCCATTTCCTTTACATTGTAGTGTAATTGTTGCATCCGGCATTAGGATCATTGTTCTTTCGTCGGTGGTCGTTACCCACTTATGTCAATCCACCCAATACTTATTCTTGTGTCCGAAGTACTCATAGATCGGACATCGTTCTATGGGAGACGGACTTGTCACCTCCATCAATCTATTTGACATTTGTGAGGTTTTGAACCGCTCATGATTGAATCATGATTCAATTGCCCTGCATGTAGTTTGCATTTAGTTTTAATTGCACTACATTTTCATTTGCATTATCTATACATAGTTTTGTATATATTGCATATCATTCAGCATTCACATTGCATATGACATGCATGTTGCTAATCATATTGTACCTGTCAAGTTTGCTTTCTTTTCAGGCGCGATATTGTATGTACGGCTCATTTACCGCCGGTGGAACCGGACGAGTCGCACAGGTATTGTATCTCTCCGAGTGAGACGTTTTGAGAATTGCATAATTCTCTTACATCCTTTCTACATTGTAGTGTAGACTATTGCATGTTAGCTTATAACTGTCGCATGTGTGCTTCATTACAGCTTTCTTTGCATGATCATAAGTTATGCGTGGCTTCTTGCATTTTCAGTTGCATTTTGCCCCTGCCTACGGGCGCATATCTTTTCCTTGGCATGTGTGCCTCCTGCATGAACTACGCTGGTTTGATTCCTTAAGGGATACGTAGGCAGCTTGCGAGTTCAACCATTTGCGCTTTGTATGTTTGTCCAAGTCTTCGGCCTTGTCAAAAATGGGTCGTCTCTGGGCTTTGACATTCACTCCCGTCATTGTTATGACTTTCGAGTTCTGTCAAAGAGGGGCAAACGGAGACACCCCATTTTTGACCGTCCTCAAGACTTGGGCGTCCGCTTGAACACTCGGTGATCATCCATGTGTGTGTTCGTTTGGAGTTCGGAGTTCTCGGCTCATGGCCGTGCCTCGGGACCTCCGAACTTCGACCGCTTGTGTTTGGTTTTGCACCAAACACTTGTGTTTTGCCTTTGAGGCGGGGAATGCCTTCGAGGCATCCCCCACACCACCATTTGGGGCTAGAGGCCACCGGTCAGTAGTTGTCACCGGCACTATATTGTGCGGTCGGCACTGTTTGTGCCGGTCGGCCTTTGCTTTAGGCGAAATGACCATTTTGCCTGCCGACCATCAGTGCACTTCTTTGTGTGAGATATTTTCCCACATTTGTATGCAACTTGTTTCTCCTCCATACGTGTATGGAGGGATGAGCTTAGGGGCCAAGCTTGTAAGCTTTTGGCCTATAAGAGGAAGGCTCTTCCTCTTGGCTCAAGGTTAGAAAATCTTGAGAGAGTTCACCATTGTTAGAGAGTTGGAGCTCTGGTTTAGGTTAGAAACATATATATCTATCCTATATCTATCATTCTCTTGTTAAACTAGGTGTTTTGTGCCATACTATTGCACTAAAGCACCTAGTGTCCCACCTTTCTTCTTGGAACTGAAGCTCCAGCAGGTTGTTCTTGGAGTTTTTGGTGGTTTTTGAGCTCAAGGAGGCAACAACATCAACTCTTGTGAAGATAGTCAACAAGGGTGAGAAGTTTACACTTTATTCCCCATTTTTGCACCTCATTTTTACCTTGTTTAGAACAGTTTTTGTGCTTAGTGATTAACACATAAAATCTCTGTTTTTAAGTCCTCTTTATTGTTCATTAAGAGTGTTGTGAGGTTTGGGGAGGTTTAACCCCCTTTAGACCTTGAAAAGGGTCACTTTTTGTGTTATTTTGGAGAGATCCGAGATTTTGGTGATAGGATCTCTTCACCACTGAAATCTTGAGGGATTTCAGTGGTGAAGAGCATGCCTTGAAGTCTCAAGAAGGAGAGGGCCACCCCCTCTCCTTGATGTCCTTGAAAAGGACAAATTTTGCTCTTTGAGAGAGCTCCATGTTTGGTTGTGTATTGAGCATGTCTTGGTTGTTTACTATGCTTATATTGCCATGGTATAACATGCCTCTAAGTTGGTTTTGGTCTCCTATACATGCCTAGTGTAGTTGCCTTGTAATGCCTCTTTTATGCCTTAACATGACTAGGTTGTTTGCCCTATTTTCTAGCATGTTTTAGGCTTAGATTTGTGAAGCTTGTGCTTATTTTGTCATGATTCAGCTCTGTCCATAGCTATTTTGGCCAATCTTGGCATGTATTTGGTAGCCTCTTTGTATTTGGCTTGTTGGCCTCAAAAGCATGAATATGTGGTAGGCTATTCTAGCTTTGTTTTTGATGATTGGAACCATCTAGCATGTCATTTCAGTCCTTCATGCATGCTTGTTTGATTGCCTTAGTGGCCTTGTTAATGCTCTAAGGGTATATCTTGTATGCTCCATGTTTTGGCTTCAATGCATGCCTTTAGCTTAATGACTCTTAGATGCCATCTAAGTAGCTTTTTGACCTTGCTTGAACATGCTAAGAACCTGTTTTTGGTTGTTGAGTGCATGCCATATGTGTTTGTGCCAAGTGTGGTTTAAATGCCCTATTGACTTGCTTTAAGCCTAGGCCATTTGCATGCTTTGTTTGGAATGCTCAATTGTATGATTTGGCATCATGTTTAACATGAATTTCAGAGCTTTAAATGCATGCTATTAGTCCATGTTTGGCCTCTTTAAGTATGCATGAGAATTGCTTTGGTTTGCCTAAGTCTTGGGCCTTGACACTTGCATATGTGTGTGTGCATTTGGTCTCATCTTCTAGGCACTTTGGTCACTGATCTTAGGCCTTTTAGGGTTGCCTAATTCATGTCTAAGTCCATTATTCCATTGGATTGCATGCTTGTATTATATGTTTGTTTGTATGCTTGCATAAATGCATCAATATTGTCCATCTTGCACCCTAGATGACATGCTTAGGATTGCACCACATTAATATGCATACCAAGCCTCTTGAAGTGAGTTTGATGGAGGTTTGGTACCCCTTTTGTGCCTATGTGTTTTGCATGCATTTGAAAGTGAAGGTGCATTCTTGGTTCTTAGGATCATCACGCATGGAAATGCGCGATTGATGGTCCGGGAATCGAGGCACATGCCCTCTTGAGTCCATAGCATGATGAGGGATGTGCTTGGTGCATACATGCTTTTTAAGTATCCACCAGCCAATTAGGAGAAATACACATGAAACTAAGGACAGCATACATCTCACATAAGTATTCACCCGCCATGTCAAGTCCAACAACACTTATTATGTAAGGTTTTGTTCGGAGCTTTGACATGCACTCGGCAACATTTCTTGCTACACCACCTAGTATATAATGCACCTGAATAAAAGAACTCCACATTATAGGTAAGTAAAAGAAAATTATAAAGAAAGTATTTCCTATTTTACTGTCAAATTGTTCACCTACAGTTTGAATGAATTAAATTGAATCTACACATACCTTCATGTTATGGTGAAAACTTAGTGAAACCATGCACTAGAAAACAACACATAAATTAACTAGAGAAAAATCTCAATTCGGTATTTAACTTCAGACTAAATATAGACATTGTTCTTAATCCAAAATGGCCTCATGGTCTATATAGTCATTTTGTATAAGTAAAATTTTATAATAATCATCTCCTGGAGGGGAAAATTCAAAGACAACACAAATGTATGCACATTCAAGATTTTTCTTATGCTATATTGTATATGCCCACCCTTGAATGTTCATAATATGTTCACACTTTCAACACTACCCTGCTAAATTATTCCTGCAGTAAAAAAAAAAACCAAAAAAAACCCAAAAAAAAAAAACTACCTTTATTATACTAGCCATATTAGTTTGGGAAAAATGTCATTCAATGGTACTTCAAGAAAATTATTACATATTTATGATAAAAGTTTGAAATAATTTTTAATAGATGTAAAATTTACTGTTGATTTGTAATTATTTTTTAAAATTTACACTAGATTGAAATTTTCTATTATGTCAGGCAAAATACAAAGAAAAAGAAGTGGGAGTAATTTTCTTGAAGCTAACATATTATTGCTTTCTACAACATATATTATTGTGGCAGAGTGACAATTACTTGTAGGTGGATATGAGTCACCTGAGCCATAAATTGACAGCTCCATATGTGTAGTATATGGATGTATATGAAATCCCAAGAATGTGATATATATACCTACATAAAATTTATGCAGAAATATATATATCTATACACACATGTACTTTTTTGTTGTGAATTTATCATTCTGAAAGTAAAAAAACTCATCAACCTATCATTTAATTACAAAAAAGCATATGCTTCTCGGGAGTGGATTAAGATTGAATTTGTTGGGTCATGTTTGTTTATTGAATTAAATTGAATGAAATCGTGAGTACGGTGAGATTAATTGGGGAGATTGATATTAGGTCGTGGATGTAAATGAGTTTTGTATATTTGTGTACTTGTGTGATAATATTAATTGGTTAGGATTAAATTTATGAAATTACATAAATGTTCTCGTTGTATAAAATATGACTTTGTTATTTTTATAAAATAGGATAATAAAGTCTTATCATCTCCAATCCACAGGATGAAATTGGATTAACAAACCCAAAACTCCCAAGGGATTGTTAATCCTTACTTCAAAGGAGCTTCATAATCTCATATAATTTATAGTTTACAATAATTTTTTTAAACTAAACATATATATTTGTGAGATTCGCAGATTAACAATCTAATCCTTCCTCTTCCAACTTTTAAACAAAATAGGTTTGACAATCTTGTAATTGGTTTCTAGATCTCTTACAATTAATGGATTAAACCATTTAGCTTATTGGAGAAAAGTTGAACACTAAAAAAAATTTAACCATCACATCATTCTAAACCAGGGTTCACAGTTTAATACTAGCATACTAGCACATTTGATATTTCTCAATTATACTAGCACAGTTTAATACTAGTATACTATGCCTCTCAACTAGTCAATTAGATCATTATAAAGAAAAAGAAAAAGAAAAACACTTCATCAGGTAAGTAGAATCCATGTTGTCTACAAAAAAAAAAAATGTAAAAATTCTTCATACAACATTCAAACCCATCACAAAGATAGCATGCTTATCAATTAACAATCAGAATCAATTTTCAGATCAAACAAAACAAAACAAAACAAATTCAAACCCATCACAAAGATTTAGATTTCAGAATTAATAAAATTAACATACAGATTTCAGATTTCACAACTAAGATCAACATTACACAGTGTGAGACACAACTAGGATCAGATTTCAGATTACAGTGTGATCAACTAAGATCAACATTTCAGATTCAGATTAACATACAGACATCACAGAATGAGGAAGACATTACACACACAGATTCGATCGGTGCAGTGCAGAGATGAGAGATCGGGGAGAGAGAGAGAGAGAGAGAGAGGCTTACCTGTGAGACAGTGTGAGTCTATCGGGGCGAGAGAGGGAGAGACAGATATGAGACTGATCTGATGAGATGAGAGAGTGAGGGAGACAGAATAGATCAGAAATATATCTGATATATATATATATATATAAAACAACCATCGGGCTGAGAGAGAGAGAGAGAGAGAGAGAGAGAGAGACAGATTGAGAGAGAGAGTTTACCTGTGAGTAGATCGGCAGTGCGATGATCGGTGCGAATCGATGAGATGAACAACGAGAGAGTGAGAAAGTGATCGGTGCAGAGATGAACGAGATCGGTGCAGAGATGAACGAGAGAGGCGACTGAGAGAGTGATGTGAGGGAGACGATTGGATTTAGGGTTTTTTTTTGGTTCTAAAGAGATTGGGGATTTTGGGGGGCGCGGGAATGGAAACAATTTGGGGGGGGGGATGGAAAAATGAAAAATGAGAGTATTTTTTAAAATTTTATATTCTTATATTATATATATATATATAAAATAAGAAAGAAGGAAAGAAAGTGAATTTAAGTGAATTAAGTGAGTACTTCTTTTGTATTTAAAAAAAAATCACAAATATTTTCTTTTTTAAATATATCTAAATTGAGTGAATCTAAAAAATTAGTGAATTTTAAAATCTGAAATAATATCAATAAGTCTTACAAATCAAATTTATTTACTCATAAGTCATGAGTGAATTTTTTTTACACACTTAACCCTCGTTTTGATAATGAAATTTTTTTTAAACTATTTAAATATAAGTTTTGTGTCTGTGAAATGGTTATTCCATTAGTACTGGTAATAATATTGAAAAATTTATTAAAATGATAAATAATTAGGATATTTTGTCTTTTATTTGTGAATTTTGATTTATTCTTAATTTATTAGTGTTATTGAAATATGATGAAATAATAATTAATTTTTCAAAATTACCTTTTCATAATATATTTTTTTAGAAATATCAATGGTCATAATTGTACTTTTTGTATTATTAATGGATTTAAAAAAAAAGGACAAAATAAGAAATTCATATTATTTTAATAATTAATTTTTTTAAAAAATTAATATTTTGAGATAATAGAAAAAAGATATTAATATTTTTGGATGGTGGGTGTACAACCTCTTAATAAAAATAAAAATAAAAATAAAAATAATTAATTTTCTTATTTTCATTCGGCTACCAAATAATTTAGTAGCCAAAAGTAAGTATACAGCGACTAAAAGAAATTTTGTCGCAGAAACTTGACATTTGGTGACCAAAAGTTTGGTCGGGAAAGATTAAAAATTAATTTTTTTATTTTCATTCGGCTACCAAACAATTTAGTAGCCAAAAGTAAGTATACAGCGACTAAAAGAAATTTTGTCGCCGAAACTTGACATTTGGCGACCAAAAGTTTGGTCGGGAAAGATTAAAAATTAATTTTTTTTATTTTCATTCAGCTACCAAACAATTTAGTAGCCGAAAGTAGGTATACAGCGACTAAAAGAAATTTTGTCGCCGAAACTTGACATTTGGCGACCAAAAGTTTAGTCGGGAAAGATTAAAAATTAATTTTTTTATTTTCATTCAGCTACCAAACAATTTAGTAGCTAAAGGTACCTCTACGGCTACTAAATTTTTATTTAGTCGCCAATTGTAATATCTTTAGCTACTAAATTTTTTTTAGTAGCCAATAATCAACATTCCCCTACTAAAAAAAATTAGTAGCTAAAAAGTTGACTTTTGCCGACTAATATTATTTTTGGTAGCCAATTCCGTGACTTTTGGCGACTAAATTGGTTTTGGTAGCTAAAAGTGGTCGGAAAAAATGCTTTTTCTTGTAGTGAGATGACAACGGTGGTGGTAGTGGTGGTGGTGGTGGTGGTGGTGGCGGCCATGCTGGTTGTGGGAATGGACAATGCCATCTTCTTGTCTTTGTTTTGGTACTGATGAATGTTTCATGTAGTTTCACCAACCCACACAAATCTATCTATATATATACATACATTTGAATTTTTAGACAGTTTTGTAAATAAGGAAAATCATTTTGCAACTTTTAAATGAGTAAAACTGGTTGGTAATTTTGAATTGTTTGGTAATAAGAAAATTTGTTTAGTAAATTATTGAATGTGATAATTATTAATAGTGAAGGACAATGATATGATTGTTTGTATTTATTTATTTATTTATTATGTGAAAACACTTGTGATTAAGATTTATTATTTTAATAATACTATTGTCACATTATTTTCGACATACTTTTTTTTTATAATTTTTTTTAAGGTCATTTTTTATAAATATGGCTTTTACACAGTCAAGATTTAAGAAGCCAACGTGGCAGAAGGGTGGTCCACAGTCAAAAATTCAGAAACCAAGTGGGAGTTGATCTGAACGGAAGTGGTTGAGACACTCGCGACCCTCACATGTTTGTGATTGGTCAATTTTTTTTTTTTTTTTTTCTCTAAATAAAACAATCCCCACGTGTGTAGGGGGTGGTGTCCGGATCATTTTTATGATCCGAAAGGAAAACTTATTTGTGGAGTAGGAATAGGACATACAGGAGGCTCCACTTAAATACGCATTGTCTTATATTAATGGTGGTTTATTGTTAGTAGGAGCTTCATTCAAGAATAAAAACAAAAAAAGTAATCTTTCCCCATCAAGTAGGGTATTTTTTTTTTTTTTTTTCCTAATTATACGTTTGTAATAAAATTTAAAATGTATTTATTATAAAATTAATAAATATTCCATATTTCATACATTAATCTTTACCCATCAAGTATAGTAAATTTTTAAATTTTCTTCCGAAATTATATCTATATGTATCTATCCATCTATATGTTTGTACTATATATTAAAGAAAAGAAACTTTTCGCAAAAAAACTTGTGAAAATTACCACACTTCTAATTAAATTTGTGAATTTTTACTTACAAATAATTTAAAAAACACTATTGACTAAGCTGTTAAACTAATAATTGTAAACCAATAACACTAGGGAGCCTCCTATATTTATCCAAATAGTGGTGGCTTTCAAAGGAAAAAAAAAATAACATTCCAATTAATTAAGTTATCAATGTAGTTGGTAAATTTGTAGGTAAATCGGGGAGGCTCCCTAGACTTATTGATAAATTGCACTTACATCCCCTGAGATTTGGGTTTAATACATATCACTCCCTAACGTTTGGAAAATTACACTAACCCTCCTGTCATTGTAATTATTTAGAAGGAATCAAAACATTAAACTTATGCACTCTTTTTTTTCTTACTTGCTTTACTTACTATGTTCTTTTTTTTCCTTTCCTTTGCTTTACTTTTTTTTTTTTTTCAATGTAATTTCCTCTATTTTTCTACTAAGAGTTGTTGTCTTTTATATAAGAAGGGGGATTTGTAAAATGAGACTATTACCATAGTGGTGAGAATGCAATTTTCAAAACGTCAAAGGAATAGATGTAATTGAACCAAATTTTTAGGAGGTGTCAGTGTAATTTATCCTTAATTTTTTTAATATTCTTTTAAGTACATAGTGTCTTTATTTACTTTTATTAGTTTAATATATAATATGACTTAGATAGTAAATAAAATATAATTAAAAAATAATAATATATTTTTAAGTGAATTTCAATAATAAAAATAATAATTCTTACACCACTTACAACAAATGACAAGTACACATACATGACCAGTCATATTCAAAAAATAATTATAATGAATCTTATGTTTTTTTAAGTATAGTAATTGTTATATCCACACATATAATATGTTGTATGAATCTACTTATAAAATTAAAAAATAAATAATAATAAAACTCATTATAATAATATCCAAATACATTTACGTGCAGAGCTAGCTACCCATATCTGACTTCAATGAGAGCTGAAAACCGGACCCAATTGCGGATCCACTTTTACACCCAAATAAAATCTTGACAAATAAATAAGAATCACTCTAAGAAATTGTATGTATCTAAAACTTGTGTCTCAAAACTTATTTTAAAAATGAGATGTAATGCTGATTTGATGTGAACATGTGATTTTTTTAATAATTTAATTTTTTTGAATATGTGACATTAGTATTACTATTACTATAAGAAATTAAGGTTTTAAAGACAAAAATTTAGAAATAAAATATTTTTGTAGCTAAAAGTGTTATTATTTTATTTTTGAATGACAAGATTGGACATTTAGTGATTAATTACTAGAGATCAAAAGTTTTGTCTCAAAAAATAAACTTCTTTGAGATTAGGTTATTTTATCTCTAAAAATACATTTATTAGCGATATTTTCAAAATTTTGTACCTAATAGCTTTTTTTTTTTTTTTTTTGCACTTTTTTAGGTGACTTATTAGCTACTATTCTTGCGACAGTTGAAAATAGTTCTTAAATAATTTTTGTAATAAAATTTACATTTTTAAAGACAAAAAAAAAAAAAAACAACAACAACAACAACAACAAGAAGTATAGTAAATTTTTAAATTTTCTTCCGAAATTATATCTATATATATCCATCTGTATGTTTGTACCATATATTAAATAAAAGGGACTTTTCACAAAAAATTCTGTGAAAATTACTACACTTCTAATTAAATTTGTGAATTTTTACTTAAAAATAATTTAAAAAACACTATTGACTAAGCTGTTAAACTAATAATTGTAAACCAATAACACTAGGGACCCTCCCATATTTATCCAAACAGTGGAGGCTTTCAAAGTTAAAAAAAATAACATTCCAATTAATCAAGTTATCAATGTAGTTGGTAAATTTGTAGGCAAATTAGGGAGGCTCCCTAGACTTATTGATTATCAATAAACATAATATTGATTCCAAATTTATATTTTTCTGAAGGAAAGATAAAATAATCTGCTTCCTATGTATCCAAATCTATTCTCTCTCGTAAAATTCAAAAGGAAAAATTAAAAGATATCCAAAATACTAATTACAAATTTTCAAGTATATGCCTCATTTAATTTAAAATTTATACTATATTATATAAGTAAAAATGTTGTTAAGTATTCGAGTTTTAAAGTATTAATGTAATTTTTTTTCAATTTTAAAAATATAAAAATACACATGTCATGAAATTATTGGATATTTAGTCAATATGGTAATATATGGGACATTTAATCTTATCTCCTTTAAAACATTGTTAATTTGATCAATATGGTAGTATTATAATTGATGTTTTCTCTTAACTCTTTTAAAACATTCTATATATATAGCAGTTAAGTCTAATATTTTAACTTTTCAAAATTCCAAAAAATATATATATATATATATTTTAAAATTTTCTTAACTTATATTCTTTAAAAAAAAAATCACTTTAATTTTAAAATTTGTATCTATCTATATTAAAATTTTATATAATATAAGCAAAAACGTTATTGGAAAATTTTTCCAAACATAATCTAGAGTTATATATGAAAAATAGATAACACATTTATGTTGTAAAATAAAAAATCTATATATTACATAATTAATAAATAGTTCATATATCAGATACTAATCTTACTATTAAAGAAAATGCTCCTATCCTTTGCAGGTAGATTAACTTTGATTAAGTCTGCTCTATCAAACCTTCCTATTTATTATCTATCTTTGTTTAGAATGCTGTCACGACCCAAACCCGCCCTTATGGGTTCAGTACCGTAACCGGCCAGTAATCCGAGATTACCGAAGGCCTGCTTAATAGTAAAATAGTAATACAGAGTACAGGGGCATAGCGGAAGCCAATACAGTAAATAAACAATGTCCAATGAACTGTGACGGTCTGAATGCAAAAAGATTTTTCATACATATATGCATTCAGTGACAAAACAGTAAGTACAATACTTACAGTCGATCAGAACGGGGACCTAGTCCTTGTTGAACAGTACAATACAAAGGCTATCACCATACTACAAAAGCATTACAAAAGCAGACAGAAGAGGGAAAATAAAAAGACCCCTAAGCCAAAGCTTGGCAGGCTCGGAACCTCGCAATGAGGCACAGTGGTTGGCTTGACAAAAGGGGGAGTCTAACCCGCGCTCCTAGCTCCGGTCTGGTGCCTGAACACCTACATATATATATATATATATATATAAACAGTGAGCTAAAGCCTAGTGAATAACATAATGCGTAAAGCGGTTAAAAATGAATGTCCTTACAGTAATGAAAATAGTTTATTAACTCAGTATTTTAGTCGTTCAGTCATTCAGTCGAAACAGTCATATGTGGTACATCCATTAGCATAGCAGTACAGTAAACAATAGGTCTTGAAAGACCAGGTCTTAACAGACCAAACAGTGAATGATGGCCATCATAACGATGCGATGAGTGGTTCCAACATGGGAACCGGCAGATTTCTATGTGATGGCAAAGATCGGAAAGATGAGTTGCTATGGATGTCTGTCTGATTCAGAATAGAGGACATACATTCATTCAAGATGCAAGATGTCGGTTTAGAAGCGATGCAGTTCAATTGTTCAGAAGATAATCATTTTTGAACATATCTTTACACAGTTGTTACTCACAGAGTTCTAGGCTACAGTAAGCTAGAGCGTGTCTCCAGTTGCCAACCCTACACAGTATACAGGATGAACACACACTAAGTTTACGTTCGGGAATACATTAACTTAATCCCTAATTGCCTCGGTGTGGTTCTATATCTATATCCTCATTAAGATGCCTTAAACTAGGCCTAAGAATGCCTAGGGTGTAATGAGGATGCAAAGATGCATTTTAAAAATATTTTCAGAAAAATAGGGCTCCGCTCGAGCGCAGGTTTCCCCGCTCGAGCAGTCATGCAACAAAGGTATCCGCTCGAATGGCAACTTCCCCGCTCGAGCTGACTACAAAAGTACTAGATAGGTGAAATCCCTGCTCGATGGACGCTCGACATCCGCTCAAGCGTGAGACACAAGCCTCCGCTCGAGCGTGCAATACTCCGCTCGAGCGGACTGTAAAACAGTGCAAAGTACTGGATGCTCGAATTCCCGGCTCGAGCGGGAGTGCAAAATCTAGAAAATCCAGATTGCACCTTCAAGCTTAAAACCATGTTTTGATGCATAAATTTCGATCCTCCTAGGCCAATTTTCTGGAAAACTCTTGTAAACACATAATATTACATGGCTTAAAGCTCAATTTGTAAAATCAAAGCCCAAAGGTAGCTTAATTAAATCCATTTTCAAACCCAATTTTATGAACAAGATTGAACATGCAACATGCATGAATTTAGTTCAATTCAAAGCTTCAATGCTAGCTCAAATGAGCCAATTCTTTCCAAAATCGAGATGAAACATGGTCTAACACACTATTATGAACATGCATGCACCAATTGCCATGAAATTAACATCAAGATGCAAGGATAAACACATGCATGCATAGATTAAGCTATAATTCAACATGTTAGAACTAAATCATGACTTGGCTCCTCAATTAGACATGAACCATGCAAGAATCAACTTAAACACAACAATGAGAAGATGAAACACCAACCTTAAATCTTTAAACTCAAGAATATAAGCTCAATTTTGCAACCCTCCCATCAATTCTTTCAATTTCAAGCAAATCTCTAAGTTTGAACTCAATTCTCTCTCTCTCACTCTTGGTCGGCAATAAGAAGAAAAGGGCTGAGCAAATGCTTTGTTAAATGATAAATAAGGCTCAAATATGTTGTAATAAAGGGCCCACTAACATGGCAATTCCGTAAATAAGGCAACTTGTTTAAATTAGCTTATCTTAATCTATTTTTAACCGTACCAAATCATTTTTTAGATAATTACACCATAAAATTCACATTAATTCTAATTAACACAGAACATCAATCAATTTCGGATTCGGCCGCTGATAAGGCCTTCAATTAACAGTTTAAACATAAAAACTGAACAGATAATTAAGCAATCAAACAGATAAACATATAATTAAACGAATACGATCAATCGATTCGATTTGATTTGATTAGTCGATTCGAGATTTCAATCAGTCAATTACCGGTCATAATCGGCCTCGGTTTAGCGATGTCGATAATTAATCGATAATCAGTGGTGAGGGTTATTACAGTCTCCCCTCCTGAAAAAGAGTTTAGTCCTCTAAACTAGAGTTACCTTCGTTCTGGAAGAAAGCAGGATTCAGTGGAAACAGTTCAGGATATCTTTTAGCCATGTCATCTTCTCTCTCCCAAGTGGCATACACGCCACTATAGTTTTGCCAATCAACTTTTACTAGCGGAATCTCTTTGTTCCTCAACTTTTTGATCCGCTTATTCACAATCTGTATAGGCCGTTCCTCGTAAGTGTAGTTGTCACGACCCAAACCCAGCCTTATGGGTTTAGCATCAGAATCGCGAAGAATCCGAGATTACGAAGGCCCGCTAATATGAGTACAAGATTGTGAGTTCGGAAAGCTGGCGGAATACTGATAAATAAATAATGTCCATTGAGCTGTGACAGTCTGTATGCCAAAAAGATTTTTCATGCATTCACCCATTCAGAACAGTACAGTCTATACAAAATTTATAGTAATACCGTATAGGGACCTAATTCCTTGACAACAGTACAGTTAGTAGCTGACAGTCTACACAGTAAACCAAAACAGTACGGAGACAGACGGGGGAAAAACAAAACACCCCACGGCCATAGCATGGCAACTCGGAACCTCGCAGTGAGGCACGTAGGCTGGCTTGACAAAACTGGAGTCTAACCCACGCTCCTAGCTCGACACGGTGGTGAGCACCTACATATATATATAAGCAGGAGCTAAAGCCTAGTGAATAACATAATGCGTAAAGAGGTTAGGAATAAAATGTCCTTCTGATAATGAAAAGCAGTTCATTAAACAAGATTTTATCTTTTCGGTAATGATTATTCAGGCATATGCGGTACATCCATTAGCATAGCAGTAAATAGTAGGTCTTAAAGACCGAACAGTAATGATGGCCATTAATCAGTAAACAGTAGTGGTTCCACGAGGGAACCGACAGAGATCTCTCATAAAGAGCAATAACAGTATACAATAGTTGCTAAGGATGCCACAATACATTTCAGAATATAGGACATATATTCAATCAATTAACAATAATTACTTCAGAAAACAGTTCCGTTAAATAGTCAGAAAACATTCTCAGTTGAACATATCTTTACACAATTGTTACTCACAAAGTTTGGGCTACAGTATGATAGAGCTTGTCTCCCCAGTCGCCAACCCTACACAGTTCACAAGTTGAACACACACTAAGCTACACAGTTGGGAAATATCATAACTTAATCCCTAATTTGCCTTGGTGTGTTCTACATCTATATCCTCATTAAGATGCCTTAAACTAGGCCTAAGAATGCCTAGAATGGGATGAGGATGCAAAAAAAATACACTTAGAAAACATTCTGCAAAGTTTGCTGAAAATAGGAGCCTCGCTCGAGCGAGCCTTCCTTCGCTCGAGCGAGCTTCCAAAATCAACGGCTTCGCTCGAGCGAGAAATCCTTCGCTCGAGCGGTCTATCGAAACAGTAAAAATACTAGATGCTGTGATTTTACGCGCGACGGTCGCTCGATGCTCGCTTGAGCGGAGCCCTGGACAAAGGTTCTCGCTCAAGCGAGGAAGCCAAATCTGGAATTTCCAGATTTGCCTCCCAAGCTCAAACCAAGCATTCTACCACTCTAAACTCGACCTCTTGGGCCCAAATTCTGAAAAACATATCTAAATTCATTGTATAACAAGTTTCAAAGCTCAATTTGTGAATTCAAGCCCCAAAGGTGAGTCAATTAAAACCATTTTTCAAACCTATTTTTCATAAACATGGAGAAATGCAAACATGCATGAAACCCAACCATTTTAAAGCTCCAATGCTTGTTCAAATGAACTCATTTCTTCAAGAACATGGTGAAATCATGGACTCAAGCCTAATTATGAACATGCATGTGCAATTTACCATGAACTCAACCCAAATTTCAACATTTCAACCATGCATGCATGAATTAAGCTATAATCTTACATGTATAAACTGAAACAAGACTTAACTCTACAATTTGGCAAGGATCATGCAAGAATTAGCTTAAACTCACAATTAGAGGGTTGTATTCTCTTACCTAAGTCTTGTATTCAAGGTTTGGAGGCTCAATTTGCAAACTATACTTCAATTCTACCAAAATCCAAGCCAAAATCACAAGATCAACTCCTTCTCTCTCTGATTCTCTTGTTTGGTTGGTTGGGTACTCAAAATAGGCTGATGAATATGTTTTGATTAAGTATAAACAAGTCCTCAAATATGAATAAACAAGGGCCCACTCAATGGCAATTCCGTAATTAATGCCACTTTATTAATTGGCTTTATTTAATCTAGTTTAATCATACCTAATCACATTTTAGATAGATATACCATTAAATCACAGAAATTCTACGGATCATGAAACACTAAACAATTTCGGTTAATGCCCGATAAGGCCTTCAATTTGCAGTTTAAACATAAAAACACGAACAGATAATCAAATAATCGAACAGATAAAAATGCAATACAATAGATATGCTCAGTCAATTTAGTTCCAGTTTTCAATCAGTCCGTTCAGTACTTCAGTTGTTTCAATTATCAGTGTTAAGCGGTCCAGCTTAGCGATGTCGATGTTAATTCAAGAATTTATCGATGCAGTATGGGGGTTATTCTGAGTCATCACTCAACACTACACGAGTGGGCTCAATCACATGAAAAGGATCCCGGAGGTAGTCTCTCAACATAGAAATGTGGAGGACGTTATGCATATGCTCCATTTCAGGAGGAAGCGCAACTTGATACGCCACCGGATTGATTTTCTCAATAATCTTATACGGTTCAACGTATCTTGGCGCTAGCTTGCCCTTAACTCCAAAACGAGTCTGGCCTTTCATCGGTGTCACTTTCACAAAAACGTGATCACCCATTTCATACTCTCTGTCTCGTCTTCTGACATCCGCATAGCTTTTCTGTCTGCTCTTTGCTGTTTTCAGTCTCTGTTATATCAGTTTTACTTTCTCAGTCGTTTCATATACAATCTCGGGCCCAAGCAAAGTCCCATCTCCAACTTCTGCCCAGCAAATCGAAGATTTACATTTTTTGCCATACAATGCCTCGAAAGGCGCCATACCAATACTTGAGTGGAAGCTATTGTTGTAGGCGAATTCCACCAATGGCAAGTGGCTTTCTCAGTTTCCCTAAAAATCAAGGACACACATTCTTAATAAATCATCCAGAGTCTGGATGGTCCTTTCTGACTGGCCATCTGTCTGAAGATGATAGGCACTACTCAGTCTCAGTTCAGTACCCAATGCAGTCTGTAAGCTTTGCCAGAATCTCGATGTAAACTTCGAATCCCTGTCAGAAACAATAGACACAGGCACTTCATGCAGTCTAACAATTTCATCAATATAGAGTACAGCCAATTTGTCCGCATTATAAATTGTCTTAACAGGTAAAAAGTGAGCAGATTTAGTCAGTCTATCAACAATAACCCAAATTGAGTCCATACCTTTACTGGAGCGAGGCAATCCCACAATAAAATCCATGGTAACATGTTCCTATTTCCACTCCGATATTGGTAAGGGCTGCAACAAGCCCTGCGGGTCGTTGATATTCAGCTTTGACTTATTGGCAATGAAGGCATTTCGATACAAAATTGGCAATTCCTTTCTTCATTCTCGGCTACCAGAAATTCAATTTCAGGTCTTGATACATTTTCGTATTCCCCGGATGAATAGAAAATTTTGAGTTGTGGTCCTCTTGCAGAACTCTTCTTTTCAGTTCAATATCATTCGGTACACACAGTCTCTCTTGAAATTTCAGTACATTATTTTCAAATTTGAACCCCGGTCTCGGTTTGAATTCCCTTTCTTCGATGACCTTCCTCAAGAAGTCATCCTGTTGCTGTTTCTCTTTGATTTCTTCAATCAGTGCTGGTTGAGCAGAAATAGCAGCTACTGTTCCGCCTTGCTCTCGCAAAACAATTTTAATTTTAGATTTTTCAAGGTCACAAAGCAATTCTCTCTGCTCAGTAAGCAAACAGGCTAAGTTCCCAATCGATTTCTGACTCAATGCATCGGCAACAGTGTTGGCTTTTCTCGGATGATACAAAACCTGTAGGTTATAGTCTTTAATCAGTTCTAGCCATCTCTGCTGTCTCATGTTTAGTTCTTTCTGTGTGAAGAAAGTTTTTAAACTCTTGTGGTCGATATACACTTCACATGTCGCCCCATACAGATAGTGACGCCAGATTTTCAGTGCAAATACTACTGCAGCAAGTTCCAAGTCATGGGTCGGGTAGTTCTTTTCTTACGGTCTCAACTGTCGGGAAGCATAAGCAATAACTCTCCCATTCTGCATTAAAACACATCCCAAACCCTTATGAGAAGCATCACTAAATACAGTATAACCATCCGTACCTGAAGGTAGGGTAAGAACAGGTGCAGTCATGAGTCGAGTTTTCAACTCTTGGAATGCTGATTCCCTTTGGTCAGTCCAATCAAATGATATCCCCTTTTGAGTCAATTGTGTCAACGGTAAGGCAATTTTGGAGAAATCTTTGACAAATCTTCTGTAGTATCCAGCTAATCCCAAAAAGTTTCGGACTTATGTCACATTTGTTGGTCTAGGCCAGTTTACTACTGCTTCAATTTTCTATGGATCAACTGAAATTCCATCTTTGCTAACAACATGCCCCAAAAACATAACATGATCAAGCCAAAATTCACATTTAGACAGTTTAGCAAAAAGTTTCTGTTCTCTTAGGGTTTGTAGGGCAAGTCTCAGATGATGTTCATATTCTTCTCTAGTCTTAGAATAAATCAGAATGTCATCAATGAATACAACAATAAAGTCATCAAGGAATGATTTAAAGATTCTGTTCATGAGCTCCATAAATGCAGTAGGTGCATTGGTAACTCCAAAAGGCATAACTAAAAATTCGTAATATCCATACCTCGTTTGGAAAGCAGTTTTGTCAATGTCCTCTGGTTTAACTTTCAAATGATGATATCTGGATCTGAGATCGATCTTAGAGAACACTTGAACACCCTGTAACTGATCAAATAAGTCATCAATACGAGGCAATGGGTATTTATTTTTCATAGTTACCTTATTCAGTTCACGGTAGTCAATACACAGTCTCAGTGAGCCGTCTTTCTTTTTCACAAACAAGACAGGTGCGCCCCACGGTGAAGTACTGGGCCTAATGAACTTTTTGTCTAACAGTTCTTGCAGTTGCACTTTCAATTCTTTCAGTTCAGTTGGAGCCATTCGGTAAGGAGCTTTAGATACTGGCTGTGTTCTCGGAATCACATCAACGGTGAACTCAATCTCCCTGTCAACCAAATCTCCTGGCAGATTATCTGGAAAGACATCTAGAAATTCTTTGACTATAGGAATACAGTTCACATCAGTTTAAACATCAGCAGGTACAGTCAATACAGAACAGAAATACTCCTTACACCCCTTTCTAATCAATTTAACAGCTTTCACAGATGAAATCAGATATGGAGGAGGTACCACTCCACTTCCATTAAACACAAATTCAGGCAAGCCCGGTGGATGGAAAACTACTTGTTTCGTTACACAGTCTATGGTGGCATGATATTTCGTTAACCAGTCCATCCCCAATATTACATCAAAATGATCATTGTTCAGAGGCAGTAAGTCAATAAACAAATGTGCATCTCCAACAATAATTTCGCAAGTAGGGTACATATATGCACAAGTCATGGATCCCCCAACGGGTGATGATACAGCTAACAAATAATTCATGGGTTCTAAGGGTCTATTCAATTTTAGCAAAAAAGCATGCTATATATAAGAATGTGTAGACCCCGAATCAATCAGTACATATGCATTTTAAGTACAAATAGAGAGAATACCTGACACTACGGTCTCGGTATTTTGGACGTCTCCCGGTACTAGGGCAAACACTCGGCCCTGCCTCATAGGCTCTTTCCCGGTGGCTTTGGAGTTAGGCTTTGGTGTAGCCATTGATGCTGCTGCGCTAGGTACAGCTTTACTATTGGCCTGCGGGGCAGAAGGGCAGTCTTTAACCATGTGGCCCACCTTGCCACACCTGTAACAAGCACCAAAAATTTTATAACACATTCCCTTATGGTTCTTACCGCATTCAGAACAGGGCGGTATAGACCGGTTCCCTTGACTAAAAGTAGTCATTGACCCTGTGTTCTGTTTCTTGTTCAATGGGTTGTGCTTGCCTTTCTTGAATTTAAAACCCTGTCTTTTACCACACCATTCAGACGCTGGTGGTTCAGTTTTCAGTGCTTCAATGTTCGATTCAGCCATCAGAGCTCGGTCAAGAACATTTACATAGTTCGGTAGTTTCAGGACATTTATTCTGTCAAGAATTGCAACATTAAGGCCGCCTTCAAACTTTCTGGCCTTCTTGTAATTAGTATCGACCATGTGTGGTGTGTATCTAGCAAGCTCGATGAACTTTGTTTCATATTCAGCAACGGACATTGTATTCTGTCTCAGTTGTTCAAATTCAGTCACTTTCCTGTCCCTGACACACTGAGGGAAATACTTTTCAAAGAAGGACTCCTTGAACTGAGCCCATGTCATTACGGTGTTGATGTCACGGACTAGCATCCACCACCTTCTAGCTTCTTCTTGAAGGGTGAAGGTAGCTAACAGTACTTTATGTGCTTCAGAGCACGGAAACACTTCAAATAATTTTTCTGTTTCAAGAACCCAAGCTTCAACTTTCAATGGTTCAAGGCCTCCCTGAAAGGATGGCGGTTTCATTTTGCTGAACTTTTGGGTAAGAGCAATTATGTCCCCATCATTAACATTAACATTCTGTTCCGGCTGTACCAGAGGATGAGGTGGAGGCTGCTGGTTCAGTTGTTGTTGTTGCCTTAAGGCCTCAGTTAGTAGTTCAACAGTTCTTTCAAGTCTTGCCATTTTGGCCTCGGATGATTCAGTTTCATTAGCAGTGTTTGCATTGTCTATTTCACTATAGGCAGTTATAACAGTTATCAACATAAGCAGTCATTTGTTTAAACAGATTAACACATTAGCATATGTTCAGTCATGTCATGGCCACACACACTTATCATGCTCATGCGATGCCCTAATTGCTTTTCTAGGACACCCTATAGCTCATTTGGACACATGTGTGCAGTATAACTCGTGGTTAAGTATCACTCTGATATCACTCTGTCACGACCCAAACCCGCCCTTATGGGTTCAAGATCAGAATCGCCAAGAATCCGAGATTACGAAGGCTGCTAATGATAAAGCAAGATGTCTGAGTCTGAGGGCATGGCGGAAGCCAATACAGTAAATAAACAATGTCCAATGCAATGTTGTGAAACCCGGACCGGACCGGCCGGTCGAACCAGTTGGACCGGGAACCGAGCCTGGCTCCGGTCCAATCAACCCTCCAGAACCGGACTGTGAGCAAAACCGGCCTGGAAATTGAAAACCGCCGTGATCGAGCAATCCTGATAACCGTGACCGGATCGGGTTTTAGCGGGTTAGACCGGTCAATTTTTATTTTTTCTTATTTTCTCTATCTATTTTTTCTTTTTTATTTTCTTTCTTTATTTTCTTTCTTTCTTTCTTATATATATATATATATATATTTTAAATATATTTTAAAATTTTGACTAAAAATTCTTACTTCAAGAGTCTCATCTCATAAGGAAGAGTCTCGTTGGAAGTTGGAGAAGATTATGAAAGTCTATTCCTATTTATAGGAAAAGATTTTTCAAAAAGAACCTACAAAATTCTATGTGGGATTCAACCAAATTATTTGAAACATATTGATAGGAGGGAGAGTTGAAAATTTCATTTCCCTCCAAAATTAAACTTAACATTGAATCAATTTGTTTGGAGGGAATGCTTAAAAAATTTAATTTCTTTAAAGCAAGTGACTTTTTTTTATCAATTATGACTTTATTAAATATTATTAATAAATATTATACAACAATTTTTATTTTTATTTGAGTATTTATATATATTTTTATTTATTTATAATTTTTAATTATATTTTTTAATTATATAATATTCATTATGACGTCACGGTTCGACCGCTTTGACCCGACAGTTGAACCAGTGACCCGTCCACCCGGTCCCTTTTCCGGTTCGCTCACCGGTCCGGTTTTCAAAACATTGGTCCAATGAGCTGTGACGGTCTGAATGCAAAAAGATTTTTCATATATATATGCAGTCAGTGACAAAACAGTAAGTACAATACTTACAGTCGATCAGAACGGGGACCTAGTCCTTGTTGAACAGTACAATACAGTGCTATCAGTCTATACAGTTACTACAAAACAGTTACAGAGACAGAAGGGGAAAACTAAAAAAACCCCTAAGCCAAAGCATGGCAGGCTCGGAACCTCGCAATGAGGCACAGTGGTTGGCTTGACAAAAAGGGGAGTCTAACCCGTGCTCCTAGCTCTGGTCTGGTGCCTGAACACCTACATATATATATATATATATATATATAAACAGTGAGCTAAAGCCCAGTGAATAACATAATGCGTAAAGACGTTAAAAATGAATGTCCTTACAGTAATGAAAACAGTTCATTAACTCAGTATTTCAGTTGCTCAGTCATTCAATCGAAACAGTCATATGTGGTACATCTATTAGCATAGCAGTACATTAAACAGTAGGTCTTGAAAGACCAGGTCTTAACAGACCAAACAGTGAATGATGGCCATCATAACAGTAAACAGTAGTGGTTCCAACATGGGAACCGACAGAGATCTCTGTAAAGATGGCGATCGATGCTGAACAGAGTTGCTATGGATGCCTGTCTGATTCGAGAATAGAGGACGTACATTCATTCGATGCTTGATGTCGGTTTAGAAACAAGATGCAGTTCAATTGTTTAGAAGATAATCATTTTTGAACATATCTTTACACAGTTGTTACTCACAGAGTTCTGGGCTACAGTAAGCTAGAGCGTGTCTCCAGTTGCCAACCCTACACAACATACAGGATGAACACACACTAAGTTCACGTTCGGGAATACATTAACTTAATCCCTAATTGCCTCGGTGTGGTTCTACATCTATATCCTCATTAAGATGCCTTAAATTAGGCCTAAGAATGCCTAGGGTGTAATGAGGATGCAAAGATGCATTTTAAAAACATTTTCAGAAAAACAGGGCTCCGCTCGAGCGTAGGTTTCCCCGCTCGAGCGGTCATGCAACAAAGGTATCCGCTCGAGTGGCAACTTCCCCGCTCGAGCTGATTGCAAAAGTACTAGATAGGTGAAATCCCTGCTCGACGGACGCTCGACGTCCGCTCGAGCGTGAGACACAAGCCTCCGCTCGAGCGGACTGTAAAACAGTGCAAAGTACTGGATGCTCAAATTTCCCGCTCGAGCGCCACTTTCCCTGCTCGAACGGGAGTGCAAAATCTGGAAAATCCAGATTGCACCTTCAAGCTTAAAACCATGTTTTGATGCATAAATTTTGATCCTCTTAGGCCAATTTTCTGGAAAACTCTTGTAAACACATAATATTACATGGCTCAAAGCTCAATTTGTAAAATCAAAGCCCAAAGGTAGCTTAATTAAATCCATTTTCAAACCCAATTTCATGAACAAGATTGAACATGCAACATGCATGAATTTAGTTCAATTCAAAGCTTCAATGTTAGCTCAAATGAGCCAATTCTTTCCAAAACCGAGATGAAACATGGTCTAACACACTATTATGAACATGCATGTACCAATTGCCATGAAATTAACATCAATATGCAAGGTTAAACACATGCATGCATGGATTAAGCTATAATTCAACATGTTAGAACTAAATCATGACTTGGCTCCTCAATTAGACATGAACCATGCAAGAATCAACTTAAACACAACAATGAGAAAATGAAACACCAACCTTAAATCTTTAAACTCAAGAATATAAGCTCAATTTTGCAACCCTCCCATCAATTCTTTCAATTTCAAGCAAATCTCTAAGTTTGAACTCAATTCTCTCACTCTCTCACTCTTGGTCGGCAATAAGAAGAAAAGGGTTGAGCAAATGCTTTGTTAAATGATAAATAAGGCTCAAATATGTTGTAATAAAGGGCCCACTAACATAGCAATTCCGTAAATAAGGCAACTTGTTTAAATTAGCTTATCTTAATCTATTTTTAACCATACCAAATCACTTTTTAGATAATTACACCATAAAATTCACATTAATTCTAATTAACACAGAACATCAATCAATTTCGGATTCGGCCGCTGATAAGGCCTTCAATTAACAGTTTAAACATAAAAACTGAACAGATAATTAAGCAATCAAACAGATAAACATATAATTAAACAGATACAGTCAATCGATTCAGTTTCAGATTTCAGTTAGTCAGTTCAGTATTTCAATCAGGTCAATTACCAGTCATAATCAGTCTCAGTTTAGCAGTAATCGGTAGTCAGTGGTGAGGGTTATTATAAATGCCTTGTGGAGTGGTTAGAGAGATTGAAAGGCTTGAAGGTTCTTTCTTTTAGGGTGGGAATGGATTGAAGAGGAAGGTTCATTTGGTGAAATGGACTGAAGTCTCTAAAAGTCTAAACTAAGGTGGGCTAGGAATTAGAAGACTTAAGGATGTCAATGCAAGCTTACTTCTTAAATGGTGGTGGAAATTTGGAAGTGAAGTAAATGCTCTTCAGAGAAGAATGTTGTGTAGCAAGTACATGATTGAGGAGGTTCATTGGCTCCCACCTGTAAACTCAACAGCTAGATTGTCTAGAATCTGGGGAGATGTAATTGCAATTGTTAGTTATAATCAACCTCTTGTGGAGTTCTTTTTGGGCAAGTATCAGATAAAGGCGGGCAATGGCCGTAGAATCAAGTTTTGATATGATAAGTGAGTTGGAGGTAGGTGCCTTAAAGATGAATTCCCTAGACTTTTTAGTTTGTCTAATGCAAAGGAAGGCACATTGTTTTATTTCTTTGAGAGGAAATCTAGCTCCGGGGAGTGGAACTTCTCCTTCCGTAGGTTAACAGGTTGGCTGCAGTGTTATTGGTGGCTCCTCCACTGAGACTGGATAAAGAGGACTACCTTGTTTGGAATGGATCTAATGGTGATAGTTTTAAGGTCTTAGATATATATCGGTTTAGTGATTCTCTCTTGGGCCCCTATTTTCAAATTTGTAAGTTTATTTGGAATAATGGCATTTCCCCCAAAGTTCAGTTTTTTGGGTGGTTGGCTTGGAAGAATAGAGTTAAAACATGGGTGCTCCTACAATATTTAGGTGTTCTGAACAGTAATGTTTCTGTGGTATGTGTTTTTTTGTAAAACTAAAGATGAATCTGCTATTTATGTCCTATTACATTGTCCATTTTCATGGCAAGTGTGGTCTGATTTAATGCTTTGGTAGGGGTGTCTATGGGTGGTGCCAAGGTCTATTAAGTACTTATTTCATTGGTGGTTAAGATGGAATCATAAGAAACTAGTTAGGAGATTGTGGAGAGCCCTGTCTTCTATTGTGCTTTAGTCCATTTGGAAGTTAAGGAACGATTGTATTTTTAATGGAGTGCAGTCTTGTGGGTCTGAGTTAGGAGAGCTTATTAAGATTAGATTTGCTTTATGGGTTAAAGCTTCTTTTAAAAAGGAACAAGTACTCTACCATGGATTTAATTAATAATTTGGCTCAGATTAAGGAATATAGTTGAGGATTACCATGGTTGTTATCAACAATTTGCCTCTTGATTTGGGTCCTGGTCTAGTATATCTGGTGTGTATGGTCTAATATAATCTAAGGATGCTATTGGGTCTGCTAAAATTTGGTGTGGTATTTTGGGTGGATTTAAAGTGCCTGGGCAGCTATTATAATCTGATGACTAATATATTTTGAGGGTTGTTACTAAGGTATGCTATAATCTGAGGGCTACTTTTTAGGTGTGTATTAGGTTGAGGAATGCAATGGCTGATTGTCATGGATGTAATCAACAATTTGCCTGCTGATTTGGCTTCTAAACTGATATACCTGGTGTTTATGGTTTGATAAAATCTGAGAGAAGCTACTAGTGTGTTTGGTGTTATAACAACCCCGACCCTTAATTAACGTTAATTCATGCTTAAGTGTGCCTAACAAGTGATTAAGAAGAAATCATGAGTTAATGACATGTGTATTGCATTATTAATGTGTTTCTATTTGTTTAGCATAGAAAGATCTGTTTATGTTTTAGTTTCGATTTGCTAATTGAAGGCCTTGTCGGCATCCAATACAGAGATTGACTTGATTTATATGCTAATTAGGATTTATAGAATTTTATGGTAAGTTTAATTAAAATTCAGACCGAAATGATTAAATTAGATTAAATTAATGCCATTTGATTAATTTTGATCAATTACTACCTATAGGGCCATTTTGACCCCACTAAGTTACCTTTTCATTTCATTCTTCATCAACTTGATGCTCAACGTGAGAATGAGAGAGAATTAAGGGATTTGGGTCCTAGGTTCAAGAATTGAATTCACAAGGAGAAAATTTGTAACGACCCGGAACCGTGTGATACAATTATCAGTAATTAATTAAGCTTGAGTGTGATTTAATTGAAGACTATCTGTTTACTTTTGGAAAAATATCTGGTGAAATGACATCTTCGGGACTGAAAATAATGACCAGAATGAGTTCAGGAAATGAAATTAAAAATACCTATGCGATACCGGGAATATTTAGAACGATCTGAAATGGTAAATTTAAGACTGAAAATTATCTGATTCGTTAGGCCTTGTTTGGTACCCGTTTTTGGCTCAAAATGGATTATGTGTTATATATGGCTTATAAGATAAGGATGGATGGATCACTTTTTGACTCATTAGACCAAATCAAGAAGAGAAAATCTGAGAGAGAGAGAGAAGAGGAGTTCGGGAAAGAGAAGAGAAAAGGGAGGCCAAGAAGGAAATTAAGGGAAATCAAGAGATTAAGGTAAGAATTTCTTCCTATTTCCTTTAATTAAGGTTGGTTCATCAATGATTTCATGGTAAACAAGAGTCTTGAAGAGGAAATTATGTTTAATTTGAGCATCCATGGCTTTACATATGTTGATTTATGTTTCTTTGGCTCATTTGAGGGAAATCTCCATGAATATAGAGATATGAAGTTGCATGTATAGATTTATGGGTTTTCATCTTAAATCAAGGGTTTGATCTTCTATATGATGTAATTGAGGTTTGATTAAAGTTGTAATAGTTAATTCAAGTTGTTGTTCAAGGTTTGAGACTTGGATTTCATGTATTTGGGAATGATTTTGTAAGAAGAAATGGAAGATTGAAAGAGGAAGAAACGGCCAATTCGGACTTTTGCCTTTGTCGCTCGGCGGAGATAGGCCCGCCGGCGAATTCAAATTTCTCTCGGCGGTTTTGACGGATTTGTACTATCGCTCGGCGGACATGGGGCGCTCGAAATGAAGGTTTATTTTCGTGAAAATTACGGAAGTTGCTCTGCATGATTTTTAGCATGTTAATTGTGTTTTTAGCATATTATGAACATGAAATGAGTATGAAAGAATGTAATAAGGAATGAAAGGAAGTAAGGAATGAATGGAATGCATGAAAGCGAATATGAAAGGAATGAACATGAGAAGAATGTAAAGAAAAGAATGAAGTGCATGAATTACATGATTTATGATATGTATATTGAAGAAATGTTTTATAATGTCAATTGCGTGTCGAACTTCAAGACCGTACAATCGGTATTGGAAACCCACGTGAGTAACATCACGTAAAAGATATGTTTACATGAAAGTATGTTCAAAAGTGATTATTATGTTATGATTTTGAAATGATAAATGTTTTACGTGAGCGAATGTTCTATTTGCGAATCTATTATGGCATCCACGGTAAAGGTTACGAGATCTCGGTATGTGTTTAACCGTGTCCGGACCGTTACTCTAGTCGTTAGTCGACACATGTTATGAAAAGGTTATGAAAAGATTATGAAAAGGTTCTGTGGAATATGCCATTAATGACTGATGACTGATTATTTTATGTATATATGAGATGTTGGAGTTCGTTCACTAACCCTTTTACTGTTATGTTACTTGCTGAGCTCTAGCTCATTGTGTGTATTTATGTATTATAGGTGAACAGCCGGGGAGTCAAGCCGAGGCGGAGTTCTAGCTGAGCCGCCGTTTTGAAGCCTACCTAGTCTAGAGTGCCTCAGAGTTGGGGCCAGGCCTGGAAGGCCGTTTTGAGAGTTTTGGTTTGTTTCTTTTATTGTATAATTATAACTGAATGATATGTGTTGTACAAGATTATTGTTGCGAGCATGTTATGTAAAGATTGTGGGTATTTAACTCATCTTTTTGGCATGTGAATGTATGTGCATATTTATGCACAGCTCTTGGACTATTAGTTTCTTTATTTAAACCATGAGCCCCTTTAATTTATGTTTAGTACAGGAAGGCCTGTGGTAATCCAAAGGTTACTGGCCGGTCTCGTCACCGAACTTCTAGGGGCGGGTTCGGGGCGTGACAGAGTGGTATCAGAGCGCACGAGTCATTTACCCACACACGTGTCCATATGAGCTGTTAGGCGCATTAGAAAAGATATAGAGTATGGCATACATACATGTGCATGTGTGTGTGTGTTTATGAGAACAGGAAATGAGAACAGTGAATGATGAGATAACAGAAGAACCAGTATATTGAGAATGAAATGATTTATATGTTATGGGTTCTATAGACCAATGGAGAATACTGAAGCGAAGAATGGAAGTGAGACTGAATCAGCTAATGCCAGAATAGATCGGTTAGAACGAAAGGTGGAAGCTTTAACTGAGCTGGTAGAACAATATGTTGATGTTAAGAAACAGAAAGTGGAACTGGTTGGTGAATCAATGACGTCTGTGAATGAGAATCAAGTTGAACATTGACGAGAATACGAAAAGGGAAGTGTGGGTAAACCTACTTGTCGAAATGTGGAAAGCATCATTGGGGTATTTGTCGCCGTGGAACCGAGTTTGTTTCAAATGCGGACAGAAGGACATAAAGCTAAAAGCTTGCCCATACGTTTACTCAAGAAATGTGAGATCTGTTACTAGTGGACGTAAAAGTGAAAGCAGAATAGTGGACAAACAACTACGGTATGAATTTCTTATATATGTTATGTTAGTGATGATACCTATGCAATGGAGAAATATTGAATATCTGTTTGTGACGGAATAAATCTATGCAAATTATGTGACACTAATTGAATATGAATGACATGAACTAAATTGGCTATGACCATGACGGAATAAATGACTTGTGCTATTACCTATGCTATCCTTTGCTATTAATTGTCTAAGGACTTTTAACTTGAACATGAAATGGGAACACTAGACCATGGGTTATTATGCTTGATAATTTGAACTATGATTTCTGAAACCGAATGTATCCTAGACTTCTGACTTGAACCGATTTGAACGATTTAGTGGGCATATATAAATGACTTCTACGGTATTTGATTTATTGTGAAAGACCTGACAAATTGGGACTATGGACTATTCAGATACGTATGAATGCTATTACCACATGGAATTGTGACTATTCCCTTTGCTATGGATTATTATCTTCTGTTATTACCTTTGCATTGAACCCTGTGGAATTTGTTAGTTGACCTCAGCACGTGTGAATATGTATCTTATATGTCGGGTTATTATGAGATTGCTACATAGACTAATTGAGTAACTGAATAGAACTGCTGAATTATTCTTTCTACATGATGACAACTTCATGTGAACTACTGCGTGATGACGGAATGATTGGTACCATAAGACTGAGATTTCTGATTGAACTTCTGCTAAGATGAGAAAAGTTTGGAGGACCAAACTTCTTAAGTTGGGGAGAATGTAACGACCCGGAACCGTGTGATACAATTATCAGTAATTAATTAAGCTTGAGTGTGATTTAATTGAAGACTATCTGTTTACTTTTGGAAAAATATCTGGTGAAATGACATCTTCGGGACTGAAAATAATGACCAGAATGAGTTCAGGAAATGAAATTAAAAATACCTATGCGATACCGGGAATATTTAGAACGATCTAAAATGGTAAATTTAAGACTGAAAATTATCTGATTCGTTAGGCCTTGTTTGGTACCCGTTTTTGGCTCAAAATGGATTATGTGTTATATATGGCTTATAAGATAAGGATGGATGGATCACTTTTTGACTCATTAGACCAAATCAAGAAGAGAAAATCTGGAGAGAGAGAGAGAAGGGAGTTAGGAAAGAAAGAAAAGGGAGGCCAAGAAGGAAATTAAGGGAAATCAAGAGATTAAGGTAAGAATTTCTTCCTATTTCCTTTAATTAAGGTTGGTTCATCAATGATTTCATGGTAAACAAGAGTCTTGAAGAGGAAATTATGTTTAATTTGAGCATCCATGGCTTTACATATGTTGATTTATGTTTCTTTGGCTCATTTGAGGGAAATCTCCATGAATATAGAGATATGAAGTTGCATGTATAGATTTATGGGTTTTCATCTTAAATCAAGGGTTTGATCTTCTATATGATGTAATTGAGGTTTGATTAAAGTTGTAATAGTTAATTCAAGTTGTTGTTCAAGGTTTGAGACTTGGATTTCATGTATTTGGGAATGATTTTGTAAGAAGAAATGGAAGATTGAAAGAGGGAAGAAATTCGGACTTTTAGATTTGTCGCTCGGCGGAGATAGGCCCTCAAAAGCCTCTCGGCGGTTTGACGGATTTGTACTATACGCTCGAGCGGACATGGGGGCGCTCGAGCGGGAAGGTTTATTTTCAGGAAAATTCTGGAAGTTGCTCTGCATGATTTTTAGCATGTTAATTGTGTTTTTTTAGCATATTATGAACATGAAATGAGTATGAAAGAATGTAATAAGGAATGAAAGGAAGTAAAGAATGAATGGAATGCATGAAACGAATATGAAAGGAATGAACATGAGAAGAATGTAAAGAAAAGAATGAAGTGCATGAATTACATGATTTATGATATGTATATTGAAGAAATGTTTTATAATGTCAATTGCGGGTCGAACTTCAAGACCGTACAATCGGTATTGAAACCCACGTGAGTAACATCACCGTAAAAGATATGTTTACATGAAAGTATGTTCAAAAGTGATTATTATGTTATGATTTTGAAATGATAAATGTTTTCGTGAGCGAATGTTCTATTTTGAATCTATTATGGCATCCACGGTAAAGGTTACGAGATCTCGGTATGTGTTTAACCGGTGTCGGGACCGGTTACTCTAGTCGTTAGTCGACACATGTTATGAAAAGGTTATGAAAAGATTATGAAAAGGTTCTGGAATATGCCATTAATGACTGATGGTGATTATTTTATGTATATATGAGATGTTGGAGTTCGTTCACTAACCCTTTTCTTGTTATGTTACTTCGAGCTCTAGCTCATTGTGTGTATTTATGTATTATAGGTGAACAGCCGGGGAGTCAAGCCGAGGCGGAGTTCTAGCTGAGCCGCCGTTTTGAAGCCTACCTAGTCTAGAGTGCCTCAGAGTTGGGGCCAGGCCTGGAAGGCCGTTTTGAGAGTTTTGGTTTGTTTCTTTTATTGTATAATTATAACTGAATGATATGTGTTGTACAAGATTATTGTTGCGAGCATGTTATGTAAAGATTGTGGGTATTTAACTCATCTTTTTGGCATGTGAATGTATGTGCATATTTATGCACAGCTCTTGGACTATTAGTTTCTTTATTTCGCTTCCGCGAGCCCCTTTAATTTATGTTTAGTACAGGAAGGCCTGTGGTAATCCAAAGGTTACTTGCCGGTCTCGTCACCGAACTTCTAGGGGCGGGTTCGGGGCGTGACAAAATTGCTAGGAGAAAAAGAAGAAAGCTTGAAGATTTGTTCATCTAGTTCAAGATTCTAGCGCCTAAAGCCCAATTGAACATCTAAGGTCACGCGCCTCGAGATAAGTGAATTGCTCACTTTGTCATCTAATTGGAGCTACCAATTATCTGTGAGTAATAACTCTGTAAAGTTATGTTTAACTATGATTACTTTCTGATGATATGAGATGACAAGTTTCCGAAATGCTATGTTTTGTGTGAATGAATGATTGTCCAATTTTCTTTGAAATGAAATTGTGGTATCCTTAGCAGATGCCCTCGCCTAGGGGACATAATACTGTGGCTTATGGTCATGAGGCCCTAGCCCGGAGGAAAGAATACCGTAGCCCAGGCCCTCGTCCAGGGGAAACAATACCGTGCCCAGACCCTCGCCCGGGGAAAAGAATATCGTGGCCCAAGCCCTCGCCCAGGGGAAACAATATTGTGGCACAGGCCCTCGCCCGGGGGAAATAATACCGTGGCCCATGTATGAGATATCTTACCCGGTACCGGAGGTTCCTTTATGGAACTTGATATGCTTGACCAAAGAGACATGTTTAAGCTAATAGATGTACCACACATGACTGAACAAGGATAAGACTATGATTCTATTTCAATATCTGATTATGATCCTGAAATGTTGTGAGACAAGTTATGGACATCATTCATTAAAGTCTTTACTTTGTTATTATTCATTGGGCTGTCGCTCACTGTTTATATTATATATGTAGGTGAACAGGCACGTGACCAGCCGCAGAATTGACGGCCTAAGTTTCAGTTTTGTCAGCCAACCATTGTGCCTCCCAAGGAGGTTCCGATTGAAGTCAAATTTCATGGCTGTTTTTGTAAACATGATAGGCTATGTTTATACTATGTTGTGTTGGTCAGAAAGTCTGATATTGTAAGTTGGGAAATGATGTGTAAAGTTTGTAACACTGTTATGAAGTTTTAAGTTATCTGTTTCATGTATGTCCGCATAGCTCTATGGACTATGTATGTCTTGATTATTTGCTTCCACAGCCCCTGTTTTATACTATTATGCCAAGAGGCCTTTGGTAATCCAAGAATTATTGACCGGTTACGATGCTAAACCCATAGGGGCAGGTTTGGGTCGTGACAGGTGTGTATCTGATAGATCTGCTATCTGTCAACATAAGTTTTCTCTAATGTTTTGGTATTTTGGTTGCTATCTGTTGCTATTTGCTGTCTTTGATATTTGTTGTATTTTGTTGCTATCTGTTATCTTTGTCTATCTATTGCAGTTTTGTAAGCTCTGTTGTAGTTTGTATCTGTTGGTCTCTCACCAACAAGTGCTTGGATTGATGCTGCAATGTGATTGTGCGAGTCGCTTAGTACCAATGTAGTTGGGATTGGATTGTCTCGTTATGATGACTTTTGCATCATTTCCCCCCATTTGTTGATTTTTTTTCCTTACGTGTAAGGTTCTCTATCATCAAGAAAGTTTTCTTCGTTGTTGATAAAAAATAAATAAATAAATAACAATTTTTGCACATCAAGTAGAGTAATTTTTTATTTTTATTTCCTAATTATACATTTGTCATAAAATCTAAAATGCATTTATTACAAAATTAATAAATATTTCATATTTCATACATCAATCTTTACCAATCACGTATAGTAAATTTTTTAAATTTTCTTTCAAAATTATATATATGTATCTGTCCATATATATATTTGTATTATATATTAAACAAAAGAGATTTTTCACGAACAACCTTGTAAAAAACTACTACACTTCTAGTTAAATTTGTGAATTTTTAATTAAAAAATAATTTAAAAAACACTGCTGACTAACCCATTAAACCAATAATTATAAAAATAGTAATGATTTCAAATTTATGTTTTTCTAGAAAGAAGATAAAATAATCTCTTTCCTGATTAAATCTGTTGTCTCTCATAAAATCCAAAAGGAAAAATTAAAAGCTATCCAAAATACTAATTATAAATTTTCAAATATTGATTTATCTACCACATTTAATTTAAAATCTATATATAAACAAAAATGTTGTTAAGTATTTGATTTTTAAAGTGTCAATGTAATTTTTTTCAATTTTAAAAATACAAAAATACACATGTCATGAAATTATTGGACATTTAATCAATATGATAATATATTGGACATTTATTTAATCTTACCTCCTTTAAAACATTGTTAATTAGATCAATATGGTAGTATTATAATAAGAGATTTATTTATAAATCCCATTTAGAGGACATATAATCCAATAAGGAGGTGTTTGTTTGGTAGGATTCACTCATGGGATAGGACTCCATATTCGGATTATAGAATAGTCTATTATTTGGTGTAGAAATTTTAAACTTATTGGATTATTCTATCATAATGAGGGTATGGGACACAAAACGCAAGATAACTATTTCCATGGAATTAGATAGTAAAAAGACATTTTGACCCTCTACTATTTAACATCTTTTTCCTCATTATTTTTCACATAATTCTGGGCATGCGGCTCACCTGTGGCTAAGGAAGCAAAACAACTCTATTATGCATTTCTCTGGTCTTGTTATATAATTCTGTTGTTCTATTCCTTAAAAAAAAAAAAAGAGGATTAAGTTGTTGTATTTCTAGGATGGTGTTCCTACATTTGTGTATGTGTTCCAAGAATTGTGTTGTGCTATTTTAAAATAGTGGAAGTTAGTGTTATTGGGTTTGTTTTGACCTAATATTAAGGAGCTAAAAAAATTTCAAATTTGGTGCATTCATGGTATTAATTATACTTAGTAAAGTAAAATAAAATTTAAAAATCTCAATTAAAAATTAAAATAAATTTATGTAATTTTTATTGATGTTCTATTTATTTAATTTTTTAAAAGTTCTAGTCAAAAAATAAAATAAAATAAAATTTACAATTCAAATTTAGTATTCTTATTATTTAGTAAACAATTCAAAAGGACAAAATAGTTTTTTGAGTATTTATCATTCTTCTCAATATCTCAAACAAATATAAGATTAAAAAGAATAGTCATTTCCTGATATCTAATCTCATTTTTTTTTTTTGATCGGCAAAAAAAAAAAAAAAATATTACATCAGAAAAGGAAACAGACGGATGCAAAAGTAACGTAGCGAACATACCAACCCCAACTAGGTTGACACCAATATGACCGCCCAATCCCTTGCAAGCACACCATCACAGTTGGTGAGCAACCAACTAGAAGAAAAACAAAACAAAAAGCAACAGACAACACAAAAAGCAGCACAGCAAAAGGTTACCAACAGCTAACATCTAGCAAAAGCCTCTGATTGCAAAGTCTCCACTACTTGAACATCACCTAATAGAGAATTCTAATCTCATGACTAAACAAATATAAGATATACATCCTTTTCAATCAAATAATCAAGGTACTATCTCATACTATTTAAAAAAAAAAAAAAAAACACTAATCTTTGCACATCAAGTAGAGTAAATTTTTTTTTTTTTTATTTCCTAATTGTAAATTTGTTGGAAAATATTAAATGCATTTATTACAAAATTAATAAATATTCAATATTTCATGCATTAATCTTTACCCATCAAGTATAGTAATTTTTTTAAAAATTTTCTTCCAAAACTATATCTATATCTATCCATCTATATAATTGTAATCTATATCTATCTATATACTTACTATATATTAAGCAAAAAGAAGTTTTTAACCCCAATGCCTGTGGGAGCTCCAATCTCTTAATCCTAATTTTCTAATTTTTTGATTTAAAAAAAAAAACCTCAACATTTATCAACTTCTCCCAACCCAACCTCAGCATTTATTGACTTCTCCTAACCCACAATCCCTTTTGACTTCTCTCATAATTATTGTAAAACCCTTTTCAATTTCTTCCATACACTATGGTTACACACAAAAATAAAAAAAAAAAAGATAAGAATTTATCTATAGATTTCAAAACGATATAACATCTAAATTTGAATTATGATTTAATAATATAATTATGTATTTTTTTATGTATATCTACCAAAATTTTAAATCACTTAACGGGACAAATTAATAACTTACCTAAATAATAATAATTAAAAACAAATGGAAACCACAGATAAATTAAATTAAAAAAAATAGATACCCACAACTCCATCTTAAATAAATTGGAAAAAAAAAATACTCAAATAGAAACCACACAAAAACAAAAATAAAAATAAAAAGATATATCTACCTATCTATCAATCTATCTATACTATATATTAAGCAAAATGAGGTTTTTAACCCCAAGGCCTGTGGGAGCTTCAATATTCCAATCTGAATTTTCTAAATTTTTTATTTAAAAAAAAAAAACTCAGCATTTATTGATTTGGTCAAAATCCCTTAATCAGCATTTAAATTCTCCTCATACAAATAATTATGGATACAATCTGTGTATAATTACTATAGTACCCTTTTCAATTTCTTTCATACACTATGATTAGTGATGAGATTGTTAAATTATTTTTATAAAAAATCTTAAAAAACGTAATTTATATATTAAAAAAAATCTAAAACAAATATAAATATCTATAATTATTCCGTGCATAGCACGGGTGATAAGCTAGTACTATATATTAAGCAAAAGGGGGTTTTAACCCCAAGTCTTGTGGGAGCTCCAATCTCCCAATCTAAATTTCTTGATTCTTTTATTTAAAAAAAAAAAAATCTTATCATTTATTAACTTCTCCCACCTCCCAAGTCTTGCCCTCATAATAACACTTTAATATATTAAAAACAAGCATAAAAAAAATTTCTTTGAAATCCAACACATGAATTCCTTGAAAAGTCCCAATATATATGATTATTATCTCTCATAATAACACTTTAATACATTAAGAACAAGTATAAAAAAAATTTCTTGAAAAATCCAACATATATGATTATTATCAAAATATTAAACTTTAATATAATATAATAATTTTTTTTTAATTTTTTGAAAAGTCCAACACATATGATTATTATCAAAATATTAAATTGTAATATAATATAAAAAAGGGAAAAAAAAGAATACATTTAAAAAAAAAAAAGAAGAAGAAAGAAAACATTTAAAAATCACAATTCTTAATGCATTAAGAACAAGCATAAAAAAATTCTTTGAAATCCAACATATATGAATTTCTTGAAAAGTCTCAACACATATGATTATTATCCCTCATAATAACATTTTAATGTATTGAGAACAAGTATAAAAAAATTTCTTAAAAAGTCCAATACATATGATTATTATCAAAATATTAAACTTTAATATAATATAATATATATATATTTTTTAATTTTGTGAAAAGTCCAACACATATTATTATTATCAAAATATTAAATTTTAACATAATATAAAAAAGGGAAAAAATAAGACATTTAAAAAGAAAGAAAGAAAATATTTAAAAATCACAATTCACATATATAGATAATTATAAACACAATCCGTGCATAGCACAGATAATATGCTAGTATATAATAAACAAAAAAGACTTTTTGTAAAAAGCCTTATGAAAACTACAACCACTATAACAAAACTAACTATTTATGGCATCATGTTTACGGTATGCATTAAATACAACAAAACTAATTATTTACGACATTATGTTTACGGCGTGCATTAAATGCATGTCATAGTTAGTATACGACATTTTTTTTTACAAGTCGTTAATATTTTGTCAATAACAACAAACATGTCATGTAAGTCGTTAATTCATATATTTATGGCATGTAAAAGTATGCTGTAAAAAATGTATGTTCTTACGACTTATAAAAATATGTCGTAAAACATTTGTACTTAAGACGACATGCATTTCATGTTGTAAAATATTATAACTTTACACGACATGCTAATGAATGTCATGAAAACTTGTACAAAAAAAATAAATAAATAAATACAATCTGATTTTTTTATGGCATGTAAAAGTATGCCGTAAAAAATATATATTTTCACAGAATACAAAAATATGTTATAAAATATTTACACTTAGAACAACATACATTTCATGTCGTAAAATATTAAATTTTATATGTTTTTGAATTTAGTGATATTTTTAGAAAATTAAAAATATTTTTCCTTCTAAAGTATATGTAAATTATTTGAATTTAAAAAGTAAAACAAATATATATATATATATATATATTTAAAAACTTACGCCACACTCACTTTCATTCTACATCCATACTTGTTTTTGTCTCAAACTGTCTCATTCTCTAGAGAAATTATATTTTAATTATAAATAATAATAAAAAATTTCTAGACGCGCTTAAATATTTATAAATTTCTAATAGATATGACAATTTTTTATTTTTTTTCCAACAAACTAGATATTCTAGTTATAATCTAGATATTTTTAATACAAAAATAATTTATAAACTTATATTTAAATCTTTTTTTCTAAAATTTTCTACTCCAAATTTTATTTATTTATTAATATTTTTAAAATTTCACATTCTTTGCATCTCAATTTTATTTATTTATTAATATTGTCATTTTTTTAAACAGATTTATTAGCAATCTGATAAATAACAGTTTTTTTTTTGAACAGGATCCTTTAGCTCACACTTTCATTTTCTTTTTGTGTATACGTCTTTCTGTCTCTCTCTCTCTCTCTCTCTCTTTCTCTCTCTTCTCCTGCTGTCTCCTTTTTCTCCATCGACATCTCACACAAACACACGAGCACCACCAGAGACAACCACCAGCTTGATTGATTCCGAGCTTGGCATTTGAGTCTAATTCCGAGCCTTGGATTAATTCGGTGAGAGCCTTGGATTGCATCCCTTATTCGATTAATTCAGTTTCTCCTCTCTCATCTCTCTTTGATTTTGATTTGATTTCTAGAGTTTTGATTTTGATTTCTAGGGTTTTTATTTTGATTTGATTTCTAGAATTTAGATTTTGATTTCTAGGGTTTTGATTTTGATTTGATTTCTATTCAATTAACCTAAATTTTTCTCCCTTGCAGTTTCATTTCAACTTTATGATCTCAAGCAGCAAGGATTCATAGAGAGACAGGAGCTAATGAGGTATTTTGAATTGTGTTGTGTTTATGGCTCTTCAATGAAAATTTCTATTGATTTGGTTATGTAACATGTTTTGATGGTTTGAATGTCACTGTTCTTACAGAAATTGTTTCCAATTGCTAGTTGAATTTTGCTTTGTTCTGAATTTTGATGGAGATATTAGTTGCTTAGTTAGTATTATTAAATTTAACTACTATGCTTGACAACTGATTCACTGTATGCTGTATTACTTGTACGACTATGTAATATCGAAGTTCACACTATTTCATGGGTTTTAAGAATCCTATGAGCCCTTGCCTGTGCTTGAAGATCAACCTGATAGGACCCCACAGAAAATATATACATATATTTAGAATCAATAAGTTATAGTTTGAATGCAATTGACAATTAAGCAGTCTAGACTTGGTGCTCATCTTCATCATTGGTAAGTTGGATCTCTCAAAGTAAACAGGAAGTAGGCAAAACCTATGACTAAACCAGTGGTGGCGGTGAAAAATGCAATTGGCTCCATAACATCCCATGAGAATTCCCAGAATATAAGACAAAAGAAGAGCCGGACCTGCATGATAGCCAACCCTAGCCCTGACCAGAGGATGCGTCGGACCTACTTATGTGCCCGCATGTCGATTTCTTCCTTCTTCTCCTGGAGCTTCTTTAGCTCATCCCTCCTGGGTTCATCTTCAGGTGTCAGGGCAAGGGGCACTGCTCTTCTAACCAAATCCACCACCTGAATACACGGAAGTAATGGAACAACAAAAATCAATTTAAGTAATAATATCAAATATGTAAGGCTTCTAAACAAAAAGGACCGTGGCTGTAAGAATTGTGTGATTCATGATTAGATTCATACGTTTTGATACGAGTTTCAACCAAAAAGATGTTTCACCCCTCTAATTATATTAATGAGCATAATTATATATACATGTATATATAATTTAGTTATATTGATATTTATTTTACGTTAAACATTGTGTGTATTTTTATATGTATATATACATGTATGAGAATATATTATTTTTTCATAAATTATATTACATGATATTAAATAGAGTGCTCTTATGATTCATGATTCACTATTGTAGTATAACGATTCACGGTTCGGTTCGCTATTTGACAGTAATGGAAATGACAGATAGATTGGGAGAAAAAAAACTGTTGAGACTCACTAAAATGAAAATTCATATTGTGTCAACAACTCAAGCCAATTTATCCCAGTTGGATAGCCGATACAAATCTAATCAACAGATCTACGGCATTCAAGTAGGCTAAATAGAGAAAGAAACACACCATCCACGGGTCAAATGTTTCATTTCAACAGTCTAAGAGGTACACTTGAAGAAATAAAAATCACCATATGGAGAGAATAATCATAGAAATAATAAACCTCTAAGAAGGAAGGTTAAACTAAGAAGAAAAAGAAGAAAAAGAAATGGCAATCATAATTATGTCTAGTTGGACATGCACACATTATGTATTGAGTGTACCTCATAACTTTGCATAAAACTCTCATTTTATGTCTAAAATACTCTACATTAGTTTATAAACACAATTTTACTCTAAATAAATAAAGTACTTAAGAAATATGAAATCAAGCCATATTTGGGTATCCTCTTGGACATGACAATCCAGGTATCTATATATGATATACCACACAAGAACTTGGCACCTTTTGAATTGTAACACAATTTAAATTGAGGCTATACCAGTGACTGGTTGCTGGAGATAGTCAAACTTGGGTTTTAATCACTTGATTTGCAAGATATCACCTATTGCTTGGTGCAATGGCAAAAAGTTTGGGCTGTCAAGTGTAGTACACAGGTTCAAGTCTAAGAGTAACTACTTCGTCCAATTAAAGGTAAACGTTAGGGACACTAAGTAACATAGATAATTGCATCAATACAAATTTCACTGTGCACATAGCAATAGCAACAGCAACAGTCACTATGTCTACCAAATCATTTCTGATTATATAGTTCTTCATGATCAAATGCACAATCTATGAAATTGAAAACTAAACTTTGAGAAAGTACTCATTTAATCTGTCATGACCTTATCTTGACTCTTTCATAATATATTCAAAAATATGAAAAAAAAAAAAAAAAAAAAAAAAATTGCTTACTAAAAACAAAAAAATACAAAAAACAAAAAAACTCAATATTCAGAAAATTGAATTCAGAAAATTAAAATCAAACACACTGATTAAAATTTTAAATTTTGAATTTAAGAAGGAAAATAAAAGGGGAAAAAATTATTTATATGTATTCATTCCTTTTATGATTAAAAAAGATCTTTAAAATTTAATGCTTACATAATTTAGTACCTTGTTTTAAGGGAAAAATATCTGTTAGTGTTGTCTTCAAACCTTAATTACAAAATCAAGAAAAATATTATGATTTTGCATATTAATATTTATAAAGAATATCATTCACTTGAAAAAACTTTTTTACTCATACATTGAGAAGAAGTAATTTCTCCTCGTTTTAATCCCCTCTACCAACGATATGAGTGTCTAAAATGGGTGTAAAGGTGGTGTGTGCTTATCTTTATTCAGATTAGATTGATTGGGCTTTTCTAGATTCACGTTTTCTATTATTTTTATTGCTATTGGCTGTGAACTTGTAATGGCTAGCATATTGTAAAATTAAAAAGGAAAAAAAATAAAAAATAAAAAAATCATTTTTGAATTCATTCTAGATTGTTCTTGTAACCAAGCACTTTCATTTATGTTTTGAAGAAATGGATGTGCAATTTCGTTGGCTTTGATTGAGGGATCCGACTTTGGCCAAACATCTTTGCTGAAAAAAGAAAAAACAAAAGAAATGGTGAGTCATTACATAGATGAAGATGTGATGGCTGAGATTCTTGTAAAATTACCAGTCAAATCTTTGTTGCGATTTAAGTGCGTCTCCAAATCTTGGTCCTCTCTCATTACAAATCCCAGTTTCATAGCCAAGCATCTCACTAACAGTAACAAGAAGGAAAATGGTTGCCTCTTCGTTCATAGGACTGAACCCAAAGATGCAAATAACTTTCCCAGAAAATATACCTTTGCTGTGTGTTGTGACAAATCCCTTACAGTTCCAGTATTTGAATATCTTGGTCTAAAGTTGAATGCAAAAGTGCATGTTATGGGTCCTTGTAACGGGATTTTTGGTCTCTTAACCAATTGGGATTCTGTAGCTCTGTGGAACCCAGCGAACAGAGAATCCAGAGCTCTTCCGACACAAACATTCCCCAACTCCATTCCTCCAAGAATGGAACTCGAGAGAAGTGCTTTTGGGTTCGGGATGGATCCTTTCACTGGTGATTATAAAGTGGTTTCAGTTAGGACGTACCGCTGGGGTTCCGGCCTTGATGATGATATTCATCCATCAAATTACCCTAAACACATTGCTATATATTCATTGCGTGATGATTCTTGGAGAGATTTCAAGGGTTTTTTTCCAGAATGTAGTGTTTCTCCCATTCGCAAGTTCTACACTTATATGGATGGAGTTTACTACTGGAGTGCATCTGACAAAAATGGTGCTACGAAACTCTCATTTCATATGGGCTACGAGGTGTTTCAAAACATATTGGAGCAAAATGAACCGAACACAAAAGCACTTCTTGGAACTAATTTTGTCGGACATTATTTTGGAGTCTACAATGGCTCTCTTGCTTGGATACAATGTTATCCAACACATTACGTGGCACCAAATGTTTTCAACATTTGGGTATTGAAAGAAGAACGTTGGACAAGAGAATTAATAGCTGGACCTTTTGCAGGAGCAATTCCGCTTGGCTTTTGGAAGAAAGGTCAGCTCCTCATCCAAGTTGGGGACGGGCATTTGTACTTGGTAGACCCTATTACCCTTGAGATGAAGGATCTTCAAACTGTGGCTTCTCAGGCTATTGTTTACCATGAGAGCCTGGTTTCTGTTCAGAGAAGAGAGGAAGAATTGGATCATTCATATATTACACTACGTCTTAATTTCGATTCTTTCTACTGAGATGTATTTGGATTTTCAAATTAGGATGTATTTGAATTTTAAAACTACTCATTTGAGAACTCTCTTTTTGAATAATTTCTTTTGTTTTCAACATCAAGCATGTTTCAGTTTTGATAATTTTGGTTTCACTAAAATTTTCTTTTTATATCAATTTAGGTTTGCTTGCTTGAATCAAAATATAGTTGAATTATGAAAAAAAAAATTATAACCAAACATCACAACACTATAATAAATCAAATCAAAGACTACAAACATATTAAACCAAAGGTATATATGTTACACACTACAAACAATTTTCCTTTAAAATGTTTAAATTTAAGGGTTTATTTTTTTATTTCTTTAGATAGGGTAAATTTAAGTTACTATAAAACAAATATATATATATATATATTTTTTCTTTATCAGAATTTAAATTAATAATGTTTTAAAATGAATGCGTCCAACTGATCTCGAACTCATCGTTCTACACTATTTAAAGATAAATGAGTTTAAAATCAATCCAATTATATTTATTTTAAATTTTAAAAAAGGGGAATAATACCTTAGTGGAAGGCAGAATCAGAATTAGGGAGATGACACTCAAATATTTTAAATAGCCATCATTTGGAATATGGGTTAACTTTTTAATTTTTTGATTTTTTTAAATTGGAGTTAAAAAATCTCGTTTGAAATAAGGTTTTAGGTTTTTGGTTTTTGGTTTTTATGGCTTTTGTGAGAAAAAAAATAAAATGATTATGATTTGGATGTAACATTTTGTTTTATTAGGCTAAAAATTCTATTTTGTCTTATTGTAACTAAAATAGCCCCAACACAACCCAAACCTAAACCTTCATGCCAAATATAGCCTTAGTAGTAAAAGTAGAAAAGGTCTAGGGAATTAATTTTTATTTTATTTATTTATTTATTTATTTTTTCGAGTTAAGGTACCTCACGCTTTTAATTATATTGGAGTCTTGTTTGGGAAGTATGCTATTTTTGTTCGCTATTTGATTTTTTAAAATTATTTTAGCCTAAATAATTTTGTTTGAAAAGATAGTTGATTTTTTTTTAATAGTTGATTTAATAGTTATGAGAGAAAAAATAAAATGATTACGGATTGGATGTGACATTTTGTCTTATTCACTATTTTAACATATTTTGTCTTTTAGTGAGCTATTTTAGGGGTAATTTTATATCCAATTACTCTCGCCACACACACTTAGGCCCCGTTTGGGAACAGGCTAATTTAGTAACTTTTTGGTTATTTGGCTAAAATATGAGCTAAAAAAAACTAGTATGTTTGGGATGACTTTTTGACTTTTTATGAAAAGATGTGCAAAAAGTAGAGAGAAAAGAGAATCTTTGACTTTTTGGTATGGGTTGTTGGCTTTTTGACTAATTCAGTAACTTTTTGACTTTTTGGCTAAAAGGGGGATTCCCAAACGAGGCCTTAATGAACACATCCTCAATACAAATATTATAAAAATATAAATTCTCAGTACGTATCTCTATATTCCAACATTACCTTCATTTTCATTTTTAAAACCTCAAGGCTATGTTTGGTTTTGATTTTTGAATCATTTTTTTTTTTTTTGAAATTTCTCTGAGAAAAAAAAATTTAATTTGATAAAAATAAATACCAAAAAATATTTTTAATTTTTTTTTGCCCCTAAAAAGATAAAATCATATTAAAATAAGAAGTTTTATTTATTTTTTTAAAACATATTCTAAAATTAAACTAAACAGAGCTTAATTTTTATTTTTTTTTTTCCATTCTTCTACTTCTCCTTTACTGTTGTTGCCGCCAGTCAACCTTTAGTGATTTGCGGTGGTAGATTTGTGAGTGTATGGTTCATGACGGAAAATGATCACAGGCGGAGAGGGAAAAGAAGTGATGGGAGAGGATGGCGGATGAGAGGGGTGGCACTGGCGATAGAGGATGATTGTAGTGTTTTAGAATTAGGGTTCGGATAGAAGAATAAGAGGGTATTATGATATTTTTATTCTAGGATAAAATTATATTAATGAAAATTTTCATTAAATGTGTGAATTGCGAAGAATTAGTATGTGAAAATAGAATTACTCCTATTTTAGGCCAACTCTCTTCTCAAAAAAAAAAATACCGACTTTACCTTTTAATGATACGTATTTAGTCTCTCACTTCTTCTCTTTTAGATGTCCTTCTCTCTTTTTTTTTTTTTTTTTCTCCATTGAAGAAATTCGAAGACAACAATGCACCTCTAAAGTACTAGTGCATAACCCTAATGACCGATGTCACAGGCATCATCGGTAACAGCTTCACTGAGATTCTTTCTCTCTCCAACACCCCCAGTGGCCCTTGGAAAGTCTACGGCATCTCTCACTGCCCTCGTCCGCCGTGGAACACCGACCACCCCCATCAAATACATCTAGTGTGATATCTCCAACTCCGACGACACCCAAACCAAGCTCTTAACCCTCAATGACGTCACTTACCTTTTCTACGTCACTTGGACCAATCGATCTTCTAAGAATTATAAAGCCAATGGATCTATGTTTCGAAACGTTCTCAATTCAATGATAACACCCCAAATCTCTAACACATCTGTCTTCAAATGGGTCAAAATATTACATAAGTCCGTTCAATCTCGTCAGAGGAAAATCTCAATCTAATGATCCTTCCTTTATTGAAGATCTTTCCCGACACTACAACAAAAAACACTATTGGCGACTAAAATAAGAATTTTCGTCGCTGAAAGTCGTGGAATTGGCGACTAAAATGGAATTAGTCGCCAAAATTGGTCACTTTTGCCGACAAAAAGAGTTTAGTCGCCAAATATATGGGTTTTAGCGACAAAAAAATTTTTAGTAGCCAAAGGTTAGTGTTTTTGGTGACTAAAACCATTTGGTAGCCAAACGTTAAGGTTTTGGCGACTAAAAACCACTTTGGTCGCTGATTGTACCTGTTTTGGCGACTAAAAACAGCTTTGAAGGTCAAGCTTTTTGGCTACTAAAAAAAAATTAGTAGCTAAAAACAGGTTTATGGCGACTAAAATTCATTTTAGTAGCCAAAAGGGAAGTTTTTGGCGACCAAAAACAGGTTTAGTCGCCAAAAGGGTAGGTTTTTAGGCGGAACAATTTTCTTTAGCGACGGAAAATGAATTAGTAGCCCAAAAATAATAGAATTGGCGACTAAATAATTTTTTTAGTCGCCAAAAATGATGTAAATTTTTTTAATAAATAATATATTTTTTTCATAAATTATATTGAATATATAAAATTATATTTATATATATAATTTTGTATTAATACTAGTGAAAGTAATATATAAATAATATTAGTTGCAACTATATACATGAGATGGTTCAGTGGCATGGTGGGGTGGCGTGTGTGGTTAAGGTTCAGACCACCTGGAGGTCCCAGGTTCGAAGCCTGGGAGCTGTGAAGCACAAAGGGAAATTTTTTTTTTTTTTCAAAAATGCTTTTGGCGACTAAACACTGTGGTCGCCAAAAGATTGAGCATTGCCGACGAAAAAAATAGTCGCCAATTGTATAAATAATAAAAAAATTAATTCACTATTGGCGACTAATAGTTTAGTTGCCAAAGGTATAATTTTCAAAAATAGAATTGACTATTGGCGACTAAAAGCTTAGTCGCTGAAGACCCGTGTATTGCCGACTAAAAGTTTTTTAGTTGCCAAAGGTATTGGCGACCGTTTGTTGGCGACAAACCCAGCGACTAAAGGATTTTGTCGGGGAAAGTGGAAATTTGACATTTGGCGACGAAAAAGGGACTTTTGGCGACTAAAAATTTAGTCGCCAAAGGTGTATTTTCTTGTAGTGCGATTGGCATCTTTGAATTTCTACTACACTATCAAAGATATTCTCTTCAAAGAGGCTGTGAACAAAGAGGGATTGACGTAGTTTGTTCACTTATGTTGTTTTTGGTTGGGGGATTTGAGAAGAGATTTGGAAAGGGAAAGGGAAAAGTTATATGATATTAGGTGAAATGTAGATACATTTTATATATTTTATTTACATTTCACCTATATTTTCTTTTTTCCTTTCCATTTCCTTTCCCAAATCTCCTAACCAAATATAGCACTAGAGAAATTTCAAAATTGCTCAGAGAAAAATTTGAATTTTTAATTTTGTGAGAGAATTTTTAGAATTGCTTTGAAAATTTTTTGAATTTTCAATTTTTGAGAGAAATTTATCAATTTTCACTTAGAGAAATTTATGAAATTTCAAAAAAATTTACCTAGGGCCAAGGGGTTTGGTTTTATTTTAAGCTTGAGTGCCTCATATCTTTCTTTCTTTCTTCACTCTCTTCACAACCCCTTAATGTCTCTTTCTTCCTTTGTCTCCATCCTTTAGTGAAATTTCTCTAACTAAAAGCCAAAAAAATTTCATTGATGGTAGATAGTCAACTCGGTAAAGTTTTGTCAAATTTTTTTTTTAGAATTTTATATTCATCATTAATTTTATTTGATAGATCTCAATGAGAACATTTTAAAAATATAAATTTGATTAAAAATGGATATATAATCAAAAGTTATAGAATTTTTAAGTTTTAAAATTTTTCAAAAAGTGAAAGGCGTTGAATACTGAAACAATGTGTATTGTTTAGCGCTAAAATTGAATAAGGGTATTTTCGTCTGAAAATTACTCCTTGCATTTTCCAAAAGAGCGATTCTACTTATATCACCAATCTAACTCCCTACATCCTCAATTTTTTTTTTTTAATTTATACAATTCATTTATTACCCTCATCTCTAACATTTCTCCTTCTCCTTCTCTTTACACTCAAAACCTCAAAAAACCCCTAACCCTAGTTGTCCCTATCACCTCCACCAACCCACTATCGACGTTGCCACTCCACCACTACTCCACTACTCCACTACCTTTCCTCCTTCTCATTCTGTCTCTCACTGCATATATATACATCTATAGCTTCTCTCTCTTACTGCACCTATTGCAAACTTGCAACAATCACCAATGGGTTACGAAAATGATTTGCAAGTCTTCTCTCTCTCTCTCTCTCTCTCTCTTTAATTCTCTCTTAATTGTAGAAAAACAGTCGTAATGCTTTGCTTCAGAGCACCATCTCCATCGCTGCTTGGCACACATGCCAGTTCTCCGTCCACAACAATCCAACGACTGTGTTCACTAGATTCACAGTCCTTCCACATGCTTCAAACAAAAGAGACTAAAACAGAGTTGTATATAGAGATCACAAAATTCTCATCATCAGAATCAAAACGATATACAAATACTTATATATATATATATAAAGAGAGAGAGCGAGAAGAAATTACCAGGTCATTGGATTCGGATGCAAAGTCGAAGAGGATTGTCTGTGAGATGAGACAGAGGAAGAAGTTACTAGGGTTAAGGTTTTGGGTGTAAAGAGAAGGATAAAGAGTAAGGTTAGAGATTAGGGTAATAAAAGAATTGTATAAATTATAAATATATAAAATAAGAAAAATAAAATTTGAGGGTGTAAGAAGTTAGATTGGTGGTATAAGTAGAATTATTCTTTCTAAAAACCTTAGCTTCTACTATAATATTTGTTTTCTTTTATCTTGTAAAATTTTAATATGAAAATCTTAAACTAAAAATCCCCAAAAAATAAAATTCATAAAAATATTTACAAATTTAATTGTTAATATTTACAAAAACAAATTACTAAATTGTAATTACTTTTTAAAATATCCACTAATGTAATATTTTCGTTTTAAAAATAACAGCAATCCAACTGGACCGGCTTAACTGGTGGGCCTCCAGGCCATGCCGACCCCTCACACGATGGCCTAATTTAAGTTTAAAATCAATTCAATCAAGGGAAAAGCTGACTGAACCCATGATAGGTTTTGCCTATAAAAACTTTCTCCTTTTAAAAAATTATATAAAAATAAAAATAAAAATAAACATGAAGATAAAAGAAGGAAAGAAAAAGAGAGAGAAGAGGAAAAAATTGATCCGAGTGTGGGATAGAAAAAGAGACCCCATTCTCGAAACGAGTAAGATGAAAAACGAAGGTGTCATTTGGCATGAAAGTTGGGTTGATTTTTTGGCTAAATTAATTATTAAAAAATAAAATAGATTAAAATTTTAATAAAATAAAATATTATATTTAAATCATAATTATTTTATTATTTCTCTTACAAAAGTAAAAAAAAAAATTAATCCAAACAAATTTTTTAACCAAAACTAAAATAACTAAAAAGTTAAAAATCCAATCTAACTTCCCAAACTAAACTAGAATGTCGAAGTGAATTCTTACATGGCATTTGGAAACCATTTCAATTTCAACAACCTCTTACTCTTCAATAATTTCACTTATCATAAACGAGTAATATTCAGTTTGTTCGGTTTAGTGTTTAGGATTTATTTTTCAAAAAATTAATTTTTTTTTTATTTTTCATATTTATTTGTTTTTATTTAATTTTTTTAATATTTTAAACAATTTTTTTAATTTTTAGATACACCTAACATAAATACACTTAAAAATTATAATATTTATGAAAAAAAAATCTTTAGAAAATTCACTAAATAGAAAACATACAAAAAAATATGAAAATTCAGTATATTTTTCGTATATTTGTGTATTTATTGAGTTTTTAAAATATTTTTTCATAAATATTTTACTTTTTAAATACATCTAATAAGTTGCATCTAAAAAAGTAAAAAAATTGCTTAAAATTTAAAAATATTCACTAAAAATAAAATAAAATAACAACAAAAACAAAAAACTTAATTTTCAGAAAATTGAATCCAAAAAATTGAAACCAAATACAGTGATTATATTTCATGAAATAAATATGACAAATTTTATGAACATTTTGCATTCTTGAATTAATTTGTAGTGTTTATTGTATGTTATGTAATCATATACACCCCGTTACAAATTAAGATTTTAAAATTAAAACATACTTATATTAATGTAATTCTCTTTTCTTATTTTATTACCTACTATACTAAATTATTTCTTAAAACTTCATAAAATTTTTTATGACATTTTGTTTCGTGAATCCTAATATTACTCATTGAAGTACTTAAAAATTATAGGGAAAATTACAAACACAAAAAAAAAAAGAAGAAAGAAAACTCTAGAGTTTGAGCCAGGTGACAAAATAAATATTAAAATTTTAATTTTGTCAATTCAAATCTTAAATTTTTTATTTGTTTTCAATTTTAACCATTTGTTGATTTTTATTAAGTAAAATTGATGAAAAAATAGATATTTTAATTATTAAACTCAATGAAAAGTATATTTTAGGCGGTAGCTCAAAATTTTGTGGCTCAAATGACTCAAATCTGTCAAAACGACGTTGTTTTACACTCATTTACACTCAAAACAACGTCGTTTTGAATGATTTGAACCATTTAAGTCACAAAATTTTGAGCTACCTAGCATTGTTGTTTTATGAATACTTACATCGAGTTTAATGATTAAAATATTCTTTTTTATCGATTTTACTTAACAAAAATAGACAAATATTTAAATTTAAAAGAAATCAAAAAATTATGATTTAAATTGACAAAATTAAAAATTAAAAATTTATTTTTATTAAAATGCTCAAATTCTGATTATTTTTTTTTTTGTATAATTGCTTCAAAATTATATATATAATAATGTGGTTATATCGTCTCTATTACTTTAAAATAAAGAACTTATCAATATTATTATAATTACAAAAATATGATTGTCACATTTTTTTAAGTGTAAAATGTCGTATCAAAGTTCTTTTTTTTTTTTTTTTTTTTTTTTGGTGCCAGAGACGGGAGATTTTTTTTAAAAACTACCATATGTTCTTACATCTTGTTACATGTCATTTTCTTTTCTCCTTATCTCATATACTTTTTGAATCCAAGGTGTTATGATCCACATTTAAGATTAATAAAGATATATAGATGAGTAGATAAAAAGAGGTTGTACCCCATAAATAAATGAAAAATGTTTGGTAGTTCAAAATTTTATGACTCAAATGGCTCAAATCTGTCAAAACGACGTTGTTTTACACTCATTTACACTCAAAACGATGTCGTTTTGAGTGATTTGAGCCATTTGAGCCACAAAATTTTGAGCTACCTAGCATTGTTATATATATATATATATGTATCGGAAAAGGTAATCTCACTAATAAGGACAAGCTAATCCCAATTTGATGCTAAATAAGGAGGTTGCTTTTTGAGATGATTAGTGAGTGTTTGGGATCTATTTATTTGATGAATTTTTTTTTTTTAGTGAACTTTTATTTCTTCAAAAATTTTAAATTTTTGATTCAGTTCGATGAGATGAAATGAAAATTTTTAAAATTTTCAAAAAAAAAAAACAGAAAAGATAAAAAAAAAATTTGATTTTTTAAATTTGTATATACGAGGATCAAAAAAGTAAAATAAAAATAGCATAATTTAAAATATATATAAAAAAAACTAAAGATAAAAAAAATAAAAAATTTGTAGTTAATCCCTATTGTTTAAAGCTCTTGGGAAGAATAATCTTCCTATAATTATTTATTTCAAATTTTTTACAGTAAATAATAATACATGTTTTCATCCTTGACAAACCACTCCAGACTATCCCCAATTTTCTAGAAAAGGACCTAGTGCTTGACTTTCTTACATCTTGTCATGACACAAGAATATCTCATTTTTTTATTTTTTTTTTTGCTGAAAAGGAATATGGATTCTAGTGGTTTTAATTAAGGACGTAATGTAAAAAACTTATGAGTAGAATATTATATTCATTCACTTTGGTAGTTGAGAGATAAAAAATAATATAATTTTGAAAAAATTATATATAAAAAAAAAATCTTAGGACTTGATCCTGTTAGTTGTCATCTCGGCTAAAAGTTGGAAGTTGAACAATTCACCAACTCTTTTTGCCGGGCAAAATCACCTCGGCTAAAAGTTGGGAGTTGTACAATTCATTAACTCTTCTTACTAGGCAAAATCACCTCGGCTGGGAGCTAGTTGCCCCTTGTACACTACAATCGATTAATACAACAAATTTGCTAAGCACAGTAATTCATTTCCATCATATACTGATTCAAAGAAGTCACAAATTTCACAAATTCTTAATGAGACTCAAAGAATTACATCGGAGATTGGAGGGGTATGTCTTCCCTTCAGAAAAATGTACATGAAAAGTTTAAACTAAAAGTAATACAACTTCAAATTAGCTGCGTTCCATGGCCGAGGTATGGCTTTGCCGTCTAAATCTTCCAGACAGTATGCCCCTTTGCCTGCCAGACCAGTTATCTTGTAAGGCCCTTCCCAATTTGCCCCTAGCTTTCATTCGCTTAGCACTAGAGTGTTGCCCATCACCTTCCGCAAAACCCAATCCCCAACCTTGAATTGTTTGGGGTGAACTGCCTTCTTGTACTTCTTGGACAATTCTTGCTGGTATACTGCGGTGTGGATTAGTGCCTTCATCATGTGTTCTTCTGCAAGGTCTAATTCAAGGGCGATGGCTTTTATGTTTAAGCCCGGGTCAAAATTTTCACTTCGGATGGTGGGCATGCCGATCTCTAATGGGATGACCACCTTTATGCCAAATGCCATGGCAAAAGGCGTCTTCCCCGTTGAGTGTCTTGGTGTCGTTCGGTAGGCCCAGAGGACAGTCGAAAGTTCTTCAGTCCATTTTCCTTTTTCTTCCTCTAGCCTCTTCTTCAACCTATCCAGAATGGTCTTGTTTGATGCTTTGGCTTGGCCATTCAATTGAGGATAGGTCGGTGTTGAGTTGTAGAATTCTATTTTCAGCTCCTCACAAAATCCTCTGAACGATCTTCCGTCAAATTGGGTGTCATTGTCGGACATCAAAGCTTTGGGGACTCCGAATCGTGTTATCACGTTTTGCTAGGCAAATTTCTTCGCGTCATTTTCTTTGATGGTTTCCAAGGGTTCGGCTTCTACCCACTTTGTGAAATAATCCGTCGTAACTATAAAGAATTTGTGGTTGCCCAGGCCGGTTGGGAGCGGTCCCACGATGTCGAGTCCCTACATTGCGAACGGGCAAGGACTTATGGGAGAAAGGAGTTTTCTCGTCGGTTAGTGAATCTGGTGCACGAATTTCTAGCACTTTTCGCATTTCCTCACAAACTTCTAGGTGTCGGCCTGCATGCACGGCCACCAATACCCCTATGAAATAGCACGGTAGGTCAGGAATCTTCCCCTAATGTAGCTTCTGCACATTTCATCATCTTGAAACACAATATTTTTAGTTATTTAGAATAATTGTCATTGGTGAATTCAATAAAAGTGGTGTTTAAGTCAAAGTTTCATTGCTAGAGACCAAATTTCTTGAAAAAATAAGAAATGTGAGTTCTCAACCCAACTTTGACAAATTGATCCAACCATCCTTCTATTTATTCTATGACTTTTCTGAGTTTTTTTCTTATTTGTTTATTGAAATTCTGCTAGTTGGACAAAATATTTTACATAAAGTGAACCCACATTACTCTCACCCTCTCTCTCTTTTATTATCAATCTTTTCATTAAATATTCATCAAATCAATTAAGGGTTATTATTTTTCTATCAAATTAAGAATTTATTAAATTTTGTATCATATTTGAATTTGATGAAAACCTGAAAGGATGAAACATTGAAAATGATTTTTTTTTTTTCATCATATTTGATGAAAAGAAAAATCTGGGATAAGAAGAAATTTTTAAAAATATTTTGATGAAAATATAATGAAAAAATTAGAATAGTTCATATCAAATCAAATTTTTTTACTCTAATTTAAAATCAGAGTAGATTAAAAAAAATTAATAAAGGGTTGGAAATAGCTAACAAAATTATTTAGCACAATTAGCAATGTTACAAATCCAAGAAATATTATTCAAATTTTAAATTGAATGAACTAGATTTAATTGTTGATGAGAATTTATAATTCATCAAGTCTAATCTTTATTTTGAATAATTTGATAAACATTTGTTTTTTTTTTTTGGTCTGTATCTTTCTCTGGTATAATTTGTGTTGTCTTGTTCTTGTACTACTAGTAACAATAATGATATATCACCTAATTTTAGAACTCTAATTAAGCTCTAATGACATGAAAAACAAAAAAACAAAAACAAACAACAACAACAACAAAGACCAAAACATCACATCATAATGGAACTTATCCCATTAAACCTCTTAGAACTCCTAAATAAAATAAGTAATAATTAAAAAGTGCAATAGGCCACACCCCACTGCACTCATCAGTGCCCCTCTCTCTCTCTCTCTCTCATTTTTTTTCCTCTCTCTCTCTCTCTCTCTCTCTCTTCTTGGCTAACTGTGGCCAGCCATTTAGTGACTGACACACTTAGGGCCTATTTGGTAACCATTTCGTTTTCAATTTTCAGTTTATATTTAAAAATTATTATAAAAACTTGTTTGATAATTTTTTTGGTTTATAAATGATTATCTCAATTTATAAATTTGAGGAAAAAACGTAAACTCAAAAAATGAGTTTATGTTGATTTTTAAATAGAAATTTAAAATTTTGACTAACAAATTTTTTTTTCAATTAATTTTTTTCCAAATATTATTTTTAATTAATTTTTTTTCAATTATTTTTTAATTAATTTTTTTCCAAATAATTTTTTATTCAAATAATTTTTTTTCTAATTATTTTTTCAATTAATTTTTATTCAATTATAATGTGTATGATCCCATTGTCATAAATAATAAAAAATAAATATAAATATTTTAGGCCTGAACAAACATATTTTTTAGTTTATATTTTTAAAATTTTTCAAACATTTTGTTCAAACTAAATGCATTTATAGTTTATATTTTTCTAAAAATAAACAAAAACTAGTTTATAAAAGTTTTGTAAACATAAAATTTTAGCATTTGATAGATAGATAGATAGATTGATATCATTGCGTTGGTAGAATGTTTATAAAAGAAAAAACCTGAATTTTGCCTTGAGCAAGCGTTACATGCTAATGATTGAGCACTAATCTTAATTTGCTTATATACCCAAGATGATAAGGTTCTTCCTTAGTCCCTTTTTCTTTGGTTACATGTTTAATGATGTTATGACTCACCTAATACTACGTTCCTGGTATTTCTTGCAAGTGATTGCAAATTCAATCTAACTATTAAATCCATCTGATGTTATCAAACTTTTAGACTCACTGATATCCATAATCCAATCTAGGTAAAGCACGTTTGGCTTAATTGGTTTTATATAATACCCATGTATGATGGATTAAAGTATGGTTTTGAATGTTACATATTTATTATGAAATTTTCAACTAGTTTGTTAGTATTGGGAACTTTTGGTGATTTGGTCCTGTGCATTTGTGGACTCACGTTGACATCAAACTTTTTTTAGCTGGAAATGTTATGAAAAGGATTTTTATGCACAAAACCATTCTTGTGGATTATTTGATGAATGATCATTTTATCAAGTATTATCAATATTTCTATTTCTATGCTTGAATTGACTTTAAATGCATACTATTTACTAATCATCAGTTGTCTGTTTTAGATTTGATGAATCTCTTAGTGCTAACTCATGCTTGAGAGCCAATGGACCTCTACTGACCACCCACCACTTAGTGAACCTATCAAGTTATTTTCAATGTGTCATTTATATTGATTGTACAGTGCTAGTTGAGAAAGTTGGATATTGTGTTGGTTTTTGTCCTACTAGTGTTCAATAATTAAATCCACGCCTCTTTTTGCTTGAACTCGTAGTTTCAATATCAGAGGTTGATGATTTGTTTCCAATATTCTGTTGACAGAGAGAGCAGTGGTTGCAACAAGACTGTGACAAGAATTCTTTCAAGACAACCTATATTCTTTAAAACTATGTAACAAGACTGTAAAGTTTCCATATACTAGTTTTTTTTTTTTTTTATGTGAATTGGGGTGGGTAATTGCAAGGATTATTGGAATTAGAACAAGTGTAACCTCAAATGTTTTTTTGTAATTGCAAGAGGTGTAAAACCTTTGCAGGATTCTTTCAGAAACACTTTGTTACTATAACGAGAATTTTATTAAGGAAAGAGATAAAAAATAACGCATGAATGTTCAAATTTTTGTAAATATCTCTTTACATTTATTGTATCTAATATTTGAATATATATATATATATGAGAATATAAGTTGTTAAAACATTATAGGTATTTTTTTTTTTGTTTTTTGCGACAGTAACAAGATGATTACTAATACATTGTAGACATTTTTTTTACTTTTTTGTGACTACAAAACATCAGTCGCCATAAGTAGGTTAGGCGGTCGGAAATAGTTTGCGACTGCTAGTTTGTGGTTGTAAAAAGTATTTGTCACCCCCACATTCGCAACCCCTATTTGCCGTCGCATGGGCCATCACAAAAAGTTTTTTGCGACTGTATTTCTATTATTTACGATGGCTTGTAATGGTCACAAAAAAATGTTTTTTTTAGTGGTGGTATAAGATTCATTTTATATAAGTGAAACAATTTACTTTTTCTTTTCTTTCTGATGTGGGATTGTAAAATAAAAGTTAAATGGAAGCTAACCAATGGAGATTTTCTTAATTGTTTAAAATTAAGAAATTTCAATAATTTATATAAATTAGAGCATAAAATGCACTTTATGTAAATGAAACAATTCATCCCCCCCCCCCCCCCCCCCCCAAAAAAAAAAAATTTAGGATTGTAAAATAAAAGGTAAATGGAAGCTAGACAATTGAAACAACTCACTTTTTTTTTCTTTTTCCGATGTGGGATTGTAACACTTTATATAAATGAAATAATTCACTTTTTATTTTTTTTTCTCGATGTGGGATTGTAATTATTTTAAAGTTAAATATTAGGAAAGTTTCAAAATCTCATACAAAATTATTTTCAAAATCAAAACTATGTAGGATTATAAAATAAAAGTGAAATGGAAGCTAGTCAATGGGGATTTTCTTAATTGTTTACAATTAAGAAAATCAAAAAAATGAGTATGATGTATTGATCATAGAGCTTCTCACTAAAAATCTCATTTTTCTTTTATAAATGGGAGCATAAGATTTACTTTATTTAAGTGAAACAATTCTTTTTTTCTTTTTTTCAATATGGGATTATAAAATAAAAGGTAAATGAAAGCTAGCCAAAAGAAATTTTCTTAATTGCTTAAAATTAAGAAAATTCAATAGTTTTATAATAATGGTTTGAAATTCCTAAAAGGTTTCTCCCTAAAAACCTCATTTTCCTTATATAATATATAGATAAACAATGAAACAAATTTTACTTTTTCTTGTTTTCTCAATGTGTGATTATAAAATAAATCATAAACTAATTAGAGTTCTATTTTTATATGGATAAATGGAAGTTAGCCAATGGAAATTTTTTTTAATTGTTTAAAATTAATAAAATCAATATGAGAAATCGCGATTAAACGGCGAATCGGTCATATCCAAAATGGTTCAGCCTAATCGGCTAGGTCAAATGACCAACCAACTTATACAAAAATTAATTAATTAAAACTTTTGAATGTTATTTTAATTTTAAAATTTAAGTTGTATGGAATTGAAGTATATACAATACTACACTATTAAGATTCACCTTATATTAGTGAAACAACTGACTTTTTTTTTTTTCTTTTTCCGATGTGAGATTATAAAATAGAAGTTAACAATTATTTGGACGGAAAGTTTATTTTTAATCAAGCAATCTCAGTCTTTCAATCTTTAATCAGATCAATCTTTAGTTTATTTCAAATCAAACAAATCTAATCAATATATTTTGCTAAAACCGCTAAAATCGTGGTTAAACTAACAAATCAATCAAATCAAAAATGATTTAGCCTAATCGGTTAGGTCATAATTAATTAATTAAAATTTTTTAAATTTAAACCATATTGAATTGAAACATGTACAACACTACAATAATAAATGGGATGGGAGTATAAGATTCACTTTATATTAGTAAAATAATTTTTTTTTTCCTATTTTTTCGATGTAAGATTATCAAATAAAAGCTAACCAATGAAGATTTTTTTAATTATTTAAAATTAAGAAAATCAAGAAAATTAGTATGAGATATTGAAACTCTCACAAGGCTCTTCACTACATGAGATGAGAGTATAAGATTTTCTTTATATGAGTAAAATAACTCATTTTTTCTTCCTTTTTCCGATGTGGGATTATCGAATAAAAACTAGCCAACGGAGATTTTCTTAATTATTTAAAATTAAGAAAATTAGTATGAGATATTGAAGCTCTCACAAAGCCCCTCACTAAAAGGACCCTTTTCCTTATTTATATACTAGTCTATCACCCGTGCTATGCACGGAATAATTATAAATATTTATTTTTATTTTAGATTTTTTTTAATATATAAATTATGTTTTTTAAGATTTTTTTCTTATTACTAATCATAGTGTATGGGGGAAGTTGAAAAGGGTACTGCAGTAACTATACACGAATTGTATCTATAATTATTTGTATAAGGGGATTTTAAATGCTGATCAGGGAATTTTGACCAAATCAATAATTGCAGGCATGTGGAAAGATATGTGGATTGAAAAAAGTTAATAAATGCTAATCAGAGGATTTTGACCAAATCAATAAATGCTGAGTGTTTTTTTTTAAATAAAAAATTTAAAAAATTCAGATTGGGATATTGAACCTTCCATAGGCCTTGGGGGTTAAAAACCCCATTTTGCTTAATATATAGTATAGATACAGATAGATAGATAGATAGATATATCTTTTTATTTTTATTTTTATTTTTATTTTTGTGTGGTTTTTATTTGGGTATTTTTTTTTCAATTTATTTAAGATGGAGTTGTGGGTATCTTTTTTTTTTTTTTTAAATTTAATTTATCTGTAGTTTCCATTTGTTTTTAATTATTATTATTTAGGTAAGTTATGATGTGAGTTTTATTGATTTAAAGTTTATTTAGATAAACTTTAAAGATTTTTTTTAGTATTTTTTGTAATGTTATAATATAATATATAAAATATAGGTAGATATCTACAACTTTAATAGAAAATGTTATCTGATTTTTTGGGGAAGAGAAAATGAATGCAAGTTTTAATTTATTTTTTTTTTGAAAATTTGTGGGAGAGATTAGGAGGGAGAGATTATGAAATATTTTTGTTACTAAATAAATAAATCAGTCAATAGTTTTTTTTTAATCTATTTTGTAAATTAAAAATCAATAATTTTGAAAAATTGATTAATTTGTTCCATTAAGTAATTTAAAATTTTGATAGATATACATAAAAAAAAATACATAATTATATTATTAAATCATAATTCAAATTTAGATGTTATATCTTTTTTAGATCTATAGCTAAATTCTTATCCTTTTTTTTTTTTAATTTTTGTGTGTAACCATAATGTAAGGGAGAAATTGAAAAGAGTGTTGCAATAATTATGAGAGAAGTCAAAAGGGATTGTGGGTTGGAAAAAGTCAATAAATGCTGAGGTTGGGTTGGGAGAAGTCAATAAATGCTGAGGTTTTTTTTTTTTAAATCAAAAAATTAGAAAATTAGGATTAGGAGATTGGAGCTCCTATCTGATTTTTTGGGAAAGAGAAAATGAATGCCAGTTTTAATTTTTTTTTTTTGAAAATTTATGAGAGAGATTAGGAGAGAGAGATTATGAAATATTTTTGTTATTAAATAAATAAATCAATCAATAGTTTTTTTTAATCTATTTTGTAAATTAAAAATCAATAATTTTGGAAAGTTGATTAATTTGTGCCATTAAGTGATTTAAAATTTTGATAGATATACATAAAAAAAAATACAGAATTATATTATTAAATCATAATTCAAATTTAGATCTTATATCTTTTTGAGATCTATAGCTAAATTCTTATCTTTTTTATTTTTTATTTTTGTGTGTAACCATAGCTTATGGAAGAAATTGAAAAGGATGTTGCAATAATTATGAGAGAAGTCAAAAGGGATTGTGGGTTGGGAAAAGTTAATAAATGTTGAGGTTGGGTTGGGAGAAGTCAATAAATGTTGAGATTTTTTTTTTAAATCAAAAAATTAGAAAATTAGGATTAGGAGATTGGAGCTCCCACAGGCCTTGGGGGTTAAAAACCCCCTTTTACTTAATAATATACTAGCCTATCACCCGTGCTATGCACGGGATAATTATAAATATTTATATTTGTTTTAGATTTTTTTTAATATATAAATTATGTTTTTTAAGATTTTTTATAAAAATAATTTCACAATCTTATTACTAACTCCAGTAATTATACACAAATTGTATCTATAATTATTTATATGACATGATTTTAAATGCTGATTAGGGAATTGTATCAATAAATGTAGGCATGTAGAAAGACATGTGGATTGAAAAAAATTAATAAATGTTGATCAGGGAATTTTGACCAAATTAATAAATGCTGAGTTTTTTTTTTTTTTATAAATAATAAATTGAGAAAATTTCGATTGGGATATTGAATTGCTTAATATATAGTATAGATATAGATAGATAGATAAATAGATATAGATAATATAATATAGATAGATAGATGTGTTGAAAATTTCAAAGAATTTTGTTTATGTTGATCTTTAATGCATTAAAGTTTAATTATGAGGGGGGGTTTTGACCAAATCTCCCAAAAGGCATAGGGATTGGGAGAAATTAATAAATGTTGAGTTTTTTTTTTTAAATCAAAAAATTAGAAAATTAGGATTGAAATATTGGAGCTCCCACAAGCTTTAGGGGTTAAAATCCCCTTTTGCTTAATATATAGTATAGACTAGCCTATCACCCGTGCTATGCACGGGATAATTATAAATATTTATATTTGTTTTAGATTTTTTTTAATATATAAATTATGTTTTTTAAGATTTTTTATAAAAATAATTTCACAATCTTATTACTAACTCCAGTAATTATACACAAATTGTATCTATAATTATTTATATGACATGATTTTAAATGCTGATTAGGGAATTGTATCAATAAATGTAGGCATGTAGAAAGACATGTGGATTGAAAAAAATTAATAAATGTTGATCAGGGAATTTTGACCAAATTAATAAATGCTGAGTTTTTTTTTTTTATAAATAATAAATTGAGAAAATTTCGATTGGGATATTGAATTGCTTAATATATAGTATAGATATAGATAGATAGATAAATAGATATAGATAATATAATATAGATAGATAGATGTGTTGAAAATTTCAAAGAATTTTGTTTATGTTGATCTTTAATGCATTAAAGTTTAATTATGAGGGGGGGTTTTGACCAAATCTCCCAAAAGGCATAGGGATTGGGAGAAATTAATAAATGTTGAGTTTTTTTTTTTTTTTAAATCAAAAAATTAGAAAATTAGGATTGAAATATTGGAGCTCCCACAAGCTTTGGGGGTTAAAATCCCCTTTTGCTTAATATATAGTATAGACTAGCCTATCACCCGTGCTATGCACAGGATAATTATAGATATTTATATTTATTTTCTTTTTTTTAATATATAAATTAAATACATGGGGTTTGACCGAGGAGTTTGAAAGAATTTAATAAGTGTTTATTTATTTATTTAAGAGGCATTTACACAATAATTACATGGGTCTCTTAGAGATACAAAAAGTAAGGAAATTAGCATTTCATTTATTGCGTCATTCATTTAATAAGTGTAATTATTATAAAGTAAGTGTTTATTGTAATCAATAGTGTAATTAAGTGTTTATTGTAATCAATAGTATAATTATTACAATCTTTGAACCAATCACTAATCACCAAGTCAATTTTTTTTAAAAAAAATATTAAAAAATCAGGAAATTAGGCTTGATATGTTGGAGCTTCCACAAGCCTTGGGTTTTAAAAGACCCTTTTCCTTAATATATAGATTAGCATATCACCCGTGCTATGCACGGAATAAAATAATATATTATTTAATAAAAATATGTTAATTATATTTAATTTTTTTATATTTTGTAAAATAAAAGTTAAATGAAAGCCAACCAATCAGGATTTTCTTAATTGTTTAAAATTAAGAAAATCAAAAAAACTAGTATGGGATATTGATTATAAGGCTTCTCACTAAAAATCTCTTTTTTGCTCATATAAATAGGAGTATAAGATTCACTTTATGTAAGTGAAATAATTCCATTTTTCCTTATTTTTTCGATGTGAGATTATAAAATAAAAGTTAAATGAAAGCTAACCCATGGGAATTTTCTTAATTGTTTCAAAGTTAACAATTGTTTAGGTGGAAAGTTTATTTCGAATCAAGCAATTTTAGCCGTTTAATCTTTAATTAGGTCAATCTTTAAAAAAAAAAAATTTAACCAATATATTTTGATAAAACCGCTAAAATCGCAATTAAACCAATAAATCAGCCAAACCAAAAACGGTTCACCCTATCGGCTAGGTCAAAGGACCAACCAATTTATACAAAAATTAATAAATCAAGACTTTTAAATTTTATTTTAATTTTAAAATTTAATCTGTCTTGAACTGAAACATACACAACACTATAATATTAAATGGGAGCATAATGTTTATATAGTGAAATAACTCATTTTTTTCCTCCTTTCCCTGGTGTGGAATTGTAAAATAAAAGTTAATAGATGTTTGGATGGAAAGTTTATTTATAATCAAGCAATTTCAGTCGTTCAATTTTTAATAAGGTAAACATTAGTTTATTCCAAATCAAACAAATCTTAGTGCTTGGAGCTTTTAGAAGGCTTCTCCCTTAAAAATCCTTTTTTATAAGATTCATTTTATATAATATTAGTGAAATAACTCTTCTTTCTTTTTTTTTCTTTTCCTGATGTGGGATTGTAACACTTTATATAAGTGAAATAACTCACTTTTTTTTTCTTTTTTTTTTTCATGTGGGATTGTAATTATTTTAAAGTTAAATATTATGAGAGTTTCAAAATCTCATACAAATTATTTTCAAAATCAAAATGTCTATGTGAGATTGTAAAATAAAAGTTAAATGGAAGCTAGCCAATAAAGATTTTCTTAATTGTTTAAAATTAAGAAAAAAAAAATGAGTATGACATATTGATCATAGGACTTCTCACTAAAAATCCCTTTCTACTTATATAAATGGAAGCATAAGATTGACTTTATGTAAGTGAAACAATTCACTCCTTTCTTTTTTCGATACGAGATTGTAAAATAAAAGGTAATTAGAAGCTAGCCAACGAGAATTTTCTTAATTGTTTAAAATTAAGAAAATTCAATAATTTTAGAATAAGGATTTGGTGCTCTTAGAAGTTTTTTCCCTAAAAATGTCATTTTTCTTATATAATATACTAGCCTATCACCCGTGCTATACACGAGATAATTATAGATATTTATATTTGTTTAAATTTTTTTTTAATACATAAATTATGTTTTTAAAGATTTTTTATAAAAATAATTTAACAATATTATCACTAACCATAGTGCATAGAAGAAATTAACAAGGCTATTGAAGGAACTATGCACGGGCTATATCTATAATTATTTATATGATGAGATTTTAAATGTTGATCAGAGATTTTGATCAAGTCAATAAATGCAGGCATGTGGAAAGACATGCATGTGGATTGGAAAAAGTTAATAAATGTTAATCAGAAGATTTTGATCAAATCAATAAATACTGAGGTTTTTTTTTAAAAATAAAAAATTTAAAAAATTAAGATTGGAAGATTGGAGCTCTCACAAGACTTGGGGGTTAGAAATCCCATTTTCCTTAATATATATACTAGCATATCACCCGTGCTATGCACGGGATTAAATTTAAATAAAAAAAAAACCATTCATAATTATGTTAAACATATTTTTAAATTGTTAGCATAAAATATATGTAATTTTAAAAGAAAATATTGACATTGCATAATTAAAGTAATAAAAATAAGAATTTATTACATTTGTTCGAAATTCACTGAATAAGTAAAACAAAAAATAACTAAAATCTAACTTGGAGAAGTCAATTATTGGAGAAGTCAAAAAGACTTGGGAGAATTCATTAAGTGTTGGGGTTTTGTTTTTTTTTAAAAATCAAAAAATTGAGAAATTAGGATTGGGGTATTGAAGCTCTCACATGGCTTGTGGGTTTATATTTATCTAACTTTAATCATATTAAAAAATTAAAAAATTAAGAATAAAATTAAAATAGTAAATAAAAAGATTAAATAACATTAAAAATTAGTTAATCACATTTTTTTAAACTATTAAACTAACTACAATTTCATTAAAAAAAGAATCATTCAACTAATTACAATCACATTTTTATTTTTGTGAGAGTTTATATTTATCTAACTTTAATCATATTAAAAAATTGAAAAATTAAAAATAAAATTAAAATAGTAAATAAAAAAATTAAATAACATTAAAAATTAGTTAATCACATTTTTTTAAGCTCACACATGACTCGTGGGTTTAAAGCTTCTTTTTCCTTAATCAATAGTAAGTATAGATAGATAGCTTGCAATTTTTAAGTGTCTTTTTTTAATATTTTTTTTGTTTTTAAAAAAAAATCAATGCTCAAGCTTGAAGAATTCAATTATTATTGGAATTATTGGAGAAGTCAAAAAGATTTGGGAGAATTCATTAAGTGTGTTGGGGTTTTGTTTTTAAAAAAAAATCAATTATTGGAGTGTGTTGGGGTTTTGTTTTTTAAAAAAATCAATTATTGGAGAAGTCAAAAAGACTTGGGAGAATTCATTAAGTGTTGGGGTTTTGTTTTTTTTAAAAAATCAAAAAATTAAGAAATTAAGATTGGGGTATTGAAGCTCTCACATGGCTTGTGGGTTTAAAAGTCCCTTTTCCTTAATATATAGTAAGTATAGATTAAAGTTTAATATTTTGCAATTTTTAACGTTTTAAGGAATTTTTTTTATGCTTGTTCAAAAAATTAGAAAAGGTGTTATTATAAGGGATAATGCATTAAAGTGTTATTATGAAGGGATTTTGACCAAATCTCTCAAAAGGCTAGGGGGTTCAGAGAAGTTAATAAATGCTAAGTTTTTTTTTTTTAAATTACATATTATTATTTGTATGGGGGATTTTAAATGCTGATCAGAAAATTTTTACAAAATCAATAAAGGTAGTCATGTGAAAAGACACGTGGATTGAAAAAGTTAATAAATGTTGATCAGAAAATTTTGACCAAATTAATAAATGCTGAGATTTCATATTTGATATTACCATTCATTGTTTAATTGACATATCAATTATTAAACTTGCAAATCGTATAGATAAGTATTGAGAACCATTTAATTGACATCTTACTTATTAAAATATATATATACAAAAAGTTAAGAAATTAAGATTTGAATATTGGAGTTAGTAGAATTTAGATTTTCAAAATAGGGTTTAGGTTTTCGAAAAGGCTCAAATTAAATGATGGGTGAAGGTTTGTTTTTAAAAAAAAAATCAAAAAATTTCGAAATTGAGATTGGAATATTAGAGCTCCCACATGGCTTGTGGGTAAGTATAGATAGATAGATAGATAGATAGATTGCGATTTTTAAGTGTCTTTTTGATAATGATCATATTTTTTTTTTCAAAAAATTCATCATAAAATTTAGATTAGGATATTGGAGCCCCCACAAGGCTTATGGGTTAGAAACCCCCATGAATTGTGATCTTTAAATGTTTTTTTTTTCTTTTTTATAGTATAGATTAAAGTTTAATATTTATATTAAAATAGTAAATAAAAAGATTAAATCACATTAAAATAAAACATTGAACAAATTAAAATCACATCACATTTTCCTCATAATAAGGAAAATAAATCAACAAAAAGAACCATTAAACTAACTGCAATACAATCATATTAAAAAAAAGAACTATTGAACAAACTACAATCACATCACATCACATTTTTTTCATAATAAAAAAAATAAATGAAAAAAAACCATTAAACTAACTATAATCACATTAAAAAAAAAATAAATAAATAAAAATATTGAACTAACTACAATTATTGTAAAAAAGAACCAAAAAGAAAGAAATGAAAGTGAAGAAGTGAGAAATGCTCACTATTTGCATGCGTTATAATAGATTGAGTGCAATGGACAAAGTGAAAGCAAGTATGAACCAGCCCAACACGAAGTATCCAACTAAGGTTTTTGGCCTTTTGTCTTCTGGTTCCTGACCAAGGAGAAAGGAAAGCAAAGAGATAGAGAAAGTTGAGTTTTTGTGTTTTGTTTTTTGTTTTTAGAAAGTTTGAAAAAATTATTATGAAAACAATTCACATTTTAAGGATTACTAAAAGTGTTTTTGAAATTTTATCAGTAATAACAAAAATGAATAATGAAAAGAAAGAATAGCATTTTTCAATTTGAGGAAAGTTGAGTTTTTGTGTTTTGTTTTTTGTTTTTAGAAAGTTTAAAAGTGTTTTTGAAATTTTATCAGTAATAACAAAAATGAATAATGAAAAGAAAGAAGTTTTAGAGAAGATTACCTGTGGAGGAGGAGACTGCAATAGGTATGTGTTTGGCTTCTTAGTCCTTGTCAAGCTCCATGGAAAACGACAATTTCACAGAGAGGAATGTAAATTAATTGGTAATTTCACATAGAGGAAGTGGAGACTGATCTTTAAAAGCTCAAGCTTGAAGAATACAATTATTATTGGAATTATTGGAGAAGTCAAAAAGACTTGGGAGAATTCATTAAGTGTTGGGGTTTTGTTTTTAAAAAAAAATCAATGCTCAAGCTTGAAGAATTCAATTATTATTGGAATTATTGGAGAAGTCAAAAAGATTTGGGAGAATTCATTAAGTGTGTTGGGGTTTTGTTTTTTAAAAAAAATCAATTATTGGAGTGTGTTGGGGTTTTGTTTTTAAAAAAAATCAATTATTGGAGAAGTCAAAAAGACTTGGCAGAATTCATTAAGTGTTGGGGTTTTGTTTTTTTTTTAAAAATCAAAAAATTAAGAAATTAGGATTGGGGTATTGAAGCTCTCACATGGCTTGTGGGTTTAAAAGTCCCTTTTCCTTAATATATAGTAAGTATAGACTAGCATATCACCCGTGCTATGCACAAATTGTGTTTACAATTATCTATACATGTGAATTGTGATTTTTAAATATTTTTTTAAAAATTTTTAAATGTCTTCTTTTTTGCCTTTTTTTTTATATTATATTAAAGTTTAATATTTTGATAATAATCATGTGTTGGACTTTTCAAGGAATTAAATGTCTTTTTTTATTATTATATTATATTAAAGTTTAATAATTTGATAATAATCATATGTGCTGGACTTTTCAAGAAATTTTTTTTATGCTTGTTCTTAATGCATTAAAGTGTTATTATGAGGGATAATAATCATATGTGTTGGGACTTTTCAAGAAATTCATATGTGTTGGATTTCAATTTTTTTTTTTTTTTATGCTTGTTCTTAATGCATTACAGTGTTATTATGAGAGTAAGACTTGGGAGTTGGGAGAAGTTAATAAATGCAAAGATTTTTTTTTAAAATCAAAAAATCAAGAAATTTAGATTGAGAGATTGAAACTCTTACAAGGCTTGGGGTTAAAAATCTCATTTTGCTTAATATATAGTATAGATATAGATATATACTAGCATATCACCTGTGCTATGCACGGGGTTGTATTTGCAATCTATCTATACTATATATTAAGCAAAAGGGGGTTTTTAACTCTAAGTCTTGTGGGAGCTCCAATCTCCCAATCTAAATTTCTTAATTTTTTGATTTAAAAAAAAAAAAAAACTTAGCATTTATTAATTTTTCTCCCAATCCCCAAGTCTTACCATCATAGTAACACTTTAATGCATTAAGAACAAGTATAAAAAACATTTAAAAATAAAAAATTTCTTGAAAAGTCCAACACATATGATTATTATCAAAATATTAAACTTTAATATATATAGATATTTATATTTGTTTTAGATTTTTTTTAATATATAAATTATATTTTTTAAGATTTTTTATAAAAATAATTTAACAATCTTATTACTAACCATAGTGTATGAGAAAAGTTAAAAATTGTATTGCAGTAACTATACACGGATTATATCTATAATTATTTGTATGAGGGGATTTTAAATGCCGATCAAGAGATTTTGACCAAATCAATAAATACAGGCATGTGGAAAGACATGTGGATTGAAAAAAGTTAATAAATGCTGATAAGGGAATTTTGACCAAATCAATAAATGCTGAGTTGTTTTTTTTTAAAATAAAAAATTTAGGAAATTCTAGTTGGGATATTGGAACTTCCACAGGTGTTGGGGGTTAAAAACCCTTATTTACTTAATATATAGTATAGATTGTAAATATATTAAGGTAAAGGGGGTTTCTAAACCCCAAGCCTTATGGGAGCTCCAATCTCTCAATCTTAATCTTCTAAATTTTTGATTTAAAAAAAAAAAAACTCAGCATTCATTGATTTGGTCAAAATCTCCTGATCAAAATTTATTAACTTTTTTCAATCCACATGCCTGCATTTATTGATTTGGTCAAAATCCCTGATTAACATTTAAAATCCCCTCATACAAATAATTATAGATACAATGCATGCATAGTTATCAAGAAGGGCCTTTTTAATTTCTCATGTACACTATGATTAGTGATAAGATTGTTAAATTATTTTTATAAAAAATCTTAAAAAACATAATTTATATATTAAAAAAAGATTAAAACAAATATAAATATCTATAATTATCTCGTGCATAGCACGGGTGATAGGCTATCTATATATTAAGTAAAAGGGTCTTTTAAAACCCAAGACTTGTGGAAGCTCCAACATGTCAATCCTAATTTCTTAATTTTTTAATATTTTTTTTAAAAAAAATTGACTTGGTGATTGGTGATTGGTTCAAAGATTGTAATAATTACACTATTGATTACAATAAACACTTAATTTATAATAATTACACTTATTAAATGAATAACGCAATAAATGAAATCCTAATTTCCTTACTTTTTGCATCCCAAGAGACCCATGTAATTATTGTGTAAATGCCTCTTAAATAAATAAATAAACACTTATTAAATTCTTTCAAACTCCTCGGTCAAACCCCATGTATTTAATTTATATATTAAAAAAAATGAAAACAAATATAAATATTTATAATTATCCCGTGCATAGCACGGGTGATAGGCTAGTATTATATAAAGAAAAAGGTGTTTTTAACTCACAAGTCTTGTGGGAGCTCCAATATCCTAATCTTAATTTTCTAAGTTTTTGATTAAAAAAAAAAAAAAAAAGAGCTTAGCATTTATTGACTTCTCCTAACTCACAAGTCTTTTTGACTTTTCTCATACCTACTATTACACCCTTTTTAACTTCTCGCATACACTATAATTAGTGATGAGATTATTAAATTATTTTTTATAAAAAATCTAAAAAAAATAATTTGTATATTAAAAAAAATTTAAAACAAATATAAATATCTATATCTATATCTATATCTATATCTACTGGCCTATCACTCGTGTTATGCACGGGATAATTATAGATATTTAGATTTTTTTTAATATATAAATTTTGTTTTTTAAGATTTTTTATAAAAATAATTTAACAATCTTATCACTAACCATAGTGTATGAGAGAAGTTGAAAAGGATACTGCAGTAACTATACACGGATTGTATGTATAATTATTTGTATGAGGGGATTTTAAATGCTGATCAAGGAATTTTGATCACATCAATAAATGTAGGCATGTGGAAAAACATATGGATTGAAAAAAGTTAATAAATACTGATCAGGAGATTTTGACCAAATCAATAAATGCTGAGTTTTTTTTTTAAGTAAAAAATTTAGAAAATTCAAATTGGGATATTGAAACTCCCAAAGGCCTTGGGGGTTAAAAACCCCCTTTTGCTTAATATATAGTATAGATATTTATATATCTATCTATACTATTTATCTATCTATCTATCTATATATATATATATCTATACTATACATTAAGTAAAATGGAGTTTTTAACCCCCAAGGCTTGTGGGAGCTCCAATATCCTAATCCTAACATTTATTTTTGGGAGATTTGGTCAAAATCTCCTCATAATTAAACGTTAATTCATTAAAGACCAACATAAATAAAATTTCTTAAAAATTTCAACACATCTATCTATCTATATTATATTATCTATATCTATACTATATATTAAGTAAAAAAGGATTTTTAACCCCCAAGGCCTGTGAAAGTTTCAATATTTTAATCTGAATTTTCTAAATTTTCTATTAAAAAAAAAAACTCAACATTTATTGATTTGGTCGAAATCGCTTGATCAACATTTATTAACTTTTTTCAACCCACATATCTTTTCACATGCCTGCATTTATTGATACAATCCCCTTATCAGCATTTAAAATCCCCTCATACAAATAATTATAGATACAATCCGTATATAGTTACTGCAGTACCATTTTTAACTTCTCCCATACACTATCATTAGTGATGAGATTGTTAAATTATTTTTGTAAAAAATCCTAAAAAACATAATTTATATATTAAAAAAAATCTAAAACAACTATAAATATCTATAATTATCCTGTGCATAGCACGGGTGATAGGCTAGTTATCTATATATGTGAATTGTGATTTAAATTTTTTTTTTAAATGTCGTCTTTTTTTTATTATATTAAATTTTAATATTTTGATAATAATCATATGTGTTGAACTTTTCAAGGAATTAAATGTCTTCCTTTTTTTATATTATATTAAGGTTTAATATTTTGATAATAATTAATGCTATCTAACTACAATCATATTTTTCTCAAAATAAAAAAAAATAATTGAAAAAAAGAATCATTAAAATAGTAAATAAAAAGATTATTTAGAAGTATTGAACAAACTACAATCACATTTTTATTTTTGAGAGTGTTTATGTTTATCTAACTTCAATCATATTAAAAAATCAAATTATAAACAAAAGGAGATAACTTTAATCATACAAATCACATTTTTTAAATGCTATCTAACTACAATCACATTTTTCTCATAATAAAAAAAAATAATTGAAAAAAAGAACCATTAAAATAGTTAATAAAATGATTATTTAGAAGTATTGAACAAACTACAATCATATTTTTCTTTTTGTAAATGTTTATGTTTATGTTTATCTAACTTCAATCATATTAAAAAAATCAAATTATAAACAAAATGAGGTAACTTCAATCATACAAATCACAATTTTTTTAATGCTATCTAACTACAATCATATTTTTCTCATAATATATAAAAATAATTGAGAAAAAGAACCATTAAAATAGTAAATAAAAATATTATTTAGAGTTGTTGAACAAACTACAATCACATTTTTCTTTTTGTGAGTTAATTTCAATCATAGTAAAGTGAGTTAAAAAATCAAATGACAAATTAAGTGAATTGACTGTTAAAAAAACACAATAATTTTTTTTCAAAAAACACAATAAGTTAAAAAAATCAATTACAATTTTTTTTTTTCAAAATACAATCTAATCATTATCAATAACTGGTACTTTAAAAATCAAATCAGATCAAATCACAAATATTTTTATGCTATCTAACTACAATCATATTTTTTTCATAAATAATTGTAAAGAAAAACCATTAAAATAGTAAATAAAAGATTAAATCACATTAAAAAAAAAAAACCATTAAACAAACTACAATCACATCACATTTTTCCCATAATAAAAAAAATAAATAAATGAAAAAAAAAACCACTGAACTAACTACAATCATATTTTTTTCTTTGTGAGTATTTATATTTATCTAACTTCAATTATATTAAAAATGAAATTAAAATAGTAAATAAAAAGATTAAATAACATTAAAAAAAAAAACAATTGAACTAACTATAACAATCATATTAAAAAAAAAAGTCATTGAACAAACTACAATCACATCACATTTTTCCCATAATAAAATAAATAAGTGAAAAAAAAGAACTATTAAACTAACTACAATCACATTAAAAAAAAAAAGTATCATTCAACTAATTATAATAACATTTTTCTCTTTGTGAGGGTTTATATTTATCTAATTTCAATCATATTAAAAAATTAAAATAGTAAATAAAAAGATTAAATAACATTAAAAAAAACCATTGAACTAACTACAACGATCATATTAAAAAAAAAAACCATTAAACAAACTACAATCACATCACATTATTCACATAATAAAATAAATAAATGAAAAAAAAAAAACTATTAAACTAACTACAATCCCATTAAAAAAAAAAAGAATCATTCAACTAATTATAATCACATTTTTCTCTTTGTGAGGGTTTATATTTATCTAACTTCAATCATATTAAAAAATCAAATTATAATTTTTTATTCGCTAGACAAATCACAAATATTTTTATGCGCTATCTAACTACAATATTAAAACAGTAAACAAAAAGAAAAGTCAAGAAGGAGAAAACAAAAAGAAGACTTACTGTTTATCAAATTATAATTTTTTATTTGCTAGACAAATCACAAATATTTTTATGCGCTATCTAACTATAATATTAAAACAATAAACAAAAGGAAAAGTCAAGAAGGAGAAAATAAAAAGAAGACTTACTGTTTGCATACGTGGTCACTGAAGTTGAAAGTATAGAAGTGAGAAGTCAAGAAGGAGAAAACAAAAAGGAGACTCACTGTTTGCAATAGGTATGTGAAAAGTTAAAAAAAGTGTGCGTATTGGAGACGTTAAAAAGACTTGGAAGAATTTAATAAGTGTTAAGTTTTTTTTTTCAAAAAAAAAAAAAAATTAAGAAATTAAGGTTCAGATATTGAAACTCCCACAAAACTTGTGAGTTAGAGATAGATATAAATAAATAGATAGATATAGATATTTATATTTATTTAAAATTTTTTTTAATATACAAATTATTTGTTTTGAAAAAGGTATTGCAGTAATTATGAGAGAAGTCAAAAAGTCTTGTGGGTTGAGAGAAGTTAATAAATGCTGAGGTTAATTTTTTTTTAAAAAAAAAATAAAAAATTAGAAAATTAGGATTGACATATTGAAACTCCCACAGGCCGTAGGGGTTAAAAATCCCATTTTGCTTAATATATAGTATAGATAGATAGATAGTGAAATAAACTTTGTTTTTTCTTCTTCTCCCGATGTAGGATTATAAAATAAATCATAAAATAATTAGAGTTTTATTTTTATATTGTTAAATGGAAGTTAGTCAATGGAATTTTTTTTAATTGTTTAAAATTAATAAAATCAGTATGAGAAATTACAATTAAACTGACAAATCGATCAAACCCAAAATGGTTCAGCCTAATCAGTTAGGTCAGATGACCAACCTAAATGTTATTTTAATTTTAAAATTTAAACTATGTTGAATTGAAATATACACAATATTACACTATTAAGATTCACTTTATATAAGCGAAACAACTCACTTCTTTTTTTTTTTTTTTTTTTTTTTTTTTTTTCTGATGTGAGATTATAAAATAAAAGTTAACAATTTTATAGACAGAGAGTTTATTTTTGTAACTAAGCAATCTCAGTCTTTCAATCTTTAATCAGATCAATCTTTAGTTTATTTCGAATCAAACAAATCTAATTAATATATTTTTGATAAAAACCACTAGAATCACAGTTAAACCAACGACTTAATCAAATCAAAAAATGATTTAGCCTAATCGGCTAGGTCATAATTAATTAATTAAAATTTTTAAAATTTAAACTATATTAAATTGAAACATGCACAACAGTACAATATTAAATGGGATGAGAGTGTAAAATTCACTTTATATGAGTAAAATAACTCATTTTTTTTTCTTTATTTTCCCAATATGGGATTATCAAATAAAAGCTAGTCAATGGAGATTTTCTTAATTGTTTAAAATTAAGAAAATCAAGAAAAAATAGTATGAGATATTGAAACTCTCACAAGGCTCGTCACTAAATAGGATTGGAGTATAAAATTTATTTTATATGAGTAAAACAGCTCATTTTTTTCCCTTCTTTTTCCGATGTGGGATTATCAAATAAAAGCTAGCCAATGAATTTTTTTTAATTATTTAAAATTAAGAAAATCAAGAAAATTAGTATGAGACTTTGAAGCTCTCACAAGCCTCCTCACAAAAAAACCCCTTTTCTGTATATAATAAGATATAAGGAAAAGAGACTTTTCAGTGAGTAGCCTTTTAGGAGCTCCAAATCCTCATTCTAATTTTCTTCATTTTTTTAATTTTAAACAATTAAAAAAATCTCCATTGACTAACTTTTATTTGATAATCTCACATTAGGAAAAGAAGGAAAAAAATGAATTGTCTTACTCATATAAAGTAAATCTTATACTCCCATCTCATTTACTGAGGAGCCTTGTGAGAGTTTCAATATTTCATATTAATTTTCTTGATTTTCTTAATTTTAAACAATTAAAAAATCTCTATTGACTAGATTTTATTTGATAATTCCACATCTTGAAAATAAAGAAAAAAATGAGTTGTTTTACTCATATAAAGTGAATCTTATACTCCCATCTCATTTAATATTGTATTGTTGTACATGTTTCAATTCAATATAGTTTAAATTTTAAAATTTTAATTAATTAATTATGACCAAGCCGATTGGGTTAAATCATTTTTTTATTTGATTAATTCGTTGGTTTTATTGTGATTTTATCAAAATATATTGATTAAATTTGAAATAAACTAATTTATATTAGTAAAAGAAGATTTTTAGTGAGAAACCCTATGATCAATATCTCATACTTATTTTTTTGATTTTCTTAATTTTAAACAATTAAGAAAATCCCCATTGGCTAGCTCCTATTTAATTTTTATTTTATAATCTCACATAGACGTTTTGATTTTAAAAATAATTTTGTATAAGATTTTGAAACTCTCGTGATATTTAATTTTAAAATAATTACAATCCTACATCGAGAAGAGAAAGAAAAAGTGAGTTGTTTCACTTATATGAAGTGCCACAATCCCACATCCACTTCAAAAAAATTAAGGTTTTAGAGACCAAAATTTAGGGACAAAATTATTTTTTAAGGACCAAATATTTTTGTTGCGAAAAGTATAATTATTATATTTTTAGTAACAAAAATTAGATATTAGTGGTGAATTATTACCTTTTTGGGACCAAATTTTTGTCTCAAAAAATAAACTATTTTGAGACCAAATCATTTTGTTTCTAAAAGTCTATTTATTAATGACATTTTCAAAATTTTGTCGCTAAAAGCCTTGTTTTTGACTTTTCGGGACGACCTTTTAGCGACTATCCTAATGACAATAGAAATTGGTCCCAAAATATCTTTTGCAACAAAGTTTTCACTTTTAGAGACCAAAATATTTGATCTCTACAACTCTTACATGTTGTAGTGATCAAGAAAAAAAAAAAAAAAAAAGAAAAAAAAAGTGAGTTGTTTCACTTATATGAAGTGAATCTTATAAAGGGGTTTTGAGAGAGAAGCCTTCTAGAAGCTCCAAACTCTCATTCTAAAATTTTTGAATTTTTTAAATTTAAACAATTAAGAAATTCTCATTGGCTAGCTTCCATTTACCTTTTATTTTACAATCCCACATTGGAAAAAAAAGAAAACAGTGAATTGTTTCATTTACATAAAATGAATCTTATGCTCCAATCTATATAAATTATTGAATTTTCTTAATTTTAAACAATCAAGAAAATCCCCATTGGCTAGCTTCCATTTAATTTGTACTTTATAATCTCACATCAGGAAAAGAAAGAAAAAGTGAATTGTTTCACTTTTATAAAGTGAATCTTATGCTTCCATTTATATAAACAAAAAGATATTTTTAGTAAGAAACCCTATAATCAATACTAATGTTTTCTGATTTTCTTAATTTTAAACAATTAAGAAAACCTACATTGGTTAGTTTCCATTTAACTTTTATTTTATAATCTCACAAAGAGATTTTGATTTTAAAAATAATTTTGTATGAGATTTTGAAACTATGCTTAATTTTAAAATAATTACAATCCCACATCAAGAAAAAAGAAAAAAAAAAAAAGTGAGTTATTTTACTTATATCAAGTTAATCTTATACTCTTATTTAATATTATAGTATTGTGCATGTTTCAATTCGAGATGGTTTAAATTTTAAAATTTTAATTAATTAATTAATTTTGTTGTAAATTAGGTGGTCTTTTGACTTAGTCAATTAGGCTGAATCATTTTTGGTTTGACTGATTCACTAGTTTAACTGCGGTTTTAGCTGTTTTATCAAAATATATTGTTTAGATTTGTTTGATTTGAAATAAACTAAGATTGATTATATTAAAAATTGAACGATTCAGATTACTTATGTAACGCCCTCAAAATTATACATAAAGCCCAACACTTTAGACATGCATTGATACAAAAGAAATCAACCATTTCTATTCATGAGAGTAGTTCTTACAGTAGTATTACATGTTAACAACAAAAGCACATGCCCTATGCTAACTCTATACAAAAGAAGCCCTTGGCTTGATATACATGTAATACAACTAAAGAAATAAAAAAAAAAAGAGTCTTCAACTCCCATGTCCATCCAAGTTAAGTCCTTGGAGGTGGCATGCTACCTGTACCTGAAAATAATGTCCCATATAGGGTGAGCCAACGCCCAATAGAGATATGCTAAACACAGTATGAGCAATAACTAAGACATTAGCAATTGATAAATGTTTAGTTCTCATGAATCAATTCATAATCTATTTCCATTATATGACCACAATGTCCATGTTTCATTTCATTTTCCATTTCTTATCCAATTTCCAATTTACAACTTACAACAACAGCTCAGAACCTGGCCAACAATTTTCATGAGACAGTGACTCATATTAAACGCTTCTCATTCCACAATAGATAAGCCTACTAGCTATATCAACATCTCAAACAGATAAGCATACAAGCTGTATCCACACTTCAACAGATAAGCATATGAGCTATATCAACACTTCCATAGATAAGCATATGAGCTGTATCAACACCTTAACTGACAAGCATATGAGCTGTATCAGTGGAGTCCATCCCTTATCTCCTCCCAAACAACATCCGGTTTAGAGGTCCATCCCCTATCTTCCCTTAAACCGTGGAGTACATCCTCTATCTCCTTCCACACACACACACAATGTATATACACAAAGGTCATATACACAATCAATCAATACATGTAGTTAATGTATTCTTTCAACCGTCATTCTCTATGACACATCCAATTGATTAGTTTTAGTTTGCCTAATCATCATGCATTGTCTACAACAATCAAAATTACCCTCTACCAGTAGCCCAAGCAATTATTTTTAAACAGATAATAAAAGCTTCAACAGATAAAATATCAATGTTTTCAAAAGTGAGCGATTAACAAATCCAACTCCGTCATTTCACAATATAATGAGTCAATTTCATTATTTCCAACTCAATTCCATAAATCCACAACTTTTCCAAATTAATTATACCAATTAATTTACACAACAATTTAGGGCTTTTTCCCAAACCCTCAATATTAACTCAAAGGTTCCAATATCAACTTTCAACAACCATATCATTATTTTGAAACCCAAATTACATATTATGAGCCCAAAATCACAAAACCCTCTTTTAACATTTGAAACCCTAAGTCCCAAAATTACCCAACTTTAACACTTTATCCAAACAACCAAAAATCTATGTCAAAGACCATAAGAGTGAGTAGGAATCTCTACCTCAAAAGTTGATACCCAACGAAGAAGATAAAGAAAACGGAAATGCTCCAAATCCCGAGATTCTTGGATCAAAAGATAGCCCTCGACGATCAACAACTTTTTGTAAAGGCCAAAGGTGAGAAGACAACTCCTACTAGATCAATACCTAGAGAGAAGGAAAGGTTCTAGAGAGAGAGGCTCAACAATGGAGTTTTGGAAAAGTAAGAGAGAGAAGAGGATGTGAAAAAGTGATCCAAAAAGTCAAGTCTCGGACTGAAATACACGTCGCCCCGCTCGAATGTGGAACTCCCCGCTCAAGCGTCACTCACAGGCACCCGCTCGAGCGTCAAAAATCCCGCTCGAGCGGCGGATACACACTGCCAGAACTTTTGTAGAACCAAGTCCCCGCTTAAGCGTCAAACCTCCCGCTCGAGCGTCACACACAAACTCCCGCTCGAGCGTCCAAACTCTCGCTCGAGCGTACAACACTGCAGAAGAAATACTGGAAGATGGAGAAATACGCTCGAGCGTCGAAACCCCCGCTCGAGCGGACAAACAACAACGAAGGGCCCGCTCGAGCGTCAAAATCCCTGCTCGAGCATGAAGGCCAAAATCTGGGCATCTACTTTTGGTTCCTAAGCTCAACTATAGCGATCCCAGTTTCCCTTTACTTTAATTGTTGTATCCGGATTTAGGTTCCGTGGAGTTGGTTGCTGTGTATACCTTGTTTGCATCCTTTACTCTTTATATTTGAGTCTTGGGTTGTGTTGGGCAGGTTTGAAACAGGTTGGTTGAGCTTAGAAACCAAAAGTAGTTGCCCAGATTTTTACCTTCACGCTCGAGCGGGGCTTTTTTACGCTCGAGCGGGCCCTTCGTTGTTGCTTCTCCGCTCAAGTGGGTGTTTTGACGCTCGAGCGTGATTTTCCATCTTCCAGTATTTCCTCTGCAGTGTTGTACGCTCGAGCGGGGGGTTTGACGCTCGAGCGGGGGGTTGTGTGTGACGCTCGAGCGGGAGGTTTAACGCTCGAGCGGAGACCTGGTTCAGTGAAAAGTTCTGGGAGCGTGTATCCGGCGCTCGAGCGGCAGTTTGGACGCTCGAGCGGGAGTCTGTGAGTGACGCTTGAGTGGGGAGTTCCACGCTCGAGCGGGGTGGCTCTTATATAAAACCGAGATCCGACTTTTTGGATCACTTTTTCACCTCATTTTCTCTCTCTTACTTTTCCAAAACTCCATTGTTAAGCCTCTTTCTCTAGAACCTTGCCTTCTCTCTAGGTTTTGATCTAGTATGAGTGGTTTTCTCACCTTTGGCCTTTACAAAAAAGTTGTTGATCGTCGAGGGCTATCATTTGATCCAAGAATCTCGGGATTTGGAGCATTTCTGTTTTCTTCATCTTCTCCATTGGGTGTCAACTTTTGAGGTAGGGATTCCTACTCACTCTTATGATCTTTAACATAGATTTTTGGTTGTTTTGATAAAGTGTTAAAGTTGGGTAATTTTGGGACTTAGGGTTTCAAAATGTTAAAAGAGGGTTTTGTGATTTTGGGTTCATAATGTGTAATTCGGGTTTCAAAATGATGATATGGTTGTTAAAGGTTGATATTTGAACCATTGGGTTGATATTGGAAAATGGGGTAGAACACCCTAATTTGTTGTATAAATTAATTGGTATAATTAATTTGGAAAAATTATAGATTTATGGAATTGAGTTGGGAATAATGAAATTGACTCGTTATATTGTAAAATGATGGAGTTGGATTTGTTAATTGCTCACTTTTGAAAACATTGATATTTTATCTGTTGGAGCTTTTATTATATGTTTAGAAATAATTGCTTGGGCTACCGGTGGAAGGTAGTTTTGATTGTTGTAGACAATGCATGATGATTAGGCAAACATAAACTAATCAACTGGATGTGTCATAGAGAATGACGGTTGAAAGAATACATTAACTGTATGTATTGATTGATTGTGTATATGACCTATGTGTATATACGTTGTGTGTGTGTGGGAGGAGATAGGGGATGTACTCCACGGTTTAGGGAAAGATAGGGGATGGACCTCTAAACCGGATATTGTTTGGGAGGAGATAGGGGATGGACTCCACTGATACAGCTCATATGCTTGTCACTTAATGTGTTGATACAGCTCATATGCTTATCTATGGAAGTGTTGATATAGCTCATATGCTTATCTATGGAAGTGTTGATATAGCTCATATGCTTATCTATGGAAGTGTTGATATAACTCATATGCTTATCTGTTGATGTGTGGATACAGCTTGTACGCTTATCTGTTGAGATGTTGATATAGCTAGTAGGTTTATCTATTGTGAAATGAGAAACGTTTAATATGAGTCATTGTCTCATGGAAACTGTTGGCCAGGTTTTGAGCCGTTGTTGTAAATTGGAAATTGGATAGGAATGGAATATGAAATGAAACATGGACATAGTGGTCATGTAATGGAATTGGGTTATGAATTGATGTATGGGAATTAGACATTTATCAATTGCCATTGTCTTAGTTATTGCTCATACTGTGTTTAGCATATCTCTACTGGGCGTTGGCTCACCCTATATGAGACATTATTTTCAGGTACTGGCAGCATGCCATCTCCAAGGACATAGCTTGGATGATGATGAGAGTTGAAGGCTTTTTTTTTTATTATTATTTTATTCGTATTACATGTATATCAAGCCAAGGGCTTCTTTTGTATAGAGTTAGTACTCTTCTTTTGCGTAACCAAGTGTTGACTTGGAAAGCTGTAAGCCCATAGGGCATTTGCTTTTGTTGTTAACATGTAATATTACTGTAAGAACTACTCTGATGAATATGAATGGTTGGTTTCTTTTGTATCAATGCATGTCTAAAGTATTGGGTTTTATGTATTATTTTGAGGGCGTTACATCAACCAACCTGTTTCAAACCTGCCCAACACAACCCAAGACTCAAATACAAAGAGTAGAGGATGTAAACAAGGTATACACAACAACCAACTCCACGGAACCTAAGTCCGGATACAACAATTAAAGCAAAGGGAAACCGGGATCGCTATAGCTTAATTAGAAATGAACTTCCCGTCTAAACAACTGTTAACGTTTATTTTACAATCTTACATCAGGAAAAGAAGGAAAAATGAGTTGTTTTACTATATAAACATTATGTTCGCATTTAATATTGTAGTGTTGTGTATATTTTAGTTCAAGACAGTTTAATTTTAAAATTAAAATAAAATTTAAAAGTTTTAATTAATTAATTTTTGTATAAATTGGTTGGTTCTTTGACCTAGCAGATAGGGTTAACTGTTTTCGGTTTAACTGATTCATTGGTTTAACTAGATTTTAACGGTTTTATCAAAATCTATTAGTTAAATTTGTTTGATTCGAAATAAATTAAAGATTGACCTAATGAAAGATTAAACGGCTAAGATTGCTTGATTCGAAATAAACTTCCCGTGAGAACCCGAATATACAAATGAAATAAATAATTAAATAATAATATTACAATCTCAAAATATTTTGGTGGTAAATCTTAAAGTGCAAATTAAATATTTGGAAGGTCTTTTAATTAATTTTTAAACCTAAAATAAATTTATGGTGAAAGTCTTTAATTTAAAGGTAAGATTTATTATCTAAAAAAAAAAACAAAATACAATAAAGTAAATAGAGAGGAGGGTGTGACTTGAACTCTAGACCACAAACTTAATAAATAAGGCTTACCATTTGAGTTGCATATAACTTATATATGTATTTTGTATATTTATCTATTTATTTGACCTATGTGTGCCCACCACTAATATAAATAAAATAAACACAAACCCTAATTCTTATGATATTGTTTTCCCACAACTTTCTGAGCAGCCGTGAGAGGTAAAGAGAGGGAGAGAGACGTCTAGGTCATTGGGTGAAAAGTGTTGAAAATTGTTGAGTTTTGTGGTGGCCATTGGCAAGGTAAATCCCTTATTATTTTTATTCCTTCACTATCTTTTTCTTCTTCTTGTGAGTTGTTGTGTAGTTGATGCATCAAATTGGTGAAGTAGGTACATGTGTTGGGCATGGCTATGAAATATTTGGCTGATTGGGATAGTATTTTATGTATAAAGAATGGTGTAATTCTTAGTCCAAAAATTCTGCACAGAATCACAAACTTTAAAAATCAAGAGGCCATATCAAACGGATGAATTTTAATCTAAAATTTTTACAGTAGATCAATTACATATTGAATTGTATATCTGAATTTTTTCATAATTTTTGGGAGTCAAAATTCATATAAACTGATGTGTTCAAATCTGTCCAAAAAACTGGTTTTAAACAGTAACTTCGGGAGTGTTGTTCTCTTTCGCTATAAATCCAAAAATTTTCAAATCAGCGTCATTAGAACTGGTTACGAGTCTAGTTTCTTACATTTTTGTCCTTGCATTGATTGCTCATGCATACTAAGAGAACCATTAATTTCTTTAAAGTGCTACAGAAAACAACCTGTTTGGTGTAATTAATTGTAAATAATTATTTTGATAAGAAAATCAAGTAAAACCATTTGGGTTTGAAACTTAGGATATATTAGTTGATATCTTGAGGGTTTTGGAATTTTTCAAACAACGTGGAGTCAGTTTTGTAATTTTCAAAGTTAGCGAATAGATTGGGAAAACTTGTTTAGAACTTTATTTTATCTTAAAGTTACTTTTAATTAAGTTTAGATTTGAACCCATGTCTTGGGTGATTTTAGATCTTGAAGAACATGAACTTAGGTAATATTTAAGAGTAACGGTGAGTTGGGTTGAGTCGTGTTAGTACGCTTTAGTTTGGGGTTATGTAGTTCTTATTCTTTAGTATTTTTAAATTAGTGGTGACGTGTAGTTTTCATATTGGTTTAGGGCACTAGTTGGACTTTCATACTCTATTCGAGGATTATATTATTTCGTTTTCAGGTGAGTAGTTTCATGGTACATATTTTTATAAATGTACCCATACCTTGAACTGTTGGAAAATTAAATTGTCATTTCAGGACTAAACTGTTTTGATAAACTATTATATTATCAATGGAATCAAATTATTTCTGAAACATGTGTGAACTTGGCATACTGTAAACTATTTGTTTTGGTCTCATGTTTATAATAATGAACTGCCATGTTTTGCGAAACTGATGTGTATTGATTATTGGGACCTTCTGTGCATTTAGTCCAGGAAAATTATTCCACTGTATGTGGTGACTCTGGCCACTAGGGAACAGATTCGGGTTGGGCCGTGATGACTCTAGTGCTCAATGATTGTAAGGAAAAGACCTAGGTTAAGCTAGGCAACCTTCAATTGGATCGTCTTTGAGAAAAGGCCCATGTTGCTACCCTAAGGATGACTCTTAGTTCGATATTGGATCAAATAGGGCTTATAGCCTTGAGAACTGTGTGGCATATTACTTGTTATTTTTTTGATACCCATAAAATTATTGGTGTTCATGTTGTAATCGGTTTTAAATGGAAAATGTCATTTATCATGTTCTTGAGAGACATGAGTATTTTAATTGTTGAATTGTGGAACCTTGTTTTTTAAACAGATTGTGTTTACCAAACTGTATGCCAATCTAGTTTCTGTGATATATATCTTATTTTGGAATTGAACCCTGTTTTCAAAACTGTATTTACTATCCATGTTGCTACTCACTGAGCTATCAGCTGACTTAGTTGTTTACCATTTCCAAGTGTTAGAAGGACTTAGAGTGGACTCATGGCATAGCGGGGACTCGATTGCATGGACCTCTAGGACATTCATTTATTTTGTTTTAGATTGTTATGTCAAGTTTGTGCATATTTTTTTTTATTTTTATTGAGGTTCATTTAGGATTATTTTAATATGTGGGCTGCTTATATTCCATAAGTTTGGATGGTTTTGATTACGGTTGGTTTTTCCGTTTATTCTTGTGGTATGTCACTGGATTGAGTTTTGATTTATTTACTTCTGGGCTATCATCACACTTATTCTTTATGGTTTTGGGTTCATATTTAGGCTTACGTGTGCCTTGGGCTAAGGCCCTGTGGGCCACGGCCGGTCATACCCGGGTTTGGGGTGTGACACTTCCCGCCCAAACCATTGTTAACTTTTAAACAATTAAGAAAATTTTCATTGGCTAGCTTCTATTTAACTTTTATTTTATAATCTTACATCGAGAGAGAAAAAAAAAAGTGAATTGTTTCACTTACATAAAGTAAATCTTATGCTCTCATTTATCTAAGCGAAATGAGATCTTTAGTGAGAAACCTTATGATCAATATCTCATACTTTTTTTTTTATTTTCTTAATTTTAAACAATTAAGAAAATTTTCATTGGCTAGCTTTTATTTAACTTTTATTTTATAATTCTACATAGAGGATTTGATTTTAAAAATAATTTTATATGTGATTTTGAAACTGTCATAATATCTCCACTTAAAAGTAATCTTTTATAAAATATATAGATATCTCGATAATTTCAATATCACTTTTACTGCTCCTTAGTACAAAAATTATGAGATAATTATGATAATTTTAAATTTTTATTTAAAACTTATACATTATGAGATAGATTATTATAATTTTAAATTTATACTGTGTCGAGAAAAAAAAAGGAAAAAGTGAATTATTTCACTTATATAAAGCGAATCTTATGCTCTCATTTATCTAAGCGAAATGAGATCTTTAGTGAGAAACCTTATGATCAATATCTCATACTATTTTTTTTTTAATTTCTTAATTTTAAACAATTAAGAAAATTTTCATTGACTAGCTTTTATTTAACTTTTATTTTATAATCCTACATAGAGATTTTGATTTTAAAAATAATTTTATATGTGATTTTGAAACTCTCATAATATCTCTACTTAAAAGTACTCTTTTATAAAATATATAGATATATCGATAATTTCAATGTCACTCTTACTGCTCCTTAGTACAAAAATTGTGAAATAATTATGATAATTTTAAATTTTTATTTAAAACTTATACATTATGAGATAGATTATTATAATTTTAAATTTATACTATGTCAATTTTAGATTTATAAGTAATCTATCTCATAATTTATAGGTTTTTCAAAGGGAAACCAATTAATAGATTGTTTCAAAGGGAAAAACCAATATGATAATTATTGGAACTATGTCATTTTTCTAAAATAGTGAAGTATTAGAATTATGTCATTTTTTTTTTAATAACAAAGCATAATTTTAATTATTAATTGTCAATACAATAATTTTAATCTATTTATACTATATATTATAGTAAAGGAACATTTGAAACAAAACTCTTAAATTCATATATAAATTTTTTTTACAAGAGACAAAATATAAAAAAAATTAAATATAATTATCGTATTTTTAATAAATAATATATTATTTTATCCCATGCATACCATAGGTGATATGCTAGTATAATATCACTACAACATATAAGAGTTTTAGATACCAAATGTTTTGGTCTCTAAAAGTGAAAATTTTGTTGCAAAAGACATTTACGGATCAATTTCTATCGTCATGAGCATAGTCGCTAAAAGGTCGTCTTGGAAAGTCAAAAACAAGGTTTTTAGCACAAAATTTTGAAAATGTCACTAATAAATAGACTTTTAGGGACAAAATAATTTAGTCTCAAAATGGTTTATTTTTTGAGACAAAAAATTTGGTCCCCAAAAAGATAATAATTCATCACTAATGTCTAATTTTTATTACTAAAAATATAATAACGACACTTTTCGCAGCAAAAATATTTAGTTCCTAAAAAATAATTTTGTCCTTAAATTTTGGTCTCTAAATTTTTTTGTAGTGTAGATAGATAGATAGATAGATAGATAGATAGATAGATCGATAGATGCATATAATGATTTATTTAATAACATTTAAGAAAATTATTAATAAGAAAAAATAAATAAATAATACTTCTGTTTAAGAAATTTATCCAATATTGATTTGGGCTAGCTTACGACCTAGCCGAAAAAAGGTGATGGTCACATAATTGAAATATTTGATAATAATCATTTCAAAGTTCATATTTGAATCATATTATAGTCTCTTTGACAGAAAAAGTGGCATAAAAGTAGGTTGGGCCAATCTCTACAGTATGAGCCCATGCCAATTCTTGAAAAATTGTCTTATTATGTGTTCAATCTTGAGCAATTTGATCTACTTGTTTTTTTAATTGGTAAATATAATTTTAAATATTTTGTGATGAAAATAAATAAATATATATATGCATATTTATTGACATTTTTAACCCTTAGGTAAGAAATTTATATATTTTACATAAAGTGTACATAATATCAATTAAATGAATATTAAAATTTATTTATGTATGAGTAAACTATCTAAGGTCAAGTTGAGATAATAATTCATATAACCTCATCCCAAAAAGTAATGCCAGCTGGTTTAAGGAGGATTGAAGTTCAGTCATACAGTGAAAGAGTCTTCAACAATACTTGAGCTCTCTAATTAGAGGTACCACTAATGATGTACCCACTGTCACAGTGTGTGTTGTGCTCTTTTTATTATTATTATTATTATTATTATTATTTTTTTTTTTTTTCATTTCCACCTCACTAGTGGTTGATTTAGAGCTCATTATTTAGAGCTCTAAATCATTACTGAAGAGTCTTAGAGAATGAATTGGATCTATTTCTATGCCAACATTCTTTTGGCCTAGGTCTTAGCTTAGTGATAACTGTTTTTCAATTTGGCCCCATTTTTTGTGTTTTATTTATTTATTTATAAAATTAGAAATTACATATTATTGACTACAAATATTATATTTCTTATGTTGCTTTATTTTGAAATACTTTTGAAATTATAACCAATAAGTCTTATTTCTTTTAAAAAAAAACCATTAAGTCCTATAGATTTTTATTACGACAATTCAATCGTGCTTTAAATAAATTATTTCAAAATAATTCAAAATCAATAATATATTTTCTTCCAGTTTTACCCTTTCCCATGGATATTAATTATAATTCTACTCATAATTTAATGATCAACTTTATTAAGACATCATAAGTAGGATCTCAAAAATTCAAGATTTGGATATCTAGATCTATATGTAATACGTCAAAAAATTAATAGTGACTTGAAAATTAGAATCCAATTGATATTGCATAAACATAGCTGGAAAATCTACTTTTAGCTGCGTTAAACGTCGCTAATTCTTGTTGTGACGTTTAGTACCAAACGCTGATGACGTGGCCGTCGCTATAACTTCATATTAGTATAGGCGGCGTTTTTAAAAACGCTGCAAATGTCCTACCTAACTGTACTATGACGTCACGTGACATTTAGCGACGTTTTTGAAAACGCCGTCATAGACATTTTTACATTTCAAAAATCTAGCCGTTGGGGTGGAATATAGTGATGTTTTTTAAACGCCGCCATAGCCTTTTTTTTAAATTTTTTTAATTTTGTTAATTTTATATGGTTGAACAAAAAAAATAGCTGTCAAACAATTATTAAGAACTAATAATTGATGTTTGTTAAAATAATAAACAAACTAAACTTGAAAACAAAATTAAAAATAAGAAACAATGCATTGCATACCTAAGAATAGCAACAATTTAGACTTTAAATACATCAATTAAAATCAAAATGGTCAAGAAGTGTAATTTGTCCAAAAAAATTAAAAAGGAATAGAAAACACACTAATATGGCTAATAATATTAAAAATACCACTTGTCTTCCAACTATATCAAAAAATGAGCCTAAACTATATGCAACAAATGATACATTTGGAACCATACAGTACGCTATAATCCAATTAAACAAGATAAAAAGAATTAGAGGGGGGGAAAAAGTAAAAGAACAAGAACAAATAAAAAAAGCTTCATCATATTCCCTCCAATGGCTTTTTCCCTCTCCTCTCACATAAATTCTACATGTAGCAACTTCATATCCATCATGATGATCATTCGGAGTTAAATAGCTTCTCACAATCAAACAGAGTTAGGTTTCAAATTATTCTGTCTTGTCTTCTTCCAAATCAACGTTCGATACCCCGTTGTTTCCACCGTGTACTGATCCGACTTCAAGTGGACTTCGAATATCCTTTGAAGGCATAGGAGATGGTTTTATGAGTGTCAAAGTATTATCATCCCTGTCAAACTCTTCACTTGCTTCTCCCAAGTAAGTATAGCTGCCACATGTGAAAATATTCAATGTGGAGACAAGAAAATAATTGACAATTAATTTTTATAACATAGAAGAAGCCCTCTGCGACGAGTTTGCAACTAATTTCTATGTTCCACCATAAAATTGATCGACAGTTGGGGAGATTTTTCCTAGACACTTAAGTCTCTACGAGTTATTATGATCTAATGTGACAACAATCATAATACTCACAAATTACGACCTCAAGAATTAGTGATTAGAATAACAATATCATGCGTCGAGCCTGCCACATCACATCAATAAACAAATGTTACTTCAGTGGATTTTTTCATAATTCAGGCAGCAATACTTATATCACATATCAATAAAAATAACAACATAGGTGTCATTTCAGAATGCAGCATAACATAAAAGGAAAGTATTTCCCCCTCTCTCTACAGACAGTGAGGCCAAATGAAGCCCAAGCTTACTCATATAAATTCCAAGGCACAAATAGAAAAAATGCACAAAATTTAGTCATTGGGCCCTAGCAGTGTTGAATGGGATACAAAGCACAAAATACAAAGAACACACATCACACCTTGACCTGCAAGTAAAATTTATTAAGATTCCTCACTATTTTCAATTTTCAAGAGCGGGGTATGACTTCTTATTAACCAAAACTACCATCTCGCATTACATATATTAGTTTCTATATGTCCAATGTGCTCAACAGTTCTTAAACCAAGCTACAAAAATGGGAAAAGAGGTATCTGAGAAATTCCTAGTTGGGATACAGGAAAATATGAAACTTTGGAGAGGGAGAGAGAGGAAATGTTGGCCAAATTAGGTGATGCCCAATCTGTATCAAAATGAAATACAAGAATACAAGACCAACTGTATGCATTAAAACAAACTACAAAATTATCAAAAGCATTACCTTAATGAGGGAAAGAGCACTGTAGCCATTTCAGGAAAGCAAAAGGAACTTTGAAAAAAATTTCTCAAATCTTCTCTCATCAAATTCTACAACTTCAGACACAGAAAGTTGAACAAAAGTCAGCACTTGAATTGTCAACTGCACTTCTTAAGGTTTAAAGTTGATTGAAAGAATGGATATCATTTACCAATGTGTTGCAGCAAACCTTTTCTTGTCCTCCCAAGTGGGCTTCCATTTAAGTTTAGTTTATTGAAAGAATGGATATCATTTACCAATATCCTGTTTTTCTTGTAGTGACTCCTACAATTACGTTTCCCATCCTTAGAGTTTCTGTAATCACCTTTTATAATTATTCAATTAACAATTAACATTTTTTCTATGATTTAATATAAATGCTCTATGGGAAAACAATTTTTATTTATTTTTTGATAATTTGTTATTATTAGTTAGTTTTTGGTGAATAATAATGAAGAACTTACGGTTTGGGTGAATGGAAGAGATAAATAATCAGTCCAACACAGTGGCTCTCTGAGCTCATCTTTGAGTCTCTTCAGTTTCAAGTTCTCCTCCTGCCAATTATCAACCAAGCATAATGTGAAACTAACAAATAGTTAATTAACAACTATTTCTATTTGTAACAAATACTTGACACATTGTGATTAGGATGGTACTATAAAATTATAATCCATATCATCTGAGTAATTTCAAAAATAAAATAAAATTTATTTTAAGGAACACTGATTTAATATTGATTATTTATTATTACTGTAACAACACAAGTGAGGTGGAGCCCGAGGGCAATTTTAAAACTTGTGGAAAGCTCTAAAAGGACAAAGGAACCAAAAAAAAAGACAATGAAGCTGGTAAAAAATTTGAACTGAGATTCGACAAAATAACATTTAAGTACACTCCTTGATAAAATGTAGACTTCCAAGAATGTTACAGTGGACAACAATAATAATAGCTCAAGTTGGGTCAACAACAAAATCATATTATTTCAAAAAATTATTCAACTAAAAAAACACACATTTTTACAACTTTTTATATTTTCACATTAATGAAAATTGGTTAGAAAAAAGAAAAGAAATGGCATACTGTTAATTGTTGGAGAGCGACCGGGCAATCTGAAAGGTATTTAACGGCAAGAGTGATGAGAACTGGGACTGAATCCATGCTAACCAATGCCTTCACTAGTACTTGAAAAGCAATTTGAACAGAACATATATGGACCTTCTTTAGTATAAGTAAACATCTTTAAGGGTTTAGAAACATAATTATTACTCTTACTAATATACTAAGGAGGATTAGTACAAAAAAAATTGAGGAATGACAATCTCTTGACTACCCGATTTAGAAAGGTTGCAACAGATTTCACCAGAGATATGAACAAAGCTATATTTACCAGTTTGCCCATATGCTGAAAAATTATTGGAACAATGGGCTCCACAGTTTCATGATAAACCTATGGAAAGATAAGAAAACCAAGATTAACTAATGCAAAATGGCCTAATAAATTATTTCCATCACACCAAAACCATAAGTAGCTTGTATTTTCATTTTAGTTTCTTATTTTTGCTTGTGCAGCGTACTCACCTCATCATTTGAGACCTCTTCATTCAGCACGACATCAAAAACAAATTCATGCTTTTCCACAAGATTCTGTTAAGTTAACCTCCTGAATTTTGAGATATAAAACTTTTAACAACATATATGAAGTTCGAAAAAATTTGAACACAATCTATAACTGGGATAGCTTTGATATGAAAAAGGCCAAAATAAGAAAAGAGAATGGTAAAATAAAATTATATATGTTCATGTTATATAAGGACAAACAACAATGCATACAATTATACTCAAAATAAAGAATGACGGCAAGGAGCTTTTACATCAAACTGAAATTTCAAAATAGTTAAATTTGCATTAAATTTGCAGTATAAGGCTTGACATCATTGTTCTTTTTCCATTAACTAAAACTGTGCCTATATCATTTGTAGAAATAAATAAATAAACAACAAATGCCACAACCATTCTGTGAAATTAAGAACAGAAACTTAGAAGGGGCTGCTTCAGAAAGATATTCCACCCTGACAAAAAAGGATGTTTGGCTATGACAAAAACAATCTTCAAAGTAACCACTTCAAGAAATGGCATGAAATAAACCTCTCTAGTTCACTGATAAAGTGATAATAAAGGCTTTAATTGTTTATTTTACAACAAATAAGAAACGTAATCAAGCATTTACTAAGAGAGAAAACCAATGGAAAAATAACACTAGAATCAACTTACGTACATATTTTGGAAAATTGTATAAAACGTAAATAAGGATTTGAACCTAAAGCATATGATTTCAGATATTAAAAAATGTTCAAAATTTAACAATCCTCATCTAGAACTCAAAGATACTTAACTGTATTCCCCCGAATGTAGCATTCTGGCATTCTCCAAAACCTATCTCATCTTGCATTGAATTTTCAGTTTTAGGTTCAAGAAAAACTCATAAATAAGCAAAGGGACAAAATTGATTAAAAAACATAAAATACCTTTGAGGTACATATGACTTCACGAAGATGGATATTCATCCAAGTATCACAATTCACCAAATGCCCATTGTATGTTTCCCCATTTTTAAGTTCCACCAACTATCAAAATTATAGCATTAATTAGGGGGCTTAAAAAAATATATTATGCTGTTACTATAAGTTTGCTTCACTTCTTCAAGCTCCACCCCTTACTAACTAATCTGACAAACTTAAACTCTCAAAACCTGACCCTCCATGCGATTAGTGGAAATTCCTAGGAAAATAATAAATTAAATTTCAACTCTTAACTCGTACAATTCATGTTCTTTTGTTTCAACAAGCAAAAAAACTCCATGATTTAAAAAAAAATAATAAAATAATTTCAAATCAGCCAAAACTTGTTGGCTGCTAGATTCTTGGCTATTTGGGAACCAAAATCGTGAGAAACCTAACATCATATTTTAATAAATTTCCTTTCCTATATTTCCTTCTAACAAAGCAGAGCAATAATTTAAATTCAACCCTAGTTTCTTTACATCTACATTTTCTCAGCAACCAAACAAAGATTGCATAAGTATAAAAATGCTCTCAAAAGACAGGACTCTCACCATAGGACGCCCCTGTGTAGTCTTGAGAAGAGAAAGTCGAAGCTGAAATAGAAACAACCAAATCATTAAAAAATGATACGACAGATCTCCAAAGTACACCAAAACAAACGAAATCATTAAAAAATGATACCAGAGATCTCCAATGATACCACTTGCCTCTGGTCTCATACCACACACACAGCTACGCAGAGAGAGATAGAGTGCACAGAGATGGCTGCACAGTGGTGGGGTGGTGGTTGGAGTGAAACACAGATAAGAAGTTGAAAAATGAAAAAATATATATATTGGAAAAGAGCATTAAGCAATTTTGCCCGCTAAATTAGTTCCAGCATAACACCACATGCCTAAATAATGCATGAGCTTCACACACTCTTATTTATGAATTAAGGGTTTCTGTTAATTTCGTACTACAAGGACCACAGGGATTTATGAGGAAACATGTATTTCAGAATGAAAATCTCATATCTAAAAGGATATTGTTTTGAATGAGAATCTTTAATGAGAAATTTCAAATCATAAACATATGTTTTCGAATGAGAAATCTCAGATCTGAAACATGTGTTTTTGAATAAGAAATTCCAGATCTAAAACATATTTTTGAATGAGAAATCTCAAATCCGAAACATATGTTTTTGAATAAGAAATCTCAAATCCCAAACATATTTTTGAATGAGAAATCTCAGATCTGAAACTTATATTTTTGAATGAGAAATCTCAGATCTGAAATCTTAAACTTATGTAAACCCTAGGAGAAGAAGAATCGACAGGAGGAAAAGCTTGAGAGAGAGAGAGAGAGAGAGAGAGAGAGAGAGAGAAGAATACGAAATTGAGATTGTAGACGGTGGCGCTCACCTTAGTCAACGGTGGTGATGGTGGTGGCGGTGGAGCTTCGAAATCGAGAGAGAGACAGAGCATCGAAATCGAAATCACTTTGAGATTGGATCTCAGATGAAATTGAGCTGAAGAAGGTTGAATCTTAATCTCTGAGACTGAAGGGTTTAGAGAGAGGGAGAGAGCGATCGAGTGAGTGAGAGATTTGAGGGATTGGTTTCTTTGAAACTGAAGGTTTCCAGATTCAAAATGAGGGCCTGAAGAGAGAGACAGTGAGAACGGTTTTGATTCTCACAGAGCTAAGAGAGAGGGAGGAATAACATTGTAACACATGTGAAGGCGCTAAAAAAACGACTTCTATTCCTTAAGCGGTACCGTTTTAATTAAAATGAAAGGCGACGTTTATAAATGTCGTTAAAGGTCAGAAACAATGGTGTTTAAAAAAACGTCGCTAAATAAACGCCGTTAAATTCCATATTTCCTGTAGTGAAAGGTCAGCAATGTTCTTGTAAACTATAACAATATTTGGTTTTAGCAATCACCTCACTAAATTAAAGAAAAAAAACGCTAATAGAATTAACAATAGAAATATTTTTTTAAAATGTTGACTCTCTTAAATGTCACGTGGGTATAAGAGAAATATATATATATATATATAAATACTATGGAATTGTTTTATTTAAAATAGAATTAAATTGTCCTAATAGAAAATTAATAGGTACTTTATAGAAAATCAGTCAATCAATCTATCTATATATCCATATATAAAGCAAACTAATGTTTTTCAGAGCATCACTAACAGAACCCCTAAACTCCCCCCATACCTATTTTAAGAGGTTGATGGCTCCCTATATACTTCCATCAACACCCTTAAACACTTTACTAAAATAAGAATTGCTGCAGTCCATCCCTATTTGTAAAGAGTCACTGTAGTTCCCTTATATATATATATTTGCTTTACTTTGCTTTGTTTAGGAATTACAGTACACATTTATGATTTTTATTTTTTTAAAATTTATAATTAAAAATTACATTTTAATAGAATAGAGAAAAAATAAAGAGTTTGTTAATAGAATAGAGATAAAATAGAGAGTTTGTTGGGAAAAGTAGATAAAAAAGTGATTCTTAAAATAAGGAATGAATTTTTTAATAATATTTTAGAATAAAATTTAAGTTGAGTGGTAAGGAGGTACTTAAATCGCAACAAAGATTTGACTTGTAATTTTACAAGAATCTCAACCATCACATCTTCATGTATGTAATGACTCACCATTTTTTTTTTTTTTTTTGAGAGGTGATTGAGACCTCCTCAATCATCTACCCCCACCACCCCCACACACACGTGGGGGTTGGTGATTGGGGGAGAAGTAAAAATAAAAAAAAAAAAAAAAATTGGCCAATCACATCGTAGAGGGAGTCGTGGGGGTCACTTCTGTGGGGATTTGGATCTTTTTTTGTTGTTGTTGCTGTTTTTTTTTTTTTTTTTGCTCCAACAAAGGAAAGATGTTTGGCAAAGTTGGGTCCCTCAATCAAAGCCAACGAATTTTTGCACCCTTTTCTTCAAAACGTAAATGAAAGTGGTCGGTTAGAAGAATTATATCGAATGAATGCACAAAATGATTTTAAAAAAAAAAATTATAATACACAAGCGATCTTAATTCCACAACCAATAGCAATAAAAAATACAGTAGAAAACATGAATCCATAGAAGCCCAATCAATCTAATAGGAATAAAGATAAACACACCACCTTTACACCCATTTTAGACACTCATATCATAGAGAGATAGAGGATTAAAACAAGGAGAAATTACTTGTCAATGTATGAGTAAAAAAATATTTTCAAATTAATGATATTTTTTTTTATAAATATTAATATGTAAAATCATAATCTTTTTTATCATTTTGTAAATAACTTTTGAAAACAACACTGATAGATAACTTCTCCTTAAAAGAAGGTACTAAATTATGCAAGCATTAAATTTTGCCGAAAGATCTTTTTTAATCAATAGATATATATAAATATTTTTTTCCCTTTTATTTTCCTTCTCAAATTCAAAATTTAAATTTAATGTATTTCAGTCTAATGTTTCCATTTCTATCAAAACATAAATAAAAGAAGTTCCATACAAAAATAATGAACCTTAAAAAAAAACTATATAAATTAATAAATCTTATAAAAAAAATTAGTTGTAAAAAAGAGTGATCGTAGAAATAAATATATTCTTTGCATATATATCCATTTCTACATTAACTCTTTTTAACAAATATATTTTTCTTGAATTAGAACAAATAAAGAACTTATCACAATTCACAAGCAAACTCGCACAGAGACAGAGAGAGAGAGAGAGCGAGAGTTGACTTGAACCATGGGTAAGGGGTTTCTTGGTTGATGTAGGTAGGAAAATCCCAGAACGTTGATTGACCCTTGTTTTTGCCCAAATATATAGCCCAGGCTTACAACCTGGCCATCGTGCTAGTCACGCTTTCAAGTTTGCAATAGGCCCAAACATATATTGGATGACCTTGCATTATGCCATTATATTAGAAATTAATACCAAAGCATATTCAAATGGGGTTTCGGAAAAAATTATTAGATATTTTAGAATATTATGTAACATTATTTTTATAGTATTTTTAGCTAATGCGAAACAACATTATCACACATAAATCTACTGAATAATCATTCTATCAAAATGTTTATTCTCACATTTAATTCACACACCTTTGAAGTCAATATACTAATTCTATTTTAACTTCTCAAAATTATATATAAGGTTGCATATAAAACTAAAAGTTTTGGATCTTTGGAGACATTTTTAAGTAATATTTAGTAATTAAAATGAAGATAGAATAAATTGATCATTCTTTTGCCTCTACAATTACTTGCAATAGAGAATGATAATTTTATTTGTAACTTATTTTCTATCATTTTTTTTAATGAATCAAATATGATGATAAATATTTTGACGATGGAAAATTTTGGGTTTGGAGAGAAATGGGTGGAGTGGATTAGGGTGTGTATAACTTCTGCGAGATTATCTGTGCTTGTCAATGGAGCTCCCACGGAGGAATTCAGTCCTCAAAGAGGTCTTAGACAAGGGGATTCCCTGTCCCCCTTCTTGTTTAATATTGCTGCAGAGCGGTTGAGCATTTTAATATCAAGAGCTTTGAATTTGGGGATAATAAAAGGGGTGAAGATTGGCTCAGGTGGGGTGGATCTTACTCACCTTCAGTTTGCAGATGATTCACTAATATTGTGTGAAGCCAATGTTCGGGAGGTGCGAAATCTTAAGAAGATTCTAAGGTGTTTTGAGATGCTTTCAGGTCTAAAGATAAACTACCACAAAAGTATAGTTAGTGGAGTGTGTGTTCCAGAGGAGGAGATGTTGGAGTTTGCTTCAGTGTTAAATTGTAAAGTAAGAACTCTGCCATTTCAGTACCTTGGACTCTCATTGGGTGCTAACCCAAGTAGGAAAGCAACATGGAGACCTACATTGGACAAGTTTAGAAGCAAATTCACAGGCTGGCAAAGGAAATTACTTTCTTTTGCTGGGAGACTTACGTTAATTAAATCTATTCTGTCCTCTCTGCCCATTTACTATTTGTCATTGTATAAATTGCCTCAAGGGGTAGCCAGAGACCTGGATAAGATTTAGGCTTCTTTCCTCTGGGGTGGATCTGAATTGAAGAGGAAGGTTCACTTGGTAAAATGGAAGGAAGTAACTAAACCAGTGGAGCAAGGAGGTTTGGGGGTAAGGAGAGTTAAGGAGGTTAATGATTGCCTTTTGTTGAAATGGAGGTGGAGGTTTGGGGTTGAGAACAAAGCTTTGTGGAGGAGAGTGATTTGTAGCAAATATCGGTTAGAGGAGGGGAGTTAGAGCCCTCATGCTAGCCCCATTAGCAGGTTTTCTAAAATGTGGAAAGACATATTATCAGGATCTGATCAGAGTGGCAATCTGCTGGAGTTCTTTCTGAATAACTATAAGGTGAAAGTGGGGAATGGCCATAGAGTTAAGTTTTGGGTGGATAAATGGTGTAACAACTTAAGTCTCAAAGATGAATTCCCACTCTTGTATAGGTTGGTAGGTGAAAAGGGTGAGACTCTAGCTGCTATGCTGGATAGGAAAGAGGATGCTGGTGAGTGGGTGTTCCACTTTAGAAGGGAATTGTATGATTGGGAAAGTTTGGAGGCAACCAGATTGAAAAACCTGCTAGAGGCAGGCTCAGTTATTAGGAACTCTGAAGAAGATACACTAGTTTGGATGGCTTCAAAAACAGGGAGTTTTTCGGTTGAATCAATGTACAGATTTATAGGAGATGGTTTTGGTAGCTTCAGTCCAATCAGTAAAAGGATTTGGGTAAAACACATCCCACCTAGAGTTCAATTTTTTGGATGGCTTGCTTGTAAAGGAAAATAAAAGACTACAGAATTTCTTACCAGGATTGGTGTACTGCATGCTAATGCATCCTCAGTATGCTGCCTGTGCAAATCTGGGGTTGAGTCAATTAACCATGTGTTATTGTCTTGCCAAGTGGCTTGGAGTGTGTGGTCTGCAATACTAAAATGGTGGAATGTCCAAGGTGCTTTGCCAGATTCAGTGGAGGCTATTCTTGACTGGTGGGCAGGGGTGAGGTTTAGGAAAAATGTGAGGTTGATGTGGAAAGCTCTTCCTATGGTTGTTATGTGGTCTCTATGGAACCATCACAATGAATGCTTATTTCGAGATGTTGCCCCAAGTGGGGAGGGTGTTTCTGATCTGATTAAGATTAGAATGGCTGTTTGGTTTAAGGAGGTATTTAAGGATTGTAGGTTCTCTGTGCATGATTTCATTTTTAATTTGGAGCACATTAGATTTTGCTTGGGAGATGGATCCAGGGGTGTTTCATGATGTTGCTTGGGAGAAGGATCCAGGGTTATCTGAGTTGATCTGATTAATCTACTTCAACTGATCTGTTAATCTGCTTCATCTGATCCCACTCTGTTAGCTGCTCTGCTATTCTGTCTTGTTCATTCTGGTAGAAGCTAGTATATTCAAGTCCCATGCAGAACAGGAGAATGTATTCAGTGGTTTGGCTTCTATCTGGATGTTTTGTTTTTGATTGTTCTATGGCTTCTCTGCTCTCATAGGTTTTTGGGCTATCTAATCTGCTTGTTCTGTGATTGCTGTGTCATTGCTGTGTGAATGATCAGAGATGATGCTGATTGATAATGTTAATCCCTGCAGTAGTCATACTGGTGTTTGAACAGAGATATTCTTATGCATTTGAAGGGCGTTTATGGTCTTTGTGGGGTGTTCTTTGGTGGGTTGCATCTCTTGGGTGTTTTTGTTGGTCTGCTGCCATAGTGAGTCTGCTATAGTTGGTTGCATCTACTACAGTAAGGTTCTGCATTAGGGGTGTTGGCTGAGTTAAGACTTCTGTTACTGTTTCTGTCTTCATCAGTTTTGGCCTTGATTTCTTTGGAAAATGGTCTGCATTGGTGTGAGGTCTGCTGGGTTTTTTTGTTGCTGGGTGGGAAGATTTGTTGCTGGTGTGAGGTCTGGAGGGTGGTCTGCATCAGTTTCTGTTTTTTTTTTTTTTTTTTGTTGCTGGGTGTGAGGTCTGCTGGTTTGCATTGGAAAATGGTTTGCATTGGTGCGAGGACTGCTGATCTGGACTGGTTTTGTTGCTGGTGTGAGGTCTGGAGGTGGTCTGCATCAGTTTCTGTTCTTTTGTTGCTGGGTGTGAGGTCTGCTGGTTTGCATTGGAAAATGATTTGCATTGGTGTGAGGTCTGCTGATCTGGACTGGTTTTGCTTAGTGCGAGGCTTGTTGCACCAGTCCATAATCCATTCCATGCTCCTTGGAGAGTGGTCTGCATCTCTGGAATGTGGTTTGCATTGGTGTCAGAGTGGAGGGTGGTCTGCATCAGTTTTGGCCTTCATTTATTTGGAATATGGTTTGCTTTAGGGGAGTGATCTGTTTTGACCTGTTTTCTTAGCAGAGATACTCTCAGCTGTGGTCTGCTCTACAGATCAGTGACGTTGTATTGCTGTGATGTTGCTATATCAGATCAGTTTGGGGCTTGCCTCTGCAGAAAGTATGCCAAGCCCCAGTTCCCAGAGAGTACATAGTGTCCCTTGTTTGAAGTCTGTGTGGGAAGGCAGCATCAAACAGCCATGGTCACTATCTAGGGTGTGTAGTTGAGAGTGTATTTAGTTCAGTGTATGCCAATGATAGTGTTGGGTGGTCCTCTTTCTCGTTGGTCTCTCACCAACTCAGGGGTGCTAGCAAATGATAGGATGAGCTAGATGGTGCCAACCTCGTTGGGATGATTTAGGTCATTGTGATGCCTTTGCATCTCCATTTTTCTTTATTGATGTAATTCGCTCTGTACTTGGTACTTGTTTATTCCACCAATAAAGTTCTTTTTTTGCCGATCAAAAAAAAAATAAAAATAAATATTTTGACAAATTAATTATTTCATTCTACACTACAAAAAATTAAAGTTTTAGAGATCAAAATTTAGAGACAAAATTATTTTCTAGGAACCAAATATTTTTGTTGCAAAAAGTGTCATTATTATATTTTTAGTAACGAAAATTGCACTAGTGATGAATTATTATCTTTTTGGGATCAAATTTTTGTCTCAAAAAAATAAACTGTTTTGTGACCATATTATTTTGTCTCTAAAAGTGTATTTATTAGTGGCATTTTCAAAATTTTGTTGTTAAAAGCCTTATTTTTGACTTTTCGGGACAATGATAGAAATTGGTCAGTAAATGTATTTTAGAACAAAACTTTCATGAGTAATGATTGAGACCCTCACTCCCACAAGACCCCCACAAATCTGGACTACTCATGATGTGGACCTCACACCACTATAGGAAATGAAACTTTTGACTACTAAAATATTGGTCGCCAAAAGCCCCATGTTTGGTCGCCAAAATTAATTAGTGACTAAATTTTTTTGTCACCAAGTTCGTTGCTTATACTCTGTCGGTGATAATATTGGCGACTAAACTATTTTTGGTCGCTGAAAGTGAATGTTTGGCTACTAAACTTTGGTTAGTCAGCAAAGGTTTTCTTTTGGCGACTAATATTTTAGTCGCCGAAAGTGAACGTGTGATCTGCTGCAGTGGCGGTGGTGATCTGCGGCAGTGGCAGTGGCCGTTGCGATCTGAGGTAGTGGCGGTAGTTTGTGGTAAGGTGAAGTGGGGTGAGGTTTGGTGTGGTGAAAGAGAATTTTTGTTGTGTGAGAGCTTCGAACAAATTTTTTGGTCTAAACAGAGAACAAGGGCGGGTGTTAAATGATTTGCCTCTAAAAAAATTTCACCTTTAGCGACTAAATTCAGTTTTTGTCACAAATTCTTAATATATAACGACTAATTTTTTTGGTAGCCAAATCTCAATCAACGGCGACTAAAATATTAGTCACCAAAAGTATTAATTTGGTTATTAGTCATTTTACACAATTCGCGACTAAACATTTTGGTCACCAATTAATTTTATAAATCCCTCCAAAATTTGAAATATCTAACTCCAAATATTTTAATTTTTTGGCGACTACATATTTTTTTAGTCGTTGCAATCAAATTTTTGGCTACCACATGGTCATCAAAGTTAAAAAGTAAATTTTTGTTTTAATTCAGCGACTAAATAGTTTTATTAGCCAAAACGAACTATACAGCGACTAAAAATTTCTTTTGTCGCCAATTGTGGCATTTTTAGTGACTAAAAAAATTTTTAGTCCTCAATAATCAATATACTCAGACAAAAAAAATTAGTAGCTAAATATTATACTTTTGCCGACTAATATAATTTTTGGTTGCCAATTCCACAACTTTTGGTGACTAAAAAAAAATTAATCTCCAAATCTGGTAGCCAAAAGTGCAGTTTGTTATAGTACACATACATAAGTGGGCTCCACAAATACATGGAGGGCTATAATCACTTTGGAGGTATGGGGGTCATCCCCAAAGGGGTCCCAGACATTTCCCAATTTTCACTTTTAGAAACCAAATCTTATATGTTGTAATGCTATTTTGATTTGCTAATGTCACATATAGTATTCGATTCTATTTTTATTAAAATGGTCATTCTTTCTTTTATTTTATTTTTTAGTTAATGTATTTAGAAAGTTATTGAAGATCTATTTTCTTGTGAATGGAAAAAATTCATGTGAAATTTTGCTTTTTTAACTCAAGATTATGTTGGTGGTGTCATGGTAGTAGTAAAATTATGGTGGTTTTTGTAGAAAACGATGGCAATAGTTGTGGTGGTGGCGATGTTGACAAATACGATAAAATGAATAGGTTAAAATTATTAGATCGACTTAATTTTTTATGTGGATGAAATACACCAAGTGTTCGATAAAATGAATAGAGCCTGTATTGAGTCTCACATATCCAAACAACACCCTCTAGTTTAGATTTTGTATTGGACACCATTTTTGTTTTATTTTTCCTCTAATTTTAAGGTTTGAATTTCTGGGCATAAAAATAAAATTCCACACTGAAAGCTCAAATAAAAAATTGAATGTTAGTAGAAAAAGTTAAAAATTGAATTTTAAAAAAAAAAGTAAAAATAGTAAATACAAACAGAGCAGAAGTCGTATTTCATTGTCAAAACTGACTTATTTATGGATAATCCTATCATGCATTGTGCTACCCACTTATGAACATCTATAACTAACTTTTATTAATATATACCTTATATACATCTATTTTACATGGTTATTTTAATTTATTTTTTTGATTTTTATTTGAATCAGGACGCAATTTGGACGGACAAAATCATGTGAATAAATTGTTTTTTTGTCTCTCAACTATTAAATAAAATGAATCAATATAATATTCTACTCATAAATTTTATGCATTACATCATTAATTAAAAGCAACACAACACAATTTTGTATCTCTACAATTATTATCGGTATTCGTTTCCTTCTCTTGTACTGCAAGGCATAAGGTGGCAAACATCGTATGAGAAGGATTATTATATGAATAATGTTTCAGAGCTCGAAAATTTGCCCCCCCTAATCCCCCTAATGTTCAAAACGACGTCGTTTTGGGCATTAGGCTTTTTTTTTTTTTTTCTTCCATTTTCGACATTTTCGAGCTCAAACACAGGGGGAAGAGGGAGAGGGAGAGGGAGAGGGAGAGGGAGAGAGAGAGAGGGAGAGCGGAGAGGAGAGAGGGAAAGAGAGGGAAAGAGAGGGAGACACACACACACACGGGCCCCTGCATTCCGGCCGATCGGCCGATCGTCGCAGCTCCGCCATCGTCGCAGATCGCCAATCGTCGCAGCTCGTCCGCCGTGCCACCGTCGTCTGCCTCTGCTTCATCTTCCCTTCTTCTTCTCTTCTTCTTCTCTTCTTTCTTTCTTCCATTCTTATTTCTTCATTTCTGCCTCTGCTTCATCTCTGATTAAACGAAAAAATCCAAAAACCATTTAAACGACGCTGCTTTTTGGTTCGGGGATTCGGGAGGGGCCGTGAATTCGAGCGACGTAGCACTGTTGTTATTATATATAGTTTTGGTTATTATAGTTTTGATGCTCTAGGTGTCACTAGTCATAAAGTTTTTAGAACATCATGTGATCGGACTCTAAGATTACTAAATAACTTTTTATATTTTTGTGCGTAATGATAAGATGGAAGAAAATCAAGGTCCAGGTTTTTTTCTACAAAATTGGGGATAGTCAAGAGTGGTTTATCGATGATGAAAACATGTATTATTATTTACTGTAAAAAATTTAAAATAAAATATTAGAGTCGTTTTAAGGCTATTCTTTCCAAGGGCTCTAAACAATAGGGATTAACTAAAAGAAGTCATATTTTTTTGTCTTTAGCATTTTTTTTAAACTATGTCATATTTTTTTTGCAGTCTGACTTGTGTAGATAAAATTAACAAGTATTTTTTTTTTTGAAAATTTCTTGAAAGTAATTAGAAAAGTCAAAATAGGTCTAAACGGTCTACTATTTTTTTGGCTTATTTTAAATTTTAAAATTTTCTTTTAGCACGTTGAGTTGAGTTGAGTTGAATGGAAAAACTTACAACTTGTCAAAAAAAAAAAAAAAAAAAAAAATACTAAAATTGAAAATTAATAATAATAATAATAATAATAATAATAATAATAATAATAATAATAATAATAACTCACCAAATAAGTAAATTCCAAACACCCATTAATCATTTCAAAAAGCAACCTCCTTATTCAGCATCAAATTAGGATTACCTTGTCCTTATTAGTTAGAGTACCTCAACGGCATTTCCCCCCTTTACTTCAGGATTAGGAATATTTTTGCATTATGCAAAATTATTAAATTTTGATAATGGTTTTCTAAAAGCATGACCCACTTTGGGAAAATTTTAAATTGAGGAAACAAGAACACGTCACACTACTACAATAGGGAAAGGTCACACTAAAAAAAATAAAAAAATGTCTCAGTTTTCAAAGAATTGTGGTAAAAAATAATAGAGGTAATATTTCATCTCAGTTTATTAGTTTAAATGAGATGGTATATACTCTTTTGTCTCAGTTATAGAAAAAATTGAGATAATATTTAGAAAATGTTATAGGTGCCAAATTTTTTACTAAATAAATGATTAAATGTCTCACATGAGTGTGGGGTTTACAAAATTGCGGACTCCACATTCATATACATTTGATCATTTATTTGGTAGAAAATTTGGTATCCCTAGTATTATCCATAATATTTCTCTTCTTTTGGTGTCAATGTTACAAAAGCGAGATTAAAAACTAAAGAAAACTTCGAAGACTTTCGGCACTGAATCTCCAAAAGGCAAGAACAAAACAGCCCAAAGCATGAGACACTAGGGAAGAAGGCAAGACGCCAAACAAAGCCCTAGACAAAACCCATAAAAACAATCTGAAAGAAATAAACTAAAAGTAAACAAAACAGAGCAAACTAAAAAAACATAATTCTTTGCTTTGATCTTCCGAATGTCTTGAATATAGAGAACAAAGTCTTGGACTGAAAAGCCCGTGAAATCCGAGTTGAATTTTGTCCATAAGGCTAAATGAACTAAATTTTCTAGATTAGGTTGGATGCCACTGAATATCAGAGAGTTCCTTGCTAGCCATAAATTCCAACATACGCATGGGAACAGAGCCAACCAAATGATTTTCTTCAGATTTCTGAACCGAAATCTTGACCACCACGATAAAAACGACTCCAAAGAATGAGGACAAATCCAATCCATACCCCACACACTCCAAAGAATGAAACATGCTTAATGTTGAAAACAAAAGAAATTATTCAAAAAGAAAGTTCTCAAATGAGTAGTTTATTCTCTTATTTTTCTCATTTCTTTTGTCTTTGGCTAATTTAAAATTCAATTACATCCTAATTTAAAAATCCAAATACATCCTAAGTATCATCAGAGCTAGAATCAGTGAAATCATAATCTGTTTGATTATTTCGCTTCATGTCACGAAGAACATCCAACTTACAAGGAAGTGTGGTATATGAATGATCCAATTCCTCGTCTCTTCTCTGAATAGAAACCAGGCTCTCATGGTAAATAAAAGCCTGAAAAACCACAGTTCCAAACTCCTTCATCTCAAGGGTAATAGAGTCTGCTAAGACCAAATTCCCATCCACAACTTGAATGAGGATCTCACCATTCTTCCAAAATCCAAGAGGAATCACTCCTACAAAAGGTCCAGCTATTAATTGTCTTGTCCAACATTCTTCTTTCCATACCCAAATGATGAAAACGTTTGGTGTGTCGAAATCTGTTGGATAACATTGTATCCAAGCAAGACAGCCTTTGTAGACCCCAAAATAATGTTTGACAAGATTAGTTCCTGGGTGAGGGTGTAAGAGGAGCTAATTTGAGCCCACTAAATTAATTAGGCCCAATAGTCCAAGGTTGGTAGGCCCGAATTTATCGCAAGTCCAAGATTGGCGGGCTCAGATTTATCGCCATCAAACGGGCCAAATCGTACTAAGCCTCGAAAGGGTTTGGATCTACGAACTTAGAGACTTACTCGGGCTCAGACTCAAAAGTGTTCGGATCCACGAACTTAGAGATCCAAAGCACTTGGCTTCGAACAGATTCAGATGCAATCTAGAAGCCGCTCCATTGATGAGTCCCAGAACACTTGCAGACTCAGAGCTTTCTGGGATCTACGTACCAGAACCATGAGCGTAATGGAGTCCGAACAAAGGACCTGATCTCGAGGACGGTGAGTGGAGATAAATTCACTCTTCGGTTAAACTAGCATATACTCGAGTTGAGGTGACACGACCTAGGGGGTCCCTGAGACTCGATAATATTTGCGACAGGGCGTTCTCTTGAACTACTCCTGACCCCTTTGGGATGATTGGGCATCATTGATTAGGATGGCTAAGAAGAAAGATTCGCCGAGAGGTTGATCTCCTTTTCGGAGTTTTTCTCATCCTCGGAGAGGTCATCTCCTCGGATAAGGTGGTTAGAGAGAATATTCCCCATGTGGGTTCTATTCTACATCATGAGGTGCCTATAAATAGCGCCCACCCATAGCTTTACAAGGGATGGATTTTGAAAAGACAACTTTTGGAAAAGAACTAATTTCCCTTCTCCATTATCTACCTTAAGAGTGAAAGTAGGAGATCCATAGGAGAGCTTTGCCATTATTCTCTCTAACTACTTTGCCTTATTCTTCACCCAGTCTCTTATCTCCATCATCTCTTTGCTTTTGTGTTCTTAGTTGAGAGTATTGAAGAATCAAAGCCTCTTATCATCTTCTAGAGAATTCAAATTTTTCTTCAAGGATCTTCGAAGATCTTCGAATTTTTTCAACGACGTTCTTGAACCCTCTTATACAGAGGGCAACCTAGCTCTGACCCTTGGAATGGTAATGGTCTAGTATGTTGATCCTATTCCAATATCTTTTGAAACACCTCATAGCCCATATAAAATAAGAGTTTCATAGAATGTCCATTTTTGTCATATGCACACCAGTAATAAACTCCATCCATGTAAGTGTAGAACTCAAAAGAAGAAAACACAAAACATTCAGGAAAAAAACCCTTGAAATCTCTCCAAGAATCATCACGCAACGAATGTACAACAATGTGTTTAAGGTAACATGCTGGAGTAATAAAATTATACAGATCATCAAGGGTGCTATCCCAGTACATCCTAATCGAAACCACTTTATAATCATCAGTGAAAGGATCCATCCCAAACCCAAAAGCATTATTCTCGAGTTCCATTCTTGGAGGAATGGTTTCGGGGTATGTTTGTCTTGGAAGAGCTTTGAATTCTCTGTTTGCCGGATTCCACAACGCTATAGAATCGGCGTAGATTAAGAGACAAAAATGCCGTTACAAGGACCCATAACTCGTGCTTCTACATTCAACTTTAGACCGAGATATTCAAATACTAGAACTGTTTGTGATGTGGAGGACGACCCAATTGCCTTGCTCTTTTGGCCAACGAAAGTTGCAAGTAAAGTGAATTCTCATCATTTCTAGACAAATTGTTGCGATTCGCTTGAAGTCATCGCAGAAGATGAGAATGAGGATGGGAGAGAAAGAAAAAAAGGGTACGGAGTTGAACGAATTCACTCCTAAGTGGAGAACTGAGAGTAAGGAGGTTGAATTGCTTATGGGGAGAGAGAGGTATCAATGCTCTATTTAAGAAAGAAGAACAACTGGACTGCTCACGTGTCAGATAGTTTTCGGCTATTTATTGTGGCTGGGTTTTTTTTTTTGGGGATCAATAAGGGAAAACTTTATTTCATAATAATAACTAGTTGGCTACCCAACTTAGGGTAGCCATCTCACTATTCTCATTGCATGCAAAAGTTTCTAAAGAACAAGGTGATTGAGGATATATTACAAAAGAGCATATTCATTAGAAAGAGCAAGATTAGCTAATTTGTCAGCAGGGTTGGGTGTTTTTATATTTATATGAATACGACTTGCATATCAATTTTATATGTATGTGAATATGACTTGCATATCAGTTATGCTGTGTTTGGTTAGGGAATTTGAGGAGGGATTTGGAAAGGAAAAAGAAAAATGTGTATAAAATTAGGTGAATTATAAGTATATTTTATTCATATTTTACCAATTTTTTTCCATTTTTCTGTCCAAATATCTATTCAAATCTCCCAACCACACAGTGTTAATGAGTCCACTAAAAATTTGTCTCTTACTCTCTATTCTTTCCTTTCCATCAATGAATACGACTTGCGTATCAAATTCTTTCCTTTCCATCAATGAATACGACTTGCATATCAATTTTATATGTACGTGAATATGACTTGCATATCAGTTAGTGGGTCCACTAAAAATTCCTGTCCTTTGAAGGACTTTTCTTCTTAGATGAAAGTTCTTCCCATTCTACAAAGTCACCCCCTTTCTGTATATACTGTCGACTTGTTGTTGGAGAGTGGAGTTTTTCTATATTTGGATGATAGATTTTGTCGTTGGTTCCAGTGAGATCGAAAAATCTCGGGTTGGTGGTTTGAATCTTCTTAATTTGGGCATTGAACCATGGCATGAAAGTGAGGGTTTCCATCTTCGTGGATCTCCTTTGCGACAAGTATGTAGTATGGTTGACAGGCAGGTTGGAGAAGGGATTGGAGGAGTTTTAAGAGTTGTTCTTTTGGCCAAGGGCATTGTGGGTAGGTGGGGAAAATATTCTTGGCATAGAAACGGAAAGAGGGTTGGTGAGGCATTTTGTAGAGGTAAACAGTAAACTCACAACAGTCATACAAGGGCTCCCTATTAGTTAAAAAACCCGATGTGAATGGTGTGAGTGGAGGGCGTTGTATTAATATTACCAGCACCCGCCCTCCTCCTGCACTGATCTGGACTGTCCATTGATATACTTGTGGACACGTGTATGGATGTAGTTAAAAGGAAGTCACACCCAAACTTAGGTGGAGCTCCTTTCCATCATTTCATCCTTTTGTTTGAAGAAATTACAATTGTTAATTCTTGTAAAAAGTTTATAACTTTAATTATTATTAATATTTATAAAATTTATTATTTAAAATTATTTTTAAAAAATTGTGTTGAATTGTAATTTCACCTTTTTATTCTCCACCACCACGCACGTGCCCCCATCACCGAGCACCTCCCCTTCGTCCTCTTCTCTCTCTACACCACCACCAGTCAAAGCCTTGCACAAAGGTCAAAACCCTACTACAAATGAATTATCACTTAAATCTCAGCTGTAAAAAATCAAAATTTCAGATGATTTAGAATAGGAAAGTATTAAAAATCCACAAATATATATATATATATATATATAATTGTATTTATAATGATGTGATATCATATGTATTAATTTTTTACTTGTTATACATGTCCAACTCCATTGACACATTACTATAGGTGAATTTGTAAGTTTAAAAGTGTGGGTCTCTAACATTACTTTTTAGAATAATAAGAAAATAATTAAAATATCACAACTCATCAATTTATCACTTCCTTCTTATACGTCTTTTAGAAAGTGGCTTATAAGTCAATTTATTGGCTTTTTAATTTATTTGGATCACATCAATTTTTTATTTTCTACACGGTTTTTTCATAATAAACAAAAAAATTAACTTATTTAGCACATTCTAAAACAACCTGCCGCTAGAGTAGTAGGCACTAAAAAATTCCTAGAACTCGTTGAGTACCGCTAGAGGCAACCTATGTGATAAATATTACAATAGTTGTTAAGCTCATAAGAGAAGGTTATATCTGATTAAAATCAAATTTTGTATACTTAAGGCTTATTTGATCAAATGAATTATAGAATAGGATTGAAATTATTAATTTATGAGACTTACATTCTATTATTTAAATACAAATTTTGTTATTTGAATTAGATTTTGATAGCCATTCTATCCAACAATATTGACTCATTTTTTTAATCCAACAACTAATAATACAAGACAAACATATAACTAGAATTATATATTATTTGTTGCAAAACAAATGTGAATAAAAGAGAATTACTTACAATCACACTGCATATTCAGAATTATGAATGTATGGTTAGGATTTAATCTATACATCACCATTTAAATCTCAAGCTTCCATTTATTTTATGGGTCTATTAACTGTTACCCAATTTTAGGTATTTAGACTTTTTCAATTATTTATCTCAGTAATTTAATTGAATAATCAATTCTATATTAATTTCATAAATTATTATTGGCTGACTATTAACACATTTTTTTTTGGGTAATAACTATTAACACAGTAAATAAAAGACACCTCAGAATTTTTCATTGTACAAATGCTTCATCATGGGTTTGAACTCCTGTGTGAACGGGAAGAGGTTGTGCTTTAATTGGGCAAGCAAATTACAGTAGTTTGGGTTTGAAAGAGCACAAAACTTTTCTGATATGGTAATTTTTTCTATATATGAAATTTTGCTTTTCTCTGCGACTTTTATTTTTTATTTATTTTATTTATTTTTATTTCCCTTATCCTATATTATAGGGCCTATGGCGAACCATCATGATCAACATACCATCATGATCAACAAAAATGTAGCCTACCGATTAGTCGAGATTTGTTAATCAATTAACCACAGTGTGATTGGTCTAGTGGGTGACGACTTAGATTTGGAGATTTGCTCATTCTTAGGTCTTAGGTTCGAATCTCCTAACCAGCAAATACATACTTTGAGACCACGGACCGCAGAACGTAAGTCCTATTTCGAAAGGCTTGTTCGAACTGTAAAGACTTAATCTAATATGCGTAAATTGGCTCAAGATAAACTACATAATAAAAAAAAAGATTTGTTCAAGCAATAATTTTAGAATTTTGAAATTAATTGAGACATGTGTAAATTAACATGGAAAATCAATTATCGCCTCCTCCACCCCCCCCCCCCCCCCCCAAAAGAAAAAAAATGTAGTCTTGGAGCTGTCCCAACATTTAAATAAGAAGGGCCTATTTGTTTAGACAGATTGAATAAGAGAGATTATAATTCATTGGATTGTTAATTTTGGAATACACAATTCCTGGACTATTTGGTTGAAAATGAAGTGTATCTCATACTTGTTTAGTTATGGGATTAGAAATCAAGAAAAGACTATTTTTAAAATTAGTTATTATTTTTTAAAATTAAAAATTAGTTTTTGAAAATAAAATCAAACATGTCTAAATATTTGGAGGACAAAATTGTCTTCTTACTAGGATGACTTGTCTAGGGACTGTGTATCCCACTCCCCGAGACAGATAGTCTCACATATAGGACTGGACTATTAGTCCAATCTATAATTTTTCAACTAAACAACAGACTAGATATGACAAACATGGAGTCCAATCCTCCTTTCTAATCCCTTCAAACAAACAACACCCCCCAAAAAAAAGATTAGATAATATAAGCTATTTTCGTTTAATGATTAAAAATACTCAAATCTTTTCATTTAAATTCAAAAATTCAAATACAAGCTTAGAATAGCTCTATTTAATTTTCAAAATGATAATATAATGTGTTAGTTATATCAGTTAGATTACTATAGTTCTAATCCTTATATATATATATATATTATTCGATTTAGTTCAATTGATTACGATTACAAGAAATTTCACGTTTGGCGGCTAAAATTTTAGTCGGCAAAAGTCTTATTTTAGTCGCCAATTACTTTTGGTGACTAATATATTTGGTCGCCAATTTGGTTGCCAATTGTTCGTTGGGAAAGACAATTGGCGACTAAAATTTTTTTGGTAGCCAAAAGTGACTTATCGGCGACTAAAACTTTATTCGCCAATTCAGCATGCATGTTTGGCGACTAACTATTTGGTAGCCAAAAGTTTCACTTTTTAAGAATTCGCGACTAAAAATTTCGTATCCAAAAGTTTACTTTTTACAATTGACAACTAAAAGTTTAGTAGCCAAAAGTTTCACTTTTGACAATTGGCGATTAAAATTTTAGTAGCCAAAAGCCAACCTGTGATATTTGTTTAGTTGCCAAAAGGTCTCATTTAGTTTTTATAATTTGTTCTATAATATTTTTTGTGCCACTTGTAATCTGTGCATAAACAAAATTATTCATCAATTCATTCATTCAATTCTCAACCATTCAATAAAAATATTTCTCTACAACCTATAGCATTCAATTTTCAACCATATATAAAACTTAACTATTAACCGTACATATCAAAAAAAAAAAAAAAATAAGAATCCATAAATATAGTATAATCCAACAAATAAATATATTATCCAAACCAACAATTAAAATCCAAATTAAAAAAAAAAAATTAATAACAAAACATATCAGGTGTACATGTTTTCCATAAATAAAAATATGTTGTAAATTGTGCCCATGCAAACATCATCAATCTGGCCCAAAAACATCACTGCATCCATGCCAACATCATCAATCTGTAAAAAAAAACCAGTGAGGTAACTAATCAAATATGTAGAGCTTGATTTTTGTTTAAACAAAATATGGTTCAATTTATTTAACAAGTAATTTAGCTCATGGAGAAGGAAAAATTAGATAACTAACTCAGTTGAATTTAGATGAATAACACAGTGAATATATCAATTGATATAGCAAGACTAAATAAAGAAAAATCGGTGAATGATTCCTTTTAGCTTAACAAATTGTTATTTCAAAGATTTCAACTAAAATAGGCAAATAACGATTTATGAGGATATAACGCACAATATTAGTTATACAGCAACAAATGTACCAACAAATGAACTTATAACTTAGGTGAATAACATAATGTGTTCTAGTTGATTTACAAATGAGTTCAAGCAACCACAGTCAATAAAATCAAATATATCAGTTAATGATGAAACACAGGATGAGCTATCAGTGATGAGTTAACTGAAAATGCAATGAATGAATATTGACTAAACTATTTGTGAGTTATAAAAAGAAATAAGCACTAGTTTCAACTCAATCAAGTCAGAGAAGGTAATGGAAAATTTAGCTCAAGATATCAAATACTTAATACAGTGACTAACACAGTGAGTTTATCAATTAGCTATGACAATTAATTTAAGATGAACAACACAATATTTATTATAACTGATATAGCAAGACTATATGAGGGAAAATTAGTGAAGTAGCTAATTGAAAACACTATGAATGATTTTTGATTTAACAAATTAAGATTTGAATATGCAAGCAGTGGCTTCAAAAGATTAAGATTTGGAGCTATTGTGGGCTTGATTTAGTACATGTTTGAGCACCAATTACACTGCCAATAAATTAGGCTTGTGGCTTAGAATTTTGAGAAGCCTAAGAGACATTTTATCAAATAGTTTGAAGGCAAGAAAAAAAAGAGAGTGTATTCAACGGAAATGAGTCTGTCCCCTGTATTCAACTTTTGTACCATCTTTATTCTAAAAGGAAAAGAAAATGACTAAGCACATCAACAAACAAGTAATGAACAAGCATGATTATTCAATAGTCAGTTAGAAAAGTGTCACCTTGGTCAATCAAGAAACAAACACAACAAGTAACTAAAAGAATTATACCTCAAGGTGAATAAAAGTCCAATGTAAATCAATAGCTATGAAATCACAAAACCCCAACTTTCAGTACAAAAGTATATCAGACCCCCACAGTGTACAAAAGTTTGACCTCAAATCTTCATCTTAAGATGGTAGCTATGGCTTAAATGTGAATTATAGGCACAAGAATATAAAGTACCGCCTTAAACAACAACTATATTGCACACTGTGACACAAACCAGTGACCCAGTTGATCATTTGTGTTTAATAACTAGTGCTTCACACACAACAGTTTCAAAAAGCTAAAAAAATTATACCATTATATTTCCAACTTCACAAAAACAATATAAACATAATCTTTCACCAAATCATTTCAACATTTACCTGAATAGAGATCATCTTCTCGTTGTAGACGGCTTCACCAGGGACCATATTCTTGGTGCAAAGCGCATCTTCTTTACCCTTAGCAATGAACACTCCTCCATGTCAATGCGGCTCAACCACGACCTTACTCCCTCCCTTCATTCCTCCTCTTCCACCGCCTCGGCCTCTGCTGCACCTTCCTCCACCGTCGCAGTCACCGCGGCCTCTCATCCCATTGCCTCTATCGCCTCCTCTTCCTCCACCGCCAAAACCTTCCCTTCCTTGCGATAGTGGTGGGCAACTCTCTATGGAATGAGAGAAAGAGAGATGAGAGAGGATGAGAGAGAACAGTGAGAGTGTGAGATATTTTATATAGATGGTTATTGGCGACTAAAATTTTTTAGTCGTTGAAAGTATTTTATAAATCCCTCCAAAATATTTTAAATGTCTCCCTCTAAAAATTTTAGTTATTTGGCGACTAAAATTCTTTTTTTGTTGCTGAAAATAAACTTTTGCTGACCAAAATTTTGGTTGCCAAAGGCAAAAAATAATTTTTTATTTTTCATTCGGCGACTAAATGGTTTTAGTAGCCAAAACTCAATATACGGCGATTAAAATTCTTTTTTGTCGCGGAAAATTAACTTTTAGCAACCAAACCAAAGGTAAAAAAATAATTTTTTATTTTCCATTCGGCGACTAAACAGTTTTAGTAGCCAAAGCCTTTTTTTTTTTTGGTCACCAATTCTGGCATTTTTAGGGACTAATTTTTTTTAGTCGCCAATAACCAATATACTCCGACTAAAAAAAATTAGTAGCTAAATATTTTACTTTTGCCAACTAAAAAAATTTTTGGTCGCTAATTCCACAACTTTTGGTGACTAATTTTTTTTTAGTCGCTTTTGGTCATCGAAGGTGCATTTTGTTGTAGTGTTCATTGTCTTTCTAGATGTTCAAATGTCTCTTGCTAATTTAGTTGCTACTCCTAGATTTTTCTTTTCTTACAATCATTTCTGAGCATTGGTAGCTGGTTGTATATAGTGTTTCATGAATTGGGTTTAAGAGTGGTTGTTGTATTTGAAGGTTTTAGTATTGTATTATATATCTAGTTCTCTCTCTGTTTTTTAGTTTGTTATTGATTAGTGTATGGACTTTGAAAGGTTTTGTGGGTTGCTATTACCATTTACTATCATGATGGTAATAATCCGATTTATTGTTGTGAAATCATCGTATCTATATGGATTTTAGATTTTGATTGACTGTAACAAATTTGAGTAAATTCTATAACAAATCCATAACTCATGTGACTCATCATAGCACCAAGTGAAATGGACAGTTACTCTTTGGGCCAAATCCAACCTCCCAAGCTTCTCTTACTCAATGCATGACATTGTCCGAAATCTTAGTCAGATCATGTTTTTTCTTTAGTGTATCTATGTTGCTGTCACTGTTACATTGTATTTGTAATGCTGATGCTGCTGTTGTTGTTGTTGTTGTTGTTGTTGTTGTTTTTTTTTTTTTTTTTTTTTTTTTTTTTTTTTCTGTCTCAGCCACTTGGCTGTTATCCCTTTGTTGTTGGTCCCTCACCAATAGATGGGCAAAGTGTAATTTACCCTAAGAATATTCATAGTTAAGGAAAACAGACTACAGAAGTTTCAAGTTTTAAACAAAATTTTTAAAATAACTTCTAGACTCTTAAAGAATTAGTATTTCAAAGAAAACAAGGAATGAAATCTTGATACCTCTGTTGTCAAGGTGTTTTTACATGCATCTAATTAGGGTGTAATACATGAATCATAACGTCAAAAAGAAACTAAGATCCCGTCGTAGCAAATAATAGTTTGTGTCAATTTTCTTCACTTTGTCTTAGCATAAAGACAAATTACTTGCAATTATTGACTCTTCAATGGGAGTATGTCTGGCTACATGTATTTGCTTATAACTGGACTAACGATAAGAAACAAACCAAGAAAAAACAAATACCAAAGAAAAGTAATTGAGTTCTTCACTGTTTTCCTTTTTCAACTTTAAAAATGGGAGAGAAAAAGGAACTACTAGGTAATATGTGTGCTCCTAATAATGTACCTGACTTCTCCAATTATGTAGATTGTGCTCTCCAAAGCCTTTCAAAGGCATTACAACAGTCTCTCTTGGCAGGTTGACCTGATTAGAGTGCTCAAGGGCATTAATATCATGAGAAATAAATGCAAAGCTATTGCCACCTCTCAAAATATTTATCATCCTTCTAATCTCTTCACTCCTATCAGAAGACACAAAATGTTACAAAATCTAAAATTTCACATAGTAATTTTTCATCAAGATTCAGGGAAAGTGATCTGGGAACTTAAAGCCACGTTGTCACCTAACTTTAGAAATTAAAGCTTGATACCTAACATAAGCAGCACAAGCCCACCCAAGAGCAAGTGTTAAGCAGATAAAATATCCCTACAGTACAAACAAGAGACACAGATTGGAACATGATCATGATGCAACATCATGTTAGAGTGCATAAAAGTATGGACAAAGAACATAAATTTGAAGAATAAGATATTATCACCTTACAAAATAAGAAGAGTCAGTTATTTTGTACATTTATTTGGTCCATAAACATTATCATTTTCAAAATAATACAAAAATAAATCCATACTTGACATAAAGTAAATAAAAAGAAAAACCAAAGAACATGCCCATGTAATCCAATGTGTCCTGTAATATTCTTCTAAATTGAGATCTATTAAAATTCATGATGAATCTAGTGGCTATGAAATAGTTGATATCTGTGCAACTAATCCTATAATAGCAATACTATCTTTAGCTATATTCATTGCGCCAACACATGACGACCAGGGCACCTATAGGCAGCAGCTTGTGCAAAAAAAAAAAAAAAAAAAAAAAAAAAAAAAAAATCATTGAAGTCTCCTTGTCAGGTAGTTCATACGTATGTTAGCCACAATACCTTTGTCAGTATCACTGTGATACTCATTGAGATATACCAAAGTAAATCAAACTTTTAAAGAACCTTCAAGGACTAAGACCTTACAGATTTGGTTTTACAAGTAACGACAACTAACCTCATCCAGTGAGGAAAAAGCAACAACATCAAACAATTGCTAAACCTACAAAGAAGCCTTTTGTCTTACCTAGTTATTTTCCTTATATATGAGAGCAGATTCTATATGAGTCCATCCTTAAGAACCTAACTTGGTTGTGAGTTACAAAGTACAAAATAGAAGAATGACCCCGTGCCTCTTCCCAATTAGTCATGAATGAGAATTGCATTGTCAACTAAGAGCCAGCAAGCAGAATTCTAAAACAAAGCCCTTTACCATTTAAAGATGATCAAAGCTAATCACTTGATCTCTAGGAACTACATCAAACTTTCATATTCTAAAGTGTTTGGAAATAATTTTTTGTAACTTGAAATCTTTTATGCTACTACTTTCCTGGGCTGTTTTTTGTCTACTGTTTTTCTGTTCACTCCGTGCTGTATTTTTACCTTTTGCTGCTTTAGATGCACCTCTGTTTTGCTATTTGGAACCTCTCCAAAGAGGTTGAACAAGGGTGCTATCTTCGTTTGTGTTGATTTCTATGTTATAGTGCATATATTAAATTTTTGTATACATTTATGTACTTTTTTTGTTGATCTGCTTGTGTGAAAATTAGTTAGTTGGTTCATGGTTTAGTCACTTGTATATAATTTATTGTTTTTCCCATGCATATAACCATAGAAAATAAATGATACGTTTATCTAACATAACCCCTACTTTATAGGTGATCAAATATGGACTAGAGTTGGATGTCCATTAGAAATAGATTGAGTTCGGAGTATAGAGAAGGGGTTAAGTCATTTCTCCAGTTTACAATGACAAATGTTAGCCTAGATAATAGAATTCATTGTCCGTGTATGGATTGCCCAAATTTTGAACGTCATACCATTAAGGATGTGGAATATCATTTGATCTGAAAAGGGATGTCGTTTTCATACAAAACTTGGGTGCACCATGGGAAAATTGGTCCAGTCACTCAACCTCATGTGTGGAATAATGACAATGAGTTGAAGGTGTTGGTGATGAAGGGACAACCAATGAAAGCCTTGACCTTGAAGATGAATTGCGTGATATGTTAGAAGACCAATGCATGGTGAATATTTTTGATGATGATGATGAAAAGGATGAGTGGAATGATAATGAGCAAAGAGAGGATACACGAAACTTTGATAAATAGTTAGAGGATGCTCAACGTCTGTTATACCTTGGTTGTCAAAAGTTTACTTTGTTATTGTTTATCATTAAGATGCTTCATATGAAAGTGTTAAACAAGTGGAGCAATTTTTGACATATTGTTGGGTGTATTGAAAGACCTTTTACTAGAAAGTGACCAAAAGGTTCTGTGGACTCTTTAGGAAGCCAAGAAATTTTTGCGTGACTTGGGTTTAGGATATGTGCCTATTCATGCATGTAAGTATGATTATGCTTTTTTTTGGAAGGAAAATGCAAATTTAGAAAATTGTAGAATTTGTAAGGAGCCTAGATACAAACTGAATGATGGCAAAGGTAAGAAGATCCCTCATAAGATTTTGAGATATTTCTCGTTGACACCAAGTTTGCAAAGATTATACATGTCTAGAAAAACTGCTGCAGATATGAGATGGCATAAAGAAAAACGTGTTGATGATGGCATATTAAGGCATCCAGCTAATGGTGAGGTATGGAAGGACTTTGATAGGCAACATACTGTGTTTGCCAAAGAATCACGTAATGTGAGGCTAGGGTTGGCTGCCGATGGTTTCAACCCTTTCGGAAATATGAGAAACTCATATAATATGTGGCCTGTAGTAGTTATGCCTTATAACCTGCCAGCGTGGAAGTGTATGAAACAACCATTTCCCATGATGTCATTTCTAATTCCCAGACTGCAAGCACCAAGGAGAGATATTGATGTTTACTTGAGGCCATTAATTGACGAATTAAGAGAGTTGTGGAAAGATGGTGTAGTTACATATGATGCCTCAACTAGGGCAAATTTTCGAATGCATGCGATTATTATGTGGAGTATTAATGACTTTCCTGCTTATGGTAACTTGTCAGGGTGGAGTACAAAAGGATATTTGGCTTGCCCCAATTGTAATAAGAATGCATCATCACAATGGTTAAGAAATAAGATAGGATACATTGGTGCTCGCCGATACTTGCCTCAAGGCCATCCTTGGCAAAAAAGTAAGCTCTTTAATGGTAAGGAACATTTAAACCATTTGGGAAGCATCCAAGCAACCAAACAAGAAAAAATGGATGAAAATACAGTATTGAATTGGACAAAGAAAAGTATATTTTTCGACTTGCCGTACTGGAAGACACTTAAATTATGGTACAATCTCGATGTTATGCACATAGAGAAGAACATATGTGACAATTTGATTGGGACTTTGTTGAACATTGATGGAAATAACAAGGACACGGAAAAAGCACGCATGGATTTAGAGGATATGAAAATTAGGAAAGATTTGCACTTAAAGAGGCACACGGATGGGTCCTTTGAAAAGCTTCTTGCATTGTACACATTGTCTCCAAAGGAAAGACAAGGTTTTTGTGAGTTCTTAAAATCGATTAGGTATCCTGATGGATATGCAACAAACATCTCTAGGTGTGCGAGCACTAAGGGCGGCAAGTTATCCGGTTTGAAAAGTCATGATTGCCATGTCCTCATACAACGACTTCTTCCTATTGGGATGCGTGGGTATCTTCACAAGAACATTTCTATTGCATTGTTTAAGTTGGGAAATTACTTTCAAAGATCGAGACAACAGTCGTAAAAGTCAAAATAGTGGGTTAGGTTCAAGGGGATCATCAGGGTATGTCGATTGATTTCTATGGTCACTTGACTAAAGTTTGGGAAATGACATACATGTTCGGGCATCGAGTTGTGTTGTTTCAATGCGAATGGTTTAACACTGGTAGCAACAGAACATTTTGCACTGAAACATATCTAACAACCATTGATGTAAGAAGTCGTTGGTATCAAAATGACCCATTTGTCTTGCCAAGTCAAGTGCAACAAGTTTTTTATGTCAATGATACCAAATTAGGTGAACATTGGAAAGTTGTAGAGCGACTTCAACGTCGAGGAATATGGAATGTGTCAGAGCTTGAGGATGTAGATCCCGATGATAATGAATTGCCTATTTCAAATGGTGTGTTCTAGCAGAACGAGACCACTGAAATTGTCCAAATCACCATTGCAGATTCCATTAGCAACACTTTATGTAGGATTGATATTGCATCTGATATTATTCCAAGTCAAATGGTTCTGCAATCTGGTAGAGGTGCATATGCAGAGGGTGCAAACAGAGATGATTTTATCTGCGATGACGATGACAATCAAAATTCAAGTGATCCTAGTGATGATGAAGATGAATTTCATTGTCATAGTGACTCAGATACAAATCATGATATAGAGCCTTGATTGTAATGTCGTTTACTTTTTACATTATGAAGTCATTTTGATTGTAATGGCATGCACTTGTTAATAAAGTCAAATTTTTTGTTCATAATCTCATTACTTGTAATGTGGTTCTAATCTTAGACTATTAGCTTATCTTATAATTTCATGAATTGTCATGCATTTTAAATCTTTATTAATGTATTGCTTATAATTTATTTGTTACATACAAAGACTATACATATGCCACTTGGACAAGCCAATAAGAGGAGGTCGATGACTTCAATGACAGAGGCAACCTCGACTGAGGTCCCAGCTCATGTGTCAACATCTCTATCTCTTGTGGATGCATCTGCATCTCCTATGGATGCATCTCCATCTTCACAGACAGCTGGTTCTGGTAAGTGTTTCATCCTTTGTATAGAACCGTTTGATTCTTGCACCCATCATTGTAATCAATGTTGAGTACTTACTACATGCTTACTCTTTTGGAGTGACTATAATTGACAATATTTAATTTGGTTGCCAAATCATGATGTGTAAATGGTATTTTAATTGTGAATTTTGCTAAACAGCAGCCATCAAAGTGTATAAATAGTAGCAATGAAAGTGTATAAACAACAACCATCAAAGTGTATAAACAGCAGTAGCCTATAAACAATTCTTTAATTTTCCTTGTTCTTATTGTGGACATAACAAAGTGCAAGTGTAATGAACCCTACACCTGACTTTAGTGTTTTTTTTTTTTCCCTGTCTTTTTTTGGTGTAAAACTGTCAAGGGTAAGACCTTAGGTTTTGTTATTACTAAGCTTGCATTTCTTTACATTGTTTATGACATATGGATTAAAAGACATAATAGTGTTTAATTTTGTGTTTATAATATAGGTTCAAAAGCGAAGCGAGTACGAGGTCCGACAAGGAGGAAGAACACTAGTAGACTTATCACCCAACATGGTGGCAAGAAGCTTTTTGTTGGAGTTTCTAGTGAGCGGAGAACATTTACGGGGCTTAATGCCACTAAGGCAACTAATGAATTGGGGGCACAAATTCGATTGCAAGCCCCATTGCAAGGAACAAAAAATTGGGAGGATGTTCCACCAGCTATTCGAGTAGCTATCGTACAGTCCTTGCGGGTAATGTAATTTTCAGTGTTGTTGATGTAAGTAGGTTAATATATATTATGTTTGATTACTAGTGTAATTATTTAATTGGGACATGATAATTTTAAGATTGAAGGATACGATGACGGCCCACCTGTACAAGAGGTTATTGACACAAAGTCCACAATTTTGTTCAAAGGCTGGCGATATCGTATGAATCAACGTTAAAAAGAGTTGGTGAGGGTAGATACAAAGCCTTATAGTAAGCCATTTGTTGGCGTAGGCCCAGAAGATCGGAGGTACAAGATTGATGATGTGTTTCTTGGTGACAGACACAAGGTAATTAACTTAACACTCATCGATGTTTCTTTTAATTGCACCGCAAATCACCATTATGCCTTATTGTAATTGCACTACAAATCCATGGATGTTTAAATTTCTTATAACTCAAACTTCCTAAGTTTCTTTGAAATTCAAGGAATGGTTGTTGATACATACAATTATATATGTATGTATATATATAATGAATGATTGTGTGTTATACAGTAAGAAATTGTAGACAGAGAAGGAAAGAGAGAGGAAATAAGCACTTAAGCTAATTTTTTTAATTAATAATTCTATTGCATTGTAGGAACGGTCAAAAAGGAACACAGACAACAGAACAAAGTTTCCCTATAATCACACGGGTTCATGATCATTTTCAACAGCAATCTCAATTGAGGTAACATATATTTTGTTTTTGTTTTTGTTTTAAGACTATTAGTTAATTCTGCATTTGTTTTTGATTAATAGTATTGCTAAGCTTGCATTTTATATTTTTAATGCAGGGAATTGAAAATGGCAAGAAGCCTCGCATCGTAGATTTTTACAAGACCTCACATTGGAGTAAGAAAAAAAAAGATTGGATTGAGCCAGTTTGTGGGGTGTTATATGTAAATATACCTTCACGATATTTGTTATTCATATTCCTATATAATGGTTAACTAGTTAGTGTACTTGTAAAGTATACTAACTACTAGGTTTTTTTATTTTTTGTTTTTTTTTAATTGTCAGGAGAAGATTGACCAACTTCGTGAGGAAGCTTCACAGCCTGGAGCAACCCCAATGACACAGGAGCAAATTTCTATTCAAGTCCTTGGGAAGAGGTCAAGGTATTTGAAAGGTTTTGGGGTTGGTCCAAAGCTGTCTTCCACTTTCAATTCTACAACTTGGTCACAAGCACATGATCAAGAGGTAAAGGGCCTTAAAGAAGAGGTAGCATCACTGAAAGGGATAATTCAATCATATGAAAGACGCTTTGAGCAATTCGAACACTTTATAAGACAAATGCAAGGCGATCATAGTGGATATAACTCTTTTGATGAGGAAGTACTTTAAATTTATTACATATATTAGTGTTTTTAAAATAGTAATATTTTATAACTAACTAATTTCACCTGTTCTCTTTATGCATGTTGTTGAAGTGACTGTTAATATTTGTTCCATTAAAGATACCTAAATCTAGATTGCTGGACTTTTTGTTTGAATATGAGCAAAGAAAACACTTGTTCATTATCATTAAAACCCATTATCATCATCATCGTAATGTAAAGGGTGGGATGTATAGTTTTGACTAGTTTGTCTTATAGCCATTGATTATTTGCTGGCATCTAGTACAAATTGTAGATTATATGTTGAAATTGAAATGTAGTTACTTATTATTTTCTAAAATTGATCATTTTTTGGGACAACTTTATTGAAATTGAGGTGTACTTAATTGACAGATTACGTGACCAAATTAAGTTGAAATTACTAATTTTCTTTAAAAATATGGTTTAAAATTGTGTTGTGATTTATTATGTGATGAAATTGATATGAAACCACCTATATCTGATTTGATGATAAGGATAGAGTGGAGGGGATGCAGGATGGGACACCAATTTGGTACACCCTCTCAGATGGAATTTTGGTTTTGCCCTTGGTTAATGGACTGGCCAGGCCCAACCCACTAAGCCTTGCACAAGGCCATTGAAACCCAAACCCAACCTAAAATACTATAGCTCGATTTTTTCGTGCTCCTTTCAGAAGACGACTAGCCCTACAGTATCAGACTCCTGCGGTTCTAAATCTGATCTCAAGTGCAATGTGAAATAGATAAACACCAAAGAGTCCAAATCTGGCAAATCTTTTGGAAAATCAATTTTGAATAAAAAATGCCAAAATTGACTGCTTTGCCAGATACAGAGTCCCCACCTAAATATTTTTGAAAAATTTAGGAAACCCATTACTCGTGCCAAAGGCCACGTGTCCGTCATCACCAAGATTGTCTTGGCTCGAGAACTTAGGTACGAGAGGAAAATGTTATGAATTGAGCACCTCTGCTCGCCCTATCAAAGATCGGCGTCTACTAATCACGATGTGAATCTTATTAATATTATATGCTCTTGTTCCGATTTATTACTATGTGATGCACACATAAGTATAGACTAATTTGCAAAGATTAGAACACTTTGATTCATGTTTGCTTTGAAAATTGTTTTGAATATGTACCACTTGAAAAAGTGATCATATATGCACATTACTCAAATTATTCCAATTTAAGTAACTAGCCTTTATCCACAGACACTCAAACAGTTTATCACTTAAGCACTTAGCCTCATGGTAAACATGCTTTGACATGGTAACAACCACACTTATGCGATATGCTAAAGCAAATAAAAGCTCACCTAGTACTCCAAGCCAAAAAAGACAACAGAGTTAGAATAATGCATGACCCTAATTATGCAATATGACTAATGCAACACATGCGATATGGAATTACTAGGCTCGGCTACTAATATGGCATATGAATCAATTGGATAGCATGCGGTCTAAGCATGTATTCAAAGAAGTATTTAACTAACAATGCCAGTTAGAATGATGTGCCGAGCCCAATGCATGCAAGACAATGGATGCAAGGCATGAGAGATGCTAAACGAAACATGATGCCCTAAACTAACCATCATAAGCAGTTTAAATAAAAGGGAGAAAGACGTGAGGTTGGAAGACATACACATTATTACAAGCGTACTCAGTGCAGAGGGTCCAAATAAACTAAATAGCTATTACAAAATGAATTAACTAATTATTACAAACCGAATAAACTAACTATGCTAGTTAGTTATTACAAAACCAATTAATTAATTAACTATTCTATGGAACTAACTAATTAATTACACTAATTAATTAATTATAAATTAGAATTAACTAATTAATTACAACATGAATACAACATGAAATAAGTAACTAAGCTAACAAATCAGTCCCGGGAAGCGAGAAATGCTCATGTATGCCAGGATTTCCACTCGAAAAGCCCACTGCTTTGCTACCAGAACGCCTTTGTTGCACAGTAGAACATCTTTTCACCTTAGCCTCTACTCTGTTTTGCTCCAAAAAGTTGCTGCTTAATTTGACAAAAGTGGCTGGTAGGCTAGAACTAGTGGCCGGTCGGCCACAAAAGGTGGCCTACCGTCCAGAAAAAGTGGCCTGCCAGCCATAAAAGATGGCCTGCTAGCTTGAAAAAGTGTCCTTTCGGCCATTGGAGCTTGGTTCTCCCTGCTACAATAGAAAGCATATAGAGCACAAAATAGGGTATTATGAAGGTATGTTTGTACACCTTGCCCCTCCTTGTCATCAAATAGCTCGAAGGAGTGGCAAGCTCAATTCACAAGCCATCAATTGATGCAATTTCATTGCTTGATGGCCTATGCATCAAGGGGTACAATATCAATAAATGCAACAAGAAAAGGCTCTCAAACCTCCTCCCTATCATGGATTGATCAAGGGAAGTGGTTGACATTGACTCTTGAACCGTTTAAATTACTAGCAAGTATGAAACGACTCAAGACTCAATGGATTCCATTAACGTCCGATTGAACCTAAGTTGATTGTAATTATGCATCATTTGTAGTCCCCAATTTTATTACTCCATTTTAATTACCAACCATTCCTTAACCAATTGAGTCCAACAGTGATCTTTAAGTCCTCTAATGGAAAAGGGCACCAAACCAAGTGTTGTTTTAGGCATGAAAGAAGTGTCATGCAATTGGTAATGAACCCCCAAAGGGATTAAACTATTAAGCACAATACCTCAATCTCAAGCTTTAAACAAACAACTAGTTTGAAACAACTTTCAAAGCAAAGAAAAACCCAAGAAAGGATGGAGATTGCAGAGGTGATTAAAGGTGATCACTAGTATGGAAAGCAAGAAATAAATGCTATTAACTCAAATAGGTTGGTGGCTAAGGCCTAAACCACCAAGTCTATGAGGACAATTACACTACAAGCATGCTATACAAAGCTCAAATGCAATGAACAACTAAAAATAGTCCTAAAACAGTTTTAAAACAATCCTAAAACATGTTGGAATTAAGCTAACAATAGCTAGAACAATAAGCTAAAACATGGAACAAGTTAAGCTAGCAAACAAGCACAAGGAGGGGAGGCTACCCCCTCTATTTTTAGGACTTTAAAACATAGCTTTAGCCACTGAAAAATCTCTAAGATTCATACTAAAAATCTCAAAAAAAGTTGACAAAAGGGCAAAGGCAAGGAAACACAAGGGCAAAGGCATGAGAAGTGTGGTGTAAAGAAGGGTGATCCACCCCTCCACTCCTAATGGCTTTAAACCTCAAGTTTCAGCCCAAAAATACAGAGTATAAATAGCCCAAAAATAGTCCAAAAATAGTAGGCAAAATAGCAAATAAAGCAAAGAAATAAGCCAAGACTTATACCTCTTGAAGAGGAGAACCCTTTCTAAGTCACAAACCAACACTTACACACCCTCAAGAGCTCAAAGTAAGCTCAAAAGTACCACAGCTCCAATACCACAAGGTTTGGTTTAGAGTGTGTGTAGACGCGCTCGAAAGTGTGTGTAGACGCGCTCGAACGTCCCGGGAAAATCCCGTTTTGTTCATTGGGCTCACCACAGTTCAGACTCAATGTCACGGTTCTGAATCTGATCTCAGAAAGTGCAATGCAAGATCGATAAATCACCAAAGAGTCCAAATCCGGCAAATCATTTTGAAAAACTAATTTTTAGAAAGAAGCGCCAAACATGGACTGTTTTGCCAGATACAGAGTCGCCACCTAAATATTTTATTTTGGAAAATTTAGGAAACCCTGACTCGTGCCTAAGGCCACGTGTCTGTCATCACCAAAGTTGCCTCGGCTTGGGAACTTGGGTACGAGAGGGGAAGGTCATGCAATGAGCACCCCCACTCGCCCGATCAAAGATCGGTCTTTACTAACATGATATCTTGTTTTTGAAAACACATGTGCTCTTATTCTGGTTATTAAACTAGAATTACTATGTGATGTGCACAACATACAAGTATAGACTGGATCGCCTAAGTTGGAACAAAACATCTCATTTTTGAAAGCGGTTTGCTACTCGCAAGTAGGCTAAAATGCGGATTTTGCCACCCTCAAGTGGGCTTTAGAAAATATGGTGTTTTGCCACTCTCAAGTGGGCTTAAAACTCGCAATCAATGAATTGTTCCAATTTAAGTAATCCAACCTTCACCCACAGGCATTCAGGCAGTTATATCACATAAGCAGTTAGCCTCATGGTAAGCATGCTATCATGGCAGTTACTCACACACATGCAAGGATGCTAAAGCAAAAACACTCACTGAGTACTCTAAGCCAAAACCGAAACTAGTTAGTAATCAATGCACGATCCTAGTTCATGTTAAGATGGCAAATGCAACACATGCAAGAATGCAACTAAGATAGGCTTGACTATTCTAAAATGTCATGTGAAATGCAACTTGATACATGTATTCAAGTAGGAATTGAAATACAATGCAGTCAGTATGATGCGCAGAGCCCGGTGCATGCAAGACAGATGAATGGATGCAAACATGTGAGCATAAGGATGCTAATTGAAACATGCCCTAAAACTAACCATCGAAAGCTGGTAAATAAAAGGGAGAAAGAAATGGGGGTTGGAAGACGTGCATCACACACACGCACACTTATTACAACAATTGTGCCCTTTCGACGGAGGGTCCAAATAACAAGCTAACTAGCTAATCTAAGCTAATGTAATTAAACTAGTTATTACACAACAAAATGAATAATAAACTACAGCTAATTATTACACAATTCTAATTAATCAACAAATTAACTAAGTAAGTAATTTAAATAAGCATCTAAACTAAATGAAGTAGGCTGCCCTAGCTCTGCCTTGGATGACAAAGGATGCATGCATGCTCGAATCGCCTTGCCTGGAAATTCATCGCGATGCCTTGATTTGCCTCTGTTTACAACTGGTCTCAGAACACTGCAAAAAAGCTCTAGAAGGCTGAAACTCCATCATGGAAATCTGTAGGGATGTTGCCGACTAGATTTTGGAATTGGAGACCACCTGTCGACCACTTTTTGTGGTGAAAACCAGAAAAAAAGTTGACCAACACTTTATCTGGTCGGTGACGGTTGTTCTTCTTGGTTTCTAGTTTGTCAGAAGAGAGCAAGAAAGGGGCATGGCAAAGAATTTGCAACATATGTACGCACAACCATCCTCTCTATCATTACATCAGCTCAAGGGAGTACAGCTCTCGATCCTCGGGCCACCAATCACGCATCTCGATGCATAATGGCCGAGAAGCGAAGTTGCACAATTCAATATGGAAATGAATGCACAAGTAAACACATAAAACCTAGAACTCTATCATGCATGATCAAGAGCGTCGGCGACCAGGAATTAAGGCACGTTTCATCACTTTAAGTATGAAACGTCCCTCGTTTCCCGTGTTTGGACTAACTCCTATTCCAAACACAATGCAACAAACATGGCATGCATAATGCAACTTCAAGTATGCAACATAATGCAATACAACTTAGACATGCAAACATGCAAGGGATGAACATGCAAACATGCAACTAGCATACACAATGCTATAAACTATATGGCATACACAATGCTCATGACACTAGCATATACAATGTACATGGAAACTAACATACACAATGCGATGAAAATGGCATGCACAACGCAATGATCAATCATGCAACAACATGGCATACTTCAATGTTATGAACTACCTGGCATACTCAATGTGGAATGGACTTAAACCAAAATGAATAAGCCTCAGCCATATCCAAATCAGTGGCCATAGATGATGAAACTAAGGCACACAAAACACATGCAAGCATGCACAATGCAATGGACCAAGCTTAAGGCACAAAACACAACTTTCCAAATGCATTGAAGTGATGAAACATGAAGTGCAAGGGCATATGTTCCAGCTCTGAAATGGCGTACAAAATGACTTCGAATCATGCAAACAACTCATGTAATGCATATTGAAAGGCTCAAGCATCGAAGCTAGTGAAGTGCATTACACTATAGGCATGCAAGGCAATGCTCAAATGGCCAAACCAACTCTAAACAGACCCTGTGTAGGCTAAGGTAGTAGCAAACATGAGTTGGGATGATGGATTGAAAGGCACAAAAATGAAGCTTATGCAATGGCTCACAATCAGGGCATAAAAGCACAACTCTCGAGGACACTTAAAGAGTGGAAAATATGGAAGTATACCAGCCTTACATGCTCTGAAATAATGTTTCCAATGATGCCAAAACATGCAAATATCTCAAGTTGAGCATGCAAGAGACCTCAAAACTCAAATCTAGTCAAGGCTATTACACAACAAGCATGCATGGAAAACATCATTCGACCAAGAAGCCTCAAAACAGAGCTAAGGCAGCCCAAAATATGAACAAAACTATGTTGGAGCAAAGCCAAAATATATTAGGATAGTGGGCCAAAACATCATGCATTCTAAGATAGTAAACATGATTTACACTACAAGCATAAGAAGCATGTGAGAGGCTACCAAACCAATCAAAAACAGAGTCATGGCATGCCAAACGATGATAAAAAAAAAAAAAAACACTGAAATATAGCCAATACATGCTAGAATGACATGCTATTTTGATGAGCCACAAATGGGATTACTCTACACATGCAAGAGGGAAACTCAAGGTGACCAAACCAACTATGGGCAGAGTCTAAGCAGGCCCCGAAAGTCACCAAAAAGTGCCTGAACCAAGCCTTGGAAGTGTGAAGATGTATGCTCCTTTGATAGGCCAAAAATGCAAGCAAACAAGACCAAAATAGATAGGGTCACCCCTCTCTGATTTAGGACCTCAAAACCACATGCCAACCACTGAAAATCGACTGGATTTTAAGTGGCTAAAAGACCAAGCAAAGATTAACTCAAGGGCCTTATGGCATGGCACAAAACAAGGCCAAATGAGGCATGCAAGAGGGTAGAAGACCTTCAACACCAAAAGGGCCTTAAACAAACATAAAAAACACTTAAATATGAAGCCTTTTTTAGTTGAAAGCAAAGCTCAAATAAAGCTTAAAAGGGAGAAAAGGGGTTATCCTTGAAGCTCAGCAAAACTAGCAGATTTCTCAGCCAAAAACCAGCTCTTCAACCTCTAAAAAAGTTCTCCAAGAACCTCAATTCAGTGACGGGGGTGTATGGTTAGGAGTTGTGGTGCAAAAGGGAAGAACAACACACTCTCTAAGCACCAAATATAGAGATATAGAGGGAGATATAAGCTTATGCCTTAGGCAAAATTTTAGAACCTCTGGAATGGAAAGGGAGAGCCTCTCTTATAGAAAAAAACAAAGGTTCAAGCTTCTTGGAGAAGCTAAACTTGGATGCAATCCCTTCATACACGTGTATGGAGGATACAGTCTGTGCCCTCCAGCTGGCACAGTTGGTATCCACACAGTCTGACAAAAAAGGAGGAAAGCTGCCGACTAGAAAAGGTGGTCGGCCTGCTACTTTTAGTGGTCGGCCGACCACCCAAAGTGGTCTCCCAGATAAAAAAGTGGTTGGCAAGTGCAATTGGTGGTCTCCACACTGAAAGCAAGCCAATGGTGGGGGTGGGAGACTAGAAAATGTGGCCCAAAGACCAAGAAAACCAGTTTCCTGACTAGAAAACCGGCTGGTGGGAAGAAAAGTGGTCTCCAAGGATAAATGCTGGTCTCCCACCCTTGTACCACCTCCCAAACAAGGAAAATAAGGTTTGTACCCAAGACAAACCAAAATGGATGTAAGATGAGGGCTCGAGAGGCAAGGCGTGCGGCCGGGTGCCTCGAAAACTAGCTGTCGAGCACCAAAAGTGGTGTACGACCACAAAAGTGGTCTCTCGGACCACAGTGTCCCTCTAGACAGAGGAAACGAGGTGTGTTCCAAAAACCATGCCAAACAGAGAATGTTAAGCGGTCCCGAGCCGAGGTGCATGGTGTAGACACCCCATTTTTGACCGACCTTAAGACTCAGACGTCATCGTTTGAGCACTCGGTGATGTTGCATGTTGTGCTCATTCAGAAGTCTCAGAGTCACGGCTGTGCGCCCTACCTCCGGACTTCTGAACTCTCTTCTGTGCCTTGTCTCGGTTTGCGAACCAGACTCGGTTTTCTCTGTTTTCTTTCTTGAGGGGAGGGAATGGTCCCGCAGACTATCTCCCAGTGGCCGTGAGCTACTTTTTGTGGTCAGAGGCCATTTCGGAGCTCGGTTTTCAGAGCCGTCAGGCCGTATGCCTCGGTTCGGGACCGCCCAACCATCTCTGATTTCTCCGGTTTTTGGCAAGTGCCTCTGTTTTATCATTCCGAGGGACACTGGGGCCTCTGGTACCCACTTCGCGGCCGTACGCCACTTTCGGTGCTTACAGCCGGTTTTCGGGACCCCAAACTGCCCGGTTTTGGCCCCGAGCTTTCATTTTGTATCGGTTTTTGTTCAATTTTGGCAGGTACCTCTGTTTTAGCATCAAGAAGATCACTGGAGGGTGGGAGGCCAGCAATTGTTCCAGAAAACTAGTTTCGCTCCTCCGGCGCCCGTTTTGCTCACTTCCGGGCCAATGTTGAACACCCTAGGGATATTTTCTTCGAGCCGGGACTACATATCTGTGATGAGGGCACATGGGAGGACACAAAAAAGTGGTGGTCGGCCAGTAATTGTGATTTTCAGTTTTGAGCCTCTCCTTCAAATGCAATGTTGTGAATCCTGTTTCAATGTTGCCAAATTCCAACCTTGGATCCCTGTTCTACACACATGAGAGGACCCTAAAAAGTGGTGGTCGGCCAGTAATTGTGAATTTCATTTTTGAGCCTCTCCTTCAAGTTCTATGTTGTGACTCTTGTTTCAGTGTTGCCAGATTCCAACCCTGGGGCCTTATTCTACACACTTGGGAGGACCCTAAAACATGGTGGTCGGCCAGAAATTCTTGACTTCATTTTTGGGCCATGGCCGGCCGGCCTGGGTGAGTGGCTGGCCGACCAGTTGGGGTGGCCGGCCGGCCACCTTCAAGAAAGTTACCTGGCCGGCCAGCTTTCTGCTTTTCCACCCTTTACAGCTGTCCGGATATTTTTCAAAATATCCCAGCCCTCCGGGGGATATTTTGGGAGGGAAAGCTTGCCTCCATTTCCCTCCCCTTTTACACCCTTTCTTGCCTATTTAAGGGGCTGGACAGCTCCTTTGCTAGGGTTAGCAATTTTCATCTCAAAGCCTCTCTCCCAAACACCTTCATTTCCATAGCCAAAAGCTCAAAAAACCTTCAAGGTACTAGGCCATTTCTTCATCAACTCCAAGCTCTATCATCACCATACCATTTCCAGCAGCAATGGAAGAATTCCAGCAGCTAGGAAGCATCCATTCCTCAAGCAAAAGGGAGCCAAGAAGTTGTCTACAAGGGTAAGTCTTCTTTCCCTCTTTTCTAGCCCTATTTTGGCTCATTTCTTAGACCTATTTGCTTGTGGTTTTGGGCTCCGAGATTAACTGAAAATGTCACTATTTTGAGGTGTTCTTCATGTTTGTTTAAGATCTCAACATCATTTGGGGTCCCTATCTCATACTTGTTTCAATATCTCATCATATACCATTTTTTTTGCAAGCTTTCTTTGACTCATGATTAATCTGATTTTGAACATGACATAAACTGTAAAAGTTCATATTTTGAGCCCCTCTTCAACATTGAAGAAGGGCTCAACCTTGTTTGGTGAAAGCTAGTACCACCTCTCTTTGTAGCCCCTTTGGTGGCCCTATTTTGCATGGCATTTCTAGCATGATTTTATTCTGATTTTGAGGCTTCAATCTACTGTAAATATGCATATATTGGGCTCCTCTTCAATGTTTTATAAGGAAATTTTGCTGTTTGAATTTTCTATATACTACTTGTCTCAATACCTCTCTTTGGTTCATTATTTTGCATGCTTTGTTAGGCTTATTTGGCTCCTGTTTTCAGCCTTCATCAGGCTTAGAAAGTGTCTTAAAATGTCCCATTCATTATGTTTTGTTAAGGGTCTTAGGCCATTTGGTGCATGTTTTTGGTACTTCATGTAATACCACCTTTGATTCCGTAAAATTGCATGCTTTGTTAGGCTTTCTTGGCTTCTGTTTTCAGCCTTCATCAGGCTTATAAAGTGTCTTAAAATGACCCATTGTTCATGTTTTATCAAGGGTCTTATCTTGTTTGGTGTATGATTATGGTACCTCATGTTATAGTCTTCGTCGGCCCATTATTTTGCATGCTTTGTTTATCATATCTACATACTGAATTAGGGGATATTATCTCTTATAAATGTGCATATTTTTGGTCCCTCTTTAATGTTGTAGAACTGTTTTTTTTGGTTTGAGCATTGTATTACTACTTGCTTTGTAATTCCCCTCTTTTTTCCTTTTTTTGCAAGCTATTTTTACCATACTTGTGGTTGTTATTTAGCCTTGCTTTGTGCTAAGAAAATGCTAGTTTAGGGGCTGCCTTGCTACTGTTTTACATGTCGGGTCCATATTATGCATGTTTAGCATAGCTGTAGGCCTTTTCGGGTGCATAACATTGCATTTCGGGCATCGGGTGTAATTTTGTCATAATTCGGGGGCTATTTATGCATCATTTTAGCTGCTGAAACTTTCATTTTACATATTCCATGTATTGCATTTTATTCGCATGCCATTTCATGCCTGTATGCCATGCCTCGGTTTGCGTGCCCGTGTGCACGCATTTCGAGGCACTTCATCTTTTATCCGCCGGCAGCTTATGTGAGTGCGGCTGAGGCTCTCTCATGTTAGTGTAAGCCCAATTCACATTTTCCATGTCATTTGCATTGCGTATGCCTTTGCCTCGGTTTGCGCGCCCGTGTGCACGCATTTCGAGGCACTTCACTTTTATCCGCTGGCCTCTTATGTGAGTGTGGCTGAGGCTCACTCATGTTAGCGTAAGTCCATTTTGCATTCCATATCTCATTTTAGCATCATTGCATCGAGTATGCCACTGCCTCGGTTTGCGTGCCCGTGTGCACGCATTTCGAGGCACTTCATTTTTCATCTCTCGGCATCTTATGTGAGTGTGGCTGAGGCCCTCTCATGTTAGTGTAAGCCCAATTTGCATTTTCATGCCTTTATATCACTGCCTCGGTTTGCGTGCCCGTGGGCACGCATTTCGAGGTATCTCACTTTAGTCTCATCATATATCATATTTCATGTTATTTCATGCTTTAGTGTCATCGCCTCGGTTCGCGTGCCCGTGTGTACGCATTTCGAGGCATCTCATTCTCATCAGCATAGTGCATACTAGGTTGTATCTTAGATTGCATTCATACATTTCCTCGGTTTGCGTGCCCGTGTGCACTCATTTTGAGGTATCTCGTTTTCATAGCATTGTGCATGCTAAATCATATATTAGATCGCATTCATGCCTATTCGTATTGCATTCATACATTTTCTCAGTTTGCGTGCCCGTGTGCACGCATTTCGAGGCATCTCACTTTCATAGCATTGTGCATGCTAGGTCACATATGAGCTGCATTTCATGCATACCATGCATATCGCATTGTGTTCGGAATAGGAGTTAGACCGGACACGGGGAACGAGGCACGTTTCGTACTCCGAGTGACGGAACGGGTCTCAATTCCCAAGTCACCGACACTCCGGAACACCCATGATAGAGTTAGGTTTTCATTGTAGCATTCATGTGCATTCATTCTATATTGAGTTGTGCAATTCGGTTCCTCGGCCATCATGCATCGATATGAGTGATTGGTGGCACGAGGATCGAGGCATGGATATATTTGTGAAATACATTGCTATGCCCCTTTCCTGCTCTCTGTTGCAGCAAAAATGAGGAATCAGCAACTTTTCGAAGTCTGGCATGCATTTCGAGGAAAAATGCAAACAGAGGCTAATCGGGGCACCGTCGTGGATTTCTGCACAAAGGCATCCGGGCATGCATCATTTCATCATCCGGAGCGGAGTCAAGGCAGCCCCTGGCTTGCATGCCAGTTTATTGCTTTCTTTAGTTAATTTGTTAATTAATTAGGGATTTGTATACTTATTCGGACTGTAATTATTCATTTGGGACTGTATATTATTTATTCGGAGCCTCCGAGCGAGGGCATAATTGTAATAAGTGTGGGTGAGTGTGATGTATGTCTTCCAATCCCACGTCTTTCTTCCCTTTTATTTACCCGCTTATGATGGTTAGATATAGGGCATATTTCAATTAGCATAACAGTATGACAGCATGTTTGCATCATTCATTTGTTTTGCATGCACCGGGCTCGGCGCATCATACAAACTGCATTTGTATTTCAATTCCAAATTGAATACATGCTAACTATAGCATCTCATGTACCATGTTTAGAATAGCCGAGCCTGCTATAGTTGCATCTTTGCATGTGTTGCATTAGGCAATCCTGTATACTTAGGATCATGCATGATTTCTAATCAGTTTTCTGTTTTGGCTTGGAGTACTCGGTGAGTTTTATGCTTTAGCATCCTTGCATGCGTGTGAGTGTCTGCCATGATAGCATGCTTACCATGAGGCTATGTGCTTATGTGATATAACTGCCTTGAATGCCTGTGGGTGAAGGTTGGGTTATCTGAATTGGGACAATTCATCGACTGTTTGTTTTAAGCCCACTAGATAGTGGCAAAATCATTGTTTTCTTAAGCCCACCCGAAGGTGGCAAATCCGCATCTTAGCCTACTTGCGGGTAGCACCATCAAACCATTTTCAAACAAACAAACACGAAGTGTTTTGTTCCAACTCAGGCGATTCAGTCTATACTTGTATGCTGTGCGCATCACATAGTAACCTAGGCTAATAACCGAAATAAGAACTCACAAAGTTTTCAAAAACAGATATCATGGTTAGTAGAGGCCGGTCTTTGACCGGGCGAGCGGGGGTGCTCACGATGTGACCTTCCCCAATCGTACCCAAGTTCCCGAGCCAACTTTGGTGATGACGGACACGTGGCCTTTGGCACCGAGTTAGGGTTTCCTAAATTTCCCATTTTAAAAATATTTAGGTGGCGACTCTTTTATCTGGCAAAGCAGTCCATGTTTGGCACTTCTTTCAAAAAAAATCTATTTTTCTTCAAAACGATTTGCCGGATTTGGACTCTTTGGTTCAAGATTTGGAACCGCGACAAAATCGAGTCCGAACTGTAGCGAGGTCCCTCGCGGGCTTGTTACACATGGCCGACGGCTCCAAAAATCGGAAACTAGTCTCCAGACGGGAAAAGTGGCCTACGACCACGAAAAGTAGTCTACGACCACAGAGAGATGGTCTACAAGACCTCTCCCTCCCTCCGGGAAGAGAAAACCAGACTTGGTCCGCAGAGTGAGTCAAAGCACAAAGAGTCCCGAGGCTCGGAGGCAAGGCTCTCAGTCGAAACTCCGAAACCTCAGGACGAGCACAACATGCACCATCACCGAGCGCTCAGTTGATGATGTCTAAGTCCTAAGGTCGGTCAAAAATGGGGTGTCGACAGTTGCTCCTCTTTGCTCGAAAGTCATAAGTGACAGGAGTGAATGTCAAAGCCTAGAGACGAACCATTTTTGACAAGGCTGAAGACTTAGACAAACAGGCAAGATAATCAAAGAGATGTGCTTGCAGGCAGGGGCAAAATGCAAAAGACATGCACGAGGCCGAACATAACTTATGATCATGCAAAGAAAACTGTAATGAAGCAAATATACACAATAAATGCAACAATTTAAGCAAGCGAATACATACCAAACTACATCACATGCAGAAAGGATGTAAGAGAATTATACAATCCTCGTTACGTCTCACATGGAGAATACAATACCGTTCGGTTCGTCTGGTCACACCAGCTTCAAATGAATCGTACATACAATATCGTCTGGTCGCACCAACCTCAAATGAACTGTACATACAATATTGTGCCTGCAAAAGAAAGAAACTTAATAGGTACAATATAGTGAGCAACACGTGTTCAACGCTATATCAAACACAGATACATATGGCGCCGGTGGAAAAGTGCATAGTACTGCAAGTGAAACATGCGTGATGACGCAAGCAAAGTATGGGTGCATGACAATGCCAGTGAAACGTGCGTAACGATGCAAGTGGTGTGCATAACAATACAGGATAAGTGCAACTTCAAAAGCATGTTTGAAACAAAATGCTGAGTAAAGAAGTACAAGCCTTAAAGAGAGCAACTCAAACGCGGCCTCTGATTTACCTCTCGGAGGGGTCGCAATGTACTCAAAAAGGATACAAACGCGACCTCCGATTTACCTCTCGAAGGGGCTGCAATGTACTAAAAAAGGATACACCTTGCTCTTGGCGAGTAACGATGAGCCATACGTCGAAGACTTGAATCGAAGTTCTCGCAGAGACATTTCACGCCGAAAAGTGCACTTTTCTTGTACTTTCTCGAGAGCCGAGGACCCCAATCATTACCAAAATACACAGGGAGGACAAAGTGACCTCAGAGACCATCTAGAAGGATGGCCAACCACCTAGGCTAGTGGCCGACTAGTTTTGGCTCACCAAGGTGGTCGGCCGACCAGTTTACAGAAATTCGGGGCAATTTGGTCTTTTTAGGCCGGATCTTTAAGTTCACTTATCAAATCACTTTTGCTCACACCTCCAAGGCCAAAATCAGCTCCTCTTGCTCCTAGACCCTTTTCTCTCTCATATCTGCACTTTATACGCGTTTTCCAACGCCCTATTCGATTTTCTTTGTTTTGAACCGATTAAAATTTGTTTTTGGGGCTTCTTTCTCCATTTTCAACACTTGAGGTATGTTTGTCTCGAAGTTTGGCACATTTTCTCGGGAGTTGACTTTTGTTGACTTTTTCCTTTCCTAGGAGTTGACTTTTATTGACTTTTTTGCAATTTTGGCTCATTTCGCTCATTTTTGCTCATTTTTGCAGATTTCTACGGATGGCGGGTCACTTTCATCACGACGGAGGTTCTCCACATGCCAAGGATGAGCCAGACATCATGTCATTGCCTCCAAGGATTCGGCTTTTCGACCCGGAGAGGTACCACCCTCAGGAGCACGTCCTACCTCCTACCACCTTCTATCACTTTATTGACTTCGAGCGGCGAGCACCCGCGGACCTACTGCTACGGGAGCCAGAATCTCATCTATCTCACCAGGCGCGAGAGGTACGTATTTCCTTTTTATATTCTCTGCAATGTATTTTTACATTTCTTGCACACTTCATGTTCTCGCTGTGTATTAGAGTTGCTTGTTTTGAACACATTTACATACACAACATCCGGTCCATTTGGCACACAGCTCATACATAACAATACTCTGTTCCTTTAGCATGTAGCTCCCAACATAGTATTCTGTTCATTTGGTACGCAGCTCACGACACAATATTTTTTTCATTTGGCATGCAGCTTACTCTGAACACACGGTTCATTTTGACCGCACAATTTGTCTCAAGCACACGTCACATTTTCAGGCACACAGCTGGTTTTCCGAGCACACAGCTCGTTCTTTGGGCACACGGCTCGTTCTTTTGTTTGAACACACAGCTCACACGTTTCATTTGCACGCGGCTCATACTGGATGCACAGTATTTGATTTAATTTGCACGCAGCTCATGCATTCCACTTTGAACACGCAGCTCAAACCTTTCAATTCTGAACACACAACCCATACATTTTGTTTGCATGTAGCTCATACATTCCACTTTGAACACGCAATTCATAGCTTTCAATTCTGAACACACAACCCTTACATTTTTGTTTGCACGCAGCTCACACATTTCAATTCTGAACACGCAACCCATACGCTTTCATTTGTGAACACACAGCTCATTCACTTCATTTTGAACACGCAGCTCACACTGAACGCACAGTTCATAACACAGTATTTGGTTTAATTTTGCACGTAGCTCATATTGAACACACGGTTCACAACACAGTATTTGATTTAATTTGCATGCAGCTCATACTTTTTATTTTGAAACTGAATACATCTGTTCATTCTGAATGCAGGTATCTTCCCGTTCCACACGGGGTTATGGATTGATCCCTGCTAGGGAGTGGTATATGGAGCTCCCAGATACTGTATGTCACATCGTGGATGAGGCAGGATTTGGACCTTTTTGTGCGGGGATATCATGTTATCCGGCGAGTAGGACCCTCATGGCAGCACTTGTGGAGAGATGGTGGGACACCACCAACTCATTCCATTTTTTAGCTACTGGGGACATGACGATGACCCCATTTGATTTCTCTATGTTGACGGGCCTTGATGTGGCCGGCCGACTGGTCCCCTATGACACAGACATGGGCGAGTGGGAGACGGCTTGGATTTATCTACTGAGAGCTCACCCACCGATAGACAGATCATCAGGTAGAGTCAGGTACACCTGGTTCTCTGAGCGGTTCAGGGGGACTACGCCCATGACCATTGAGGCCGTACAGCAGTATGCTTGGGGATTCTTGATGTTCTTCCTTGGGACCACTTTGTTCTCCGATAGGGGGAACACAGTTGGACTTTATTTGCTCAGTGCTTTGGTAGACCTATCACAAGTCAGCCAGTATGATTGGGGTGGTGCCAGCCTCGCTACCCTTTACTGTTATATGAGCATAACCTCTCGTGGGCGGGGGAACATAGTAGGTGGCTACTGGAGAGCCTGAGAGGTACATTCTGCTTTCTTGATTTACATTTCCGCTTTTCATTATCTGTACACGACACACATTTCATTCTGTATCCTACATTCTGCACTCAGCATTCTGTATTTTCTGTACATTCTATATTCTGACAGCCACTGTCTTGTTTTTTCACAGCTATGGGTTTATGCCTACTTTCCGACATTAGCCCCTGAGCTCGAGGTGGAGGTATCTCTCGAGATCTCCTACTCTTGCAGATTTGAAGGTTAGTGTCGGCCGAGGACTCAGGAGACTTTGCCCTATCTTCGACAGTTCTTTGATACTGTACGGCCAACGGAGGTAATCCAAAACTCTCAGTTCGTCATGTTTTTAGCTTTGGTTTAACTTGCATATTTACGACATCTAATCAATTTATGTGCTTGTTATCCGCAGATCACTTGGCAGCCCTGGGAACCCTTGTCAGGAGATGCCCAGTTTCGATTCCCTGGGGCATGGGCCGCTTCCCGATATAGGACTTTATTTGAGGGGCCAGTTGGCAGGGCCTGGTTTCTGGGGGATCGCTTCATGTGTCAGACGATGGGCAACCCTGATCAGGGTATCCCCTCAGCACCTTCAGAGGACATGCGATCCACTGAGAGACTCACTCCCGGGGAGGTCGAGGAGCTCATGTTGGGTATTGATGCAGTTCTGCTGCTGTAGAAGGGAGAGTACGCGACCTACCGCCGTACATACTTGATGCCTCCGTTGTCAGATGTTCGTGTCCCCAGGAGGAGGGCTACCGACGTGCCTTCCTCGAGTTACACCCGAGCTAGAGACATTCTTTCGACCAGCAGAGCCGGCACATCGAGAGGTGGGGTTGGATAGATGCCCTCAACTTTCCAGTATGTTGGGTGGCCGGATCTTCCGACCGAGCTGACAGGTTGGGAGTATAGGACACCATACCAGATCTCGCTAGAGCCTCTGTGGCCGGATCACCGATACATCAGTGACCCTGACTCACCACCGATATGCTTTACAGTCTTCATTTATCATTCAGATATTTAGACATTCATTCATTCACTGATGACTTGAACTTGTGTGTGCAGCCTCCCAGGGAGTATACTGAGGGATTACTCGGAGTGGTGGCCTCACTCAAGAGCATGGTCTTGCGGAGGGAAACACTGCTGTTTACCTCTGGCGTCTCGGTACTTTTCAATTTCCTTGCATTTATCATACTTCTGATGACATACTAAAATCGAACATTTCACTACATTGGTTGACTGCATGTGTAGAGCACATCTGACACGCCATATCCATATACTGTATCTGCATGCACACACTCTATGTAGCATTCTTGCATCTGCATCTGATATACATACTTTGGCTGATGTATTCAAACTACCTCTCTCTTTTTCAGGTCCCACCGCTATAGACCGGGCCATCCAGGCCTTCTCGAGGGGCTGGGAGAGGAGATTCGACTCGCAGTCGAGGCAGGCGTAGAGCACCTAGTAGAGATGACGAGGAGTCCAGCGAGGAGGAGGAGTCTGCGCATCCTCAGTCGGAGACATCCGCAGGCAGAGAGGATGACTCTATTTCTGGCTCTGAGAGTGGAGGTGATGCCGGGGAGGATTCCGAGGATGCCAGCTCCGATTCGGATGGTGGTGCTGGTGGAGGTATTGCAGAGGCTGCTTAGCCGAAGAGGATGAAGAGAGCCTCCCGATCTTGAGCCCGAGAGCACTGATGTAGATGTTCCTGTTTTATTTTCTTTTTTGTATGTAGTTGTAGCACATTATACAGCTTAGGCAATTTTATTTTTCTTTAAAACTTGTACCCTATTGTAAAATGTTGTAAAAAAAAGAAGCTATGATGGAATGAAACAACTTTTTGTTCAAAAAGTGTTGTATTTTGTATTCTCAGCATCGCATTGCATCATTTTGCACAAAAATGAGATTGAATGGAAATTGAGCACTGTAATTGCCAAGTCAGGAAATGAACCAACAAAGCAAACTTAGACAGCTTAACTCACTAAGAAACAACAAAACCTTAGCAAGTTTACAACTCGATAAGCAAATCTTGACCACTTGATAAACAAAGAGTAACAACTCGATAAGCAAAACTTAACAACTCGATAAACAAAAACTTAACAACTCGATAAGCAAATGCATTTCGAATAAACGGGGTGACGGAACGCATCCGAAACAGAGGTAAACTCAGACCTTCAACACTCCCAACATATGGAAGGCTAGGAGGTCTCTTCTAGAGACTAGGAAAAGGCTGAAAACTAATTTTTCTCCATGGCCGACCATCAAAAGTGGTTGGCTAACTAGTTTTTTGTTTAGTAGACCAGTTATGTGGTCGGCCGACCAGAAAAACTGGTCGGCCGACCAGTTGGCCTGGTGACCTCCAGATTTTTGACACTTGTCCTCCCAACAGTGCCTTATCCTCCATAAAGGTTCCAGCTTCATGGCTCTCTCTCATTCCATCTCAGTTTTGCATCAAAATGGAGACATTTCTCGTCCAAAATCTCGCAACTTGGATTGCTACTTTAGACGGCTCGGAAAAGTTGAACTTCCGGGGCTTCGGTATAAATGCACTATTCATGCTGAGTCGCACCCCGTTGCGCTTCCCATTTCTCCATGTCGCGGCAAGGTTTTAGAATCCTGTAACACATGTCTTTAGCTTTGGAGGGCAAGAGGTGTGTCCTACCTTCGAAGATTTCCAAGCTTTGATGGAGTCTGAGCGCAACGAAGAAATCTTGCCCCAGCTTTGCTTCGGCCACGCCCAAGCCTTAGGACGGATGTGTGGGCTCACTATGCACGACACTCGGTCTTTGATCTGAGATGGAAAATCAGACATCCTCAGCTTGATTCATCGTTTTTCTGATGCCGGTGACCGCGGCGACCATCATTGGCAGGGCTTTTGGCGACATGCGCTCTGTTTGTGAATGCTGTCTCACTTCTTACTTGCCCTAGGCTTCAGCGGGTCTAGCGTTCGTTTGATCGAAGTTGCTCAAGGCTTAAAGGAGGGCAAGAGCTGTATTGCCATGACATTGGCCGAGACATTGATGGGCTTGGACGCTTTTCATCGTCGGGAAACGGTTAGATTTGCAGGGAGTCCACTACTGCTGCAGGTAATGTTTCCCACCCTATCTCACATATATTGCTCACATCACTTGACTCTCAGGCTCGGTTTTTTTTTTTTCACAAAACCCTTTTCTTACTTTTCTCTCAACGTACACCTCTCTATTGTTTATTCTCTCATTTTTTCATCCCTCCCCAGGTGTGGTTGATGGACAAATTGCAGGTTGTGGACTCTTGCCCAGCATACTTAGCTCGCGGCTACTTCTTTTAGTGACGTCTGGTCGATGCCCTTGATAAGGGATGGTGGTTAGACTGGATGTGCAGTTTGTCCGCAGACCGTATTGCTTGGCGTTGTCCTTGGCTGAATCTATCGGCGATGAGCTACAGCATGTTGTAGACGTCCCCAAATGTCCCGGGGGAAATCCCCGTTTTGTTCATTGGGGCTCGCTATAGTTCGGACTCAAATTGTCACGATTCTTAATCTGATCTTGCAAAGTGCAATGCAACACTGATAAATCACCAAAGAGTCCAAATCCGGCAAATCGTTTTTGGAGAACAAATTTTTTAGAAAGAAGTGTCAAACATGGACTGCTTTGCCAGATACAAAGTCGCCACTTAAATATTTTATTGGGGGAATTTAGGAAACCCTGACTCGTTTGCCTAAGGCCCCGTGTTCGTTATCACTAAAGTTGTCTCAGCTCGGGAACCTGGGTACGATTGGGGAAGGTCAGCTATGAGCACCCCCGCTCGCCCGATCAAAGATCGGCCACTACTAAACATGATATCTTGTTTTGAAAACATATGCGTTCTTATTCTGGTTAATTAGCTAGAATTTACTATGTGATGCGCACAACACACAAGTATAGACCAGATCGCCTAATTTGGAACAAAGCATTGCATATCCGTTTGTTTGGAAAATAGTTTGAGATTTGCTACTCGCAAGTAGGCTAAAACACGGATTTCAATGAATTGTTCCAATTCAAGCAATCCAACCTTCATCCACAGGCATTTAGGCAGTTATATCACATAAGCAATTAGCCTCATGGTAAGCATGCTATCATGGCAACACTCACACGCATGCAAGATGCTAAAGCATAAACACTTACTGAGTACTCCGAGCCAAAACAGAAACTAGTTAGTAATCAAATGCATGATCCTAGTTCATGTTAAGATGGCTAATGCAACACATGCAAAATGCAACTAGAAATAGGCTCGGCTATTCTAAGATGTCATGTGAAATGCAACTTGATACATGTATTCAAATTGGAATTGAAATACAATGCAGTTAGCATGATGCGCCGAGCCCGGTGCATGCAATACGAATGAATGTGTGCAAACATGCTATCATAAATATGCTAATTGAAATGTGCCCTAAAACTAACCATAGTAAGCGGTTAAATAAAAGGGAGAAAGACGTGGGTTGGAAGACATGCATCACACGCACGCATGCTTATTACACAATTTGCCCTCTCTCGGAGGGACCGAATGAATAATACAAATTAATCAACTAACAAGCTAATTAATTAATTACAAAACCACCTAACTAATTGACAAATTAATTAAGCTACTGAAAGCAGTAAAACAGCCTCGGGAAGAGGGATGAATGTATGCATGCATGCTTGGCTTCGCTCGGAAATCCATCGCCATGCCACAGTTGCTTTTGTTTGTAGTGCTTTATGCCTCTGAAAATTGCATGAGTCCTAAGGTTGGTTCTGGAACACTCCCTGAGCACTGTGGGAGGTCACCGGCCAAGAGGAATGGTCACTGGCCATGGAAAAGTGGTCATCGACCAGTTGTGAGGCTCTCAGCCAACAATGGATAGCCGGCCGGCACTGAAGATGGCCAACCGGCCATCTCTTTCTGCAGAATCCTGTTTGACAGCAGCAGAGGGCAAACAGAGCATGGCAATGCATTTTCAAAGCAATGTATGCACAACCACCCGCCCTATTATGTTTAAGACTCAAGGGAGCATGGTACTCGACTCTCAGGCCACCAATCATGCATTTCCATGCATGATGGCCAAAGAGGCCAAGTGTGCAACTCAATATGGAATGAAATGCACAAAACACATAAAGGGCCCCAACCTCTATCATGATTGATCAAGAGGCAAGAGATGCACAATGCAACCTAGGCAAGCAAGCAAGCATGCAAATAACTCAAGTGTGCAACAAATCTAATGCAACATGAGCATGTTAACATGCAATATGCAATAGGCATACAACCTAAACATGTGGACATGTATAGCATGCAACAACATGTAAAATGAAACAAGCATGCAACAATATGGTGAGATGGACTTACACTAACATGGGTAGCTCTCAAGCATGCCAAAATCAGTGGCCAATGGGATGCAACAAAAGCATGGAAACATACATACAAGCATACATGCACAAAGGCCTATCATCTAAGGCATAAAAGAAGCAACTTTTAAACACATTTAAAAGAGACTATTATGGACAAATAGCAAGCATACTAAGCTCTGAAGTTACATGAAACATGATTCCAAATCAACTAATCAAGACAAGTAAAGCGTGTTAATGGACTTAAAGCTCAAAGCAAGCCACGGGACTTGAACCATGGCCATGTCGACCAAGCCCCAAAGGGGTAAGGTGATCCAAAACAATCCCAAGGGAGGCCAAAACAAGGCTAGAACATGCATGGAATGAGGCCAAAACATGCTACAAAGGCAAGTACAAAACAAGACGCATACAAGGCCTAAAAGGGGAAATGCACTACACCTCTTACAACCAAACATGGCATGATTTAGGAAAATAAAATCAAAGTTAAAACACATCAAAATAAGCCCCAAAATCCAATGAGAAGGTCTTCCAAAGACCAAATCATGGAGGCGCATGCAATGGTCTATTCTTAAGGCATAACACACAAACTATCCCAAGCATGGAATGGATGATAAATGCAAGTGTGTGGCCCTGGAACATGGACTGAAATGGCATGGGAAGTGATTCCAAATCACTGAAATAGCATAAATGAAGCATGATAATGACTCACACACCCGAAGCTAACAAGCTAGAATGCAAAGAAGCTATACAAAGCATGGCAAGCATGACCAAATCGACACCAAACAGAACTTAAACATGTTAAAACATGACTAAAAACTTCACAAAGCTAAGTCAAAACATGCAAGCATGGTGGTCCAAATGCAAGATGCCTTTCTAGGCAAAATAGAGGAATGCAAGGCAAGTGTATGGTGCATGCAAGGGGTCAACAAACCAACCTAAAATAGAGGTAAATCATGCCTAAATAACACCAAATACCCACTGAAATAGAGCCAACACATGTTAGAATGAGGTGCTCCTTTGGAAGGCCATGCAAGGGGGTTGCTCTACACATGCAAAAAGGACATCTAACATGGAAAAACCAACTATGGAAAGGGGTTATGTAGGCCCTAAAACTCACTGAAAAAGGCCTGAACCAAGCTCAAGAAGTGTGCAAATAAGGGCTCCTTCGTAAGGCTAAAAATGCCAACAAACAAGACAACAAAGAGAGGGGATGGCCCTCTCCTTCTTAGGACCTCAAAACACCATCCCCACCATTGAAATCCCTCTGGATTTCAGTGGTGAGAAGGCCAATACAAGGTGGTCCCGAAGCTCACAAAAAAGGCACAAAAATGAGGCCAAACAAGGCCTAAGAGGGGGGTAAACAACCCCAAACACAAAAGTGATCTTAAACAAACTTCAAAAGAATACAAATACAAAACTTTTTTCAGTTTATAGCTAAGCTTAAATCAACATGCAAGATAGGCTAAAAGCGTGTACAAAAACGGGGAATAAAAGAGAAAAAATGAGTTACCCTTGAAGACCACTTCCAAGAATACCAAACCAGCAGCCTCTTTGGATCAAAACCAGCTCAAAAACCCCTCAAACAATTCCTTAGCACCTTAGTAACCAAAGAGTAGTGTACTCCTAGGTGTTCTAGTGCAAGAACAAGAACAAAAACTCACTTTGGAACACTCTAACCCACACAAATGTAGAGAGAGAGAGAGATATAGAGAGAGTGATATATATATTTTATATATCAGATTTTTCCAACCCCTCAAATGGAAGGAGATGCCCTCTTTTTATAGAGAAACCAAGGGGTCAAAGCTTCTCCAAGAAGCTAGAGCAAAAGGTTCAAGCTTCTTGGAGAAGCTAGAGTAAAAGGTGCAAGCTTCTCGGAGAAGCTAGAAAGGTTCAAGCTTCTCTTAGAAGCTTGAAGCAAAAGGGTCAAGCTTCTTGGAGAAGCTAAAAAAAGGTCCAAAAGGTTCAAGCTTCCTTAAGAAGCTAAAAACCAAGGGTTCAAAAGGTTCAAGCTTCCTCAAGAAGCTAAAACAAGGGCTCAAAAGGGTCAAGCTCCCTCAAGAAAAGGTCTCGGCTAGAAAAAGTGGCCGATTGATCAAAACAATGGCCGGCCGACCAAAAACATTGCTGACCGGCCAACATTTTTGGCCGGTAACAAGAAAACAGGGCCGGTGGCCTCAGGCCATGGCCGGTGAGGTGTGGGGATGGCCAACAAGCTATTTCCCACCCTCAGAAGCAAAACAACAAGTGTTTGATGCAAAACCAAACACAAAACAAACAAGTCGAGAGGTCTTGAGGCAAGGCGCGTAGCCGAAACCTCCGAGAACTCAAGACGAACACAAACATGGGTGATCATTGAGTGTTCAAATGATGATGTCCAAGTCTTGAGGATGGTAAAAAATGGGGCGTCTACACATGTCTCGGCAGACCGTGGTTCAGTTGATTGGCCTAACACACCGCGTGTTCTACTTTCCTTTCCGGTTTCGGCGCCAGTTTGGCCATGATCAGATTTGCCCAGCAGAGGGGATAGAATACCCTGTTGCATTTCCTATTCGAGGCACACAGCTTGCTCGATATGCCATGGCATGGAGGACTAGAGAGCTTTTGGCTCTCGCTCCCACTTTTAGTTACACCCTTTCTGATGAGTGCATAGATTGGCTCAATAAAGAGGCACAGATTGGGCCCAGCTTGGCATCAGAGGCTTTGACCAGCTCTGGAAGGGGACGTAGGAACACCTGACTATGCCCCTGATTTATTTGCTTTAATAAGAAATTTCAAGTTTTCTTTATGAATGTAATGAAAATCAACTTCAATTTTGTATTCAAGAGCAGGAGAACTCTGTATTGAAATCAATAAAATTGAAGGTTGTGGCTACTGAAAATTTCCCGTTTGGTCCAAAAATGGTCTAAGTTGTAAAAGATTAATTTGAGCAAAATCAACTTTTATTAAAACTTTCCAAAACCATTTTCGATATGGATCAGAACTGGACACGCCTGAGATTTGTCACTAAGATGTACAATCTCGGATCCCAGCAATTGGAAAGTTGGCCCTAGTCTGAATAGCACTGCACCAGAGATCACAACTGAGCTCTAGAATGCTGAATAGACAAAGATGACTGAGATGATCAAACGGACAAAGTTGATTGAGGAAGTGTTTATGGCTGAACTTCAGGATGAAGTTGCTTACGTATCCCAAACATGGGAATCAAGCCTTACGTAGTTCAGGCTCAGGTTCAATCGTGTATTAACCCTCTCCTTTTACGCTCTAACTTTTGCCAAGGCCGCCTTTTGTGGGTTTTCAACCATGTGAGCTTAGTTTTTTTAATTTTCAAATTTTTCATGCTCTAACTTTTACCTAGGTCGCCCTTTTGGGTTTTTGGCCTAGCGAGCCACTCAGGGGTAGTATTTCTTCAACTTGTCCATGTTGATCGGCTGTGAGAACTCTAGGCCATCTAGATCTGTCAAAACGACAGCTCCGCCGACCAGATAGACTTGATGATGTAAGGGCCAGTCCAATTCGGTCTGAACTTGCCCCTAGGGTCATGGATGGGAGCTCGGTTGTCTTTGAGCACCAAATCTCCTTCCTTCAAATTTCTGGACTTAACCTTTTTGTTGAAAGCCCTGGCAATTCTGCGCTGATAACTCTAAACATGGAACAGTGCTTTCAGTCTTCTCTCATCAAATATCATGAGTTCTTTGAATCTGCTCTGCTGCCAATCTGCCTCAGCTATCTGACACTCAGCTAGTACTCGCAGTGATGGAACCTCAATTTTGATAGGTAGAACGGCCTCCATTCCATAAACCAATGAATACGGAGTCGCCCCAGTAGAAGTTCTAATTGAAGTCCGGTAGCCCCACAGAGCAAATGGTAGCTTATCTGGCTAGTCCCGGTAGGTTTCCACCATCTTCTGCAGAATGTGTTTGATGTTCTTGTTGGCAGCCTCAACTTCTCCGTTAGTCTGCAGCCGATATGTGGATGACTTATGAAAAGTTACATTGTATTTTTCCAACAAGTCAATCACTTCCTTCTTGAAGTGGGAACCGTTATCTGAAATAATCTCGTTCGGGACCCCGTAACGACAAATGATGTTGTTCCTGATGAACTTTGCAACATGCGAAGCCTTCAACACCGCGTAAGATTGGCCCTCAACCCACTTTGTGAAATAGTCTATCGCGACCAGAATGAACTCATGCCCATTGGACCCTTTCAGAGTGACAGCCCCGATCATATTGATTCCCTAAACTGAAAATGGCCATGGCGAAGTCATATTGTACAGCTTCGACGGTGGGATGTTCATGTGGTTTGCATGGATCTGACATTTGTGGCATCGCCGAACAAAGCTAATACAATCCCCCTCCATGGTGGACCAGTAGTAACCTTGTTTGAGGATCTTCCGAGCTAGCATCACCCCGTATATGTGCGCTCTGCACTCTCCTCCATGGATGGCCTCTATCAGGTGCTTCGATTCTTCAGCATCAACACACAGCTTATGCATCTCGAGATGACCTCTTTTATACAGTTTTCCCCCGCAGACGATGAACTGAGCAGCAATTCTTCTAATTGCCCTCTTGTCTTTGGCATTTGCCCCTGGTGGATATGCTTCTTTTTCCAAGAAATTCCAAACATCGTAATACCAGGGGTTCTCATCTTGTACCTTGTCTATGGCAGCAATCAGCTCGTAGGCTAGCACAAATTTCTATTCGATGATGATTGGATGCATCTGGACTCCGAAAGGGATGTCTATCATAGAAGATAGAGTTGCTAGTGAATCTGCAAACATGTTGTTCTCTCCTAACAAATGAGCGAAGTTCAACTTCTCGAACTGAGGAATCAGTAAGTGCAGGGTTTGGTGGTAGATTCTTATCTTTTCTTCTTTGACTTTCCAATCTCCTTTAGCTTGAGACACAACAAGGTTCGAGTCCCCGATGACGTCCAACCGTTTTGCCCCTAGTTCTAGGGCGGCTTCTAAACCAGCAATGCATGCTTCATACTCTGCTTCGTTGTTCGAGACTTTGAACCAGAGTTTAAATGCTAAAGGGATACGGGAATTGTCGGGTGCTATCAGCAACACCCCTATCCCATATCCGTATTGGTTTGATGCTCCGTCAAAGTGCATCGTCCAAGTTTCGTCTTCGATATACAAAATAGCCTCGTCTGGGAATAAGTACTCAACTGCTTCATCCTCTTCAACTAGGTGATTGGCTAGGAACTTTGCTACCGCTCTCCCCTTCACTAACTTGCGAGTCACATACTTTAGATCGAATTCGGAAAGCGAAAGCAACCAACGGGCTAGCCTACCCGTAAGTGCTGGTTTCTCGAAGAGATATTTGATGGGATCTAATCTTGAAACCAACATTACAGAGTGAGCTAACAGATAGTGTCGCAGCTTCCTGGTAGCCCGTACCAAGGCCAAACAAGCCTTCTCGAGTGGAGTGTAGCAGGTCTCGTAATCCAACATCTTCTTGCTCAGGTAGTAGATAGCTTTTTTCACTTTGTCCTCGGACTCTTGTGCGAGCATGCAGCCCATTGTAGTTTCAGTCACTGAAAGGTACAAAATCAATGGTTTTCCCGGCTTAGGTGGTGACAACACAAGTGGGTTCTGTAAGTATTGCTTGATCTGTTCAAAAGCAGCTTGGCATCGGTCGTTCCATTGGAACTTCGTTCTTTTCTTCAGGAGACCAAAGAGTGGTTCACAATTCAAGATTAATTTAGCAATAAATCGTCTTATGAATTACACTCTACCTAGAAAGCCTCGCACCTCCTTTTTAGTCCTCGGTGGTGGCATTTCTAAGATGGCCTTGATTTTGGAAGGGTCGACTTCGATACCTCTCTGTGTGATCAAGAACCCCAGCATTTTCCCTACTGTAACACTGAATGTACACTTCTGAGGGTTCAGCCGTAGCCTATATTCCCTGATCCGTTGAAAGATTTTTTGCAAGGCGGTGTACTGGCCCTCTCTTTCTTTGGACTTGACAATCATGTCATCCACGTACACCTCAACCTCTTTGTGGATCCTTTCGTGCAATATCGTGGTCGCAACCCATTGATATGTAGCTCTAGCATTTTTCAACCCAAATGGAATCACCCTATAACAATATGTCCCCCATGGGGTGGTGAAAGCGGTTTTCTCCCGGTCTTCGGGTGCCGTCAATATCTGATTGTAGCCAGAAAAGCCATCCATGAATTAGAGCAGCACATGCCCTGCAGTGAAGTCCACTAATTCATCGATATGCGGCAGAGGAAAGTCGTCATTCGGACTGGCTTTGTTCAAATCCCTGAAGTCCACACATATCCAAATTCTGCCGTCCTTCTTCGGCACCGGAACTATGTTGGCTAGCCAAGTTGGGCACTCAGATACCAGCAGGAACCCTGCGTCAATTTGCTTGGTGACCTCTTCTTTAATCTTGAGAGCCCAGTCCGGGCGGATCCTTCTGAGTTTCTATTTAACGGGTCGGGCCTCTGGTCAAGAGGGATCCGGTGGTGTACAATCTCAGGATCGATTTCAGGCATGTCTTTGTAGGACCATGCGAAAACATCTTTGAAATCTTTTAATAAAGAGACTAAGTGCTCGCGCTCCTCCGAAGACAATGTGGACCCGATTTGGACCAGCCGCGGGTCCTTCTCAGTACCGACATTAACTGTAGTGATTTTATCAACCAAGGGTTTAACAAATCTCTCCTGCTCTTGATCAATTAATCGTTGTAAAATCGGAGGAATTTCTTCCTCGTCATTTTCATCAAAATTTTGAAAGTCCTGATTAATACAATAAATTAAAGGCATAGAAAAGTACTTAGAAATCACAACCATTCCATTCTCATTAATCACTTCCAAATCGTCCGATTCCTCTGTTACAACAGACTCAAAAGAGAAAGAAAAAGACGACCTAGACAGGACTGTGGCATCCGGGTTATCACCCCAGAATACGGACTGACTCGCATTTAGCTGAACTCAGTTCCGACTCCACAGACTCGGTGGAATCAGATTCCGGCTCACTACCTGACCCAATGCTGCTTGATAAAAATCCCTCCTCGTACTTCCAGATGAGGGAGGGTGCGATGGATGCATCCAAAATGTTTGAAAGTGGGCTTGCAGCCGTTTCATTCCCGATCATGGACACTGAGAAGTTATCCCCAAGCACTTCTGTACGATCGGAGGATCTAAAAGTAGACAAGCCAGCGCTACTCCCATTTCAATCTTGGTGTTCTCAGAATCCACTTTCCCACACTGCTCAACTTCAGCTAATGGGTCTGTTTGTTTCTCAGCAACATCATCTCCGGATAACTGTAGGTCAAAGAAGATCTCAAACCCTAGCAAGCGACACTTCTCTGCGTTCAACCATGGCTTTGGGAAGCCGCAGAATGGAAAATCCTCCCCCTCCCAGACAAAACGTCTGTTTAGGGTACCCTAGATGGGTCGATGCATTAACTCATAAGGTTTCCCTGCCTGCTTTGCTCTGGCTCACCCAGCCATCTCCTTGCCTTTCCTCACCCAGTCCTCTTTGGTGGGCAGATAACCCAAACCAAAGGTATGTGGGTTGTGCGGCACTTCGGCCGATATTGCAATGCCCTTCTAGCCACTTCTTCCCAGGGATGTGCTGGAGTTTGCTCATGAGGTATACTGACTGAGCGCTAACATACAACCCTTCATTAATAGCTAAGATGTTCTGTATGACCCGTGCCGTGCTCGATTTCCAAAATCGGTGTAGACATTTCTGGCGGCGGATGGATTGACGAATTCCCAAAAACTATAGCCACCCCCTTTCTATGAGGGTATTTCAACATCTGATGCAGGGTGGAAGAGACTTCCTTCACCTGGTGCAGCCACGGCCGCCCCGAGAGTAGATTGAAGGTTGCGGGAACGTCCAAGACATGAAAGTCAATCTCGTGTTGTCCTGGACCAACCTGAGTCTGAATTTTCACAGTCCCCATCACCTCTCTGCTGGTGTTATCATACGCCCTTATCACCTGGGTTGTTGGCACAAAGTCCGCAGGCTTTAACCCGATTGCATATGCCGTCCTTGACGGGCACACGTTAATAGCGGATCCAGTGTCAACAAGAACCACCGGTATCCATTTATTTCTATATTCCATGGAGATGTAGAGTGGTCTGTTATGGTTTGCGCCCTCAGGCGGCAGTTCCTTGTCAGAAAAGGTCAACATCGGGGAATCTCCTCCCGAAAAAAACAACCCTACTAGCTGCTCTAGCGTGGTGTCTGTTGAGAGTTTGGCCTTGTCTATTGCCGATAAGACAGCTTGTCTATGAACTCGTGAAGCCATAAGCAGCCCCCAGATGGAGATGTCTGCTTGTTTCTTTGTCAATTGTTTCAGCACAGCCTCTTCTTTGAGTAGCTTTTCTTTCTGCTTCTCCGTTTCCTTGTCCTTTCCGGACACCTCTGGTTGATCTAGGTGTGGGGTTTTGAAATACTGCCCGCTCCTAGTCATGTGGTCAACTTTGGCAATATACCAGGTATCGTCCGGCTGGTTACTCCCCTAGTCTTCATCGGTGTGGGCAAGACATAGGTTATCGTCTTCCCACCACATGCCATCGGCAGCCGACAGACACCTGTCCGGCTCCATCACAACCATTCCGGTGCCCACAACACCTTGCGTTCTGGTACTCGCAACATGTTTTGTTCTTGTGCACACAACATGTTCAATCCCCACAGGAGCTTTGGCCTTCCTGGCTCTCTCAGAATCTTCGATCCCTTTCTATTCTAACTACGTCAGTGCAGCCTGCTGTTCAACATTTCCTGTATTCAAAATGCCCAAATCCTGAGCAAAATTCTTGGCACCAGCGCTCTCCGGCGATGCATTCTGATTCTCGGCTCTTCCGGCCATAGCTGATGTCCTTGTCCCTAGCAGGCCCTGTTTTGGCTGAGATTCTTTAACAACATCTGGTTGGTCGTCAAGCCACCCTGTAACCTCTGCTGACCTATCAAAATCAAACTAGTTGACTGTCATGTCTCCTAAGTCTTGTTCGTTCAAAAGCAGAAGGTTAGCAATGTCCCGTTCCAGAGCTGCTAAGTCATCTATTCTCTGATCAAGCCCGTCCCCCCTTTCTACACAAATCTCTGCTCTCACCGACAATTCCACATTCGGTCTAACTTGGCCTGTTGACGTAATGTAATCACTCAGATTACATACCTCTTTAACACAGCCCCCAAATTCCTCAGACCCTGAATCAACAACCCCACTTTCCTCTAAAATCATCCCTATTCTATCTTCGATAGCCACCACCGTTGGTTCAGGTTGGATTCGGGAGATGTGCAATACGCACAAGTTAGTGCTGTCATGAATGAACACCTTCGGCTTGGGTAGGTGGGGTGGGGTGATATACATGCTAGGGTCATATGACACAACCCCAGTCTAGATTAAGTTGATGCGTTTGGGAGGTAGAGCTTGGTTATGTGGTGAGAGAGGGTTGGTTGTGACATTGGGTTTCTTTGGAGGCACAATCACCCGGTTGTCAATGAGATCTTGGATCTCATGACGCAATCTAAAGTAATGGTCGATGTCGTGACCATGCTGTTGGTGAAAGGCACAGTATTTGGCTGGGTTATGGGAGGGGGGAAGTGCTTCTGGCAATGGCCGCGGCTCTAGGGGCTTCAAGTGCCCTTTCTTAATTAAAACCCCCAGAGCTTTGGACAGGGGCATGTATAATGGAGTGAAGGTTCTTTGGCCTCGAGGTTGGTACTTGGTTGTTTGTGAGTTACTTCCGGACACACCGGTGAATGGTGTAGCTGCAAGGGTTCTTGGGGGGGTGGTGGTGACCATGCTTACTTCTGAGGCTCTGGCAGTTGTAGCACTACTTGTGCCTGCATTCGCGTTGCGGTTGAAGGTCCTCCTGGGCTGCTCTCTGTCACTTTCAATCAGACCTTGCTTCAAGGCGTCCTCAATCTGCACCCCAATTTCATGTAGACCTGCAAAAGTGGGGAGAGGGAGGACGATCATCTTCTACATAAGCTTAGGCTGGAGGTTGCGCACAACCATCCGTATTTGATCTTTGTCAGTCAGCCTAATGGTCATCATTGAGGCCTTGGCCCTCCAGCGAGTTATAAAATCGGAGAAACTCTCCTTCGGCTCCTGCCTAGTCGTCTCAAGATCACGGGTTGTAATCTCGATCTGTGTATTATAGGAGTATTGTGCTATGACGGCCTCGGCCATCTCCTCCCAACTCCTCTTGATGGAATCTTTCAATTTCGCGTACCAAATGGCTGCTACACCTGAGAAGGTCCGGCCGAACAAAGAAAGCTTCTGTAACATGGTAAGGCCCATCGGTCTTAGTATGTTTGAAAACAGCCGCAAATGCACCATGGGATCCCCAGATCCTTCTAAGTGGTCAACATGTGGCATCTTAAAATGGTCTGGCAGTGTCACGGCCGAGTCGGTGTACCCATCCTCAATATCTGGAATGGACTTCACACCCTGAAACTTCTTGAATAGCTTTTCAAGCTTGCTCACTTTTAATGTTGTGGGGTTCACTTCGAACTCGAAGGGAGAATCCGATAGGTTGATCTGTGCTTTGGATAGCTGGGGTAGGATCGGGGGAGGAGCCAGTCCTGTTGGAATGTCCGTATCTTCTTGGACATTAGTTGCCTCCCCTAGTATTGGCATTCTTGGCGGGAGAGGAGCTTGGTGTGAAGCGGATGCTCCGGTTTGCTGTTGTAGCCTGGCAATTAACTCTGCCTGTTGAGCCATGACCTCGGCCTATTGTTTGGCAAACTCTGCTTGACTGGCAGCGTCCTGCTGCATGGTTCTCATACTTTCTTGGAGTTGACGCATCATTTTCTCAATTCCTGCCATACTGCTTTGATCTAGATGAACTACCAGTATATCTATTCCTGTAGTAAAAATTGAGACCTCAGCCCGACTGTCCATTGATGGGGTAAGCCACTGACCTGGCAATCGTTGTACGGATACACTGCGCCTTATCGACCTCTGTCTGGTAACCGGGGGTAAAGAATAGAACACTGGTTGTCCGTTTACGAGATCCTTAGATCGATGGAGTCTGCGACCTCTAGTCCAGAGTGCTTGGGAAATATCTGCTTGGTCGGAAGCAATTGTGCTAAACTACCTAGCAAAAAGATAAATAAAGCATAATAAGGAAATAAACAACCAGAAAAACGGACAGCATAACGGTTTAAATAAACACAACACATAGTTGGCATGACAACACACAGTTGGCGTTTGTAAGCTAAATATAATGTTCTCAAATACAGATCATTGTTCCCAAATTATTGCCCCAAATCTGAATCTGATATCCGCGGATATAACCGATAGTTGCTGCTGCTGGTTTCTGGTTTGCTGCAACAGAGAGCAAGAAAGGGGCATGGCAAAGAATTTGCAACATATGTATGCACAACTATCCTCCCTATCATTACATCAGCTCAAGGGAGTATAGCTCTCGATCCTCGGGCCACCAATCACGCATCTCGATGCATGATTGTCGAGAAGCGAAGTTGCGTAATTCAATATGGAAATGAATGCACAAGTAAACACATAAAGCCTAGAACTCTATCATGCATAATCAAGAGCGTCGGCGATCGGGAATTAAGGCACGTTTCATCACTTTAAGTATGAAACATCCTTCGTTTCCCGTGTTTGGACTAACTCCTATTCCAAACACAATGCAACAAAGATGGCATGCACAATGTGACTTCAAGTATGCAACCTAATGCAATATAACTTAGACATGCAAACATGCAAGGGATGAACATGCAAACATGCAATTAGCATATGCAATGCTATAAACTATATGGCATACACAATGCTCATGACACTAGCATATACAATGTACATGGAAACTAACATACACAATGCGATGAAAATGGCATGCACAATGCAATGATCAATCATGCAACAACATGGCATACTTCAATGTTATGAACTACCTGGCATACTCAATGCGGAATGGACTTAAACGAAAATGAATAAGCCTCAGCCATATCTAAATCAGTGGCCATAGATGATGAAACTAAGGCACACAAAACACATGCAAGCATGCACGATGCAATGGACCAAGCTTAAGGCACAAAACACAACTTTCCAAATGCATTGAAAGGATGAAACATGAAGTGCAAGGGCATATGTTCCAACTCTGGAATGGCATACAAAATGACTTCGAATCATGCAAACAACTCATGTAATGCATGTTGAAAGGCTCAAGCATTGAAGCTAGTGAAGTGCATTACATTATAGGCATGCAAGGCAATGCTCAAATGGCCAAACCAACTCCAAACAGACCCTGTGCAGGCTAAGGTAGTAGCAAAAATGAGTTGGGATAATGGATTGAAAGGCACAAAAATGAAGCTTATGCAATGGCTCACAATTAGGGCATAAAAGCACAACTCTTGTGGACACTTAAAGAGTGGAAAATATGGAAGTATAGCAGCCTTACATGCTCTGAATATGTTCCTAATGATGCCAAAACATGCAAATATCTGAAGTTGAGCATGCAAGAGACCTCAGAACTCAAAGCTAGTCAAGGCTATTACACAACAAGCATGCATGGCAAACATCATTCGACCAAGAAGCCTCAAAACAGAGCTAAGGCAGCCCAAAATATGAACAAAACCATGTTGGAGCAAAGCCAAAATATATTAGGATAGTGGGCCAAAACATCATGCATTCTAAGCTGGTAAACATGATTTACACTACAAGCATATGAAGCATGTGAGAGGCTACCAAACCAGTCAAAAACAGAGTCATGGAATGCCAAATGATGATAAAAAAAAAACACTAAAATATAGCCAATACATGCTAGAATGACATGTTACTTTGATGAGCCACAAATGGGATTACTCTACACATGCAAGAGGGAAACTCAAGGTGACCAAACCAACTATGGACAGAGTCTAGGAAGGCCCCAAAAGTTACCAAAAAGTGCCTGAACCAAGCCTTGGAAGTGTGAAGATGTATGCTCCTTTGATAGGCCAAAAATGCAAGCAAACAAGACCAAAAGAGAGAGGTTCACCCCTCTCTGATTTAGGACCTCAAAACCACATGCCAACCACTGAAAATGCACTAGATTTCAGTGGCTAAAAGGCCAAGCAAAGATTAACTCAAGGGCCTTATGGCATGGCATAAAACAAGGCCAAATGAGGCATGCAAGAGGGTAGAAGACCTTCAACACCAAAAGGGCCTTAAACAAACATAAAAAACACTTAAATATGAAGCCTTTTTTAGTTGAAAGCAAAGCTCAAATAAGCATGCAAATGAGATCAAAAGAGCAACCAAAACAAAGCTTAAAAGGGAAAAAATGGGTCACCCTTGAAGCTCGGCAAAACTAATAGATTTGTCAGCCAAAAACTAGCTCTTCAACCTCCAAAAAAGTTCTCCAACTACCTCAATTCAATGATGGGGGTGTATGGTTAGGAGTTGTGGTGCAAAAGGGAAGAACAACACACTTTCTAAGCACCAAATATAGAGATATAGAGGGAGATATAAGCTTATTCCTTAGGCAAAATTTTAGAACCTCTGGAATGGAGAGGGAGAGCCTCTCTTATAGAAAAAAACAAAGGTTCAAGCTTCTTGGAGAAGCTAAACTTGGATGCAATCCCTCCATGTGTATGGAGGATACAGTCTGTGCCCTCCAGCTGGCACAGCTAGCATCCACACAGTCTGACAAAACAGGAGGAAAGCTGTCGACCAGAAAAGTCGGCCGACCACCCAAAGTGGTCTCCCAGATAAAAAAGTGGTCGGCAGGTGCAATTGGTGGTCTCCACACTGAAAGCAAGCCAATGGTGGGGTGGGAGACCAGAAAATGTGGCCCAAAGACCAAGAAAACCAGTTTCCTGACCAGAAAATCGGCTGGCGGGAAGAAAAGTGGTCTCTAAGGATAAAAGCTGGTCTCCCACCCTTGTACCAACTCCCAAACAAGGAAAGTAAGGCTTGTACCCAAGACAAACCAAAACGGATGCAAGACGAGGGCTCGGGAGGCAAGGTACGCGGCCAGGTGCCTCGAAAACTAGCTGCCGAACACCAAAAGTGGCATACGACCACAAAAGTGGTCTCCCAGACCACAGTGTCCCTCTAGACAAAGGAAACGAGGTGTATTCCAAAAACCGTGCCAAACGGAGAATGTAAGCGGTCCCGAGCCGAGGCACACGGTCGACGACTCTGAAAATCAGAAACTAGTCTCCAAACGGGAAAAGTGGTCTACGACCATGAAAAGTAGTCTACGACCACAGAGAGATGGTCTACAAGACCTCTCTGTCTCTCCAGGAAGGGAAAACCAGACTTGGTCCGCAGATTGAGTCAAAGCACAAAGAGTCCCAAGGCCCGGAGGTAAGGCTCTCAGCCGAAACTTTGAAACCTCAGGACGAGCACAACATGCACCATCACCGAGTGCTTAGTCGATGACGTCTGAGTCTTAAGGTCGGTTAAAAATGGGGTGTCTACAGTGTGTAGGCAAAGGCTTAAGAATTTGCAAGAGAGAGGAAATTGTAAAGAGGGAGAGATATTTTTTCTTTAAAATTGCCAACCCTCAAAAATGGAAGGGGAGGCCTTCTATTTATAGAAAAACATGAAACTCCCTCAGAAGTATCCACACATACACATCTAGGCAGATGCATGAACCTGTGGAAACAGTTGGCATAAATATTTGTTAAAACACACAAGTGGCTGGCAGGCCACTAATGTTGGCCGGCAGCCTACATTGGTGACTAGCAGGTCCTAGGGTTGTTTAAGCTTGAAAAGTTGTTATTTTGGCCCAAAACAAGGCAAAAGGTGTGTAGGGTTTGAACGCCCAAAGCTGTGACATTATGTTGATGACTTCGAGCACTTGACAAGGATATACAAATTCATCATTGGGTGCGCAAGCGGTGGCGCCCAAGTCATACGGGCGGTAAAAAATGGGGTGTCTACAGTTGCCCCTCTTTGATAGAACTCAAAATCATGAAATAACACAAGTGAATGTCAAAGCCTGAAGACGACCCATTTTGACAAGGCCGTAAGACTTGGGAAAACAATCAAGACATAAATTAAATAATTGCGCTCGCAAGCTGCCTACGTATCCCTTTGCAAGGAATCAAAGCAGCATAGTTCTGGGGGCAAGATGCAAATGATATGCACAAAGATACTTTGAAGCTGAACTCACATGCTTTGCGAAGCCGGCTATTTTGAAAACTCATGATCATGCAAGATGATGCGATAAGCAATAACAAATTCAATAAGTAATAACAAGATAACAACATATGAATGAGTAGGTTCAAGCTTAAAACCAGCACAGATTCCATGTAAAACATCTAAAATACACTCTAACCACGCCAAAACGTGAGATGAGGAAAGAAAACACCGCTCAGGGTCGCGTTTCACGCGTCCTAAGAAACTAAGAAATGAAAACCACTCGGGGACCAATTTTATTAGTCCTTTCCATTCTTTAATAAATTTGTCCAAAGTGATGGTTAAGTCCACTAAATGAGAAGTGATTCATAACATGAAAGGGAGACTATGCCTTGATAATGAACCTCTATGGAGATTAAGCCATTGAGCATAGGTCTCTTTCTCATGCCTTGAATAATGATCAATCATGTGAAATAGTTCTCAAACAAAAGAAAAGAAGAAAGGGGGGGAGAGCACATAAATGATGGGGTGAAGTTGATTATTAAAATGAGACTCTTTACATGAAACCTAAGCAAAGATAAGTGATCAACTCGAACGACTCGGTGTCTAAGGCCTAAACAACCGAAGTCGTGAGGACTTACAACACAACAAGCTAGATATTCAAAGCATTAACTAATTAAATAAATTAGGACAACCCTAAATAGCCTCTAAAACAGTAAAAAAAAAAAAAACAGTGGCTAAAAGTTATGTAAAGGAGCACAAAAAGATAGGAAATAACAAGGAATAACAAAGCTAGTAAAAAAAAGCAAGTAGAGGTGGCTAACCCCTCCATTTTTGAGACTTCTAAACCATGATTTTTAGCCCATTTACACTCTAAAAATCAGTTTGAAAACCAAAGAAAAGAGAGCAAGAACAAGAGGTATGAGCTATGAGTTAAGGTACAAGAAAGGGTGTTAAGCCTTTCTACCTTTAGTAGCTATTCAACCTTAAGTTCCAACACTTGAAATGGATCCAAAAAAATACAAAAACAATAGAAATAGATCAAAAGAGACAAAAATGAAAGCAATGATAAAGGTGGAAAGCTTATACCTTTTGAAGAGTTGCAAACCAAACTCAATCCAAAGGCACTCTCAAGTGTTGTAGACACCCCATTTTTTACGGCCCTTATGACTTAGACGTCATCGCATGCACATCCGACGATTAGTCTATATGCTCGTCAAGTGCTCAAAGTCCTCAGTGGAATGCCACAACTTTGAGCCTTTCAAACCCTGCACCCTTGTTGCCTCTGTTCTTGGATCAATCCTTGGTTCTTCAAGCCTGCAACCCTTGGTGGCCTGCCGGCCACTTTTTTGGGCTACCAGCCATAACTCTTGGTTACCGGCCACTGATGTGGCCTACCGGCCACCAGTTTCTTTTGCAGATATTTTGTGACAACTGTGCCAGCTGTTTGCACAAATGCTTGCATCTGCCCCCACATATAGGGCTGGATGTTCTTGACGGGAAATCATGTTTTCTATATGTAGGAGGCCTCCATCTCATGTTTTAATGTTAGAAAAATTTTAGAAATTTTTTTCCTCTCTCTCTACAATTCGTTTTCTCTCTCTTCCAAATTTCTACACTTTAGCCTACATATCCTTAACCTTTGCCTATACACCCTTAGCCAAACCTTCTCATCTATGAACTGAGGTACTTTTGAGCCTAGTTTAAGCTCTTGAAGGGTGTGTTGTCTTGATTTGTTGCCTAGAATTGGTCTTCTCTTCAAATGGTATAAGGTTTTGCTTGTTGCTTTGTTTTATTTGCTATTATTCTTGCTGTTTTCCAACTATTTTTGGGCTATAAAAACTCTATATTTTGGGATGAAACTTGGGTTTTAACGCCATTAAAGGTTGAGGGGTGGTTCAAACTTCTTTGCACCTTGTTTTGGAGGTCTTTACCCTTGTGTTTCCCATCCTTTTACTATATGTTTTTGAGCTTTTAAACCCTAATTTTCAGAGTTATTTCAATGGCCAAAATCATGTTTTGAAGTCCAAATTTGGAGAGGTTAGCCTCCCCTCCTTGTGTCTCGCTTACTAGCCTGGCTTGTGCTATGTTTTGGCTTATTAATCTAACTATTTTTGTCTTAATTCCAGCATGTTTAGGACTTATTTTTGACTGTTTTAGCACTTTTTTGGTTAATAGTTGCATTTGAGATTTGTTTAGCATACTTGTAGTGTAATTGTCCTTATGAGTTTGGTGTTTTAGGCCTTAAACACCATTTTGTTTGAGTTAATTGCATTTATTTATGGCTTTCCATACTTGTGATCACTCTTAATCACCTCTGCAATCTCCCTCCTTTCTTGGCTTTTGTTTTTCTTTGAAATTGGCTTCAAACAACTTGTTTGTTTAAGCATGAGATTGAGATGTCATGCTTAATGGTTTAATCCCTTAAGGGGTTCATTACCAACGGTATGATGTCTCTTTCATGCCTAAGACAACACTTGGTTTGAGCCTTCTTTCCATTTAGAGGACTTAAACTCACCATTGGACTCAATTTACTAAAGAATGAATGGTAATCTTAAATGGAGTAATAAAATTGAGGCTAAAAATGTTGCAAGATAATAATTGGTTTTGTGTTCAATCGGACGTTAATTGAATACATGGAAGCTTGAGGCATTTCATACTCATTAGTGATGAAATGATTCAAGTTTCCAAGGTCACCACTTCCCTTGATCAATCCATGAAAGGGAGGAGGTTAGAGTCTTATTTTGTTGCATTTATTGAAATTACACACTTTGGTTCATAAGCCATCATGCAATGAAATTGCTTGAGTTGGTGGTTTGTGAACCGAGTTTACTACTCCTTTGATTTGTTCAGGAAAAGGTGGGCCAAGTTGTGCAAACAAACTCTTGAGAATACCTTGTGCATGCTCTGTTTGTTCTCTATTGCAACAAGATGAACCCTGTAGCAGTGGCCGACAGGCCCTCACTCCTGGCCGACCGGACATTGATGCAAAATTTAGCAGTGTGTTATTTGAGCAGAGCAGATCCATTCTAGAAGTGGACAGAGGTGTAAGTGTTCTACAATGCAACAGAGACTTTCCGGAAGCAAAACAGTGGCCTTTCGGATGGAAACCAAGCACATGCATGAGCATTCCTCGCATATCGAGCCTATTTAGTTTAAATATTTAAGCTTAAATATTCATTGTAATTAATTAGTTATAGCTAGTTAATCTTACAAAGTGTTGTAATTAATTAGTCAGTTAAATAGTTGTTTTGATCCATTAGTTAGCTAGAATCGTTAATTCATTTGCTGTAATAATTAGTTCAGTAGTTTAGTTAATTTCATTTTGTTTTGTAATAATTTGCTTAGCTTTAATTAGTTAGTTAATTAGCTTAGTTCAGTCGGACTCTCCTTCATGATAGCGCAATGTAATAACGTGTATGTCTTCCAACCCCACGTATTTCTTCCTTTTATTTACTAGCTTACGAGGGTTAGTTTATGGACATCATGTTTTATTTAACATACTTCATGTTTGTATCCACTTGTATTGCATGCATCGAGGCTCGGTTCATCATTCTAACATGCATTGTTAGTTTAAATACTTCTTTGAATACGTGCTTAGACCGCATGCTATCAAATTGATTCATATGTCATATTAGTAGCCGAGCCCATTAGTTACATATCATATGTGTTGCATTAGTCATATCGCATAGCTAGGAATCATGTATTTTTCTAACTCATTTCTTTTTTGGCTTGGAGTACTAGGTGAGCCTTTAATCGCTTTCGCATAATTGCATGCGTGTGATTGTTGGCATTGTTAGCATGCTTACCATGAGGCTAAATGCTTAAATGATAAATTGCTTGAATGCCTGTGGATGAAGGCTAGTTACTTGAATTGGAATAATTTGAGTGATGTTTATATGCGATCACTTTTTTCAAATGGTACATATTTCGAAACAATTTTGCAAACAAACATGAATCAAGTGTTTCAATTCTTGCAAAGTTAGTATATACTTGTGTGTGTGCACATCACATAGTAATGCTAGCCTAATAAATCGGAACAAGAGCATATAATGTACATAAGATTCATATCATGATTAGTAGAGGCCAATCTTTGATCGGGCAAGCGGGGGTGCTCATTTCATTCATGACCTTCCCCTCTTGTACCTAAATTCCAGAGCCGAGACAATCTTGGTGATAATGAACACGTGGCGTTTGGCATAGGTCATGAGTTTCCTAAATTTCCCCAAAATAAAAAATATTTAGGTTGCGACTTTGTATCTGACAAAGCAGTCCATTTTTGGCAATTTGACTCAAAATCGATTTTCCAAAAAGATTTGCTGGATTTTGACTCTTTTGTGATTATCTATTTCACATTGCACTTGTGAGATCAGATTTAGAACTGTGGGAGTCCGATACTGTAAGGCTTATTTTGACTTCCGAAAGGGGGTGTGAAAAAGTCGGGCTACAGTTTCTGGCGACTCTATTGGGGAAACTTAGAGAACTTGACTCGAAATTCATGATATGAAATTTTACCTACACTTGTATGTTTCTTTGCGTTGTATTTGCATTGGTGCGTTTAAGTCACTGTGTTTGCCATGTGCTATTCCTGGATGGTTTGCCGGAGGCTTGCTTGAAAAGCTTGCCAAAAGGTTGACCGGTCACGGGCTCTGCTATGATGAGAACACAACAATTGGATCTGGACTATTGTCGTACCATTTGAATCTCCTTTCATTTCTTGGTGTTAGGTAGTCTTGCTGAGGTACCCTTTTTGACCATTTGGCCTAGTTGCATATCGAAAGCCATAGAGACTATTCCAAGCTAGGACATGATGCTCGCCCGAATGCAGGATTGCATGAAACTGCTTTTTTTAATAGCGAACCCTAGTTCTTGACGAAACTAGGACAGGGTAACCCTGCCCCCTCATAGGGGTGTTTTGACTCTCACTTAAACTACTATGTGCTTTACAGTGAAGCTGTACAGGGATGTGCATATCAGTTGCAAGTTGGGTATCAGTTTTGGGTCAGAATTTAGTGTTGAGTACAGTCCTACAACTTTGATTACATTTGTGTGTTGTTAACATCTGAGCTGAGGTGTTGTGCGGTTTCTGATTGCTACTTTCTTTTTGCTTTATTTCTTTTTTCTAGGTAGTATAACACCATAACTTTGGAAAGTTTGGATATCCCCCAAGTGCTCTGGACCCATGTTAGAAAATTTTGCAAAGCTGGAGATCTTGTTAGGGGATAGCCCGTGTTTACTTTGCTCCCATCGGTTACTAGACGGAGGAGAGTCAAGTAGAGTTCACTGGTCCAGTTTTTACATTAATCACCCCTCACTTCACCTGTATCTAGTCTTGCTCAGTCTTCTATATCTAGCCCAATACGAGATCATTCACCTATTCTGATGGCACAGTATCCCCCAATCAGTATGGAGGACTTGATTTATCACCTTCAGCAAACAGTTGAAATCATGCAACAAGATGCTACTTGTCAAGCCGAGGTCATAGGCCGAAGTTGAGGTAATAAACATGCTACAACAACCACAACCACGGTTATAAAGAACTCGCATCTCATGCACCTCCCACGGTATCCTAGTACTCGAGCCACTAGCCATGCAGAAAATTAGGGCAATTCAAATCAAGGCAATCCGACAGAGCCGATCCCACCACAAGCCTCCAAAGCACCTGTGTATTAAACTGAGGCTCCATTTGAGTTTGAGGTTGACCCAACTGTGCTTAAAGTCAACAAAGTAGAGAAGCTCTTCAAGAAAGCGCAGGGTGTTAATTTTATTCCCGACATAAAAGACGAGTATACCGACTCTGTAGTGACATTGCCAGATTGGTTGAAAATGCTACACATCGATAGAATCGATGGCTCCGGAGACCCCATGGTTCTGACATTTTGTGGCCGATAGGCTGGACCAGGTTACAGAAGCTCTTACTCTTTGGCCGAACCATGTCGGGAATAGCAGCTATATGGTATGTGAAGTTGGAGGATTCTGTGAAGTAGAGTTGGGAGGAACTAGCCGAGGCCTTCGTTGCACAGTACTCGTACAACACACAAATTGAGGTTATAACTCATGATCTTGAGACAATGTGCCAAGAGCCGAAGGAGGGCTTCTTAGAATTCGTGACGGGGTGGAGGGCAAAAGCTTCAATGATGACTGCACGGCCTTCCGAGAAAGATCAGATAAGAATGGTAGTCCGCAATCTGCACAGGAAGTTGTTGCAGAAAATGATCATCCTACCACTGTTCACGTTCACCGAGCTACATGAGATGGGGGTTCAGATTGAATATTCCATGAAACAAAGGCTGCTTACTGATAAGAAAGAGAAGGCCAAGAGGCCTTTTGTGCGCAGTTCCATTGCAACCACCAGTGGTAGCACAGCTGCACGACCGTCAGATGTGTGCGTTGTCACCACCACGACCAAGACCACCAATCCTTTTGTCAATACAGCCCCACAAACTTCAAACAACCCTGCTTGATCCCAGAGGACCTTTACCCAACTCTACATGCCTTTATCTCAAGCCATGAAGGTGTTGATCAAAAAAGGACACCTCAAACCATTAGAGCCTCGCCCGTTACCTAATCCTCTTCTACCAAGACATAACTCAACCAAGTATTATGCATTTCACTAGCAGCACGGTCACGACACCGACTAATGCTTCAGACTGCGTCATGAGATTCAAGACCTCATTGACAATAAGGTGATTGCACCACTCCAAAAAGAAAATGTAAGTACCAACCCTCTCCCGGTCGACAATTAGGTTCCCCCACCTTACAATCTAAACCTAATCCATACACTGGCCATCTCCTACGACCCCAGCATATATATTACCCCTTCCTATCTACCCAGACCGACGGTGTTCGTTCCTGAAATCACAGATTTGTGCATGATGGACATGTCCACACTTCAACCTGAACCTATGGGGGTGATAGTGGTAGAAGAAGGGAGGCTAGCCTTAGAGGAGAGTACGACTTCGTTGCCTAAGTGCTTTGAGGACTTGTCTGAGGGGGTGTACGGTCGAAGCTGCTACATTGTGCCGATTGATCAAGTCAAATCGGAAGTGGTATTGCCAATTGTAGTGGAGGTCAATGTGGTTAGGGAGGATGGCCCGAGCCAGGGTTTGGATGATTTGGTGGAACTTGAGGAGGACTTAGATAACTTGCAGTTTTTGAACGAACAAGGTCACTGGGATGTGTAGATTGACTGGTTCAATTTGAATGGATCAAAGGACAACTCTGGGTGGTTGAGTGATGAACCCGACAAGGAGGAAGAAACTGAAACAAAACCAGAGGAAAAGAAAGAAGGAATTGCTGTTGTGGCCAGAATAGCCGATGAAAAGGAAAAACTGCCGAAGAACATCGGCGTGGAAAATTCAGCTCAGAATCGAAAGCATCGCAAGTACTATGGGCATGTAACAGAAGTCGTTGAAACAGTTTGCACAAGAGAGGGTTGAAGACAACCAGAAAGCTGTAATGGCCCAACACCCTGCGGGGGAAACTTGTGAGGTAAAAGTGATACAAACGGAGCCGGACAACTGTTTGTCAATTGCCAAAGGTGTATGGTGGGAGGATGACGATTTACTTTTGGCTCACACCGACGACGACTGGGGTGAGTTCCTTCCAGACATCACGTGGTACGCAGAAAAGATAGATCACATGACCAGAAGTGGGCAGTATTTCAAGCCACCGCACTTAGATCAAGTTGAGGCATCTGGGAACGACAGAGAGGTTGAGAAACAGAATGAGAAGCAGCTGGAAGAAGAGGTAGTGTTAAAGCAACTGAAGAAAATCCAAGCTGACGTCTTGATTTGGGGTCTGCTCATGGCTTCCCAGGTGCATCGACAGGCTGTACTATTAGCAGTGGACAAAGCTAAGTTGTCCATTGTCACTACCCCTGAACAGCTTGTGGGATTGGTCTTCCTAGGTGGTTCCGGGCCAACCATAACCTTTTTTTAAAAAGAATTGCCGCTGGAAGGTTTAGCTCATAACAAATCCCTATACATATCTGTTGAGTGCAAGGAAAAAGGGTACCGGTGGTGTTGGTCGACACCGGTTCGACTATCAATGCATGTCTTTCCCGCACAGCTTATGCCATCGGCCTTAAACCAGCAGACTTCGTGCCCACTACCTAGGTCATTCGGGCATATGATAATACAAGCAGGGAGGTTATAGGCATAGTATAAATCAGAGTCTAGGTGGGCTCAGCTCAGCAGGATGTCGAGTTCCATATCCTGGATGTCCCAGGCACCTTCGACTTACTGTTAGGGAGACCCTGGCTGCATTTGGCGAAAACAGTCTACTCTACCATTCACCAAATGCTGAAATACCCCCACGGGAAGGAAGTGGCGATTGTTTTCGAGAATTCGTCCATCCATCCATCCGTCGCCAGAGCTAACTACACCGGTGTTGGAAATCACACATGGCAAGGAGGATGTTTTCCTTTCAGGGTCCACTGTGGCTGAGGCCCGAGTAGTGCATACCATCTTGGTGGCAAATGAGGGTATGTATGTCAGCACCCAATCAATCTATGTCATGAACAAACTGCAACATGTGCCAGGAATGAGACTTGGAAGAAGTAGTTGGAAAGGCGTCACAGCATTGGTCGATGTGCCGCACAATCCTCATGTCTTTGGTCTGGGTTGTCTACCCACTAAAGAGGATTGCGTCAAGAAAATAGAAGAGATGATAGGTAGATCTAAAGCCAAATAGGCCGGGAAACACTATGTCCTCATTCATTGGCCAATCTGGGGAATGCTGAATGGCCGCTTCATTCAGAAGGGAGAAGATTACCCCTTTTGTGGCTTTCCCAAGCCCTGGATGAATTCCACGAAGCAGCGTGTCCCTTGTTTCAAAATCTTCTTCGACCTGCAGCTACAAGTAAGTGATGCCGAGGAAAAGGTTGAACCAAGTACTAAAGCTAAAAAGAGCGTGGAAAGCGACTCAGACAACAGTGAGCTTGGAGTAAGGGCAGCATTGGCATGTCTCCTTACAGATCCTCTGGTGGACTCAGAGAACTTGGGGGATAACTTTACCATCTCCATGATCGGGGACCAACCGGGTGTCAACCAATCTAGCAGCATTTTAGATGCATCTGAAGCACCATTGATTATCTGGCAACTGGAGGAGGGCTACAAGTCTAGTTCTAAGTCGGGTGATGAGCCAAAATCTGATTCCACAAAGTCTGTGGAGTTAGAATCAGATTTCGGTTCTTTTGAGTTTGAGTCTGGTATTCCCGAAGGTGATAACCCGGATGCCAAGGTCTTGTCCAGGTCCTCTTTTTCTTTTGCTTTTGAGTCGGTTACAACCGAAGGGCTGGATCTTATGAATGAGAACATTGTCGATTTTGAGTATTTCTCTGTGCCGCTTGTTTATTGCATTGACCAAGATTTTTAGAATTTTAATGGAAACGAAGAGAAAAGAATTGCTCTAGTTTTGAAAAACTTGATTGATCGAGCGGAGGAGAGGTTTGTAAAACCGTGTGTTGATGAAATCATTGCTAGTAATGTGGGTACTGAGAAGGATCCGCGTCTGGTCTAGATCGGGTCCACGTTGTCCCCAGAGGAGCGCGAGCGCTTAGTCTCTTTATTAAAAGATTTCAAAGATGTTTTTGTGTGGTCCTACGAAGACATGCCTGGAATCGATCGTGAGATTGTACAGCATCGGATCTCTCTTGAACCTGAGGCCTGGCCCGTCAAGCAGAAGTTCCGAAGAATCCGTCTGGATTGGGCATTGAAAATCAAGAAGGAGGTCACCAAGCAGATCAAGGAAGGTTTCTTGGTAGTATCTGAATATCTGACTTGGTTGGCCAACATCGTCCCAGTGCTGAAAAATGATGGTAGAATCTGGGTCTGTGTAGACTTCAGGGACTTGAACAGAGCCAGTCGGAAGGACGACTTCCCTCCACTGCACATTGATGAATTAGTGGACTTCCCTGCGGGTCATGCATTACTATCCTTCATGGACGGGTTTTCTAGTTATAACTAGATTCTGATGGCGTCCGAGGACAGAGAGAAAACTGCATTTACTACGTTATGGGGTATCTACTGCTACTGGGTTATGCTGTTTGGGCTGAAGAATGCAGGGGTAACCTATCAAAGGGCTATAACCACCATTCTGCACGACGTGATCCATAAAGAGGTCGAGGTGTACGTGGATGACGTGATTGCCAAGTCCAAAGAAAGAGAGGGTCACTACACCGCCTTGAAGAAATTCTTTCAACGGATCAGAGAATACAGACTGAGGTTGAATCCGCAGAATTGTACTTTCAGCGTAACAATAGGGAAAATGCTGGGCTTTTTGATCACATAGAGGGGCATCAAAGTAGATCCTTCCAAAATCAAGGCCATCCTAGAAATGCCACCACCAAGGACTGAAAAGGAGGTGCGAGGTTTTCTAGGTAAAGTACAATTCATAAGATGGTTTATTTCTAAATTAACCCTGACTTGTAAACCACTATTTGGTCTCCTGAAGAAAGGAAAGAAATTTCGATGGGATGATCGATGTCAATTCACTTTTGAGCAGATCAAGCAGTACCTTTAGAATCCACCTGTATTATCGCCGCCTGAGCTGGGGGAGCCGGGGAAGCCTTTGATTCTATACTTGTCAGTGACAGACACCACAATGGGATGCATGCTTGCTCAAGAATCTAAGGATATGGTGGAGAAAGCCACATACTATTTGAGCAAGAAAATGCTGGATTATGAGACTTGTTATACTCCGTTGGAGAAAGCTTACCTAGCCTTGGTATAAGCTACCAGGAAGTTGAGGCTCTACTTGTTCGCTCACTCCATAATTCTGGTTTCGAGATTAGATCCCATCAAATATCTCTTTGAGAAACCAGTGCTTACGGGTAGGCTAGCCCGTTGGTTGCTTCTTCTCTCTGAATTTGATCTCAAGTATGTCACCTGCAAGTCGGTCAAGGGAAGAGCTATAGCAGAGATCCTGGTAGACCACCCAGTAGAAGGGGATGAGATGGTGGAATACCTGTTACCAGATGAAGCCATTTTGCAAGTTGAGGAAGAGACTTGGACGATGTACTTTGATGGAGCATCCAATCAGTATGGTTATGCGATAAGTGTGTTGCTGATAGCACTCGACGACTCTTATATACCTTCAGCCTCCAGTTCAAAGTGTCCAATAACGAAGCAAAATATGAGGTGTGTATCGCTGGTTCAGAAGCCGCCCTGGAACTAGGGGCAAAAAGATTGGATGTTATTGGGGGCTCGAACCTTGTTGTTTCTTAAGGAAATAGAGATTGGAAGGTTAAAGAAGAAAAGATGAAGGTTTATCACTAGACCCTAGACGTTCTAATTCATAGGTTTGAAAAGCTAACTTTCACGCATCTATTGAAAGAGAACAATAGGTTCGCTGATGCTTTAGCAACTCTATCATCCATAGTAGACATCCCACTTGGAGTTTGGATGCGTCCGATTATCATTGAGCATAGATACACGCCGACCTATGAAACTATCACCGTAATAGATGAAGCGCAAGACAAAAACCCTTGGTACTACGATATTTGGAGCTTCTTGGAAAAGGAGATTTATCCACCAGGGATAAATGCCAAGGACAAAAGGGGAATGCGGCGAATAGTCGTCCAATTTATCATCTACGAAGGTAAACTGTACAAAAGAGGTTATCTGGGAATGCAAAAGTTGTGTGTTGAAGAAGATGAATCAAAGCGCCTGATAGAGGCCATCTATGGGGGAGAGTGCGGAGTGCACATGAACGAAGTGATATCAGCCCGGAAGATTCTCAGGCAAGGTTACTACTGGTCCACTATGAAGGAGGATTGCATTGATTTTGTCCAGCGATGCCACAAATGCCAAATTCAGGCCAATTGTATGAATATCCTGTTGTCAAAACTGTACAACATGACTTTGCCATGGCCTTTCTCAGTCTGGGGAATCGATGTTATTGACGCAATCATGCCAAAAGGGTCGAACGAGCATGAATACATCTTGGTGGAAATTGATTAATTTACAAAGTGGGTGGAAGCTCAGTCCTATGCCGTGTTGAAAGCATCACATGTGGCTAAGTTCATCAGAAACAACATCATTTGCTGATACGGAGTCCCAAATGAAATCATATTAGATAATGGTTCTCACTTTAAGAAAGAGGTGATAAATTTGTTGGAGAAATACAATGTGGCTTTTCATAAATCGTCTACATACCGGCAGAAGATGGTTGAGACCTACAGGGATTGGCCAGATAAATTGTCATTCACACTCTGGGGCTATAGAACTTCAATTCGGATGTCATAGGGGCAACACCTTATTCTCTTGTCTATTGGATGGAAGCTGTTCTGCCGATTGAAATAGAAGTCCCATTGCAACAAGTTATGACTGAGTGTCAGATAACAGAGGTGGATTGGCAATAGAGCAGGTTTGAGGAGTTGATGTTGTTTGATGAGAGAAGGTTGAAAGTATTGTATCATATTTAGGGCTATCAACGCAAGATTGCTAGGGCTTTTAACAAGGAGGTTAAGTCCCGGAATCTTGAAAAGGGAGATATGGTCCTGAAAGACAACCGAGCTCCCATTCATGACCCTAGGGGAAAGTTCAGACCCAATTGGACTGGTCCTTATATCATCAAAACTATCTGGTCGGGTGGAGTTACTATTATCATAGACTTGGATGGCTTGGAATTTTCACAACCGATCAACATGGACAAGTTGAAGAAATATTATCCCTGAGAGGCTCGTTAGGCCGAAAACCTGGAAGGACGACCTAGGTAAAAGTTAGAGCATGAAAAATTTGAAATAAAGAAAAACTAAGCTCGCAAGGTTGAAAACCCTAAAGGGAAACTTTGGCAAAAGTTAGAGCTCAAAAGGAGAGAGTTAATACTCGAGTGAACCTAAACCAAACTACGTAAGGCTTGATTCCCATCTTCGAGATACATTCAGCTATAATCACCTCCAACTCAACTGTCCTATCCATGTGATCGATCAAGTCATCTTTGTTTGTTCTTTACCTGAGGGTTCGATTATGATCTTCACTCTGAGAGAAGAGCTGGTTACAATGTTAAGCGGTGCTATTCAATCAAGGGGCAATTTATGATCTTTGGATTCAGAGTTGTACATCTTGAGGATTGATTTCGTACGTGTCAAGTGGTGATCCTATTCGAAAATGGTTGTGGAAAGTTTTAATAAAAGTTGATTTTGTTCAAATTTTACCTTTTACAACTTAGACCATTTTCGGACCAAAAGGAAAATTTTTAGTGCTCATAACTTTAATTTCATTGATTTCAACATAAAAGTTCTCCAACTCTCTTATACAAATTAAAGTTGCCTTTATTACATCAAAAACTTGAAAAGGAAGGTCAAATCAATAAACTAGGGGCATAGATGAGTTAGGCACTTCTGCGTCCTCCGCTCATGCTTGCGGAAGCTTCTGAAGCCAAAATGGGCCCGGTTTGTGCCTCCTCCTCGAGCCAAGCCAAGCATTCTCTAGAAATGGCGTAACTGAAACTAGGGGCAGGGGCCAGAAGCTCTCTCATCCTCCAAGTAGTGAGGTACCTAGCCAAATGTGAACCATGGATGAGAAATGAAACTGGGTACTCTACCTCTTCCTCTAGGAGGGTCTGATCATGCCCAAATTGATGTCTAAACCGAAAGGGCAAGTAGAACACGCAATGCGTTAGTCTGATCAACTGTAAGTTGCCGAGCCATGCTATAACTCATCTCGATCAGATTAAGCTTGGGGCAACGCCAAGCTATGTCAGCAGTAGACCTGTCGAACATCCAGTTGCACTACTATCCCTTATTCAGGAAATCCACTAGTCGGTGGTAGAAGAAATAACCTCGAGCTGAGTACTCAGGGCAAGCGTCGACTACCTTCAACTTATCCATAAGCCATACTTGAGAAAGGATGAAAGAAAAAAAAAGGTGATGAAAGGTGAGTGTCGAGTGATGTAAGAAACACATATGAGAAAGGGTAGGAAACAACACCTGAAGAAGTAGTGCACTCTCTATGAATTTGATAGTGTCCCGCCGATGAAAGGTGTCTAAACCCATCAAAATCTTGGCCAGTGCCAAACCAATGTAACTCCTGCCTTCTCTCAAACCATGGGTCACTTTGATCAACCGAATGTTGGGCCCACCAAAGCTAGGGGCAAGAAGAAAATGAGTAAACATACATAAGCAGAGGGCGTGTTGTCAAAAACCTCGCTAAAAAAGGTCGCTTTTGTCACCGATATCGGAAAATAGATGAATTAAGTTGGGAATGTCCAACTCTCCGTTGTGGGCCAAAGATTGAGCCTCATGCAGAGTGAGCCCACACATCCGTCCCAAAGCTTGGGCATGGCCAAAACAGGGCTGAGGTATGATTTCCTTATCGCGTCAGGATTCCATTAGCACCTGAAATTCTTCAATTGTCGGGCATATTTCTTGTCCCTTGAAGTTAAAGACGTGTGTAATCAGGCCCCAGCATCGAGTCGCGGCATGAAGGAACTGAAAATAAAGTGGAGTTCGGCTCAACAGAAAATGTGCATTTATGCCGAAACCCTAAAAATTTACCTTTTTCGTGCCGTCTAAAGTCACAATCCAATTTGAGAGCTTTTCGATGAAAAATGGCTCCATTTGTGAAGAAATTGCAACTGAAATGAAGTTCTGGAGAAGAATTCACAAAGCTGAACCTTTTGTAGAAGATAAGGATATGAATGGAAGCCAATTGTCAACAATATGGCGATTCCCACATTTGATGGCCGGCAGGCTCTATCTCTAGCCGATGGCCTTCTTTTCAGGCCTACCGTCCACCTGCGTGCTGAACAGCACTGGAAGCATGTGTTGTGTTTTGATCTTTGTGTCTTTTGAAGTCTTGTTTTGAGTCTTTTTGGTTTTAACAGGTTTGTTTATTTGTATTTGAGTTGTTTTGGCTTTATTTATAGAGTTGTTCTTGCTTATCAAGCTGTATGTTGTATTTTGAATTTTTGTTGTTGGTCGGCTCATTACCCGATTAAGAACATTACTTCAATCAAGTGCTCTGTTGACTAATTCAATTCCATGTCCATTTTCATGCAAATTTGGTGCCAATGATGCAAAAATAACAACATTTTTTTATAAAACAAAACTGCGAGGTTTTATTCTGATCATGGTTTTTATGAAAGAATAGTACAAGTTTCAAAATAAAACCTATCTGAATCTATGCAATGTGCTAGTGTTACCAAAAAAAAAAAAAAAACTAAGCAAAAGTACAAAAAAAATCAGCACCGTCGCCTTATGCTCGAGAGGCCCTCTTCGTCCTCTTCATCGGGGAAGAGGACTCTAGGGCATTATCTCCATTAGCGCCCATGCAGATCGATCTTAGAACTAGAGTCGGCATCGTCTCCGCTCTCTGCTCCAGAACCCTCATCGGTAACACCTCTACTCTCGGATCCCGAGCAAGCACCATCATCTCCACTCTCGGATGACTTAGAATGCCGACTCGCTGCCTCCTCAGAGTCACTGGTCTCAGTATCGTCATCACTCAAGATGGGCTCTAGATGACTACTTTGGCCTCGGGTACCCCTATCTCTGCCTCTCCCCCGTGTTGTTGGAGGAGGTACTGCCGGTGCCGAAGTCAGTGCTGGTGCTGGTGCTGGTGCTGCCAGTGCAATCGGCATATCTGGGATCTGAAAATGACAGTCGTTAACATATCAGCTACAGTGTATGTATCAGATACAACCACAGTATGCAGAATAAGCGGTATACAGAAATCAGATACGGTATGAGTACAATATGTGAGTAAAGTGTGCCAATGTAGTGTATCAGTGCAGTTTGGAGAAGGCTACAGTTGGAATATGCCAGTGTATCAGAGGAAATTTGATAGCATGAAGTGCAAACTAAAGGAAATTACTTGGATACCGTGGAGAATGAGCAGCGTCTCCCTTCTCTGTGCCATACCCATCAAGGAGGCTATCAGCTCGAGAGTGCTCCTCGTGTACTTTATGGATGCCTGCAAATATGTATGGATAATCAGTGTCTGTAATAAACATATCAGAAATGAAATACGGGGTGCAAATTGTAAAGTATGGTCCATACCCGAGACAAACCCCGAACTTCGACAAGCTCGTGACCAGCCTCTACAGGCTCGATCGAGACCTGGTAAGTCATTCTAGTATGTCGCCAGCATGTAAGCGTGGTGGGAAGCACAGCCAACTGCTGTTTCGCTCACCGAGGGAGACCGTCTAGCACAGGCCCTGGTTGCCCTACGCACCTCTCTCGCTGTAGGAGCCCTCGTCTTCTTCCCTCCGCGAGTTCCTGTCAGGGGTGGCATGAGATGGGTCTAAATAAAGGTCGTGTAGTTACCCTCTGCTCTGAAGTAATCAGCATCCAAGCCCACCATGAACTGAGTGACTGCATCAATGGATAGGCTGTCTGCTGATCTCATAGACTCTGGGGGTGGCATCGGAACGACCGGATCTGGCAAGCCCACGGTCTAACAGACGAACTGCTCACTCAGAAACCAAGCCCGGCAGACTAGGCCCTCCAGCAGGATTCGGAAACGAGAAGTGGCCTAGGTCCCTACGTACCCCAGCCGGTATCATGGCCCAAGGCTGCTACATGATATGCAAATAGAAAGTGTACAGATTATTAGTTGCTGTCAGTTGCTAAGTGTGAATCAGAATAGTTGTAAAGAAAAAATGACAGTGTTTTGGGTTACCTCATGGGCAGTCACTATGTCAAAGTAGTGGCGGAAGAATGCGAACGACTTGCAGCTCCTGCACTAACACCTATCATCATATCACCTCGAGTAGGGAACTGCTAGGGGGAGCTCCTCCATCGGCTCCAGGGCAAGAGCTGGGAAATAAGCATAAATCCACAGTTGCAAGGAAAGTGCAGTAATATGTGATCAACACAGCATGGACAAATGCGGACAGTGCAAAGCAAAAAACACATAGCATGAACAGATGTAGAAAGTACAAAACAGAAAACATATAGCATGAACAGATATAGAAAGTGCAAACCAAAAAGTGCAAAGCAGAAAGCACAGGTGTTGAACAGATATGAAGCAGAAAATGTAGAGCAGAAAATATAAAGTGCAAAGAGGAAACTGAAATGCATACCTCCCAGGCTCGCTAGTAGCCTCCGATCAGCTCTCCCCTCAGGCGGGAGATAGAGCTCATGTAGCCGGCGAGGCCAGCTCCGCCCTAGTCATAGAAGCGTACTAAGGGAAAGGTCGCCAGGGTGCTCAATAGATATAATTCCACGGTGTTCTACCTGTTCGAAAACAAGGTGGTACCGAGGACAAACATTAAGAAGCCTTTGGCGTACTGCTTCATCTCCTCTAATGTCTCTGGCTCGCTCCCTCGGAATTGCTCAATGAACTAACTAAATCTGACCATAGCTGTCCAGTATATGGATGGATGCGCTTCCGGCAGCTCGATCCAGGCCGCCTCCCACTCCCCCATGTCGGTGTCGAAAGGGATCAGATTGCCCTTACTTGTAAGCAAAAAAATCATGGCAAAGTCATAGGGAGTCATCGCCATCTCCCCAGTAGTGGAGAAATGGAAGGAGTTGGTGGTGTCCTACCACCTTTCTACAAATGCGTTGAGAAGTGGACGACTCGCAATGACCCGTGTCAAGCCAGAGTAGAAGAGGCCAAAGCCAGCCTCGTCGACAATGTCATGAACCCTGGCAGAGAGCTCGTCATACCAATCTCTCGCAGTCGTAGCTTCGTACCCTCTGAAGGCACAAGATTTCCCTGTGGCAAAGAATAGATGAATCAGATAAGGCAGTGATGAAAGTATAGTCGGATGAAAGGCAATGTAAGAAATGAAGTTTAAAGAAGGCAAGAATGCATGAGAACAGAGTTCATACCTCAATGGCGTTGAATGAAAGGTGGGAAGCCAACTCCCTCTGTAAGAGGTCCTCCGGTACACCATGAGAGAAGTCGCTAAACCGCCTAATGCCTCCGGGTGGCAAGACATGTGTGCGGGGGTGGTACCTCGCTGGATCAAAAGGCAGCAAGGCAATGGCTCTGGCTCAACCTCAGGCTCAAACTCCGCCTCAAGGTCGGTTATAATACCCTAAGCCGCCTTACCAACCTCGGCAGTTACCGGCTCCTCTGCCTCGGCAACAGGTGGGAATACGGAGGGAATCTTTATAGGAGCCCCGTCGTGTGGAAAATCATCTACCATCTGGAAATGGGGTGAGAAGTAGGTGAAAAGTAAAGAAAAATGGAGAAAATAGGGTAACCTCGAAAAAAAGTCAACCCTAGGAGAGAGAAAATGAGAGGAAAAGCCAAGGCCCGAAAAAGTTCACGAAACCCGAGAGAAACTCGAGGAGAACAAGCCTAGAACGGTGAAAATGAGGAAAGAAGTGTCGAAACCAAAATCCAATCAGTTCGAAGTGAAGAGAATCAAGAGGGTTTAGTGAATAAAGTTTACGTGGGGCGTTAGAAAACGCGTGTAAAGCACAAATCTAGAGAGAATAAGCACCTAGAGAGAGAGGGAGACCAATTTTGGAAGTGTGGATGTGTGGAAATGAGGGGTCTTGGTCTATACTTAAAGACTCGTGGGTGAAAAGACCAAAAAACCCCGAATCTGCCATCGGTGGCCAGCATGTGGCCGGCAGCCTCCCCTTGTGGCCTGCAAGTGGCCGGTGGCCTTCCTCTATGTCCTGATGCCGCTTTGTGTCTTTGCTTCCCAAGAAATGTAAGGAAGTTTCATTGTTGGGTTCAGATTGTTTCGAAGGGAGCTCGAAAGTGTGTTTTGGCATACGATGTTCATCACTTGTCAACATGAACGAGGTGTATCCTTTTGAACATATTGCAATTCCTCCAAAAGGTAACACGAAGGTGCCACCGAGTATTGCTTTATTTGATTTAAGCTTTGTTCTTTTCCGTTGCATAGAATGTACATCACATATTGCATGCGTGTCCCACATCATTTATATTTCGTATAGAATATGCTTTCAATTGCCATCATACGTTGGTTGACCATCTTGCATAGAACATGTGTTCTCACTATTTTAATTTATGATCATGTTCATTTTGTGCATCTATTGCACTTATTCACTTTGTGCATCTATTGCACACCTCTTTCTAGTATCTCAGGACGCGTGATGCGTGGCCCTGGGCGTGTTTCATCTCAGGACGTGCGAAGCGCGAGCCCGAGCAGTTTTCTTGTATCTCAGGACGCGTGGCGCGCGGCCTTGGGCGTGTTTTATCTCGAGACGTGCGAAGCGCGAGCTCGAGTAGTTTTCTTGCATCTCAGGACGCATGACGCGCAGCCTTGGGTGTGTTTTATCTCAGGACGCATAAAGCATGAACCCGAACGGTTTTCTTGTATCTTAGGACGCGTAACGTGCGGCCCTGGGCATGTTTTATCTCGTGACGCATGAAGCGCGAGCCCGAGTGGTTTTCTAGTATCTCAGGATGTGTGACACACGACTCTGGGTGTGTTTTATCTCAGGACGTGTGAAACACGAGCCCAAAGGGGTTCTCTCATGTCTCGGGACAAATGAAACACGAGCCCGAGGGATTTTTCTTTCTTGTTTCTCGGGACACGTGAAACGCGAACTCGAGCAGTTTTCGTTCTTCAGTTTCTCGGGACGTGTGAAATGCGACCTCGAGCTATTTTCGTTTCTTAGTTTCTCAGGACGCGCGAGGTACAACCTTGAGCAGTGTTTTCTTTCCTCGTCTCGTGTTTTGGGCATGGTTAGAATGTGTTTTTATCTTTTTGAATGGAAACTGTGTTGGTTTAGCTTAAAGTTGCTCATTCATATGTTATTATCTTGTTATTGCTTATTGCATCATCTCGCATGATCATAAGTTTTCAAAATAGCTGGCGTTGCATAACGTGTGAGTCTAGCTTTCCTCGTTTGCATCTTGCTCTAGAACTACGCTGGTTTGATGCCTTGCAAAGGGATACGTACGCAGCCCGCGGGTGCAACCATTTGTTTCTGTCTTGATTGTTTGTCCAAGTCTTACGGCCTTGTCAAAATGGGTCATCTTTGAGCATTGACATTCACTCACGCCATTTCATGACTCTGAGTTTTGTTAAAGAGGGGCAACTGTAGACACCCCATTTTTGACGGCCCTTACGACTTGGACGTCATCGCATGCACACTCGATGATAAGACTACATGCTCGTCAAGTGCTCGAAGTCCTCAACGGAATGCCACAACTTTGAGCCTTTCAAACCCGGCACCCCTGTTGCCTCTGTTCTTGGACCAACCCTTGGTTCTTAAAGCTTGCAACCCTTGGTGGCCTGCCAACCACCTTTTTGGGCTGTTGGCCATCACTTTTGGTTGCTAGCCACTGATGTGGCCTACCGGCCACCAGTTTCTTTTGCAGATATTTTGTGACAGTTGTGCCAGTTGTTTGCACAGATGCTTGCATCTATCCCCACGTGTAGGGCTGGATGTTCTTGAGGGGAACTCATGTTTTCTATATATAGGGGGCCTCCCTCTCATGTTTTAAGGTTAGAAAAAATTTAGAGAAATTTTTTTCCTCTTTCTCTCTACAATTCTCTTTCTCTCTCTCTCTTCCAAATTTCTACACTTTAGCTTACATATCCTTAACCTTTGCCTATACACCCTTAGCCAAACCTTCTCATCTATGAACTGAGGTACTTTTGAGCCTAGTTTAAGCTCTTAAAGGGTGTGTTGTCTTGATTTGTTGCCTAGAATTGGTCTTCTCTTCAAATGGTATAAGGTTTTGCTTGTTGCTTTGTTTTATTTGCTATTATTCTTGCTGTTTTCCAACTATTTTTGGGCTATAAAAACTCTATATTTTGGGATGAAACTTGGGTTTTAACGCCATTAAAGGTTGAGGGGTGGTTCAAACTTCTTTGCACCTTGTTTTGGAGGTCTTTACCCTTGTGTTTCCCATCCTTTTACTATATGTTTTTGAGCTTTTAAACCCTATTTTTCAGAGTTATTTCAAAGGCCAAAATCATGTTTTGAAGTCCAAATTTGGAGGGGTTAGCCTCCCCTCCTTGTGTCTCGCTTACTAGCCTGGCTTGTGCTATGTTTTGGCTTATTAATCTAACTATTTTTGTCTTAATTCCAGCATGTTTAGGACTTATTTTAGACTGTTTTAGCACTGTTTTGGTTAATAGTTGCATTTGAGATTTGTTTAGCATGCTTGTAGTGTAATTGTCTCATGAGTTTGGTGTTTTAGGCCTTAAATACCATTTTGCTTGAGTTAATTGCATTTATTTATGGCTTTCCATACTTGTGATCACTCTTAATCACCTCTGCAATCTCCCTCATTTCTTGACTTTTGTTTTTCTTTGAAATTGGCTTCAAACAACTTGTTTTTTTAAGCATGAGATTGAGATGTCATGCTTAATGGTTTATTCCCTTAAGGAGTTCATTACCAGTGGTATGATGTCTCTTTCATGCCTAAGACAACACTCGGTTTGAGCCTTCTTTCCATTTAGAGGACTTAAACTCACCATTGGACTCAATTTACTAAAGAATGAATGGTAATCTTAAATGGAGTAATAAAATTGAGGCTAAAAATGGTGCAAGATAATAATTGGTTTTGTGTTCAATCGGACGTTAATTGAATACATGGAAGCTTGAGGCATTTCATGCTTATTAGTGATGAAATGATTCAAGTTTCCAAGGTCACCACTTCCCTTGATCAATCCATGAAAGAGAGGAGGTTAGAGTCTTATTTTGTTGCATTTATTGAAATTACACACTTTGGTTCATAAGCCACCATGCAATGAAATTGCTTGAGTTGGTGGTTTGTGAACCAAGTTTACTGCTCCTTTGATTTGTTCATGAAAAGGAGGGCTGAGTTATGCAAACAAACCCTTGAGAATACCCTATGCATGCTCTGTTTGTTCTCTGTTGTAACAAGATGAACCCTTTAGTAGTGGCCGGCAGGTCCTCATTCCTGGTCGGCCGGCCACTGATGCGAAATTCAGCAGTGTATTGTTTGAGCAGAGCAGAGCCATTCTGGAAGTGGACAGAGGTGTAAGTGTTTTACTATGCAACAAAGACCTTCTGGAAGCAAAACAATGGCTTTTTGGGTGGAATAGTTAATTAGTTAGTTAACTAGTTGTTTTGATCCATTAGTTAGCTCGAAATAGTTAATTCATTTGTTGTTTGTAATAATCAGCTTAGCTTTAATTAGTTAGTTAATTAGGTTAGTTCATTCGGACTCTTCTTCATGAGGGCACAATAAAATAACGCATATGTCTTCCAACCCGACGTCTTTCTCTTTTTTTGTTTACTAGCTTACGATGGTTAGTTTAGGGATATCATGTTTTATTTAGCATACTTCATGTTTGCATCCACTAGTATTGCATGCATCGAGACTCGGTTCATCATTCTAACTTGCATTGTTAGTTTAAATACTTCTTTGAATACGTGCTTAGGCCGCATGCTATCAAATTGATTCATATGTCATATTAGTGGCCGAGCCTATTAGTTACATATCATATGTGTTACATTAGTCATATCGCATAGTTATGAATCATGCATTTTTCTAACTCTTTTTTTTTTTTTTTTTTTTTTGGCTTGAAGTACTAATTGAGCCTTTACTCGCTTTAGCATAATTGCATGTGTGTGATTGTTGCCGTTGTTAGCATGCTTACCATGAGGCTAAATGCTTAAATGATAAATTGCTTGAATGCCTGTGGATGAAGGCTAGTTGCTTGAATTGAAATAATTTGATTAATGTTCATATGCGATCACTTTTTTCAAGTGGTACATATTTCGAAACAATTTTGCAAACAAACATGAATCAAGTGTTCCAATTTTTGGAAAGTTATTCTATACGTATGTGTATGTGCGTCACATAGTAATGCTAGCCCAATAAATCAGAACAAGAGCATATAATGTACATAAGATTCGTATCATGATTAGTAGAGGCCGATCTTTGATTGGGTGAGCGGGGGTGCTCAATTCATTCATGACCTTCCCCTCTCGTACCTAAGTTCCCGAGCCGAGACAATCTTGGTGATGACGGACACGTGGCCTTTGGCACGAGTCATGGGTTTTCTAATTTTCCCAAAACAAAAAATATTTAGGTGGCGACTCTGTATCTAACAAAACGGTCCATTTTTGGCAATTTGACTCAAAATTGATTTTCCAAAAAGATTTGCCGGATTTGGACTCTTTGGTGATTATCTATTTCACATTGCACTTGTGAGATCAGATTTAGAACTGTGGGAGTCCGATACTATAGGGCTTATTTCGACTTCCAAAAGGGGGCGTGAAAAGGTCAGACTACGAGCGTGGATTGTGATTCTCAAGGCTCAACCAAGGTTCTATGGTATAGCTCTAAGGGTGTCTATGGTGTATAGATATAGCTCAAGGATCATATAATATTTCAAAACTAGCTTGCACAAGAAGAAGGAGCTCTCAAAGATGTTTTGGCTTTTTTGAAATTTTTCTAACCCTTAACACAATGGCTTAGGCTTGTATTTATAGAATTTGAGCAAACTAGGTCAAAAATATCTTGAAAAAACAATAGCTAGCTGATTCTCGCCCAGAACAGTATTTCTTGCCAAAGAAACCCGGCCGGCCCCAAATGGCCATGGCTGGCTCCTAATGGGGCACGGTCGGCTCCCAATGGACTCCCTCTTCTTTTGCTTCAGGCTCAATGTCGAGCAGCACAGGGTTCAAAAATGAAATTTTGGGGTACAAACAGTACAAATATGAAAGGTTTGGGATTATTTCAAAGCTTGAAGTTAGATCCTTTATTGAGAATTCAAACCACACTCAACACAACTTTCATCATCGAGTGTGCAGGACAAAGTGTCCAAGTCTTACGGGCGGTCAAAAATAGGGTGTCTACAGTTGCCCCTCTTTAACAGAGCTCAAAATCATGGAATGACGTGAGTGAATGTCAAACCCAGAGATGACCCATTTGATTAGACCATAAGACTTGGGCAAGAAATCAAGACGTAAATGCAATGATAGAACTCGAGCACAAAGTGTAAAATGATATGCAGAAAACAAATAACTTATGATCATGCAGTGAAACAATGCAATGAAACATTTGAATGAAAATAATAAGCAACGAAACAATGCCATAAGCAATAACAGAAATGCAACGTCTGAATGAAAGCAAAACAACTCTAGTCATGTCTCACACGAAAAAAGGTGAGTAAACAAACATGTCTCATGTGAAAAGGATAAAGAGAGTGAAAACCAAACCACGTCCCATGCAGGAAAGATGCCAGCTTAACTACATCTCATGCAGAGAAGGTGGAGGGCGATGTAACCACCGGGCACACTCGAGGTTTTTAACCGAGGAACTTGAGATCCTAGTGCCTCTCATGTGAAAGGAGGAAAGGCGGTGTTAACAAACAGGCGCACCTACTATTTTTAACTGAGGGAAATCAAGATCCTAACGCGTCTCACGCGAAAGGAGGAAAGGTAGTGTAAACAAATAGGCGCACCTGCTGTTTTTGATCGAGTGAAATCGAGATCCTAATGCATCTCACACGAAAGGAGGAAAGGTGGTGTGAACAAATAGGTGCACCTACTGTTTTTAACCGAGGAACTTGAGATCCTAACATGTCTCACGCGAAAAGAGGAAAGGTGATGTGAACAAACAAGTGCACCTGCTGTTGTTAACCGAATGAAATCGAGATCTAAACGCGTCTCATGCAAAAAGAGGAAAAGTGGTGTGAACAAACAGGCACACCTTCTGTTTTTAACCGAATGAAATCGAGATCGAAACACGTCTCACGCGAAATGAAGAAAGGTGGTGTGAACAAACAGGCGCACCTGCTATTTTTAACCGAATGAAATCGAGATCCAAACACATCTCACATGAAAGGAGGAAAGGTGGTGTGAACAAATAGGCGCACCCACTGTTTTTAACCAAGGAACTTGAGATCCTAATGCGTCTCATGTGAAAAGAGGAAAGGTGGTGTGAACAAATATGCACACCTGCTATTTTTAACAGAGGAAATGACAAACCTAACAAGTCTCACTCGAGAGAAGGAAATTGGATCAATGAAAGAGCAAACAAATTTTCAGAACTTGGTAAAACAAAATTATCTCGTCTCGAGAAGGCCTCAGAGAATGAATCCCACAGAGATAACTGAAATCTAAGTGCTAAGTTGAAACGGAAATTTACATAGAGTTGAATGTTAATTTTAACAAACTAAACAAAGTAGCAAAGCGATGCTCGAGTTAGCAATATGAAAACAAGTTTGCTAATTTTTGAAAATGGGCTTAATTTGAATGCCACACATATTACCGAAGCAAATTGCGAATTAATGGAACAAACGATGAAATAACAAATACAGAATTAACAAACAAATAAAGATTTAACGAAACAACAAAGAAGAATAAAACCCCTTCCTTCTCTATTTTTACTCATTCTTTTCTCTTCTTTTTTTTTCACTTTTTCCCTCTCCCTTTCTCTTTTACTGTTTTGTTGTTTTTTTCTTTTTTTCTCTCTTCTTTTCCCTTTTTTTTTTCTTCTCTCTTTCTCTTTTACTATTTTGTTGTTTTTTGTTTTTTTTTTCTCTTCTCTTTTTCCTCTCTCACTATCTTTCTGTTTTTTTGTGTGTAGCCTACCCATGTTTAACAGACTCAGAGCAAGGCTTCCTAATATTGAAAACAGCAAATTAGGTTGCATTTGGGGCAGGCCGGGCCTCAATGAAGCATGGCCGGGCCCAAAAATAGCCGGCTGGTTCGCGACAGTGACAACGGGGCATTACGGTAAAAACACCCACCGTGGTTGATTTTAAACAATTCAAACCCTCATTTCACACACATGCAAAGCCGAAACTCCCTCTCCTCCTTCTCTAGGGCTCCTCTCTCTCTAGATTTTCCCTATTTTCGCCAAGCCTACCAACCCTTGCAAAAATTTTCCTTAAACCCATTTCAATCCTCTATATTTTGAACCGAACAAAGCATGATTTGGTTGATTTTTGGGAATTTTGTTTGTTGTCTTCTTGGATTGTTATACATTTTCCCACACTTTTCATTTTCTACCTTTGATTTCTCACTCTCTCTTTAGTTTCTCTCTCCTAGGGTTTGGGATTTTGAGGTTTTCACTCAAGCTCACCCACCCGCTCACTTTTCTTCACCTTTTCCACTTTTCCTCTATTTTCCCTCATGGCTAGCGGCAAACTTCCCATCCCTAATCTCATTGTTGATATTGGAGCCATCCTAGGTGAGGACATAGAGGCCAAGGACGTCGTCTCTCCCATTCCTAAGCCTGTATTATCTCCCCTTACCAATAGGCCTTTCAATGTGGCCACCTACCAGCCACGCACATATGCTCCGACCCCTGGCGGCACTCTGTGATTTGAGGGTCTTATCCCTGGGATTGATGAGGACATTCTACTATGAGAGCCTGCGGAGCACTTGTTTGCCGATGCCTCTATGGTAAGTAATTTTCTCTCTTTGTTTGAACATATTTGAATTCCTTTCAATGTACTATGAATGTTGACAACATTTCCACACTACGGGTGATGGCCAGGAGGATTAGAGGTTGCAGGTCTATTTCCGGTCCCAGGCACTGGTACGAGAGGCTTCCCACGGAGGTTCGCACATTGGTCGACCTTGGCCGACCCGAACATTACGCTTAGGGTAGTGCGGATGAAATTTGAGCCATTGTTACACGGGGCCTTGGTGGAGAGATGGTGGGACACCACAGGCTTGTCCCACTTTTCATCAATCGGGGAGCTGACTCTGAACCCGTATGATTTCGTGATGCTTACCGGCATACAGGTCGCAGTTGGCAGCCCGATCCCTTTTGATCCCGACATGGCGCAGTGGAGAGCTGCACAGCTTCACCTCTTTGTAGCGATTCCAGATGTTGTTAGTCTTGGGATAGTGAGGTACAGTTGGTTCTTGGAGCACTTTTTCACTCTTCAGCTAGCTACTCCGAAAGAGGTCGCCCAGTACACCCGTAGGTTTCTCATGTATCTCTTCGGTACTACTCTATTTGCAAATAGGAAAAATATCGTGGGGCTGTACATCTTGGGGGCATTGGTGCATCTGCCGTCAGTGGTGAAGTACGACTGGGGTGGTGCCAGCCTAGCCACCATGTGCTACTATATGAACTCGACATCCCGCTGAAAGGCGGATTTACTCAGTGGCTATTGGAGAGTTTGGGAGGTACACCTTACACTTTCATTTTTGTTTTGCTTTGCATTTCCTATTTATCTCAATTACTTTACAAACTCACTTGCCTTTGTTATTCTTGCAGCTATGGGTTTACATATATTTCACTTCCCTCGTCCCGGTCCTAGTGAGGCTGATTGAGTTGTCAGTGCCCCGCTCTTGGTACTACAACTCCCAATTCAAATGGCACCAGCGTGTGGACTGAGACTTCCCTTACTTGTGTCATTTCTTTGACACCGTCACCGCGAATAGGGTAACAATACTAGCCTTTAGCTTTCACTGCTTTTACTGTTTCCACACTGTTGTTTCCATACTGTTGTTTCTATACTGTGCTACCATTCACATACTGTTAAACATTATTCTTGCTTTGCACCTTCTGTTCATAGGTTGACTGGGACCATTGGGCGGGTATCCCTTAGGCATCAAGGGTGATTTATGCTGCTGCATGGGAGGCCTTCACTATGCAAATTCACTTTGAGGGCCCTTTCGACAGGGCGTACTATTTGGGAGAGCGGCTCATTCGCTAGACCCGGGGCCAGGTTGATCCTGATATTCCACATCCTCCTCCTTCGGACATGAGGATTGTCGATGATCTCCAAGACAGACCCCTGATCGATCACCTAATGGTGGGAGAGGACGGTGACCGGTACCACAAGGCTGGCGACTTCATTACGTTCTTATAGACCCGGGTGATGGCTCCGCTTACCAGGGGTGTGGCCCGCGTACTTCTTGAGGCTGTTGTCGCCGTTGAAGGAGGTGCTCCTGCTGTAGTTCTTGTTCCCGGGCTTCCTGAGATTTCTACCGAGGTGTACATGCGACCGAATAGAGTGATCGAGCAAATCCCACTTGGGCATATCGAGGAGAGGGACCGTAGACTAGTGATTGCTCTCAGCATCGAGCAGGTACACGCTTCTTTATACTTCTACTCGTTGTACTTTCTCATTTGTTTCCACTGTGCTTTATTGCTTTATCCCACTGTACTTTATTACTTTTGCCCACTGTACTTTATTACTTCTGTTCATATTCTCAAGTCTCTTTACTTTTGCAGGTGCCCGCGGGGTATGTTGATGATCTCCTCTGGACAGTTGACCGACTACTTCTGATGGTGCAGAGGAGGCCGACTGCTTTGGTTACTCACAGGATGAGGTATACTTCATTTATTGTTCACTTTTGTTTACAGTTTTTGTAATCTTGTCTATAATTTTGTTGAGTCTATACTGATATCGGTGCTATTTTCAACTTGAGTCCGCGCCAACTGCACCTACAAGACCTCTTCCAGTTGGGTAGGAGAGGGAGACAGGACCTAGTGAGAGGTAGAGGATGGGCCGACTAAGGAAGAGGCAGAATGAGACAGCGCTTACCTTCTGAGGATTCCTTTGACAGGTACACGACCCCTGAAGATGAAGGGAACAAGGTCAACATGCCATCCAGCAGCCTTAATGATGACATTGACTCACCTCCTTCACCGCCGAGGAGAAAGAGAGTGAGGATGGATTGATTTTGTATTTTGCTTTTCTCTTCTTTTGCTTTATAGTTAAGAACTAGCTTCAAATAGACCCTTGTATTTTATTTTTGAAGACTTTTCTTTTGTGTTGTTTTGTAAAACAATGATTGGGGTTGGACCCTCCTGTTTATGAAAAGACCAATTTGGATGATTTTCCTTGCATTGCATAGCATGTGATGACTGAATAGTACAGCCGTTGCATGATAATCTTGTACAAGGCTTTAAAATTGTGAATGTTTGCTTTTGAATTATTCTTGAATCGGATAACAACCTACAATTGAACAAAATACAAAATACAACTTGAAAACAAGAAAAAGAAATGAAAACAACGTAAAAACACTAAACAACACCAGATACAAACAAGACAAAACTCAAAACATAGCCTTGGTACACCAAGGTGAGAATCAGCCTTCTCTGCAACTACTCTAGTCTGGGCAGTCATTAAGAGACGGCCGGGTCATAATAGGCACAGCCGGGCTCCAATGAGGCACGACCATCCCTAAAAGTGATGTCGGCCAGTGAAATCCAGCTGTCATGCACTGCTCATTCTCAAAGTCTATAAACGGTGATCCCAAGCTGTTTTCTTGGCAAAATAGCAAAATTTTGATGTTTTGCTCTCAAGATGGAGATTCTTCTCAACAATAGGCTCTAGGACCAGATTGCCACTTCAGACTGCTCGAAAAAGGTGAATTTTCTCGATTTTGGCATAAACGCTCTTTTTCCTTGGAGCCGCATGTAGACGCGCCCTCGGCCCCCACTACAGTTCGGACTCAATTTGTGTCACAGTTCTTAATCTGAACCAAAGAGTCCAAATCTGGCAAATCATTTTGAGAAAAAACAGATTTTTGTAAAGAAGTGCCAAACATGGACTGCTTTGCCAGATACAGAGTCGCCACCTAAATATTTTATTTTGGGGGAATTTAGGAAACCTGACTCGGTGCCAAAGGCCACGTGTCCATCATCACCAAAGTTGCCTCGGCTCAGGAACTTGGGTACGATTGGGGAAGGTCAGCTATGAGCACCCCCTCTCGCCCGATCAAAGATCGGCCACTACTAACTGTGATATCTTGTTTTGAAAACATTATATGCTCTTATTCCGGTTATTAGCCTAGAATTACAATGTTATGCGCACAGCAAACAAGTATAGACTAGATCGTCTAATTTGGAACAAAACATTGCATATCCGTTTGTTTGGAAAACGCTTTTGGAATTTGCTACTCGCAAATAGGCTAAAATACGGATTTCAATGAGTTGTTCCAACTCAAACAATCCAACCTCCACCCACAGGCATTCAGGCAGTTAATCAAATAAGGATCTAGCCTCATGGTAAACATGCTTTTATGGCAACACTCACACGCATGCGGTATGCTAAAGCATAAAAGCTTACAGAGTACTCCGTGCCAAAACAGAAACTAGTTAGTAATCATATGCATGATCCTAGTTTATGTTGAGATGGCTAATGCGACACATGCAAGATGCAACTACAATAGGCTCGGCTATTCTAAGAATGGCATGTGAGATGCTACAGATAACACGCATTCAATTTGGAATGGAAATACAAATGCAGTTAGAATGATGCGCCGAGCCTGGTGCATGCAAAATAGATGAATGGATGCCAACATGCTATCATGCTGTATGCTAATTTAAATAAGCCCTAGTCTACCATCATAAGTGAGTAAATAAAAGGGAAGAAAGACGTGGGGTTGAAAGACATGCACACACTCACACACACTTATTACACAATTGCCCTCGCTCGGAGGGTCCGAAAGAATAATACAAATTAATTAACCTACAAGCTAATTAAATAATTACAGACCACCTAATTAATTAACAAATCAATTAAGCTAAGGAAAGCAGTAAAAGGCCTCGGGAAGAGGGTCCAATGCATGCGTGTTCGGGTTTGCTCAGAAATCCGTCGCCATGCACAAGTTGCCTCGGTTTACCCTGCTCTGCTCCTCTGAAAATTGCACAAGTCCCAAGGTGCACTCTCTGGACATTGGGGGACACCACCGGCCATGTGGGATGGTCACCGGCTAAAAGTGAGTGGTCACCGGCCACTTGTGAAGCCATCGGCCACTGATGGATGGCCGGTCGGCACTGCAGATGGCCGGCCGGCCAAAGCTTCTTGCAGAATCCTGTTTTGACAGCAGCAGAGGGCAAAACATGGCATGGCAATGCATTTCAAGCAATGTTTGCACCAACCACACTCCTTGTCATGTTTATGACTCAAAGGAACATGGTACTCGATTCTCGGACCACCAATCGCGCATTTCAATGCGTGATGGCCCAAAGAACCAAGTTGTGCATTTTGATTTCAAATGTAATGCAAACCAAACAAACAAATGAGGTCCAACCTCTATCATACTTAATTCAAGAGGCAAGGCATGCATGCAAAATGCTATGCAACCTAGGCATGGAAGCTAAGTATGCAACATGAACATGTGAATATGCATAGCATGCAACAATCATGCAAAATGGAGCAAGGATGTGACAATATGCAAGACAAGCATGCAACATCATGCAAAGATGGACTTAAACTAATATGGGTAGCTCTCAAGCATGCCAAAATCAATGGCCAAAATGATGCAACAAAGGCATGAAAACACACACACAAGCATGCATGCACAAGGGCCTAAACATGAAGCATAAGCCATCATCTCTTCAAAGCATGAAAGGGATGGAAAATGCAAGTATGCAAACATGGAACATGGACTGAAATATGGTTTCCAATGATGCCAAATCGTGAGAATAGGCCAAGTAAAGCATGCTAGTGATCCACATACCCAAGGCTAGTAAGCTAGAATGCAAAGAAGCTATACAAAACATGGAAAGCATGACTCCAAAGACCCAAGACAGACCTTAAGCATGTTAAAACATGACCAAAAACTTCACAAAGCTAAGCCAAAATATGCAAGCATGGTGGTCCAAATGCTAGATACATGTTAAGGCAATTTCATGGCATTACAAGACAAGTATGCAAAGCAAGCATGGTGTGTCTAAACCAAGTAAAAACAGAGGTAATACATGGCAAAATACTACCAAATAACACTTAAGACATAGCCAACATGCACTTAAAAATGATGCTTACACATGAGGCTATAATGACACATATTGAAGACAATAAGGAGAGCGGATGGCCCTCTCCTTCTTAGGACATTAAACCACCATCCTCACTACTGAAATCCCTCAAGATTTCAGTGGTAAGGAGGCCCAAACAAGGTGGTCCCGGAACTCACCAGAAATAGCACAAAAAGGGGGGCCAAACAAGGCCTAAGAGGGGGATAACAGCCCCAAACACAAAAGTGTCCTTAACGAAATATCTTAAACACAAAAAAAAAGAACTTTTTTATGTTATACACCAAGCTCAAAACAGCAAGAAAGATAGGCTAAAAGCTTGTGCAAAAACGGGGGATAAAAGAGGGTTAAAGGCTCACCCTTGTAGACCAACGAAACCAGCAGCTTCTTGGACAAAAAACCAGTCCCTTAGCCTCTGAAAATGGCCTCCAAGCTCCTTAGGTTGATGATGGAGGTTTTAGGCTAGGGGTTGGTGTGCAAAGGAGCCAAGAACCAAGCAATTTAGAGCTAAAATGGAGGAGATATGGAGAGAGATATATGTATGGAGCCTTAGACCAATTCTTGGAACCCTTAAAATGGAAGAGGAGCTCTTCTATTTATAGAGCAAGGAAAAAGGCCTAAGCTTCTTGGAGAAGCTAAGGCAAAAGGGTCAAAGGGGCAAGCTTCTAAGAGAAGCTAAGCAAAGGGGTCAAGCTTCTCTTAGAAGCTTGGAGTAAAAGGGCCAAGCTTCTTGGAGAAGCTAGGCAAAAGGGGTCAAGCTTCTTGGAGAAGCTAGACAAGGGTTCAAGCTTCTTGGAGAAGCTAAAAGGGTTCAAGCTTCTTAGAGAAGCTAAACCAAAGGGTTCAATCTTCTTGGAGAAGCTAAACCAAAGGTGCAAAAGGTTCAAGCTTCTTGGAGAAGCTAAACCAAGGGTTCAAAAGGTTCAAGCTTCTTGGAGAAGCTAAACCAAGGGTTCAAAAGGTTCAAGCTTCCTCAAGAAGCTAAAACAGGGGGTTCAAAAGGGTCAAGCCTCCCCAAGAAGAGGTCTCGGCCAGAAAAAGAGTCAATCGGTCAACAAAGATGGTCGACCGACCACAAAAGATGCCGATCGGCCATCAAAGGTGCCGACCGGCCACAAAACGTGCTGACCGGCCACCAAAGGTGCCGACCGATCGCCAATAGTGCCGACCGGCCATCACCAATGGCTGGTGGCAAGAAAACAAGGCTAGTGGCCTCAAGCCATGGCTGGTGAGGTGTGGGGATGTCCAATCAAGCCATTCCCTGCCCTTAGAAGCAAAAACACAAGTCGAGAGGTCTTGAGGCAAGGCACGCGGCCGAAACCTCTGAGAACTCAAGACGAAAACGAACATAGATGATCACCGAGTGTTCAAATGGTGACGTCCAAGTCTTGAGGATGGTCAAAAATGGGGTGTCTACACCGCACTTTGCTTTGCTTTCCGTTCCTCCATGTCGCAACTCGATACTAGAACCCAATTACACATGTATTTTGCTTCGGCTCACAAGAGATGTGTCTGATGCTCGAAGAATTTCAAGCATTGATGGAGTCCTAGCGTAACGAGGAGATCATACCACAATCCCATTTCGGCCATGCACAGGCACTTGGTCAGATGTGTGGGTTGACATTGCATGAGGCTAGATCTTTGGCTCATGATAGGGAGTTGGATATCCCAAGTTTAGTGCATCGGTTTTCCGCCATTGGAGATAAAGGTAACCTTCTATGGTAAGGTTATCACCAACACGCCCTTTGCTTATGTTTGCTTGCGCAATTCCTGCTTGCCCCTAGTTATGGTGGAGCCAACATTAGTTTGATCAAAGTGGCCTAATGTTTGAAAAAGGGAAAGAGTTGCACGAGTTTGGCACTAGCCGAGACCTTGATGGGCTTACATGCTTTCCGTCGATGAGAGACTACCCAGTTGGCAGGGAGTCCGCTACTTCTCCGGGTATTATTTCCCACTCTTCTGATTTATAAGTCTCACGTCACTCAACACTCTTTCTCTGTTTTTTTTTTCCAAACCTCTTCCTTACTTTTCCCTCATCGTATATCTCTCTATTCTTTAATCTCTCTGGTTTTTATCCCTTCCCAGGTATGGTTGATGGATAAACTAAAAGTAGTGGTCCCTTTCCCTGAGTATTCAGCCGGATCTTACTTCTTTCACCCACACTAGTGGATTTCCCTTCAGAAGGGTTGTGGTGTGACTGGATGTGCAGCTGGTCCGCAGCTGACATAGCTTGGCGTCGCCCCTGACTTGATTTGACTGAGATGAGCTACAGTATGTCCCAACAGTCGGGTGTAGAGTTAATTAGCCTCACACACTGCGTGTTCTATTTCCCTCTTCGGCTCAGACGCCAGTTTGGACATGATCAGACTCATCCAGATGAAGGGGTGGAATACACGACATCATTTCCGACTCATGCCTCGCATTTGCCCCGGAATCTTGCTGCTTGGAGGACGAGAGAGGTTTTGACCCCTGCTGTTAGCTTCAGTTACACCCTGTCTAATGAGTGCTTTTCTTGGTTTGAGAAGGAGGCAGAGGTTGGGCCATCTTTAGTTGCAGGATCTTCCACGAGGGCAAGCAGAAGACATAGGACCACTTGACTTATCTTTGCCCTTAGTTTTATTTCTTTGTCTTTTCTTTTCAAGTTTTTGTGCAAAAGCAACTTTGATTTAATCAAGAGTTGGAGAATGTACTTATGTTGTAATCAATGTAATTAAAGTTGCAAGTATTGAAAATTTTCCATTTTGGTCTAAAATGGTCCATGTTATAAAGGTAAAATTTTGAGAAAAATCAGTTCATTAAAACGTTTCAAAACAATTTTCGGAAACAATAACTACCTTACACACATAGATTCTGTCCTTAAGATGCATAGCCCCAAATCAGAAGATCACAGCCGCTTCCAATTGCATTCACCATTACTACTTCATCTTGCAACTGACCTTTCTGCCAAATAGAGGCAACCTAACCGAGCCGACAGATGATGGAAAAGATGGACTGATCAAATAAGATGAGCATGACAATTGATTTGGAGATGGTTATGGCCGAACTTCAGGAAGAAGTTTCCTACGTATCCCAGTGATGGGAATCAGGCCTTACGTAGTTCGGTTAGGGTTCATTCGAGTATTTATTCTCTCTTTTTGTGCTCTAACTTTTACCAAGGCTGCCCTTTCGGGTTTTCAACCTTGCGAGCTCAGTTTTTCTTTATTTTTAATCTTTTATGCTCTAACTTTTGCCTAGGTCGCCCTTTCGGGTTTTCGGCCTAGTAAGCCTCTCAAGAATAGTACCTTTTCAACTTGTCCATATTGATCAGTTGTGAGAACTCTAGACCATCTAAATCCATGAGAACAATCACTCCTCCGAACTAGATAGACTTGATGATATAAAGACTAGTCTAATTGGGTCGAAACTTTCTCCTAGGCTCATGGATGGGGGCTTGGTTGTCCTTCAGCACCATGTCCCCTTCCTTGAGGTTTCTGGACTTGACTTTCTTGTTAAAAGCCTTAGCAATTCTATTCTGGTAGCCCTAGACATGATACAATGGCTTCAACCTCCTCTTATCAAATAACATTAATTCTTCAAATTTGCTCTGTTGCCAGTCTACCTTTGCTATCTGACACTTGGCCATAACTTGTAGTGACGGTACTTCAATTTCGATTGGCAAAACAGCCTCCATCCCATAAACAAGAAAATATGGGTTGTCCCTATAGATGTTCGAATCAATGTTCTGTAGCCCAAAATTGCAAATGGTAATTTATCCGGCCAGTCCCTGTAAGTTTCTGACATCTTCCGCAAGATATCCTTGATATTGTTGTTTGCGGCCTCGACAACTCCATTAGTCTACGGTCTGTATGTTGATGACTTGTGAAAAGCTACGTTATATTTCTCGAGCAGATCTAGCACCTCTTTCTTGGAATGAAAGCCATTATCTGAGATGATCTCATTCATAACCCCATATCGGCAGATGATATTGTTCTTGATAAACTTGGCCACATGCGATGCCTTCAATATAGAATAGGACTGAGCTTCCACCCACTTGGTGAGGTAGTTGATTGCCACCAGGATGAACTCGTGTCCATTTAAACCCTTTGGCGTGACCGCCCTAATGACATCGATCCCCCAAACTGAAAAAGGCCATGGTGAATTCATATTATAGAGCTTCGTTGGCCGAATATTTATGCAATTGGCATGGATCTGACATTTGTGGCATCACTACACAAAACTAATACAATCCTCCTCCATAGTGGACCAGTAGTAGCCTTGTCTGAGGATTTTCCGAGCCAACATCACACAATTCATGTGTGCTCCGCATTCTCCTTCGTGGATAGCCTCTATAAGGCGCTTCGATTCTTCTTCTTCAACACAGCTTGTGCATTTCCAGATGGCCTCTCTTGTATGACATACCCCTCGCAGATGATAAATTGGATGGCCAGGTGCCGTATTCCCGTTTGTCCTTGGTGTTTTCCACTGGTGGATACATCTCATTCTCCAGGAAATTCCAAATGTTGTAATACCAGGGCTTCTTGTCTTGAACCTCATCTATTGCGGCAATAGTCTCATAGGTAGGCGTGTACTTCAATTCAATGAAGATCAGATGCATCTTGACTCCCAACGGGATGTCTACCATAGAAGATAGGGTTGCTAGTACATCAGTGAAACGATTGTTCTCCCTTAGCAGATGTGTAAACGTCAGCTTTGCAAACCTCGGAATTAGCATATCCAAGGCCTGATGACAAACCTTCATTTCTTCTTCTTTAACCCGCTAATCTCCGTTGGCTTGAGAAACAGCTAAGTTCGAATCTCTGATGACGTTCAACCTTTTTGACCCTAGTTCTAAGGCAGCTTCCAACCCAGCAATACTCGCCTCATATTCTGCCTCGTTGTTGGACACTCTGAACCGGACTTTGAAAGCTAAAGGTATGTGGGAATCATCGGGTGCTATGAGCAACACACCTATCCCATAATAGTATTGATTAGCTGCTCTGTCGAAGTACATTGTCCACGTCTCTTCTTCTATTTGCAGAATGTCTTCATCTGGGAACTGGTATTTCACTGCTTCATCCCTCTCTACTGGGTGGTCGGCTAGGAATTCCGCTACAACTCTCCCTTTAACCGACTTGTGTGTGACATATTTAAGATCAAATTCAGAGAGAAAAAGCAACCAATGAGCTAGCCTACCCGTAAGTGCTAGTTTCTCAAAAAGATATTTGATGGGATCTAATCTTGAAACCAGAATTACAGAGTGAGCTAAAAGGTAGTGCCTCAACTTCCTGGTAGCCCATACCAAGGCTTAGTAAGCTTTCTCAAGGGGAGTGTGATGGGTCTCGTAGTCTAGCATCTTCTTGCTTAAGTAATAGATGGCCTTCTCCACCTTAGGCCCTAACTCCTGAGCTAACATACACCCCATAGTTGAATTCGTCACTAACAGGTACAAAATCAACGGCTTCCTTGGTTCTGGCAGTGATTACACATGTGGATTCTGCAAGTACTACTTGACCTGTTCAAAAGCAAACTGACAGCAATCATCCCATTGAAACTTCTTCCCTTTCTTCAAGAGACCAAATAGTGGTTCATAAGTCAAGGTTAATTTGGAAATAAACCATCTTATGAATTGCACTTTGCCCAAAAAGCTGCACACCTCTTTTTCAGTCCTCGGTGGTGGCTTTTCTAAGATGGCCTTGATTTTGGAAGAATCTACTTTAATTTCCCTCGGTGTGATTAGGAAACCCAACATCTTCCATGTCGTCACCCCAAAGGTGCACTTATGGGGGTTCAACCTCAATTTATACTCTCTGACCCATTGAAATAATTTCTCCAGTGCAGTGTAGTGGCCCTCTCACTCCTTGGACTTGACAATCATGTCGTCCATATACACCTCAACTTCTTTATGGATCATGTCATGCAAGATTGTGGTTGCGACCCTCTGATAGGTAGCCTCAGCATTTTTCAACCCAAAAGGCATGACTCGATAGCAGTAGGTGTCCCATGGCATGGTGAATGTTGTCTTCTCTCTGTTCTTGGGTGCTATCAGAATCTAGTTACACCCAAAAAACCCATCCATGAATGAAAGCAATGTATGGCCCACGTTGAAGTCTACCCACTCGTCAACGTGTCGTAAGGGGAAATCATCCTCGGGACTAGCTTTATTCAGATCCCTAAAGTCGACAGAGACTTTGATTCTACCATCCATCTTTGGAACTAGAATAGTGGCCAACCACGTCGGATACTCAGATACAATCAAGAACCCCGCCTCGATCTATTTGGTAACCTCTTCCTTAATCGTCAAAGCCCAATCTAGGCAGACTCTGCCCAGTTTCTGTTTTATCAGTCAGGCCTCAGGGTTAAGAGGGATCCAATGCTGTATAATCTCTAGATCAATTCCAAGCATGTATTCGTAGGACCACGCGAAAACATCTTTGAAATTTTTTAATAAAGAGACTAAACGCTCGCGCTCTTTTGAAGACAACGTGGACTCGATTTGGACCAAGCGCGGATCCTTCTCAGTACCAACATTAATGGCAATGACTTCATCTGTACAGGGCTTAACGCGCCTCTCCTCCTCTTGGTCAACCAAATTTTTCAAAGCCTGAGGAATTTCTTCCTCTTCGTTTATGTCAAAATTTTGAAAATCAAGATTAGTACAACAAACCAAACGCACAAAAAAGTAAGTGAAATCCATAGAATTCCCATTCAAAAGGTCTGGATCTTTGATTACAATAGACTCAAAAGAAAAGCCGAAAGATGACCTAGACAGAACCTTGGCATCCGGGTTACCACTTCCAGAACTACCAGACTCAGAAGAACTCGAATCTAACTCCGACTCTACAGACTTAGTCAAATTAGATTTGGACTCACTATCCGATTCAGAACTGCTGATGGCACCTTGGAGCCTCAGATACGTCCACGATAAGTTTGGAGAAATCCGCTGCTGGTTTATCCCTGATCGTTGAGATAGTAAAACTATCCCCCAAGTTGACAGACTCAGTTCTAGCAGTAGAACTTGCCAGTAGGTCAGGCAGCACTTTTCCCAACAGCTCTTCTTTTTCAATGTCCGCACTCACGGTCCTGCCTTGATCTATATTAAGGCTGAAGTCTACCTGCTCATCCTCCTCTTTTGGCAACTGGCGTCTGAAGAAGATTTTGAACCCTCGATATCTCGTCTTTATTTCCCGGTCGAACCAAGGCTCTAGAAATCCACAGAAAGGGAAATCTTTCCCTGGGCGGACAAAGTGTTCATTTAGAGTTCCCTGTATTGGTTTGTGGACTAACTCATACTGTCTTCTAGTCCTCTTTGCTTTCAGCCTTTTTCTCAACTCCTCCCCCTTTCTTTGCCAATCTGCAGTGGTAGGTTTGTATCCTAACCCGAAAGTGTTGGGGTTGTGACTCATCTCCTTGGCAACAGTACCTCATTGCCTACCACTTCTGCCCTGTCCTAATCTAGGAATATGCCTCTGTTTGTTCATCATGTAGATGGACTGAGCGCTCACGTAATTTCTGTCGTCTTCTGCCATGATGGTTTGGACCACCTGGGCCTCTGCCAAGGAAAAGCCAAAGAGGAATACATCTTCTTCCCCATGTATGATTTCTAGCAAGGGCATGGTAGTTTCCTAGGGAGAATGGATCGCATAATATCCGTATACCATAGCAATCCCACCATAAAAGGGGTATTTTACCAACTAATGGACCGTTGATGACACAACCCTCATCTAATGTAGCCAGGGCCTTCTTAGTAGTAGATTGAAAGTGGTCGAAACGTCCATGACATGGAATTCCACCTCATGCTCAGACGGACTGATTAGGATATGGCTCTTGAACGTTTCCATAACATCCCGTCTAGTATTGTCACAAGCTCGGACGGCCTGGGTCATGGGCCTAAAGTCAGTCGGCCTTAAACCGATGGCATAGGCAGTCCTCACTAGACATACATTAATCACCGATCTGGTATCTATTAGCACCACTAGAATCCACTTTTTTCCGCTTTCTAGGGTCACATATAAGGGTCGGTTGTGGTTGGCACCCTCCGGTGGCAACTCTTTATCTGTGAAGGATATCATTGGCGTAACATCCTTGGATATGACCAACGACACTAGTTGATCAGCAGTGGTGTCGATGGGTAGCTTTGTTCTGTTCATGGCCTCTCGCAACGCTTGCCTATGATCCCGGGAAGCCATCAGTAGCTCCAAGATGGATATGTCTACCTAAATCTTTTTAAGTTGTTTCATGACCAAGTCTTCTTCAACATCTTCTCTCTAGACTTCTCAGTCTCTTTGCTAGAGGACTCTAGCTGATCCAAAGTAAGGGGTTTAAAGTACTAACCACTCCAGGTCATGTGGTTAATTTCATTAGTATACCACGTATCATTAGGGGTATCAGTTTTCCACCGTTCATCTATGCATGCGTGGCTCAAATCATTATCTTTCCACCACTCCCCTGCAGTGATGTCCAGGCTATTATCTAGTTCTACCTGAAGCATGTTTACATCATGTCCCCTGTCATCATACCACTCCTCTTCCACAATAGTCTTGGTTTTTTTGTTCCATTACTTCTTGAGCTTTCTTGGCAATCTTTTTTTGTTATTAGGCTCCCATTCGGTATTTCCCATATTTTGGACATCTACCGCTGTGGGCTCAATCTTTGTTATTCCTTTCCCTTTTCCTTGCTCCAAGGCTATCTTCCTTTGGATCTCTTCTATCCTTTCCCACTGTAATTGCTCCAACACTTGTTCATTTTCAAGCAAGGGTGTAGCCTCAGCCTTTTCTTTCCCGATCTCTCTTGTCTGTTGCTCCTTATCTGACTCCTCTTCACTCAACCACCTGTTGCTTGTTTTTGGCTGGCTTGGATCCCACCATCCCATCTGAACATTGCTTGTATCCTCTTCTTCAAAGAATTAGAGGTTATCTAAGTCTTTTTCCAACTCGGCCAGGTCCTCTTCCAGTTCAACCAAGTCATTCAGGCCTTATTCAGGCCAGTCGTTTTGATGTTACCTTAGCTCATTCTCCCCAATAGCATTTAGTGTGTTTGGTTTGAGTTTTCTGGATTAAGTTTTTTGAAAATTGAGTTTTTTAGTTTTCGTATTCTTTTGTTTTTAGTGAGTATTTTTAAAATTTTAAACATTTTTTTTACTTTTTTAGATGCACCTTAGTTAGATGTATCTAAAAAGTAAAAAATTGTGAAAAAATATTTTAAAAAATTAATAAATACATAAAAATATAAAAAATGTACTTAATTCTTTTTTCTTTTTTCTTTTTTGTATTTTTGGTATTTAGTGAATTTTTAAAATATTTTTTTTACCATTTTTTTTCTTTTTAGGTGTATTTATGTTAGGTGTCTTTAAAAAGTAAAAAAATTGTTTAAAATATTAAAAAAATTCAGTAAAAACAAAAAAATACGGAAAATAAGAATGTAGAATTTTCTAAAAAGTGTTTTTTGAAAAATGAAATCAAGCAAGCTGATTGATACTGAGGAAATCCAGAAAGATGACCATTGGCTTTGGCTAATCAATAGCCATAATGTATAAGTTGGGGGTTATATTCCTCTGCAAGTGAGGCATTTTTCTGTATTACATTGGTATCAGGCGACGTCGTCTCGAGTGCATTCTCCTTTTTCTCTGTCTCTGCCGCCATAGGCCTGGGTTGGGTTTGTGCTGTTAGGTCCATCATTCACATGTCTGTGCCTTCCAGAATAACCACCTCCGGTTTTGGTAGGTGGGATGAGGTAATATGTACGCTAGGGTTAATGGTGGGCGGTAGTGTATGGATTTGGTTAATGTTTCTGGGTGGGGGAAGTTGGTTATGAGCAGGAAGTGGATTGGTAGTTACATTTGATTTAGAGGGCAATGCGATAACTTTGTTGTCAATAAGATCCTGGATCTCATGATGTAAGCGGTAGCATAGATCTATGGGATGACCGTGCTACTGGTGAAAGAGATAGTACTAGGTCGGGTCATGTCTAGCTGGCAGTGGGTCAGGGAGAGGTCGAGGATCGAGGGGCTTGAGATGCCCCACTTCCATTAAAATTTTGAGGGCGCGGGCTGGGCTCATATGGGGAGGGGTAAAGATTCTTCGATTTTGGGGAGGACCAGTGGTTTGTGAGGTTTGTGAAGTTGTGGAAACAAAGGGATTGGCCATCTTGGCTACTATGAGAACAGTACTGACATCTGCAGGTCGTGGAATAGTGTTATTACTAGCATTGGTATTCCGGGAGAATGGCCTTCTGGCAGGTTCACTAGTTTTGTAGATGATGCCCTTCTTGAATGAACTCTCAATCTGGACCCCCAACTCATGTAGGAAAGCTAATGTGAATAATAGTGCCACTATCTTAAGATTCTGGACCACCAGTCAGACCTGCTCTCTTTCGGAAGGTCTATTTGTCATCTAAGCTACCTTGGCTCTCCACCTGGCGACAAAATCAATAAAAGATTCTTTGGGGTTCTGGGTAGTGGCCTCCAGCTCACTGATGGTTACCTCTATCTAAGTGTTATATGAGTATTAGTTAACAAACGCCTCAGATAGCTTCTCTCAATTCTGCTTCATAGATGTGGACTTGCCTTTTTTCGCGCCCCGACTTTCAAAAGGTTTGAAATGAAATGCCTCATAGTTCGGACTCCCACGGTTCTAAATCTAGTCTCACAAGTGCAATGTGAAACTGACAAACACCAAAGAGTCCAAATTCGGCAAATCATTTTGGAAAATCAATTTTAAATCAAATAATGCCAAAATTGGACTAGTTTGCCAGATACAGAGTCGCCACCTAAATATTTTATTTTTGAAAAATTTAGGAATCCCTGACTCGTGCTGAAGGCGACGTGTCCGTCATCACTAAAGTTGTCTCGGCTCAGGAACTTAGGTACGAAGGGGGAAGGTCATGAAATAAGCACTCTGCTCGCCCGATCAAAGATCGGCCTCTACTAATCATGATATGAATTTTTATAAACATTATGTGTTCTTATTCTGGTTATTAGACTAACTTTACTATGTGACACGCACAAGCAAATATAGACTAAAATTGCAAGAATTGGAACAATTCAACTCATGTTTGTTTTTGAAAAGGGGTTTGAATTTGCCACCTCAAGTGGGCTTAAATTTGCGGATTTGCCACCAAACATAGTGGGCTTGAAACATGATTTGCCACTCAATAAAGTGGGTTTAAAACTTCCATTCATTGAACCGTTCAAATTTAAACAACAAGCCTTCATCCACAGGCATTCGTGCAGTTTAGCATTTAAGCACATAGCCTCATGGCAAGCATGCTAATCATGGCAACATTCACATTTATGCAAGTATGTTAAAGCGTAAAACTCACCTAATACTCCAAGTCAAAATAGAAACTAGTTAGAAAGATGCATGGTCCTAACTATACAATATGCCTAATGCAACGCAATTAATTAGGCTCGGCTACTAATATGGCATATGAAGCAATTTGAACAACATGCGATTAAACACATATTCAAAGAATTATTGAAATTGCAATGCAGTTTAAATGATGTGCCGAGCCTCGGTGCATGCAATACGAATGAATGGATGCAAGCATGCGATATGCTAATTTGAGATATGATCCCTAATCTAACCATCAAAAGCAATTAAATAAAAGAGAGAAAGACGTGGGGTTGGAAAACATACACACATGCACGCACACTTATTACAACATTACGCCCTTGGGAAGGAGGGTCCGAATGAATAAGCTAACTAGCTACACCGATTAAGCTAACTAATTATTACAAACTGAAACTAATTAACTATTTTAGCTAATTAATTAAATAATTACATCATATCTAATTAACTACTTAGCTAATTAATGGATTACAAGTTAATTGCAAGTAAACTAAGTAATCAACTAATTAGCCCTGGGAAGTGATGGATATGCATGCGCATGCTCGATTCTATACCCGAAAAGCCATTGCCTCGTTGCTGCAAGCCTCTATTTGCACATTTGATCACTGAAAATTCTGCCGACTTCCAGAACACCTCTGCTTCATCTTACCATCACATTGTGCAAAAATCAATGATGGTTGACAAGAGGGACAAAGGGTTGGTTGGCTACCAATGGTGGCCAGTCAGCTACCATTGGTGGCCGGTCGACCATTGGTGGTGGCTATCGGCCTGGCGGTTTACACTTCCATCTTTGCAGAGAGCAAAACAGAGCAAAACAGTGTATTCTCACAGGTTGTTTGTACTGCTTACCCTCCTTATCATCACACAAGCTCAAAGGAAAGAAACTCTTGGCCCTCTAACCATCAATCAAGCAATTTCCATGCATGATGGCTAAGGGACCAAGTTTGTACCACTATGCCAGAATTTCCCTTTAACAGTGGTTTGTAACTGCCGTTAATAACCATACAACCGTCACAAAAACTTTTAACAGCGATAAGACGACAAAAAGTGTAACTGTCGTCTATACAAGTGTCGGAAATAATTTAACGGCGGTTATTTTACCCCCATTATTAATAACGGCGGTATTCACGGCGGTTATTAACTGCCACATAAAAAATCAACCATCTTGAAAATTGAAGGCGGTTTGTAAAACTATCGTAAATGTCATGCCTTTAACGATGGTATTTTAGAGTAAAAAATGACAGTTATTTACTGTCGCAAAAGACTACAAAAATTAACAGCATTTATTTACCGCTGTTAAATAAATTTCAAAATTAGGCATGCAAACAAGATACAAGGAGGAGAGGCTAACCCCTCCAATTTTGGACTTCAAAATGAGATTTTTACTACTGAAAAACCTCTGAAATTCAATGGTTAAAAGGCCCAAAAAAGTTGATTTGAAAGTGATGAATAAAGGCACAAAAGCTTAGCAAACTAGCAAGCAAGAAGGGTGAACGACCCCTAACTAAAAAAAGGCTCAAACCACCACTTTTAAGTCATGAAAATAAAGCTTCTTATAGGCCAAAACCAGGCCAAAAAGTAATTAAAATAGAGAGCAAAACAAGTATCTTGAAACAAAGCAAACAAGACAAATTTTATACCTTTGAAGCGAAGCTCAATTTTGGGCACCAAGCCAAGCTAAAACCACTTGCTAGAGCTCAAAACAAGTCTCAAGGAACCTCAGCTCAAAGAGAAGTAAATTTGATCAAGGTAGTGTATGTGAAAGTGTAGAGAAAACTAGCTACCAAGCACAAAATTGTAAGAAAGAGAGAGAGAGAAATCTAGAGAGAGAGAGAGAGAGAGATATTTTTGGTCTAAATTTTCTAACCCTCAAAAATGGGGGAGGAACCCCCCCATATATAGAAAAACAAGCCATGAGCTTAGGAACATCCTACCATACATATGTAGGAAGATGCAGCTCAACGTGCTCACAGCTAGCACAACTGTCAACAAATATCTGAAAAAAGGCATTGGTGGCCGTTGACCACCACTGGTAGCCGACTGGCCACCACTGGTCGACAACCATTATCCATGGCCGAAAACCTATGGTGTTGGCCAACAGGTCACCAAAAGTTCTAGGCAAGAAAAACCAAGGTTTTGGTCCAAAACAAGGCACAAAACAGATAAGGTTTTAAGGCTCAAAGGTAAGGCACTCCGCCGAGGACTTTGAGCACTCAAAACGAACACATGCAATCATAATCCCCATATGCACAAGTGATGACACCCAAATCTTGAGGACGATCAAAAATGGGGTGTCTACAGTTGCTCCTCTTTGACAGAACTCAAAAGTCATGAAATGATGAGAGTGAATGTCAAAACCTAGAGACAACCCATTTTTGATAAGGCCAAAGACTTGGACAAACAAACAAGACAAAACAAATGGTTGCGCCTGCAGGCTGCCTACGTATCCCTTTACAAGGAATCAAGCCAACGTATTTCTGGGGTAATATGCAAATGATATGCACGATGCAGGAACATAACTTATGATCATGCAATAAGGCTGTAATCAAACACTTAGATGCAAATGCTATGCAACGGAAATAGCACATTCAAACAAGGCCGAGGAGGTAGCGAGTTAGCATTCTGAGTCATCCGAGAGTGGAGACGATGATGCCGACTCGGGTTCTGCTGGTGGCGATGCTACTGAGCCAAGTTCTGAGGTGGAGAGCAGTGATGACTTCGATTCCGGTTTGACATCCGGTTCAGACAGCGATGCAAATGGAGACAGCACTGCAGAGTCCGCTCCGCCGAGGAAGATGATAAAGAGGGCCTCTCGAGCTTGAGATAACTGGCGTTGATCTATCTGTATTTTTGCTTAGTTTCTTTTTGTTAGTAGTGTTAGCACTTTGTACAGCCTCAGGCAGTTTTTTTTTTTTTTTTTTGGCTATAAAAACTTGTACTACACTTTTTGTAAAAACAACCATGATCAGAATGAAAACCAAGCTTTTTTGTAAAAGTGTTGTGTTTTGGATCATGAGCACCGCATTGCATGAAAATGATATTGAGATTAACACTGAAAATTGAACACTTGTATTGTCACAACAGTCTGAATCAGGTAACGAACCGACCAACAAATAAAATAAACAAAGTAATACAACTCGATAATCAAAATAACAACAACTCGATAAACAACAGAACAATTCGATATACAACAAAACGACTCGATAAGCAACTCGATGGGCAAAACAACTCAATAAAAAAAACAAAACAACTCAAAACGACTCGATAAGCAACTCGGTAAACTTGCTAAAGCTAAAAAGACTCAAAACAGGACCTTAACATATACAAAGGGCAAAAAAAAAAACAGGGTTCTTAGCACTCTCAACCCAAAAGTGGATAGTAAGTCTGCAAAAAGGGTTGTCGGCCATGAGTGGATTCTGTCGGCCACCAAAGATGGCCAGTCGGCCACCAATGTGAGGAACCTCCAGAATGTTGACACCTGGCTTCCACTTATTGCCTTATCTTCTACAAAAGGTTTAGACTTCGTATTTTCTTCATTTCAGCTGCAAATTCTTCACAAATGGAGATATTCTTTGCCAAAAAACTCTCGAATTGGATTGCAACTTTAGATGGCTCGAAAAAGTTGAATTTTTGCGCTTTTGGCATAAATTCACTCTTCCCGCTGAGTCATTCTCCGCTTTGTTTTCCGTTCTTACATGTCGTAGCTAGATGTTGGAATCCAATTACACATGTCTTTAGCTTTGGGGGACAAGAGATATGCCCAACAATCGAAGAATTTCAAGTGCTAATAGAGTCCCGGCACGATGAGGAAATCTTGCCTCAATCTCGTTTTGGTCACCTCCAAGCTTTGGGAAGGATGTGTGGGCTTATTTTACATGATACCTGATCCTTGGTTCACAACGGAGAGCTGGACATCCCCAGTTTAATTCATCGATTTTCTGACGCCGGTGATCGAGGCGATCTTTTTAGGCAGGGTTTTCGGCGACATGTCCTTTGTTCGTGCACGTTAGCATGCTTCCTTCTTGCCCCTAATTTCGATGGGTCTAGCATTTGGCTAGTTGAAGTGACACAGGGCTTGAAAGAGGGCAAGAGTTGGATTGGCTTGGCACTGGACAAGACTTTGATGGGCTTAGATGCCTTTCATCGGCGAAAGACAAACAAATTTGCAGGAAGTTCACCACTTCCTTAGGTAATGCTTCCCACCCTTTCTCATATGTGTTTCTCACATCACTCGGCACTCATGCTCTGATTTTCCTTCAAAGCCATTTTCTTACTTTTTCCTCTCAACATACACCTCTCTATTCTTTAATCTCTTTTTTCTTTCATCCCTCCCCAGATATGGCTCATGGACAAGCTAAAGGTAGTGAACTCTTGCCCTGCATATTCAGCACGAGGCTATTTCTTTCGCCAACAGCTAGTTGATTTCCCAAACGAAGGGTGGTGGTGCCATTGGATGTGTAATAGGTCTGCTGCTGACATTGCTTAGTGTTGCCCTTGGTTTGATCTGCCTGAGATGAGCTACAGCATGGCTCGGTAACCCGGCATTCAATTGATTAACCTAACACACTGCGTATTCTACTTTCCGTTCCGGTTCAGGCGGGAATTCGGACATGACCAGACTTGCCCAGAAGAGGGGGCAGAGTACCCGGCTTTATTTCCAATCCGAGGTTCACAATTAGATCGCTATCCCACTACTTGGAGGACGAGAGACCTTCTGCCTCCCGCCCCTATAAAGCAAAAGAAACAGAAGATCAAAAACCGCACAGCACCTCAGCTCAGACACAAACAACACACAATTGCAATCATAAGCTGGAGAATTGTACTCAACACTGATTTTTGCCCCAAAACTAATACCCAAACTTGCAACTGATACATAGATTCCTGTAAAGTTTCACTCCAGAAGCACATATTAAGCAAGTGAGAGCCAAAACACCCCTATGATGGGGTTGGGTTACCTTGTCCTAATTTTGCTAGGAGCTAGGGGTTCACAACACAAAACAAGCGGTTTCATACCATTCCTGCATTCGGGTAAGCAACCTGTCCTAATTTGGAACAATCTCTATGGTTTCTGATATGCAACTAGGTCAATTGGTCAAAAAGGGTACCTCAGCAAGACTACCTAATATACCTTTCACACCTAACACTGAGAAGTGAAAAGAGGATCAAACGATACAGCGGTAGTCCAGATCCAAGGGTGGTGTTCCCATCATGGCAGAGCCCGTAACCAATCAGCTTTTTGGCAAGCTTTTCCAAGCAAGCCTCTGACAAACCACTCAGGAATAGTAGATGGAAAACACAGTGACTTAGGCGCACCGATGTAAATGCAATGCAAAGAAACACATAAGTGCAGATAAAACAACATATCATGAGTTCGAGTTAAGTTCTCTAAATCCCTAGCAGAGTCGCCAGAAACTGTGGACCCGCCTTTTTTCGCGCCCCACCTTTCGAAAAGTTTGAAATGAAAGGCCTCACAGTTCGGACTCCCATGGTTCTGAATCTAGTCTTACAAGTGCAATGTGAAACTGACAAACACCAAAGAGTCCAAATCTGGTAAATCTTTTTGGAAAATTGATTTTAAATCAAATAATGCCAAAATTGGACTGCTTTGCCAGATACAGAGTTGCCACCTAAATATTTTATTTTTGGGAAATTTAGGAAACCCTGACTCATGCGAAGGCCACGTGTCCGTCATCACCAAAGTTGCCTCAGCTCGGGAACTTAGGTACGAAGGAGGAAGGTCATGAAATAAGCACCCCCGCTCGCCTGATCAAAGATCAGCCTCTACTAATCACGATATGAGTTTTTATAAACATTATGTGTTCTTATTCCGGTTATTAGACTAGCTTTACTATGTGATGCGCACAAGCAAGTATAAACTAAAATTGTAAAAATTGGAACAATTTAGTTCATGTTTGTTTTTGAAAAGGGGTTTGAATTTGCCACCTCAAGTGGGCTTAAAGTTGCGGATTTGCCACCAAACATAGTGGGCTTAAAACATGATTCGCCACTCAACAAAGTGGGCTTAAAACTTACATTCGTTGAATCGTTCCAATTCAAACAACAAGCCTTCATCCACAGGCATTTGTGCAGTTTAGCATTTAAGCACGTAGCCTCATGGCAAGCATGCTAATCATGACATCATTCACACTTATGCAAGCATGCTAAAGCGTAAAACTCACCTAGTACTCCAAGCCAAAACAGAAACTAGTTAGAAAGATGTATAGTCCTAACTATACAATATGTCTAATGCAATTAATAGGCTCGACCACTAATATGGCATATGACGCAATTTGAACAACATGCAATTAAACACGTATTCAAAGAATTATTGAAATTGCAATGTAGTTTGAATGACGCGCCGAGCCTCAGTGCATGAAATACGAATAAATGGATGCAAGCATGCGATATGCTAATTTGAAATATGATCCCTAATCTAACCATCAAAAGCAATTAAATAAAATGGAGAATGACGTGGGGTTGGAAAACATACACACACACACGCACACTTATTACAACATTACGCCCTCACGAAGGAGGGTCCGAATGAATAAGCTAACTAGCTGCGCTAATTAAGCTAACTAATTATTATGAACCGAAACTAATTAATTAAATAATTACATCACATCTAATTAACTACTTAGCTAATTAATGGATTATAAGTTAATTGCAAGTAAACTAAGTAATCAACTACTTAGCCCCAGGAAGTGATGGATATGCATGCGCATGCTCGATTCTACACCCGAAAAGCCACTGCCTCGCTGCTGCAAACCTCTGTTTGCACATTTGATCACTGAAAATTATGCCAACTTCCAGAACACCTCTGCTTCATCTTACCATCACATAGTGCAAAAATCACTGATGGCCGAAAAAAAGGACAAGAGGCTGGTCAGCTACCAATGGTGACCGGTCGGCTGCCATTGGTGGCGGCGAATCAGTGGTGGTCGTCGCCATCGCAGTTTACACTTCCATGCTGTAACAGAGAGCAAAACAGAGCAAAAAAGTGTATTCTCACAGGTTGTTTGTACTGTTTACCCTCCTTATCATCACACAAGCTTAAATGAGAGAAACTTTTGGCCCTCTAACCATCAATCAAGCAATTTCCATGCATGATGGCTAAGGGACCAAGTTTGTACAAGTTCAATAAATGAACAAACAAGACCAAAATGACCACCACCCTATCATGCATGATCCAGGGTAATGGTGACCTAGGAAAATGACACATTTCATCACTTTGGGTATGAAATGTCCTATTTTCCTTGTGTTCAAATTAATGTCCGATTTAAACACATGCAGTGCAACACAAAGAATGCTTATCTTGCACACTTTTACTTGTCAATTTTGTTTACTCATTTTAATTACAAAAACATTCCTTAATCCATTAAGTCCATTAGTGATTGTCCTCTAATGAAAAGAGGGCTCAAACCACAACTTCCTTTGGGCATGAAAGAGGCATTACATTGTTGGTAATGAACCCCCTAAGGGATTAAACCATTAGGTGTAGCACCTCCATTTCACACTTAGGCAAACAAGTGGTTTGAAACTACTTTCAAAGAAAATCAAAAGTGAAGAATTGAGAGGGGTTGCAAAGATTGTAAGTGCTGAAAATAAGGTGGAAAAAGCACCAAAACATGCAACCAACTCACACCAATGCTAGTTAAAGCCTTAAAACACAAAGTTACTGAAGGAATTAACACTACAACCATGACATGCAAGGCTCAAATGAAACAAATGACTAAAAATAGAGGCAAAATAGCCCTAATTATAGTCTAAAGCATGCTGGACTTAAGCCACAAAAAACTAAAACATTAAGCTAATACACGGAGTTAATTAGGCATGCAAACAAGGCACAAGGAAGGGAGGCTAACCCCTCCAATTTTGGACTTCAAAATGATATTTTTACCACTGAAAAACCTTTGAAATTCAGTGGTTAAAAGGCCCAAAAAAGTTGATTTGAAAGTGATGAATAAAGGCACAAAAACTTAGCAAACTAGCAAGCAAGAAGGGTGAAGCCCCCCTAACTAAAAAAGGGCTTAAACCACCACTTTTAAGTCACAAAAACAAAGCTTCTTATTGGTCAAAACCAGGCCAAAAACAATTAAAATAGATGGCAAAACAAGTATCTTGAAACAAAGCAAACAAGACAAGTTTTATACCTTTGAAGCAAAGCTCAATTTTAGGCACCAAACCAAGCTAAAACCACTTGCTAGAGATCAAAACAAGTCTCAAGGAACCTTAGCTCAAAGAGAAGTAAATTTGATCAGGGTAGTGTATGTGAAAGTGTAGAGAAAACTAGTTACAAAGCACAAAATTGTAAGAGAGAGTAAGAGAGAGAGAGAGAGAGAGAGAGAGAGAGAGAGATATATTTTTGGTCCAAATTTTCTAACTCTCAAAAATGGGGGAGGAACCCCCCCTATATATAGAAAACAAGCCACGAGCTTAGGAACATCCTACCATACATATGTAGGAAGATTTAGCTCAACGTGCTTACAGCTGGCACAATTGTCAACAAATATCTGGAAAAAGGCATTGGTAGCCGACCAGCCACACCCCTGGCCGAGAACCATTATCCATGGCCGACAAGTCACCAAAAGTTCCAGGCAAGTAAAACCAAGGTTTTGGTCCAAAACAAGGCACAAAACAGATAAGGTTTCAAGGCTCAAAGGTAAAGCACTCCGGCAAGGACTTCGAGTACTCAAAACGAACACATGCAATCATAATCACCATATGCACAAGTGATGACGTCCAAGTCTTAAGAACGGTCAAAAATACGGTGTCTACAGTGGAATCCCCACTCCCATCAAATCTGTCAATGTGAGACATCTTAATTTTTTTTGGTAATATGATCGAAGCCTCAGTGTACCCGTCTTCAATATTCGGAATGGAGTTGAAGCCTTGGGATTTTTTCAGTGCTTTCTCTAGCCTGACAATCTTGATCAAGGTTGGATCAATTTCATTGATATCAAAGGAAAGGATTTCCGCAGAGGGTTGTGCTAGAGGCCTATAAGCCGAAGCTGGGGGAAACATTTCCTGAGGATCTGGGATTTGGGGATTTTCCACTGGTGGAGGTGGATCAGGGTTCAGCTGAGAAGTCAGGATTGGATGAACGATTGATGCGGATTTCCTAGACATGCGTCGTAGATCAGCGATGATTTCATCCTGTGCGGCCATTCTTTGGTATCCATGGTTCTCTGGAAAGTTGTCATCATGGCAGCAAATTCTTCTGTGTTCTGTGCCATTGCTAGTCTAGATGAGTTAGATGCTGGTGAATTGCTTGAACGAGCAGGTGTTTGCTGAGTGCTTTGTACTGGTGTTGCTGACTGTCTGTTCCGTCTTCGTCGAATAGCTAGCGAAAATGAGACTAACACGGGTTAACCACCAACAGGGTCTTGAGCTTTGCAAAGTCTGCCAAAGCGAGTCCACACAACTTGTGGAATATTGGGTCTTTCTAAAGCTATGATGGTAAACTACCTACCAAAAGAAGGAAAAACAACAATAAAAAATCGGACAACACTTTGGCCCAACCCATAACAGTCACATACATACAGCTAAAGAACTGTTAATTCCTACTGAACACTATTCCCACACTAATATTCATTTGTACCACTGATATGAACATCCCTGTACAGTTTCACTGTAAAAGCACATACCAGGTAAAAAGGTAAAAAGTGAGGGGGATAAGGTTACCATGTTCTAGATTTTTGCCATGATCTAGGCTGCACTATTTCAAACAAAGAGTTTCATCACATCCTACACATAAGTGAGCATCCTGTCGTAATTTGGAATAGTCATTGCGGCTTTACTATATGCAGCTAGGCCAATTGGTCCAAAAGGGTACCTCGGCAAGATTACCTAATATACCTCTCACACCTAAAACCAAGAAGTGAAATGAGGATCAAGCGGTACAACGGTAACCCAGATCCAAAGGTTATGTTTCCAATATGGAAGAGCCCATGACCGGCCAGTATTTTGGCAAGCTATTTAGGCAAGCCGTCCAGGAATAGCAGATGGAAAACTCAGTGACTTAAAGTAACAATGAAAATGCAAGTGCAAATAACATATAAGTGTAGATAAAATTTAATATTATGATTTTCAAGTCAAGTTCTCTAAATCTCCAACAGAGTTGCCAGAAACTATAGCTTACTTTTCGTGCTCCTTTCGGATACGACTAGCCCTACAGTTCGAACTCCCGTGGTTCTGAATCTGATTTCACAAGTGCAATGTGAAATAGATAAACACAAATGAGTCCAAGTTCGGAAAATCTTTTAGAAAATTGATTTTGAATCAAAAATGCTGCATTGCCAGATTACAAAGTCACCACCTAAATGTTTTTGGAAAATTTAGGAACCCTGTGACTCATGCCAAAGGCCATTAGTCCGTCATCACCAAAGTGTCTCGGCTCGGGAACTTAGGTATGAGAGGGAAAGGTCATTAATTGAGCACCCCACTCACCCAATCAAGGATCAACCTCTACTAATCATCATGTGATTTTTTATTTACAGTATATGTTCTTGTTCTGATTTATTTTGTTATCTTTACCAGGTAATGCACACAAGTATAGACCAATTCGCAAGATTTGGAACATTTTGATTTCATGTTTCTTTGAAAAATGTTTTGAATACATGTCACTTGAAAAAAGCGAGCTTGTATTTTACACTAATCAATTTATTCGAACTTAAGTAAAAAGGCCTTCATCCATCGGCATTCAAAAAGGTATATCACTTAAGCATCATGGGAAGCATGCTCGATATGGCAACACAAACATACAATGCAAGATGCTAAAACAAGAAAAGCTCACCTAGTACTCTAAGGCAAGCCAACAAAGCAAAATAATTAGAAAACATGCATGCCCCTAAACAATGCAAAATGACTAATGTGACACATACAATCATGCAATTTAACAAGGTCGGCTACTAGTGTGGCATATGCTTTGATTCGAGACATACAATAAAGCACGTTTTCAAGTAAGAATTTAAATTTTGACATCAATTAGCATGATGAGCCAAGCCCTAATGCATGCAAGACAAATGTATGCCAACATCGGAAATGCTAAGGAAACATGATGCACTATGCTACCATTATAAGCAGATAAATAAAAAGGAGAAAGAAATGGGATTGGAAGATATACACCATTATTACATATCTGCCCTCGTGCAAGAGGGCTCGAATGAGTTTCCAAATGTCCGAATTAAACTAACTTTTACAAATACAAATAAATGAATGACATTAACTAAGCTAACTACTAACTAGATATCTAAGTCATTACAACAAGGGCATTATAACAATACTAATTACAATAATAATATACTAATGAAATTGCAATCATAATATTTACAATAATAATAATTACAATAATAATATTAATACTAGCAATAATGAGGCACAACGATCGCATGCACAGTGTCCAAAAACTACTTTTGTTCTTCAGATCGCTTGCCTTACCCTCGCCCACGCCTCTGTTTACTTAAAAGTCATTGTTTACCTAACATTGGGGGTCAGCCCACCCCAAATAAGATCTGGCCGGGTCCAAAAACAAATTGGTCGTGCCCTAATTTCATGCTAAAAATGTTTTTGTGCTCTGAAGTGAAGACAGTGCAGATAGAGCCTTTCTAGGCCCCATTTGTCCCTTCTACTCTTCCCTGTCATGTGAAACTTAAGAGAAAAACAAATTCGAGTCCGAAACCATGAATAAGCACAAGTTGATGGCTTGATGATCCCGAGCACGTTTGGACAAAATTGAATAAATGCAATGGAAAACCACCACTCCTCCCTCCTATCATGAAGGCTCAAAGAGGGAAGTAGACACGCTCTAAGTCTCATCAATGTATCATGGATTGATAAGTGACAATTCTCGGAGTGATGGACTTGGCATAACGTCCGGCCAAATCCAACCAACTCTAAACATTTTCTTTATGTCGGTTTCATTCATTTTGAACAAATTTTATTAGTCCTTTCCATTCTTTAATAAATTTGTCCAAAGTGATGGTTAGTCCACTGAATGAGAAGAAATGCCAAACGAGAAGTGATTCATAACATGAAAAAAAGACTATGTCTTGACGATGAACCTCCATAGAGATTAAGCCATTGAGCATAGGTCTCTTTCCCATGCCTTGAATAATGATCAATCGTGTGAAATAGTTCTCAAACAAAAGAAAAGAAGAAAAGGGGGGAAGAGCGCAGAAATGATGATGAGAAGTTGATTACTAAAATGAGACTCTTTACATGAAAACTAAGCAAAGAAAAGCGATCAACTTGAACGACTCGGTGTCTAAGGCCTAAACAACCGAAGTCATGAGGATTTACAACACAGCAAGCTAGATATTCAAAGCATGAACTAATTAAATAAATTAGGACAGCCCTAAACAGCCTCTAAAGCATAAAAAAGCAGTGGCTAAAAGTCATGTAAAAGAGCACAAAAAGATAGGAAATAACAAGGAATCACAAAGCCAGTAAACGAAAGCAAAGAGAGGTGGCTAACCCCTCTATTTTTTAGACTTCTAAACCATCGTGGGAGCCAGAAAAATATAGGTTCTTGCTTATTGGGCCTAACCCAAACAAAGCCTACAATGGGTCCAGCCCAAACAAATATCACACCCCACATCTATATAAAGGAGGGGCATCCCAAGTGTAAGGTATGTCTCATCTCTCTCTACAGAACACACACCCCTTCAAATATATACTATTTATTTCCATGATTCAATGACTAACTTCATCATCGGAGTATCCTCGGCTAGCAATCCCTGTTGGGTGGCACCAACTATGTTCACTATTGCAGATCTACAGGGGTGAAGCTCTTCTCTTCGTTGGATCTCTTCAACAATCCATGTGAGAGGATTTTTCTGGGTCTCACAATTGGCGCCATCTGTGGGAAACGTCTGACAGAATTCAATGAAGAAGACAACAAATACCATACTCAAGATGCTCAAATCATTGTTACACGTTACTATAAACATGACCTACAGTTGATCCTGTCTTTTTACTCTTTGTTTAAATTGATCTTTGAAATTCAATCTTACTGTCTATATGCATATACATATATATAGATATATATCTGTATATATTTATGCTCATAGATTTGGTCCAAACATTTATTCAATATACTCGGCACATACTAAACCCATTGAAATGCCTTTAGTTGGATTTACTTTTGCATTTCTATTCTCTCTAAAAATGGGTTTCACACTCTTGTTTTTGCGAGCTTCTTTTCAACATTATATAATGGATTCACACTCTTTGATTCTTGAGATATACTTGCACCAATGAGTTACTAATCTAATTTTTGTGGTAATCGCCTACTTATAAAGTTCGAAAATTTGGTAGTTGGCGAATCAAGAAGTTATTCAGCAACCAAATAAGGATGCATACAAAAAGTTGTGGCCATGAAAATTTGGTTTTCGACTTTTGAAAATTCCCGTTATTTCCCACATTATTCAGCAACCGTATATTTTATTCGGCAATGTGAATATTTCATAGGCAAATTTTATTCGGCAAATATTTCATTACCTTACGTCATTATATTTTCTAGTTCAATTTTATTTGGAAAATATTTCTTTACCTTGCGTCATTACATCATTATATTTTCAAGTTCAATTTTATTCGGCCAATATTTCATTACCTTACGTCATTATATTTTCAAGTTTAATATACGGTTCACATTATTCGGTCACAGGAAAATTGTCATAGTTTCACTACCTACATCATGTATTTATTCGGCAACCATATTCGGCAACATCACTTCCTCAGCCACATTACTCGGCAACATTACTATTGGCTTGTCAACAGTCCGTTGAAGCTTATCCATTAAGTCACTTGGCGACTTCCTACAGTAGCTACCAACTTGACGACTTCCTACACATTAGCTCGGACACGTCATTACAATTCTGTCGACGTATAATCCACCTACATTGCCAAGAAGCAAGTTCCTATCATGTCCGCCATTCGTTTCATCCTACATTGTCGACTTGCCGACCAAGTTTTTCGGCCAGCAAAAGCTTTGCCAACTATGTTTACATACCCATTTTCTCTCTAAAATTGGGTCTATACTCTCCTTTATTGGAATCATTTTTTGGCAACACAACATGCATTACTTGGCCAATCAAAAGGTTCGTGTCGACTAGATGAGTCAAAACCCACCAAACCAAAGAGCCAAAAAGTAACCAAGTTCGCCGAAAGTTGCAATACGGACCACATTTTTCGACAACTGAAATTTCCAACACAATCAAACCCAAGTTTTGACCATGCCAACATGAAGTACTCATTGAGACGAGTCCAACGCAACAAACCACATCAAAATTGGTGCTCAAACAAAGCGGTACGAGCCAGTCGAAGTTTGCTCGAAAGTTCACTCATTTTTGTCGGAGAAGACAACCAAGTTGGCTTGGCCAAATAAAAGAAATCATTCGATGCATCGCGGCTAAGTTACATCCCATAATAGCTGAACAATCACATTCAAATATATACTTTGCCAAATACCAACACAAGGCTCTCTCTTGGTACAGTGGCTTGTGCTCTTTTTTCCTTCCAAAACCAAAGGCAAGGGTTCAAGTCTTATTGGCACCATTTCTTTCCTTATTTTTTATTTTCTGCCAAAACCAAGCCGAGAAATTTTCCAATGCTTCGTGGAGCTCAATTCTTCACCGATCTGAGCCGTCCAATCCATTTTGGCTGCAATTACGCCCTTAGGAGTCCAATTCCAATGATCCGATAGTCGTTTCCAACTATTTTGAGCCTTCTAAACACATCCGTACAGTCTAATTTTGCAAATGCCATACCAAAAAATTGTACATTTTATATGAAATGCCACATCTCGCAGCTCAAACAATATTTTTGTCACCAAGTCTGAAGTTTGATCGACGCTGACTTCAACAACTTCTTGTCGGCTTTCTCGATGTAACTTAACGCTCTTGGCAAGACTCATCTACAATGCGGCAAGGAATTCACTTCAATAATTCATTCTCAGCATTTTTGGTTTAACACCTCGGCATTTTTGGCAAGACTCCATTCTGATTTACTTTGAGAGCAATGGGGCAAATCTACGTTGGACAAGAAACTTAACTTCAATAAATCAGCAATTTACTTCGATCTGCTCCCAAATCTACTCGGCGATTCCTTAGAATGCCTCAATGATATTTTTTAATGCTCTACCATTGGTGTACTTTTTTTCCACTTTCCACTTATTTGTGATTAACAAGACTACCTCATTTGGTACAGGTCATCACTGACACGGAATGCATTATTCAAAATTCTTGAAATATTGGCACTTGATCACCACTTAACATAAAAAAAAAAAGTCTCCGAATACAGCGCAATCTTTGCACTTAGCACAGAGTGCCATCAGTAAAGGCCTACACCCATGCTTGGGGGTTAGAATACCGCGGCCTACACCCATGCCCAGGGGTTAGAATACAGTGGCCTACACCTACGCCCGGAGGTTAGAATACCGTGGCCTACACCCATGCCTGGGGGTTAGAATACCGCGGCCTACACCTACGCCCGGGGGTTAGAATACCACGACCTACACCCTCGCCCAGGGATAATACTACCATGGCCAAAGACCCTCGCCCAGGGGTAATAATACTGTGGCCCGTCATTCATTTATTCAAAATGTTCTTTATCATGAAACTAACATTTATTTGAATAGTGTAACTCGGCAATAAAAACTTTCATTCCTTCTACCATAGACAATGAAAGTTTTGGGGCAAGGGTAATCCAATGTTACATGTTCACAGAAACGGAAGCAAAATCGAGGCAATTTTGCAACTAAATCGCAACTAATTCCATGACAGTTCAATATGTTGAGGGTATAATTTACTCGGCTTAAAGTTTATCACCGAACTCACTGAACAAAACTCTTACACTCACTTGGCACTTTCACTTTGGCAACTTGGCATTTCAATCTCCGTTTAGCCACATCAAAACCTACTGGCAAAACCTATGCGCTATTCATACACCTATAACTGGGTCACTACTATTCTCGGCAACCCATTATCTTGGTCAAACTTTATGCCGCCAAGTAATTTTCACCGAACAACCCAACTCAATTTTGCTGATTCGCGAACTTGGCAATAGCTGTATTCATAGATCAATTCCCGAGTACTCAACATATTTCCTGCATTCCTAAATAATCCCTTCGGCCGCGTATCAACAACAATTCCAGAATCACACAATCCATTTTTGGAGTCCAATTCTACGAATTCCATGCTTAATATTGGGATCAACGACCTGGAAAGTTCAGGCATTACAAGATTGCTCAACGGTCACATCATATCCGATCGACATACAATTTCAGCAACAGGATCATGGGGCTAGGAAAAATCCTCCGTCCTCCTCGATCATTCATTTCATTACCTTGGCCATTTATTGCCAACTGAGACATCTTAGTCAATTTCTTCCTTTCCACTTGGGGCATATCAGCCAATTACCATCTCGGCACCTCTGTTGTGCATGCATACTCGGCCAACTTGGTCCAAGCATTACAAAGAAAATTACTTGCGTTACAAACTCCCACTCCTTTTCACACACCTCCAAGCAAGCGCCAGTGTTAGAGCAATACACTCATACTACACATTCGGCAATTCTTTGCATAATTTTACGCGCCGTCCTTTTTATAGCTTTGACAGATTTCCACTTTTTTGTGACTAATATATCTACATTATTTGGTACAGGCAATCATTGATGTAGATTATTATCCTTGCAATGTCTGCAATTGATCGCCGCCTGACACCAACAAAAGTTTCCATATTTTGGAGCAATCATCGTGCTCGGCACGGTGCGCCATAGCAAAGCCTCTATATTTTGGAGCAATCTCCGTGCTTGGCACGTCGAGTGCCAAGACTTCGAATTTGGAGCAAGCATACATTCACACATACATACATTCATACACGCATTCATATGTACATTTGTTCATTTGTTTTGCTCACGTATATATGTATCAAAAATGCTTTTTCTAGAGGATTTAATATTTTTTCAAGTAACATCACTCGACAATGTGGTCCAAGAGTAAGACCTATATCAACTACGTATTATCCATCAAAGATCTGGCATCTGTTTATGCCGCGAACTCAGAACAAACAAAAAAACTTCCACTTCTTTTGTTAAACAAAGTGAAAGTTTTGGGGCAATTGTGGGAGCCAGAAAAATATAGGTTCTAGCTTATTGGGCCTAACCCAAACAAAGCCTACAATGGGTCCAGCCTAAACAAATATCACACCCCCCATCTATATAAAAGAGGGGCATCCCAAGTGTAAGGTATGTATCATCTCTCTCTACAAAACACACACCTCTTCAAATATATACTATTTATTTCCTTGATTCAATGACTAACTTCATCATCGGAGTGTCCCTGGCCAGCAATCCCGGTTGGATGGCACCGACTATGTTCATCATTGCAGATCTACAGGGGTGAAGCTCTTCTCTTCGTTGGATCTCTTCAACAATCCGTGTGAGAGGATTTTTCTAGGTCTCACAACCATGTTTTCCAGACCCTTTACACTCTGAAAATAAGTTTGAAAATCAAAGAAAAGAGAGCAAGAACAAGAGGTATAAGCTATGAGTTAAGGTACAAGAAAGGGTGTTAAGCCTTTCTACCTTTGGTAGCTATTCAACCCCAAGTTCCAACACTTGAAATGGATCCAAAACAATACAAAAACACTAGAAATAGAGAGAAAGAGATAGAAATGAAAGCAAGGAGAAAGGTGGTAAGCTTATACCTCTTGAAGAGCACAAGCTCTTGTTGCAAACCAAACTCAATCCAAAGGCACTCTTAAGTGTGGATTATGATTCTCAAGGCTCAACCAAGGTTTTATGGTATAGCTCTAAGGGTGTCTATGGTGTATAAAAATAACTCAAGGATTATATAATATCTCAAAGCTAGCATGCACAAGAAGAAGGAGCTCTCAAAGATGTTTTGGCTTTTTTGAAATTTTTCTAACCCTCAACACTGTGGCTTAAGCTCATATTTATAGAATTTGAGCAAAATAGGTTGAAAATATCTTTAAAAAAAAACAGCTGGCTGATTCCCGTCCAGAACAGTGCTTCTCACCAAAGAGACCCAGCCGACCCCAAATGGCCATGGCTGGCTCGCAATGGGCTTCCCTATTCCTTTGCTTTAGGCTCAGTGCAGGGCAGCACAGGGTTCCAAAATGAAATTTTGGAGTACAAACAGTGTAAATATGAAAGGTTTGGGTTTTTTCAAAGCTTGAACTTAGATCCTTCATTGAGAATTCGAACCACACTCAATGCAAATTTCATCATCGAGTGCGCAAGACAAAGCGTCCAAGTCTTGCATGCGGTCAAAAATGGAGTGTCTACATAAGTGCGAATTCAACTCTACCATATGGCAAGTCTAAGTTATTCATCATGTTTAATTCGAAAATATCGCAAACTTAGTTCAACTCTACCATATGGCAAGTGCTAATTCAACTCTACCATATGGCAAGTCTAAGTTATTTATCATGTTTCATTCGAAAACATCGCCAACTTAGTTCAACTCTACCATACAGCAAGTCTAAGTTATTCATCATGTTCATTATAGGAACATCATCATAAGACTACTCAGTCCTATCGCACAAGTTGTTTTAACAATAATGAAAACAAAATCAAGCTAGCATTTTATTAAAACTTTGGCTAATAAAACCATTACATAAATCTCAAAAAACAAAAGTAGTGGTAAAAAAAACTTTAAATTGCTGGTGTTCCCTAGTCTTGGCAGCCTCTTGCCATTAGTGTCTTCCTGCCGGTAAGCACCATTGCGGGCAACCGACATGATTCGGTAAGGCCCTTCCCAATTTGGGCCGAGCTTGCCCTCCCTAGAATCCTTCTTATTGCCGACGACTCTTCTAAGAACGAGGACCCTAACCTTGAAATCCCTTAGGTTGACCTTTTTATTGTAAGCCCTAGCCAACTATTGCCGGTATGCCCCTAGCCAAATTGTTGTTCTCCTCCTTCTTTCTTCCACCAGATCCTGATCTCAGGCAAAGAATGCCCCATTGGTTCCATTCTCTTCTCCCTGGGTTCTGATTCCAAAGATGCCGACCTCCAGTGGGATGACTGCTTCAATGCCATATGACATGGCAAAATGAGACTCCCCAGTTGATCTTCTCGGTGTAGTCCGATATGCCCACAACACATTGGGCAATTCTTTCACCCACTTTCCCTTGGCTGTTTCTACCCTCTTCTTGATCCCATCCAGGATGGTCTTGTTGGATGCTTCTATCTGACCATTACTTTGGGAAAAACTAGAAGTAGAGTAATAGTTCTTAATCTTGTACTTTGCACAAAAGCTCTTAATTAATTTACTATCAAACTGGGTGTCCTTGTCTACAATAATGGCCCTTGAGATCCCAAACCTGGTGATTATGTTCTTCCAGATGAAGTTTTTCACATCGATATCTTGAATCTTCGTAAGGGGTTTGGCATCTACCCACTTTGTAAAGTATTATGTGGCTATGAGCATGAACTTTCTCTGTCTAGTTGCCTGGGGCAGTTATCCTACCAGGTCCATGCCCTACCGGGCAAATGGCAAGGGAGTTGTTGGTTAGTGTATCAAAGGTGCAAACCTTTGACACTTTTCACACTTTCTCACATAGGATTCAACATCCTTCTACATGTAGGGCCACCAGTACCCCTGGGATATGGCCTTATGAGCAAGTGATCTACCCCCAACATGGCTTCCACATACACCCTCATGGATCTCGTACAAGTAGTCCTCTACCTGGGATGGGTGCACACATCTCAAAAAGGGCCCAGTGAAGGACCTTCTGTAGAGATGTCCTTCTGCTGTCAGGTTGAACCTGGCCGACTTCAATCTAGTCTTGTGCGCCTCTTTTCGGTCATCTAGCAGTTTACCATCCTTGAGGAACATCACTATTGCATCCATCCAGCTTAAACCCATTTCTACGCACATTGCCTCATACTCTATTATCAAAGGCTCCACACTTGGTCCTGTCAAATAATCAATCATGATTGTCTTTGGTTCCCTTGACTTTATTGCACTAGCCGGGTTAGCCAAGGCCTCAACATGACTGTTATAATCTCAGCTAACCTATTGGAGCCAGTAATCCTAGAATATTGTGAACAGCCTAACAGCCTCTTTGACATAGGCTATCATCCTTTCATCTCGGGCTGCATACTCACGCGTTGCTTGATTCACAATAAATTGGGAGTCACAGTAGACTACCACCTCATCGGCTTCCATTACTGCTGCTAGCTTTAGTCCAGCAATTAGTGCCTCATATTCTGCTTCGTTATTTAAGGCCTTGAATCCCAAACAGATTGATTGCTCTATCAATCGCCCATCTAGCGATACCAAAACCACTCATGCCTCTGCTCCTTGATGGTTTGAACTTCCATCAACAAGCAAGCGAAAGAAATCGCCAATGTAGATGTCACAGGATTTTGGTTGCTCTGTCTTCTTTTGTTTTTCTGGAGTGCGTTCCTTTGGCCCAAGTTGGGTTTTCTCTAATTCTTCTGGACATCCTAAGTCGCGGCTCACCGGAGTCCGCCTTGGAATGGCACTAGGAGTGAACTCGGCCACAAATGTGGCCAGAACTTGGCCCTTTATTGTTATTCTAGGCCTGAATTCCAAGTCGTATTGGCCCAATACCACTACCCATCTGGCTACTCTACCTATCAAATCTCCATGCTGCAAAAGAGACTTCAAGGGATGCTCAGTTAGCACTACAATCTTGTGGGCTTAGAAGTAGTGATTCAACTCTTTTGAGGCCATTATCAAGGCCAATGTCAATTTTTTTGGGGACAAGTACCTGGTTTCTGCACTTGCCAGGGTTTTACTCATATAATATACTGTCTTTTGCTCTCCTTCCTCTTTTCAGATTACCACTGCACTCACTGCGTGGTCTGAAACTTCCAAGTATATGAACAATTCTTCTCCAGGTGTTGGGTTTGATAAGGCTGGAGCTGTTGTCAGGTACCTTTTCAAGTCGGCCAAGGCGACTTTGCACTCTTCTGTCCACAAAAAATATGTGCCCTTCCTTAAGAATTGAAAAAATGGCTTGTATTTATCAGAAATTTGGCTGATAAATCTATTCAAGGTTACCGCCTTGCTAGTCAGAATCAGGACCTGCTTGGCTGATGTCAGGCTTTTTTTAGTCAATGATGGTTTTGATTTGATCTGGGCTTATTTCAATGCCCCTCCTAGTGACCAAGTATCCTAGGAACTTATCGGATCCGACTCCAATGCACATTTCGAAGCATTAAGTAGCAGTCGATATGTTCTTAGGATGTCAAACACTGCCTTCAACTTGGCCAGATGGTCCCCAGGTTCTTTGCTCTTCACGACCATGTCATCAATGTAGACTTTCGTTGTCCTCTCAATCAGATGCTTGAACATCTTCGTCACTAACCTCTAGTAGGTTGCCCCTACATTCTTCAACCCGAAAGGCATCACTCTGTAACAATAAAGTCCTTTCGGGGTGATGAATGTTGTTTTCTCTTCATCTGGGGCATACATTACTATCTGGTGGAAGCCTCTGTATGTATCCAGAAACTCATTCTTCCATGCCCTGATGTGGCATCCACTAGCTGATCAAGCTTAGGCATAGGGAAGTTGTCCTTGGAACAAGCCTTATTCAGGTTGGTGAAGTCCACGTAGACCCTCCACTTGTCGTTCTTCTTTTTCAGTACCACTGTGTTGGACAGCCAGGTAAGGTAGTTTACCTCCCAAATGGCATGGGTTTCCAGTAGCTTATCCATTTCTTTCTCGACTGCCTTCACATGTATTAATGTTGGCCTTCTTGCTCGCTGGATGACAGGTTTAGCCGACCTGTCCATATTGAGCCTATGACAAGTGACCTCGGGATCAATGCCAGGCATCTCATAGGGTGTCTAGGCAAACACTTCTATGTTTGCTCACAGGAAAGTCTCTAACTCCTTTTCCTCCTCCTCAATTATGCCTGTGCTAAGAAGGAAGAAGCGTTCTTCATCACCTTGTTGGACCAGAATCTTCTTCAATGCTTCATCACTCTTGTCGGCTGGTTCTTTGCCAACATCATCTAGGACCTCCACGTCTTCGTTCTTAATTTCCACTATCTCTACTTCTTGTATGTTGTAGGTGGATTTTATTGTTGCCATGAAGCAATTTTTTGCCTGTTCTTGATCCCCTTTAACTTCATCAATCCCCTGTTCAGTTGGAAACCACAATAACTGGTGTAGTGTTGAGGGAACAACCATCATTGCGTGCAACCACGGTCTTCCCAAAATAATATTGTAAGAGAAGGTGGTATCAATCACTGTAAATTTTGTGCTTACCTTCTTGGTGCCTTCTTGCACTTCCAAATTCATGGCCCCTAGAGGCCATGTTGGCGTCCCATTGAACTCGACCATGGAGCTGTCAGACTGCTCCTGGGTGAAGGCCAAGCTCCTTATAACATCTGACATACATGATGTCACAAGAGTTGCCTTGGTCAATCAGTATGCGCCTCACCTGGCATTCACCAATCTTTAGGGTTACCACCAGGGCATTGTTGTGTGGATGTTACACAATGTCTAGGTCTACCTTAATAAAAAAAACATTGGTCCTTGGTATTCGTTTGTCCTGGGCTTCTTTTACTAGGACTGATACACATGATGCAAGTGCCTTACTCTCTAGGTCTCCTCTTGTACATCATTCTCATTGACCTTCGAGTGGATCACATTGATTTCCCGAGGTCTATCTGCTTACTGTGGTAGTGGTAGTGGTAGTGGTGGTGGTGGTGGTGGAGGAGGAGGAGGAGGAGGAGCTGTTGCTGGTGCCGGAGAAAGCCTTGCATGCTCTTCCCTCGTTTTAGCCTCATCTACTAGGTTCCTCAGGTGACCCTGCCTGACCAGATCCTCCAAATATGTCTTCAAAGCCCTACACCCTTGAGTCAAGTACCTATCCTCATTATGGTAAACACAGTGTTTCCCAATGCTCCTTCTTATAAACTCACCTGGGATTTTCTCCAGCGCTCTGTAATACGGATGGTTTCTAATCCTTTCCAGAACTTTGTAGATCAGGATCCTGAACACAGTGGCGACTGCTTGCGCAGCCCTTAACCTTGTCTCCTGCCTGTTCACACTAGAATTACCTCAGCCTCGCTTCGGCGAGCCATTTCTTTTCTCTTGCTTTGGTGTCTTTGTTCCTTGTGTATCCTCTTCTACTCTGGTATACTTCGCAATTTGCGCCATGAGCTCCTCTATACTCTTTGGTAAAGTTTTTGCCAATGATTTCTGAAGCGAGCATTCATCATCCAGGCCGTTTTTTGAATGATATGAGCGCCAACTCCTGGTACCTCATAATACCTCTTGGCGTAAGCCCTGAGGCTTTCACCCTCGCTGATGTTCAAAGCCAGCAGGGAGTCTACCTTTAGTGGCTACAACTTGTTCGTGACAAACCTGGCTACGAACATCTCAGCCAAACATTTCCAACTCTTCACAATTCCTTTCGGCAACTTGTGGAACTAATTCGATACAATCTCCCCAAAAGATGAGGGGAACACCTTCCACAACAACTACTCATTCCCACTTCACAAAGCCATCGAATTCAAATATAAACCAACATGAAAGTTCGAATCAGACTTACCGTCATAAATTTGGAACCTCGGCATGTGGAACCGCTTTGGGGCCTCAAACTTATCCAACTCCACTGAGAACGAAATTCTCAGCTTGGTGGGGGATGTGATCTCGGTGTTGTGTCGTTTTCTCTAGAGGTAGTCTCTCAAATCCTCCTTCGTTCGACCAAGAGCTCAGCTATCAACAGATTTCAGCCTTTTTGGCGCGCTACTCTCGATGTCATTGTGCGTCCTCTTAGACTTCTTTTCATTCACTGTATCAAAGCAAAGGCGCTTCCCTTGGATATGTCGAGGTTCCTTGACATAGGTCCCCTTGGTTCGTGGTGTCTTCTGCGACTCACCTCTTACTGACTCTACTCCCCCGACATCTCATGAAGGCCGATGTGAGCGCTCCTTTTCCTTGCCATGTTATGGGACTACTAGGATTGTTTTCTACCCCCTTTTCTGGGCGCATTAGTCTTGGCTACTAGTATCGACGTGTCCTGTAGCAGGAACGGTGGTTGCATCACATTGTTCTATATCATGAAGTTGACAACCGATTGTAGGTCTGCCAACTTGTTTTCCATTTCTTTCATCTCGTCGTCCCTCCTCAAGCATTTATCCTTCCATTCCTAGAGGTCGCTTTCGTTGTAATACTCATCTCAGCCCGCTTTCTTCGAGGCGTTACTCTCTTTGCCGATGTCCTTCTGCTCAAGATTCGAATCATGTGCTCCTTCATTATAGTTTTCCACCCCAACGTTGGGATCTACATGTTCACAACTCTCACTATGGATGTCGTTCCCAATCTTTTCTTTTTGCCCGTTGTCGGCCATCTATTCTCCTTAAGTTCCCACAGACGGCGCCAAATTGTGGGCGTTGATTTCTAACCACACAACCAAATAGGAAACTCAGCTGGAGAGCACCGACAGAATAAATTAAGCTCAACAACCTGTAACAAGAAGATGAGAAGTCTGCGGTGATTCGTTTGCCTAGTGGCACTCTGACGAACAAGTCAATAAACAATATCTCTCACAGATAACAAATTGTGCTTAAACTCACAAGAAATAACTTACCTCAGATCTACGAAGGTGCCTTGCTTTTATAACCAGTAGTAACCTGATCTCTTAAAAAGCCTCACTTTAGTGGACTCAGACTCAATGCTCATCCTGGACCCTCATCTAAATAGAGATAAACTCTGCTTGCGCCTTATCTTTATCCAGACTAAGATACTCCCTTATTCTAGGACTCTTGTCCCTTATCTACTTATCTCGGATTCTGGTATCTCCGCAGATAACCTCAACAGCACGACCAGGCCACGTAACACCTCGGTTGACACTTCGGCATCACCTCAGCCACGTGCTATCTTTCACAAAATACTCCCCCACAGATACACAATGAGAGACTTACAAAATAAACAATCTAAATTATCAAGTTCCCTCAAGTTCTCTCAAATTTAGATTTAATTTGAACTTAAGAGAAGTCCATTCTTATATAAAATATGAGGATTCCTTGAACTCCAAAATCTAGATTAGAGAGGACTATTTGGGCCTATGGGGCCCACTACAGGCCTCATTTTGATTATCTGAATCGTTTATTTTGTTGGATATTTCATGTATTTCATCTGCACAAAAAATTATGTCAATCTGATAACAATAACTTGTTCAATTTACTGTATTTTTCACTAAAAAAATAGATGACAATTGTGTTTTTTTTTTTAAATCATATATTTTTTTATGACAAAAGCAATAAAGTGAACAAGTTGTCATAAGATTGACTTAATTTTTTTGTGTGAATAAAATATATAAAATATTTGAAAAATAAATTATTCAGATAATTAAAACAGAATCCGTGATAGACTCTACCAGACCAAACAACCCCCCCTTTACATCAGATTTTAGATATGAGGGAATCATCTCTTATAAAATATGATGCAATAATTGCATTTCTCAACATTCTTTTTCCCACGCATGTAGGTTGTAATGAGTGCTCTACAAGTGTTTTACCTCTATTTTTTCTCACTTTCTTTCATTTTTACTCCATTTTACCCGTCCTTTACAGCCCATTTCGGGGGTTTTTTTTTTTTGAAAAAAAAAAGAAAAAAAAAAGATATTTCTTTTTTTTATATATATTTTTGTCTTTATTGAATTTTTTTTAAAATTATATCAAAATATTTTACTTTTTCAGTTCGTCTTATTGAAACAAATTTAAAAAGTATATTTGTTTTTTTGAAAAATACCAAAAAAAAAATTATTAAAGACGAAAATAAGCCAAAAACGATTGCTTATTTTTATCTTTTCTAATTTTTTAATTTTTTTAAAAAAAATTATAACTGTCTAATTCATCTTGTCGAGCTAAATTTTGAAACCTAAAACTTTTTGAAATTTTTTTAAAACTTCACTGAAAACAAAAATACATATACATTTATGGAGAAATTAAAAATTAGTGGGACAACTTTAAAATAATTATATTATAAGTGAAATTTTTTTTAGTGCAATTTTAACATACAAAAAAAATTATATTACCATAAAAATAAAATCATATTTTCATTATCCGATTGAAATGTAATTTGTCCTAAGTTCAATGCTTGTTTCCACAATTTATAATAAATTACAAATATATTTTCGATTACATTTAAAATACGAATTGTCTCATGTAATTTTGAAAATTACATCTCGTCTTTTTAATTTTCTAGTCGCATAATAAGTTACTCATTATATTAATAAACCATTAAATTAATTAATAATCTTTGATAATATCATAAATATATTTCAATTAATAATTCTGATAGTTTTATTATTACATAAAAAAAATTAATTAAGAATTTTATTCTTTTTATTAATTTTTTTTACATTAAAAATTCTAACTAAAAAAATATTTATAATTTTTAAAATCACAAAAAATAATTTGCCTCACTAACATACACAGTTCTTTTTTGTAGCTTTCTTTTTGCTCTTAATGGGCACACGAGCGTGCTCTTATCACCAAAATTGGAATAAAAGGTGATGAATAGTAAAAGATGATCTACTTGATAACTAAAATACTTGGGAGCTCTAATTAGAGTCATCACTAGTGATGTGTCAGTGGATCTCACGCATTATCACAGTGTATGTTGTGCCTTGTTTTTTTTGTTTTTTTTTTTTTTTTCAATTTTCACTTCACTGGTGGTAGATTTAGAGCTCTTTATTTACAATTATAAATCATTACTGTACTTGATAATCATGATGATGATCACATCTCTAACCATTTTGCAAGTGATTTAGGTTTAGGTTGGGATTAAAAACAATATATAAAAAGATACGATATGTTAAATAACTTAATAAAATAAAATGTTATATCTAAATTATAATCATTTTATATTTTTTTTCATAAAAAAGAAAAAAAGTAGGAAAAGTCAAAAAAATTCTTCCCAAACGAAATTAATTTAGCCAAGCTAAATTAGTGAAAAATCAAAAAATCAGACTAAAAAAATTCTTTACAAAAAATTCTTTACAAACGAACCCTAAGCCCCCTAATGCCATTTCTTCTTTTTCTTAAAAACACTTTCAGTTGGATTCATTTCTCTCAAGTTCTCAAGTTGTCACGTGAGAGAGTATTTGGACTTTATAGGCACATTTTTTAAACCGATTTCGGTAATTCAAATCACTCAGTTTTAAGATTTGTTGAATAGAATATTTATATAAAAAATTAAAATAATTGAATATCGATAATTATAAATTTGATATCATATTTGTTTTAAAAAATAGACGACAAATATAATTTCAAAAAGAATCATTCATTTTTTATAATACAAATTTGATTCAAACATATAATTACCGATATCCAATCATCTTACTTTTTAAATGAATATTCTACTCAAGGAGTCCTTAAAAATGAAGGGTTCGAATTATTAAAATCGGTCATAAAATAAGTCTACCAAGCTCAAACGCTTTCTATAGCGATCTCAGTTTTCCCTCCATTGATTAGTGTAATCCGGACTTGGTTCTGTGGATGTTGGTTGTTGTATATATCTTGTTTCCATCCTTCAATACTTTGTATTTGAGTTATAGGATGTCTTGGGCAGGATTGTTACAGGTTAGGTGTGATTGGGAGCAAATGGTTGCTGCCCAGAATTTTGGTTCTTCGCTCGAGCGAGACTTTTGTCGCTCGAGCGAGCTCTGTGTTTTAGTTCCTTCGCTCGAGCGAGAAGTCTTACGCTCGAGCGAGAAGTCCTACGCCCGAGCGTGCGTCTGCGTCTCATTTTTGACCTAAGAGCTGTGTTTCTTGGCTCGAGTGAGCTTTCCTTCGCTCGAGCGAAGGAGGTGTATGTTTTAGGTTTCTTCACTCGAGCGAGCTTCTATTCGTTTGAGCGTGCTTCTGGGGTTGCAGACCTGAAGCTTCGTTTTGTTGGCTCGAGCGAGGGTTCCTTGTGTCTGGTCGCTTGAGCGACCACTCCTTCGCTTGAGCGAACCTGTGTTATATCAGTAGACAGCAGCGGAAAAACACCTCACTTTTGCATCTCTTTTCTTCTCAAAACACTAGATCCGTTCTCTCTCTCTCTCTCTCTACACACCTTCTCTCCACGGTTTCATCTATTTTTAGTGAGTTCCTAGCCTAGTCTCTTTGTAAGAAAGATAAAGGGTGACTTAGGCTTCCTTTTAATCTGAAAAATTTTAGATTTGGAGCACTTTGGGTTTTGGTCATCTCCTCCATTTGAGCTCTTCATTTCGAGGTAGGGATACCCCACTCCATCTTATGAGTTTTGTCTTTAATTTTGGTCATTTTGATTTGTTGGTGATATTGGGTAATTTTGAGAAAAGTTGGGGTTGTTTTGTAATTTATAAAAGAAGGGGGTTTTTAGATAATAAGACCCATATATATAGGTAAGACATTGGAAAATGGAATTATTGTTGTTAAATTGGTGAAATCAAACCTTAGGGTTGATATTGAGGATTTGGGAGAAATGCCCTAATTATTGAAATACATTAATTGGTATAATTAATTTGGGGAAAATGTGGAATTGAGTTGAAATCCATGAAATTGGGGAATTATGGGATTGAATGGTGTTGTTGGATTAATTTATCACTCACCTATGGAAACATTGAGATTATATCTGTTTAATGCATTTATTATCTATTTAGAAATAACTGCTTTGGGTTATCGGTGGAGGATAGTTTTGATTGTTGTAGACATTGCATGTTGATTAGAGAAAACTAAAACTAATCACATTGTATATGACGGTTGGAATAATACATCAAAGTTGTGTATTGATTAAACATGTATATGATAACGTTTATATGCATTGTGTTGTATGAGAGGAGATAAGGGATGTACTCCGCGGTTTAGGAGGAGATAGAGGATAGACTCCTAAACCGGATGTTATTTGGGAGGAGATAGGGGATGGACTCCAATGATCTGACAAATGTGTATCAGTTGAAGTGTTATCTGACGAATATGTGTATTAAATGGAAGTGCCAATCTGACGAATGTGTGTATTATTTGAAAATCTGAAAGTGTTTAAATTGTGAGTCGTAGACTCATTTGAATTGTGAATCGGGGGAATGTTTAAATGTGAGATGTGGTCTCACTTAACTGTTTGGCCAGGTTCTGAGCCATGTCCATGGAATGATTTGGATAAGTAAAGAATTATGAAATTAAACATGGACTTTATGTCATAGAATTGGATGATGTTGTGAATTGGTTTATAAGTGTTAACAATCTATCAAATGCTATTGTTTTAGTCATTGTTCATATTTGGTTTAGAATATCTCTACTGGGCTGTGGCTCACCCTTTATGGGACATCATTTTCAGGTCTAGGTGATATGCCACCTCTAAAAACATAGCTTGGGAGGTTCCGGAGTTGAAGACTCTTTTGTTGTTTTGTTATCTTTAATGTATTGCATGTAAATCGAGCCAAGGGCTTACTTTGTATAAAAAGTTAGTACTCTTCTTTTGTTGTACCTAAGTGCTGACTTGGAAAGTTGTAAGCCTACTGGGCATTTACTTTTGTTGTCAACATATAATACATCTGTAATGAATACTCTGGTAAATAGAAATATGTTTCATTCTCTTATATCTATGCATGTTAAGAATGTTGGGTTTTATGTATTATTTTGAGGGCATTACACTTTCTCAAGCTGAGATGACCAACTTAAGAAAAATTAAACCCTTTTAATTAACTAATATTTTAATGGCAAATAGTAACAAGTGCATTTGAAAAGTGTATTGAAAATGCGTAAAAATATTATAAAATGTTTTAAAATTCATAAAAAAACGTATATATTAAATTTAGTAATAAATGTTTTGAGATTTACATCGGTTTGATATTTTAATAGTGGGAATGTGAGAAAAAGTGTATTGAAAATGTGTAAAAAAAATTATAAAGTGTTTTAAAATTCATAAAAAACATATTACATTTAATAATAAATATTTTGATATTTACATATATATTTTTTTTATCTTATACCCTAAGAACACTTGTTAGTAAGAGCTACTTTAATACCTACATATAATACAAACACAAAACCCAAAGATAAAGTTAACTGCAAATGCTATAAATTTCCAACATTTATTTTACGTGTGTGACTTGTGTCTACATGATATAAGAAAAGAGAAAAAAATTAGAGTTTTAGCACCAAGGATTGGTCTTTAGAGTTTATCTTTTACATAGAACATAATATGTATTTTTTTTCCTTGTGCACAAAACCTAATTAGAAAATTAAACATAATTATCTCACATGAGATGAGATCTACATATTTAATAAGTCTCATTTCACATGAAAACTCGTATCCAATTTTGTGATATAATTATGTGCATTTTGCATTTTTATGTGGTCTCCATAATAATTTATTTTTCTTCATAATGTTTAGGATAAATTACACCAGTAGTTCCTATATTTTGTTTCTTGTATCATTTTGGTTCTTACATTTTCAATCGGCTTAATTGATTCTTAATTTTTAATTTTGTGTCAATTTAGTCCAAATGATAATATTGTGGGTATTTCTATTTGTACTCCACTTCTTTTCTCAGTACCTACCATTTTTTCAAAAAAATTTAATTGCCATTTTTTTCCTTCAACAAAATTACCAAAAACAACTTGAATACACCAGTCAACCCCTCCGGAGTTGGGGGTTGTTTTCTATCACTCTAAACCCTAGCCGGTGCTAGCATCGATGCCGATAACATCATCTACCATTCCACAACTCCTCTATGTCACCTTCTCCAACCACCTTTTTCATTCCCCTTTGTAGCCCCAAACTCGTTGCAGGGCGAGTAAGAGAGAGAGAAAGAGATCGCAAGGCAGCACCACCACAGCTCGACAACGATGACCAACCCATATCCATTTGTAGCACCACCATCAATGAAGACACGATTGAGATATAGAGATCGCAGATTGTGATAGCAATTCTTGTAGCAAGAGAGAGAGAGAGAGAGAGAGAGAGAAGCAATGGTAATAGGGTTTGTGATTGTAGCAGTGACGGTAGCTGAGGTGGCTAGGGTTTATGGTTAGGGAAGATGAGGGTTTTGCATTAATTGATGGGCAAGGGTGGGGCGATGAGGGTTGTCGAAGGAAGAGGAAGATGAGGAGGAGGGAGAGGAGAAGGGGAAGGGGACGGCGATGGAAGGGGTAGCACTTTGTGGTGGACTATTAGAGGAACGGAAAGGCTGGATAAGTGCGTGATCAGTGATTGCAATAGAGGTAGTTAGGGTTAGGGTATGGTAGGGAAGATAAGGTTAATTTGATATTATTTGAAAAGTAGTGGTGTGTGTTGAGACAAAATCAAAATATCCATATTGTGTGAGGTGTGAACTAAGTAAATGGTGTGTACTGAGGCAACCAGTGGTGTGTAAATAGAATCTTCCTAATACTGTTAACTTTTTGATGAAAAATTATCACTGAATTAATTAAGGTTAACTCACTGAGTTGAACAAACTTATAATTTGACCTTTAAAATCATAACACATGCCACTTATATGTTTATTTTTATTTAAAAATGCTAACAATTGTATTCAATTGGACTAAATTAAGACAAAATCATAAATTTAGGATCAAATTCGAGTGAATTGAAATAATAAGGATCAAAATAACACAAAGATCAAAATACAGAGACTACTAGTATAATTTGCTCTATTGTTTATGTTACAACTCTATTGAATCTCCTACCTAGCTTAGGAGTTGGAAATATGTTTCAGATCACACATATTTGTAGTTCTTGGATAGGTTTTGCCAACTTATGAACCTTTATATTTGAGACTAAGGAATTGACTTGGGAGATCAAATGCTTTCTTATTAGTTCTAATTTTTGAATTTGAGTCTTAGGTAATGCAACTAACCCTTCTCTTTGGTAGAAATATTTTTTAAATAGTACATTATATAATGGGTTTGTTTCGTTTGCATCTCTAGATACAATTTTTGAGAAAAAATTTCAAAATTTTGTTTGGTTTAATTTTTTTGAATTTTTTATTTCCAAAATCACTTTCTCCCTGCTACACATCAATCAATCACTTTTTCTCTCTCATCTCTCCTTCTCAATCATTTTTTTTCTCTCACATGCATCTACTCAACTACAACAAAATATCAAATTATCCCAAGCTCCAAAACTATTTTCAAAATATATAACCAAACAAGTCAAAAAAAATTCTAAACTCTTTTGCCAATTTTTTTTTGTAAAAACAATTATCTCAAAACATGAATCAAACACACCCAATATGTTTTGAGGCTTTTCAAAATAGTTTGATTTATTTATTAATTTACCTTATTTTATGTGTCCCCCACAAAAAGTAAAAAGAAAATTGAGAAAACTTAACTCGGGGAATTGGGATGGTTGTAACAGTTGCAAGTGTGCTATTGATGGGATTGGGGCTCATTCATGTCTTTCTTCCTTTTAGACTTCATTTTATTTGTACAAACACAACCAAGAAAGATATTAAACTTGGACTTCATTGTATCCCCAAGTCAATTCAGTGATCAATCTCGTATTATCTGGTAGGAATGAATATTGCCTTAAAAGAAAGTGATGTATTAACACACCTTAAAAAAAATTGTCATTTCTTCTTTCATTATAGAAACTCTTTATTTTATTTTATTTTTTATCAGCAAAAAAACTTCATTGATAGCATCATACATACATACATATGGATAACATCAATAAAGCGGAGGCGAGCAAAAAGCATCATAGTGAAACCCTTCATCCCAACTATGTTGGCACCAAGGGAAACACCCAATGATACGCTAGCTCAAGCCAAAGGGGTGGTGAGAAGCCAAACCCAAAAAAACAAAAAAAAACTACAGAATAGCAGCATCCAAGGCACAAAACACCCATACCAGCATCTGAGACTCAAACAACAAAAACAAAACAAAAAAAACCATCCCTACCAGACCAAAGTCATCCACAGCAATAGCTCGATCAGCAAACAATGAAAATACCCACAGCAGCAACTTCATCTTCATCAGCAGCTCAGAACCTACACCAGAAGATAAAACCTAGATCTTGCACCCACAGTAGCACCTTCATCTTCATCTGAGTCTCAAAACAACCATACCAGCATCTAAGACTTAAACAATAAATAGAACAACAACAAAAAAAAAAAAACATCCCTACCAGACCGAAATTAGACACAGCAACAGCTCAATCAGCAAACAAAGAACACACCCACAGCAGAACTCTCCCTTACCAGAAGCAATTCATGAGGCTCCTAAACAGCTTCTAACTTGGTGAAAATTGAACACAACATCATTAACTAAAAATGAGGCACCCGTAAAATGGGATCTCATCCAAATTGATATCCTCACCTTTATACATTCACAGAGATCATGAATATAAGGTTGGGCTGCCTTAAAAACACATTCATTACAGTATCTCCACACATACCACAATACTGTTGCTGGTAAGACACTCCACACCTGCTCGACTTTCTTCTTAAACTTCTAACCCAACCACCAAAGTAATAAATCATCAATGGATCTGGGAATTGCCCACTGAAAGCCCCACCATTCAGCTATAGCAGACCAAATCTTCTAAACAAAAGGACAATGAAGCATAACATGGTGAATTGATTCATTGTCCTGCTGACAGAAAATACAAGTCTGAACCTATGCAACAGCTATTTTGTTTTTAGTCTACCTCTCCAAGCTAACCAAGAGAAAAATTTTGCTTTAGGTGGTGAGAACTTATTCCATATAATATCAACTAATTTGTGACAGGGACCATTATTAATCAAACCCCAATCATAAGCAAGATGAATATTGAATGTACCCGGCTGTGAGGACTTCCACCCCAAACAATCAACTGAATCACTTCTTAGAACAGGGCCAGTCCCCAAAACAGTGATAAATCTGGCCAATTCACCTTCTTCCCAAGCCCGAAATTGTCTTCTGAAATTAAAGCCCCACCCAGATTGACTAGACCTTCGAGCTACCTGTATGCTCAATGAACTCTCTTTGTCAATAACCAACTAGAACAATCTGGGAAATTGACTTGATAGATTTGTTGAACCCAACCAAATGTCTGACCAAAAACTAATCCTTTCTCCATTACCTATCAAAATTTCCACATTATCCTTATAAAATTGAAACAGACTTCCATTTCTATGGGCCATAGATAATATATCCTTCCAAATCTGAGATGCTTGGCCATGAGCAATCTAATCAGGGAACCATCTTCCCCCAAAAGAGCTATACTTCTCACAGATAACCATCTTCCACAATGCCTCATCCTCTTGACCGTACCCCCACCACCACTTCAACAACAAACTGTCATTAGCGAGACTGAGATTTTTGATTCCCAACCCACCCTGTTTCAGACTCATACAAACTTCTTTCCACCGAACTAAATGGAGCTTCCTAATAAACTCTGAGTCACCCCACAAAAATGATGCTTGAATCCTATCAATCTCTTTTGCAACACACTCTGGCATGTTAAAAATAGACAAGTAATACACAGGTAATGCAGACAACACAGATTTAATGAGCGTAACTCTACTAGCAAATAACAGAACTCTTCTCTTCCAGCCAGATAACTTTTTCTTAAACTTCTCCATAACCGGCCTCCAAGTCAACCTCCTACTAGGAATAGCCCCCAATGGTAGTCCTAGACGCTTCAAAGGTAACTTCTTACTTGAACAATTCAATTTTGCAAGAAACTCTTTAACCATTTCATCTGCCACACCCATCCCACACACAACACTTTTGTAAAAATTAATCCTTAGACCTGAGATTACTTCAAAACACCTAAGGATTCTTTTAATAGCTAATATTTCAGACCATTTTGCCTCAGAGAAAATCATTGTGGCATCCGCAAATTATAAGTGAGACACATTGAAACTAGCATCACCTACTAAAATGCCTTTAAACAAACCCATATCCTTGGCTCTTGAAATAAGAATATTCAATCCCTCATCTACAACATTAAATAGAAAAGGGGATAAGGGATTACCTTGTCTTAATCCTTTCTGTGGACAGAATTCTAGTGATGGTGATCCATTTATAAGCCGACACTCTTACAGAGGAAATGCATCCTGTTATCCACTTGGTCCAAATAGGACCAAAGCCAAAATTCTCCAACATTTGAATTAGGAAGTTCCAATTGACAGTGTCATGAGCTTTTTCAAAATCAAGCTTAACAATGAGACCCTTTGTATTAGATTTCTTCCACCAATCCACAATCTCATTTGCGACAAGGATACCATCCATAAAGTTCCTTCCACTTAGAAAAGCTGATTGCACTCTATCAATAATCTTTGGCAGTGCTGATTTAAACCTGTTGGCCAGTACTTTGGACACCACTTTATAAACTGAACTAATCAGACTAATAGGTCGAAAATCTTTAATTGAGTCAGGGCTATCCACTTTAGGAACAATGGTCACAAAAGAGCAATTTATTCCATTACCCAACACACCATTAGCATGAAACTCTTTCATGAACTCCATGATATCACCCTTCATAAAATTTCATCCCTTTTGAATACAAGTCACATTAAACCCATCCGGGCCTGGGCTTTAGTGCCATCACATTCCTTGATTGCAGCCCAAACCTCTTCTTCTGAAAAATCTTTTACTAAGAAAGTGCAGGTGACATTGTTCAATACATCTGAACTCACCCCTAATCTTGGTCTAATCTACCACCCTTGATAAACAAATCTTTAAGGTGAGCCTACCTTTGCTTGTTACAACTCCATAGGTTCCTCATAAAGAGTATCATTAATCTTTAATGAGTCAAAAAATCCTACTATTCATACGGAGGCCATAATATGAAAGAACCTAGTATTTTTGTCCCCTTTTAAGGCCCAATTCAATTTGGATTTTTGCATCCAGATCCACTCTAGCCTTTTCCTAAGCTTCCATACTTCATTTCTAACCTCAATTCTTTTTCTAACTTCATCTTCTAAAAGCTCTCTTCCTTCAGTAGTGAGGTTCCAAGCATGTAACTCATCTTCAGCTGCTTTAAGTTTAGACTCCACATGACCAAATACCTCCATATTCCAAATCTTCAAGGCCTATTTAAGTGATCTCAGTTTGACCATTAATCTAAATCCATTACCCTCCACTTGTGCATCATTCCAAACTGTTTAAATACTTTCATAAAACTAGGATGTGACACCCAAGCATTTATAAATCTGAATGGTTTGGGACCCCAATCCCGCTCATCTTCCTTCAAGAAGATTGGGCAATGATCAAACAAAATTCTAGGTAGGCCCCAAACCTTAAAGTTAAACCAATCTAGCCACTCCGAATTTAATAAAAATCTATCAATCGACTCCAACCTACACGATTGTGAATTACTCCAAGTGTACTTCCTAGCACACATAGGAGCTGTGGGGTATATTTTGTGAATGACAACATGTGGCCAAGGTGACACTGAAGTGTCAGTCGAAGTGCGATGTGTCTTGGTCATGGTGTCAAGGTGATCTTAGCTAGGCTAAAGTTATCTGCGGAGATAACGAAAGTCGAGATGAGAGGATAGAGGACAAGAGTCCTAGAATGGGTGAGGACCACAATTTGGATAAAGATAAGGCTCTTGGAGAATTTATCTTTATCTAGCTGGGAGTCCAAGATGAGCATTGAGCCAGAGTCCATTGAAGCTAGGCTTCTACATGGATCAGGTTAGTGCTAGTTACAAAAGTAAGGCACCCTCGTGGGTTTAAGGCACGCTTTTTATATTCTGGCTTGTGAGTTAAGCACATTTTGCTATCTTTGAGAGATAATTGAGTACTGACTTGATCGTCGGAGTGCCCCCAGGTGGACGAACCACCGCCGTAGTCTTATCTTTCTGTGACAGGTTGTTCTGGTGTTATCTATTCTGTCTGTGCACTCCTACTGAGTTCTTGTTTGACAGTGTGGTCAGAAATTAGTACACGCAATTCGGCACTGTCTATGGAAAGCGTAAGGAGAATAGATGGCCAACAACGGGCAGGAAGAAAAGATTAGTGGCAACATCCCTAATGAGAGTTGTAAAAACGCCGATCCAAACATAGACAAAGACAACTGTAACGAAGAACCTTAGGATAAGAATCCCGGAGAAAAAAATGTCAACCAAGAAGGAGACGTATCGAAGAAAGCATGTCAAGGCAATTATTACATGGCGACCTCTAGGTATAGAAAGATAGATGCATGAAGAGGGACAACGAGACCTGCAATCGATTGTCAATTTCATGATGCAGAACAACGTCATGCATCCACCGTTCCCATCGAGGATCTGCCGATTCATGACCAAGAACGATGCCCGAAGAAAGGCGAAAAACAATCATGATCCCTCAACATAAAAGGGCAAGGAAGCATTCTCATCGGCCTTCATGAGAGGTCTGGGTGAGGAGAATCGATAAGAGGAGAGTCTCAGAAGACGCATCGTGCCAAAGATACCTACGTCAAAGAACATCGGCATGTTCAAGGGAAGGAGCTTTGTTTTGACATAATGAATTAAGGGAGGTCCAAGAGGACTCATAATGACACCGAGAGCAGCATATCAAAAACGCTGAAATCTGGTGACTGAGCTCCTGGACGGACTAAGGAGGATTTGAGGGATTACCTCCAGTGGAAGCAACAAGATGCCGATGTAACATCTCCGGCCAAGCCGAGAATGCTGTTCTCGGTAGAATTGGATAAGTCTGAGGCACCGAAAAGGTTCCACATGCCAAGGTTCCAAATATACGATGGAAAGTTCGATCCCAACTTTCATGTCGGCTTATATTTAAACTCAATGGCATTGTATACCAGGAACGAGCCGTTGCTCTGCAAGGTGTTCCCCCCATCCTTTGGGGAAATCGCATCAGATTGGTTCCACAAGTTGCCGAAAAGAACTGTGAGAAGTTCAAAAGGCCTGGCCAAGATGTTTGTGGCCAAGTTTGTTACAAACAAACTGCAGCCGTTGAGGATAGACTCCCTGATGGCTTTGAGAATTGGCGATGATGAAAGACTTAAGGCCTATGCCAAAAGATATTATGAGGTGTCTAATCGAATACCAGGGTGCAACCAAGAAGTGGCAGTTGTATCTTTTAAGAACGGCCTAAACGATGACTGTCTGCTTTGAAAGTCACTGGCGAAGACATTGCCAAAAAGTATGGAGGAACTTATAGCCAGAATCAAGAAATATGTGAGAGCAGAGGAAAACACGCTAGGGATAAAGGCGTCAAAGCAAGAGAAAATGAATGGCTCGCCGAAGTAAGGCCGAGGTAATACAAATTTTAATAGACAAGAAACAGAACTAAGGGCTACACAAGCAGTCACCACGGTATTCCAGATCCCAATTTGCAAAGTCCTGGAAAGGATCAGGAATCAGCCTTACTATAGAGCTCCAGAGAAGATCCCTGGCAAATTTATGGAAAGAAGCCTGGGGAAGCACTGTGCCTACTACAATGAGAATGGGCACCTGACTTAGGGATGTAGAGCCCTAAAGACACATCTGGAAGACCTGGTAAGACAAGGTCACTTAAGGGACCTGGTGGATGAGGCTAGAACAAGACAAGAGCAAGCAAGGCTTCCCCAGGCATGGGCAGCACCACCTCCACCAGCACTACAACCGCAGGCTGACGAACCCCAAGTGATCAATGTGATTCACTCAAAGGTCATTGAGAATGAGGTATATTGGGAGACTCAGAGGGTGAAACACTTACAGCATGTGTATCAGGTCCAACAAAAAAGGCATATGGAAAACGAGTACCAAGGACCAATGGTGCCCTTTACTGAAGCCAACCTAGACATGGTGCAGCACCCACACAACGATGCTCTAGTGATATCCCTAAAGATTGAAGAGTGCCAGGTGAGGCACATTCTAATTGACCAAGGCAGCTCTTGTGAAATCATGTATGTCAAATGTTACAAGGAGCTCGGCCTTCACCAAGATGATCTGGAGCAATCCAACAGTCCAATGGTTGGTTTCAATGGAACGCCGACATGGCCCTTGGGGGAAATAAATTTGAAGGTGCAGGCAGGCACCAGGAAGGTGAGCAATGATTTTACAGTCATTGATACCCCATCACCTTATAACGTTATCTTGGGAAGGCTATGGTTGCATGCAATGAGGGTTGTTCCCTCAACATTACACCAACTACTACAGTTCCCAACAGAGCATGGAATTGAGGAGATCAAAGGAGATCAGGTGCAGGTAAAGAATTGCTACATGGCAGCAATAAAATCCACCTGCAACGTGCGAGAAACAGAAACAGTAGAGATTAAGGACGAGGACAGGAGGCCCTAGATGACGTCGGCAAAGAACCAGACGAGAAGAGTGAGAAGCCCTAAAGAAGATTCTAGTCTAACAAAGGGATGAAGAGCATTTCTTCCTTCTCGGTTTAGGATTGGCGAGGAGGAGGAAAGAGAGTTAAAGCCATTCTTGAGCAAACATTGAGGTGTTTTCCTAGGCGCCATATGAGATGCCTAGCATTGACCGAGGTCACTTGCCATAGATGAATGTGGACAGTCGGCTAAACTGTCATCCAATGAGTAAGGAGGCCGTATTTGGTACATGTTGAGACAATAGAAGAGGAGGTGGATAAGCGCGGAGGCGAGCCATTCGAGAGGTAAACTACCCAACTTGGTTGTCAAACATAGTTGTTGTGAAGAAGAAGAAGAAGAATAGGAAGTGGAGATGCATGTGGACTTCACTAGCCTAAATAAGGCTTATCCCAAAAATAGTTTCTGCTCGAAAGTCGATCAATTGGTGGATGCCACTTCAAGGCATGGAAGGATAAGCTACCTAGACGCATCTGAGGTACCATCGGATAGCAATGTACCTCCTAATGAAGAGAAAGGCATTTATCACCCCAAAAGGGTTGTATTGCTATAAGTGATGCCTTTTGGATTGAAAAAGCCTTAGAACAACGTGCGAAGTTGGCGACCAAGATGTTTAGACATCAGATTGGCAAACCAGTGGAGGAATACAACGATGACATGGCCGTGAAATCCACGGATCCTGAGGATCACCTGGCCGACTTGAAGGCAATCTGTGACATCTTACAAACATATCGGCTCCAACTCAATGCTTCAAAATGTGCATTTGGAGTTAGATGCAGTAAGTTCTTGGGATACTTGGTTACGAAGGGGCATTGAGGCAAGCTCGAGATCAAATCAAGGCCATCCTGGATTTGAAAAGCCCAGAGTCAGCAAAACAAGTACCGATATTGACAGGAAGGGCCGCAGCCCTGAACAGATTCATAAGCAGAAGTTCAGATAAGTGTAAACCATTTTTCAATATGTTGAAAAAGGCCACGAACTTCTTATGGACAAAGGAATGTGAAGTCACCTTGGCCGACTTGAAAAGATACCTGACCACAGCCCCAATTCTCTCAAATCCAAAACCTGGAGAGGAGCTATTCCTGTACTTGGCAGTTTCAGAGCATGTAGTGAGTGCAGTGATAATTAGAGAAGAGAAAGGAAAACAAAAGCGTTATACTATGTGAGTAAAACCTAGCAAGCAAAGACCGGTATTTACCAGAAGAAATTAATATTGGCCTTAATGATGGCCTCCAAGAAGTTGAACCATTATTTCCAAGCCCACATGATTATGGTATTGGTAGTACCCTTTGAAGTCCCTTTCTGACAAGGAGATCTATGACCGAGGTAGCGGTGGGCGGTGGTATTGGGCCAATATCGATTTAGAGTTCAGACCTAGAACAACAATCAAGGGCCAAGTTCTAGCCGACTTCGTGGCCGAGTTGACACTTGGTGCCTTCCCACGTCAGGCTCTGGTGAGCCACGGCTTAGAATGTCCAGGTGAACAAGAAAGACCCAGCTGGGGATGAAAAACCGCACAATAGAGCAGAAGAAAGAAGAGGAACTCAAGCCCTGCACTATTTACATTGGCGACTCATTCACTTTGTTTGTTGATGGGAGTTCAAACCGACAAGGAGCGGAGGCAAGAGTGTTGTTAGTATCGCCAGATGGGTGGATGCTAGAACAATCTATTTGACTAGGGTTTAAAGCCTCAAACAATGAAGCAAAATATGAAACACTCATCGTGGGGTTGAAGTTGGCAGTAGCAATGGAAACCGACGAGGTGGTGGTCTTCTATGACTCCCAGCTTATTGTAAACTAAGCAACAGGCGAGTATGCAGCCCGAGATGAAAAAATGATAGCCTATGTCAAAGAGGTTATTAGACTACTAGCCTTGTTTCAGGACTGCCGACTATAACAGGTTAGTCGAGATGACAACATCCATGCCGATGCCTTGGCTAACCGAGCTAGTGCAATGAAATCAGGGGAGGCAAGGACAATAATGGTTGACTATTTCTCAGGCCCAAGTGTGGAACCACCGATCACAGTCTGAAGCAATGTGTGTGGAAATGGGACCAAGTTGAATGGATGTAGTAGTAATATTCCTTAGAGATGGGAAGCTGCCAAATGATCGCAAAGAAGCACACATGACCATACTGAAGTTGGCGAGGTTCAGCCTGACAGCAGAAGGACATCTCTATAGAAGGTCTTTTACTAGTCCCCTTTGGAGATGTGTGCATCCTTCACAAGTTGAAGATTTCTTGTATGAAATACACAAAGGAGTATGTGGAAGCCACGCTGGAGACAAGTCACTCGCTCATAGGGCCATTACTCAGGGGTATTGGTGGCCCTACATGTATAAAGATACTAAAGCTTATATCAAAAAGTGTGAGAAGTATCAGAGGTTCACACCTTTGATTCATCAACTAACAGCAGATTTAAACCCAGTGTCCAGCCCTTGGCCATTTGCCCAGTGGGGCATGGATCTTGTTGGACAACTACCCCAAGCAACTGGACAAAGGAAGTTCTTGCTAGTAGTAACTGACTATTTCACAAAATGGGTAGAAGCTGAACCCCTCGCGAAGATTCGAGACATTGATGTGAAGAACTTCATATGAAAGAACATCATCATTAGGTTTGGGATAGCAAGGGCAATAATAGCAGACAATGGTACACAATTTGACAGTAAGATAATCAAAAGCTTCTGTGCAAAGTACAATATCAAGAACTATTACTCCACTCCAAGTTTCCCTTAGAGTAATGGTCAGGAAGAAGCATCCAACAAGACTATCTTGGATGAGATCAAGAAGAGGCTGGAAGCAGCTAAGGGAAAATAGGTAAAAGAATTGCCCAATGTACTCTGGCATATCGGACTGAGCCGAGAAGATCAACTGGGGAATCCTCATTTGTCATGGCTTATGGCATAGAAGCAGTTATCCCATTAGAAATCGGCATCCCTAAGATTAGAACCTAGGGAGTAGAGAATGGGACTGACGAGGCATTCTTGGCCGAGATCTAGACCTCTTGGAAGAAAGAAGGAGAGAAGCGACAATTAAATTTGAGGGGCATACCAGTAGCAACTTGCTAGGGCTTACAATAAGAAGGTCAACCCAAGAGAGTTTTAAGTTGGGGACCTCATCTTAAGGAAGGTCGTCGGCAACAAGAAGAATCCGAGAGAATGAATCTTTGGGCCCAAATTGGGAGGGCCTTATAGAATCATCTCGATTACTTTGCAATGAGGTATATCGGCGAAGGCAGTGAAGGAAAAGAGTTGCCAAGACCTTGGAACACTTGTAACAAAGTTTTCTATCATTAGACTCTTTTTTTTTTTTTTTTGAAATTTATGTCATAATTTTCTTAGCCGAGGTAGTAATAAAAAATTTTTAGCCTGATTTTTTAAAGAATTTGAAAATTTGTGTGATTGGATTGACCAATCCTTTGGCGATGTTCTGATTGAAACATGACGAATAACAGACTTATTATATGGCAGAGTTCAATTATAGTTGCATATAATAGATTTGAACTAAGTTGGCGATGTTTCTGATTGAAACATGACGAATAACTTAGACTTATTATATGGCAGAGTTGAATTATAGTTGCATATAATAGAGTTGAACTAAGTTGGCAATGTTTCTGATTGAAACATGACGAATAACTTAGACTCATTATATGGCAGAGATGAAATTAGACTTGCCTATAATGGAGTTGAACTAAGTTGGTTTAACATAGCCTTTCCATGTCGGCAGAATTAAGCTTAGAATGAAACTAAGTACATTTTAGTTAGATTAACAAAGGAACCAAGGTTGAGGACCTCGGCTAGTCTTTGTTTAAATCTGACTTCAACAAAAACTATACGTACTTAATGTGGACATAAGTGAAACTTAAGTTCAAATTAGGGGGCAAGGAGCTGGAGAACGATAAAGTAAAAGTTTAAAGTACTTGGGAGTTGGAATTTTATAGAAAATTTACACAGTAGAGTTGGCTTAACACTTGTCGAAATTTTCAGAAAAATTTACAAGTTAAGGTTAAACCGAGGTAATATTGCAAGAAGTACATATGTACTTGCCAAGATGACCAGGTTGCCAAACTTGGGAAGTATAGAAAACAGAAGTCTTCATAAGTAAGAGTGAAGCGCCAAGTTTAAAACAACACTTATGAAAATATTTTTACAATGTTTTCAAGTGTTAAGCCAAGGCCGAGATAAACAATTAGAAATTACGTTTGAGCTATTTTACTCCGAGGAGATTATAGAGTTAAAGGTATAAATTGAAGACATGCCAAATTATTCTAAGTATGAAAGTGGTAAACATACATAAGAGAAAAGAAGACATTCAAACACTTAGAAGAAAGAAGGAAACTTGCTTTCAGAAAAAGATTACTTGTTTAGATTACAAAAGAGGCACATTGGCCAACTAAAAAACTCAACATTGTTCAGGCAAAACAAAATACAAACAAAGGAAGAAAAAGAATACAGGGAAAAGATGAAATATCCCAAATCTTTGGGATTGGCTTGATCAATTTGGTGGTGTCGCATTCTTGTCGGGCTCTATTTCAACATCTATTTCTTGCAACGTCTGATTCAGACTCTTTTTAGTGCACTAGACCTCAGCCTCAGATGTGGTTTGTTTGTGGGAGACGCCCTTGGAAGCCAAGTCATCCTCCTCATCTTGAGTCAAGTCTATTTGCTCATTGAGGGTGGGAGATTTGGCATCAGTGGCAGCCTCCTCCTCCACTTTGTTGGCTTCATCGTCTTTGGTGTCATCTTCGGGCTTTGGTAGGAAGAGCACCTCAAGCTGGTTGTTGTCTCGAAGGTTGAAGTCCATGGGAATAGCCAACTTGTTGGGGGCCGCGGTGCAACCGAGGGTTTAACCTCGGTTGTAAATAAGATGACTTGCTTTTTGTATTGATCTAAGCGGCTGCCCTCTTGAGCAGCTCTTTTGTTAGCCGCCTTTACCTCGGCCTCCTTGGAGGCAAGGGCCTCCTAAAGCTTGGCCTCCAAGTCAGCTGCCTTGGCCGTGACAGCTTCAAGGTCGGTTCTTGCTACCTCGGCTTCGTTATTGGCCTTTTTGGCCTTTTCCCCGGCCAGACTTTGAGCAACTTTGGCATCCTTGGCCTAGTCCATTAGAGCCCGATTGCTAGCCTTGGCCTTGTTGAGTGAGGATAGGAGTTTGGCTGCTTCTTTGGTCTTTTTCGCCAACTCCTTCCTCATCATCTCAGTTTTTACAGCATATGAATGAGCATGCTGAATAGCCTGCAAGAAGTAAAACAAATTAGTGAGATTTTTTCTAAGTATAGAAAGAAGCGTGAAGAGATGAGTATAAGAGGATTACCAAAATTGAGTGTTGCATCATGAGAGCAAAGTTCTCATACTCATGTAACTTCGACCATGCGGTTCACGTCTTTGGATAGAAGAACAACCGTGGACAGGGTCGCGCCGACTTCAAGATTTGCTGCACTGTCACCGGCAATAAGAGCTCTATCATCGAGCATGATCTCGAGCGCCCAGGTCATGCTTCGGGAGTAGCTGCTGCCTTCTTGGTGGTCGCACCTCGGCTTTTTGGCTGGTTGGACATCGGATGCTGGGGCCTCCGCTGGACATTTATCAACGGAAGGGGCGCTCTTCTCAGCCTCGGCTAGTTTCGAGATAAACCGATGTCCTCGAAATTGATCTGAGTCCTTTGTTGCCTTTCTTTAACCTTCTTGATCCGTTTGGCTTTAGAGTTGGTTGGAAAAAGGAAGTGAGGATTGAACTATCACCACCTCGAGGATATTAGCGAGCAAGTCTTCAACAAGCTATTTGGTTTGCACCCATCTCTTGACGATGGCGGTTGCAATTACTTTGGTACCAAGGAAGATAGCTGGAAGTGCAGTAGGTGGGTTTTCTAGGTCATAGGCCGATGACTTAAAAGTCGGCGTTTTTAATTTGCGGATTACTGCGGCGGTAAAGTGGAACTTCGACAGCGGTGTTGACCTTTGGGTAAGAGGAATCAATTATGGAGCAGATGTTGATGGCTGCTCCGCTGGATCAGAAGTTGAAGCTTGGCCAGGCCGTGGTGATGAAGTGGTAGGGGGAGTTGTTGCTGAATGAGGAGACTTGCTCTTCTTGGGGACGTTAGGCAGTGTGGATTTGTAGGTTGGAATGTAGTTAAGCAGCAAAGGGGCTTTGCGCTGGTCAACTGGTAAGCCCAGTAGCTTCTTGAAGTCCTTGCTGGGGTAGAAGATTTTTCGGAAGTCTTTTGATGGCTGAAGAAGAGCTGCAAGTACAAAAATCAGACATTAGAACATATAAAGGGAATAAAGTGATAAGACCTAAAAGCATGAAAAGTGACACTTGGTTCTTACCATTACCCTTTTTAAACACTGTTCGGCTCAAAGGGTAGAGGTGGAGGTCGTCATCAAGTAAGAACTCCCAGTTGCCCGAGACAATGAAATAATCATCTCTAGCACCTTTGTTGGAGTCTAGGAGGTCGGCTATGAGTTTGTACTCAGTAAATCTCGGCTTGAGGTAATAGACATAGCCTTTTTCGGATTTCAGGTCGCACATGGTATAACAGTATTAGATATCGGATAGTGTTATCCTAGCGTTTTCTCGGCTAGCTAGGGCAATTATACCGTTAATGATTCAATAAGAGTTAATAGCCAGCTGCATTGGGTTAAGCTTGTAATAATGAAGGACTTGTCGGAAGGGGATGTTTAGAGGAACCTAAGCCGCACTCTATGAACGCGACTACAGGGAAAGGCATGGAGTCTCCATCAGGCATGATGGAATCCTCTTCCCCTACCAGCCTAAGGTGAACATCGACTGGGATGAAAAACTCTCTCCTAAAGTACTCAATTTTTTCTGGGATGTCTACCCTCCACCTGGACATACCCATAATGTTGGGTAAAAGAGGGAGGTGGAAGATTTTAGAAGGGAGTGGGTGATGTGGGTTTGGAGGACCTCGCTAAAACCCTAAACAGGAATGGAGGCAAGGGCTTTTTAAGATCTAGGGGAGTTTGTTTCAATTTTCCTAAGTATGTGATTTTTCTATCAAAACCCAAGCCTAAATCTTTATAGACACAAAAATCAGAGGCAAAAATTTGGAAATAAATAAAGGGAAACAGAAAAGAACATGAGATTCAAACTCAAGAAATTCAAGGACAATGAAAAAAGTGTGGGCAGGCGGGCAAAAGCCAAGGCGGTGGCAAATTACAAAAACATCAAGTGTATGAGTAGTTCGTATATGCATGTGTAGACCTAGAAAAAGATTAGACAAACACAAAATCGTAAACAAACATGCTCAACACACAAATGATGAAATTTAAAACACAGACGAAGATTCAAGAACACGAATGGATTCACAATGGCAACAAATAACGCAATAAAATTTTGAAATAAATTGAAGACTAAAAATGGGGAAACCAGCGACTCACCGAAGAGAATGATGCCGATATGAGGTATGCCGGAGTCAGACGGTGACAGCAAGTGGAGCAGGTCAGTGAATGCTTCGCCAGAGGAGGTGATCGAAGCAAGTTGCAGAGCTTGAAAACTTGAAGCAATGGCAGTTTTTTGAGAGAGAGAAAGCTTGAGCAAAATCGAAGATGTGAAGTGAAAAGGCGAAGAAGTATTTTTATTAAAACACGAAAAGGCGGCAAAACCACAATGAATGTGCCTTAGACAATGTGCCTGTCAGGCGATGCACGCAGAAGCGATGCAAATTGATAGCGCGTGTCAAGTACAAGTCAATGAGAAAAGGATGCGTGGTGGAAATGGTTGAGAAAACTGTGCGTGACAACTCATGCGTAGATAGAACTCTTGGAGTTCTTGATTTAATGAAGCGAGAACCTCGGCTAGAAGAGCGATCGATTAAGGGACTTGAAGAACTCGATTCTCGGTTCTTAGTCATTGATAAAGTAGGCTGCGAGTCTTGGTCATGAGAAGCGGCGTGTGATGATTTTGGTCATGGAGGGTGGAGTAAGTCCTAGCCGATGTGCTATATGGACAAAGCAGTATAGGTTCCATCACTTGGGATGCGAGTTAATAGAACCTAGGGGCGTTGTGAGGGCATATTTTGTAAATGACAACACGTAGTCAAGGTGACACCGAAGTGTCAGCAGAGGTGCCACGTTCTTGGTCATGGCGCCGAGGTGATCTAGGCTAGGCCAAGGTTATCTGCGGAGATCTGGGAATACGAGATGGCGGATAGGGACAAGAGTCCAAGAATGGGAGAGGACCTCAGTCTGGATAAAGATAAGGCTCTTGGGGAATTTATCTTTATCTGGCTGGGAGTTTAGGATGAGCATTGAGCCAGAGTCCATTGAAGCTAGGCTTCTCCAAGGATCAGGTTAGTGCTGGTTATAAAAGTGAGGCACCCTCGTAGGTCTAAGGAACGCTTTTTATATTCTAGCTTGTGAGTTAAGCACTTTTTGCTATCTTTGAGAGATAACTAAGTACTGACTTGATTATCGGAGTGCCCCCAAGTGAACGAACCACCGCCGGAGTTTTATCTTTCTGTGACAGGTTGTTCGGGTGCGATCTATTCTGCCTATGCTTTCCTGCTGAGTTCCTGTTTGGCAGTGTGGTCCAAAATCAGCACACACAGGAACATCGATCAATTGAAGATTATTGGCGAACTCATTAAACTCCAACATCCCCCTATCACTTCTCACACACCCTTTCCTTTCCCCTATAGATTTAATTTCATTGAAATCCCCCCTCCCCCTCCCCCCCCCCCTCTCTCTCTAAACACCAAGGTTTTGGATAGGATGTTTTTAAATTAGAAAGGACCTGCCAGAGATGATTTATATCTCTACTATCATTGGGTGCATATACATTACCGATGACACAATCAAGTCTATGATACACCAAACCCGATAGCAAGATAAAATTCCTTGAGCTACAATAATCTTTCATCTGGAAAACATGAGGTTTCCACATATATAACAAACCCTCTGTACTCCCATCTACATCAACCTCCAAGTATCCCAGTTCGTCTTCTGGCCATAGAGATCTGACAAAAATCTCATCAACACATGCCTTTTTCGTTTCTTGAATCAGCATCATATCCACCCTTTTTTTCCTTTATGAAATTCCTAATCCTCTGTCTTTTCTCAGAGTTACCCAATCCTCTAAAATTTCATGAAATAACTTTCATTGTGAAACTACTATGACTCCCAATTCACCTTCAGGTGCAAACTTAAGCCTCACTGTTCCTCTCCTTTTTGGCTAATCTTTCCTCATCTTGATTTTCCATTTCCATTATTTTCTTAATAACATTTTCTTCATCACCTCCCATTTCAATGCCCAAATCTTTACCCATCTTCCTTTGTTGCACGACAGGCTTCATTTTGACTCAAACTACGTTTATAAACCTCCTTTGCTAACCGACATAGATGAAGAAATCACAATTTGCCGCCACTCTGAATATTGCTCCTCTATGAAAACCTTTGCGAAGCAGTAGAACCTCTCATCTTCTTTTTCCTTCTTTGCTTTGGCCCCATTTCTTTACTAATCGAAGCTTTATCTCGATTTTCGAGGCCTACTTGCTCCCCATCTGAGCTACCCACACCCACAGCTACATTCTTGCCCTTATCTTTTCTTTTTACTGGTAAATTCTTAGAATTCACTCGAACATGGCTGTCAACAACCTTCATCCCTTTATCTGAACCAATATGAATTGATTGTTTTGGTCCTGGGCCCTCATGGGCTTCAATAATATCTGGTTGGACTTCACCCACATTGTTCATAGAAGGCACTAATGCATGTGGGTCAGTATTCACCACCTTCAGACTTTCCAAACCCTTTCCCGACCCATTACAAAGCCCTTCAAATTGGGCTTGATTTAATACCAGCTCCAAATTAATATTGGACCAAATAGTATCCTTCTCACTAAGTCTTCTCATTACCCCAGATGGTCAAATATTCCCACGGACTCTACAGTTATCCACCTCACATCTTTGTAATAATCTACTCTGCATGCTTGACTTGGGACGCGAGAAACTTGCCGCGGCACTTTGGTTTTCCAATTCTCTAGCCATTTCATTAACAACTGAAACAGTGATATCATTATAGTTGGAACCCTGTGTTCTCCCCATCCCCTCCATGTCATCTCATTGATTCTTTGCCACATCACCTTGAGCTTCCAAGTCATCACTGCAATCAACCTTGTTAGCGTCATCTTCCTCTTTGTCCATCTGTTTACACACAGAACTCTGGTCACCTCTTCCATGGCTACCATCATTCACCCATACCTTACTTCCAGTCACATTTGCTTCGGACTGAAGCCCAAAGCTCTGCTCAATATACTCCACAACCCTTATTGAATATGATAGGCCCATGCTCTCCGTGATAACCATATTATTAATAGTTTCCATCTGTGTTGTGATAATTTCCACCTTACCACAATTCAGTGATGCCATACTCAATGTTTCATCACGAATACCCACTACTTTACACCACTTCTCACCAATCTTATGTAAATTTTTTGAGTTCCACAGTTTGGTGGAATTCCATAATAATATAACCAAGTCAATCTTTCACCATCCACTTTCATCCCTTTCTCCCATTCCGCTGCCGTTTCACACCAGTGCTCAATCCAGTTATTAATGAGATTACTTCTGTTCCGCATTGCTTAAACTAATGGAAATATTACATGCGCTATTCTACCTCCACCTTCCTTAACCTCAATGTTTTGTAAGTCTCTGATCTGCATATCCACCTTAAACTCATTGAAAGATAATTGAAGTTTCACCTTAACCACCAAAATATTAAATAACCAGTCATTCCCATATTCTTCTGCATGCACCCTTAGGCCATTTACTTGCTTCCGCACTTCTCCCCTCACCACCTCAGCATACGTATTTCTTTCCTTGGATCCCTATCAACACCCCTTAGAGCCTGAGATGATTCACACACTTCCTTTGACACCTACCCTTACCAAAATCAGCTCTCTTCACTTTCAGAATTTTATTATCACACCAAACCCCATTTGTTTTCTGAATTGCTATACCCGTTGCAATTGGGCAATCATATCTCACAAAACCAAATCTTGAGCTTGTACCCCTTCTTCTCTTGTTTGGGATGAACACATCCTTAACAACCCCAAAGTTTGAGAAAAGTACAAACAACCCTTTTGGATTCATTCCTTTCGAAAGATCATCCACAAACAGAATGCATATCAGACCCATACCCATGATTTTGACTTCGTTTCTTGAACACTAGTTGCCATCCTCCTCGGCTCACAGCTGCGTCCTTCTTTCTCTCTAGCCATTTTTGATATTTTTTACCTTTGATCTTTAGTATACCAATTTTCATTACTGAAACTCTGCACCAACATTGCTTATTAGCCTATTGTTTTTAAAAATAAATAAAAACCTTGATATCCGATACTCAATTAAATGATCTAATATATCATGAGGGTGTGTCTCATATCTCCAACCTCGGATTGGTTTCTTTAAAGTCTCAAGTTGAGCATCTTAGCCGTTTGGTATTGGCTAATATACTCAACTTTTTTTTATATTGGGACTTTTTAGCTTGATTTTTTAGCTTAGTTTGATTTGGATTTTTTGACTTTTGTAAGAAAAGGTATGATGATTATGAGTTTGATGTGATATTTTGTCTTGTTAGCTTATTTAGCTTATTTTGTCATTTGTGATTTTTTAACCCCAAAATGATAGCCAAACCATCAATTTGTAGAGTCCACCACGTGATTTGTTTTGATAATTCAAATCGTTCATTTTGTATGTATGTTATTCATGAAAAAGTTAAGTTAATCTAATAATTATAGCATATTCATTTTATGGTGTGTCCTTTGAAAAAATAGAATGATAAATTTATTTTTGAAAAGAAAAATAATATACAAGCACACTTTCAAGATCTAATGATCTGTGAATAAGATGATTTATTGATGATTAACGAATAAGTGAGAGAAATAGTTGACTTAAATATTTTAATATAGTGCAACATTATTGGGTCTAAAAAGTGGATATAATTTTTTGAGCTGAATAGCATTACTCTTTTGAAAATAGTGTCCATTTTTAGCAAGAAAATAAAAAACTATAGCTATTAGGTTGACTTAGGGCTAGTTTGGCATGTACTAAATAAGCCAAAAAGTCACTATCTTATTTAAGTCACATCATCTTATTTAAATCACATCACCTCTCTAACATATCACATCAAACCCAATCCAAACCCAACTCAAACGCACCAATAAGTCAAAAAGTATACTTTTTTAGAACATTCCAAACCAATCCTTAATTTTTAATGAATAATATACATAAATATTTTTTTTAAAAAATAAAATAATTTAAATTATCAAAATAAGACCCATAGCAATTTCATAAATCTGAACAAAATGATCCAATTGAGATACTCAAACGTTACCAATCCCGTCTAACAAATAATACAAAGATATGTAAGCAAGTCAAAATCTATAAGTACTCTTTAACAATAGAATAATAGGAAATTTTATGGTGCACACTTCTCTAAGAATATGGACTATATGTATTCTATGTAACTAGCATAATTTATTATAAAATTTTATAATATCAACCATAAGATGCGTAATTTTATCATAAATTAACGTAACAAAATTTATAAAATTTTGTAGTTCATATAACAAAAATTTGTAATTTGTTTATGACATTTTTTGTTACATCAATTTATAGTAAAATTATGCATTTTGTGATTAATATTATAAAATTTTGTGATAAAATTACGTTAATTTGTAATAAGATGCATATGTGTCACGAAAAATTTGCCTAGAATAATATCCAAGGCCAGGGAAAGGCAACTTCATTACATATAATCTTAAAGACTCAAAACACTATAAGCATTTCCAATCCAGCATCAATGCTTCATCAAATTTGAAATGCTCTAACCATTTCATCAAAATCTTCATCAAAATCATATTAAATAGAGGTAAAAACAAAACTTTCATTAAATGAAGAGAGTCTTCTATTTTTTATTAAATTTAAATTTATCGTTGGGTTGGATATATTCTCTTGAATGTATACTTGTTGAGGATATTGCATCAAAGCCATCAGCCATCAAAGCCCAAGCATAGCAGCTCAACCATTACATTTTAACATTTCGACTTTTGTTACATTTGAGCAATAAAGCCGAGCTAGCTCAAAACAGATAACAGTTAGATAGTTTGATAGTTGGTTAGATGGTTAGACAGTTACAAGAATCAACACATGTGCTTTAGATACATATATGTTGTATAGATATAGTTGTGACAATATATATATATATATATATGAGGATAGCTTGTACATTGAATGCATTGAATAAGAAATTCATCTTTTCATCATGGTATCAGAGCACTGAAGCTCTAACGAGTGTTCTTCCATGGCAGCTTCCGCATCATCCATGTCTTCAACTATTCCATTTAATCTGTCTCTTCTGATCTCCAACCTGTCTTCTTTTATGATAGTAAAACTTGATTCTACCAATTTCATCATTTGGAGTAGTCAAGTCACTAATATCCTTAGAGCTACTAATCTTCTTGGATATGTTGATGGTTCCATACTCTGTCCTTCTCCTTTGATCATTAATGGAGATGGTCTTGACGTAACCAATCCAAATTATACTCAATGGATGCTTATTGATGCTCATCTATTGAGTTGTCTCAATGCTACTCTATCTCCTCCGATCTATTCTACTATTCTTCCATTTCATCATTGTGCCAAAGTTTGGTCTGCTCTTCACAAGAAATTCACTTCTCTTTCCAAATCACACATTCACCAGCTGAAGAATAAATTGAATTCTGTTTTAAAAAAATCTGAATCAATGGAGGAATATCTTTCCAAAATCAAAGATATCGTCAGTTAGTTGGCTTTTGCATCGGTAGCTATTGAAGATGAAGATCTTGTTCTATTAACCTTGAATGGTCTTTCTGATGAGTTTGATGCTTTCAAAACATCCATTCGAGCCCGATCTGGTTGTATTTCAATGAAAGAGTTGTCTTCTCTGTTGTGTTTTGAAGCGATTCACATGGAAGCAAAAACTAAAAAGGCTTTTGAACCAACTGTTGCCTTTTCTGCTGTCAAAGGCAACTCTCCTACTTCTTCTCCATTTTCCTCTCGCGATCATGCCTCACGCGGTAGATACTCTTACAGAGGAGGAAGATGAGGCAGATATTATAGAGGAGCCAATGGTAATGGCGATTCTCTGGTCATTACACTTGAGGAAAGGAAGATATTCACCAAATTCTTCCCACAACTTTCACGTTTGTCAAATTTGTGGCGGTTTTGGTCATCTAGCTCTTGATTGTTGGCACGAATGGACTCTCACTATCGATCCTTGCCTCATAATGTCAATACCATTGGTTCTTCATCATCTGCTCCTAGGGCCTTTGTTGCTTCTTCCTCTGCGGATGTCTTATCATCTTCATCATCCCATGGTACCTAGACTCTGTTGCTCTTGATCACATCACCAATGACCTCAATAATCGTCCTATTATCAACCATATCAAAGGTCTTGATCGGTCGCTATTGGAAATGGCACTTCTATCCCTATCAATCCTGCTGATAACGGACTTTTACCTACTCTACATCATTTATTTTAACTTAACAATATTCTTCATTCATCATCTATTTCTTCCAATCTTGTTTCTGTTCAAAAGTTAGCTCAGGATAATCATTGCATCATAACATTTGATAAGTCTAACTTTGTGATTCAAGACAAAATTACAAAGAAAGTTCTTCACAAGGGATGTAACATCAATGGACTCTATCATTTTCTGCCACTTATTTCTTCATCTGCTGCTTCACCAATTTGTTCACAAGCTTTTGTTACTAGTACTAATAAATCTGCTGCTTCACCAGTTTGTTCACAAGATTTTGTTACTAGTACTAATAAATCTACTGATAGGTCTACTTCTGTTACACCTACTATTTGGCATAATAGACTAGGTCACCCTTCCTCTGTAAAATTTCATCATCTTCAACATCATTTGCATCTTAAATCTGTACGCTACTCAAGATTGTGTAGATTGTTGTGTTGCTAAAAGTCATCGCCTTCCTTTTCATTTGTCCAATTCAAGTGTAAATAAGCCTCTTTCTCTTATTCATAGTGATGTTTGGGGCCCTTTTCATTCTTCTTCTACTTACAAATACTATGTGATTTTTATGGATGACTTTAGTAAATTTACTTGGTTGTATCCTCTAATCTACAAAAGTGAGGTCTATGACAAATTTTTGGAATTCAAAACTTATCTTTGAGAAACAATTTGATCTTGTTTTAAAGATATTTACGTCTTGATGGAGCCTTGAGTTTTGTAATAATAAAATGAAGAACTTTATTGTTGCTAATGGCATTATTCACCAACATTCTTGCCCATACACTCCACCACAAAATGGCGCTGCGAAGAAAACATAGGCATATCATAGAAATAGCAATTGCAGCTTTGATTCATCATTCCTCCATGCCTCTTAAATTCTGGTTTGAAGCAGTTGCTGCTGCTACTTACTTGATCAATAGACTTCCTTCTACTCAGCTGCAACATCAATCTCCTTTTGAAGTTTTATTTCATCATCCTCCAGGTTACTCTTTTCTCAGGGGTTTTGTTTGTCTCTATTATCCTTGGCTTGACCTTATTCCTCCACTAAACTTCATCCTAAGTCTCTTCCTTGTGTTTTCTTGGTTATCATCCCTTTGCTAAGAATGCAGTGTCTTGATCCCATTTTTGGCGGATTTATCTTTCTAGACATGTTCTTGTCAATGAATCTGTCTTTCCTTTTAAGCAAGTGTCCTCTACCTCTTCTTCTCTTCCTTTACCTCAAATTCAATCTTTCTTTTGGTCTACTATCCCTACTCCATCTTCTTCTCCATCTGTTTCTTCGTTATCTAGTCAATCTCAATATCCTCACTCCTCTCATTCTTCTTCTCCTTCTCCCACAACTATTCCTTCTTCTTACGGTTCTCCCATTATTCTTTGTGTCTTTTCCTCAACAACAGCCTCTTGTTCAGCCCCATTGTGGTCCTTCTTCTTCTATTCTTATTGATTCTCTCTCAGTCCACTTACCATTACTTCCTCCTGCAACTACAAATGTTCATCCCATGATTACATGGTCTAAACTCTCTTCTCAATGTTTACTTCATACCAAGCCTTCTTCTTCTTCTACTCTATACTCAGATTCTGAACCTCCATCTCATCTGACAGCTCTTCTTTCTCCTATTTGGCATAAGGCTATGCAAGCTAAATTTGATGCTTTACTTGACAACATACTTGGTCTTTAGTCTGTCTTCCCATAAACCAAACTGCTATAGGTTGTAAGTGGGTTTTCAAGGTTAAAAGGAATTGGATGGTACCATCGCTAGACACAAAGCTAGACTAGTGGCCAAAGGGTACCTTCAGCAAGCAGGTGTGGATTTTCAAGAGACCTTTAGTCCTGTAGCTAAGCTTCCAACCATCAAAATTTTGCTCTGTATAGCTCTTCATCATCAGTGGCCCTTGAAACAATTGGATATATCAATGCCTTTCTTCATGGAGTTCTTGAAGAAAGTGTTTATGCTTCAACCACCAAGGTTTGTTCATCAGTTACCCTCATCATGTTTTTCATCTCAAGAAAGCTTTATATGGCTTGAAAGCAGGCACCTCGGGCACAGTATTCTACATTTTCAATTATCTTTTATCTCAAGGGTTTCATAATAGCAAGTGTGATTCTTCTTTATTCATCCGACAAACCGCACTACTTTCACTTGCTCTTTTGGTCTATGTGGATGACATTTTAGTCCTGAGCAATGATGTTTCTTACATTCAAACCCTTATCTCTCATATGCCTTTGCCTTCTCTATGAAAAGAACTTGGTGACTTATCCTATTTTTGGGTATTTCCATCACACCAACTTCCTTGGCTATGTTTTGTCCCCAGAAATATCTTTGAGGATATTCTTCATAAAACGAGCTTAGGCGATTGTAAACCACATCCATCACCTATATCGATTAAACCTTCCTTTGCTCTGATTCATCGACTCCATATTACGATCCTGCTCTCTATCGTAGCCTTGTTGGTGCTCTCCAATACCTCACCATAACTTCGTCGAGATATTTCTTTGGCGTTAATCACTCTTGCCAACATATGCATGCTCGCACCATTGGACATTTTCTTTGCTTAAACGACTCATGCGTTTTGTTAAAGGTACCATTGGACATGGTCTAACCTATTCTCCCTCTTTTGATGTTCAGGCATACTATGATTCTAACTGGGCTGGAAATGTTTCAGACAGAAAATCTACCTCAGGTTATTGTATATTTTGGGGTTCTAACTTGGTGTCTTGGTCCGCCAAAAAGCAAGCCACAGTCTCTTGCTCTTCCTTTGAAGCGAGTTAGTTCTCTCGCTCATACTACTGCAAAGTTGGCTTGGATTGGCATGCTCCTTACTGAATTGTCTATTGCCTCTCCTGTGCCTCCTACTCTCTGGTGTGACAATATTTCTGCTATGGCTTTGGCTTCCAATCTCGTATTTCATTCGAGTCTAAACACATTGAAGTAGGCCACTATGTTTGAGAACAAGTTCTCGCTAAAAAATTTGGTTCTTTAATATATTCCAACTATTGACCGGTTGGTGACATCTTCACTAAACCTCTCTCCGTCTCCAGTTTTTGTATCTCAAAGACAAGCTTATGGAGTTCACTCACCCCATTAGCAAGGGAATGTTGAGGATATTGCATCAAAGCCATCGACCATCAAAGCCCAAGCATAGCGGCTAAACACATTACATTTGACAATAAAAGTGAGCTAGCTCAACAGATAACGATTAGGCAGTTTCATAGTTTGTTAGATGGTTGGACAGTTACAGAATTAACACATGTGCTTTAGATACATATCTATTGTATAGATATAGTTGTAGCAATGAATATATATGAGGATAGCTTGTACATTGAATGCATTGAATAAGAAATTCATCTTTTCATCAAGGATGCCCTCGAGATGTCCACCAAGAGCAATTTTGACATTTTTTTTTCATGTCGGACGACTTCGGGATATCGTCTTGGACGTCCTCCCCAACAACAAGGGATGTGAAAAAATTTGATAAAAATTTTAGTTTTAACATTAGAGTGAATAGTATCAAATTAAAATTTTTATTTATATTTAATGAAATTTTTTATTTATCATTGGAGATGGTCTAACAAATACAAAAGAAGTACGCGTACATGGCCAAAAGTAAAATAAAATATAAAAATAGTCCACAAGGCCTCCAAAAATCTGAGAAATGAGCTAACCACTACAGTAGGTCCCGCTACAAAGAGATGGTTCAACAAGTTATATAGACCCATGGCTCTCTGACCGAGCCAAAGATGATGAGGTCCATCAGGACGTGATCACATACATCCTCCACGAGTCCTGTTTTTATTTATTTACATTTTTAATTATTTTTTATTATTATTAAAAACTGTATGTTTGGGTTGGGTTTATTAACTTACCCATATTAAGTGGTCTGAATTTGGTGTCTAAGTCTCTCGTTATATCACGTGTATCTTATTTTTCGATTTAGACTTTGAATTTAGAAAATAAATTTCTTACAACTTGAGTAAACATATGTCGTAATATTAATTTATTATTTATTATTTTTATTTTTATTTACTTGAATTGTACACTGCCAATCACTTATTTCTTTTAAGAATAATATGCAGGACCCCCTTTGGACCCCTCTTGATTTGATTGGTCACCTTTTTCTTCTTTTCTCTTTTTTTTTCTTTTCCCTCCAATCACCACCAGCCACGTGTCAAAGGGGGGTGGTGGGGGTGGTGATTTGAGGGGGTACAAATCACCACTGTTCTTTTAAATGAAGCTCCTTACCTCTTTATCTTTTCCTACTTTATGACTTTCGGAGATCTATAAATTGCACTCCAGATACCTCATTAAACATATGGAGGTACAAAGATTTGGAGAAAGATAGAGAGAGATGGAGGCTTTTCCAATCATTGACATGGAGAAACTTAATGGTGAAGAGAGAGCAGCGACTATGGAGATGATCAAAGATGCTTGTGAGAACTCGGGCTTCTTTGAGGTACAGCATTTTTTTTTTTTTTATCGGCAAAGAAAAATTTCATTAACAGCAAGAAATTAAAGGTACAGAAAGACGACATACTTTGAGAGAGATTCAGAAGTATAAAAATACCCCTACTACTGCTACTCGCATCCATACAACCAACCCCTTGGCCTCACGTTTTTTTTTTTTTTTTTTTTTTTAAACAAAAAAAGTTAAGAAGAACTTAACTAGAAAAAAATACAATAATCCCCACAAAAACAGCCCACAAAACCCAAAGCCACAGCCAAAACCCAAGACCAAAAAAAAAAATTTTAAAATAAAATAAAATAAAATAAAATTAAAAAACTACACTTTACCGCCCACCTACGAATTTTGAAAACTAAATCATTCACATAAGCACTTCAACTCCCAACGTCCACTGACACTCCCACGTCTGAAACAGTTTTGTTTGGTATATTGTTTTTGCTTTCTGTTTTTATTTATTAGAAAATTATTGGAACCCACATTTTACAGAAACAAAAGAAAAGTTAATTTTGAGATTTCGAAGATTATTTTTGCACAAAAAATAATCACAACTAGTGATTTCAAAGTAATCTAAAACACAATATCAATCATCTTATTTGGTTTTCTCATAAAATTGAGCTTTTTATTTTCAATAAATTTTTTTTTTATTTTTACTAAATTTTTTAAAAATTTTACGTAAATTTTTTTTTTTTTGCTTTGCAGATACACCTAGTTTAAATATACTTAAAAGTATAATATTTGTAAGAAAAAACTTAAAAAATTACCAAATACAAAAATACAAAAATATAATACATTTTCAAATTTTTTTGCATTTTTATAAAAGGTTTTTATACAAATTTTATACTTTTTAAATATATCTAAATTAATTGGATCCAAAATGTAAAAATAATAATAATAATAATAATTAAAATATTTTAAAAATCACTAAAAAAAACTCAAAAATTATTTTTGAAAATTCCAAACCAAATAGAGTGGATAGTTTTGAGATTTTTGCTGATTTACCCCTTTTTTTTCTTTTTGGGTTTGTGAAGTTGGTGAATCATGGTATGTCCCATGAGCTTATGGACACTGTGGAGAGGCTAACAAAGGAGCACTACAAGAAGTGCCTGGAACAAAGGTTCAAAGAAATGGTGGAAAGCAAGGGTCTGGAGACTGTTCAGTCTGAAATCAATGACTTGGACTGGGAAAGCACCTTCTTCTTCTGCCATCTTCCTGTTTCCAACATCTCTGAAATCCCTGATCTTCAAGATGATTATAGGTTCATATATCATATCATCAAATTTCTCTCTCTCTCTCTCTCTCTCTCTCTCTCTCTCTCTCACGCTACTATATTTTTTTGATTAGTGATTAAATGTTATGTTAGCATTTGGGGGTGTTAAAACTCACACCCACACACCTTGCGAGAAAATCTAATCCTCCCAATTACACTTCTAAGAATGGAACCTAAATCTCCTCTGAAAAGAGAAACTTAGTGGCCAAAGGGTTTCGTTCATGCTACTATATATAGTTAGCTATGTAAATCACTTTTTGTATTTTTAAAAACAAAAAATAATGGAAAGTTTGAAATACCGCTCATTTTATATCATTTTCATTTACTTAAAAAGCGTTTCTGAATATTTGAAACTTCTGTTTTTATAATTTCTAAAGGGTGTTGTTTATTGAAATTTTTTTTTTTTTTTTTTTTTTTGGAGAAATAGTTTGCTTTGTTTTTGGAAAACAAAAACAGAAAATAGAAAAACAAAATCAATGCCAAACAGCTCCAGGGACTAATGTTTCGTTTATGAGAAAGGATAGTTACACATAATTCAAACATAGAAAAAAATGTAAAAGAAAATATAATATTTGGTGGTTGATATTTATCTTAAGTATTTTTTAAAAAATTTCTTTTATGAATAAAAGGACTTTATTGGTTAAAAACTACAGCATGAGTTAACATCAACAAAGAAAAGGCATGCAAAAGCATCACATCATAGCAAACAACACCCCTCCCGATTAAGTTAGTACAAGCGAAAAGTCGCACACTTCGAAATCACACAGTTGGAAGATTCAACGGTCAACAGTATAGGTGATATTTAAAATAAGAGAAATATTAGAGATCATGAAAAGTCCTTCATGAAAATGATCATGAAAAGATTTGTGGCCCTTAGATTACCTTGATTAGTGTGTAGTGCTTTATTTTAAGTATAATCTTTCATGATCATTTTCATGAAAAACTTTTCATGATACCTAGTATTATTGTTAAAATAAACCTAAATCATACACGACATTTTTGTTTTTTATTTTATGCATATGGCACTATTGTTTGTACTTTGTTTATGTATGCATTCCTTTTCCTTGGCTTACATATAGATTGTTGTTTGGTGAGAGGTTGGTAACAGGAAGGCAATGAAGGAATTTGCTTTGAAACTGAACAACTGGCTGAGCAGCTTCTGGACTTGCTATGCGAAAATCTTGGGCTAGAAAGGGTACATCAAGAAGGCATTTTATGGCTCCCAAGGTCCAACCTTTGGCACCAAGGTGAGCAGCTATCCTCCATGCCCCGTCCAGAGCTCATCAAGGGCCTCCGGGCCCACACTGATGCCGGCAGCATCATCCTCCTCTTCAAGATGACAAGGTCAGTGGACTCCAGCTGCTCAAGGATGCGAATGGATTGATGTCCTTCCAAACCCCCTCTCTCTCGAAACACTCCATTGTTATAAACATTGGTGACCAACTTGAGGTTTTGTAATGTTCTAAACACTACTACTAAACACAAAACACTTTTTTTTGGTTGTTTTCATTTTCTCTCTTTTGATTTTCATGTTTTCAGAAACAAAAATAATGAAAGATTTTAAACTTTTATCATTTTCATGTTATTTTTGTTTTGTTAAAAAATAACTTACCAATACAAAGTTTATATATCTAGGAAAGGGAAAAGATTCTCTCCGCTCCACTGTTGGATTGGAGAAGTGTTGTTAGTGTCTGTGGGATTTGATATGAGCAGTTTATTTTGCAGGGTTTTATGTATACATTATGATCGAAAAAATTCAGATTGGTATGCTATTTATCAGTAATACTGCAAAACCATAATTGTTACCTAGAAATATATGTGTGTGATCCAAATTATTCAATGTACGCATCACACAACACATCAATTCAATCTCATCCACACTTCACATATTTGAGCCAAACTAGGATTGTAGATTTACTTTAGATATTTATAGTCATATAATTTTATATTTGTATTAAAAAATGAATAGTCTATTTTTAAAATTATGTTTGACATGTTGCTATGAATAACAAACTAATTTAAAAAAATAAAATAAAATAAAATAAAATAAAAATTCATGCATAATTTACTACACACAACTCTACAAAATGAACAATTTAATTGTTAAAGTGATACTTATATAGCGAGCCACTGGCTGCAACACCTCTCCAGCCCAACTAACATGGTTTTTACCCATTGCATCATTCAAAAAAATGTACTGATAAAATGGTTAACTATGTTGATTGTGCAATTCTGAGTAATCACAAATGGCAAATACAAGAGTGTGATGCACCGGTGATTGCTCAGTGGATGGAAACAAAATGTCGATAGCTTCATTTTACAATCCAATGACCTTATTTGTTTCTATCAAGCACCTCTTGGGGAAAAAAAAAAGCGAGAATCAAGTTTACCCTAAATTAGGTGTTGAGGACTACATAAAGCTCTATGCTAGACTCAAGTTCGATCTAAGGAGCCGGGTTGAAGCCATGAAAACCATAAAAACTTACGTGGACTTGGGTCCAATCTCAACAATTTGATTGGCTTCATTGTTAATAGGGTATGTATTGGTTTTTGGCTTTGAAGGTTAGTATTGTAATTTTAAGCGATGTCGGCAATGATCAATCGGTCCTTCTGAAGATTAATTGCCAACCAATTATCGAGACGATTGTGTTTCGGTTCTTTGACCTCAATGAAGAGGACTTTTCTTGGTGCCTTGTTTAGGAGTTTAGTAAACAATAATTAAATGAAAAACAATTGCGACATTTCATTAAGTAAAATGAAAAAATTACGATGATCTGATCCAACCTCGTAGAGTTTCTGACAACAAACTATTGAAACTACTCCTATGAATAAAGTGCAATACAAAATTTGAAGTGCGAAATGTAAAAACAAGAAATGTAAAAAGCTGGAAGGACAATGAAGTACATAAAAGCGGTTTACGGATCTAAGTGGGTCCTTCTTTACGGGCCCTTTTACGCTATTTATAATTCTCAATGATAACTATCGAAATAGACTTTTAACTGCGTCAAGCGGGCTTTAACCATCGAAACATCCCTTCATGATCACTAATCATGCTCTCTCCGCGATTAGCTCCACTACGCCATGTTTGCGATTAGGCTTCCCTCATGATTTTGAATTTAAACCTTGTGAGTAACCGTTAGAGCCCACATCACCTTATATCCCTCGATCATTCGATTACTCATGAGACCCATTATTACGGTATTGGTTGCCACATGTCTAACTATGGTTGGTGATTTATATTACCTTCCCAAATTGTCAATCTCATACCCGCGTATTGAATCGTGATTGGCTTATACAATTTATGATCAACACTAACCCCCACACTAATATACCCAATACTTGGTGGTATTAGTGTATCAAAACACTTCACCCACGTCCTAGGACGTGCATGGGTTTCACATCTTCTTAGAACTGCAACCGACTACATTAAATTCTTTTCTACGCCTTGAACATTTCCCACTATTTGAGCATTTGAAAGGACTGATAAAAGCTCGCATGGCCAAACAAACTTTCTTTGACATAGATTGAGCATATGAGGAGTTGTTAGATAATGATGTTTGCCTTCGAAAGAATTTTCATGCATTTATTAGCCACACCTATCCATCTTCTTATATTCAAGTCATGGAAGTTTTGCAAACTATCGACCTTTGGATCACGAACCTATCGTTCATAATTCTTTAGCCCAAAACTTTGCAAACATGGATATTGGAAGCTCTTCTTCTAACCAAAACCTTCGCATGGGATGAGGCGCAACTTTTCTTCTTCTACTTATTATTATTATTATTCTTCTTCTTCTTCTTCTAAGACTTAGCGGGAAGGCTAGTCGAACTGAGGAATCGGTGAAGAACGCATTAATCATCCCTTCTTGAATTTGATCTTCCATCTTTCCCTTCTTTCGCTCGAGTTTGGTGGTTTACCCATATGTATCCATCGATCGATGTAGCGATTTGAAAGACAACTTACTCATAGCATAGTACACATCCACTCTATGCTTATGAAGATTGTGCAAGCCACTCGTCGTCCAAAAGAAGCACAAAGTGCATTTCGTTATTCTTAGCCCGGAGGGCAAAATTTTGCTCTTCTAATTGGCTTGCATCGTAAACAACCCCGGATCCCTTCTTCTTTCGAGATGGATCCTTATGCACCTCCTCTTCGTAAAACCCTCATTGGATGGAAGAACTGAGACTTACTCTCTTTGAGAATCAGTTGCTTCCTTCATATGAACCTCCAACTCCCCCTACTATATTTGAGCAATATCAAGCTCAGCTTCTACTTGCGGCCTTTTCTCACTTGTCCTTTAATGTTCTTGAGAGTGATGTTCCTCTTAAGAACTTTCGATGGGCTTAATGACGTTATGACCAGTCATGTCTTCAATCCTATTGCCCAAGTAAAGCAGATGTTTTTGGATCAACTCCCACTACTTCTCTATTGACACCAAACTTGTGGCCACCACTCGATCTTTGGACAAAATCTCGGCCCGTCAATTCACACCTAGTATGAAGCGAGAGAACCTTATCGATGAATATAATGACTTCAAGAATAAAGACTCTGCATCTTTGGGATGACTTGGATATGGATGAGATAGAACAAGGATTGAAGAAACAGAGTTAGAAATAAAAGCCGAACAACTTTTCATCAAATAAGAGCATATCGACCCATTAACCTAGCTTGGAAGATAGAAGGCAGAATAAAAAGGAACATAAATTCATTGACCCTTTGTTGGAACAAGTTTCATGACCTTGTCATTTCTCTATTACTTATTTTTATGAAATTGAATATCTGACCAAAAAAGGCTTTACGATGTAATTACTTTCATCTTAATAAAGCTAGGCTTTTCTTTCTTTGTTTGGCATGGTTTGATTTCATTCTATTTATCCAAAATAAACAAATCGGAGCTTCAAATTCACCAATTTTGTCATTGAAACCTAATTTGAACATATCCAATGGAATCTTTGGAGACCTAATTTGAAATTCACCAACATATGGAGTGTAATTGATAACCTTTGCCTTAGTTCTTCTTTTTCCTAATCATATGGTTAACACAATCATGATTTTCAATCAACTATTTTTGCTTTAAACAAGCAGTCTACATTTTTAAGTATGGAAACTTCCTTTAAAGATTACTGTTTATTCTAAAAAGGTGATTCCTTTGTATTCTTCTTTGCTTAATTAAATATTGGTTTTGTGTCGCCGAGACTAGAACAAACAAATTCTAGCTGCGAATATTTCAAACTTTACTTTGAAGGATTTTACTTTCAACAAGAAACCTAAAAGGTCTTTTTAATCCTTTTGAAGTAAACAAATACCTAGGCACTCTGTACTCTTAGAGTGTGAAATGTGCT